>CM060686.1:15502000-17902000 GCA_030686995.1 Artemisia argyi | reverse complement strand
CAATGTAAGCACTTTGGCTTAATCCAATTAATCGCTGAGATCTATCTCTATATATCTTGATTCCCAGAATAAATGCAGCTTCCCCTAGATCTTTCATAGAAAAACAACTTCCAAGATATTCCTTAACCTTTTGTAAACTTGGAATGTCATTCCCCATGATCAATATGTCATCGACATATAATATAAGGAAAATTACATTACTCCCACTAGCTTTGTGATATACACATGGCTCATCAAGATTTTGAGTGAATCCATACTTCTTAATTTCACTATCAAATCTTTTATTCCATTGTCGTGATGCTTGCTTTAATCCATAAATGGATCTCTTAAGCTTGCATACACGATCTGGGAATTCTGGATTTACAAACCCCTCAGGCTGCGCCATATAGATGTCTTCATCTAGGCGACCATTTAAGAAGGCGGTTTTGACATCCATTTGCCAAATCTCATAGTCATAGTAATCGGCTATGGCTATAAGAATCCTAATTGCCCTTATGTCAGCTACAGGAGAAAAGGTCTCCTCATAGTCAACACCTAAAGTTTGAGTATAGCCTTTAGCTACCAAACGGGCCTTATAGGTGTGTACAATGCCATCCATATCAGTCTTCTTCTTGTAGAGCCATTTACTCCCAACTAGCTTGGCACCCGGAGGTAGGTCTACTTCTTCCCAGACTTCATTATCTTTCATGGATTGCATTTCCCCATTCATAGCTCCCTGCCATTTTTCCTTTTCTGGACTATTCATGGCAGCTTTATAACTTGTAGGTTCATCAAGATCCCCTATCAAGTTGTCATCACACTCCATGTTTAAACATAGACGTGTAGGAGCCTTCACAGATCTTGAAGATCTGCGAACGGGAATCACTTCAACTTCTGGTGGAGGACCTAAACTTTCAGGTTCTTCAGGAAGTTGGCTAGTGTTTTCAGAAGGTGTCACATCTTCATGATCGTCTTCCAGATCATATACTCTCCCACTGAATTCTTGAGATATGAGCTCCTTTTCTAAGAAGTCTCCATACCTTGCAACAAAAACCTTGTTTTCAGCTGGGTAATAAAAGTAGTAACCCATAGTTTCCTTAGGGTAACCTACGAAGATGCACTTTACAGATCTTTGTTGGAGTTTGTCTGCTGAGTCACGTTTAACATACGCCTCACAACCCCAGACCTTTAGATAAGACAAGTTAGGAACTTTCCCAGTCCATACTTCATATGGAGTCTTATCAACCTTCTTTGTTGGAACCATATTTAAAATGCGAACTGCAGATTCCAAGGCATAATCCCAAAACGAGTAAGGAAGAGTTGTTAGATTAAACATAGATCGTATCATATCTTGCAATGTACGATTCCTTCTTTCAGATACACCATTTTGTTGTGGAGTATATGGAGAAGTAAGGTGCTGGACAATTCCCTCCTTTGCTAAGTAATCTATAAACTCTTGACTCAGGTATTCACCACCTCTATCGGATCGAAGAGCTTTAATCTTCTTTCCTAGTTGCAACTCTACTTCTGCTTTAAACACTTTGAATGTCTCAAACACCTCATGTTTATGTTTAAGTAAATAAACATAACCATAACGGCTGTAGTCATCCGTAAATGTTAAGAAGTAGCTAGCACCTCTCCTTGACACATGTCTAAGTGGTCCACACACATCTGTGTGAATAAGACCAAGTAGATCATTCGCCCTTTCAATCCTATTTTTAAAGGGTTTCTTAGTCATTTTCCCAGCAATGCAAGATTCGCATTTATCAAATGATTCATCATTGATCTTTTCTAAAAGCCCATCATGTTGCAGCTTTTTCATGCGATCTTTGCCAATGTGAGCAAGTCGACAATGCCAAAGATAAGATGAATCCAGACCTTTCTTGATTCTCTTATTGTTGATGCTATACATTGAATTATTTTTAACAAAAGCTTTATCATTATCATTCATATCAATTTCAAAGACACCATTCACAGCAATAGCATTAAAATAAAAAACACCATTTAAAGAAACCGAAATTCCATTGCTAGAAATAGTATGCTCAAAACCAAGGTTCAACAAACATGAAAATGAAATTACACCTCTAACAATTGACGGTGCATAATGACAATTATTTAAAGATAGTACTAAGCCCGAAGGCAACACTAAATCATAAACTCCTATAGCTTCAACTCCTGCATGCGCTCCGTTACCAACGTGCAAGAATTGTTGTCCATAGGCCAGCTTTCTCTCAACTCTAAACCCCTGCAAGGTATTGCAAATATGAATGCCACATCCCGTATCATATACCCATGAATTCAATTTAGGAGTAAGAGTGAATAATTCAATCATAAAGAACGCACCTGATGAACTGGGGTTACCAGCTTCATTCCCCTGCTTCTTGAGTCGCAAGTCATGAATATAGAGAGGACAATTGCGCTTCCAATGGCCCTTTTCATGACAATGGTGACATGCCTGATCCTTCTTGTTTGGTGGATTCACCTTTTTCTGCTTAGGCTGATGTTGCTTCATCTTGGGTTCAGGTTGATAGGCCATGACCTGCTTGCCTTTGTTAACCTTCCCTTTGCCTTTGTTCACATGCGATTTCTTCTGGATTCTCCCACCATGAATTGCCAACACTTGCGGGGTAGGATTCTTGACCTTGGCTGGTAGACTTTTCTCATACTCAATAAGCAATGCGAGTAATTCAGATACTGTCTTCCCCGAGCAGTGCATATTGAAGTTCTGCACAAAACCAGCAAAGTCCTTGTTAAGGGACCTGTTGATCAAGTGCACTTGCACATTGTCAGGGTAACCAAATCCAATTCTGTGAAGCTGATCAAAAGATTCCTTCATCTCAGTCACATAATCTTCAACTGGTTTACCATCACCATGCTTGCAGTTATGTAGCTTGTCCAATTCATCATACAATTCAACTGCTGGTGGTTTCTCATAAGATTGCCTAAGAACATCAAGCATATCTTTTGGGAAAAAGTACTCAAACTTCTTTTGCAATTGAGCACTCATGCTAGTGAGCATTAAACAAGCAACCTCATTAAACTTAGCATGTTCCACCCTCCATGCCGCCTTGACTGCTTCTGGTTCAGAAGCAGCAGGCTCAGCTGGGCATTCTTCGGTCAAATAGTCCATTTTACCGGTCGACCTCAAGACAATTCTAAGTGAGCGGTACCAATCATTGAAATTCTTTCCAGTCAGTTTCTCTCTCTCAAGATGACTCTTGAAAGCAGAAATCACAGATGGGGTATCGGGTTGAGCCATATCTACAGATAAAAGTTCAAACATTAGTATTTTCGATAATAAATATCTTCAAGAAAATAAAATACCCATTAGTTATATTCATATAACCACCAAAATTTTCTTGAAAACCTAGGATCTAACTTTACATAGTTCCACCACATCAGTTGATCTGCTAGTGGTGAAAGTACAAAAGATAGTAATCTGTCGAACAATAATTGGCAAACAAGATTTCCAATTCCTAGATCATTATGGGAATTACATCAAATTGATTCATCAATTTGCCTTGTAAGCATGTTTCATCCCATCTCATGCCTTAAGTTCTAGGTCTCACGCACAACTTAATTAAGTCGTCTACCTTAGAAACTGTAAAATTACAATTATGGTCTCACGCGTTAAAAGAATTTTACCTTGTTATAGTAATTTAGCCTAGGTCTCACGTTTACTAAATTAAAATTCCAAGTGTTTCTTATAGGTAGATGGCATGTAACTTAAATTATAAAGGGTATTTATTTTTGATATGTCAATCAAAATATGTACAAAGATGCATGCACTCATCTTTATAACATAAGTTTTCATAAAAACTTTTTATATCCAATTCGTGAAATTAATACACAAAGTTTTACTTGAGGTTTATGCCAAAACCCTAAGATGACTTTCTACAACATATGATTTTAAAAGTAATTCGTTTAAGACATATTCAAGATTGTGATAACCAAGGCAGACTCTAAGGCTCTTTTCTAAGCCTTCAAATCACGGTTATGAATATCATCTTAAAAGACTTAATTTTAAAAACATATTTGCACAAAACATCATTCAAGCAAAAGTTTATGGATTCAATCTCAAAATAGTAATAAAGTTTGAATTTTGCTAGTCTCGACTGGGAGCTGATTACCGTGCGAATCGGACCACGATTGTCAATAAGACCTTGCAAGATTCTTACTTTATCACTTTAGGGTTTCAAAATTATTAGTCCATATTATTTTCTTTTATGAAAATCACCCTTTTTATTGCTTACATCAAGTCAAACAATTAAGAAAACAATAAAACAAGTAATTTAAAGAAAATAAACAACTAATAATAAAACCTGAAACAATTAGCCACATGCAAACCATATTAAAAGATCCTAATAAAATCAATTCTAGGTATAATTATGCATGTAATCACCTAAGGCCTTCCCTTCTTAATGGAAGTGGAGCCACATACATTGACGAATCAATTGCGTAGGCCAAAGATAATATACACACCACATAGCATATAAATTGATTTTAATATATATGGAGTCTTCCCCAATTTTAGATCTATTTAAAACATGTGACATAAATAAACAAACAAGATCCATGACTAACATGCATGTTTCGTCACGGATTAACCTAACAATTAGCACATAGGTCACAAGTATGTTCACAAAAACCGGTTTAGACCTAGGGTTTCTATATGATTATTATATAATCAAGAAAACCACAAACCCTAATTAGGGTTTTATAGTGGAAATCGACCCCCCCCTTAAAATTAGGGTTAGGGTTACAAAAATTTTTAAAAAAATTTAAAGAAAACCCTAGAAAAACATGTATCTAAAACAATTAAAGATCCGATTTTTATTACGTTTTAGTAATCAATTACATGTTATCCATGGCTCGTGATGCCACTGTTAGAGTTTGACAATCAAAGTACACATATTGCGGAAGCTAGGATCAAGTAATAACACGTATAAAGATTAACTAAAACATAAATAGAAAACATACCCGATGCACTTCAAATAAACCTTGATTCTTGTACAATTAGATCAATGATAAACCCCTTACCGTTTTGTTTATCGATCTCTTGATAATTACTAAAGTAAGTAATTACCTCGTTCTTGTACACACAAACTACCAACGAATAAAGGTTTGATGCAAGTAAACAAAACACTTAATTTGCTTATGAAAATTTCGATCCTAAAACCCTTATGGGAGTGAGGATCGATCGACCAAGAGAAGAAACAAGGAGAAGAAAACTTTAGGGTTTTGTGTGTGTGCACAAGAGATGTGAAACCCTAATCCTTGGCCTTGTATATATACTAGGTGATTCCTTGGAGCACAAGCAAGGGTGGATCGACCCATGGTGTGGGCTTCGACCGGCCTAGGCACCCTTGGGGTGTTTCTAGATCCTTCTTGACTCCCAAGTTACACTCTAGTCCTCGTTCTCTTATCCCTTAATAATAATTAATACTTACGTTTAATATTAATGATTATTTAGTCCCTTAAGTGTTTATAAATATATATACACGATACATTTAACATATATATATTTATTTACATTATTCTTGTTTGTAAAGTGTGCAATCCCGAGGTCTCGGGTTCGATACTAGACATTTACTAATTAATATTTATACGTAACTTTTAACAGTCTCAAGCCAAAGAGCCACATCACTCCCACCTCAATATTCCTCCTTTTTACACTTACACACCAAAATATTTACTCACTTATAACTCGAGCCAAAACAACTTTTTTTTGACCTACCATACCTCGGTTAAAACACAAAAAACCAATTAAACACTTTCACTCAGCGCTACTGTAACTGCTTGGGCTTTGGGGCCGATTAGGGTCTGCGTGGTAACGCCAAAATGGCACCGAGAACAAACATGCCACATTGTAATGCCGTGACTCAAACGCCACCATACCCATCACTCTAAAGCTTGAAACGAGCCGAACTTTAGCTCGACCATTATAACTTTTGAACAAATCAAGACCTCTAATTTAATTCCCAAATTTTAAAAGGACTATAGTGTAAAACAGACCAAAAAAAAAAAAAATAACAACACTCACTCTACACACACAACGACGCCGTTTATCTTTTAAAACACAACACTCAGCTCTCACCATCTTCATTCCAATCAACTTTCCAAAATTAGGGCACACAACTCCCCCAAATCAAAAATGGACCCAAATCCACCCTCCTCCTCCACCACCACCACCGGCGGTGGTCCGGCGCCCTTCCTACTAAAAACATACGAAATGGTGGACGACAACACAACAGACGAGATAGTGTCGTGGAGCACGCGTGAATATAGTTTTGTGGTTTGGAATCCGCCTGAGTTTGCGAGAGTTTTGTTGCCCATGTATTTTAAGCATAATAATTTCTCCAGCTTTATTAGACAACTCAATACTTATGTAAGTATTTACACTTTATTTACCGCGCAATGCGGCGGCGGGTACCTGTGACTATATTTTGCGTTATTCGGTTACACGTTTAGTTGTCTTCATGCTTTATAAGTAGAGATATTAGAGATCGTTAAGTCAAATAATTTTAGTTGAACAACCAACCAACCGCTTCCTAACAAACTTTCTAACCAATTAAATTTGAAATCTTTCCGTAATAAGCAAGTTAAAGTCTGAATTTTAAGCCTTTCTAATTATAAAATAGTTCCAAATACATTATAATGTAGTATAGATACTTTCATTTTAGGGGGTGTTTGTTTCGGCTTATATAGCCGGCTTATTGCTTATTTGGTTTTCGGCTTATGTTTCATAACCTCACTTTTTTGTGGCTTCTTTTGAAACTTTTCGGCTCATGTAAGTTTATTATGATATAATAAAGTAATGTAAATCAGAAAACGTCAAAATAAGCTACAAAAAGTGAGCATATGAAACATAAGCTCAAAACCAAATAAGCCATAAGCCGGCTATATAAGCCGAAACAAACACCCCCTTGATAGTTTCTATTTTATTAAGTTTGATTGTTTTAGAAAATGAACAGCTACCGCTAAATCCTGCTTGTTATTGCTAACAATTTGTTTAGTGTTGATTAATTGTATTGTGGGAAATTTGATTGATCTAGTGGTTAGTTTATAATATGGTGAAAATGTTGTTGTTATTATTATTGATTTACGGTTCTTACGGCTAAAATATTATCGTTGGACGATTTGTTAGTTTTGAATGAATCATGACTTGCCTCGATTGAATTTGACTTGTTTTGAGATGAGTTTGATTTGTTTACGTGTGAATTGTTTGGTTTGTTAGGGTATTTAGGTGATCCTTTGTTACTTAAATTAGTGTGAAAATGTTGTTATAAGTTAATTTATGGTTTGTTAGTTTCCAAAGATTTGGTTATGTGGAGATTTATTTGATTTGTTAGGATATTTGATTGATTTAGGGATAGTTATGGTCAATTTGTTACTATTATTTGATTGGTGGTTATTACTGTTTAAATTTTACTTCCATTTAAGCTTTGTTAGTTTTGGATTAATATGTGAATTGTTCTGGTTAAATTTGGCGTGTTTTGATAATTTGATGAAATTTGATTTGTTTATGTGTAATTTCTTTGATTTGGATGATGCTTGATTGATCTGGTGTTTGGTTTTACATTGAGAATGTTGTTGTTATTATTATTTCGGCTTTTGGTTTGATTAGTATTGAATGAATGAATTGTTTGGATGGAAGTTGATGTGTTTTGATATATGTTTGATCTGTTTATGTGTGAATTGAATGTTTTGTAGGATATCTGATTGATCTGTTGTAAGTTTAGATTATGATTATGCGTGAAGAATTGAAATGTATAAGCTATGTGAAGTGTTAGTTTGAGAGATTTAGTCACATGGACATCTATTCGTTGGTTTGAAAAGTTTATATGCAGATTGGTTTATATAGCGGTGTTGTCATTTACTTATGAAAGTGATTATCTAGTTATGGCGTTTTCATATCATAGATGATAGGTTTGCAGTAAACGGTTCCCTGTTTAGGTTACCCGGGTAGGGGGAATCTTTGACTCAGTTGCGCAGCTTAACCGATCCCCGTGAACATTTCTGATCCTTCGATGGCCGCTCCCAAATGTGTACCTAGTACCACTTGTCCATTTGGTGTTGGTTAGGATAAGTTTCTAGTGTTTGGGTATACTTAAGCTGGTTAATATTATTTGATTAATCGGGTGTCATGTAATGAACTTAGGAGTAGCTGCAACAAAACTGATTAGGGTTATCTTATTATTCAGGGTCATTATATTATATGAGGGGTGTTTGGGATTGCCTGCTTAACTACTTATTCCGTTTTGAGAGTGTTTGTGTGATTGCTTATCCAAACTGCTTATTTGATAAGTAGTTATATTGAGCAATCATAAATACTTGCCAATAGCAGAATTGCATCCGACAGGATCTCTTGAAATATGTTTTGTTAACACAATGCCAAACACCCCCTAATTCTGTAGTAATCAGATATATTTAGTTATTTTGGCATCTTAATGCTATATTTGTATGCAATGTTTTAAGGCTCATGCAAACACGTTATTTTAAGTATACACAGATAGTCATGACTCATGATAGGCAGGTATGATTTGAAGATCTAGCTGAGTGGGTGCTACAAAAATGTACGTTTCAAACTGAGGTATTCTGTAAATAATCATTGGTGACCCACTCATTGTATGCTCATTAGTCATTAAGGACCAATTATAAAGGTAATTTAAAGGCAATTATTTGATTGCTTACTTATACAAGAGGATCCACATTCTATATTAAGTAGTATAATCTTGATATGAAACGAGACAGAATGAAATCAAGTATCCTGTAGTATTCTTTGCAGAAACTTAATTTGTAGTATTTATTGAACTTTTACGGGTTCATTTATGATGCTTGTTATATGCCCTTAATAGACAGATCTTACCCATTCGAATCTATTATGGATTGTGATCTGGAGTGAAGTCTTTTGTGTTTGAAGTTTGACTTACAATTTGTTTTCGGTGTTACTTTTGTCTTTATTATGCTAGTGGACAGTTTTTCTTGACGGATAAGTGATGACTTCCTGTAGTTAATCAGTTATTTGGTTTGGTTTGACAGGGTTTCAGAAAGATTGATCCTGAAAAATGGGAATTCGCTAATGAAGATTTTTTAAAAGATAAGAAACACCTTCTGAAGAATATTCATCGTAGAAAACCAGTTCACAGTCACAGTACTCCTCAAACTTCAACAGTTGATCCCGAAAGAGCAGCTTTTGAGGAAGAAATTGCTAAACTTACACGTGAAAAAACTTTACTTGAGAAAAACCTCTTAAGATACAAACAGCAACAACCCGCTTCAAAAATTCAACTGGAGGACCTTACTCAACGTGTCGACAGTATGGAACAAAGACAAGATACGTTACTAACATTTTTTAAAAAAGCAGCTCAGAATCCCGAGTTTGTTGAGCACCTTGCTCAGAAACTCGAATACATGGACTTTTCAGCCGATAATAAGAAAAGAAGGTTGCCCAGATCTCGGATTTTTCCAGAAGATGGTGTTGTGGACAACCACAGCCCTCAAAGCCCGTCTAGACCCGATTTTGGCAATGTTTCTCATCATGAATTTTCGGGCAAGCTTAGACTCGAGTTATCACCAGCTGTTTCAGACGTCAACTTTGTTTCAAACAGCACTCAAAGCTCCAATGAGGATGGTGAAAGTCAACAAATCAGATTATCCGAAGGCTGCACAAGAACTACAGAGCTGACACCTGACAGGGTGCTAGAGCTTTCGGATACATGCGCATCATTCGGTTTTAACAGGGGATCTTCTTTAACACACAAAACAGGCACAACGTTAGATACTAATGAAGAACCCGAGGGCCATCCATCCTGTCAACTGAATCTCACATTGGCATCAAGTGTATCACAAATCAACCCGTGTCAAGATAATGATACAATCCCTCAATCTTTTGAGGATATCGGAAAACCTCCAAGTGAAAATGTGTCCTCAAACCATAAAACTACTAATAACGCAGCGCCTGCAGCACCTACAGCTGTCCCAGCTCGTGTTAACGATGTGTTTTGGGAGCAGTTTTTGACGGAAAGACCTGGTTCTTCAGAAGTGGAGGATACAAGCTCAAATATAAAGTCAACAACGCCATCCAATGAACTAGATGACCGAAGATCGGGTCATGGCTCATATGGCAACTCTAGTAACTTGCAGAATCTGACCCTTTGAGTTGAATCTCCAGGTTCTTCTCACGATCTAGAAACTCCGCTATGCTAGTCTGTATGTGTTCATTACTTATAACTATATTTTATCTTTAGAATATGATGGTGTGAATAAATTTATTCCCTTGTTATCCAGGTAGTCTATGCGTTTAAATGTAATATGTTGTTACCTAACTTGCCTTTGACAAGATGAGGACAACAACAACAATACCTAATCCTGCCCGAGCGGGGTATAAAATGTCACTGCATTTCACATTACTCACTTGCCTAAAGGATATCTTTAAATAACGTCAGTTATAGGTCTAGATTGTCTGTATGAAAGAAAAAACATGGATACCTCATAAAGTCGATGAATATGTGAATCAAGTATTTCAGTTTACAAGGCTGCTTGTTTCGACATATAATCTTGTAATCCCTCATCATGGTCAAATCGGATTACACTTAAAATAGTAACTGACTTGGATTAACACATGACTCGAACAGGCACTCTGTGAGTTCTTGCCTCACTCAAGTTGACTTGTATCACGAGTCAAATCGGACTACACTTAGAACAGTAATTGACCCCGATTAACCTATGACAAGTTCTTGTCCCACTTTATCCCAGAATAAATATAAACATATATAGAATAAGTGCCAAAGATGAATGCCCTCATTCTAAAACTGGTGCATAAGACCAACTTCGATTATTATCTTATATATTTCATAATTTTTGTTGCCTGACCTACGACATTACCTGAATTTTCTACGAAATAATTCGTCAATGAAATAAAAATAAAATAAATAAGATTGAAATTTCTTTGTGATTATACCATTATTTTAGGTGATTATACGCAATATAAACACCACTACTCATAAAAAATACATATTGATAAAGTCAAACAGATGATAATGGAGGAACATGAACGGAAGCAATCCACCTTGCGGAGTTCTGATCTCCAACCGTCATCAACAACTGCTTGCATAATCTGCATGGACAACTTCTATGGCAACAACACGATCACAAGACTACCATGCCACCACCACAACTGCCACTGTGGAGGTACTGACAAAGGGCTTTCACACAACGAAAGCTGCCATGTCTGTCACCATGCAGTTCACATACGATATATATGTGTGTCTGCTGCATATTGTCGACGTCCACGTTGGCTGTGGGTTTACCAACTGATGGAATTATTCGAAGCTCTCATTTACAAAAGTGAGTGATATGATAACATATAACAAATGGTTTGTACTTGTTAAGCACTTTATTATTAAATGGTTGGAGTTATGCTGGTCGTGAACATGTTAATGGCGCGGTTTCATGGGTTTCCTTTTCAATGTGCGTGTGGTTTGCCAGTCAAGGTGTGTATGTTTGCGGTGTGTTTGTGTGTTGCCGATATATGTTTGTGTTTGCAAATGTTGGTGGGAATTGATAAATAAGATGACTACTACAGTTTTTTGCGAATTTGTTGGAATTGATTGATTTGATGCTTTTGGCTGACTATAGATTGTTTCGTATTATAGAAATAAAAATATGATGAATACTGAGGATTAACAGATATTTTGGGTGATCATACTAGTTGTGTCATGTAAAGATGTCTGCTGATGTAAATGCCTCTCTCTGAGCATTACATCTCTCAAATGAGATTTGTAGGGGTTGTTTGGATATCTTGTGCTTAGGGCTGAGCATTGCAGACCCAAAACCGACCGAGACCGAGAGGAACGACCGGAAACTGACCGAACCGAAGGACTAGCGGTTAGGTCTCGGTCCGGTTCGATATTACGTAAACCAGAGATGGACCCAGGATATTTGAGAGGGTGATGCACATTTTTTTATAAATGATTATAAGTACTAAAGTTGCCCTATAAAGAATTTATTAGGTAAAATTGGGGTTTGCACGGGGCAAAAAAAACAAATCTATAAAAAATTTACACTTCGTGACCTAAAATCGAGTGTGGCCCGTGCCACACCCGGCTCCCATGTAGGTCCGTCCTTGCGTAAAACACAACTATTATGGCTTTTTAGATCAGACCGCACCGAACACATTCGGTCCGATACTCAATCTAAGGTTTTGGGCTAGTTCGGTTTCGGTCCGGTGCGATGTTAGCCAATCCGGACCGGTCTTGGACCGTTGATCACCTCTACTTGTGCTTAGTGAAGAATGGAGAAGACTAACAATATGTGTTTAAAAAAAAAAAAAAAAAAAAAAAAAAAAAAAAAAAAAAAATTGTTTACTTTTAGTATCTAAATTCAGTTTTAGTCTATAGTTTCTCCAATCGCGCACAATTGTTTTTGGCTGCCATTTCTCTTCTCGTGGCACCATTCTTGTGATGAATGTCTTTCTGATTTTTACCCTCTGATAAGGGTGAGCAATCGGACCGTTTAGACCGGACCGACCGAAGGACCAACGGTCCGGTGTTTTTCCTTATTTCGGTCTCGGTCCCGATCGGTCCGGCTTACAAACCGGATATTTAGCCTATTTGGACCGGACCGAGACCGGACCGACCATATTCGGTTCGGTCTCGGTCTATGATTTTTCCCAAACTCGGTCTTCGGTCCGGTCCGGTCCGGTTTTTGGACCGTGATCACCCTTACCCTCTCAACACGAATTGTTCATATATATATATATATATATATATATATATATATATATATATATATATATATATATATATTTTTTTTTTTTTTTTTTTTTTATCATTTTTAGCTTAGTTTTATTTTTCCGCTTCGACCTCCACCATTGCCATGAATGAAAAAGCGAACAATAAATCTTGTTATAGTTTAGACATTCCTAGACACTAAAAAAGTTTATATATAAGGTTGGCCGCTATGGGAGGTGGTCTAACCGCCTCCACCTTTCACGCACCAAAGCCATAGCACCCATCTTCAGCCGCGCGCCATCACCAAGTTTTTGTATAGATTTGGTGGTCTGCATACCGAATAGTTTCTCATATTTTATTTATTTATTTATTTATTTATTATTATTATTATTATTATTATTATTAGAGTATGTTTGTGTAAAGTAATACTCTCTTCATCTCATATTAAATATCCAGGTTTGCCTTTTCAAGCCTTTTTTTTTTTTTTTTTTTTTTTTTTTTTTTTTCAATTTTGACCTTAAAAGTTTTTGCTTGTGTTATATAGTATTTGATAAAAATTATATGCAATGAAAATACATTTAAAACTTAATCTATTCATATATTTTGTATTAAATATTATATTATAAAAAAAATTAAAGTCAAAGTTGAGAAAATGAGACTTTAAAAAGTCAAACATGACATTTAATATTGGACGGAGGGAGTATATTTTTATATTCTTGGTTTTATGGTAATCATAATACATGTTTGGTGGTGAGTTTTATAATGTGTTAAAAATTAATGTATCACTAACGTGAAAGTGACTAGTACAGTGAACATAACACTCTGACTTCTTTAAAAAATCCACATACGAAGGAAAAAAACAAACTTAAAGAGCACGTGGACATATGTAAAAAATTTATGCCAGATGTCATGTGGTTATTGGTAGAAATGTATGAGCTGAACAAAATAAACGAATTAACGTCCAAATCAACGTGGCACCCTACTTCAAAATAGATAAAAATATTTTTGTAGAATTAGTACCCGACATTTTGTTACGCATTTTCGGTTGCCTAGCATATGTGACCTCAGGGAATCAAATAAAAAACATAAAATAATAATAATAATAATAATAATAATAATAATAATAATAATAATGATAATAATAATAATAAAGAAAAAAAAAAGTATAATAAGTTATTCAGTGTTATTCTTTTTAAGGGCAACTTTAAAAGCATTGTATTATACATCAAATGTTATAATTTTGGTATATATGCAAATAATCATAAAAAATAGAAGATACGAAATTCATCATTTTTTTTTTTTTTTTTTTTTTTTTTTTAATTTGGACGAGATAAATAAAAGAAATTAGTCACTTGATGAACATAATAATTTGATGAAAAAGTAAAATACTAGTGAACAATAAATTTTGAATGGGTAAACTTATCGTACCTTTCATATTTTCATGTTTGCACCCTCTTATTTTTATTTATTTTTTTATGTCATTTTGTTTTAAGGAATACCACACATTGGATATATTTTTTGAAATATGATTTGTATGCCTAAGAACTAGACCTAAAATTATACCTAAAAATGTGATTGGTGCATTTGAAAAAATTAATTGGTGGGAAACGATGAAAGAGAAAAGGTGTATTACACTTGTCAAAAAATGAATGGTATTATCCTGTTAGTAGGTCTTATTGTTAGGTTTAAATGATATAAAAATATATATATATATATTTTTTGTTTATTTAAAAAATATAACTATTTCGATTTTATTTTTTTATTTTTTGTTGCAGGAATAACGTGCACAGTGAAAACTTTCTTCCCAAGTATTTAGGGGATGCAATTAATAGATTCGGGAGAAAAAGAAAGAAATTTTTCAAAACTAGAAATAGTAATAACTTTTGTCACATGAAGGATGGCAAATAATGTGAAAGGGTACCATCCAATTTGAAATAAGAATTTAAACAAAGTTTTCATTAATGAAATAAATAAAGACGGTTCTTTTAAAATGCTAAATTTTTATTAACCACATAATTTGATTAAGAGAAACTTAAAAAGTTATTCAATAGTTATAAACTTAAGGTATGTTCAGCGAAAGTAACTTTTGCTGGAGAATGAGATGTAGATGGAGATGGAGAGAAAAGTTATAAAAAAAAAATATGGAAAATGATTTGTAAATCTAAGTCACGGACTTAAAAATAGACTTACAAATGTGATTGGTAAAAATGAAAAATTGATTGGTGGGTAATGATGAGAGAAAATGTGTGTATAACACTTGTCAAAATATGAATATATTAGGCTGCATGCAGTAATGACCGAGACCGACTCGGTCGGATTCGGTCGACTCGGTCGGCCTTATTGTGGCCACTCGGTCACGACATGGAATTTGGCAAAAAACACATGGACTCGGTCTCACACTCGACCGAACCACTTTCCAATATATATTGAGTTTTGATCCAAAATTGTCACTCCTAAATGCAAAGAGCCGTTTGTGACTAATATATATATATATATATATATATATATATATATATATATATATATATATATATATATATATATATATATATATATATATAATATAGGGTAAAGATCAAATAAAAAGACAAATTTTCGTAAAAAGAATAAAAAGAAAATTTTTTTAAAAAAAGTTCTCGAAAAATTCGAAAAAAATTCCACAAGATCGGGTATGTTGGTGCATGAAAAAGTTGTAAAGGAAGTTTATCTAAAAGTGGATATTTTATCCGAAAAAAAATTATCAAAAAATACGTTTGTGCATTAAATCGTTTTTTTGTGCATCAAAAAATCATTTTTGGACCCAACTTCTTTTGACTTTTTTCATCAAAATAACATTGCACATCTAACTAAAACAACTTGAAAATTTTGTGCATTAAAATTTTTTTTGTGCATTAATATTTTTTTTGCGCTTTAAAATTCGTTTTTTGTGCATTAAAAAAAACGTATAAAAACTCAAAATTAGAAAAACTTCTTTCACAAAACTTTTATGCACTAACATACCCGATCTTGTTGAATTTTTTTGGAATTTTTCGAGAACTTTTTTTTAAAAAAATTCTTTTTATTCTTTTTACGGATATTTGTCTTTTTATTTTAACTTTACCCTATATATATATATATATATATATATATATATATATATATATATGTATATATATATATATGTATATATATATATATGTATATATATATATATATATATATATATATATATGTATATATTATATATATATATATATATATATATGTATATATATATATATGTATATATATATATATGTATATATATATATATGTATATATATATATATATGTATATATATATATATATATATATATATATATATATATATATATATATATATATATATGTATATATATGTATATATTACTGTTTGGAAAGAGCCGTTGGGCACAAAAAGAAATCCTCTATAAATACACAACTAAACAACACTTCAATTCACACAATCCTATTTCAAAAAATCTATATATTTTCTCACACCATGAATTCTTTCGAGATATTTTTTGCAGATTCGGATGATGAAAATGAAGTTAGTAACGAGTTTTTGATGTTTGCGGAAGATTGTTGGGAAACTTATCAAGCGTCACAGCCTAATAAGGAATTACGAAACCGTGTTGATAGGGATCGTGTGGGTCTTCATGACCGTTTAGTGACCGCTTACTTCTGCGCTAACCCAACATACGGCGATGAACAATTCCATGATCGTTTCCGAATGAGCCGCAGACTATTCACACGAATTGTACGAGAGGTAACCGATCATTCACCTTATTTTCAACAAACTCCTAATTGTGCGGGCGAACTTGGTATTTCTCCTTTGATAAAAATTACTTCCTCAATTCGTCAATTGGCATACGGAGTCAATCCTGATATGCTTGACACATGCATCATATTACATAATATGATTATTCAAGACGAAGGGCGGGCGATATCTCCCGAATTCTTTTCAACGGAGCAGCACCGTTCTTATGATCCCTTAAAAACGCATGAGGAATCATTAGAAATTACTAGGGAGATATGCAATAGAACAACTCATCTTAGCCTCAAAGCCGATTTGGTGGAAGACATTTGGCAGCATCATAATAATCCAAACTAGTTTAGTCGTTTTATCGTAATGTTTTTTAATGTTATTTGAATTATATTATAATGTTTTTATTTTATTTGAATTAATATGTAACGTTTTAATTATTAATGAAATTTTAGTTTGTGTTAAAAATGTTTAAAAAAATGGAACTTGGTCGCCCTTACTGTGGCACTGAATCACCTGCAGATTGCTGGAGAGAGAAACCTGACGTGACAGAGAAAATGAGGGGATTGACCCTCCTTATTGCGCCCAGCCTTAGGCCAATTTGTATGTCTCTTTATTAAGCCTATTTATCACTACTCAAAAAATATATATTACGTAGTATTTTTTTAAACTAAATCAAGTAGAATTTGATTTTTAAAAATTATCAAAAATTATTTTTATATAATATTTTATAGGTTATGTCTACTAAACAAATTTTATATTTTAAATGAATTATTATTTTTAAATAAACATAATCTTTCAATAATCTCGTATACCAAACATACTACAAAAAGAAGCTTGTCGGAGTGATTTTTAAAAATTTTGTCTTTCTATTTTAATTATAGAATATTTTAAATTTTTTGATGACATCCTTTTTCTAGATTTGTTTCAAAACGTGTCGTCTACTCAAATACTTTTGATAATGTCCTAACCCCATATTTCAGACCTTATCAAAATTTCTTCTCAAAAATTTTGGTCAACAAAGGAAATTTATTGGAATATGTAATAACTTGGTGTGGAAGGGAATATAATAAGTACGCGTTAGAAATGCTAACCATTTCTTAATTGAACACCTTTATAAAACCATATTAACCACGTCAAAAAATGTTAATGGAGGAGCATGAACATAAACAATCAATCTCACAGAGTTCTGGTCATCTACGACCACAGTCAACCACTGCTACTGCTTGCAAATACTGCATGAACAATGAATGTGGTGGCGACATGATCACAAGACTACCATGCACCCACAAGTTTCACCATACATCTACCAACAACTGGTTGTTATGCAATGAAAGGTGCTCAATCCGCTCCCATGCGGTTTATGTGAGACATATACGCGTTTCTAATGCATACTATCGAAGGCCACGTTGGTTTTGGGTTTACCAGCTGATGGAATTACTTGAAGCTCTCCTTTTCAAAAGTGAGTGATCATGGTATATATATTAGTATATATAATGAATGCTTGATGCTTACTGAGTTGTTGTCAAATGGTTGAAGTTATGCTAGTCGTGGAGAGGTGTTGAAGACATGGCTTCGTGGGTTTCCTTTTGCACGCGGTAGCTAAGGTGTGTATGTTTGCAAGTGTGTTTGAGTTTGTGGCCGATGTGTGTTTGAGTTTGCATATACGTGTCGGCGTGAATTGCTTAATATAAATTTATTTATACATGTAAGAAGAGATATGTTTATCTTTTATTTTTCATTTTCTGGCAATTCCATAATCAAGTGTATTAATGATGTTCAAGACAATGACTTTGTTTATGTTTTATATATATAGCTATGTGGTTGATGCTGATACATGATATTGTTAAAGGTAGTAAAGTAGTCCCTTGTGAGTAATCAAGTATATGACTATTTATGTTGCTTGATAGTTACTGATATGGACTGAATGATTGCTTAACCATACTGGTCTTGTGTAGGTGTCATAAGTGTTTTCTTAAAGAGGATTAACAATGGGGACTACTAAAACAGTTGGGAGGGGAATTGGCAGGACGGGACGGAGTGGGAATCCGAGTTAGTCTACACCAAAAATCCTTCTTACAAGTGGTTTCACAACGGGAATTTGAAACATCTAATGGACCGGCTAAGTGAAGTGTCATACCATCGTAAATGACTTGAACATGCTCAAATTTTTGAAGTAAAGAACAGATTAGTTAGATCCTTTTTACTTAGATTAGTACTCGTAATTAGCAAGAAAAATACAAGATTGTTTCTCATAGTCAAAACTCAGAAACTAAATATATTTCGCCTACCCAAAGTTCTGAAATTATATTCAGTTCACATATCATTTTTGTTCCTTCCCATGTGAAATGAATTGATAAAAACACAACCACCTTAAACAATACCAAATCAACTGTATCTCCATCGTATCAAAATAAAATTATAAAAATACTTAATCATGTTCTGTATCCTAACTAACCAACATAAAATCGTGTAAGTTAGGCATAAAAAATACCGATAAAAAAAGACTCAAAAGAAAGCCAAACTAACTAAGGCCTCATTTAATTTTCTTAAAATGACATTTAGAAGTCCATATTCGGTTACCATTTTCTCATAAACAGAACACAACCACCTTTAAACCATATCAATCAATCAACTGTATCTCCCTCGTATCAAAGTAGGATTATAAAAATTCATCATATTCTTTATCCTAACTAACTAACAATAGAAGTGAACATTCTCGTCATCAATGGATCAACGTTTAACATTGTAAGCTTATCAAATATTAGAAAAGCAATGGTCAAATTTTAAGGCGTGTAATGGTTTAGATAACTTTACATATTTAGTTCATAAAAAAAAAAATTAATATATAATTATGAGCTCGTCAAATAATACAAAAACCATCACCAACTTTTGTTATTTGCAAACTTGTAAAACTTATATCATAAGCTTGCAAACAACAAAAGTTGACATAGGCTTTTAAGGAATTCAACATGCCCAATTCAACTTGGGTCCTTCCCTCCTTATTTATAACCACCTCTCACAAGCTTCTTTCCTTCCCATTGCGATGTGGGATGGCAAAAGTCAAAACACAATTGATTTCAAGCAATTTGTAGTACACTGGTTTATTTGAGTACATGTTTAGATATGTTATGATTGTTATACTTGCACTAGTTTTATGATGTTATACCGGCTGTTATGAAATGAAAGGTGCTCAATCCGAACCCATGAGGTTTAAGCTAGACATATATGCGTGTCTAACGCATATTATTAGAGGCCCTGTTGGTTTTGGGTTTACTAGCTGATAGAGTTACTTGAAGCTCTTTTATCCAAAACTGAGTGATAATATATAAGGAATGGATGGTGCTTGTACTTCACGAGTTGATTATCGAATGGTTGAAGACTTGGAGTTATGAGTTATGCTCAGGGTCGACCCATGAATTTATAAAATTTTTGAGGGCCCTGAACAAAATTAAATAATGAGGTCTTTCGATAAAGAATGCTATATATAAAGTGTCATTATTTATAAGATATAATATAATTAGTCATGGATCACATGGCAACTCTAGTAACTTGCAGAATCTGACCCTTTGAGTTGAATCTCCAGGTTCTTCTCATGTTTTAGAAACTCTGATATGCTAGTCTGTATGTGTACATTACTTATAACTATATTTTATCTTTAGAATATGATGGTGTGAATAAAGGTATTCCCGTTTTATTCAGGTAGTCTATGCATTTAAATGTAATATGTTGTTACCTAACTTGCCTTTGACAAGACGACGACAACAACAATACCCCATCCTGCCCGAGCGGGGTATAAAAATGTCGCTGCATTTCACATTATTCACTTGCCTAAAGGATATCTTTAGATAATGTCAGTTATAGGTCTAGATTGTCCGTATGAAAGAAAAAACATGGATACCTCATAATGTCGACGAATATGTGAATTAAGTATTTCAGTTTACAAGGCTGCTTGATTGACATATAATCTTGTAATCCCTCATCACGGTCAAATCGGATTACACTTAAAATAGTAACTGACTTGGATTAACACATGACTCGAACAGGCACTCTGTGAGTTCTTGCCTCACTCAAGTTGACTTGTATCACGAGTCAAATCGAACTACACTTAGAACAGTAATTGACTCCGATTAACCTATGACAAGTTCTTGTCCCACTTTATCCAAGAATAAATATAAACATATATTGAATAAGTGCCAAAGATGAATGCCCTCATTCTAAAATTGGTGCATAAGATCAACTTCGATTATTATCTAATTGTTTTTGTAATTTCTGTTGCCTGGCCTATGACATTACCTGAATTTTCTACGAAATAATTCGTCAATGAAATAAAAATAAAATAAATAACATTGAAATTTCTTTGTGATTATACCATTTTATACTTAATATAAACACCACTACTCATAAAAAATACATATTGATAAAGTCAAACAGATGATAATAATGGAGGAACATGAACCGAAGCAATCCACCTTGCCGAGTTCTGATCTCCAACCATCATCAACAACTGCTTGCATAATCTGCATGGACAACTTCTATGGCAACAACACGATCACAAGACTACCATGCCACCACCACAACTGCCACTGTGGAGGTACTGACAAAGGGCTTTCACAGAAAGAAAGCTGCCATGTCTGTCGCCAGCCAGTTCACATACGATATATATGTGTGTCTGCTGCATATTATCGACGTCCACGTTGGCTGTGGGTTTACCAACTGATGGAATTATTCGAAGCTCTCATTTACAAAAGTGAGTGATATGATAACATATAACAAATGGTTGGTACTTGTTCTTAAGCACTTTATTATTAAATGTTTGGAGTTATGCTGGCCGTGAACATGTTAATGGTGCGGATTCATGGGTTTCCTTTTCAATGTGCGTGTGGCATTGGGTGATTGCCAGCCGCAGGTGGTTGCCAGTCAAGTGTGTTTGTTTGCAGGTGTGTTTGTGTGTGGCCAATGTATGTTTGTGTTTGCAAATGTTGGTGGGAATTGATAAATATGATTACTACAAATTTGTTGGAATTGATTGTTTGATACTTATCGCTGACTATAGATTGTTTCGTATTATAGAATTAAAATATGATGAATACTGAGGATTAACAGACAATTTGGGCGATCATACGAGTTATTGAGTCATGTAAAGATGTTTGCTGATGTAAATGCCTCTCTGAGCATTACATCTCTCAAATGAGATTCATAAGGGTTGTTTGGATATGTGTATATGAATAGATGGCTAAGACTTAAGCTGATGAAGCCTTGCTAGTATGATTTACTAACTCATGCTTGGTGAGTCATGAAAGATGGGACTACCTCTTATGTACAACTGTATATGCATAGAAATGAGCTTGGCAAAAAGGCAGAGGAATGGGGAATGAAGATTCAAGCTCTATGTGAAGCAAAGTTATAATAGTGCGAGGCGTGGCGTAGCTGCATGATCAAGCCTCACGCCTTAGCGGCTAAGGCGAAGCTTTTGCGTTTATAAGCCGTGGTATAATGCGGCACAAAATATCGAATTTACAAAAAGACGTGGCATAAGGCCGCATAACGCGTGGCGTGACGGCATGACCAAGCCTTGTACCTTTGCGCGCCTTTTAGAACCATGATGTGAAGATCTTTATTAGCAGCCTTCTGAATGAATGTAGAAATTCCTACGGATAGATGTATAGAAAGTATGTAAGAAAGAATATAGGCTAGTTTGTTTTGGTTCTAAAAAAAAGATTTATTTCTCATTTGATCTTAACTGATGAAGAGAGGGCGTGTGGACATATGTAAAAAGTTTATGCCAGATGTCATGTGGCTATTGGTAGAAATGTATGAGCTGAACAAAATAAACGAATTAACGTCCAAATCAACGTGGCACCGTATTTCAAAATAGATAAAGATATATTTGTAGAATTAGTACCGACATTTTGTTGCGCATTCTATATGACCTCATCATAGGGATAAAATAAAATCAAGTTTCCCATTTCTAATAGGTTATTATTTTTTTATTTTTTTATTATTATTACTTTTTTTACAATAATCAAACTTTCATTCAGAACCTCTAGCAAAAAGCTAGAAAATCAAGATACTATTATTTAGGTGTTAATACGTGTGTTTTAAGATTTTAAGCGTAGTAGAGATAAATAAAAGAAATTAGTCACTTAATGAACATAATTTGATGAAAAAGTAAAATAAGAACAATAAATTTTGAAAGAGTAAACTTATCCTTACCTTTCTTATTTTCATGTTTTATTAGAAGTATACCTTTTTTGTAAGTTTGTTTCTAAGAATAACAGTGGATATACTTTTTTTCACTTTGTTTTAGGAATAAAATTGTTTATTTATTTGTATTTTTCTTTCAATTTGTTGCACAGTGTGAAAACTTTTCTTCCCGATTATATTTAAAGGGTGCAATTAATAAATTTAGAAGAAAAATAAAGAAAAAGTAATAACTTTTGGCAAATCAAAGGATTTGCAAATAATGTGAGAAGGTATGGAAAGAGGCAGAGCCATAAATTTTTGCTCAGGGGCACATTTTAATAATTTTTAGAAAATTCATAGTGTAATTTCTTTTTTGCTAGGGAGACACGTGACCCCCGAGACCTCTCCCTATCTCCGCCGATGGGTATGGATAACACCATCCAATTTAAAATGAGCGTTTGAACAAAGTTTTCATTAATGAAATAGAGTTTGCGGAACTTTTTTTTTTTTTTTTTTTTTCATTCTCATTGTGTGTACTGAAATTTCAAATTTCGATTATTGTGTATATATTATAACCATTTTACTATTATTTTTCTCAAATTTTAAAAGGTAAAATGGTTATTTTATATGTCTGAATAGTCACAAAATACATACAATAATCGAAAAGAAAGTTTAGTAAACACAATCAAAAAAAAAAAAAAAAAAAAGTACACACAATAACAAAAAATGGCAAGTAAAATACATTTTCAAGTAATTAACCCAACAAAATAAATGAAAACGGTTCTTTTAAAATGTAAAATTTTTATTTACCACATAATTTAATTAAGAGAAGCCTAAAAAGTTATTCATCGGTTCTAGATTATGACAACCTTTTTGTAGATTTGTTCTAAACGTGTCGTCTATTAGATTCTTCTCAAAAAAATTTGGTCAACGAAGGAAATGTTTTAGAACGTGTTAATTGGTGTGGAAAGGTATGTACCAACGCAACCTTTATATAATAAGTACGCGTTAGAAATGCTAACCATTATATACTTAAACACCTTTATAAAACTAATAATCCAACCATATTAACCAATTCAAAAAATGATAATGGAGGAGCATGACCTTAAACAATCAATCTCACAAAGTTTTGGTCATCTACAACCATCGTCTGTTTGCAAATACTGCATGAACAATGAATGTGGTGGCGACATGATCACAAGACTACCATGCACACTCAAGTTTCACCGTATATCTACCAACAACTGGCTGTTATGCAATAAAAGGTGCTCGATCCGCACCCATGCGGTTTATGCGAGACATATACGCCTTTCTAATATATATTATCAAAGGCCACGTTGGTTGTGGGTTTACCAGCTGATGGAATTATTCGAAGCTCTTTTCAAAAGTGAGTGATCGAGCATGTATGAAGAATGGTTGGTACTTGTACTTGAGAGCTGATTATGGAATGGATATGCTAGTCGTGGGTGTTGAAGGCACGACGTGTGGCAACGGGTGGGCGCAGGTTGCTAAGGTGTGTATGTTGTTTGCAAGTGTGTTTGTGTACATATAAGTTTTGATTATATACATGCAAGTGTGTTTGTACATATATGTTTATTTATAAATTTCATACATATAACTTATATAAGTGTATGTTGTTTGCAACTATGTTTGCGTGCAATGCAAAAACCACATTATGATGTTCAAGAAAGTGAGTTTGTTTATGTTTTAGACTAGCTACGCGTTTGTGTAGCTAACAATATTAGTATTGTGTAGGTGTCATAAGTGCTGTTAAAAAGAAGATTAACATTGCGGACCGTTAGATTAGTAGGGGTGGGAAATTGGTCGGTTGGACGGCAGGATGGAGTGGGAAGTCGGGTTGACCTACAACCAAAAATCCTTCTTACAAGTGGTTTCCGAGCAGGAACAAGACATCGAGCATCAAAGACTTGAACATCCGCGAATTTTTGTAGTAAAGAACATATTAGATCCTTTTTACATAAGATTAGTAATTAACAAGAAAAATATTTACTTACAAGAGAAGGTTTGTAGAGACTTTTTTGCCTTCTTACGATATTTGAATAAGTAGTTTTTCTATGATAATTTTTGAAAAAAGTTGACGTGATGAAGATGCTATAATTGTCTTCATGAATTTGATATACCAAATTACATAAATTCGTCTATCTAAAGTTTTAAAATGACATTTAGAAGGCCATATTCTAAGTTTCTGTTACGATCTCACATCAGTCAAGTATGGGATTCATTGGTGGTTTATAAAGTCTGTGTCGCTTCCACTTTTGAGCTATCTTTTTTGGAGCGAGTACTATACTTGGAATTATGAACCGTTGCAAGCCTAGTATGGGTTAGGTTCGTATGAATTTCCATACGATTTTTGTTCCCTTCCTGAGTGAAATGACTATACACGCCCCCTTTGAAATTTTTATATGCATTAAACAATAGAACCTTAAGCCAACCAATCACCTGTAAATCTCCATCGTATCAAAGTAAAATTAATAAAAATCCTTCGTCATGTTCTTTATCCTAACCAACATAAGTCGTGTAAGTTACGCGTAAAAAAAAAAAAAAAAAAAAAAAAAAAGCCAAACTAAGGCCGCATCCTTATATATCCCCTTAAAAGTCAACCATGTACAGTCAGTTTTCATAATTTGTGTTGAACTAAAAGAGTACACGTAAATTGCGTTGGAAAATAGTCAAAATAGGAGTACTATCATGACTTAAAGTCGATGTAAATAACATTGACAATACAGCTTGAACTTACAACCGACTACCAAAAAAAACCTTAATGGCTTGGTTTAGTTGTGCTAAAGCTCACTTTTACACATATATACGAAGGAGGTGATTTTCATACTTTATTTATTGATTTGCAAGGTTGCAAAAATCGTGAATCGGTAGTCGGGCGGTCGACCCATTTTTAGCTTGTAATCGGTCTAGGCGAGAGTAATCGGTGATTAATCGGATTAACATTTTCGACAAGTTTTCTGTATTTCCGACAAGTTTTAGGTATTTTCGGCAAATTTTAGTTATTACTAGCAAGATTTTTCTAAAAAAAACATCTTGAAATAGAAATAAACAACATGTATAACTTATTAAACAATTTTACGGCGAGTTTTAGGAATTTCTAGTAAGGTTTGAAGGTTTCGGTCAAGCTTGACCACTGTTGACCATCATTAACTGTCCTTGACCACGGTTGACCGAGTTGTTTGACCGATTTACACAAATCGGCAAGGTTGGTGACCTTGTAACACCTAATTGGCGATTAATCGGCCTTGTTTTGCAACACTGTTGATTTGCATACTTTACTAGAAGTAGATATAGCGAAGTAAGAGTTTGGTAAATCAAATACATACTTTGATAAGGTAACTCACACCACGTTTCCGGTCATTTGGATTTATAGACATCGATCTTGTTTCGAACTACAACCATCAAGAAAGATGCTATAAAATCTTTGCCACACTCCAGGGTTTATAAAAAAAGTAAAACGTTTTCGTCCTCAATGTATCAATTGGATCACAAATCCAATCTCTTCTTACAATCGGCGTTTTATATTGTGAGCTTGTCAAATGTTATAAAAGCAATGGTCAAAATTTATGGCCTGTTTCCAAAAAATATTTATATATATTTATTTATAAGCTTGTCATCTTGTTCACCATAGGCTTTTAAATCAATTCGACATGCCTACCTTTAATGAGTCCTTCCCTCCTTATTTATAACCAACTCCGACAGAGTACTTTCCTTCACAATGTGATGTGGGATGCCAAAAGTCAAAACCCAATTGATTTTAACCAATTTGCACTACACTGGTGGTGTATTTGAATTTTATCTTTAAGTTCAAAACCCAATTAATGTATATTATGATGTTACGAGGCAGGCAGAACCCGTGCTACGCACGGGCTAAGAATCTAATTGTTAATCGTGTATTTTTTCTGTATATTGGCGAGTGTATACTTAATTATTGTTTAGTATGTTATATGAAATGTTTTAACTTTCTTGTATAAAAATTTAAAAGTGTTTGATGTTGTTTTGGTTTTGTGGTGTTGTATTCTATATATGGGTTTTTGGCTATTAAGTTGTGATGACTTTGTTTCTTTTGGCCTATTACTTATTTGCATGATAAAAAATGGCTTTGTTTCTGTTGGTCTATTACTTAGCCCTACAATACTTGTCTATTAGATGATTTTTGCATGGTAATATAAAGCACACGGGGTCTATCTAATTGGTCATAGTTTAATGTGCGTTAAATATTTTTGTTATTAAGTTTGTAAGTTAAAGTTTATGTAATAATGTATGTATAATAATGCCATATAAACTGTATAAAAATCGTTACAAACATTTTTAGCTCCATCTAATTTTATTAAAAATTAACATTGAAGACTAACTAATATTAATAAATTTTATCAATAAACTCAATTCTAAATAGCTAACTAAATGAATATTAATTAACACACAATTAATAATTCCTAAAACCTTTAGACTCCACTATTATGTCTTAAACTTAATTTTTTTTAATTTACAAATGGGTTTGAGCAAAAATTATATACTTTTTCTTTTATATTCATTATTCAAGTTGCATGCTTACACAAACTAATCATGCTTAAGGGTAGTCGCCGTGGGATTAGTCGGCTCGCAATGTCGAGTCGGAAACCCATGTTACCAAAAAAAAAGAAAAAAAATTAACTAATCATGCTTAAAAGTATCATTTAACCATTTAAATGTTGTTTTACATGCATGCTCGTGCACATTTTCTTTAATCAATTCGCACATGTGAGCTACATCAATAGAAAACACACATAAATTACTTGTATATGAAAATGCATTAACATATATATATATATATATATATATATATATATATATATATATATATATATATATATATATATATATATTGCATTAGGTTAAATCATCAATTATTCTTGCAACCTTTTCAACTTCATCTCAATTCATAACTGACTTTTAATTGTATACTAATTACTAAATATCATGTGATAAATTCCGGCAAGTCTTGCACTTCTATCTCGATGTTGTATATACTTCAAATTAAATGCACCGGTTTTGTTTTTCGATAAAAGTTTGAACTTTTGCTTATGTTTAAAACTCAACTTTTTTATTTGATACTATAATTTACAAATGGATTTAAGTCAAAATTATGCATTTTTTCCTTTCTATTCATTGCTCAATGCGATATTTTTAACATGTCGTATTTTGCTATTATGGCAAACTCATTTAATTGGCGTAAATATTGGTTTCTCACTAATGATTCTACAAATAGAAAAAAGAAAACACTTTGCGATGTGCGACCTTCTTCTTTTCAATAATAATTCAATTGCACGCGATAAATTCATTCTAATATTTCTCAAAGAGCATTAGAAAGCAACTACTTACATAAACTAACACGCTAAAAAGTATCATTTAACCATTTAAATGTTGTTTTACATATATGCTCGTGCACATTTTCTTGAATCAATTCGCACATGTGAGCTAAATCAATAGAAAACGCACATAAATTACTTGTATATGAAAATGCATTAAAATAATACATATATCTATCTATATATATATGCTTATCTATAACAATCACCTAAATATGTAAGAAACAAATAAAATAGTTGGTATCCCAATCTTTGGTTTCATTTATATGAGCATGCATGATCTTGTGTGATTTTCATAGTACCTGCGTATGATAACTAAATTAAGAAAAAAAGAAGACCAAGTTAATTACAAAGATCTAAAAGATGTGTGAATCATCTCCAAAATGTTGCAAAAGAGAATTTATAAACCGCTACCAACAATCAAAGATCTAAAAGATGTGTGAATCATCTTCAAATGTACATACTAAATATGATTTTGGCCGGTTTATATAGGCATGAATTAAGTTAAATCATTAATTATTTTTGCAACTTTTCGCAACCCTTGCACTTCATCTAACCGACTTTTAATTCTATACTAAATGCTATGTGATCAACTCGGGCAACCCTTGCACTTCACCTCCTTTCATGATTGTATAGATATTATGAGGCTGCATTTAGCATTAGCTATCTTGTACTCTATGCAACTACTAAAACTCTAAAACTCTATCATCATAACTCCACATTAAATTTAGGGACTGAATCTTATAGTATTATAGATACTTGCACTAGTTATAAGTCGATAGTTCTGTTTTATGAGTTATAAAATTTCACAATATAAATACAAGAACCTTCAAAGTACGAAAAGCTAGAGAAGATGCTATGAACTATAATAAGCACAATCAATTTTCATAAGATTTTATGTTTCTTATAACTTGTTTCAATTTCTTATTTACACATATGTAAATTTCTCAATTACTAGTGCTTTAGTTGCAAATAGGAATACAACTTGGTATCAACACTATATTTGTACGGTTGGTAATTTATAAGTGCCATCTTGTATAGTTGTATCTATCATTTTCTCTGGATTTACGAACATCTTTCCATCAGAGTGCCATGTGGGAGACCTAGTTGATTGTAAGCAATTTGCTACACATCTATATCTATACTACATATAATAGACAAAGAACTCTCTCTCCAAAAAATTAAGATGTACAAAAAATTATGCAATGTTTACAACACTTTAAAGCAATGATTTTTTAGAATTACAACAAGCAAAGCATTGTGTACAATGAAAACAAGCATAAATCGAAATTCAAACCAAAATCTTACAATTATACATTAAATAGTATTTAAAACACCCTTGGACCTAAAATTACAATCATTTTAAGCACAATGTACAATCTACCATCTCTCCCCAACTCTCATCTACATATTAACAAGACTCGAACAATCAAACATATCTCAGAGTCGATCCAACTCACAAATACAATCTACAAGCCTCAAGATAAGAAAACATGATCTCAGTTTGCTTTGGGTGGTATTCTTCACGAGATACCAAGATCTCTATAGATCTTTAAAAAATCAAAAGCAAGCTCATCATAGATCTTTATACATGAATATTCAAAGATCTTACATGTTTGAACAAGAATCATCATAGATCTATAAAAAGTCTAACTTCTTTTTAATATTCGAACCATTTAAAAGAAAGAAGAAAAACCAAACAGTTTCACTCTTTTTTTTGTTCGGTCAAAACCAAATACAAAACAACATAAAGGTACCTACCCGAGACCCATTTAAAAGATCTTGAAGCCTTCTTTATTTTATGTTCACGTTCAAAGTAGAAGAAAAAAAAAAAAAAAAAAAAAAAAGCATTGAAGTTTTTTTATTGGGTTCGGTTATGATAAATGCTGATAGAAACAAAGAAGTAGCAAATTCTTGTATGGTTTTGTGATTAAAGGATCTTTGGTGGGAAATGTTATCAAAATAAGAATACAGGATACGTGTTTTTTTTTAGAGAAAATGTATGTGGTGGCTGCGTGAAGCATGTGATACAAAGTGATTAGGTTTATTGAAGTTTAGGGTTGGTATTGAATCATATCATTGCTGGGCCTTTTTTCTTTTCGAACTTGGGCTATAACTTCATTTGGGTTTGGTATTATACAAATATACTTATATTACAGTTGTAATAATTATATATTATAGAAATATACTAAAGAGTGGGCTGTTGGGCCCCAATTTTTTTTAAAACCCGATCCATCCCAACCCGAACACCATACAATGGGTTATACCCGAGGCTCTATTCATTTTCTCTCACACTTTATTCACCTCCGACCAACCAAACCCACCGCTGTTACACTTTGCCCCGATCCGACCTTCGTGCCCCGTTTGCAACTACAGTGATGTGTGAGGGGAACTACAGTGCTATGAACAGTTCTAATATTTTTTTATTCAATGTGTGGTTATTAGGGTATCCAAGTGTTATGGTTGTGTTGCTAATCATTTTCCAGCCACATTTTGTGTTTGTTTTTCTTTATATGTTGTGTTGTGCTAAAAAAAACCCAAAAAAAAAAAATACCTTGCCATTATCACAACTCACAAGGTTTGGATTCCCTATTTTTTTTTTGTGGGGTTTATTGTTTTTTGATGTTATTTATGCATAATTTGTGCTTGATTTATGTCTCTGATTACTTCAATGTGTTATATTACACTGTTGCTTAGCATCTGTCTAAATTAAGGTTTTCAATTTTTAGGGTTACGATTTTATACTTTTAGATTAGGTGGGTGGCTGTCTTTTTTAACAAGGATGATCAGATCCACATTAGGGTTTTTTTTGGGGCTTTTGTTATATTTGTTGTATGTGGTTCATAAGAATTAGGGTTTCGTGTTGGTGTTGCTAATTTTCTGATATGAGGCTTAGGGTTTTGCTTCAGTTAATTGTGATTATTATGATCATCTTAGGATTAGGGTTTTCCTGGAATAAATTGTGATTGTTGTTATTGTGGTGGTTTACGCAGGTCAATTATTGGCATGTTGGTGTTTCACCATTTAATGGCCAATACATACATACAGGCAATGATGATAATTATTTGTGATTATAAATTTTATGAGCTTGATTTAGCAGCAACAGTATCTTGGCGAGGCAACCATACCTAAGTGGTGGTTGCAGCCATGGCTGGTGTTTGCTTTTGCTGCTATATTTGCAGACCTTTACTATTTGACCATGAGTAATTTGGTAATGTCGGTATCTTGGCAGGGCAGCCTTACCCAGGTGGTGGTTGTAGCCATGGCTGGTGCCTTTCTGAGCCTTCACGCTATGATCATCTGGATTTGTTACAGATGTGAGCGTATGTATGTATGTGTCACGGGTATTCAGCGATCAATCGGCTCGGTTAAAGGTTGGTGAATTGGAATTCAAGGACTTGGTGCAGCATATTCTTTTTTCCCAAATTTAACCATGTTTTGATCAATATGTCTCTTTTTCAGGTTGGTCAATTGGTATTCAAGGAATTGCTGAGTCCCTGCATATCCGAAATGCTGACAAACTTGCGGTGTATGGTCGCGAGGGCAAGCAGAAATTGAATTGGGCGAATGTCTTCATTTGAGATATATATATATATATATATATATATATATATATATGATGAGGCGAAAAATGATCCGTTTTTAGGGGGTCATTTAAGCCCGAATCCGACTTTATTTGATCAAATATTGCCCTAAATCGTTCCTTTTGTGATTTTAGGTGTTTGGAGAGTGAATTCTGGAAAAGAGGCTATTTTGGACGTTTTTGGAGCATAAAACTGAAGAAAACGGCAAAGTACCAAAAATCCATGCTGAAGATACAAGGTGACGGCGTCAAACATGGAGAATAAAATACCGTAGCTGGTGACGGCGTCAGATGGATAGGTGACGGCGTCAAAGTGGCCAAGAATAAAATACCGAAGGTGGTGACGGCGTCACATAGGCCGTCACAAGTGGATCTAGGGCGTCCGAGGAAGTATATGGCGGCGAGGTGACGGCGTCAGACTTTACTCTTGACGCCGTCAGAACGATTTTCCTATATATAGTTTTCTAGTTTTTTCATTAAAAAAGAGGAGAAGTTTTGGTGAAACCCTAAAGACGATTTTGGTGCCTCTTTTACAGGTTTTTCAAGGGTTCCAAACCCTTGAGACCTTGCATTGTAATTGAGATAAGTATACTCTTAATTCAATCAATATGTCTATGTGTTGGTTGTCTATCTTTTGTTCTTATCTTAATTCTACTATGCTAGGCTAGATTTACTTTGTGTTTGCTTAGATCTAATGAAACCTAGATGTTGATTATGTGTTGATTACTTGTCTATTCTTGTTTTGGATGAATGATATTATATGTTAGGCTTAAGAAAACTGGCAGATCTCCAAATGGTAACATGCTTGAACGTCTTAAGAAACATGAACCGAGGCGTACTAGGTCTTTATTGGTTGTATTTAATGCATGAGCCACTGTTTACAATCCCTATAGTTGTGCTGGGTCATGGTGTAGGAGGAAATAAGAGCTCATAGAGTTGGGGAGTTATGTATGCCACCCCACGAATGGTATTAAGGAATACAATCCGTCATCCATACAAGTGTAACAAGTAATTGACATGTAAAAGATATCTAGGGAGTAATGAAGTCTAAGTAAACACAATTTCTCCAAATACTGCTCACAACCTTAGTTTAATATTAGTTTAATTTCATTTTCATTAGTTTAATTTAGTTATATAATAGTTTTGGGTTAGTTGAATAGCAACTAATTCCGCCCACTCTTCCAAAACCCGAGATTTACTTGCTTTCATAAAAATATAAAAACACAAAAAATAATCATCTTTCATCTCTAGAACTTTTAATTAGGCTTTCTAATCCTAGCGACACTATTCCTAAGCTGAACGATCAATCCCCCGGTACTTGTCACTATACTATACTACAACGATCAGGTACACTGCCTGGTGGGGGTTGTAAGCCTCGCGAGATCCCTCGAGAGGTAAAGCAAGGTGCGATTCCCACGCATCAAGTTTTTGGCGCCGTTGCCGGGGAATAGTTATTGTCTAGGTTAGGATTTCTTTTTTTTAGGTCTACTTGCTAGATTCCTTTCTAGTAAGATTTTTATTTTTGTTTTTAGGTCTTCTTTAGTCTATCTTATTTCTTCGTGCCTTTGTTCGTAACTCTTTACCATCCGACATCATGGAAGGTGGTAACATCTTTGAACCTATCATCCCACCACAACAAAACCCACCATTAGAACCCCTTAGGCCCCGAACCTTAGGAGAGTATTCCCGACCTAGCCACCAAGGCTACCGAAACACCATTGAGCTCACCGGAGCCAATGTGACCCCCTTGCGATCCGACACCATCCGGTTGGTGCAAAGCGGATGTGCATTCCATGGACTTCGTTCCGAAGATCCAAACCAACACCTTAAGGACTTCCTCAAAATCGTAGATTCCATAGACCTAGGTGTTGAAACTAGAGAGACTACCCGTTTACGCCTATTCCAATTCTCTCTACGGGATCAAGCTAGTCAATGGCTTGAGCGTTTACCCGCGGGATCCATCACCACATGGGATGATCTCACCAATCGTTTCCTTGCTCAATTTTTCCCACCGGGGAGAACGACTAAGCTTAGGAATGACATCTTGATATTCCAACAACGCCAAAATGAATCTTTTTATGAAGCATGGAATCGATATAAAGACCTACTCCGAAAAGTTCCTCATCATGGGATCGAACCATGGCTGCAGATCCAAATCTTTTATGGTAAGGTTGACTATCAAACAAGGAAAGCCATTGATTACGCAGCCAAGGGTATGTTAGATAGACTTAGCGTTGACGAATGCTGGAAAGTTCTTGAGGAGTTGGCACAATACGAAGAGGAAGGATGGGAGGACCCGATGCTCCCGAGCAAAGCAAAGCTTGACTACGCATGTGCCACCCAAGAACAATTGTTGGGAAGTATCGAGAAACAGGTAAAAGAACTGATGAGTATTGAGAAACTGGCTAATGAACCCATGTGGAACCTTGATCCACATAGGAACACGGTTATCAGCCAAAATTTTCCTGAACGCTCACGACAAGAGGAATTCGAAGGAATAATGGTAACCTTCATGGATAATCAGGAAAAGCAAATCCAGCACCTTGAGGCACGCATGGAAAACACTCACAAAGCCTTTATGAATTTCGCAGACCAATTCATATCAAGGGTCAAAGAAAAGATCAAAGAAAATTTTATACCCAAAAAAATTGAAAAAGTCTTCGAGGTGTCAGCCTCTTTGGTATTTGACCAGGAGGACAGCTGGAAATTCTCCTCAAAAGCTTTACCACTAACTACCCCCCATTCTCATAAACACCCCCATACGGAGAAAAGATCGCGGATAAATAGCATTTTCGTTGGGTGCTTGCGAACCACATTCCCGATCTCATCCAAAAAACGTTCTTTTGGTTTTAAACCCGGTGTAAAGAGGCCACACCTCATAAATACCATTGATTTGAAACCTCCCATTGAACAACATCTTTCTTCTCGCGCCAATGACCCGTGCATAAGGATCAACTTAGCCAAAACATCGCCCGACCCCAGCTACTACCTCACCTCTTTCCGCGACAGTAATGAGACGTTTGACCCTGGTGGACCTCGTTAACGGAATAGCTACTCATGAGTTTTACTCGCGTTTAGTTATTCACGCAAAGAGCAGGGACTAAACTTGAAACTACTCCAAACTTCACCCCACACGGGCATCTGACGGCGTCAGATTTAACCCTTGACACCGTCAGCTCGACGGATCAGCAATATTAACCCAAGAACCAATCACTTTCAACCCATACCCCACAAATCTCACCCCAAGTGTTGCTGCTACTCCGACTCTCAAACCCCCAATTCGACATCTTCCGCCTTCGATCTCTCCTTTGTAAGTAAGTTTTCTTCATCCTTTCTCGGTTAATTATCCTTAGGACCCGTCAATTTGAAAAACCCCTTTCGCCCGAAACCCTATTCTTGACCCACCATTAGCAAATCATAATGCCATCCAATTGGTGATTTGTAATCGTGGGGTTACCATTTGATGATGTTGTCCCACCCGAATCATGCATTAATTTAGGGAGAACCCATCGTGCCTCGGATTCTTTGACCCCCCACCCCTGTTTCCTAATTTAAGGAGCGTTTGGGTAATGGGTTAAGAGTTTGAAAATTTGATTTTTCCCTCGCATTTGCATGGCTACATTTCTGATCCATCTGACGGCGTCAAGTTCATCTAAATCTCGCCTTCTAATCGTTTCCATTCACTACACCTTTTTTCCAGGAAAATGAGCAAACGGACTCGCCAACATAGGGGTAGTTCTTCTAGATCTCAAGGAGTCACTTATGGGGAATTAGTGCATAGTTGGGGCGAGTTTGGTGATGTCGGTACTAGTACTAAGTATGAGGAGTTGTGTAACCACCACATCGATGCTGGGGCAGTAGTTGACTGGGATTTTCTGAGAGCTAGTGGGTTGGAGGGTGAATTTGTAGGGAGGCTCCGCACGGATGGATTCGCGGGTCCGCAATGGGAGAGATTGTTTAGGTTGAGGGAGACGGTGTTTAGTGAGTTAGTACGGGAGTTCTTTGCGACCTTCCGTTTTGACCAAGCTGAGGCTAGGGGAGATATGGGGGGCACCACGATATATTTTAGGCTAGGGGGTGAGTTGAGGTCTTGTTCTGTGGCTGAGTTTGGTTGGAGGCTGGGGCTATATACTAGTGAGGAGGTTGATGGGGCTTTTCTGCTGAATCTGTTACATGGAGAGACTCAGCGGAATGAGATGAGGTGTGTTACCTTTTGGCCCACCATAGGGAATGGGGCCTACACGTCGACTACTGGGGCTGCGTCGATCAGGGACCCCATTGTTAGGCTAGTTCACAGGTGCATCACCTATAGCTTGTCTGCACGTCAGGGTACCACTCACCGTATCTGCTTCGGACTTGTTCTACTTGTACACCATCTTTTCCGAGGATGTCTACTGCAACATCCCGTTTTGGGTGGCCAGTTACTTGAAGACCAGTGTGGGTGAGAGGGATATCGACAAGGTTTATGGGGGGATGTTCATCACACGGTTGGCTCGTTCCTATGGTCTTCTTACTCCTCAGATCATGGGGTACTTGAGCGACTGTGGGAACTGCAGGGTAGTGAGGGCGAAATCCCTTAGGCAGATGAGGATTGTGATGCAGATAGGGGATGGTACCTATATATGGTACATAGGGGCTGATGATGAGGATGATGACGGTGATGATGAGGGAGTGCCCCAGCAGCATCAGTATGAGGCAGGGACGGCTGATTACTACCGACACATGAGTCGGGGAGACTGGCAGGCACACCAGGGTGTCTGGATGGATCAGATGGACACGTGGCGAGCAGCTACTGACCAGCGCTTTGACTGGATGTATGATCATACCGTCCGCCAGATGCAGCACCTCTCCACCCGAGATCAGCTTGAGCCTCACCTGCAGATTGACCCCTTCCCAGGCCGAGAGACTGACTACCCTCCCTATGGGTACACTGGACACCTCCCACCAGGCTATGATTATCGTTTTGGTCCTCCCCCTCAGTAATCCATCTTGATGTCTGTAATTCTTGAACAATTTATTTTTGGTTGAACACTTTGAAACATTTGGTTGTAATAGTCTAGGATCCGGCCTTTGTTGGCTTCGAACAATTTCCATTTCTGTTCTTTTAATTAGTGTATGAATGATTAGCTTTTAATTTTTGTTGATGGTTTATCTTTGCAACCCATGTTTTGTGTGATTTTATTTGTCTGATTGTTATTTGCTTCCGTATGCATGTTTTATTTTTATTGTTGGTTGATCATGTTTCTCAATTAAAATGTGGAAATACTTTATTATGTTGTTTGGCCTAGTCTTAACTTCAACCTAAAGGTATTTTTGCAAAAGATAAGTGTAAGGGGAAACCCCAAATATGTTTTTAAGAAACAAACCGATCATGATTATCCACAATATTTAAATGAACATGTATATTCGTAATTGTTAGAGTCAAATGCTTGTATTGAGTCATAATGAAGTTTTGCAGGATTTTCCAGGAAGTAGGACAAAGTTTTTCCAGAAATTTTCCGGAAACTTAACATAAAGATTTCTGCAGGTCCATTCTGACGGCGTTAGGAGTCAAAAAAATCTGGAAATTTTGCCGGTTTTGTTTTTCTAACGGAGTCTTATGGTTTTTGTGAATTATTAAGTTTTATAATCTCCAGGAAATCTGCAAACTTCATTCCACAAGCATTATATCTTACTTTGCTTTCTAGGTTTAGTAACTTATATAGGATGCCGCCGATTTTACGCGAGGTTGCCTTGTCTACTTTTGTCAGGATTTACAGGTTATTTAAGACAAGAAGATGATTTATATTCTGGAAGGGAAGCTTTGATTGTTCATTTTCTTGGAGGAAGATTTAACCTGGCCAACCTAAAATCCATACCGAGCGAATCAGGGGAGTATTTGATTTCATTCTCTTTACTTTTAACTTTTACATTCTTTACTTGAACATTGGGGACAATGTTCATCCTAAGTGTAAGGGGAGGGTAAAAAGATGATACCTTACATATGCACTTTCGCTTGAGTTTGTTTTGTTTGATAGTAGATGGGTAATAAAACTATGAGAAATACTTGTTAGTGTAATTTTAGCGCCAAATTTAAAATTTTTTACAACATTTAGGAGTGAAACTTTAGCCATAGCAAGCGTCTCATGGATAGGAGGTTGTATGACTAGCACATAACCGTATATTCAGAAAAATTTTCCACCCAAAAATGTGAGGTTCGCCTTTAGTTTTGATAGGAAAAGCATTTATTATTGGTGCTTATGAGTGTACCGGTAGCATTTAGATTCTAGAACTTACGTTAGTGATGCATCCCGAGACCGCTAGTGAGACTACATTCGTGTAGTAGGATTTACTACATGATAAGAGGCATTAGGATCACCCTTGTGTTAAACCCGTATTATAATTACTTGACCATTTAAGTCATATTACTTGGCTAGTTAAGTCAACTAATTTTTCTCACACCCTTTGCGTTGTACTCATTTTTAGTACACGATACCCCTAGTACACCCCTCCGAGCCTATCTTTTCGTTTCTAACTTTAAGCATCTTACTTAAAGGAAGAATTTGTTACACCCCACTTAAATGTACACCCAAATCGCCTTAGCCTTCCGTGTATGCGCTCATTTTTAGTGCATTATTGTTATTTGTTAAACCCTAAGTTAACTTTCTAATTGATTACATGGTTGCTAAGTCGAGTCATATCCTTGTACATATTGTTTTGGGACGATTGGGACTCATGGGTAAGTACTTATTTTATGGAGTAATAGGGAAGAACATAATATTATTACCCCCATATGTACGTTAATCTTAAAAGTGCTCCAAGTGTTTTGATTTTCTTAATTCGAGTCATTAGATTAGTTAATTTAAAGTATGTAAAGATTCAAGTGTAAGGGGATTGCTCGAACCCTTATGATGTATTATTTTGGATGGTAGGGTAAGAGTGTATGAAAAAAAAAAAAAAAAAAAAAAAAAAATCGAAAAATTAAGAAAAAAAAAAAAAAAAAAAAAAAAAAAAAAAAAAAAAACATACGGACTACCATCCCGTTTTCGTTCTATGTTCATTTTATGTTTTTGTTATTTTTCATTTATTAGCTTAAGTCGAGTCTAGTCTTGGCTTAGCAACGCCATCTTGTACATGTAATTAACCAAGATTTTTAACTCGCCACCAGTAAAACTCCCTTTATCCAACAAAACCGTGTAATTCATATCCCTACACCTAACGTTATAACCCTTTAAAAGACCTCTTTGATAGTTTATCCTAGGTGCTTACGCCATGTGGTGGAGGTTTGATCCTTTCCCAAGCCTATGGTAATCTATTTTGCTATGACAGGTAGTGAGAGATATCTTCCATTTCCATAATGTTATATTACTTTATTACACCCGAGAGATGTGAGTATCTAAACACTATTTGTGAGGTGCTTGTGTATGACCTCCGTGCTTGTCTATTGGTCTTTAGTGGAACGATTATTTGTTGTAATTACTTTTATATTAGTGTTAAATGACCCCTAACTTGTCTTTTGAGTAGAATAAAAGCTCATTTGCTTGAGGACAAGCAAATCTCAAGTGTAAGGGTATATGATGAGGCGAAAAATGATCCGTTTTTAGGGGGTCATTTAAGCCCGAATCCGACTTTATTTGATCAAATATTGCCCTAAATCGTTCCTTTTGTGATTTTAGGTGTTTGGAGAGTGAATTCTGGAAAAGAGGCTATTTTGGACGTTTTTGGAGCATAAAAGTGAAGAAAACGGCAAAGTACCAAAAATCCATGCTGAAGATACAAGGTGACGGCGTCAAGACTTCCTTCTTGACGGCGTCAACATGGAGAATAAAATACCGTAGCTGGTGACGGCGTCAGATGGATAGGTGACGGCGTCAAAGTGGCCAAGAATAAAATACCGAAGGTGGTGACGGCGTCACATAGGCCGTCACAAGTGGATCTAGGGCGTCCGAGGAAGTATATGGCGGCGAGGTGACGGCGTCAGACTTTACTCTTGACGCCGTCAGAACGATTTTCCTATATATAGTTTTCTAGTTTTTTCATTAAAAAAGAGGAGAAGTTTTGGTGAAACCCTAAAGACGATTTTGGTGCCTCTTTTACAGGTTTTTCAAGGGTTCCAAACCCTTGAGACCTTGCATTGTAATTGAGATAAATATACTCTTAATTCAATCAATATGTCTATGTGTTGGTTGTCTATCTTTTGTTCTTATCTTAATTCTACTATGCTAGGCTAGATTTACTTTGTGTTTGCTTAGATCTAATGAAACCTAGATGTTGATTATGTGTTGATTACTTGTCTATTCTTGTTTTGGATGAATGATATTATATGTTAGGCTTAAGAAAACTGGCAGATCTCCAAATGGTAACGTGCTTGAACGTCTTAAGAAACATGAACCGAGGCGTACTAGGTCTTTATTGGTTGTATTTAATGCATGAGCCACTGTTTACAATCCCTATAGTTGTGCTGGGTCATGGTGTAGGAGGAAATAAGAGCTCATAGAGTTGGGGAGTTATGTATGCCACCCCACGAATGGTATTAAGGAATACAATCCGTCATCCATACAAGTGTAACAAGTAATTGACATGTAAAAGATATCTAGGGAGTAATGAAGTCTAAGTAAACATAATTTCTCCAAATACTGCTCACAACCTTAGTTTAATATTAGTTTAATTTCATTTTCATTAGTTTAATTTAGTTATATAATAGTTTTGGGTTAGTTGAATAGCAACTAATTCCGCCCACTCTTCCAAAACCCGAGATTTACTTGCTTTCATAAAAATATAAAAACACAAAAAATAATCATCTTTCATCTCTAGAACTTTTAATTAGGCTTTCTAATCCTAGCGACACTATTCCTAAGCTGAACGATCAATCCCCCGGTACTTGTCACTATACTATACTACAACGATCAGGTACACTGCCTGGTGGGGGTTGTAAGCCTCGCGAGATCCCTCGAGAGGTAAAGCAAGGTGCGATTCCCACGCATCAATATATATATATATATATATATATATATATATATATATATATATATATATATATATATATATATATATATATATATATATATACTTGCTTTCATAAGTTTGTTTAGGTTTTCTTGCACAAATTCAAAAGAATCCAAAAGCTCGAGGTGCCTGGAGAGCTCGAACAATACTCAAACAACGATCGATGGTTTTTGTCAGTTATTTAATAATAGCTTTTGGATCAGTTACTCAAACAATGCTCGAGGTGCCTGGAGAGCTCGAGCATCTAAATTATTAAATAATTGACAAAAACCATCGATCAACCAGATCCAAAAGCTATTAAAAGAGGTACTTTTTGATTGTAGATTTTATGATCTTATTGTTTGAGTAACTGATTGGATATCAGTTTCATTTGCATCGTATGGAATACTAAGTAACTATTTGGATATGAGTGTCATTTGCATCGTATGAAAAGCTGACTTTGTCATATAATAATAAATGTAGGGTCTGACTATAAACATCCCTTTGGAAGATTAGTTTTGGCATAGGCTCGAGACAATAAAAGAAAATGGTCTACAATGGGCAATGAAGGCTAGAAAGGTCCTTTCTTTTTCTCCACTTTAACCAAAATTTTCAGCACGTCAAGTCAATTGACACCTTTTTCCTACTACTAAACAGGTTTCAGCAGATTCTGGTACATAGAATTGCATAAAGTTTTGGAACTGATAGTGGAAGGAGAGAATTTGCCTGTGCACTTTGACAAGGAACTTAAGGTGAAAGCAAAATAGATAAATACTATATTTTGTCAATATTTTTTTAAGACTTTTTTAATGTGTTATCTTTTTGGTGATTGCAGCTATTACAAGAACGCAGTATGCTTTACCGCATATGTAGGAAGCCATGTGATCAAAGACCAATGATTGCATGTGATAAATGTGACGAATGGTATCACTTAGACTGCATCAAATTGTCATACACTCTAAAGACTTATATCTGCCCTGCACGTAAGGTTGATGCACTGGACAAGGAGGATAAATGCACTTCGTCATCAATTGCACTAGAAAGGTAAGTGGACTTTTTCTAAACTTTATTTTTTTTAAAATAAATAGTTATTACAAACCTCTTAGAAGTTAAATTTACACGTTGAGATAATTTGACTATGACAGGTCTTTGTGTGACGAGTCTTGCTGTCTCAGATCAAACCTTGGTTGTACACACAAGGGACTGCAATGTCGTATGTCTGGGACATAGGCTCTTCTTGATATTCAGCATTCGTAGAAGATTATTAATCTCATTGTATGGTTAACTTTTTAATTTAATTTAATAGTTGTTGGTATATCCAGCTTTTAAATCATTTTTACTCTATACATTTTTAGGTGGTATTTCATGAACGTGGAATTCTTGACGAAATATGCAACGGGAAAGCTTATAAAGAAATGTCAGAGGTTGAGCCTTTTAATTTATAGTTGTTGGTATATCCACCTTTTAAATCATTTTTACTCTATACATTTTTAGGTAGTGTTTCATGAACGTTGGATTCTTGACGAAATATGCAGCGGGAAAGCTTATATAGAAATGTCAGAGGTTGATGCTGAAACTTCTTCAAAAAACAACCAGGTATGCAGTTTTTCCTCTAACAGACTAGACTATAACAAAATATAACCTGTCAAATAGGTTCAACAGTTAAAAGTCTTCCAATGTGTATTTTTTTTTCACATAAGACCTTTTAAATCATTTATCTTTGACACATTGAATATAAAAAAAGGTGCAATGATAACAGTTAGTCATGCCAACCTGAAGCAACCAGTTTAGAGCCGCCAAAACTTTGAAACAGTTAAAAAGGTTACTGTGTTATCTGTTAAAGTTCATATCCCATCTTTTGCGGTAGCGAATAGCCACCTCTGTTATAGGTCTTGATTTTCACGACAAACCTACAATTTTTCTACAGTATAAAAACATAAAATTAAAATTAATATTAAATCCCAAGCACCACCTTAAATCCTATTTCAAACAATGTATAAGTTTATAACAGTTAAGGTTGTGATGTTTCGCGGAAAGTGCAATCTATGCAAGTTGAGTTGTCTCCACTGTTTTTTAAAACTATCTACACAACTAGGTTCTAATAGCGTTTACCTATGTACCAGTTGAGTAAGATATGTACTGAGGGCTCTTTGTGTTCGGCATTTAATTAATAAGGTTGCCCGAGCTATGTACAATCACTCTGGCATAGCTCAGTGATTAGACACCAGCCTAAAATCTGTTTAGTAATATCAGTTTGAAATAAAAGTGTCGTTTGAATGGTATGAATTTGTGTGCATATGTGCATATTTTTTTTTTATCTGTATTAAACAACATAGTCAATATTGTTGTGTATAAGCATACTCATAGCAGTGACTCAATGTGATATATTTTGGTATGGCTATCTAAGCATACTCATGGCCTAATGTTCCTGACAACAAAAACATTAACGGTTTGGGTTTTGGGTTGGTGCAGATAAGCTGTTGCAAAATCATTTTTGTGCCTAAATGTTTGTACTTTGGATATTTAAAAAAATATATATAAATCAGCAAATGTATATAAGGGGAGCATTGTAACCTCTTAAGTTATAAATAATAAAATTGTATACTTTATTGACCAGCGTACTTGCTTGATTCTTACAGACGGAGCTTCAAGCAGCCTGGAATTGAGGCAGATAGAGATCCTTTTCTCCGGACAGGTATATGCATTGCATTTAGACTCATGTAAAGGCACCCAGGCCCGGCGAGGTTGCGTATGTCGTTGTTATTGTTAGACCCATATAAAGTCAAACGGCTACAAAGCGAGTAAAAATGCTGTAGCAGTGAAGCTTTTCACCTTCTGAACAATGGTATGTATTTATTTGGCCGTCATGTTATATTTTTTGTATCATAAATATCGAAACTTTTTTTTTCTGTTTTTATATATTCATTTGAAATTGCAATAAAATTGGTTTTGTTGGTTTTCATTTTAAAGCTCCATATTTCTCGGTCGTTTTTTTTGCCAAACATAAGTGTCATTAGGATTGTTACAAAAAGCTAAAAGTTAAAATCAACTTTGGCAGATTATCTTACTATGTTGTGGTAACATAACGGCATGTACTTAATGCAGGATGGGCAGCTTCAATCAGCACATAACTATATAATTATTAGTTAATCGTAAAGCCATCATTTTTATTGAGTTTTTGTTAATGGGCAAAGGGTTTTTAAGGGGTGTTTGGTTAAACCTTATTTTAGGTGGTCAAGCTTATGTCAAGGATAAGCAAGTGGCTGCAAATCCCCTTCAAATGATAGGGGTTCAATTATTTAAAGGTTATAGTGTCCCAGGGTTGTCCCGAGTTGCTGTAATAGAGGTAACAATAATGCAGTTTACTGTTAAAAGAAAAAAAAAACAAAAAAATCCGTTTGGTTTTTTTAGAGGTAGCAGTTTCGACCCATACCAACCTATATAAGAGAAGATTTTTATATGATGCCATGGAATAGTGACATGGATAAATAAATGAAATGGTAAGTCGTAAGTTATCATGCAAGTTATTTGCTACTCAACTTTGAAATTCCATAAGTAATGCCTTTGTATCTTAATGCACAGATTAAGCGATCAAAGGATATGTTCTCTAATGATATATTTGGAGAATCTTTAGCCGGAATACAAAATCTGTAAGTCACACGCTATTGTTATACGTAGGTTCAATTAAGGTCGATGTGTAGTTTGACCTTTTTCAGGGTCAATGTAATAGTTCGAAAAGCCAACTACCATAATGGCTTATAAGTTTAGCGAATTCAATAATAAGCTATAAGTTCAAGTTGCTGAACCATTAAAACTGAGGTTATTAGCTTTTTACAATTTGTAAGTCAAACCGATTTGGTATCCTCTTTTTGTATGACTATACAAATGAATTCCAAAAAAAGGATTTATGAAAGTTCAATAAAAAACATGACTCTATAAAAAATATTTGATTATTGTGTATACTACATTAAGATTACTTGCATTAATATATCTACTATTACTGCGCAGGATCAGCCTACCACCAGAAGGCTAAAAGTGTGAAAGCAGGTTCAGATACTGTTACGTGGCAGCCGGTTTAGAAGGCGAAAGCAGAAAGTGATTGGACAATGGAGTGTGATAAAGAGAAGCTGGAAAATGTGTACAAAGCGATGAAGGTGAAAGCAGGAGAGGATTTAGAGGTCGAGATAGAGGCAATGGGCAAGAAGTACAATGAGGTAGGTGCTTCTGTTGCGATTTATTCACATTGTTTAAAAATCGTTGCTTGAATAAGTATTGAGGAACTCTGATATGCAAGAGTGCAGAAAACAGTTACCATGGTTTTTGATGACCATTTCATCTCCTATTCATCCTGTTGCATTTGGAATTCTTGGGGTAATGTGCTAAATCCTAAGCTTTTTCTTCGGCTTTTGTATATATAGTAGCCTATTCCAAAAGCTCCTTGCACATGCCACTGGCCTACCAAATTATATATACATGATATATTTGCTATGTGTATTCTTAGGACTATTGGTATGTGTATTTTATTGACTGCCTAAATTGATATGGAACAAGCACTAACTTTGAAGTTGACATTCAACTAAACTCAATATCATTTTAATTATTTGTGCAGAAATTAGTTTAAGCGTCAAGGTGCAGGTTGTGCCAACTGGGGAGCAGCTGTGCTCCGGGCCTCACTCGCTTGATCTTAGAGGTCGAATTAAGATATTAAACAATATCGTTGGGAAAACGACATTGTCCTACATGGTCATTTTGTAGTTTTGAAGCCATTCATGGTATGATTCTTTTTTTGGTTTGAACTTTTACCCACAATAATTACAATTGAATCATGTGCAGAAATGCATTTATCGTGACATAGGCTATATATTTGCTCCAACCATTAAGATTGAGCTTTTCAGGCTTTCCAAATTTGCCATAAATTTTCTAGCATGTCCTAATGTATATTGTTTATGTTATCTGCAGAACAGGTTGAACATAACCATAACAGTCCGCAAATATTCAATTAATAAGCATCTACAAAGTATTGGCTCTGAGTTTGGCTCTGGACCAGTTAGTCATGTAGTCAAGCATGGTGATGATGCTGATGAGGATTATGGTGAAGAATCTCTTACTCTAAATTTGCGTAACTTTGATAAGGTTTCTCATCAGTACGTGAAGCAACAAATCTCATACTTGAATAGTTTGACTTTGAAATCTCGCAAATCTCAAAATGATTATCTCATATTTACATAACTTTTGTTGTGGTCAAATGCAGACATTCAATTATGGTTGTAAATTTCTATGCTCCTTGGTGCTATTGAAGTGACCGTCTGGTATTCTCATTGCCCCTTTACTGCACGTACATCTTTAATGAATCTAGCTTACCAACTCTTTTAACACTCAGTTTCCATTCTTTTACCATTGTTATGTCAGGAACCTTCATGGGAAAAGGCAGCCAAAATTATAAGACAAAGGTCTAAATTATCCCTTACTTATTTTGAGACAACTTTTAATTGTTACATGGTATTTCATTTCTAATTATTAGCTGCTGATTCATCTTTGTCTTACCAGCCATGATCCAGAAATCGATGGTCGTATCATTATGGGAAAGGTGGAGTGTACTGAATTCTCACTTGACCTGTTAGGACCTGAATGACTTGATCATGTTGCTCATCACATATTGCTCATCGCCAACTGGAACAATGATGTTCTGTTGCTCCTTTGTTGCCCCATGATACGGAAAATGAACGTGTGAGATCAGCCAAAGTTGGAGCTACAGGTGAATGAGATTTCTTTCTGAACACATTGTATTTAATTTGTTTTTTTATTATCAGTTTAATGAGGGTAAATGGTTTATGAATATTCAATACAGTGAGACATTTGCCGATTTGGAATTGCATAGGCATGATTAAGTTGCAAAAACAAAATTTGGCCCAGCTTATACGTTTCTATGTAAAATAATTTTGGCGAAAAGATATATATACAATAGTTTGAAATAGGAATAAAGATTAGCAAAAGAAGTCGCATAGTCTTCTTGGATTCTTATAGTCATATTTACCATTTGAATCTTTGTTTACCTGCTTATGAAATTTTTTCTTTTTGTGATTCATACAGATTATGGTGGGGAGGTTAGCAAACAAGGGAGATAAGATAACAAAGCAGGTTACTGAGTTGAACTTAGAGCATCATAGGCTTGAAACATTGAAAACCGGTGAACTAAAACCATTGAATATTTAGATGAACCATGCATTTGTAGTGATAAACAATTATCCATTGCTTTTGAAACTTTTAAATCACGAAATGTTTGTTCCAGTAATGTTGTTTTTTCTACTTAACAGCGGCATGTTGATGTGCAAATTGTGTACTGATTACTTGCATGCTAAAAATGGCATTTTCATGTGCATATTGTTTCTACCATTTTCAGTTTCCAACACTTACTAACCACAACTTCAGCAACTTCTTTAGCATAACACCCCGCGGCAACGCGCGGGTTACCAACCTCGTATATACTATTAGGTGGGCATGCTCCCTCCCACCAATTACTATTCATACTTCATTAAAATAATAATTTCTGCTATAGTAACTAACGGTCGTTAGTTACTTCACGACTGTTAACTAACGACCGTTATTTTTAACATTTAAAAAAAATCCGTACAAAAATGGTCCTTCATCTCAAAGGTTCGTTGCAAATTTACTCCTCTCATACTTTAAATAATTGGTACTTCATGTTATACATCTATTGCAATGTTAGTCCTTGATCACTAACTTGACGTTAAGTAGCTAACGACCGTTATCTTCAACAATTAAAAAAAATTCCATACGAGCTTCGTCCTTCATCTTAAAGGTTCGTTGCAAATTTAGTCATTGCCTACAATGTTTAATCTTTTTTTTTCTAAATTCCGCCTGCAATTGGTCCTTCGTCTTAGAGGTTCATTGCAAATTTAGTCCTTATAACTAACGGTCGTTAACTGCAATAACTACTTCTTTGGCAAAACATCCCGCGGCAATGCGCGGGTGATCTACCTCATTAGTAATCATTCGAAATTGTTATCCGGTTTAGTAATAATATTATCACCGATGTTTATAGAGTGATTTTGATTTTTTTTTTCTAGAAAATTACATTTCTTGTAATGACGTCTATTTTAACATATGTTTCAAATATGGTACTTATGTTCCTTTTTTTTTTTTTTGTTTGGACATTATGTTTATTTGGATATAAAATAGTTTGTATTTTTTTTTTTTTTTTTTTTTTGCTTAAACTTATTTTAATTTAAATTATCATTCATTTGTACAGTTATTGTTAGAGAAAACGTGTAACCGAATAACATTTGTTTGCTGTAAAATATAGTCACTGGGTACCCGCCGCCGCATTGCGTGGGTACCCTGCTGGTCTAAGATTATAAGTATAGGTAAACACTAATTAATGTGTAATATAACCTGCTTATTACTATAAGCAATTATGTTGCCCCTAACTTAAGTATATGTAAACGGCTAAACGCCATATATAGTGCCTGTAAGAGCATAAAAGTGACTTTGAAATCATTCAAAAGCATCTTCATACAGCCTAAAGGTGGCAATTTTAGACCAGTCAAGTTGGGTAAATATTAATTAGGGGATGAGTTTAGTTGGTTCACCCTAAATAATCTAGATGGTCCCAATTGGGTATTAATAACAATGGATAATTCCTAATATGTTCCGATTGCTCAATTGATTTGCTTTTTTGCCTTAAAATTTGGAGTTTCTGTATTTAGACCAGGCAATTTGGCAACTCGACCCATATGACACCAAGTGTCTGATATGAGGACCGCCAGTTGCCTAAAAGTACACAAGTTGCCCAAAAAATATACAAGTTGCCCTATCTTGTAATCCGAAAAGTGACACTTGTCATTTACATATTTCAGTTGCCCAGAAACTACAGATTGTCCTGGTCTAAATACAGAAACTCCTAATTCTGGGGGAAAAAACAAATCTATTGGGCAATCGGGGCATATTATGAATTATCCCTAATAACAATAACTACTCTTAGTTTTTATTGCTCTCCCTATATAACAAAACTAAGGTTAATCTTTTTTTAGCTCGTCTTAAAATGACATCAGATAACAAAACTAGTTCTTCATCTTTGTTCTAATGTGTCTTCAATATATTCATTATTAAAGATTGGGATATTGTTTGGGTTGGAGAAGGTAATCTAATGAGGTAACTCAAACCACGTTTCTAGTCATTTGGAATTATAGACGTCGAGTTTGAGTTTGTTTCGACCTACAACGACTAAAGGAGAGACACTCTTGGTTGCTAGATAAAATCTGTACCAAGATTTATAATAGAAGTAAACATTCAGGGTTCGTTTGGTAGGACGGAATGAAATGTCGAATGAATGAAATGACCGACGTAATGGAATAAACAGTGTAATGTAATGATTAATTATATTTATTAATCATGTTTGGTTTGCATGATAAGATGTAATGAAATCATAATAAAAAGACTAAAATGCCCATTATTGATAAGAAGTTTAATTAATATGGTTAATTAATGGTAGAGTTACGGTCGTAATAAAAAAAAAAAAAAAAAAAAAAAAAAAAAAAAAAAAAAAAGTTGGGGCCCGAGTGTCACTTCCTTAATGTTAAGGTTTCAATAGCTTTATATATTTTTTAGTAAAAAAAATATACATATAATTACAAGCTTCGTAAATATTATAAAGGTTTAGAATACTTTATATATTTATATTTAGTAAAAAAAATTATACATACAATTATGAGCTTGTCAAATATTATAAAAGCTACTTTCAGCACCTTGGCAAACTTTTAAAACTCACATCTTAAGCTTGCCATAGTGCTGATAGTAATCTTTCAAAGAATTCAACATGCCTACTTATAGTTGAATCTATCCTTCCATATTTATAACCACCTCCCATAAAGCTACTTTCCCTCGCAAGGCAATGTGGGATGCCCAAAAGTTAAAACCCAATTGATTAAAGAAAAGAACACAGGTATATTTTATTTATTTTAGTCATTACGAGTTCAAGTAATTGTGACATTTTAAAACATAAGGTACTGATATAATTAGTCGATGGCTCTTTTTTATGAGTTATAAAATTTTACATTATAAATACAAGAACCATGGAAAGTCGAAAAGATGCTATGAAGTTTACAATAAGCTCAATCAATTTTTATAAGATTTTAGGTTTCTTAAAACTGGTTTCCATTTCTATTTTACACATGTATAAATTTCACATTAATATCCTAGGTCTTTCGGTTCTTGAGACTCGTAGATCCAACATGCCGGACGCTTGAACCACCAACGTGAAAGGACGGCTACTCTGATTCCTGGACCGACTATTAAAACCATAGTGAGCGTATATTGCAATTTGTTTTCTTCTTTCTGTGCTTTTAGTTGCAAATAGGAATACAACTTGGTGATCAACACTTAAGTTGTACAGGTTTGTGAAAACTAACATACTCAAAATTCGGAACACCTTTGTTGCTGCCAAAATGACTGAAAAGAAGTATTACTTACAAGAAGACCATAAGAATCTTGTAACTGGAGGAAAGGTTAGGTTTCAACTTGTTCTTTACAATAGAAGCTGCATTCACAAGTTAACTATAGTTTGCAAGACATAGTGAATAGTGATAAGTATATAAGAGTGTCCCTTTCTAACAAGTAGTGTTTGTGCTCATTAATTAAGAACGGGCAAATGATATTAAAAGGTAATATACTTGCCACAAATTCATCGAATGGGTAGTGAACTATTTTTTTTCATTTTGAGGGTAATTTTATTTCAAATTCATCATAAGCTGTATTAAGCCACTTAAGCTCTATACTAAGTGCAAAAGTTGCAAGAAAATTTCTCGCAATAGATTTCTCCAAAATCCCTTCCATGTTCATGTGTTGTTCATGTAAGTTCCAAGCATCGTTAAGCTTGTGTTCATTAAGCGCATTTTGTAATTCCCCACTTAGCTTATCTGGATCCCTAGCTTGCGCAAAGATTGTACTAGCCACAAGATTTCCATTGATGGACTTCAACCCTTCGATGAAATGCCATGTTGTAACAATAATGACGTCTTAGTCAGTAAATTCATCTATGTAAATAGTTAGCCTATTGAAGTTTGAGAAATTCAAAAATCCTATAACCAATACCACTATACCAGCTTATGAACTTTTTAAAGAAAAGCTTAGAAAAAAAGCTCAAATTGAGAAAGTTATATACTGATATATAATTATATATAGATGCAAGAAAGGGAATTTGAAAATAAATCAATAGTTCATTTTATGAGTTACAAAAGTGAACACGAATCATAACAAAGAACATTGTTTTATTTTTATTTTTTTTTGGGTAGCATTTGTGTTTCTCGTAAATCTTTTCCTTTTCATGCATAGATAAGTATTGTTTTGAATATATATTTACAAAGAATTGCAATCGAAAGAAATTGCAGTTTACTTTGTTTGCTTCTTACTGTACTTTAGTTGTAAGTAAGAAATATTAGGTCTTGTTAATGATCATCACCAAAGTTAAAGTCCTGTCGAGTTAACAGTTGTAACAATTTTGAAATTTTAAAAGGCCAATACTCTTGTGGCGTTTTTGCTAAAAGTTTTATTAAATGAAGCAAAAGACATAAGAGCACACGGTATGGTCACGTAGGAAGCGAGTTAAGGCTTAACGCAGGGTGCGTTAACCATGCATTACCATACCAAGCAATCTAGTTAAAAGGCTGCGTTAAGCTACACGTTAAGCTGCTAACGCAGCGTGAAAGCAATGTCAAATTAAAAAATAAAAATAAAAATAAAAATAAAAATGAAATATCACTTTACCCCCTACTACGTTTATAAACGGCTACATTCAAAATAAAAAAAACTAAAACCTTTTTTCCCACCACTATCAATAACCAATTAACACACAACTTTTTTTCACACTTACACAACTCAATCTCATCTACATATACTTCCATTTGCTAGAAAAAAAGTTCGGAGTTAACACAACGACGATAGTTTCTTAATCTCATGGGAGGGTGGAATAAACCAAACGCGGGTTCATCTTCAAACCCGAATGCGGGTTCATCATCAACCAACATCCCTTTCCCTAACCCACTCGGCTTGTCGAGCCAGGAACTTTACCTACAACATCAACGATTTCGGTATTGAGAACAAAACCAACAAACACACTAAACACCAATTACAAAAATCTACAATTCTCACAATAATCACAACCGCCATCCCAATCATCACAAACACAAACGGAAACACCTATGTCTCCTACAAAGCCATTCAAACGAGGTAGTGAACGAAAGGAAAAAAATTCAAAGAACCCGAACCAAACGAACTAATCGAAATAAATGAAGAAAATCTCGACGTGACCAATACACGTTGGCAATCAGGTGAGGAAAAACTACTTGCAAAGTGTTTTGTGGCCGCTACCGAGGATCCACAAGTTGGACGTGCACAAGCTTGTGATACATTTTAGAAACGGGTAATCAACGAGTTCAATAGACTCAATTTTCAAAACCGCAACAAGGATATGTTACAAAGCAAGTGGAAAACATTGAACCGTGAGTGCATGAAGTTCAATGCATACTACAAAAGTTCAAAACATAATAAAAAAAAAGTGAGGAAAGTGAGATGTATATCAGGCGACGGGCTAGAGAAATGTACCGTGATGAGCACAAAAGTTCGTCGTTTAATAACGAGGAGGCGTGGGAGGTTTTGCATGCTCATAAAAAATGGGACGCGCCAGAAGTGCTTGATTTAACCAGCGATGACCCAAGCCAAACAAACGAGGCGTTATTTGGTCATGATGACCAAACACGTCCAACGGACAAAAAGCGTGCTTTAAAGAAAAATAAATCCGAGAGCACGCAAGTACCAGGGGAGCGAGTACCAGAGGAACGAGCTCGTCAAGCCAATTAGGGGAGGCTATGACATACGAGTATCGACAAAAACAAGAAACCGCCCAAGAGGCGTATCGGGCGGCTAAAGAAAAAGATCAAATATTCAAAGGTTGAAAGAGATGGAATTTCTGATGATTGACACTACCGGCAAGGATCCAAACATTTCATTTTGGATCGATTCGGAAAAAAACAAAATTATCAAAAAATATAATTTGCAACCGCGACAGTAGGTGTAATTGTATTTCGTAATTTCCATGTTGTAGTTTCCTTTATGACATGTTCTTATTATTTCGTCTTTTTTTTTCTTTCTTTCTTTTTTTTTTTTTTTTTTTTCATATTTCGTATTGTAATGTGGTTTCCTTTATGTAATGTTTAAGATTTAATGTTATGTGGTTTATTAAATGAAGTATTATTTTTAGTTTAGGGGTTGAATTTGAAAATAATTGAGTGAATGATGATTAAGGTTGAGTTATGATAAGGGCTGTTTTTTTAGCTAAGGTTAAAAAGTTAAAGCTGATGTGCCGCTGACCTGGCACTGAGTGAAAGTTTAACCTTGATTGATCATACCCTATGCTCTAAGAGTATTTAGAAACACCTTTCCATCAGAGTGCGATGTGGGATGGTCAAGACCTAGTTGATTTTAAGCAATTTGCTACACTTCTAAGAGTATAAGTTTAGGTAAACACTAAATGTGTGATATAACTTGCTTATTATAAGCAACGATGTTGCCCCCGACTTAAGCATATGTAAAAGCCGTAGTGAGTGTAAGAGCAGAAAAGTTACTCTTTGAAATCATTCGAAAGCATCTTCGTACAACCTAGAGGTGGCAGAGATCCGTCAAGTAGAGTAAATATTTATTATGGGACGATTTTTGTTGGTTCCCCTTAAATATTCTAGATGGGTCCAATTGGGTATTAATAATAATAATGTACTCTCAGTTTTTACTCCTCCTTATATGTCAAAACGAAGGTTCATTTTTTTAGCTCGTCTTAGGATCACATCAGATAACAAAACTTGTTCTTCATCTTTGTTCTAATATGTGTCTTCAATAAAGAGTGGGATTTTGTTTATGATGGAGAAGGTATGAGGTAACTCGAACACGTTTCTAGTCATTTGAAATTATAGACGTCGAGTTTGTTTCGACCTACAACCACTAAGGAGAGTAAGGATGGAAAAAAAACCCGAACTCGATGGAGAAACCCGAAACCCGAACTAATTGGGGCGGGGCGTGGCATGCTAATCGGGTTACGGGGCGGGTTTGGGGATTAAACGGGGATTTTAATTGGGTTTGGGGTGGGGAGTGAGGAATCCTCACCCCGCCCGATAAATATATACACATATACAAATATATCTATACCTATATAGTATTTTGTTAATATTTACGTAATAAAAAATATTACTCTAATATTGTTTATTTTTTTATATTTGTAAGAATGCAAAATTGTGATTATAGAAACTTGTTTAGTGTCATATTTTTAAGTTTTAATTTTTAGTGCTATATTTCATCATTATTTATATATAATACTATCATTGATTATTTGTAATTGATTATTAATAGGTTTGTTATTGTTAACGGTCTAAAAATAACGATAAATGTGAAATGGTATGGCTTTGGTCGAGAATTGCACTCAAAGAGGACACCTCGATGAAATCACCGATTAATACGGGGTGGGTTTGGGGGACCATAACTCCCCAACGGGGCGCCCCGATTAGATCCCTGATGGGGATCTGGGCAGGTTTGGGGAGAACTTTGTTAATCAGGTTTGGGGATGGGGATGGCCGCCCCACCCCAAACCCGCCCCGTTGCCATCCCTAAAGGGGAGACATTCTAGGTTGCTAGATAAAATCTGTCTCACCAGGATTTATAACAGAAGTAAACATTCTCGTCCTCAACGGATTCATTGGGTCTGAATTCCAATTCGCGTTTAATATTGTGAGCTTGTCAAATGTTATGAAAGCAATGGTCAAAATTTATGACATGTTAAGGTTTATATAGCTTTATATATTTAGTAAAAAATATGTCTTTTATATAATAAATGAAAATCCCGAGCGGGGACTTTAAAAAATATTATTTCCTTATTTAGATAATATTTTAATTATTATTTTTTAATTTATAAATAATTATCTTTAATTATAAAAAACTATAATTAAAACTCATAAATCAAACAAAACAAAACAAAAATTAAATTATTTGTTTTTAAATAAATAAAAATATATCATTCAAAAACTTTTAAAAAAAACTCACGCGTGCGCTGACATTATAACTAGTACATATAATTACGATCTTCGTAAATATAATAAAGGTTTAGGTTACTTTATATATTTAGTAAAATAAAATTATACATATAATTATGAGATTGTCAAATACAATAAAAGCTACTATCAACAACCTGGCAAGCTTTTAAAACTTATATCATAAGCTTGCCAAGGTGAGGAAGGCAAGCTTTTAAAGAATTCAACATGCCTACTTGAAGTTGAATCTATCCCTCCTTATTTATAACCACCTCCCACAAAGCTACTTTCCCTCACAAGGCGATATGGGATGCTCAAAGTCAAAACCCAATTGATTAAAGCAATTAATTCTAGAACATAGGTGTATTTGGTATTTATCTTAGTCATTAAGAATTCAAGTAATTGTGACGTTTTAAAACATAAGGTACTGATATAAGTTATAAAATTTTACATTATAAACACAATAACCATGGAAAGTCGAAAAGCGAGAAGATGCTATGAGTTATAAAATTTTACATTATAAACACACGAACCATGGAAAGTCGAAAAGGGAGAAGATGCTATGAAGTATACAATAAGCTCAATCAATTTTTATAAGATTTTAGGTTTCTTAAAACTGGTTTCCATTTCTTTTTTACACATGTATAAATTTCTCATTAATATCCTATGTCTTTCGGTTCTTGAGACTAATAGATCCAACATGCCGGACGGCTTTAACCACTGACCCAATAGACTGGCTAATCAGATTCCTGGACCGACTATTAAAACCATAGTTAGCGTATATTGCAATTTATTTTCTTCTTTCCGTGCTTTAGTTGCAAACAGGAATACAACTTAAAATCAACCACGTACAGTCACATTCATAAGTTGAACTAAACTCATAGAGTACAAATAATCATTTTTAAAATACTACTATCATGACTTAAAATCGATGTAAAGGAGATGACAACAAAAATGAAATAACATTGACAATACAACTTGAACTTAATAACTTACTACCCAAAAAACCTGGGATGGCTTGGTTCAGTTGTCCTAAAACTCACTTTTCCACGCATATACAAAGAAAGATGATTTTCACACTTTATTTTTTTATTTGCGTACTTCACTATACAACTAGATATAGCAAAGCATGAGTTTGGTAAATCAATACACACTTTGATGAGGTAACTAAAATCATGTTCAGGTATTTGGAAATTTAGACATCGAGTTTGTTTCGACCTACGACCATCAACGATAGACACTATAGATGGCTAGATAACATCTTTGTGTCTCTTGGATTTATAATAGAAGTGAACATTCTCGTACTCAATGGATCAATTGGACCTCAAATCCAATCGGCATTTAATATTGTGAGCTTGTCAAATATTATAAAAGCAATGGTTAAAATTTAATGTATGTTAAGGTTTAGATAACTTTATATATAAAATTGTAAGCTTGTCAAATAATATAAAAACCAATGACCAAATCCATTGCTTGCAAACTTATAAAACTCAAATCATAAGCTTGCAAGCCAGAATTTGACTGTGTCTAACGCATATTATCGGATGTCACGTTGGTCGTGGGTTTACTAGCTGATAGAGTTACTCAAAGCTCTTTTTTACAAAAGTGACTGATCATGTATAAGGCATGGATGGTGCTTGTACTTCACGAGTTGATTATCGTATGGCTAAAGACTTGGAGTTATGAGTTATGTTGGTCGTGGGGAGGTGTTGAAGGGGTTTTCTTTTCAAGGTTTGTGTGACAACGGGTGGTCGCGGTAGCTAAGGTGTGTGTTTAAGGTGCATTTAAGTTTGCATGTATGTGTTTTTATTTACTATGATGTTCAAGTTAGCGACTTGTTTATATTCTAGACTGATGATGGGATTGATGCTGATGCATGATGATAAATAAGTGTATACGACTATTTTTGTTGCTTCATCGCTACTATTCTTGGTATTGTGGAAGTGTAGCAAGTGTTGGGAGGAGATTGGCTGGTTGTGACGGAATGGAAAGCCGGTTTGGTCTCGTACACCCAAAATGCTTTTCGCAAGTGGTTTACGAGCAAGAACAAGACATCGAGCTGGGAAAATAGAGTAGAGCTAACAGGAGAAACATTGCATCAAACTTTATAAAAACAATGAGCAAAATTCCCACAAGCTACGAACTTATTGAGCTCAGATCACAAGCTTGCAGGTTGAGAAAAGTTAGCCATAGGCTTTAGAAAGTTTGACATGCTTACCTTGAATTGTATATTTGCCTTCCTACTTACAACCATCTCCCACAAGCTACTTTCCTTCCCAAAGCGATGTGGGATGCTCAAAAAGTTAGAACCCAATTGACTTTAAGCAAATTGTAGTACATTGATATATTTGAAACTTTGTGAGTGGACAAGCATTATAACTGGTAAACTATATTTAAAAAACTTAATCACCTAAGCAAAAAGGGAAAAATATTTAATAATGTACCATACTTGTCACAAAAATTACTTTCGTGTAGCGTAAAAAAAATAGCTTTTTGATGTACTGAACTTTCATTTTTGTCCTTTTTGATGTATTTTCGTGACAAAAATGTCCTTGGATTTTCAATATTTTGAGGGGCAAAAATGTCAATATTACATAAAAAAGCCAAAAAATGGATGTTCAGTACATCAAAAAGCTATTTTTTTTGTTCGCTACACGAAAGTAATTTTTGTAACAAGTATGGTACATTATTAAAGATTTTTCCCAAGCAAAAACAAAAAGTAAATTACAACACTGAAAAAAATTGAAACATCTTTTATTAATTTATGTCATTGACCATTTATATCGTGACATGTCAATGTTTTTCTAACTTTATGTATAAAATTGTAAGCTTGTTAAAAAAATTAAAAGACTATGGTGTTATTATCGACATGCAAACTTATAAATTTCAAATCATAATCTTGCATGCAGAAAACAATACCAAAGGCTTTTATAGGAATTCAACGAGCCTAGTTCTAATGGAATCCTTCCCTCCTTATTTATAACCAACTCCCGCAAAGCTACCTTCCCTCACAAAGCGATATGGGATGCTCAAAAGTCAAAACCCAATTGTTTTTAAGCATTTTGTAGCACGCTGGTGGTTTACTTGAATTTATATTAACCATTACGGTTACATGTGTAGACATTTCCTAGCTATATATTTGGCAACTATGATCTACAAAGTACCATCCACATATTTCTTTCAAATGATTTTCAGCTAATTTTGCGTTCACTCTTGGCTTTGACGTGTGCAAAATAATCAAGCTACCGCGTATTAATTAATACTAACACGATAGTGTAGCTAAGTGACTAAGCCTTGAAGGTTACAACTTTATTAAACCTTGTACCATTATGCTAATTAACCACGTTGGGATTCTTTTAAGCAAATGGAATTTTTTTTTGTAGCCATGGTGTGTCGAGTGATGAAACCAGGTTTTAAAAACCAGGTGCAAAATAATTGAACTGTAATATGATGGCTCACAATTTTTTGGCCGGATGCAATAAGAAACAACCAGAGTTCTTTACGAAAATTAACACAACATAACATAATTTCATCGTGCACCATGACACCCACACCTCAAACTCGAGTTTGAGGTGTCCTTGATATAACACCTACGAGAATTCAAACTAGAGTACAAAATATCTGTATTTCAAAAGTGAGAGAATGTAACTTTTTTGGCCCACTAAAACTCTAGAAGGTTATGATTAAGTTGGGCAGGATCATAAGTATGTCAAAAAAATTAAAAGACTACGGCATCATGCTCCACATGCAAACTTATAAATTTCAAATCATAAGCATGCAAGCAGAAATAGTTGCCGTGGGATTTTAAAGGAATTCAACATGCCTACTACTAATGGTATCCTTCCCTCTTTGTTTATAACCAACTCTCACAAAGCTACTTTTCTTTACAAAGCGATGTGGGATGCCAAAAGTCAAAAACCCAATAGGTCTTAAGCAATTTGTAGGTCACTGGTGTATTTGAATTTATCTTACCCATTACAACGGAGTACATCTTTTAATGAACACTGATTAGTGTATGTTATGATGTTACACTTGAACTAGTTTTATTTCCCATAGTTTTATGATGTTATACCGACTGTTATGCAGTGAAAGGTGCACGATCCGTACAATGAGGTTTAAGTTAGAGATGTATGTGTGTTTAATGCATATTATCGAAGGTCGCGTTGATTGTGGGTTTACCAAGTGATAATTACTTGAAGCTCTTTTATCCAAAAGTTGGTGATCATGTATAATGAAGGGATGGTGCTTGTACTTCACGAGCCGATTATTGAATGGTTGAAGACTTGGAGTTATGAGTTATGTTTCGCGGTTTTCTTTTCAAGGTTTGTGTGGCAACGGGTGGTCGCGGTACGTAGCTTAGGTGTGTTAAAGTTTGCAGGTGTAGGTGTTGGTGAGAATTTTTTAATATGAAGTTTTATGTTTACATGTATATATTTTGTTTATGATCTTCAAGTTTGTAATTTTGTTTATTTTTTGGACTAACGATGGGATTTGCTGCTGATACATGATGATAAATGAGCATATATGACTGGTTTTGTTTTGTTTTGTTTTGTTTTTTTTTTTTTTGTAAAAGGTCAACGACCCAGTAAATATATTACTCCAAAAAGCATTTAAGTACAATGGATATGGGTGAATACCATATCTCAGCCCGTTACATAGGCGAAAAGCTTACATAACAAGATACTTCATATTTTTTAAACAAGAAAACAAAACCACTAACCACATGATAACAAAAGACTCTGACGAAAATATAAACTACTTCCTAAGACCTTTGAGATTAAAGCCATAAATGGCATTAAGAGCATCCAAATTCCCTGGAAGATCATAAATTTGCTTCGAATAATCATCATAGTCATCAAACTCATCTTCACGCTCATGACCACCACCAAAAAGATTTGCTAATTCGTCAAACGTGTTAAGAACCTCATCATCATCACTATCAGAAACCACAACCTCACCCACCTTAGAAAATGGGTTAGCCCTCTTAGTGAAAGAGGTAGTTGGAACAGGATAACCATCATCATCCACAAAAGAAGCTTTCCCATCAATAAGTAGCTTTTCAAGCTTATCAATTTTCTCAACTATAGGAGTAGAACCAACTTCCTTTGTTCCCATTGAATCACTCACAAGCGGATCTTGTGATGTAGTACCAGTCTTAATCGACTCATCCTCATTAACTTCCATTGTACGACCAGCATCCACATCCACATCCTTGTTGGTGTCATTAGTAGGAATACCAAAACCATCCGTATCATCCATATTAAGCGCATCAAACTGATTTGATGTAGTGATCATCGTTCCACTTATACTAGCCACATCAAAAGCATTCTTCTTAGTGACAACAACTTTCTTAGGTTCAGGAGGAGTCTTTTTGGGTTGGTAATGAAACTGCTTACCCACAACAGGCTTAGTAAATCCTCCTTGACCCGGATTTGTTGAACCAACTTGCTTTCCCTTCTTCTTAGTGTTGACAGTCTTGAAACCATCATTAACATTCTTAGTAGGTTTGGCAGGAGGCACAACAACTTTAGGACAATCCACCAAGTTATGACCAAAAACCTTACACTTATCACATCGAGGTGGTTTCCATTCATATTCAACACGAATCATCTCAATCGTCGAACCCGTACCATCAAGTAAAGGTATCTCAACACTGAGGCTGTCCCGAAGCACCTCATCCGATTTCACATCAATCATACACCTAGCAAAACTACTACGACCCCAGGATTCCCTGCACATTTGACTAGTAAAAGCATCTAACCTTTTGGGCGTACCAATCAATGTAGCAAGAAGACTAAGCCCGTCATCCGAGAACATAGCAATAGGGACATCATGGAATCTAACCCATACCGGGATGTTAGTCAAATCCTCTTTAAGCAAATTGGTGTTCAATGTCCATGGTTTAACAATATTTGGTACATTACGAATCAACCATGGACCATTATCAAGGACATCATCAACACTTTTCTTCGAATTAAACTTAAAGAAAAAGAACCCCTTCGTATTCATCATAACCTTTTGTAGACCATACTTAGCCCATGCATTGCGAACATAATAATCAACAACAGGAAAAGCAAGTCGTTGGCCAAGAAAATACACGTACAACGTGTTTTCAAATCTGAGATTCACCTCTTCTACTACTTTCATTGGTACAGATAGATCCACATCGGCCTTCTTTTTGCTACATTCCAATCTTCGAAAATTAGACACATGTTTCTGATGATCATTTGAAGTAGCACCCGCATAAGAGACCGACTTCCCTCCCGTAGTAGTAGGTGACGTATGTTGCAAACCATTAAAAGTAGGGGCGCCTTTAGAAGCATCAATTTCATGTCGAACGTGGTTCGTAGCAACTTCAGAATTCTTACGCGCACTGGAAACCAATTGCTCCACAAGAGGCTGGTTAGGACTCGGACTACCATCAGAAGCAGATTGAACATGTGTAGCATTAGGCGACCCCCCAATATCATCCAAAACAATTGATTCAGTACCAAGTGATTGGTTAGCATCCCCACTTACATCATTCCCAGAATCATCAAGTGAAATCGGATTCACTTTATCATGATTCGACTCATGCGCATGTGCACCAAACACCATTGTCACAGGAACCACGCATTCACCCGTCGAATTACTAGATGAAGTGTTTTTGTTGCTTCATAGCTAATAACCTTGGTAATGTGTAGCTGCCATAAGTGTTGTTAAAAAGATGATTAGAGATGAGGGAGTAATAACGCCGGAGAGGCATTATAGCCTATGTGGCATGCTAATAACGGCGTTTTGGCGTTAAGACCATTTCCAGCCTCGTTTTTTTTGCCCTGCGTTTCATTTGGCGTTGCCATAGTAACGCGCGTTATGGAAGTTTGCAAGTGGTTCAATAAAGGCCCCCAACTATTACCGTTTGAATTTTAGACCGTTGCATTGCAACGGATACATTTGCAAAACCAAAAAAAAAAAAAAAAAAAAAAAAAAAGCTACACTTCTTTATATATATATATATATATATATATATATATATATACATATGCTATTGATCTGCATATACTCAAAAAAAAACTTTCGATCAAAAAAAAAAAGCATCCGATCCAAAAATAAACAATCCTATCCAAAAAAATGTCGGGACGTGACGATCAAAGTTTCATGAACTTGATGATGGGTTTTGGAAATCCTAACTCGAACAATGTCGGATCTTCGTCAATGCCTAACCCACTTAATTTCACTCCCGAACAACAACAACAATTTATGTTAATGTGGCAACAAAGTTTCGCACAAACCCAAACCGAGCAACATACACCGCCAACACCACAAACCCGATCCTCATAAGCGGCATCCGTGGAGTCCGAAGATATAACTCCACCAAAGCAAAAACGTGGAGGTAAACGGACGTCAAAAAGAGCCAAAGAAACCGCACAAGTATATGATGAAAAAAATCCCGACGTGAGTAATACTACGTTACGTTATACATCGGAAGAAGAATGTTTACTTGCCGTGTGTTGGGTGGCCGTTTCCGAGGATAAGAATGTTGAGGTTTCTCAAAAGTCGATTACTTTTTGGTATCGAGTGATGAATGAGTTCAACCGGAAATTTTTCAAAATCGTAACAAAGATATGCTATCAAGCAAGTGGCATACATTGAACGCAAATTTTCAAAAGTTCGAAGCGTGTTACAAACGTGCTAAACGTTTGACAAAAAGTGGTGAAGGTAATAATGATGATATGAGGCATGCTAGAGAATTCTATCGTGACGAACACAAAGGTATTTCGTTTTCTCAAGAGGAAGCGTGGTTGATTTTGAGGGGATGTCCAAAATGGGACGCGCCGGAACCGATTGATTTGACCGGAGATGTCCCCGGTCAAAGCAACGAAGAGCTATTCGGTCATGATGCACGACCACGTCCGCCCGGTAAAAAACAAAAGTCCGATACATCGACTAGTACCGGGGGAAGTGCGTCAAGCAACTTGGATTCTATGACAAACGTGCTTCGACTTAGACGGGAAGCGGCCCAAATGGCGTACGAGGCGGCTAGAACGAAAGATGAGACGACTACGCGTTTGGAGGAATTTAGATTTCTTAGTATGAAAATGAGTGACGTAGATCCGGAGGAGGCGTATTTTATCAAAATGGAAAAACAAAGAATCAAACAAAAGTATAATTTGCAACATCCGCCAACCGGTCTATCAAACAACTAGGCTTTTTTTTTTTTTTTTTTTTTTTTTTTTTAGTTGTAATATTTTTATTTCCTAATGTAATGTTTAGTTTTATTAATAAAATGGTTGAATGTTTAATAAATGAATTTGTTGAGGGTAGAATTTATAAATATGTAAAAAGTAGTGTTATTTGGTGTTATGATTTCATGGTGTTTTTGGTGTTATGTTATTTGGTGTTAAAGTGATGTAGCGCTGACGTAACAGTGGTGTTGGTGTTATTCCGTGTTATGACTCCCTCCCCTCTTAACATTAGAGATCGGCCGCCAATTAGTTAAGATAATTGGCTGGTTGGGACAGAACTGGGAGCTAGCTGGGTTGGTCTCGGTACACCCACAATCCTTTTCACAAAGACGTCGAGCTGGGAAAATTAAGTAGACTGAGTGAATGAAGTGGCATGCCGTCATAAAAAACTTGAACATCCTCAAATCCTCAAAAGTAAATGGACATTCTAAATTAACATTTGGTTAAGGTTTCCATGTATTGTATTGATTTGTTCGTCATCACAGTTTACACACAATGGAAGAGATGACAGAAATGAACCTTCTACATCGATTGAAGTTGAAGGACCTTTACAAGTAAGTGAAACCCATTAGCAAATAGCTTTTTAGACTTGATGATATTTTGCATCTTCGAGTAGGCCCACCTTAAGGACCGTTGCAAGTAGTAGCAAAAGGTACAATGGTGCTCATTTGCAACAAGGACGGAAACCAGCATATCGAACAGCGAATGTTGTCTACAAAAGAGGTCTTGACTTTGCGTCTTCAAATATATGTTTCATAATTATGACGGATAAAAGATTTTGGAAATAATCAAATCCATGAATAATAAAATCTATAAATTCAGACTGATCATCCAATCATCATTAAACATCCATATTAAATTCTTGACAGTTGACACCACTGACCCATGAATACATCTTCAATTAATTATCAACGTCAAACCAAATTGACCCAATAATAAAGGCATGAGTTAACCGGACCCCCTATAGGGAGGGTTTGTGGAAGACTGTGCTGCCGCCACCTGTACTATCTGCATTAAAACTTGTACATTTTGACTAAAGTAGGTGGACCCCCCATAATAGGGAGGGTCCGGTTAACACATCCCATAATAAATTATAGTACGTTGAATGAATTCTTCCACCAATCAGTAAGCAACGATTAAAAATAACTTGTAAAAACCAAATCGTACCTTTTTCTTCAAGTCAGCTCTTCGACTTCAGTAGAAACTCATAAACACTCTTTTTGTCTACTTTTTGATCAGGCACCAAAAACATAACTTCCACCTATCTTTTCTTCATAAACACGACACCAATAAACCTTGTAAATCCCTAGGTAACGAGCTAACCTAGCTCTGATGCCAATTGTGGAGTTTGTTAGACTCCATGGATCGTTTTGAGCACTAGGGGTTAAACAATAACAATGATTAATAACATGATACGCAGCGGAATAAACAAACATCATTATTATTGAAACAAGGTTTGTTCGCCATCATCTTCACTACAACTAATCTAGGCGTCTACAATAAGACTACGCCTAGACGCACACACCTTTACTAGATGTCTACATCTTTTACTGTGCACACAAAACTAATGACCCATGTCCTTTTTATATACTAGATGATTAGGGTTTACAAAATACTACTAAGAACTATATTGTAAAAACTTCTTTGTAAAACAAATCCCTTGTATTTTGCATTGTCTTCATTCTTCACTTGTAGTTTCGTACTTATCAACTCAACTATAAAACCCAACAGTTCCAATCTTCCAAAAAAAAAAAAAAAAAACTGTTCATCGAGTACTGCTCATCGGGTACAGTTCATCGAAATACTGTTCAGTGGAGTACTGTTCACCGGTACTGTTCATCGTTACTGTTCATCGCGGGTACTATTCATCAGGAAAAAAAATTTCGAGTTATTAATCGCTTGAGTATTATTCATGGCATCAAGCGGCAGCGATCAGGACGCGGAATATGCACTCTCTAAGCTCTTGCAAATTGGTACGGTGGCCGAATATGAGAGCGAGTTTGTGGTACTTGCAAATAGAGTAACAGGGATCTCTGAATCTTTACTTACATTGTGTTGGGAATTATTCTATCAGTTACCACGGCTAGTGAAGATATTACAACTGCAAGAAGATTGTACTTGCAGTGGAAACTCATTACCACTGCAAGAACAAATATTACCACTGCTCACTTGTTAGCTGTTAGAGAAACGCGCATTGATAAACATAGAAAAGATTTTGTGTATATCTTATTCTATTAGTATTATACTTATCTTGTACAAGAGGACTCCTTGTTGTATAAAAGGAGATCCTAGATGATACGTTTCATATATAGTTTTCTTAGAGCTTCAAGGTGTAACCCTAGTGATATCTCAGATCACTCGTATTATTATTATTAATAATATTGGAGCTAGTTGTTTTGTTATATTCATTGTTCATACATAAATCTGTTTCACTTACAATTAATCTTCTAAATATCATTAAGTAGATTCCGCATACTTAGTGGTATCACTCAAAGTATCATTATCAACACAAGTTCAAGGTGTACACGATCCAACAAGTGGTATCAGAGCAAGGCTTTGATATTTTGATTTAGAAGATCCTATGGCAGATTCAAAAGATACAATGGAGACAGAAACAAGCCAATCTAATATTGCTGCAAAGCTTCCCAAGCTTAAAATTAATGACTTTGAGATGTGGAGGCTTATGATTGAACAATTCTTTATGGTTCAAGACTACACATTATGGGAGATCATAATGTGTGGAAATTCATTCAAACCTGGTACAACTGTTGAGACAGTTGGTGGCAAGCCAGTAACAAAAGTAAATACTGGTCCAGTTACAAATGATGAAAGAAACCAACTTAAGAATGATTTGAAGGCTAGAGGTTTGCTATTGATGGCTCTACCCAGAGAACAAGTTCTGGCTTTTACCAAATACAAGTCTGCAAAGACCCTCTTTGATGAGATATGTGAAGTGTTTGGTGGTAATGACTATACTAAGAAAACTCAAAAGACTTTACTGAAGCAGACCTATGAGAATTTTGGCTCATCAAGCAATGAATCTCTTGATAGCATATTCACAAGGCTACAAAAGATTGTAACTCAGCTGACTGCTTTTGGAATTGAGGTAGAAAAGGAAGACCTCAATCTTAAATTTCTAAGAAGTTTACCTGCTGAGTTTGATACAAATGTTGCTGTATGGGAGGACAAGTCAGATCTTGAGACCATGAAGCTTAATGATGTGTACAATAACTTCAAAGTTATTGAACAAAGACTTAAGAAAGCTGGCAAGTTAAAGACAAGTTCTGCAGGAGTTGCACTCATATCATCATCAGGTAATGACAGTTCTGATGATGAAAGTGACAGTGATGATGACAGTGGTAACATGATTGTTTCCACTGGTAATGGAAATGTTTCCACTAGGAGCTCCAAGAAGCAGATTGCAGGACTAAGTGATGCTACTTTCTATGCCTTTATATCAAGCCATGTGGGTGGTTCAATCCTCAATCATGAGGACTTGGATCAAATTGATGAAGATGATATGGAGGAGATGGACATCAAATGGCAGGTAGCATTGCTCAGCTTAAGATCAAAGAAGTTCTGGAAGAAGACAGGGAGAAAGATTCATATAAGTGGTGATGAGACTGTAGGTTTTGATAAAAAGAAGGTGGAGTGCTATAACTGTCACAAGAAGGGGCACTTTGCAAGAGAATGCAGAAAACCAAGGAAATCTGACAATAAGTCAACTTGGTACAAGAAGGAAAAGACCAAAGAACCTACAACAGAAGAGCCAAAGGTGCTATTGGCTATTGATGGAGTAAGCTTTGATTGGAGCTTTATGTCTCAGAATGGAGAAGATGATACAGAATCTGCAATGCTAGCCACTGAGCATGCACTCATGGCTTTCTCTGACTCTGAGGTATATACTGATAGTGCTTGTTCTAAAAACTGTAAGGCTGCTAAAGAGTTAGAGGTTTCTAAAACACAATATGATGAACTGATGCTAGATTTACATCATACTAATTATAATTTAGCAAATCATAAAAGAGGTCTAGGTGTTTTAGAAAAGCAGATAGAGCATTATAGGGCTAATGAATCTAAGTTCAGAGATGATATTGTTGTTTTAAAAAGAGACTTAGATTTTTATCTTGAAGTAAATAAAGCTCTTAGGGAAGAGATTGAGAAAGTTAAAAAGGCTAGTGAGAATACTGAGATTACTAAGAAAACACTAGACCATCAATCCAAGAGCATTGACAAAATATGGGAAGCCCAAATTGTGAGCAAAGCTAAATCAGGTCTTGGATACAATTCTTTTCCACCACCTCTAAGAGGTGTTCCAGCACCTCCTGGCATTGACCTAGCTCACACAGGCTTAGAAGAGTTTCAGGATCCACCCATGACCTATGGACCAAAATTTGTTAAACCAGTTGAAACTGAAAAGGTTCAGGTTGAGGTTGAGACTTTTGATAGTGCTAGTGACTCATCTCTTAAAGATGAATGTTTGAATGTTGAGTCTAAAACTAGTGTTACTGAAGATGTTAAAGTTGTGGAGAATAAAAGTATTCCTGAAGAAGTCAAAGAGAAGCCTAGAACACAGTCTAATTTCACTAGGTCTACTACTAGGTATGCTGAAATGTACAGGGATAGGCCTAAATCTCCTAGAGGTAACATGAGAAGTTGGAATCATGTTAAAACTAGACAGTTTGGTAGTAATTTTGTGTTCAACAATAAGGCTTGTCATATATGTGGTAGCTTTGACCATTTAGCTAAAGACTGTACCTACCACATGGGAAGAAGGGAAGTTTTTACAAGGGTGAATGGATCAAATTCTAATAAAATGACTCACCCAAATCCCCTAAGCAAGATGGTTCCCAGGTCTGTTATGCTTAACACTGGCATTAAACATGTTTCCACTGCTAGACCAGCAGTTACCACTGCCAGAAGTAATAACAGAGTTTATCCTAAGTCCCCTGTCACTTCTTTTGTTAAATCTTATCAAACAGGGAAAAAGACTTATTTTGAAAAGAATGATCACAAGAACCACATGTGGAGACCAAAATTTTCTAATCCAGCAGTTTCCACTGCTAGGCATGCAGTTACCACTGCAAGACCAATTGTTTCCACTGATGTTCAAAAGAAAAGGGTAAACTTGGGAAAAGCTGTTAAGGCCTCAGCTCGTTGGGAATGGAAACCAAAAGGAACAACAAACAATCCCAATGGTGTATCAATGACCTTTGATAGATATAATTATATTGATACACGAGGCAGATCCAAGTCATTTGTGGCTTGGGTCCCCAAAAGGTACTAATTTGTTTATATTGTGTGCAGGGACATTCAAAGACAAAAGAGGATCAAGGTTATTCAGATAGTGGGTGTTCCAGGCACATGACTGGCAACAAGGCTTATCTTTCTAATTTCAAATCACTTGATGGGCAAGCTGTCAGTTTTGGAGGAGGAATTGGTGGCAAAGTTTCAGGCAAAAGTACTATCAAGGCTGGAAACTTGGACTTTGAGAATGTATACTATGTACCAGAACTCAAGTACAACCTCTTCAGTGTGTCACAAATGTGTGACAAGAAACACAGAGTTCTATTCTCAGAAGATGAATGCTTTATCTTATCTAAGGATTATAAGCTACCTGAAGAAAAAGACATTTTGCTTAAAATTCCTAGAAAAGGTAATCTATATAGCATTGACATGAAGAAGATAGTGGCTATGGATGATGTTACTTGTTTACTTGCAAAAGCCACTCTGGATGAATCTATGCTTTGGCACAGAAGACTTGGTCATGTTAATTTCAAGACCATCAACAAGATTGTAAAAGATGGTCTGGTCATTGGATTACCTCAGAAGAGATTTGAAAATGATCAAACATGTGTTGCTTGTCTTAAAGGAAAGCAACACAAAGCCTCATGCAAGACCAAGACAGTTAATACTATTGATCATCCACTCTACATGCTACATATGGACTTGTTTGGTCCTACTTCTGTTAGCAGCATCAATTTGAAGAAGTATTGCCTTGTTGTGACTGATGATTTTAGCAGATTTACATGGGTTTTCTTCTTAAATACCAAGGATGAAACTACTGACATACTCAAGACTTTCATCACTGAAGTTGAAAATCAGGCTGAAAAGAAGATAAAGATCATCAGATGTGACAATGGGACAGAATTCAAGAATAGAGTAATGGATGACTTCTGCAGAGACAAAGGTATTAAAAGAGAATTCAGTGTTGCAAGAACACCTCAGCAAAATGGTGTTGCAGAAAGAAGAAATAGAACACTAATTGAGGCTGCTAGAACCATGATAGCTGATTCAAAGTTACCAGTGACATTTTGGGCTGAAGCAGTTAACACTGCTTGCTATATTCAAAATAGGGTATTAGTGGTCAAGTCAAAGAACAAGACACCTTATGAGCTTTTCAGAGGAAGACCCCCACTTTTGGATTTCCTGAAGCCATTTGGATGTCATGTCACAATTCTCAATACCATTGATCATTTGGGAAAGTTTGAAGAAAAGGCTGATGAAGGTTTCTTTGTTGGTTATTCCATGGTTAGTAAGGCTTTTAGAGTCTACAACTTAAGAACAAGAAAGATAGAAGAGAATTTGCATGTTCAGTTTCTTGAAAATAAAGCTAATATAGCAGGTTCAGGACCTGAATGGTTGTTTGATCTTGAGACTTTATCAAATACCATGAATTATGTTCCTATTGCTTCAGATTCAAGTGATGTTGATCTTAAAGATTCAGAAGAGTTTATTGATGATGATGAATCTTGTCAAGATGATGAGGATGATAAAGATCAATTTGTTATGCCAATTTGGGACTTTGATGCTAATGCAGACTCACAACCTTCAAAGAATACTAGTCAGGAAGATGAATTTGTGAATTTTGATGTTCTGCATGATGATATTTCTGAAAACAGTGGTAATCCTACTACCACTGCAACACATGATGTTTCCACTGAAGGTCCAGCTGTGGAAAATATAGCTCAGGAGACACAAATTGATGATGTTAAAATCACTAATATGCCATCATCATATGATATTCCTAACACATCACAGTCTACAATTCATAAAGCTCATCCAATTAGGAATGTTATTGGTGAAATTAATTCAGGTGTAAAGACAAGAAGGCAAACAAGGATGACAGATGTTCATGGGTTCATTAGTGAAGTCTATGAGTCCAAGAATCACATTACTAAGAATGAATGTTTATTCTTCTGTCTATCACAAATGGAGCCTAAAAATGTTTCTATGGCTTTAGAAGAATCAAGCTGGGTTGAAGCTATGCAGGAAGAACTATTGCAGTTTAAGCTTCAAAAGGTTTGGGTTCTTTGTGACTTACCTGATGGTATGAAAGTGATTGGTACTAAATGGGTGTTCAGAAATAAGAAAGATGAAAGAGGCATTGTCATCAGGAACAAAGCTAGATTAGTTGCTCAAGGATACACTCAAGAGGAGGGTATTGATTATGAAGAAGTTTTTGCTCCTGTTGCAAGGATTGAGGCTATTAGACTATTTCTAGCTTATGCATCATTTATGGGCTTTACTGTCTATCAAATGGATGTTAAGAGTGCCTTTCTTTATGGTACTATTGATGAGGAGGTATATGTTGCTCAACCTCCAGGCTTTGAAGACCCACATCACCCCAACAAAGTTTATAAAGTAGTCAAGGCTCTTTATGGTCTACACCAGGCTCCAAGGAAGTGGTATGAAACCTTAGCTACTTATTTAATGAATAATGGGTTTCATAGGGGCAAGATAGATCAAACTTTGTTCATCAAGAAAGACAAGGGTGATATTCTACTTGTTCAAGTATATGTTGATGATATTATCTTTGGATCAACTAAACCAGAGATGTGTAAAGAGTTTGAGAAGCTGATGAAAGATGAATTTCAGATGAGTTCTATGGGGGAACTCACATTCTTTTTGGGGCTGCAAGTTCAACAGAGTAAAGAAGGAATTTTTATTAGTCAAGACAAGTATGTGGCTGAGATTATTAAGAAGTTTAAGTTCACTGATGCAAAATCTTCCAATACCCCTGCTGACAAGACCACTCACTTATTGTTGAAGAATGCTAGTGGTGTAAATGTGGATGTGCATACTTACAGGTCAATGATTGGCTCTTTGATGTATCTTACTTCATCAAGGCCAGACATTATGTTTGCTGTGTGTGCTTGTGCAAGATTTCAAGTGACTCCAAAGACATCTCATATGACTGCAGTGGAAAAGATTTTTCGATACTTGAAGACTTATCCTAATCTGGGATTATGGTATCCAAGGGAATCTCCTATGGAGTTGATTACCTACTCAGATAGTGACTATGCTGGTGCAAGCTTGGATAGAAGGTCAACCACAGGAGGATGTCAATTCCTTGGATGTAGATTGGTGTCATGGCAGTGCAAGAAACAGACAATGGTTGCTACTTCAACTACTGAAGCAGAATATGTTGCAGCTGCTAGTTGTTGTGCTCAGATCCTTTGGCTTCAGAATCAACTCTTGGATTATGGGTACAATTTCATGAACACCATCATCTATATAGACAATAGTAGTACAATTTGCATTATTAAGAATCCTGTGCAACACACTAAAACTAAACATATTGAAATTAGACATCACTTTATTAGAGATTGTTTTGAGAAAAAGCTCATAAATATTGTCAAAATTCATACTGATGACAATTATGCTGATTTATTAACAAAAGGGCTTGATGTGGGTAGGTTTCAGTACTTGGTAACAGGTATTGGAATGCTTAATCCATAAACTCTTGATGTCTAATACTTTTTAGTGTAGCAGGATAGTTTTTAATGTACTATTATTGTTTGTATATGTATGTATGGTTTTTCACTAACAAATCAGCTCAGTGAAAACTATGCATCACACAGTGGAAAGATTTGCTCTCACAGTGTTAATATGGAAATAGAGAAGATCATTTATTTATTGCTTAACAAGGGTTGCAGAGTACATTCTTTTCCAAAGACAACTTCAAAACACATGTCAACAACTTACAACCTAACAACCTAAGATCTTCAGACACTACATAGGCTTCTTTCCTTTGCCCTCATATGTATGCTTGCTCTTAGCTGGCTTGTTCCTCTTCTCATCAAAGGATAGTTGCTTCCTTGGACATGCAAGTCCAAGCACTTGTGGTGGAGGTTTCAGATCTTTTGCAGGCTTTGATGACTCTGGCCACTTCATGTTGCTTATGGCAGTCTTCAGGGCAGTTGTAAGTGCTTTTGGTAGTTCCTCAGACAGGTTGAAGGTTGGATCATCTTTCTCTGAATCAACATCAACAGATGGAGCTGATGCAGTTGTTGGTGGAAAGTATCCACTCCATCCAGTAGAATGCTCTTCAGAATCTGAGTAGTAGCTGATTTCTTCATCTGAAGAATCATCCGAGGAGATATAGATAAGTGGAAACCAACTCATGATGCTGTATGGGATTATGCTTCTTGAGGGATCTTGTTGATGAAAGATAAAAGTTTTTGACCCCTATTTATATGCAAAGTCAAGGTTTATGGCTAATTAATGCAGATTATTTACTTCCATTCGTTTTGGTAGGTCGAAGAAGTAATTATGGAAGATATCAAGTTGCCTTTAGAGCAATAAATGTATAAATAGTAACTTGGTTAAAAGTTACTTGGGTTTACTATTCTTGGTTAAGATTGGATGGTTAATTTGAATGGAGTTATAAGATGTGTATCTTGAGACACATAACAAATGGTAATTGATTCACCATGTCTAATCCACATAAGAATCAACTAGTCCTGAGCAAACGGCTACAGGTAAAGACACATCAAATCCGTTCATGGTTGATAGTTTACCAAAAACTAGGTTATCAACTCACCATACATCTTTGTGATCAAGAGTTGGCTAGTCCATAGCAAACGGCTCATGGTAAAGACATATCAAATCCGTTGATAGCTGATAGTTTGCTAAAAACTATAATTAGAGCAGAAAATTTTACATGGTTTACTTATCATTGCTCTTTGAAAAACTCTTTTGATTTTTACCACTGCAGGTTCACAGTTACCACTGACAGTGTAAACTTTTTCTTTGGCAACACTTCATGTGTCTGATTCTCAAGGATTAGATACAGGTTGTGAAATCCCTAGCCAAATTTAAACATATGGGTGGTTCAGTAGTACTATCTAGTTTCACTAGGTAAGAAATTGAATCTATGCCTTATGAAGCACCTCTCTTAGAAGGTAATACATCTGGAAGTGCTGAAGGTAGTATGTTACAAAAGGAATTGATGGAACTGTGTACCACATGGATATTAATTGATGGAAGGTTTTCTGAATTTTGTTTGATTGTGCTGCTTTTGGTGGAGATTCTCCCAAACAGGGGAGGATACAAATTTTTAATAATAATGATCAGATTCAGGGGAGGTTTGTTCTCAGCATGGTTTGCTCTCAGCATGTCAAAGTTAAGAGTTTATGCAGAGAGTTTATGCAGATAATGAGAAGGTTAGAGCTTTGATTCAGAAGATTAAAGATCAAAGTGTAACAGCTGATAAAGGATTAAGAAAAACAAGATAAGTGTTTGGAAGAATTCCCATATCCTCAGGTTTATTATATACTTGAAGAAACTTATTGATTTACAAATAAATCATAAGTTTAGGGGAGGATTGTTGGGAATTATTCTATCAGTTACCACGGCTAGTGAAGATATTACAACTGCAAGAAGATTGTACTTGCAGTGGAAACTCATTACCACTGCAAGAACAAATATTACCACTGCTCACTTGTTAGCTGTTAGAGAAACGCGCATTGATAAACATAGAAAAGATTTTGTGTATATCTTATTCTATTAGTATTATACTTATCTTGTACAAGAGGACTCCTTGTTGTATAAAAGGAGATCCTAGATGATACGTTTCATATATAGTTTTCTTAGAGCTTCAAGGTGTAACCCTAGTGATATCTCAGATCACTCGTATTATTATTATTAATAATATTGGAGCTAGTTGTTTTGTTATATTCATTGTTCATACATAAATCTGTTTCACTTACAATTAATCTTCTAAATATCATTAAGTAGATTCCGCATACTTAGTGGTATCACTCAAAGTATCATTATCAACACAAGTTCAAGGTGTACACGATCCAACACATTGTTTTATATTTCCGGACTTAAACTGGATCTACAATGTTTACTCTTACGGTCAAACCCCAAAACTCTAAACGAAGCTTTTTCATTGACCCGTGCGGCGGAAACACGCTTCGCGAGCCTAGATATTTGAGAATTTTTGAGGTCCAATCCTTTAACTTTCGGAGAAGACTTCTTCAAAGCTTGTATCACCGAGGGTCGTTTTGAGACAATTGCAAAGTAAGAGAAAGAGCACATCGTTGAAAAGAAAATAGATGTCATTCTACTATTAGAGGGTGAATTTGCTTCACCTAAGGCTGAAGAGTCATTGAATGCTAATGAGTATATTGGAGTTGACGAGGTTGTGGGTGGTGGCGAAGTGCTTAAGATTGGCGAGGATGAGTTGAATAGAGTGATATCGACACTTAAGGATGAGCTGAATAGATTGGCAAGGTTGTGTTATTCTTCGTATCACCTTGAGGGCAAGGTGATTTTTGAAGGAGTGGAGAGTGTTATGGCATGGTTAGTGGAAGGCGGAAGAATGGTGTTGTGTTATGTCCAAGGTAAAGGAATACAAAAGAAGAAAAAGGCGAAGGCTGCAATTCAAAGAAGATTATGGGATCCCAGATTACGTCAATGTTGTAGGAGGACGGACTCCCAAATGACTCAAGAAGTCCAAACGTATGGCATAAAAATTATGTCATATAATCTATCTTTATTTACGTGTCTTTGTTTAGGACTGTTTTCATATTTATTTAGAAAAGTCAGTTAAGAATGTTTTAAGACAACACCTTGAGGGCAAGGTGGTTTTGAAGAAGTGAGGAATGATACCCCTGGCCCAAGCCCATGGCCTATTTAGGTCTTAAGGTTTTACTCTTATAAATACATTTGTAATCCTTTATTATAATCAATCAAAAGTTAATAAACAAATCTCTAGTTCTTCTCTTCTATTTCTTAAGGAGCTCGCACACGCTAGAAGTGGTGCTTTATCTCGATACAACCCCTAACCGGGTCGTATCACTAAAGTTGTACAGGTTTGTGAAAACTAACATACTCAAAATTCGGAACACCTTTGTTGCTGCCAAAATGACTGAAAAGAAGTACTACTTCCAAGAAGACCATAAGAATCATGTAACTGGAGGAAAGGTTAGGTTTCAACTTGTTCTTTACAATAGAAGCTGCATTCACAAGTTAACTACAGTTTGCAAGACATAGTGAATAGTGATAAGTATATAAGAGGGGAATTGATTTGCACACTTTTAAAATTGATTAGGACACTCCCATTTGTACATTAAATACTTGTACAGTATTAACATTGTGCTTCAACTGCTTGTACATTAGAGTGTCTCAATAATATTTTGGAGTGTGCGAATCACCTCCCATATAAGAGTGTCCCTTTCTAACAAGTATTGTTTGTGCTCATTAAGAACCTTCTGTACTTTATCATAAGCTGTATTAAGCCACTTAAGCTCTATACTAAGTGCAAAAGTTGCAAGAAAATTTCTCGCAACAGATTTCTCCAAAAACCCTTCCATGTTCATGTGTTGTTCAGGTAAGTTCCAAGCAACGTTAAGCTTGTGTTAATTAAGCGCATTTTGTAATTTCGTTAAGGTGAGAATTGCTTAATATAAATGTTTTTGTACATGTAAAATAAGATAGGTTTACTTTTTATTTTTCATTTTCTAGCAATGCAATAAGTGTATTGATGTGTTTAAGACAATGACTTTGCTTATGTTTTAGACTGGCTTTGCAGTTGATTCTGATACATGTTTTAGACTATATGTGCTGCTTGATAGGGACTGAATGATTGCTTAACTTGTTTGGTAACTAAGCTATCAAACCACTTTTTTTTTTTTTTTTTTTTTTTTTTTTTTTTTTTTTTAGGAAAGTCCAGTATTATAAACAAAGGAACCAAACGCAGGACCTCGCAAAACCAAGGGAGAACAATACAAGGAAACCAAACGGGCCAAAAGCCACAACCCACCAAAAAGAAGAGAAGACAGACTAAACTCATAGAGTACAAATAATAATTCTTAAAATACTACTATCATGACTTAAAATCGATGTAAATGACAACAAAAATGAAATAACATTGACAATACAACTTGAACTTGGATGGCTTAGTTTAGTTGTCCTAAAACTCAATTTTCCACGTATATACAAAAGAAGATGATTTTCATACTTTATTTTTTGATTTGCGTACTTCACTATACAACTAGATATAGCAAAGCATGAGTTTGGTAAATCAATACACACTTTGATGAGGTAACTAAAATCATGTTCCGGTATTTGGAAATTTAGACATCGAGTTTGTTTCGACCTACGACCATCAACGATAGACACTATAGATGGCTAGATAACATCTTTGTGTCGCTTGGATTTATAATAGAAGTGAACATTCTCGTACTCAATGGATCAATTGGACCTCAAATCCAATCGGCGTTTAATATTGTGAGCTTGTCAAATATTATAAAAGCGGTCAAAATTTAAGGTATTTAGATAACTTTAAATATAAAATTGTAAGCTTGTCAAATAATGTAAAAACCAATCACCAAATCCATTGCTTGCAAACTTATAAAACTCATATCATAAGCTTGCAAGCTAGAATATGACGATTGGCTTTTAAAAAAACGTATTACCACTGATTGGATCCATCCCGTCTTATTAATAACCACCACCTAAAAAGCTATTTTCCCTCACAAGGCGATGTGGGACTCCAAAAGTCAAATCCCAATCGATTTTGAGCGGTTTGTTTGTTATACACCGGTGGTGAATTTGAATTTATCTTAACCACCATGAGTTCACGTTTAGATAAACACTAATTACTGTATCTTATGATGTTTTGAGTGCACTAGTTTTATGATGTTATATTGGCTGTTATGCAATGAAAGGAGCTCAATCCGCACCCATGAGGTGTTAGTAAACATATATGCATGTCTAACGCATATTATCGGATGTCACGTTGGTCGTGGGTTTACTAGCCGATAGAGTTACTCAAAGCTCTTTTTTACAAAAGTGACTGGTCATGTATAAGGAATGGATGGTGCTTGTACTTCACGAGTTGATTATCGAATGGCGACTTGGGGTTATGAGTTATGTTGGTCGTGGTGAGGTGTTGAAGGAGTTTTCTTTTCAAGGTTTGTGTGACAACGGGTCATCACAAGACTACCATGCACCCACAAGTTTCACCATACATCTACCAACAACTGGCTGTTATGCAATAAAAGGTGCTCGATCCGCACCCATGCGGTTTATGCGAGACATATAAGCCTTTCTAATACATATTATCAAAGGCCACGTTGGTTGTGGGTTTACCAGCTAATGGAATTATTCGATGCTCTGATTTTCAAAAGTGAGTGATCGAGCATGTATGAGGAATGGTTGGTACTTGTACTTGATGAGCTGATTATGGAATGGATGGAGTTATACTAGTCATGGGTGTTGAAGGCACGGCTTCGTAGGTTTCCTTTTCAAGGGTTGGTTGTGTGGCAATGGGTGGGCGCGGGTTGCTAAGGTGTATATGTTGTTTGCAAGTGTGTTTGTTTTTGTGGCCGATGTGAGTTTGAGTTTTGCACATACATGTCGGCCAGAGTTTTGTGCCCGATATGTTTACTTTTTAATTTTCATTTTCTAGCAATGCAATAAGTATATTGATGATGTTTAAGACAAAGACTTTGCTTATGTTTTAGGCTAGCTTTGCGGTTGATGCTGATACATGTTTTAGACTATTTGTGTTGCTTGATAGGTATTGATATGGAGTGAATGATTGCTTAACTTGTTTGGTCCCAGTTACTAAATCATATTGGTCTTGTGTGGGTGTCGTTAAGTGTTTTTTTTAAAAAGGATTAACATTGGGGACTACTGAAATAGTTGGGAATTGGCCGGTCGATATGGAGTGGGAATTGAAGCCAGGTTCGTCTATACCCGGCCATAATCCTTCTTACAAGTGGTTTCAGAGCGGGAAACATCTAGTAGACCAGCTAAGTGAAGTGTCATGCCGTCATAAAAGACTTGAACATCCTCAAATTTTTTAAGTAAAGAACCATCAGTTCAGATCCTTTTCACTAAGATTAATTAGTACTCGTAATTAATTAACAAGAAAATTACAAAAGAACAGGTTTGTAGATACTATTTTTGCATTCAAGTAATTTAAATAAGTAGGTTTTATATGATAAATACTTTTGAGCATGCTTGATGTATAGAAGATACTATACATATACGAGTGTATATCTCTGATGGTCAAAACTCAAACATATATTTCGTCTACCCAAATTTCTAAAATTATATTCAGTTCACATATCATTTTTGTTCCTTCCCATGTGAAATGAATTGACAAAAACACGACCACCATAAACCATAACAAATCAACTGTGTCTCCGTCGTATCAATAAAATTATAAAAACACTTAATCATGTTCTGACGAGGCAACTCAAACCACATTTCTGGTTATTTGGAATTATAGACATCGAGTTTGTTTCGACCTACAACCACTAAAGAAAGACACTCTAGATGGCTAGATAAAATCTGTCTCACCTATGGATTTATAATAGAAGTAAACATTCTCGTCCTCAATGGATCCTTTGGATCTCAAACCCAGTCTCTTCTTCCAACTCATGTCTAAAAGATTTATCGCATGTCAATTATTATAAAAGCAATGGTCAATTAATGGTCATAATTTATCGCAGGTCAAGGTTCAGATAACTTTATAAAATTGGTTCAAAAAGATTTATGTATATACTTATGAGCTTGTCAAATATTATAAAAGAGATGGTGATCAACAGGCCCGAAAGCTTATGATATATGATAAGCTTGCAAGCAACGTTGACCATAGCCTTTTAAAGAATTCAACATGCCTAACTCTAATTGTATCCTTCCCTCCTTATTTATTACCATCTTCCACAAAGCTACTTTCCTTCATAATACGATGTGGGATGCTCGTTCAAACCCAATTGATTTTAAGCAAGTTTTAGTACACAGGTGACAGGTATATTTGAATTTATCTTAACCATTATGAGTATATTTAGATAAACGCTAAATAATGTATGTTATGATATTAGACTTTCACTAGTTTTATTTCCCATAGTTTTATGTTGTTATACTGGTTGTTATGCAATGAAAGGTGCTCAATCCGCACCCATGAGGTTTAAGTTAGACATATATGTGTGTCTAACGCATATTATCGAAGGCATCGTTGGTTGTTAAGCAATGAAAGGTGCTCAATCCGCACCCATGAGGTTTAAGTTAGACATATATGTGTGTCTAACGCATATTATCGAAGGCATCGTTGGTTGTGGTTTTCGAAGCTTTTTTTTTTTTTTTTTTTTCTTTTCTAAAGTGAGTGATTATGTATAAGGAATGGATGGTGCTTGTACTTCACGAGTTGATTATCGAATGGTTGAAGACTTGGAGTTATGAGTTATGTTGGTAGTAGAGAGGTTTGAAGGCACAACTTGTGGGTTTACTTTTCGATGTTTGTGTTCCAACGGGTGGCCGCGGTTGCTAAGGTTTGTATGCTTAAGGTGTGTTTAATTTTGTAGGTGTTGGTGAGAATCGATTATTATGAAGTTTTAATTTTACATGTATGTGTATTTATTTATAATGTTCAAGCTAGCTAGTGATTTGTTAATGTTTTGGACTAACGATGACTCGTAAATATGTTTATTTAGCCTTTTATAACTCGTAAATATGTTTATTTAGCCTTTTATACTTGTCCATTTTGCATGCGAACAATATTTTTCTTTTGAACATGTGAACAAAAATTATTTTTTTGCTAATATAAAATACCAAATGCTTCTGTATCACTTGCATTTCTTGTTGTATGAAAAACTCTAAGAGTGTGTTTGTTTCATTTAGATGTTTTAGGTCTGAATCTAACTATCACATCTTACTAGTAAGAGGTGGCTTGAACGTCTAACTCTAAACAAAATAATGTTGTTTGTTTTTGTATAATTGTCCGAATGATTTTAAGTGCTCGTTTCTGAAATTTATTTAAGTAACTTGTGTAAATATGAAATAAGACTTTTTATCATAAATATAACATAGTTAATAAACCATCAAATATATTATATTAACACGAGTCTTCAATCTCTCTTATTGAGTAAGAGGCAGTAAGACAAGTCCACCACCTCTTACTGAGTAAGATGTTTTATGTCTAACTGGGTCTAACTCAAAAGAAAAAAACAAACAAGCAAAACGTCTGCCCACCTCTTACTGGTAAGAGTAAGAGGGAGTAAGAGGGCTAGTAAGACTTTTTTATAAAAAACAAACACACCCTAACTAAATAATTGCATGTTCAAATTCTGCTTTAAACATGTGAATTGTATATTTGCCTTCCTACTTACAACCATCTCCCCCACAGGCTACTTTCCTTCCCAAAGCTATGTGGGATGCTCAAAAAGTTAGAACCCAAATTGATTTTAGCAAATTGTAGTACACTGATATATTTAAACTTTGTTAGTGCACAATCATTATAACTAGTTAACTATAATGCATTTAACACACTGAAATTTTTTGAAGCACCTGTTATTAATTTATGACATTCCATTTATATTTATGTCTTGTCAAGGTTTTCTATGTTTAGATTTAAAATTGTAAGCTTGTCAAATAATATAAAAGCTAATGTCAACTTCTTACACTTGCAAACTTATAAAACTCAAATCATAAGCTTGCAAGCGGAAAAAGTTGATTTTAGGCTTTTAAAGGAATTCAACATGCCTGCCTCTAATTGTATCCTTCCAACATTATTTATAACCGACTCCCACAAAGATACTTTTCTTCACAATGCAATATGGGATGCCAAAAGTCAAAACACAATCGATTTTAAGCCATTTGTAGTAAACTGGTGTCTTTGAATTTATCTTAAACATTACGACTTACGAGTAGGGGTGTTAATAGGCCGGGTTTTCGGGTTAAGCGGGCCGAGTTGATTCGGGTTAAGCAACCCGGCCTTATAAGAAATCGGTTTATTGGGTTCAAGTTGTTATCGGTCGGGTGATTCAGGTTTATCGTCTAACGATCCCATTGTTCTATTGTTGACTAGTAAAATGATTATGATTCTAAATTTAAGAGGTTTTTCTAAACACACTCACAATTTGAGGTTCCCAGTCTGACTCCCAAAACTAGATGATTCTACGGAGTACAAGTGCAGTGTTTGTAATCAGGCACGTGAATAATGTCAAATGCAGAAGCTTGCATCATTCGGGCGCAACTTTTTGTAGCTTTTACCAAACGGGTTTTGTTTGAAGAACAAAGAAGGTTATCGTTTGCTTATCACTACTGGTACTAGCATACTTAGTAGTTTGCTAAGAACGTATTTTGTATGGATACGTAGAGAAGATCATACTTTGATCTTTAGTGGTTCTTGTGTTAGATTTACTCACATGCATACTTTGATCTTTAGTGGTTCTTGTGTTAGATTTACTCACATGCGAGCATTCAAGAACCGTTGTTCGTTTGCTTTAAATTGCTAAAAGGTACATGTTTGTTGATCTTACGTTAATTAAATTATATTATACTCCGTACTTGATTTTGTCCTCCGTTGTGTTTACTTGTGATTATATAATTAAATAATATATTTGATAATATGCTTTAATTCAAACATGTTATACTTGCACTAGTTTTATTTCCCAAAGTTTTATAATTGTTTTATAAGTGTCCTTAAGTAATTGTGACATTTAAAAACGAAAGTTATTGGTATCAGGTTGTCCCATTAATTTGCGAAATTTTTGAGGGCCCTAAACGAATCAGGGGCGGTGCTGAGAAATTCAAAAAAAAAAAAAAAAAAAAAGCACGGCATGAAAAAAAAAAAAAAATGCCCCTATATTATAATATCCATAGACCGCCCATGGTTCCGATTGAATTTTCCCTTCATGTTGGGCCTAGTACATATAATGAGTATAAAAAATTTTAGCGCCCCTTAGTGGGTTGGACCCGGCTCGGTTGCTGATGGTGCGCCGGCCCAAAACCGCCCATGAACGAAACAACATAATGAGGCCTTTCGAGAACGAATGTTATATATAAAGTATTACCGTCTATACGATATAGTGCAATTAGTTATCTAAATATTATAATATATTACGTAGATTTTTAGATAAAGACTATGCTTTTAAAATCGCATTAGTTTTATTTAATATCGTCTTTTGTTTATTTTTTACTGTGAGACTAATAACATTTTAGTACATAAGTTATTTTATGAGTTACAAAAGTAATCACGAATCATAACCAAGAACGCTTTTTATTTTTTATTTTACTATTTTTTTTTTTTTTTGGCAGCATTTGTGTTTCTCGTAAATCTTTTCCTTTTCATGTATAGATATATTGTTTTGAATATTTACAAAAAAATGACAATCGAAATTATTAATCATTTACTTTGTCCGTTTCTTACTGTGCTTTAGTTCTAAGTAAGGAATATTAGGACTTGCTAATGATCATTACCAAAGTTATAATCATGTCGAGTTAACAGTTGTAACATTCTTGAAATATGAAAAGGCCAATACTCTTAAGCGTTCTTGCTTAAAGTTTTAGCTAAGCAAAAGACATAAGTGACTTGCCATAATTTATAAGTGCCCATCTTGTATCTATCATTTCCTCTGCATTTACAAACATCTTTCATTCAGAGTGCGATGTGGGATGGTCAAAACCCACTTGATTATAATAGTTTGTCAAAATTTGTAGCCTGTTAAAGTTTAGAGAAAATTAATATAATTAGTTAAAATACCAATGTTATAGTCCTGTCGAGTTTGTAATAGTTGTAACATTTTTGAAACTTTGGAAATGCCAATACTATTGAGCATCTTTGTTAAAAGTTTTCAGTGAAGTAAAAGACTTATAGACTTGTCATAGTTTATACATAGCCCATCTTGCATCTATCATTTTTCTTCTGTGGCTAGAATACCAACAGGTACAGCACTTTTTCACGTATTTCAAGGGATATATGGGATGTTTTAAGGCTATATACACCGTATATTCTTTTTGGCAGGAAATACTAGAAGCTTCCCTGCCACGCTTACCGCTGACATTACTAGTCTAGCATCCGCGGTTACAACCTGCGCACACTAGACAGGGGGGACATGATGACGTATAGTACATACTCGGGTCACGAACCCGATTAATGAACAATACTAATGCCTAAGCCCATCACGAGTGGGCTATCACACTAATGATTTGGGCTACCATACTAACGGTTTGGGCTCACGAAAGCCCAAACCCAAATACATTATTTATGGTTTAGATAAGGATCTCTTATTTATGGGATAAAGATCCATAAACCGGATAGGCGTGATACGCCGAAGAGTGAGGAACACGAAATCAACAAGGATTTCGTGCCTATATGATGAATATTACAATTCTCATTGAGGTACGAACACAAAACCCTAACTCTTCTATACAACCCCAAAACCCATTACTTACTCTCACACTGAAGGATAATCGTGGGAGACAATCCCACGATAAGCCTAACGGTGTTTGTTTGCTTTCTTAGTGCGCATGTCTCAAGCATTAAGATCTGATTGGTACGAGAACAAGAACCTAAACAAGGAACGCCCAACTTTTATATCAACATCTTCTGTATTTACAAACATCTTCCCTTTGGAGTGTGATGTGGGATGGTCAAGATCCAATTGATTTTAAGCAATTTATAATAGAAGTAAGCATTCTTGTCCTCAACAGATCCGTTGGATCTCAAATCCAATCTCACCTTACAAGCCGATATTGTGAGCTTGTCAAATTTTATTATAGCGATGGCAAATTTTATGGTGTTTGAAGTTTAGGTAACATTATATATTTAGTTCAACAATAAATTTATGATTATACATATCATTATAAGCTTGTCAAATATTATAAAAGCACTCAACAACATGAATTGCACGCTTATAAAACTTATGTAATAAGCTTGCAAACAATGTTGCCAAGGGCTTTTAAGGAACCTAACATGCCTACTTTTTATTGTTTCCTTCCTGCCTTATTTATAGCCAACTCTCACAAGCTACTTTCCTTCACAATGCGATGTGGGATGCCAAAAGTATGTTACTTATGATGTTGGATAAACAATGTTATGCAATGAAAGGTGCTCAACCCGCACCCATGAGGTTTAAGTTTACATGTATGCGTGTCTAACGCACATTATTGAAGACCGCGTTGGTTGTGAGTTTACCGGCCGATAGAGTTACTTGAAGCTCTTTTTTCCAGAAGTGAGTGATCATGAGGAATGGATGGTGCTTGTACTTCACGAATTGATTATCAAATGGTTGGAGACTTGGAGTTGTGAGTTATGTTGGTCGCGGAGAGGTGTTGAAGGCGCGACTTCGTGGGGTTTTCTTTTCTAGGTTTGTGTGGCAACAGGTGGTCGCGGTACGTAGCTAACGTTTGTATGTTTAAGGTGTGTTTTAAGTTTGCACTTGTTGGTTGGTATTGATTAATATGAAGTTTTATTTTTACATGTATTATGATGTTCAAGTTACTGATTTTGTTTATGTTGTAGACTAACGATGGGATTGATGCTGATACATGATGATAAATGAGCATATATGACTAGTTTTGTTGCTTCATAGCTACTAATCTTGGTCTTGTGTAGGTGTCATAAGTCATAAGTGTTTGAAAGGATATTGGCTGGTTGGGACGAAATGGGAAGCCGGGTTGGTCTCGTACACCCACAATCCTTTTCGCAAGTGATTTACGAGCAAAAACAAGACTTCGAGCTGGTAAAATAATGTAGACTGGCTAACTGGAGAAACATGGCGTCAAACATTATAAAAACAATGAGCAAAATTCCCTGTATACAAACTTATAGAGCACAGATCACAAGCTTGCAGGCAGAGAAAAGTTAACTATAGGCTTTTAGAAAGTTTGTAATTCTTACTTTGAATCGTATCAAATTGTAGTACACTGGTAAATTTGAATTTATCTTGACTATGAGTACATGTTTAGATAAATACTGATTACTGCATCTATCTTATGATGTTATACTTGGCACTTGTTTTATTTCCCATAGTTGTATGATTGTTTTATAATTATCTTAAGTAATAGTGACATCTTAAATATAAGTTAATTACCCATGTCGATGTTTTATATTTATAATAGTGATAGTTAAATCCTCTAGCTCCGCAATTGTCTTTGCGTCTTCAAATATACGGTCTCATATAAAAGATTTTGGAAGTAATCAAACTCATGAATAATAAAACTTTCAAATTGACACCGAACTAATATAGTTGTATACGTGTCAAGGTTTTATAACTTTATGTTTAAAATTGAAAGCTTGTCAAATTTGAAAGCCTACGACAACCCCTCGTGCTTGCAAACTTATAAAGCTCAAATCATATGCTTGAAAACACCAAAAGAAATCATAGGCTATTAAAGGAATTCAACATGCCTGCCTCTAACTATATCCTTTTCTCCTTATTTATAACCAACTCCCACAAGCCACTTTTCTTCACAATGCGATGTGGGATGCCGGTGGTGTATATTAATTTATGTTAAGTTGTTAATCATTACGATTGCATGTTTAGATAAACACCAATAAATATATGTTATACTTGCATTAGTTTTATTTCCCATAGTTTTATAATCTTTTATATAATAAAAGAATTACATCATTTCAGAGTATTTTTGCAAATCCCTTCTCATTGAAAAAAAAATTGGACCAATAGCAGAGCTCGATTTTGCCACGTAGGCGAAAGGCGAAATCGAGCAACATGATTGGTCAATAGAAAGTCAAAATTAAATTGATTTTGGTCAAACTTAATAAATTTGGTGGAGAAATTTGGTTAAGAAAAAAAAATGCATAAAAATATAGGTGTCAAATTTATGAAAATAAAAACTTAAAAAAAGAGGAAATAATTAATAAAACTTTAGTGATTGAATTTTAAATAATTTATATAAAGTAAAGTGTAAAATTACAAATTTCCATATTTTTTAATAACTTTATAAAAAACACAAATAACGCCTTAAACTTTATACCCCTATACTTTATAATATTAATTTTGTTTAAAATTACATGAGTATTAATATTAGTTTTTAGACTTTCATCCATTAAAATTACAAAATTTGATAAATATGCGAATTAGTTTTAATATACGTTAAATATATTTTTAAACTAATGTTAGTTTTAAACTTTCATCTATTAGAATATTTTTTTAAATAATGACTCATGTTACTATTTAAAAGTTTAATTTATGTGTACACGGGTTTGAAATACGGGTACATTATAAGTAACGAGAATATAAATATAGAATGGTAAGCACGATACTGTGATATGAAAATAAATATACATTATTCTACTTATAACAACGACTCATGAAATTGTTATTTAAAATTTGTATATGGATATCCATAAAAACATTTTAAAAACTTTACGGATCATATTTTAACTTTATCAACACTCATTATGTGCTACTAAATTCACACATTTAATACAACATGATATCAATGGTTAAAGTTAAACAACAAAATCAACCCCAACCTCAACCTTAACATGTCTGTCAGTTAAAAACGTTATACAAAGCTAATTATTAGAAAATAAAAAATAAACAAACAAACATATGGGTTAGATAGTCATTGTTTAATATAGAATGTGTTTTCCTTTAATTATATAAAAAAATACACGCATCACAATCTTTATTTAATAACAATCATCTCCTAAAAAAAAAAAAAAAAAAAAAAAAAAAAAAAAAAAAAAAAAAAAAAAACGTAGGTGATAACATAACTTTATTCATTCACGTGATGTTTTATCCAAAAAAAAAAAGTCCCGTAATAGTTGGCCGTTGTAGAAGAGTTAAAAGTATATACATGAGAATTATTCATCAAGAATATATAAGTAAAAGAAATACCACAATTACAAAACACATCATAAATTGATAGCACGGGTTTGCAAAACTAAAAACATATATCACTAACATCTCATGCAAGTCAAGTATCATCATGTGATTTTTCTTGAATAATAAAATATAATTTTAATTCAAAAGCACTCTTCTAAAATAATATGTAGGTTATAACATATACATATGATTTTTTATTTTTAGTCCACCAAGTAAAACTATTTGAAACACGTTAAGTGGTTCATTTTTTTAATCAATAATGATTTATTTTGTAACAAGTATTTGTTAAGGACGTCAGGTGGCGCCATTTCATAAGTTGAACTAGAACCCGGACATGTAGTAGAGTCGGGAAAGTGGGGACGATAACAATTGTTAAAAGTATTATTAGGGTCGGGAAAGCGAGCTTGGATAGAAGAAGGGACGGGAAAGGGAATAGGGCCGGGAAATTGGCCAGGAAATGGAACACGATTAGGTGGGGGAAAGGGAACATTAAAGGGATTTTTTTTTATTTTTTTTTAGAACGGCTAGTTAGTTGTTAGTGGTTCAGGTAGCAGTGACATCCAATTCGACAGTATGCTGACACTGAACTCCGCCTGTACTTCCTCTTATTCCGCCTGAAGGGGTAAAAGTCTCGGGTGGGACTCGAACTTGAGACCTCCCCTAGCCAGACCTCCCCTCCCAAGCCCCTAAGAAATCTTGGTGGCCAACTGAGCTAACCCAGTTGGTTAAGTACTCTTGTTTTACTTGTATTAGTTTTAATACTCGTGCACGAACGGTGCTTAGACATAAAATTTCAATAAAATATTATCTCCGGTATCATGGTCTTAAAGTAGATTTTGTAGTTTTTTTTTTAAAAAAGTCCAGGGTTGTTGATACCTTGGTTGATTCTTTTACATAAACTCAACAATTACATTTTTCAGTTTTGTTTGTTTCATGCCATTTTGTATGTAAAATTGTAAATAGTTGCACTGACAAAGAATATTAGAAACAAAGTAATGACCAAGGATCAAATGAGAACAGTACTTTATAATGTTAACATTTTTTAAAATCACATGTTTTATACTTTTTAGTTGATCGTTATACTCCATTCACCTGCCAGGATGGTCCAACAACATCAAACTTTATTATATCTCATTTGATATGCTTATTATGATTTTGTTTTTGTTGAGGTTGAAAACTTGTAACTGTTGTTGCTCAAAATTCCTAAACATTCTTGTTCTCTAGCAATGTGCTATTTCATACAGTCGAATGAATGAAAAGCTTAAGACCAAAGTCAAAATTGAATTAATTTTGACCAAAGTCAAAATTGAATTAATTTTGGTCAAACTTTAATAAATTTGGTGGAGAATTTTATTGATAAAAAAAACACATAAAAATATAGGTGTCAAATTTATGAAAATAAAAACTTAAGAAAAAAGGAGGTAATTAATAAAACCTTAGTGGTTGAATTTTAAATATATTAGAGTTAAGTGTAAAATTAAAAGTCTCCATATTTTTTAATAACTTTAGATAATAAATAATTAACCCCTTACACTTTATACCCCTATACTTTATAATGTTAACTTTGTTTAAAATTACATGAGTAATAGTATTAGTAGTTTTTTTTTTTTTTTTTTTTTTTTTTCAACTTTCATCCATTAAAATAAATTTAGTAAATATGCGAATTAGTTTTAATATACGTTAAATATTTTTTAAACTAATGTTAGTTTTAAACTTTCATCCATTAGAATATTTTTTAAAATAAGGACTCATGTTACTATATAAAAGTTTAATTTATGCGTACACGGATTTGAAATACGGCTAAATTATTAGTAACGGGAATATAAATATCAAATGGTAAGCATGAGTTACTGTGATATGAAAATAAATATACGCGATTCTACTTATAACAACGACTCATGAAATTGTTATTTAAAACTTATATATGAATATCCATAAAAACATTTTAAAAACTTTACGGAGCATATTTTAATTTCATCAACGCTCATTATATGCCACTAAATTTGTACATTTTGTACAACATGATATTAATAGTTAAAGTTAAACAACAATATTAACCTCAAACTCAACATCTCTGTCAGGTAAAAACGTTATACAAAGCTAATTATTAAAAAAAAACAAACAAAAACACATCAGTTAGATAGTCATTCTTTAATTTCGAAGGTGTTTTTTTTTAAATTATAAAAAAATACATGCATCACAATCCTTATTTGATAAGAATCACCTCCTAAATCAAAAAAAGAAAAACTACGTAACGAAAATATAAGTAAAAGAAATACCACAATTACAAAACACATCGTAAATTGATAGCACAAGTTTGCAAAACTAAAAACATATATTACTAACATCTCATGCAAGTCAAGTATTATGATGTGATTTTGCTTGAATAATAAAATATAATTTTTAATCCAAAAGCATTCTCCTAAAATAATAGGTAGATTAGAACATATATACATATGATTTTTTTATCTTTAGTCCAATAAGTAAAACTATTTGAAACATGTTAAGTGGGTCATTTTTAATCGATAGTAATATATAATCAAATCAAAATTTTAAAAACCCTGTGCGTACACAGGTATTATAACTAGTTGTTTAGTAAGTGTCTTTTAAGTAATCGTGACATTTAAAAACATAAGTTATTGGTATAAGTCGATAGCTCCATTTTATGAGTTATAAAACTTTACATTATAAATACAAGAACTTTTGAAAGTACCAAAAGCTAGAGAAGATGCTCGACCATATAGGAGGGCTAGTCTGATGCATGAATTGACTATTAAAACCATAGTTAGGTGGTGTTTGTTTGTTAAGAGGGTCTGAATCTGAATCTAAATCGCACATCTGAATCTGAATCTGATGCGTAAATGTCTGAATCTGACCGCATCTGAACGGGGAAAAAAACTCATGTTTGAACCGCACATTTGCTTGCTAGTACTAATTTTTTTTTATTATTATTATTTTTTTATTTGTGTCAGCAAGAGGCAACAAGACGCATTCAGACACCCATCTTAAGTCTAAACCATTAAAATCTTACTGTATCTGAACGCGTCTGAACGAAAAAAAAAAAAAAAAAAAAAAAAAAAAAAAAAAAAAAAAAAAAAAAACGGTCTGAACGTTTCAGACACAGTGCCCATTCAGAGGCAGTTAAGAGGCAAAAAAGAAAAAACAAACACAGCCTCAGTGTATATTGTAAGTTGTTTTCTTCTTACTAGTGCTTTAGTTGCAAATAGTTTGGAATATATACAACTTGGTGATCAACACTAAAGTTGTACGGTTTGTAAAGATTAACATACTCAAAATTCGAAACACTTTTGTTACTGCCAAAATGACTGAAAATAGGTATTACCTCCAAGAAGACCATAAAATCTTGTAACTTGGAGGTAAACGGTTCGATTCAACTAGTTTATTTATAACAAAATTTGTAATTAGTCTTGTATCTTTATGTAGACATAGTGATAAGTACATAAGGGTGTCCTTTTCCAACAAGTCGCATTTGTGCTCATTAAGAACCTCTTGTACTATATCATAAGTTGTAATAAGCCACTTAAGCTCTAGATTTTGTGCAAAAGTTGCAAGAAAATTGCTCGCAGTGGATTTCGTGAAAACCCTCCATTATCATGTAAGTTCCAAGCATTGTTAAACTTGGTCGGTCTCGTAGACCCACAATCATTTCGCAAATGGTTTCAAATTAGAGAAATTGAGTTTGTTTCTATCTATTTTTATCACACTTGTGGAATTTGTAATAGAAGTAAACATTCTCGTCCTCAATGAATCGAGCGGATCTCAAATCCAATATTTTCACAATCCACGTTTGAACCGAGTGGATATGAAATCCAGTATTTTCTTGTAATGTAACTATTTTTACAATCCGTGTTTAATAACTCATATGTACCTAGATTTAAAAAGTTAAGTATGTCTAAAATTATCATTAGTCACTTAAGAAACTGAATTTAATGTTTTTTTCGTCTTCAATATATGTTTATGCCAAACAAATTTCATGTTTGGTTACTAAATTGAACAAAATTGAAAAGTGTTACATTAACTTTTTAATTCGACATGTTAAGTTTAGCCAACTTTTTATTTACAATTATGAGCTTGTCAAACATTTGAAAAGACAATGTTCCAGTTTCCTCTGTGCAAACTTATAGAAGAAGTCATAAGCTTGCAGGCAAAGAAAACTTGCACATAGGCTTTTAAGAAAGAGGAGTGCTAGACTCACTCATATTTTACAAGATTTCTCCCACACAATGAGGTGGCATGCATCTTAGCCACTCATGTGAGAGCATTAATTGACCAAGTGAGAGCATTGGGTGGCTAAGATGCATTCCACCTCATTGTGTGGAAGAAATTTTGTAAAATGTGAGTGACTCTAGCACTCCTCTTTAAGAAATTCAACATGCCTACTATGAATCATGTCCATGCCTCTCTGATTATAGCCAACTACCACAAGCTACTTTCCCTCAAAATACGATGTGGGATGCTCAAAAGTCAAAACCCAATTGGTTTTAATAGCATTGAGCGCGGTTGGTGTCATCTGTCTCGTGCCGTAGAAAAATTGATGTCATCTTAGCACTTTTTCATATAACCCCAAAATTTATCACTTATCACAAACACTCCTCTCTAATATAAAGTGGTCTACACATAACCCAATAAAAACACACACACACACACATACACACACACACACCAAAAAAATCCTCAACTTGGGATGGTGGTGACAGCCCGGCACACGAAAATGAGGGACGGTTTGGTGTTTGGCGCCATGGTGTCGGTTTGTGGGATGGCGCAAAGCCATCACCCCACCGTACCCCATGCTCTAAGCCAATTGTAGTACACTGCTATTTTTAAATTTATCTTAACCATTACGAGTACGTATTTAGATATACACTACAATGTATGTTGTGATGTTATACTTGCACTAGTTTTATTTCCTGTACTTCTATCAAGTTGTACTTGTAATAGCTGTTATGCAATGAAAGGTGCTCAATCCACACCCATGCGGTTTAAGTTAGACATATATGCATGTCTAACGCATATTATGTAAGGCCGCATTGTGTTTACCGGCTGGTAGAGTTACTTGAAGCTCTTTTTTTCAAAAATGAGTGATCATGTATAACGAATGGTTGGTGCTTGTACTTAACGAGTTGATATATCAAATTGTTGAAGATTTGGAATTATGAGTTATGTTGGTTGTGTGGAGGTATTGAAGGCGCGACTTCGTGGGTTTTCTTTTCAAGGTTTGTATGGCAACGGGTGGTCGCGGTAGCTAAGGTAAGGTGTGTTTAAGTTTGCAGGTGTTGGTGAGAATTGATTAATATGAAGATTAATTTTAATTTTTTAACTTGTATGTGTGTTTATTTATGATGTTCAAATTAGTGATTTGTTTATGTTTTAGACTAACGATGGGATTGATCCTCATACATGATGATAAATGAGCATACATGATGAGATTGCTTCATAGCTACTAATCTTGATATTGTGTAGGTGTCATAAGTGTTGTTATAAAGATGATTAACATTAGAGATCGGCCGCCAATTAGTTAAGATAATTGGCTGGTTGGGACAGAACTGGAAGTCGGGTTGGTCTCGTACACCCACAATCCTTTTCACTACTAGTGAGAATTGATTAATATGAAGTTTTATGTTTACATGTATGTATTTTATTTATGATATTCAAGTTTGTGATTTTGTTTATTTTTTGGACTAACGATACGATCTTTTTCGCAAGTGGTTTGTCTCGTACACCCACAATCCTTTTCGCAAGTGGTTTACGAGCAAGAACAAGACATCAAGCTGGGAAAATAATGCAGACCGGCTAAGTGGAGAAACATGATGTCAAACATTTTAAAAGCAATGAGCAAAATTACCTGTACGCGTAAACGAACTTAAAGAGCTCAAATAACAAGTGTTATAACTAGTTAACTACTTAGTATACTCATTCATTTAACAGTGTAAAAAAATTAATCACTTAAGAAAAACAATAGTAAATTACCAGATTCAAAATTTTTGAAACATCTATTATTAATTTATGACATCCCATTTATATTTATGACAGTGTAAGGTTTTCAAACTTTATGTTTCAAATTGTAAGCTTGTCAAAAAAATATAAAAGACAACCCAAACTTCACCTACTTGTAAACTTATAATTTCAAATCATAAGTTTGCAAGCAAATAAAGTTCAAGTACTTGTAAACTTATAACTTTAAAGGAATTCAACATGCCTGCCTTAAAATGTATCCTTCCCTCCTTATTTATAACCAACTCCCCACAAGCTACTTTTCTTTGCAATGCGATGTGGGATAAAGTTGAAGCCTCCAATGAAATGCCATGTTGTAACAATAATGACTTCAACCAATACCAGCTTATGAGTACTTTTTAAAGAAGAGCTTAAAAAAAGCTCAAACTGAGAAAGTTATAGCTGATATAGATGCAAAGAAAAGGATTTTAAAATTTTCAACTAGCCTACCTTAATGCCACCATTCTCTTCTATTTATAATCAACACCCGCTAGTTAAGCTTCCTTTCTTCAATCTTTACAACTCGATTTATTTACTTATCTAACTACATTACATTTTTAGATAAAGACTATGCTTTTTATAGTTGCATCAGTTTAATTTAATATATATATATATATATATATATATATATATATATATATATATATATATATATATATATATATATATATTTATTTATTTATTTATTTATTTTATTTTATTTTATTTTTTTACTTTTAAATGTGTCACTAGTAACATTTTAGTACACAAGTTACGGATATAAGTCAATAGTTCATTGTATGAGTTACAAAAGTAAACACGAATAGTAACCAAGACAATTTTTTGTTGCATTTGTGTTTCTCATAAATCTTTTCCTTTTCATGCATAGATAAGTATTGCTGTGAATAATTACAAAATATGCAAATCGAAATTGATTCATCATTTACTTTGTCTGCTTCTTACTGTGCTTTAGTTGTAAGTAAGGAATATTAGGACTGATCATCATCAAAGTTATTATCATGTCGAGTTAACAGTTGAGACATTCTTGAAATATGAAAAGGCCGATACTCTTGAGCATTTTTGCATAAAGTTTTAGCTAAGCAAAAGACATAAGTGAATTGTTATAATTTATACATGCCCGTCTTGTATCTATCATTTCCACTGTTTTTATGAACATCTTTCCTTCATAGTGCAATGTGGGATGGTCAAGACCCAGTTGATTTAAGCAATTTGCTAGACTTCTAAGATTATAAGTTTAGGTAAACACAAATTAATGTGTGATATAACCTGCTTATTACCATGAGCAATGATGTTGCCCCCAACTTAAGTATATGTAAAAGCCATACAGCCTAGAGGTGGCAATTTGAGACTGGTCAAGTTGGGTAAATTATTTATTCAATATATTAAAATTCTCTTACAATCCGCGTTTAATATTGTGAGCTAGTCATATATAGTAAAAGCAATGGTCAAAATCTATTACGTGTTAAGATTTACATAACTTTGTATATTTAGTTCAATAAAAAAAATTACATATATATTTATAAGCTTGTCAAATATTATAAAAGGCATGGACAACAACGTCCTTGCCAGCTTATAAAACTTATACCATAAGCTTGCAAGCAATGTTGCGGCTGTTGCCACAGCTTTTAAGGAATTCAACATGCCTACTTTTGATTGTATCCTTCCTCCTTATTTATAACCGCCTCTCACAAGCTTCTTTTCTTCACAATGCAATGTGGGATGCCAAAAGTCAAAAGGCAATTGATTTTAAGCAATTTAAAGTACACTGTATTTGATAACATGTGTAGATAAACACTAATTAATAGATGTTATGATTGTTATACTTGCACTAGTTTTATTTTCCATAGTTTTATGATGTTATACCGGCTGCTATGCAATGAAAGGTGCTCAATCCGCACCCATGAGATTAACTTAAATATAAATGCGTGCCTAACGCATATTACCGAAGGCCGCGTTGGCTGTGGGTTTACCAACTGATAGAATTACTCGAAGCTTGGCTTCGTGGGTTTTCTTTTCAAGGTTTGTGCGGCAACTGCTGGTCGAGGTAGCTAAAGTGTGTATGTTTAAGGCGTGTCTAATTTTGCAGGTGTTGGTGAGAATTGATTAATATGAAGTTTTATTTTTACATGTACGTGTGTTTATTTATGATGTTCAAGTTAGTGATTTGTTTATGTTTTAGACAAAGGATGGGATTAATGCTGAATCATGATAATGATTGAACATATATGACTACTTTTGTTGCTTCATAGCTACTAATCTTGGTCTTGTATGTGCAGGTGTCATAGTGTTGAGAGGAGATACGCATAAAATGCTATCATGACTTAAAATCGATGTAAGTGACAAACAAAATGAAATAACATTGACAATACAACTTGAACTTAACAACCGACTACCCAAAAACACGTTGATGATGTAACTCAAACCACGTTTTCGGGTCATTTGGAATTATAAACATTTGAGTTTGTTTCGACCAACAACAATCAAGAGAGACACTATAAAATCTTTGTCTCACTCTTGGATTTTCACTCTTACAACTGACGTACGTTTAACATTGCAAGCTAGTCAAATGTTATACCAGCAAGGTCAAAATTTATGGTGTGATAAGATTTTGATAACTTTATATATAAAATTGTAAGCTTGTTAAATATATAAAAACCAACAACCAAAAGACCAGTTTGCAAACTTAGAAAACTCAAATAATAAGCTTGCAAACGTGAAATTTTGGCCATTGGCTTTTAAGGAATCTAACATACCTACTTCAAAGTGTATCCTTCCCTCCTTATTTATAACCACCTCTCACAAGCTACTTTCCTTCACAATGCGATGTGGGATGCCAAAAGTATGTTATGATGTTATATTGGCTGTTATGCAATGAAAGATGCTCAATCCACACCAATGAGGTTTAAGTTAGACATATATGCGTGCTAAAGCATATTACCGAAGACCGCGTTGGTTGTGGGTTTACCGGCTGATAGAGTTACTCAAAACACTTTTTTACCAAAAGTTAATGATCATGTACAAGGAATGGATGGTGCTTGTACTTCACTAGTTGATTATTGTATATTCATTTAAAGCAAATGATTAAAAAAATTATTATACTTGTCATTGTTTGTTTTTCTATGTATTGAACAAAAAAAATTATTTATATGGGCATTTTTCTTTTAAATTTGTCCTTTTTAGGTATTTTACGACATTTTTGCCCTTCAATTTTTTTTTTCTATTTACTGAGAGAGGCAAAAATGTTATAAAATGTATAAAAAAAAATACTCTATAAAGGCTGAATTTGAAAGAAAAATACCTGGAAAAGCAAAAATTATTGTTTGCTACCATAAAAACAAATGATCTCAAGTTTGATACTTTTTTAATCATTTACCCCATCGTTTATTCCGACTTAAGACTCATCAAAAGTCTAAGATGTTTTGTTTATTTACAAAATCTCTTAATAATATCATATAACATCAAGTAAAAATGTATGACAAACAAGTAGATCAAATGCTTTTACATAAGGTTTGAAAAACAATATCTCAACGCATAAGTCAGTCCCGGGGGAATCATTCGTGTGCTTGCTCTTCCTTCATTGATGTAACACCCCCAAAATTTGATACAGCGGAAGACTCAACAAGCTTTCGGGGTGCTACGGGGATTGGTATCCAACACAAGACAATATAGAACGAGATAAAGTAAATATAATAAAAACGCAACCAAAACGGGGTTTTAACGTTTACATTTATCCCAACATCATTCAGAGTCAGGCCCAAAATAACATATCAGTAGGTCCAAAATTAATTATCAGAGTTTAGAAAAATAGATCCATAAACCATGAGCCTTGGCCGAGCCTTCCATTCCAAGCATGCATATCATCACTTAATTACCTGAGAAAACGTGCTAAAAGTCAGTTTTCGCTGGTGAGATCATAGGTTTAAATTCGTCTAACAATATAGTGGACATATACGCAAAACGCTTGCTAGCTAGACTAAGGACTCGCTAAAAGCCTGCGGATACCCTCCGCTCCAACATAACACACGGATACCCTCCGTTCTAACATAGATATTCGGGTAACCCCCGCAATACCAATAAATACTCGGATAACCTCCGAAGTATTAATAACCTATAGGTGCACACTACAGTATCTAAATAAGCCAACCTTGAATAGTACACATGAAACTATGTGACTAAAGCTGACAATACATCAATATCCAAATAAGCCAACCTTGAATAGTACACACAAAAACTATGTGACTAAAGCTGACAATACATCAATATCCAAATAAGCCAACCTTTAATAGTACACACAAAAACTATGTGACTAAAGTTGACATATATCATAGTCCATACGCATAGCAAGTTTAGAAAGAATATAAAAGCGATAATAGTCCACATAAAATAATTTGCACGCTTCTCACCCCAAGTATTGAAAACATAGTTCAAGAGTAAAAATGGGGCTATGACTCACCTCAAGTCCAGAAAATAGCAAGAAGAAGTCAGTAGAAATAAGATGTATAGTAACTCACAAAACAGCAACTACGGACTCGGCACGACCTAACAATATTAACTCGTTCAGAAATCATTTCCTCAATTTCAAAATATTCCCAAACCCGGACGAGAATCCGTTTTATTTCCGAAAATCCATTTCGTATTAGTTTGGTGTATTTGCGTTTGGTATCCATACGGGTGGCGGGTCGACTCAAAACAAACCAAAAGGTCACACAAAGAATAAAAAAATAAACTATGGGTCTAATATTAGCCCAATATATCATTTAAATAAATCGCCGAAGTTTATCAAATCCGTCGATTTGATAATCCACATATTTATTTACGTAGCATACCGTTCCAAGATTACACCCAACCTAAAGCACATAGCACATAAATACTATATGGTACATATCATAGTTTAATAAATTCATCATATATATCGTCAAATTGGCCAGATTTCCCGATATATACACTCGCAATTTATTACACTTTACATATACCACAACCTATGGGCGTCGTAGGATACGATGCCCATTAATATATTCATTTCATATAGCCCAATAACCCGATTCAACCCTACGGTTAAGTGGTTATTTAGTTATAGAAAACGTTTATATTAATCGTCATATATCCGTGACAACACGAAAGTCACAAATAAAACTTACCTGAACTCGAGTGACAACGACTCCGCATAACTCGATAAGTTTATTTAGTATGTATACAAAATGACATTTTTATTCAATATTTGAGAATTGTCGAGGATTCCTCGTTTTATAACAATTTCTTTATAATAATAATACGTTCAATAATATTACGCCACTTTCGTAGCCTAATATATATTTAGTCGTATTATTTATAATATGACTCGTGATTATTATTATTATTAATATACGCGCTTATATAATTATATATCCGTTATTCACGTCTATATATTCATATAAACGTTTATATTATCAATAACTATTATTACGAGTTTTATTATTTACGTTTTAATTGTAAATAGTTATCGAGTCATACGAAATGGTCACATGTCCGAGTCATGACTCTCGGCTCATTGTCCAAGTCCAAAGTAATATAAAAGTCATAACAATCAATACATCTCCGTCCAATCAATCCCAATCCACGTGCTACAACAATAGGGTCCGACTACGGCACCCGACTAACCTATCTCCGTCAATCTAAGTGACCGTCTCACAATCGGTCCCCAATATCCCAATCCGTCAACAACTCCTCAATATCACAATAAATCCATTGTCGAGACCACAAAAGGTCTCGACTCAACAAAAGCATTCGGCCGATAAATAAAGTGCCACAACAATAACAAGTTAAGTTCACAAACATTACAAGAGATAAACATCAACAAGGTTAATGTTCGGGTCGGTTTACCAAGCCAAACCCGAGCCCTCGACTCACTTGAGTCACGGCTCAAAACCACGAGTCACAAGGACTCGAACCAACAACCACGGGTCGCAAAAATAAGCTCCAAAGAGCACCCTCATAACTGCCCATTCGACCACTAGGGTCGCGGCATCAATAACCATATACGGCCTCAAGGCCTCGACTTCATCGAGTCAAACCAAGAATCCAACGCAAGCAAATCATGAAACCATGAACACGAGGCCACAAGTAGCAACAATAACGAGCCATAGGCTCGAGACCCACATCGAGCCATGAGTCCACGACTCACGGTTCGAGTCGAACCATCCAAGAAAACACCAACCCGGATACCAAACAAGATTTTAACATCAAAATCATTAATTTCCAACCATTTCATTCGAATCCCGTAAAAACCTTCCGTGTAGTCACGGAATTAACACCATGTCGAGGCACCCAAGGTACCAAAAACGAGCTTACTCACCTTCTTGAACCTCCAAATGTGTAGATCTAGTAAAAACAACAAAGTTTGGTCAGATTTGATTGAATCACGAGGTGTTAGGGTGTGTTATACGGCGCATATGATACACCAAAAGAAAGAGGAAGGAAAAAGGAACAAGATGGTGGTGTTTGTTTTGTTGTGAGGGCGGCGAGATGATGGTGGTGGCCGGATTTGTAGTCGGTGGCGGCTAGGGTTAGTCAAAAGAGAGAAATGAGAGAGAAAAAAGTGTGGGGGTGAAGGTGTTGGTGTTGCTTATGAACCGAACCCACAAGGACCAAATTTTGTAGTTTCTCTTTTTTTTTTTTTTTTTTTTTTTTTTTTTTTATAATAATGTTAATAATAATGATAATAATAATAATAATAATAATAATAATGATAGTAATAATGATATTACTAATGGTGTGGAGCGGGTAACGTGGGTGAATGTAAAACATGCGGCCCGAACCCGAACTCATTTCAAACTTTAATATCTCCCGAAAAACATCTCGTAAAATAATTATATATAGTCGGACTCGTAAAACGAATCGTAAAATCTTTCGTTAGGTAAACCTAGTGCCAGAGTCAACGTAATACCAGTGAGAATTTAAGAATACATCACCAAGCATAATATCAAGAATGAATTATGAAAATAATTCACGAATTCCATAACATCATTAATTATAAACATCCACAAAATAGGTCTTACAAGTTCGTTGTGAAATAAAATTTCAAATAAAAATTATAAACGAACTTTAACGTAATGCGGGTTTTCAAAATAACTCCCTAAATTGCCGGTTGTCACATCCTCCCAGTCTCAGAAGAAACCCGTCCCGGGTTTCACTCGGAAAAATTCATCAACGAAGTGAAAAGCTTCGGATATCTCTTCCGGAACTTGTCCTCACGTTCCCACGTAAATTCTGGTCCATGTCGGGAATTCCAACAAACCTTGACGAGCGGAATGCGACTTCGCTTGAGTCGCTTAACCTCACGATCCAAAATCTCAATTGGCTCTTCCACGAAATTCAATTTCTCATCGACACGAATATCCTTCATTGGAATGACAGGCATCTCATCAGAAAGACATTTCTTCAAATTACTGACGTGAAACACGTCGTGAACTTTACTCAGTTCATGTGGTAATGCCAACCTATAAGCCACGGGCCCAATTCTTTCTAAGATCAGAAATGGTCCAATGTAGCGTGGGTTGAGTTTACCACGTTTCCCGAAACGTATCACACCTTTCCAAGGCGAGACTTTCAGCATCACTCTGTCTCCAACCTGGAACTCTAAGGGTTTACGTCTCTGATCGGCGTAACTTTTCTGCCTATCTCTGGCTGCTTGCAACCGATCACGAATCCGAGCTACTTTCTCAGTAGTTTCCAAAATCAGTTCAGGGCCTGTGAGTTGGCTATCTCCAACTTCCGTCCAACCAATAGGCGAACGACACTTTCTGCTATACAAAGCTTCAAATGGTGCAGCCTTAAGACTTGTGTGGTAGCTATTATTATAGGAGAATTCCGCAAGGGGTAAGTACTTCTCCCAGCCCTTACCAAAGTCTATGATGCATGCACGAAGCATATCCTCTAACGTCTGAATGGTCCTCTCACTTTGACCATCGGTTTGGGGATGATATGCAGTACTCATATCAAGTCTCGTCCCCAAAGCCGTTTGAAGTGATCGCCACAAAGCTGACGTAAAACGGCTATCGCGATCCGAAATAATAGATATCGGGACTCCATGACGCGCAATAATTTCCTTCACATATAACCTCGCAAGTTTATCCACACTATCATCTTCACTAATTGCTAGGAAATGAGCAGACTTTGTCAGACGATCCACAATTACCCGATAGCGTCACAACCGCTAGCTGTCCTCGGTAATTTGGTAATGAAGTCCATAGTAATCCGCTCCCATTTCCAGACTGGAAGTTCTGGTTGCGTTAGTAATCCTGACGGTCTCTGGTGTTCAGCTTTAACCTTAGCACATGTCAAGCATTTACTAACGTACGATGCTATATCTGCCTTCATATTTGGCCACCAATAGAACTTCTTAAGATCCTGGTACATCTTGTCGGAACCAGGATGAATAGAGTACCTTGACTTATGCGACTCATGCATAATTAACTCTCTAATTTCTCCATATAAAGGTACCCAAATCCGATCTCCAAAACATAGCAATCCATCAGAACGCTTAACGAATCCTTTCTCATTCTCAGCCATCCCAAATATATTCTCGGCAGATTTGTTTTCTGCTTTCAACGCTTCTGTTTGAGCTTCAAGTATTTGAGATGGTAACGGCGATACGATATTCATTCCCAATGACCTAACTCGTAACGGTGGTATTCTTTCCTTTCGACTAAGAGCATCAGCGACAACGTTTGTTTTACCAGGATGGTAGCGAATTTCACAATCATAATCGCTTAGCAACTCAATCCAACGTCGCTGTCTCATATTGAGCTCTTTTTGATTAAAGATGTGTTGTAGACTTTTGTGGTCAGTAAATACAACACACTTGGTTCCGTACAAGTAATGTCTCCATATTCTTAAAGCGAAAACCACAGCACCTAGTTCCAAATCATGGGTAGTGTAGTTTTTCTCATGCTTTTTGAGCTGTCGGGAAGCATAAGCTATCACCTTCTCTCGTTGCATTAATACGGCTCCCAATCCTTTATGTGAGGCATCACAATAGACGACGAAATCCTCGTTACCTTCTGGTAACGCTAAGATAGGAGCACTACACAACATCTTCTTAAGCAATTGAAATGCTTCCTCTTCTTTATCTCCCCATTCATACGTAATACTATTTTGAGTCAATTTGGTCAGTGGTTTAGCTATCTTCGAAAATCCCTCAATGAATCTTCGGTAATAACCAGCTAAACCCAAAAATTGACGAACTTCGGTTGGGGTTGTAGGTGCAGCCCAATCTTTTATCGCCTCAATCTTAGCAGGATCCACATGGACTCCTTGTCTATCAATCACATGACCCAAAAATTGTACCGTCGGAATCCAGAATTCGCATTTCAAAAACTTGGCATAGAGTTTCTCCTTCCTGAGCAATTCTAAGATGAGTCTTAGATGCTCCTCATGCTCCTTCTCACTCTTTGAATAAATCAGAATGTCATCGATGAATACAATCACGAACTTATCTAAGTAAGGCTTACACACTCGATTCATGAGATCCATGAATATTGCCGGTGCGTTAGTCAACCCAAACGGCATCACTTGAAACTCGTAATGCCCGTAACGGCATCTGAAAGCCGTTTTCGGAATATCTTCCTCGCGAACTCGAAGTTGATGATATCCCGATCTCAAATCGATCTTTGAATACTCACTCGATCCTTGGAGTTGATCGAACAAGTCGTCGATCCTAGGTAACGGGTATCTGTTCTTCACCGTTAGCTTATTCAACTCTCGGTAATCAATGCACATACGGAACGATCCATCCTTCTTCTTCACAAATAAGACTGGGGCTCCCCAAGGTGAAGAACTTGGTCTTATGAATCCTTTTTCGGCTAACTCCGCCAATTGTTTTGACAACTCTTCTAGCTCGGTAGGTGCAAGACTATAAGGCGCTCGTGCTACAGGTGCAGCACCAGGTATCAACTCAATCTGAAACTCCACTTGTCTAGTCGGCGGGATTCCCGGCAAATCATCGGGAAATACATCAGGAAAATCACGAACTATAGGCACATCTCCAATGCACCTTTCCTTCTTCTTCGTCCCTTCTTTCTTAGAAATTTGAGCTAAGAAAAGGTAACATCCCTTCTCCATTAGCTTTGGTAACTTCGTGCAAGAAATAACTGCTAATCGGGAAGGGCTCCTAGAATCCTTTCGATCTCCTAATATATTTAGGATCTCCTTTTCGTAAGGTACACAAACACAGTCTTCTCGTCGCAGAGTATGTGAGCACGATACTTCGACAACCAATCCATACCAATGATGACATCAAAACTTCCTAACGTGACGGGTAGAAGATCTATGTTGAAAGGGTGGTTCAAGAAATTCAGCGTGCAACCGCGAATGATGATATTAATCCTTTCTATATTCCCATTAGCTAACTCAATATCATATCCAATTCCTAAGGCCATCGGGGTTTCTCTAGTAAGGGTGCAAACGTAGTGGACACAAAACTCCTATCGGCACCAGTATCAAATAGTATGGAAGCATAACGATTATTGAGAAGGAACGTACGAGTAACGACGTTCGGATCTTCTCCTCTCTCGTTCCCGAGTGCATACACTCTTCCCTGAGCAGCTCCAGCTTCCACACGTTGGTCCCCATTATCTTGTCGTCCACGGTTTCCTCCAGCTCCACGATTTCCATGATTGTACCCATTTCCACCCGAGCCTTGATTTCCACGGTTCCACGACTCTCTACACTCATTCCTATAGTGTCCCTTCTTTCCACACCCATAACAAGTAACATCTGCCTTATTTCTCATCTCAGGAGCAGCTTGAACCACAGCAAGAGGTCGAGCTCTACAGTCCCTAGCTGTGTGTCCTTTCTTTGAGCAGTTCTGGCATTTCACACTACACCATCCAGTATGATGCTGGTGGCAACGATCACACTTGGGTGCATCACCGTTCTGATTCTTCTTATCTCCATTCCCAATAGCATAAGCCTTAGTTTGTCTCTTGCTTCGTTGATCATTACCCTTGGAGTGACGGTCTCTCTTTCTCTTTCCATTCTTCTCCTTATCAGCTCCTTCCAATTCCAACGAGTCCATAAGTTGTTGAGCAATTGTGATTGCCTCATGGATGTTTGCAGGCCTAGCAGAAATCACATCATTTCTCGTAGCTACAGGCAACCCATCAGTATACCTCTCGATCTTTTGAGTCTCGGTTTTCACCATATCTGGGCAAAGCAAGGCTAATTCCTGGTAACGACGATTGTAAGTCGTCATATCATTACCTTTCACCTTGTGGTTCCAAAACTCAATCTCTAGCTTCTTGACCTCATTCCTTGGGCAATAAGTCTGAATCAGCAAAGAATTAAATTGCTCCCAAGTCATGGCATAAGCTACATCACTCCCAACTGAATTTCGGTAATTGTTCCACCAAGTTAAAGCTTCATCCTTGAAGGTAAAAGAAGCAAACTTTACCTTCGCATTCTCCGCACAACCACTAACATTAAACACTGACTCAGTCTTCTCAATCCACCTAACCAAGTAAACCACTCCTTCAGTTCCACCGAACTCAATAGGTCCACAAATCTTAAACTCCTTGTAGTGACATCCGTTAGCAAGAACAGGTGGAAATGTTCCAGCAGAATTGTTGGAATGATTTGACTCAGCTAGTAGCTCAGCAACTCTTTGCTCCACAAGTTGATTGATCATTGCTTGATCCACAGTAGGTGCATTAAGTGGAACATGATCATTGTCTCCCTGAACATCAACATTTTGATTCCTGTTGTTGCGGTTAGTAGTGTCCAGGTTGTCAGGAGTAGGGGTTTCAACATTTCGAGTAGGTCGGCGTCCTCGGCGACCAGGAGTAGTCACTGCTGGACCAGTTCTGGTAGCTCTAACAGGGTTTCGTCGTGTGGCCATTGATCCGAAACATCACACAAGTTCATGAGTCTCCAATAGAACTTATCAATATGCTCAACAAAAGCAATTCGACTGAGCCAAGTCATGGAAAGGATAGCACAATACACCACGTAACATCAATAAAGCGAATAAGAACTCAATTTCCATAACACTCAAAATCACATAATACCATATACTAATAACCATCAACCATACAATAGCGATCTAACATCGTTCCAACTACTAGAAAACACATTAACGTACTAATCGTTCCAAAAGAGACGAATACTGAACAAAATACACCAAAATATGATAACTAGCTTTTCTAACCGAACACTCCTCGGTTAAGAAAGCAACCATACAACATAACCCAAGCAACTAGCCACGCTGCTAGCGGAGGCTCCTCAACTCCTGCCTCAAGCCATCAAGATCCCTCCATAACGATCCTAGCTCCACGCTATGGGTGTCTCGGTATCTCTTGAGGTCAGCCACCTCCTTCTCTAGCTCGGCATTCCTTTGCCATAGCTTGCGGTCGGCCTCTCGAGCAGTAACAAATCCTCGCTGCAAACTATCGATATGCTCGTGGACCTCCATCAAAACTCTCCTCAGCTCAGTAGTCCTGCCCACAACGATAGTCATGTCAACTCTCAAATCCGCTAAAAACTCTCCAATAACTCTCTCAAGTCGATCAGATACGCGTGCAACTCTCTCACCAAGCTCAGTAATCCGAGCCCACAATCTACCAATCTCACCTAACTCTGCATGCTCAGCAGAAACCTCAGAAGATGCATCCGACCCATCGGGACTACCAGGTGGCAACTCAACCAAAAACGGATGATCAGGTGAATCAGGCTCAATCGGATGTACAGGTGAATCAGGCTCCTCAGCCTGAGCTGGTGGTACTAACACATCATCATCATCAGGCATCTCATCCTCCTGAGGGTCATCCTCCTCCTCAGGGTCATCATCATCACCCTGCTCAGCCTCCTGAGGGTCATCCTCCTGCTCAGGGTCATCAGCCTCATCCTCACCCTCGTACTCCTCCTCCTCCTCATCGGAAGAGTACCTCATCATTCGTCGTCTCCTACTAGGTGAACCATGTGGAGATGTAGTAGGTGATCTAGGACGACGACGCAATGATGTGGGTGGCGCCTCAGACAGAAGAGAGTGAGCATCAATCTGTAAAGGTGATGGAGTAGGGCGTACCGACATGCGTGCCGTAGCTCGGTGGGCAAAGCGTGGGGCCACACGAGCCAAAGCCTGATGAAGAGTAAGCTGCCTCGATGTACCAGGAAGCCCTAAAGAAGATGAGGGTCCCTGTGTAGATGCAGCAGGTAGTGCTGAAGTAGAAGCTGCAGGTGGCACAGTAGCTGAAAGCATGGCCATCTGGTAAGGGTCATCAGATGCCATAGTGAACTGTGCAGGTAAAACCGGTGCAGTAAGAATATCCTCGACAACATCGGGCATATGGGAGGCCATGGTCTGTGACAACGGCGTAGGGTAGGTGTAAGTGTTTCAAAACAACTAAATCACAACTCAAAATACCATACCAAAAATCCTCATCAAAAAATTCAATCATATAATCTCAATAAAAAGAATTTCAAACACCGCATTACTAAAATGTTTATAAAACATATAGACCATATAATTCCTCGAAACGCCATCTTATTACTAAAATCCATAAACCTCAAATCATCTCAATAAATCCCAAATCTAACAATCATCTTATAATACCTTAAATAATAGAAGATGCTTCGGCTTGGCGGGCTGGCGGGCGGTGGTCAAGGATCATCTTCTATAAAAATTCGGTTATAGTTTAGGCGTTTATTTACCTAGTTCTCTATAACCTTGGCTCTGATACCAATCTGTAACACCCCCAAAATTTGATACAGCGGAAGACTCAACAAGCTTTCGGGGTGCTACGGGGATTGGTATCCAACACAAGACAATATAGAACGAGATAAAGTAAACATAATAAAAACGCAACCAAAACGGGGTTTTAACGTTTACATTTATCCCAACATCATTCAGAGTCAGGCCCAAAATAACATATCAGTAGGTCCAAAATTAATTATCAGAGTTTAGAAAAATAGATCCATAAACCATGAGCCTTGGCCGAGCCTTCCATTCCAAGCATGCATATCATCACTTAATTACCTGAGAAAACGTGCTAAAAGTCAGCTTTCGCTGGTGTGATCATAGGTTTAGATTCGTCTAACAATATAGTGGACATATACGCAAAACGCTTGCTAGCTAGACTAAGGACTCGCTAAAAGCCTGCGGATACCCTCCGCTCCAACATAACACACGGATACCCTCCGTACTAACATAGATATTCGGGTAACCCCCGCAATACCAATAAATACTCGGATAACCTCCGAAGTATTAATAACCTATAGGTACACACTACAGTATCTAAATAAGTCAACCTTGAATAGTACACACGAAACTATGTGACTAAAGCTGACAATACATCAATATCCAAATAAGCCAACCTTGAATAATACACACAAAAACTATGTGACTAAAGCTGACAATACATCAATATCCAAATAAGCCAACCTTGAATAGTACACACAAAAACTATGTGACTAAAGTTGACATATATCATAGTCCATATGCATAGCAAGTTTAGAAAGAATATAAAAGCGATAATAGTCCACATAAAATAATTTGCACGTTTCTCACCCCAAGTATTGAAAACATAGTTCAAGAGTAAAAATGGGGCTATGACTCACCTCAAGTCCAGAAAATAGCAAGAAGAAGTCGGTAGAAATAAGATGTATAGTAACTCACGAAACAACAACTACGGACTCGGCACGACCTAACAATATTAACTCGTTCAGAAATCATTTCCTCAATTTCAAAATATTCCCAAACCCGGACGAGAATCCGTTTTATTTCCGAAAATCCATTTCGTATTAGTTTGGTGTATTTGCGTTTGGTATCCATACGGGTGGTGGGTCGACTCAAAACAAACCAAAAGGTCACACAAAGAATAAAAAAATAAACTATGGGTCTAATATTAGCCCAATATATCATTTAAATAAATCGCCGAAGTTTATCAAATCCGTCGATTTGATAATCCTCATATTTATTTACGTAGCATACCGTTCAAAGATTACACCCAACCTAAAGCATATAGCACATAAATACTATATGGTACATATCATAGTTTAATAAATTCCTCATATATATCGTCAAATTAGCCAGATTTCCCGATATATACACTCGCAATTTATTACACTTTACATATACCACAACCTATGGGCGTCGCAGGATACGATGCCCATTAATATATTCATTTCATATAGCCAAATAACCCGATTCAACCCTACGGTTAAGTGGTTATTTAGTTATAGAAAACGTTTATATTAATCGTCATATATCCGTGACAACACGAAAGTCACAAATAAAACTTACCTGAACTCGAGTGACAACGACTCCGCATAACTCGATAAGTTTATTTAGTATGTATACAAAATGACATTTTTATTCAATATTTGAGAATTGTCGAGGATTCCTCGTTTTATAACAATTTCTTTATAATAATAATACGTTCAATAATATTACGCCACTTTCGTAGCCTAATATATATTTAGTCGTATTATTTATAATATGACTCGTGATTATTATTATTATTATTAATATACGCGCTTATATAATTATATATCCGTTATTAACGTCTATATATTCATATAAACGTTTATATTATCAATAACTATTATTACGAGTTTTATTATTTACGTTTTAATTGTAAATAGTTATCGAGTCATACGAAATGGTCACATGTCCGAGTCATGACTCTCGGCTCATTGTCCAAGTCCAAAGTAATATAAAAGTCATAACAATCAATACATCTCCGTCTAATCAATCCCAATCCACGTGCTACAACAATAGGGTCCGACTACGGCACCCGACTAACCTATCTCCGTCAATCTAAGTGACCGTCTCACAATCGGTCCCCAATATCCCAATCCGTCAACAACTCCTCAATATCACAATAAATCCATTGTCGAGACCACAAAAGGTCTCGACTCAACAAAAGCATTCGGCCGATAAATAAAGTGCCACAACAATAACAAGTTAAGTTCACAAACATTACAAGAGATAAACATCAACAAGGTTAATGTTCGGGTCGGTTTACCAAGCCAAACCCGAGCCCTCGACTCACTTGAGTCACGGCTCAAAACCACGAGTCACAAGGACTCGAACCAACAACCACGCGTCGCAAAAATAAGCTCCAAAGAGCACCCTCAAAACTGCCCATTCGACCACTAGGGTCGCGGCATCAATAACCATATACGGCCTCAAGGCCGCGACTCCATCGAGTCAAACCAAGAATCCAACGCAAGCAAATCATGAAACCATGAACACGAGGCCACAAGTAGCAACAATAACGAGCCATAGGCTCGAGACCCACATCGAGCCATGAGTCCACGACTCACGGTTCGAGTCGAACCATCCAAGAAAACACCAACCCGGATACCAAACAAGATTTTAACATCAAAATCATTAATTTCCAACCATTTCATTCGAATCCCATAAAAACCTTCCGTGTAGTCACGGAATAAACACCATGTCGAGGCACCCAAGGTACCAAAAACGAGCTTACTCACCTTCTTGAACCTCCAAATGTATAGATCTAGTAAAAACAACAAAGTTGGGTCGGATTTGATTGAATCACGAGGTGTTAGGGTGTGTTATGCGGCGCGTATGATACACCAAAAGAAAGAGGAAGGAAAAAGGAACAAGATGGTGGTGTTTGTTTTGTTGTGAGGGCGGCGAGATGGTGGTGGTGGCCGGATTTGTAGTCGGTGGCGGCTAGGGTTAGTCAAAAGAGAGAAATGAGAGAGAAAGAAGTGTGGGGGTGAAGGTGTTGGTGTTGCTTATGAACCGAACCCACAAGGACCAAATTTTGTAGTTTCTCTCTTCTTCTTTTTTTTTTTTTTTTTTTTTTTTAATAATAATGTTAATAATAATGATAATAATAATAATAATAATAATGATAGTAATAATGATATTACTAATGGTGTGGAGCGGGTAACGTGGGTGAATGTAAAACATGCGGCCCGAACCCGAACTCATTTCAAACTTTAATATCTCCCGAAAAACATCTCGTAAAATAGTTATATATAGTCGGACTCGTAAAACGAATCGTAAAATCTTTCGTTAGGTAAACCTAGTGCCAGAGTCAACGTAGTACCAGTGAGAATTTAAGAATACATCACCGAGCATAATATCAAGAATGAATTATGAAAATAATTCACGAATTCCATAACATCATTAATTATAAACATCCACAAAATAGGTCTTACAAGTTTGTTGTGAAATAAAATTTCAAATAAAAATTATAAACGAACTTTAACGTAATGCGGGTTTTCAAAATAACTCCCTAAATTGCCGGTTGTCACAATTGACTTCTTTGTTCGTAGTTGTTTAAAAGGTATTTATATGAAAACAACACAATGTATCTTGTAATACGTGTTTGAAACAACAGAATGTTAGCGACACCGAGTTTGTATGCAAGACATTCTTTCTATGTGATAGATTAAAAAAAAAAAAAAAAAAAAAAAAAGTTGCTTTATTGTTTTTTACATACGAAAAGACATAGCACTTATTATACAAAAATTACAAAAAATAAGTTACCATAATTAAAACATTACCATCTATCTATGCCTATTATATAAAATCAACTATTTTCTTCCTTTAGCTTACACGTTCACTTCCCTCTAAAATATAGCCACGTCGATCAAGGCCAAAGGAGCTTTTGGATACTCCTAATTCCTAAACTTGACATTACCGTATATATTAAATACGGTGGATTCGGTGGCTTCTCATTGGTCACTTCTTACACACTATTACTTCGGTGTTTGGGAGCCCATTTTTGTGGCCCGTTTGGGCTGCCCTGCTATTACATGCAGCCCAGTTTCTAAAGTTAGCAATATATATACAACTGGGTAACATGTTTCAAAACCAAACGTGTAAACAACAAAAGCAAGCACGTTTTCAAGCACATATCAACTGCCCCGCCGCACTACCGCCGCAGTGCGGCGGTTCGTAGCCATCCTTGTTGCATTTATATACCAACACGTCTAGCTTTATTGTGGTCTATGTGTAAACTTTTTAAGACACAACACATTACATACCACTTATTTAAATTTCACCATAAAAAGCTAAGAATGTACCATGAGTAGAATAGTGTAGAGAATGATTGTGATGTCATGAACTCTGTTTACAGTACGTTGTACTAAAAACTAATCAACCTTTATGTAAATCTAGGGAAAATGGATACGATGTTGAGCAAGGCACGAAACCAGCTAGCAGTCGAGCACCTAGAGAACAAGTAACTAAACCACATGTCGAGTTCTTGACCACTTGATTGGCTAGGGCATGCCGCCTGCAGTCAAGAAAAGTTTAAAGATACATTCATGGGGCAATAAAATATGGAGACTAAATACAGTTCCAGGAGGTTTGTTTTTATCGCATAATCAAGTCTTTTTATGAAACCATGTTTTAGTTTTTGCTTGCATATTAGTCAGGTCGTCCATTGCTAATGCCTTCGCTATTATAATCTATTTTATCAGTGATCATTTTATAAGTCATTTTTAACTTTGTTGATTGTATCTTATGAATTGTTACTAAGATAAATGACATCAAGTTTGAATGCATATGACTTTCGTTCTGATATCTTTCTTTGAGTATTCACCCCCCACAAACACAACGATGGTATTTCAATCAATCTGGAAATCGACTAGTACGAAGAGATTCAGTTTCGATAGTTATATACAACTGACATATCATATCTACATGCAAGTATGCAACTAACAAGGCTTTGAAATAGCCCAATTGTTTAACAGTTGCACCCTAATTAGATATAGAAATTCCATTGTTTAGATAGTATTTGTTCAGGTACAAGCTTTAATATATTAGTGATAACGAAAATGTAATTAATCAACTTACCATTTTTTTGCTTTGTTGTGTAGTTACGTTTATTCTTTTTCCTATTATATACACTCATATAAATAAGGTATGGGCAAAATGATCATAAGATATATACAACAAACCAAATTCGAAAGTAAAATGTATATAATAAGAAAAAATAAAAATGGTTACACAACAAAGTAAAGATGTCAAATTAAATAGAAATATGTATCAATCTAGTTGCCTAAATAAAAAGACAGTAAAATATTTCGACTATTTGATAAAACAAGTTTTTATAAACTTTGTTCAAGTACTAAAAAGTCAAGGACTCGTATAAATTTCCGAGACTATAGAGAACAGCCTGTTTTGGTCAAACAAGGCATTCACCAAGTACATTATGGTATATTAAGTTAACATAGTTTCCTTTATAATCCGATGTGGGACACAAAGTTGGGTTTCATCAAATAATAATAAGGTATCTAGATTTACTCTCAACTCATGCATTTGTAAAGTGTACTAGGAAGTAGCTCGAATCGTTATGGTAAGGAAGTGGTGGTCAAAGAAAGTGTAGCAGGAAGTAGCTCGAATCCCTATGGAGTTGTTAGTGAATTACAAAGTCAAAGTAGTGGAGATCATAGTGAGATGCAAGTTTTTGAAGGCGGTAATGTGATGATATCCAGTCAAGTGCTTCGACAAGTTACTAATAATTTCAACGAAGATAATGTTTTGGGACGTGGTGGATTTGGAGTAGTTTACAAAGGTGAATTATTACATGACGGGACTGAAATAGCAGTCAAGATGATGGAGATAGGTGTGAAGGGAAAGAAAGGGATGAATGCGTTTCAAGCGGAAATCGGAGTACTAATAAAAGTAAGGCATAGACATCTCGTTGCTCTTCTTGGTTAATGAAAGGGAAGAGGGGTCGAGTTTTGCATAGTTTGGCACAGCAAAGCTTTATTCATCGAGACTTAAAGCTATCTAATATTCTTCTTGGTGATGATATGAGAGCAAAAGTTGCTAATTTTCGCTTGGTTAAGAACGCGATTGATGGGAAGGGTGGGAAGTTTTCTATTGAGACGAATGTTGCAGGGACTTTCGGTTATTTGGCTCCAGAGTATGCTGGTAAGAATTACTTACCTTTACTGTTACGGTTATGATTCAAATACATGATCGATGATCCTTAAAACGTGATGTATATACATGTCCGAGTATTTCATCCACCAACCGACCTATAAGTTACTTTTATAAAAGCTAGCAGCTATCCAACCGCATGGGCCCATGTTTTCTGTAACGGTTAGATTTGTTTGTCCGAGGTTATACAAGAGGGCAACTTTTTATCATAGAGATTTTCACAAGACAAGCTAAGATAGATATGTTATTGGTTACATAGTAGTTCAAGATATGTTGTTAAAAACATATTTTAGAAAAGATAAAAATGAAAACACACAACTAATTAATTGGTATCCTTCCCTCTTTATTTATGGGAAGAGATCTAGTGAGAAGAGAAAATCAAATGAGAAGAGTGAGAAATATTCCTGGCCACAAATTTCAAATAAGAAAAAAAAAAATTAAGTGGAGATGCATCTACTTTTGTAGGTGCATCTAAAATGTGCGGTTGTGATTTTTTCTCATCCTTCTCATTTTAGTTTTATTTCTCATTTGATCCTTACTCCTTTATTTATAACCAACTCCTCACAACTACTTATCTTTACAAAACGATGTGGGATGCCGGTGGTGTATTTGAATTTATATTTCCCATTACGATTACATGTTTAGATAAACACTAAGGTGTTGTTTGTTTATTAATAAACTCTCAATCTAAATCTACTGACTCGCACATCTCAACTAGAGGCATTAAGATGCTCCTTCCATGTCTGATCCATTTAGATGTTTTTACTTCTGTTTGCCTCTGAACGAAAAATAAAAAGCACACACTTAACACCTAAAAGCTCTCTAACTGACTAAGAGCCTTGGCCTATTAAGAGGTTGTTAAGAATTTTTTAAGGAAAACAAACACCACCTTATTAATGTATCTTATACTTGCACTAGTTTTATTTCCCATAGTAGTTTTATAGTAATTGTTTAATAAGTGTCTTTAAGTAATTGTGACATTTAAAACCATAAGTTAATTGTATAAGTCGATAGCTCTTTTTATCGGTTATACAATTATGTACTATAAATACGAGAACTTTAGAAAGTACCAAGAGCTAGAGAAGATGCTAGACCATATAGAACTGCTAGTCTGATGCCTTAACCGACTATTAAAACAATAGTTATTGTATATTGTAATTTGTTTCCGTCTTACTAGTGCTTTAGTTGCATAAATAGGAATACAACTTGGTGATCAACACTAAAGTTGTACGGTTTGAAAAGATTAACATACTCAAAAGTCGTAACACCGTTGTTGCTGCCAAGATAACTGAAAATAAGTATTACTACTATCAAGAAGTGTATAAAAATCTTATAAATGGAGGAAATGGTTTAGTTTCACAGGCTAAATGTATTTTGCAGGACATATATATAGTGATAAATATATAAAAGTGTCCTTTTTTAACACGTCGTGTTTGTGCTCATTAAGAGCCGTATGTACTATATCATAAGCTCTATATATTAAGCCATTTAAGCTCTATTAAGAGCCTAAAAAAACCCCTTCCATGTTCATGTAAGTTCCAAACATTATTAAGCCTATTTGCATCAAGTGCATTTTTGTAATTCGTCACTTAGCTTATCTGGATCTCTTGCTTGAATAAGGATTATACTTGCAACGATCGAAAAAGATTTTCGTTGATGGACTTCAACCCTTGGATGAAATGCCACGTTGTAAAAAATCACCTTGAACACCTTCTCATATGAGTTTCCAGACTAACGCTATATATTTTCCCATTTAGTCGGCCTATTGAAACTTGGAAAACTCCAATCCTATCAACTATACTAGCTTTTAAACTTATTAAAATTAAGCTTAAAATAAGATCAAATTGATAAATTTATATGTTGACAAAGATGCAAGATATGAAATTTAAAAATTTCAACATTGTAGTAAAATACACATCAAAGGCCCTTTTTTTTTAATTTTGCGGGCACTTTATTTCAGCCAATAATAATAATAATATGAAAAAAAAAAAAAAAAAAAAAAAAAAAAAAAAAAAAAAACAAACAAACCGACCGCATGTTTTGCGACGATCTGTGTCGTTGCTAAAAGTGTGGGTCCCGCAGCCAATCATTTGAAAAAAGCAAACGTCAAAATTGTGGGCCCCATGGCACCTTTAGCGAAGACATATTCCCTCGACAAAAACACTATCGGTGTAGTGAAAGTAGTTCTATACTTCTATTATCGTGTTGTGATAGCTTGTTACGCAAGTTGGTGCAACAATAATACAATTATGGTAATATATTCATTAATTATTAAACATGTTGTATACGCTTCGTCAATGAATTATTAAAATAAGAATATAAATCTAAATCCTTGACGATGAAGCAAATTATATACACGCAATACACACTCTCACACATACCTAACACAAACACTCAAAAACATACATATATAAATAGACGTACATCCATTTATATCAAGTCAACTACAAAATGTAGAAGTATGAACAAAAGCAATTAACAAACGAGTGTTCATACCTCCTACCACCATCACAAACCACCCTTTGTGTCGTCTGCATGGATGATCTTTACGACGGTAACAAGATCACACGACTACCATGTCACCATTACTTCCATTGTGCATGTATTCACCAATGGCTTTCACACAAAAAAAAGCTGCCCAACTTGTCGATGTGCTATTAAAATTCGAACAAAGCCAACGTTGGCATCTTTAGGAAGACACTATGCAATGTCGTTAGGGAATGTACGTGAAACTCACGTGAATTATCACAAGCCAAGTTTTTTGTGGGTATACCAGCTGATGGAACTGTTTGAATCCCTATTTCTTACCGAGATTGATAGATGACAAGATTGGATACAATTTCAAATTGGAACTGATTGGAAATTGTAAAAGAGATCGATGGATCAGTTTTTAAGATTGCTTTGAGACATAATAGTTGGAATATGGTTTTGGAGTTATATATAAGAGTTGTCTACTTTAAGATAATGACTTAATTGCTTAATTTCATGTTATGTGAGTTATGAAAGATGAGACTACCTCGTAGAAAGTAAACCTTCCTTTCTATATATGAATAACGACGAACTATATAATGAACAATTGCTTAAAAGTTAACATGAACGTGTTGATGCCCCAACTTGAAATCATTAAAAAGCATAGCTCATGAGTCAAGTGGTAACTAAAGTAATTAAGCATATGTTCAAACCATAATTACGCGCCATCTGTAAAACAGTTAAATCATTTTATGGATAATTTAACAAATACATTGAAAAAAACCCAAATACTTATTGCCCCATCATCTTCTAACATTTGTTATTGCCGGACACCAGGGGCAGAACTAGGCGATTCATGGGAGTTTATGATAATCCGATAAATGTTTGTTGCCTAGTTTTTCGTTAAAAATCACGAATTTTATGAAATGAACATTTTGTTCTGAAATTTTGTGTGACGATGTCTTGTTTAGTTGGTTCACTGATATGTCAAAAGAAAATACGTGTCTTGCTAATCTGTTTGCTAGTTTAAATGAAATTATACCTTTTACTGTGTTTATATTTTCTTTATAATCGTAAAAAAGAATAATTCACCCGGTGACTTGAAATATTGAGTCAACCCCTGTCGGACAGTTTATATATCACTTAATATTTTTCTTAGAGACGACATCTTTTATATAATAAAACAAAATCTTTATTGGGAATTTTCTATTTTAAAAAAATGCATTCATACTTTATTTAGTAATAATTTTATTAAAAAAATTATTTTCTTATCAGGTAACATTTTACATTTATCCATAATACAAGTAGAAGATAAACACAAAAAATATAGATAAGATGCAATTAACAATAGAATTAAAATTTTTAAATAATTATCTTTAATAATAAAAATTATTATTAAACATTATAAATAAAACAAAACAAAAATTAAATTATTTGTTTTTTTAATAAATAAAAATATATGATTAAAAAAATTTTAAAAACAAACTCGCGCGTGCGCGGGTATTATAACTAGTATCGACAATAAAATATAGTAAAGTAAACTCACAATTCTTTGTTACGAAATAGTTATTTACATGTGTACATTTTACAAATAAAATATATCTACACCTGTACACGGGATACATAAACAAATATGTACATATATATGTTCAACAATATATATAGTTCTATGCACAAAATCATAAACATAACGTTTAGTGTACAAAATCCATATACACAACCTAATTATGGGAAACTTACAAGTCCGACGATGGCCACCACCAGCTGTCGTCTGCGCTGTGTGCATGGACGTTATAAACAAAGGCGATTGATCAGACGATTGCCATACTGCTACTTTTTCCATCGTGATTGTCACAATCATTGGGTTTCTCTAAAAATAAGTTGCCCGATTTGTAGCCGTGCAAAAATAATAGCCAAAAATCCGCCTCCATCGTAGAGAGCATCAGGAAGTCAATCAACTAGACGAAATATTAGTTGTCTTACGGATAATATCGCCGACCAATTTGGTTACAAAATAGCAATGTTTTTGTAACTTCATGTTTAAAATTGTAAGCTTGTCAAAAAAAATATCTATATTTCAAAGAAGTGAGAATGTAACTTTTTTGGCCCACTGGAACTCTAGAAGGTTATGATTAAGTTGGACATTATTAACCATTTATATTTGTGACATGTCAATGTTTTTCTAACTTTATGTTTACAATTGTAAGCTTGTCAAAAAATTAAAAAACTACTCTATCATTGCACGCATACAAACTTACAAATTTTAAATCATAACCTTGAATGCACGAAAAATTCCGTAGGCTTTTAGAGGAATTCAACATGCCTAATTTTGTTGGAATCCTTCCCTCCTTACTTATAACCAACTCCCACAAAGCTACTTATCTTTACAAACCGATGTGGGATGCCAAAAGTCAAAACCCAGTTTTTTTCTTATGCAATTTGTTGTTCACTGGTGTATTTGAATTTATCTTACGGCTTACCCATTACAACGGAGTACATCTTTTAATGAACACTAAGTAGTGTATGTTATGATGCTACACTTGAACTAGTTTTATTTCCCATAGTTTTATGATGTTATACAGGCTGTTATGCCGTGAAAGCTAGGTGCTTAATCTGTACACATGAGGTTTAAGTTAGACATGTATGTGTGTTTAACGCATACTATCAAAGGTCGCGTTGGTTGTGGGTTTACCAACTGATAGTTACTCGAAGCTCTTTTTTCCAAAAGTGGGCGATCATGTATAATGAAGGGATGGTGCTTGTACTTCACGAGTTGATTATAGAATGGTTGAATATTTGGAGTTATGAGTTATGTTTCGCGGTTACTTTTCAAGGTTTGTGTGGCAACGGGTGGTCGCAATAAGTAGCTAAGGTGTGTTAAAGTTTGCAGGTGTTGGTGAGAATTTTTTAATATGAAGTTTTATGTTTACATGTATGTGTTTTATTTATGATCTTCAAGTTTGTAATTTTGTTCATTTTTTGGACTAACGATGGGATTGCTACTGATACACATATATGACTGTTTTTGTTGCTTCATAACTACTAACCGTGGTATCGTGTAGTTGCCATAAGTGTTGTTAAAAAGATGATTAACATTAGAGATCGGCCGTCAATTAGTTAAGACAATTGGCTGGTTGGGATGCTGGGAGCTAGCTAGGTTGGTCTCGGTACACCCACAATCCTTTTCACAAAGACGTCGAGCTGGGAAAATTAAGTAGACTGAGTGAATGAAGTGGCATGCGTAATAAAAGACTTGAACATCCTCAAATCCTCAAAAGTAAATGTACATTCTAAATTAACATTTGGTTAAGGTTTCCATGTATTGTATTGATTTAGTTTACACAAAATGGAAGAGGTGACAGAAATGAACCTTCTACATCGATTGAAGTTGAAGGACCTGTACAAGTAAGTAAAACCCATTAGCAAATACTAGCTTTTTAGACTTGATGATATTTTGCATCTTCGAGTAGGCCCACTTTAAGGACTGTTGCAAGCAGTAGCAAAAGGTACAATGGTGCTCATAATTATGACGGATAAAAGATTTTGGAAATAATCAAATCCATGAATAATAAAATCTATAAATTCAGACAGAAATAATATATAGATATTTACAAGATTTTCTAACATTATGTTTAAAATTGTAAGCTTGTCAAAAAAAAAAAAAAAAAATTGACAACTTTTGTGCTTGAAAACTTATAATTTATAAAACACAAATTACAAAGTTTCCAAGAAACAAAAATTTGTATCATTCCCTCTTTATTTATAATCACCTATCACAAAGCTACTTTTCATCACAAGGCGATGTGGGATGCTCCCAATTCAAAAACCAATTGACAAGCACTAATACTAGATTTATGATGTTATGCAATGAAATGTGCTAAAACCCATAGTTCCGGTATATTGTAATTTGTTTTCTTCTTAACAGCACTTTAGTTGCAAATAGGAATACAACTTGGTGATCAACACTAAAGTTTTACGATTTGTAAAGATTACCATACTCAATTGTCGAAACACCTTTGCCGCTGCCAAAATGACTGAAAATAAGTATTACATCCTAGAAGACCATAAAATCTTGTAACAGGAGGAAACGGTTCGGTTCAACTAGTTTATTTATAAGAATCTGCATTCACAGTGATAACTATATAAGAGTGTCCTTTCTCTAACAAGTTGTGTTTGTGCTCATTAAGAACCTTTTGTACTATATCGTAAGTTGTATTAAGCCGCTTGAGCTCTAGACTTTGTGCAAAAGTAGCGAGAAAATTGCTCGCAATAGATTTCGCCGAAAACCCCTCCATGTTCATATATTGTTCATGTAAGTTCCAAGCATCGTTAAGCTTGGGTTCATTAAGCGGATTTTGTAATTCATGGTGTGTTCACGTTTTAATAACTTCATATATAAATTTGTAAGCTTGTCAAACAATATAAAAACCAACAGCCAAACAGTCTGCTTGCAATCTTAAAAAAATCAAGTCATAAGCTTGCAAGCATCAAGTGTTGGCCATCGGCATTTAAAGTTATTCAACATGCCTACTTATAATTGAATCATTCCCTCCTAATTTATAACCACCTCCCACGAAGCTACTTTCCTTCGCAAGAAGGCAATGTGGGATAATGAAAAGTCAAAACCCAATTGGTTTTAAGCATTTTGTGGAACCCCGGTGGTGTATTTGAGTTTATCTTAACCATCAAGAGTACATGTTTAGATAAACACTAATTAATTTATGTTATGATGTTATACTTGCACTAATTTTTTTTTCATAGTTTATTGATGTTATGCAATGAAAGGTGCTTAATCCACACACACGAGGTTTAAGCTATACAAATATGTGTGTCTAACGCATATTATCGAATGCCACATTGGTTGTGGAAGCTCTTTTTTCGAGAATTTAGTGATCATGTATAAGGAATGCATGGATGGTACTTGTACTTCACGAGTTGGTTGTGGAGAGGTGTTGAAGGCGCGGCTTCGTGAGTTTTCTTTTTCAAAAGTGAGTGATTGAGCATGTATGAGGAATGGTTGGTACTTGTATTTAATGAGCTGATTATGGAATGGATGGAGTTATACTTATGCTAGTAAGGCGCGGTTTCGTAGGTTTCTTTTTTAGGGGTTGTGTGGCAACGAGTGGGCACGGGTTGCTAAGGTGTGTATGTTGTTTGCAAGTGTGTTTGTGTTTGTGGCCGATGTGCTTTTGAGTTTGCAGGTGTTGGTGAGAGTTCATATACTGTAATTAGTTATGATTATATACATGTAAGGTGAAGTATGTTTATGTATAAATTTCATATTCTAGAAATGCAAAAACGATATTATTATGATGTTCAAGACAATGACTTCATTTATGTTTTAGACTAGCTACACGGTAGATTCCGATACATCATGTAAGCCCCTTTGAGTATATGACTATTTTTGTTGCTTTATATAGCTACTAGTATTGACTGGTTGCTTGTTCAACTTGTAATTGTGGACCATTAGATTAGGAGGGAGGGGATTGGCCGGTTGGGACGCCGGGATGGAGTGGGACTGGGAAGTCAGGTTGGCCTACAACCAATATCCTTCAATTCTTATAAGTTGTTTCCGAGCAGGAACAAGACATCGAGCATCAAAGACTTGAACATCCGTGATTTTTTGGAGCAGAGAAGAAATTAAATCCTTTTTACATGAGATTAGTAATTAACAAGAAAAATGTACACTTACAAGTTACAAGAGAAGGTTTGTAGAGACTTTTTTAGCCTTTACGATATTTTAATAAATAGTTTTTTTATGATAAATTTTGAAAAAAGTTGACGTGTTAAAGATACTATAACTGTGTTCATAAATTTGATGTAGTAAATTACATAAATTGTCTCTCAGGGTCAAAATTGCGTCTGTTTCATCTATCTAAAGTTTTAAATAAAAGAAACTTAAAAGTTAAACCAACCAAATCAACTGAAAATCTGCATCGTATCAAAAAGAAAATTAGTAAAAATCCTTAATCGTGACCAACATAAAGTCATGTAAGTTACCCAAATTTCATAATTTGTATTGTGTGTTAAGGTTTTGATAACTTTATACGTTAAATTGTAAACTTATAATAATAATAATAATAATAATAATGATGATGATGATGATGATCATCATCATCATCGATCCTTGCAAAATTAATTATAAAACTCTAATCATATAAGCTTGCAAGCATAAGATAGTGACCATCGGCTTTTAAAGCAATTTAACATGCCTTCGTTGAACCCTTCCCTTATTTAAAACCACTTTAAACACGATTGATAATAAGCAAGTTTTAGTACAAAGGTATATTTGAAGTTATAGCTCGTCAAAGTTTTGTATTTAAAATGGTAAGCTTGTTAAATAAAATAGAAACCATGGCCAAAATCCAAACACGCAAGCTTATAAAATATAATCAACGAGCTTGCATGTTTCAGACCTGCATAGGCTTTTATTAATTCAACATGCCTATTTCAAAACGTGTCTATTCCCTTCTTATTTATAAGCACCTCCCACAAAGCTACTTACCCTCACAAGGCGATGTGGGATGCTCAAAAGTCAAAACCCATTTGATTTTAAGCATTTTGTAGTACACTGGTGGTGTATTTCAATTTATCTTAATCATTACGATTACATATTTAGATAAACACCAATTAATGTATGTTAATGTTATACTTGCACTACTTTTATTTCTCATAGTTTTATGATGTTATACATGCTTCTATGCAATGAAAGGTGCTCAATCCGCACCCATGAAGTTTAAGTTAGACATATATGTGTGTCTAATGCATATTATCGAAGGACTAGTTGGTTGTGGGTTTATCAGCTCATAGAGTTACTCGAAGCTCTTTTTTCCAAAAGTGAGTGATCATGAATAAGGAATGGATGTGATGCTTGTACTTCACGAGTTGATTATCGAATGGTTGGAGACTTGGAGTTATGAGTTATGTTGGTCGTGGTGAGGTGTTGAAGGCGCGGCTTCGTTGGTTTTTCAAAAGTTCGGGTGGCAACGGGTGGTCGCGGTAGCTAATTAATGTGTGCTTAGATTTGCAGGTGTTGGTGAGAATTGCTTAATATGAAGTTTTATGTTTACATGTATGTGTGTTTATTTATAATGTTCAAATTTGTGATTTTGTTTTATGTTTTAGGCTAACGATGAGATTGATGCTGATACATGATGATAAACGAGCATATATGACTATTTTTGTTGCTTCATAGCTACTAATCTTGGTCATGTGCATATGTCAAAAGTGTTGAGAGGAGATCGGCTAGTTGGGACGGAATGGGAAGCCGCCAGCCATGTTTGACGCGTAACTTACACGACTTGATGTTGGTTAGGATAAAGAACATGAAGAAGGATTTTTATAATTTTATTTGATACGATGGATATACATTTGATTGGTATGGTTAATTTAATATGGTTGCGTTCTTTACTTTTCTTTTATTAATACATAAGAAACAGGTTTTAAAGGGGGTGTGTCTAGTCATTGCATGGAGACCTACAATATGGACTTCTAAATGTCATTTTAAAACTTTGGATAGAAGAAACATATGCAATTTTCCCAGCTCGACTTATTGTTCTTGCTTGTAAACCAGTTGCAAAAGGGATTGTGGGTGTACGAGACTGACCACCATGGAATATACCGATAAAAAAAGACTTAAAAGAATGCCAAACTAAGGCCCCGTTCTTATTTATCACCTTTGAAGCCAACCATATACAGTTAGATTTCATAATTTGGATTGGACTCAAAGAGTACATGTAACTATGTAAGTCGCATTGAAAATACAATCACAACTTAAAGTCGATGTAAATAAAAATAAATTAATTACTTTGACAATACAACTTAAACTTAAAAACCGACTACCCAAAAAATAACTTGGATGGTCTGGTTAATTAGTTGTCTTTAAACTCTACTCTTCAACCTATATCCAAAAGGAGATGATTTGCACACTGTACAAGCAGTTTTAGCAAATAAGGTGGTTGAAGTATGCAAACAATATATGGCAAGTTTCTATGAATATAAAGGAGGAGAGTGAATGCTTGATGGAAGGGTAGGAATAGTGATAGCTAGCCCAGTAGACCAACTTATTACATTAACCATTCTTTTAAGATCTATAAGCAGGTATCAATAGTGAGCTGTGAAATATGAGCTTATATATTTAGTTCTACAATAAATTTATATTTATACATATTGTAAAAGCTTGTCAAATATTATAAAAGCGCTCCACAACATGCATTACAGGCTTATAAAACTTATATCATAAGCTTGCAAGCAATGTTGCCAAAGGCTTTTAAGGAATCTAACATGCCTACTATTAATTGTATCCTTCCCTCCTTATTTATAATCACCTCTCACAAGCTACTTTACTTCACAATGCAATGTGTTATGATGTTATACTTGCACTAGTTGTATTTCCAATAGTTTTATGATGTAATACTGGCTGTTATGCAATGAAAGGTCCCCAATCCGCACCCATGAAGTAAGTTAGACATATATGTGTGTCTAACGCATATTATCGAAGGCCGCGTTGGTTGTGGGGTTTTTTTTTTTTTTTTCGAAAGTGAGTGATCATGTATAAGGAATGGATGGTGCTTGTACTTCACGAGTTGATTATCAAATGGTTGAAAACTTGGAGTTATGAGTTATGTTGGTCGTGGAGAGGTGTTGAAGGCGCGGCTTCGTGGTTTTTTTTCCAAGGTTCTTATGGCAACGGGTGGTCGCGGTAGCTAATGCCTAATGTGTGTATGCATAAGGTGTGTTTAATTTTGCACGTGTTAGTGAGAATTGATTAATATGAAGTTTTATGTTTACATGTATGTGTTTTATTTATGATATTCAAGTTTGTGATTTTGTTTATTTTTTGGACTAATGATACGATCTTTTTCGCAAGTACTGGTTTAGTCTCGTACACCCACAATCCTTTTCGCAAGTGGTTTACGAGCAAGAACAAGACATCAAACTGGGAAAATAATGCAGACCGGCTAAGTGGAGAAACATGACGTCAAACATTTTAAAAGCAATGAGCAAAATTACCTGTACGCGTAAACGAACTTATAGAGCTCAAATAACAAGTATTATAACTAGTTAACTACTTAGTATACTCCATTATCAATTGTATTAAATCACAAAGTATACGGTGCCGTTTTGCACCTCCATTTTCCCGCCAAAAAATGTGGCCCCTTTGCAGCCCACCCGTTGCAGCCCAGCCCAGCGAAGGCCAGGTGAAAAATAAGAAGATAAGTGCCCTGCCTTTGTATCCTTAAAACATATACATTGTATTTCAAACATATGCATTGTATGGTACGTGTCAGCCATCTAACGCTTCTCATCTGCTTTTTCCACTTACCTACATCTTATTTGTAGTGCACATATACATTGTATCCTTCAAACATGGGTACGTGTCAACCATCTAATGGTTCTTATCTACTTTTTTCACCTAACTACACCAACTAATGGTCAAGATCTTATTTGTAGTGAACCATACACGTGCGCATAGTACAATTAGAAGCTTCTCTGTCATACATACTGCCTCATGTCAATGGTAGATCAAAAGTAAATCAAGAAAGCTTAAGCAACACACAGGGAAAAAAAAAGAAAAAAAAAAAAAAGAAAAGGAAACAGCTTCTTCTACAGATTAGCGCACCACGTCCAGCCTTCGAAGAGGTATTTTGTCATTGTTCTATCGTTGTGTATGTATGTTTAGTGGAATTTTTTGGGGTTTTTCTTACAGTGCCTTTTTACAATGTGTAGCCAAAACTCAGCTTCAGAACTTCACGCAGGTAAACTCGACTCCATATGCTCAACTTTATTACTTTTGTAGCCCACAATTTGGTCTTCATCTTCTTTGCCATGGCTATCAGTGGTTGGTTAAGGTGCATGTGTTTCATGCAGGTGTTATATATTTATGGTTCTTTTTGACAATTGCATGAAACCTCTTTGTCTATAATTTTGTCACTGCACTTCCATCTAACTTTGCCTCCTATCGATGCCTTTTTTTGTCTGCCTATTACCATGTAGTTGGTTTTTTCCCATGAACTTTTGTAGTTTTTAGTATCTTAAATATGCGCAAGAAAGATAAGGCTAGGCGTAGGGTTAGTTCTCCTAGGTCTTTAAAATCTCCGGGTACGCGCATTCAGTTTGGGGAGTTGCATCCTCCGGATGTGCTTGCGATGGGAAAGCGAAAACTGTCTGATGTGCATGAACTGGAACCGCATTTAATTCCTGTTAGTAAGAAACCATGCAGTAGTATGCTTCTCGCACATAAAGAATGCGATGAGAAATTACACCGTGGTTACGGTACTGAATGTTCTCAGCATTTGGTTGGTACCGCGCAACCCCAAAACATGAGGAAGCGAAAAGTGACACAGGTTTATGGACCTCCTAAGATGCCTTTAGAACAAGGGAAAATGTCATTGTCTGAAACAACATACACTGATTATACTCAACAACATAGTAGTTCAGTGCTCGCTGCAACGGCCACCTAAAAAACAGGTACGGAAACTTGACAATCCTTATTTTCGCTTCTTTGGTCTTCCAAATTGATTTCAGCAGTTTACATGACCATGCTTTCTCACGCATGCTCTTATTCTAGCCCATAATGCCGGAGAAACGCCCGTGCAATGTGCAGCTACAATGGATCCAAACCACGTTCAGTCATATGGCCCAATAACTCCAATGCCTATCGATAAAGGAAAGCGCAAGGTCTCTCTATGCAATGACAGCATCAACTATACCTCGCACCCGGAACACATACCTTCAAGAACATGTTGCGTATCGGCCGACGTACCCGACGATTTCTTATGTATGCTATGTCCATTCCTTTTAGTTACCACTTTTTCCCCCCGCCTTTTCTATACATAAAAAGAAAGGGAAAAACGGTTACTTACTTGCCACGTGTTCTCTCTTCCAGGTGATGAATGGTTCTCTGAAATAGAAGCCAGTGAATCCTTTGATCTAAATCAAGGCTGTGTATGCCCCTACGGTAGGTTCTGTCAGTCGCCGTATATATAGGCTATAAGTAAAACTCGCTTACGAGCGTCATAACCATATAACTTTTCATGCCTGTTTCTTTACAGATCCGATACCTTCTTCCTCGGCAGTAGGCGATCATAGTAACGGTGACCAAAATCATCAGATACCGATTGCAGCAGGTCCGTATATGACTATGCTTTTCCTTAGTTTCTTATACCATCAGCCGTTCTTTATACTTACCTAACGATCGCCTTATTTGTTGCAGGTAATATGTGTATGTCCTCACCAGTCACTGATTATAGCCAGCGACGTGTATCCTTCGTGCCTATTCGCAGACAAGGTTTTCTTCCTCTTCCTGCTTTTTTAAAAATGCTTTTACTTATGGAATGCTGCTTAAATGCTTTAAAAATGCTTTTACTTATGGAATGCTGCTTAAATGGTAAGCTTATAAAATTCTCATGTTTGTTACTCTATGCAACCATGTCACAGGTCACGGGCACTCTGCATCTTCGCCCTCCCGAGCTCCACCCAACCAAGACGATCACCAACTGCATCATTCCCAAGGTTGCAATTCTTTCATTCAGTCTCTCCGTACCTCCATTCATCCAAATGAACTTTTGTATTATGATATGATCACTCCCTCTTTGAGAACGTTGATACCATTTTCTTTCCTTTTATTACAGTACACGTGCCTGCTTCACCGACAACCCTACCATCCATCCGTTCCAGAAATATTACACGAGGTCGCCCACGACAAGGTTTGTTAGGTTGCTGTTTTATTCAAACCATCAGTCTATCCATTGTTTTAAATTCTTGCCCATCCATATACTCATCCTGTGCGTCCTTATCTGATACTTCTTCAGCGCGCAATGCATCAAGCTCACGTAGCCGCAGAAATGCAACATCAAATAGGCCTCAGGCTGCGAGACAAGGTTTCTGTCTGCATAGCTAATTCATCTTTATTCACTTAATTTGTTTCTTCAGTTTTCCTAATTATTACAAATTCTATACGCAGGACCTCCAGACACATACATATCTATGGGCCCATGTGACCAAACATGTCGTCACTGCAATGCTCTTTTCTGGTGTTATGAACGGATTACAACAAGTTCGCGCCTGCACCCAGATTATCACAGATGTTGCAACAAAGGCCAGGTCCAGCTTCCTATGCGCAATGACTACCCAGAATATATAAAGCATTTGTTCAGTGACCCGCATTTTATGGAACACATACGAGCCTACAACCAGATGTTTGCAATGACATCTTTAGGTGCCGAGATAGACCACTCCGTTAATAGAGGCCGCGGTCCTTATGTTTTTAAAATATCAGGACAGATTCACCATTCCATAGGAGGAATGTGTCCAGAACCAGGGAAGAGACCAAAGTTTTTGCAACTTTATATCTATGATACAGACAATGAGGTCGATAATCGATTAGAAAATATGCGAAAGAATGGCGAGGGCCTGCGCCGAGAAATTGTAGAAGGTTTGATACAATTTTTAGATGAACACAATCAGCTGGTACAGAAATTTAGAACAGCCAGAGACAAGATGTCAGAAACAGATATTCCCAGCTTTAAAGTTAAACTGTTTGGTGTTCTCGGTTCAAGACAATATGAGTTACCTTCAGGCGATTCAGTTGCGGCAATAGTCTTTGAAGGTGGTCCGGATGTAGAAAGTGATTTTGATGTCATTATCCAGCAGCGCAGCGGGAGTGCACAGCGAGTGAACAAACTAAATGCCTCATACATGTCGTTGCATTTTCCATTGTTCTTCATTTACGGTGAAGAAGGTTATCATTTGGGTCTTAGATTGGCTGGTACTGCAAACACGTCGTCTGATGCTCCCAAGAAGATGTCGATGAAAATGTACTATGCGTATCAGCTCTATGACCGCCAAGGGCAGTATAATTTAATAACAAGGGGCGGCCGATTATTTCAGCAGTATGTAGTGACAGCATACTGTAGCATTGAACAATCAAGACTAGACTATATTAGACAGAAACAGAATGACATAAGGAATGATTACATGGCGGGTTTGTATGATGCCATCTCGCGCGGTGACCGTCAAGGTTCTGATGCAGGGTCTCGGATAATACTTCCTTCGTCTTTTACTGGCGGCCCAAGGTACATGTACAGCCACTACCTGGATGCTTTGGCTATATGCCGTGTTCATGGTAACCCGTCGTTTTTTATCACGTTCACATGTAACGTGCGGTGGCCAGAGATCCAAGAGTATATGCAGTACTTTCCAGACGTGACAGTTGCAGACAGGCCAGACGTTGTTGACCGTGTCTTTGAAAAGAAGATCCATGATTTGATAGCATTCTTAAGAGACAGACGGCCCTTCGGTTATGTTGAAGCAGGTACCTTTTTACATTACATGCATGTGTACACTTTTTCAACGGCTTATTTTTTTAACTGGCTGACCTAACTTTCTTTCGTTACAGTTTTGTACACTGTCGAATTCCAAAAAAGAGGACTACCACATTGTCATTTGTTGTTATGGTTGAAAGAAAACTCACGTGTCCAGAGAAACGAAGATATAGACAAGTATATCTCTGCAGAATTGCCTGATCCGGCACTTGATTCTAAAGGCTATCGGGTTATATCAGAGTTCATGATGCATGGACCATGCGGACCTCTAAACCCATCAGCGCCATGCATGAAATGCGGTGATGACTGTAGCAAATCGTTCCCTAAGGCCTTTTGTTCAGACACATACATTGATAAAAAAGGATTTGTGCATTACCGAAGAAGAGACACAGGCATAACGATGTTTAGGCAACATGTTGAACTTGACAATGGGTACGTTGTCCCATACAATCGATCATTATGTATGCGTTTCTATGCGCACATAAACGTAGAGTATTGTGAGTGGACGATGCTCATTAAATACCTGTTTAAGTACATCTCCAAAGGAACTGACAGAATTGTCACTCAAGTTACAAGAACAATTGGGCAAGGGGAGCCAACTACAAGTCGCGCTGCAATACACATAGATGAAATTAAGAATTTCCAAGATGCCAGGTATATTGGCCCGCACGAAGCCTGTTGGAGGATCCTTGGTTTCAGTATACACAGCAGAGATCCACCTGTTCAGTTACTGGCAGTCCACCTTCAAAACATGTAGCGTGTAACATTCAGAGCAGGTCAGTCTTTGCAATCAGTTGTCGACAACGAGCACAACAAAAAAACAACGCTGACTGAATGGTTCGCGTATAACACCTACAATACAGACGGCCGACACTTAACATACCTCAATTTTCCAAAAGAATTTGTATGGTATCAAGACGGAAAATACTGGCAACGACGGCGAAGAACAGGCTCCAATTCAATTGGCCGGTTAGCATACATACATCCAAGTTCCGGCGATGTTTTTTACTTAAGGATGTTACTTTGCCACCAAAAAGGATGCACATCGTTTCGTCATATACGCACAGTAAATGATTATGTACACACTACATATAGAGGTGCATGCGAAGCAATGGGACTTTTGGGCAATGATAATGAATGGAATATAGCTTTGCAAGAAGCAGCTTTCTCAGCAACACCGGCCGAGATGCGAACGCTCTTTTGCCAGATTTTGGTCTTCTGTGATGTTGCAAGGCCAGCAGCATTGCTTCGATCACATGCGGACAGCATGTCCGAAGACATTCCTCAAATACTCGCAGACATGCTGCATATGCCAGGCATCCACATAAATCCAGACGATTTAGAAGGCGGGCTTATGTATGAGCTACAGGCACTTCTAAATTTCTATGGAAAATCGGTTAGAGATTTTGGAATGGACTTACCTCCACCAGAGTTACTTCACATATTAACAAATAGAGCAATCATGGAAGAACGAAGCTACGATCGAGAATTATTGAGGCAGGAAAGTACACCATTGGTAGCACAACTCAATCCTGAACAACGACTTATTTTCGATGAAGTCATTCATGCAATAAACAATAATGAGCAAAAATTGCTTTTTCTTTATGGGCACGGAGGAACGGGCAAGACTTTTGTTTGGAAGGCTATAATTTCCACCCTAAGGTCAGACGGCAAAATAGTATTGGCGGTTGCCTCATCTGGTATTGCATCTCTTTTGCTCCCATCAGGTCGCACAGCTCATACAAGATTTAAAATACCACTTGATCTAACCGACGAATCGGTTTGTAACATAAAAAAAAATACTCAGGTCGCAGATTTAATCAAACAAACAGATCTTATCGTCTGGGATGAGGCTCCGATGAATGACCGCAGATGTTTTGAAGCACTTGATCGCACATTCAGAGACATACTAAATGCTCCAAACGATCTATTTGGGAAAAAAACGGTGATCTTAGGCGGCGATTTCAGGCAAACACTTCCAGTTAAAAAAAAGCTTCAAAACAAGAAATCATTGCATCTTCTATAACCCTATCATATCTATGGCCACATTTCAGAGTAATTCGTCTTAGAGAGAATATGAGGCTTAAACGGCCAGGAATGTCAACAGAAGAACACGATGCTGTTAGAGACTTTTCTAAATGGCTATTGCAAGTTGGCGACGGCATGATTGGAGACCCAGGCGACAATGATCCGGAAAATGAATCTTGGATACATATACCTGATAGGTATTGCATTCCCGACAATGATGAGGGTCTGCAACATCTCATTAGGTTTATATACGATGAAGAAACGCTACAAAGGCCGACTGCAAGAACGTTACAAGAAAAGGCTATCGTGTGTCCAAAAAACGAGACTGCTGACATTATTAACACAACTGTACTCGATATGTTGGACGGCGAAACCTATTCTTTCCTAAGCTTCGATCAAGCTGTACCAAAAACGAATGATGGGGGTGCAACAGAGTTACTCTACCCTACAGAATATCTAAACACACTCACATTTGCAGGAATGCCTCCGCATAACCTTAAGCTAAAAATAGGTGCACCGATAATGATGCTCAGAAACGTAAACCTAGCAGGTGGCCTATGTAACGGTACAAGGATGGTTGTTACAAAAATATATAGCAGGCTTATTCAAGCAAAGATCATTACAGGCACTAGGGTATCCGAGAAAGTTTTTATACCAAGAATTGTGTTGATAAATAAAGAAGAAAAATTGCCATTTGTCTTTAAAAGGAAGCAATTCCCTGTCAAGGTGTGCTACGCAATGACGATAAATAAAAGCCAGGGGCAGTCGCTAAATAGGATTGGAATATATTTACCGGAACCTATATTCGGCCATGGGCAACTATATGTGGCATTGTCTAGAGCGACATCTCCTGAGGGCCTTAAAATCCTCATCAAGCAACAAGCACAAAAAAATATTAATACAACTAAGAATATAGTCTACAAGGATTTTTTAGCGATAGTTAGATCCACACAGGTCATTGACATTTTAGCTTTTTCCTTATATGCACATAAACACTGCTCTGTATTATGCACATAAACACTATTCTTTATATGCTCATACCTATACGTTCTTTTGCCCTGGCAATTATTACATTTGTGTTATACTTTTTTCACCTTTTTAAAATTAGTAGTGCCATCCTTTATTGCTTTTCCTACACTATTATTCTGAAAACATGGTCTAACACAGATACGCATATACTCACTTTCGTGCAGGAAAATGGCAGAGGCTTCTAGCAATGTCACATCAGCAGAATCTACAGGCAAAGAAGTTACCACAAAAACGGAGAACGTCAGCGTTGCAGATCTAACACCATCAGACATTGGAAAAACTATCTATGTAAAAGCGTACCGAAAATGGACAATCACAAACAAGCAAGGAAAACCAATCATGTTCTGTTGCATGTTCATTGATACTCAGGTACCATTACATATTCTAACATCATAATCGATGGACCAATATTCCCTTAAAGACTAAAAAAATTTGCATTTTCTTCATAAAAAACTGCCTATTTGCAGGGAGGAGCTATACAAGCGAACATCAACATTCGTGATAAAAATCGATTCGATGCGACTCTACAGACCAATCAATGCTACAAAATAACTGGCTTTGGATTTCAGCCTGCTAAACCATGGATGCAGGTCTTACCACACTCACTGTCGTTAGTTTTTGGGAACCAAACAGACATTCAGCAAATACCAGATACAGGGTTTCCAATGCATTATTTCAGATTTGCTCAATACAAAGATCTCTACTCAAAAGTCGATGAAAAATAAGGACTTCTAACAGGTATGTGAAATAAATATTACTATCTCATGTCTAACTAAACAAAGTTGTTAACTACTTTAGTATTTACAGATTATGTTGGTTGCGTTACGTATGTAACTGGAGTACAAGAGGTGGTCAAACCTACAAATGAAGTGCTACAATGGAGAGATATTGGTATCCAGAATCTAGAGTAAGACACGTATACTCATTATAGCATTGCGCTTTTAATACTGACAAAGCCTAACTACTCATGCTTTAAAACAGTGGACGCACTGTCCGATTTACATTGTGGAATGACAAGGCACACGCTTTCAACATGGCAGAATATGAAGCGGTTGAAAAACCAGCTATTATAGCTGTTAGTTCATGCTTGGTAAAAAACTATGGCGGTATGTTCATTGATTCACTCATGTTATACAACCTATGAAATTCATAGACTAACCTTTTGGTCAAATGAAACAGGCCTCCAGCTTTCAAACACAGCCGCGACAAACTACTATTTAAATCCAGATATTCCAGTGGCCAGTGAAATCCGCAGCGTGTAAGTCGTTAACGAACTGCAGTATCAACATACCTAAAAATATACAACGTGAACAGCTAACACAGTAAAAAATATGCAGCTATGAACAGATAATAGAGCCGCCCGTGATACCAAACGTCCAAAGGCAACGTTGTACTGATGCAGAACAGGAAAAACAAAGGAACAGAGTAACCATTAACGACCTTTTGCAAGAAAATCCGGACAACCAACAGGTATCCAAGTTTTGTCCCTGATTCATTATCATACAACACTTTCTAAATTGCGTGTACATTCATTAATGCAGAATGTACGCTTTACTATCGATGCTACAATTGAAAAGATCGATACTAACAGACCATGGTACTTTAAGAAATGCCTTACCTGTAACCAAAAAGTCACTGTCCGATTCCCACATGCCCAATGCAAAGTATCGGTTTCTGAAACAGATCCAAATTGCAGGTTAGCAAAACATTTACATGCTTTCATAGGTATGCACATATACTATGGATACTTAAAAAAAACTATGCATACATTTTTGTACCAGTTATTGCTTCAGGGTGCTACTATCAGATGACACTGGCCATCTATACGTAACATGTTTTAGCAAAGAGGCAAACTCCTTGGTGAAAGATTGCAATGACATCATCAGAAACCTACAGGACAAAGACGCTTTCAAATTTCCACAGGAATTGCTTTCGCTGAAAGGCCAACGGAAAATCTTTCAACTGCACTTTGCTCCCGAAAGCACGAAAGAAAATCGTGTGTTCTTTCTAGACACAACCTGGAATACCGCGCCATTGTTAATAGCAGGCCCTAGCAACGTCACTCAGCCTGTGCCAGAAGCCATGCTCCCAATCTCTTCAGCCGAACCACTAACAGAAGACACTATGGTAACAAATCCAAATGCACAAAATCAAACCATTGCAACTTCGTCAGCATCTCTCAGCACACCAACATCAGTCGAGCACGAGATCAAAGAAAGCCTCCCAGCAACACCGCCAGAAGAAACTCCAAAGTTACCAACAGAATCAAAAGTGAAGTATGCTCCAAGAAAGGCTTCAGTGCGTAGAACCCTGTACTCAGATAAAGAACAATCGGCAGCACAAGACAGTCACAAAAAAACAAAAAAGAACGACCCATAAGAAGATCTTCCAACTTTGAACACTATGTAGATATAACTATGTACCAGTAGCTAAACTCTATGGCAACTCTCTTTTGCCACAACTATTTAGCATAACCTGCCTATCTTTGCACAATCGCAGAAACCGTTGTCTATGTATGACGATCTACGTGCAATGTATTTCGGATGTATGATAACTATTTCCTCTCATATTTTCCCTTTCTATTGCCGCTTACTATTTCATACAACTACTATAGATGGTTATATGGTTTACTATAGATGGTGGGTGTGTTAGATACAGGTTCCCTATGATTTTTTCCTTGAAAAAAAACATCGCCCGGCCGCAACGCGGCCGATACGCCGCTAAACTAGTTATCAATATATATTAAAACACAAAAAGAACGACGTCATTTTGCGTCGCAAGTTTCCCGCCAAAAAACATGGGCTACTCTAGCCCAAATTAGCCGGCCTATTTTGCATCTTTTTATCCTGTTTCATTGGCCCGTATTCCACCACCAATAACCAAGATATTATCCGGACATTCCAGATTCATCCACACGCTTCATCCTTTCAAACGACAGTAGCCACAACAACTGTGAGTCAGTAGCAATTGAAGATGATGAAGGAAGTCTTAATCTCAATAAGGTGTGTTTTATTTATTTCCTTTTGTTTGTCGTTTAACTTCTTCCTATGCTTATGTTTTTTGCACCAAGAATCAGATGTGAGGTGTCTTTTAATAGGGTAATGATTTTTAGGCTTTTGGTGATTTTGGTGAAAAGTTTTTGGTTATAAGTTTGCAGCAGTAAAACTATGTGGTCGACGATGGAAAAAAATATGGGAAAAGGGCCGTTTTTTGTCAAATTGATTAAAGGCAATTTTTTAAAACATAGGGTTTAATCTAATGAAGTTGTTTTAGGTGAATTAAGAATTGGGGTCGTGGTTGTGGTTAATGTTGTAGAAAGTGTAGATGGAGTTATGCCTACAATGTGTTTGATGATAGGCCTAAGAGAGTTGGAAGTGTAGATATAGTTCTGATTTTATTTTTTTCCCTTTAGTTTAGGATGTCTTCTTTGCACAAAAAGGTTCTTATGAAGGAAGCTGGATGGCGGATGACATAACTCGAAACTTGAGAACATTGTAAGTTGTTCCATACGATCTTTTCTTCTTTCGGATATATATAAAATAAGTAAAAAATGCAGTGACTATAACCATGAATGAAAACATTGTAAGGTTGTCCTTGGGGGAGGGTATCGCCATTATGCATAATTAATCCTTAATTTCCACCTTTGTTATAGATATACAAAGACTCGATGCCCGTAATTAAACATCTATGAGCATGTCTATACAGAAAGGTATGTTATCCTTATTTTCCACGAATGCACCTGCTGTTTCAGTATGGTGAATGCAAGTATATTATCAGTATGGTGTATGCAGTATGTATATAATGGTTTGGCTTAATCTATACTAATTCTCAATTGTTTGTTGTTGTAATAGATATTAGTAATGGCTTACAAAAATAGTAACACCGAGTTGCGCGCAGAGTGCACGGTCGCGTTCTATGGTCCAAGGTAACTTAGAATGCTATTACATTTGTCTTTTGGTGTTTACATTAGCAGTATACTTTATTGTTGGTAGCTAAATTCATTTGAAATGCTCATTTATTTTCCGCACTTGCAAATCTGAACCGAACAATTTAATTATTTCATTTTAAAGAAATATGCCAGTATGTGGATTATTGAAAATGTTTGTTTTATAAAAACCCAATTTTTGTAAAAAAATTGTCGGCTTTTTTTAGTTACAACAACTTTGTTCGATAGAATCATTAGGTGCAAAGTAAAGGTATTCTCGATGAATCCGGTATATATAACTCTTTTGTATGGTGTACTTAAGTATTTAATTTTGTTACCATCATACTGTAGTTTATAAGTTAGTTGTGATGGATATGTATTTGCAGCAGGGCTACCGGGGACAAGGACGTGAGATTAAAAGTTTTGGATTGTAGACTCTGCCCTACAAATATGAACGGAGTGTCACTACTTATCCGATTGTTCCAGGGTACAGATTCATATATCACGTACTTAATCTCATTTTTTATGTTGCTCAGTAGTTAGACAAACACTGATATCAACAATAATTGATTATGCTTGATGCATTTTATATAATTTATCGTTTGATATATGTTGCAGCCAACACGCATGATTCGAAACTCAGCTTGAATAACACCACTTCTGTCTTTTGCAGTATCTGTGCCGAGTTCATTTAAATATCGAACTCTTTTCGGTCCATAAGTTTGGTGTGATAGGAGCTAATAAGGAGGAATTAATAATGGTACGTTTGCCGTTCAAAATATTTGCATACCGATTTACTTAAGTTAATAATAAGATACCAATTTATTTAAGGAATTAGTGTCTGATTTACAGAAAGTGGTCGACTAGGAGTAGATTGGTTATGCGTGATTTCAGATTACACGAACATACTAATCTGTGCCGGCACAGATGCATTGACTGTACATATCTAAATTCAGTTTAGAAGACTCTCAAAAAATTATGTATGTAAAATATCATTTTCTTTTCTTTTTTCCTCCACATTCTAATCTATTGCGCTGTTTCTGTTTTGTTTCCATTGTTGTTATTTCAGGTCATGCCAGCGAAGAAGAAGTGCAATACACGCACACACTAAATTCAGAATACCATGTGTCGTACAGTCCTCTAACTCTAAAGGCGGTGGATAAAAGAAAACGAAAGATTTGTGAAGCCAGTCAGGCAAATGAAGACAGTACACAAAAAGAAAACCAAAGGGCAAACTATTAATGAACCAGATCCGGAACGGCCGCCGCTAACAAGGTGGCCGCAGTAACTTATGCCGCCTTAAGATGTTTCCGTAAAGGGAAAAAGGAAAATTGATGAGATATCAGGCCTTTCAGGTAACATACGACTGTTTTTTTTTTTTTTCTTTTTTTTTTTTTTTTTTTTTTTTTTTTTTTTTTTTTTTATCATGGGTGTGTTGTTTGACTGTCCGTGATATTTTTCTTGCAGATGTTGCTTGCAGGTTCTCATGCCATGGATGGTTGTTCTTCTGAGGCTTTTATACCTGCAGGCCATAGTGCGGATGTGTTTTTGCTTTCTTCCAATCCAACTAACGGTATTTTCTTACATGGTTTTTCCCTTTTAGATGCTATTAGGTCCCTCATTGGAGGTGTTAATTTGACTTTTCTCCTTACTGTTTCAGCTCAGCCTGGAGTAGGACACCGTGACAATTCTTTTTATAGACAGCGGAAATGAGGCAATACTTATGTCCTTAATGTTGATCAAACTTGCATTACAGCACCTTGATTTGCATTACTTATGTCCTTAATGTTCAGTTTATATGTATGACTTCTTTGCTCATATGACCGACTATTTTGCTGTATGAATTCAGGATTGGACATGAAACGAAGCGACCATTATATCCTTCTCAGTCAGGTAACTCGGCCGTTGAATCAAATGCATATATTTACTTAAATTTGTCGGATATTGCAAAAATAGAGCATCCAAAAATGATACAGCTGTTCATTGTCACTGTTAGAAACAAACAATTGTGGCTGCAGCCATCATGGGTGCTTCGTAGTGCTTCAATATCGAGGTATGTTTTCCGGGGCAGTGATGACTTTTTCTGCGTTAACTCTTCTATGAGTGTGGCTCACGCGTTCCTGTATCTTGGCAAGAATGTTATGGTAAGTTTCAAAACTCGAGCGGATAGTCATTTATATATCTAAGCAATAGCCTTTGAGAAAACTTCAAAGGGATAAGAAATGCTCTGTTCATATCCTTTTATGCTTAAACTAAGCCTGGGATTTTATAAAGAATTATTTGTTTTTGCAATTATTTAGGCTTAACAACTATTCGAACCGTAGAATGCTGCTAAACATATGGAGTCGGCTGCTCCTCTAAAAATGGAATTACGCCCGGTTATCAACAACTACAAATTATACCAGGTTTTCCTCCCAACTGTACCAAATGCCTTTGTTTTAGAGCCGCAATATGTTTGATTATCAAATTGTAAGATATTAAACTGAGATTATATTTATTTTATTGATTGATGGTTTTAATGCTTTCATATTATGTTGAAATATACTTAATTCAGTATGCATGCAGAAAAAACAAAAAAAGAGTGCAACAGAAACAGTTTTTGCAACCATTGACTGAGACATAACAAGTTACAAACAATGAAAAGAAACCAAAATGAACCTACCAACAATCATTACTGTTCCTGCATACATCTTATATCAGTTTTGTTTGCGCCTTTGCGGATTGTTTGGTTATAACAGTTTTGTTTGTTGTTTGCTATAAACTATGTGCTTTATTGTTTGCATCATTTATTTTTTGTGCCAAAATTGTTTGTGTAGTTTCTGTGTTTAAATGGATTGGAAAAATAAAGTTCCAACAGAAAAGGGACATGGAACATACAAGTAGTCGGCCGTTGGACCATTTGGTTCATCTATGTACGTAAGTTACAAAAAGGTACTGCTGCTACAAAAAGGTACTGCTGCTACATGTTATTTGTCACAACCTGTGGATGTCGCCAGGTCTCCTACAATGGGAGTTACCAATTCTAAGAGAAAGGTTGTTGAACGACACGATACTTTTGCAGCCGAAAGCAGTAAGGGGGTCAGAAATGATGCAGCCTACTTTGGCCAGACTTCAGGTTCGTTCTGAATGCTTTGATAATGCTTTTCGATGTGCCTATTACTGTGTCAGTGTAGTTTCATACTAATCCGTGTTTTTGGCAGACACATTTCCATCTCATGCTCCAGTGATATTGGATTTTGAAGCTGGAATCGTTTGCAATGTTGGTGATGATTCAGCCAGACAATACATTCACGAGATACATTGTATCGGTCCCATTGAATGCGATGTTGGACAGCGTTGCCGAGTCCATAGAGAGCACTTGCAAATAGGTGATGTGTGTTGTAACTTGGGAGTGAGAGTATATACAACCCAAAAAAACCTCGCAAGGCCGCAACGCGGCCGGCCGTTGCCTTACTTGTTCATTTAAGAGTGTAAAAAAATTAACCACTTAAGAAAAACAAAAGTAAATTACCAGATTTTAAATTTTTGAAACATCTATTATTAATTTATGACATCCCATTTATATTTATGACGTGTAAGGTTTTCTAACTTTATGTTTAATATTGTTAGCTTGTCAAAAAATATAAAAGACAAACCAAACCTTCACCTACTTGCAAACTTATAAATCATAAGTTTGCAAGCAAATAAAGTTCAAGTAGTCTTTTAAAGGAATTCAACATGCCTGCCTTTAATTGTTGCCTTCCCTCCTTATTTATAACCAACTCCCACAAGCTACTTTTCTTCACAATGTGATGTGGGATAAAGTTGAAGCCTAGTTGATTTTAAGCATTTTGTAGCACACTCGTGGAACATTAATTTATCTTAACCATTACGATTACATCTTTAGATAGACACTAATTACATTTGAAAACATAAGTTATTGGTATAAGTCGATGGCTCTTTTTTATGATTTATAAAATTTTACATTATAAATACAAGAAACATGGTACGAAAAGCTACAGAAGATGCTATGAAGTATAATAGGCACAATCAATTTCTATAAGATTTTATGTTTCTTATAACTGGTTTGCGTTTCTTTTTTACACATGCATAAATTTCTCAATTATATCCTAGGTCTTTCAGTTCTTGTCGGATGCTTGAACCACCGGCCGGATAGGATGGCTAGTCTGATGCTTGGACCGGCTATTATAAGCCAGAGTTAATGTATATTATAATTTGTTTGCTTTAGTGGCAAATAGGAATACAACTTGGTGATCAACACTATATTTGTATGGTTGGTAAAGATGAACATACTCAAAATTCGAAATATCTTTGTTGCTGCCAAGATAACTGAAAATAAGTATTACTTCCAAGTAGACCGTAAAAATCTTGTAACCGGAGGAAATTGTTCGGTCTCAACTAGTTTCCCTATAATAGAAGTTGCATTCACAGGTTAAATGTATTTTTCAAGACATAGTGATAAGTATACAAGGGTGTCCATTTCTAACAAGTTGTGTTTGTGCTCATTAAGAACCTTTTATACTATATTATAAGTTGTATTAAGCCACTTAAGCTCTAGACTTTGTGGCAAAGTTGTCGCCAAAATCCTTCCATGTTCATGTGTTATTCATGGACTTCAACCCTCCGATGAAATGCCATGTTGTAACAATAATGACTTCAACCAATACCAGCTTATGAGTACTTTTTAAAGAAGAGCTTAAAAAAAGCTCAAACTGATAAAGTTATAGCTGATATAGATGCAAAGAAAAGGATTTTAAGATTTTCAACTAGCCTACCTTAATGCCACCATTCTCTTCTATATATAATCAACACCCACTAATTAAGCTTCCTTTCCTCAATCTTCACAACTCGACTTATTTACTTATATCTAAGGGCACTGGCAACCCAGCGGCAAAACAAGCTCGGCAAGCCTTGCCGATCGGCAAGGTGCATTGCCACCTCCACGGTTAGCATGGTTCGGCAAGCTTAGCGGTAGATGCAACCGAATCGGTAAGGAGAGAACCAAGAAAAAAGGAACCGTTGGCCATTTAATAATTTAGTCGTTGGAGGCAGGGATAGAGCCAGTAGGGGCTGGAGGGTGCTTGTTAAAATATCCATTCAAACTTTCAGGGACTATTTCTGTCATTACAGAAACTTTCTAACTCTAATATTTAGTTTTGTCTTTGTTTGTGTGTTTTTCTATTGTGTAGGGACTGAAGCTGTAATTATCTTAAGTTGGATGCTATAAAAGGATTTTTATGGATTAGGGTTTCTGATCTCTGCTTATTATCATCTCACACAGTCTTCGTTATTCTCTCAAAGTTGAATATTATCATTCTTTTGTAATCGTTTGGCTGGTCAACTATTTTGATCAAGTTGTTGTTTCTATTTCTATACTTTAGATCATTCATTGTGATCTATTTGATTCTGGTTTCTTGTATTGTAAAGATTGAGGTATTAATTTGAATCAAGGGGTGGTTGGTTGGATCCAATCTTGGTGTTATTAGAATTCCTACATGGTATCAGAGCTACGGCTCTTGATTATCGTTTAGATTGGTGATTTGGATTTCTAGGGTTTCATCTGATTTTTGGGGGTTTCTTCGATTTGAGTTAGATCTGATAGTTTTGTGGTTAATTCAACAATCTTTGTTGGGTTAATTGTTGTTGGTGATTGGATCTGGTATTTTAGGGTTTGATCTCAAAAACCCTAATTGTTCTGAATATTGGGGGTTTGTTGTTTCTGGAGTTTCTGGTGTTATTGGGACCTGATTCTTTCACAATATCTCTTAACTAGTGAATTAAGAGTATTGTGAGTTCTTTCCGCATTCTTTACCGTATAGCACTGTAAGTGTTCTTCTCTTCTTTTAAGATTATTTGGTTTTAGTTTAGAGGGTGCAAACGGTGTGACTAACATCTTGATCTGCCTCCTTGAGAGGTGTGAATACCTGCTCTGGTCACATCCAGTCCTCTAGGCTGGGATTTGTAATTCTTGGGTGTGAGTTTTATTGTTTTTTCTTTGGTTCTTGTTTCTTGATTATCTGTTTTTCTTGTTTGTTTTTCTTATCTGTTTATTATGGCTGCTGGTAGTAGTAATGAGAATCTTATTAGTAGTCTTGATATAAGTAGCCCTTTATACTTACATGCTAATGATATTAGTACTAGTTCTATTATATCTGTGAAACTTACTGGTACTGATAACTATAGAGTTTGGTCTACTGCTATGAAACTTGCTATTAATACTAGAAATAAAACTGGATTTATTGATGGTACTTGTATTAAGGCTACTTATGTTTCTAGTGATGTTTTGGCTAATCAGTGGGAAAGATGTAATTCTATTGTGTTATCTTGGTTGCTTAATTATGTTTCTGAAGAATTGTATCTTGGTCAAATGTTTTCTGTTAATGCTCATGAAGTTTGGACTGAACTTAAGGAAACATATGATAAACTTGATGGGTCTATAATTCTCAACTTAATGCAGAAAATCAATAATTTCAAGCAAGGTGAATTAACTGTTTCTGAGTACTATCATAAGCTGAATTCTTTATGGAGAGAATTTGATATTATGACCAAATTGCCTAAGTGTGTTTGTGCTGCTAGAGAAGATGTGCTAAAACATAATCAATTAATGAAACTTATGCAATTTCTCATGGGTCTTAATGATGTCTATCAACCTATCAGAAGTAGTATTCTCTCTAGAGAAACACTTCCTGATGTGAAAGATGCTTTTGCTATTGTTTCCAGAGAAGAATCTCACAGAGGCATTGCTTCTTCTTCTTCTGGTTCTGAGACTAAACCTCAAATTTCTGGTTTTATAGCTAAAACTAATTGGACTAATAATGGTACTAAAAGGAATGATAATAACTTTGATAATAAAATGTTTTCTGGAACTGATAACAGAAAGCCTTGGAATAATAATAATAGTGGGAGTAATAGAGGACCTAATCCTAATCTGCTTTGTAATAATTGTGGTAAAATTGGTCATACCATTGATAGATGTTTTGAACTTGTTGGGTTTCCACCTGGTTATAATAAAAATCCTGGTCCAAAACAAAATGGTTTTAAAACTTCTTTTACTGCTAATTCTAATAATTCTTCTTCTGATAATGGTTCTACTATGTCTTTCACTAATGAACAAATGATGAAACTTATGAGTCTTATCAATGAGATGCCTTCCAGTGGAATGCAGTCTAACATGGCAGGTATGCCTAGTTTTAAAAACAACAATGTTTTCTTTAATATAAACTTTCATAAGTTTTATAATAGTAATACTGTGTTATGTAAAATGAGTATTGGCTGGATCATAGATTCAGGTGCCAACCAACATATGACTGTTTCTACTTTAAATATGTTTGGAATTATTGATATATCTGATTTAAATTTAACAGTGGGTCATCCTAATGGCACTCTTGCTAAAATTAAATATGTTGGAAATTTAAAGCTTTCTGAAAATGTCATATTATATGATGTGTTGGTTGTACCTGAATATTGTGTCAGTCTTTTATCAGTTCATAAACTTATTAAAGACAGCAGAATGTTTGTTGTTTTTTCTGAAACAAAATGTTACATTCAGGATTTGAATCAAAACAAAATCATGGGGACTGGTAGTGAAAATGGTGGACTTTATCTGTTTGATTCTCCCTCTTCCTCTACTTCTAAGAATCAAGTTTTAGGTAATTTGTCTGTTCAATGTTTTGTTTCTAAGTCTTTATGGCATCACAGGCTTGGTCATCCTTTTGATCATGCTATTGATTTGCTTCACTCTGAGCTTAAGTTCACTAAGGATTCTCATGTTTCACCTTGTGACATCTGTCATAAGGCTAAACAGACAAGAGAACCTTTTCCTCTTAGTGAACATAAAAGTTCTGCTATTGGTGACCTTGTGCATATTGATCTTTGGGGACCTTATAAGGTTACTAGCAGAGATGGTTTTAGGTATTTCATGACTATTGTGGATGACTATACTAGGGCTGTGTGGATTTATCTTATTAAAACTAAAGATGAAGTGTATAATTGTTTTGTTACATATATAAATTTGATTCTAACTCAATTTAAATGTAACATTAAGACTGTTAGGTCTGACAATGGTACTGAATTTGTGAATAACAAGATGAATAGTCTATTTGACAGCCTTGGTATTGTGCATCAAACTACTTGTGCTTACACTCCTCAGCAAAATGGGATTGCGGAGAGAAAGCATAGGCACTTGTTGAATGTCGCTAGAAGTTTGTTATTTCAAAGTGGTATTTCTATTAGTATGTGGCCTGAGTGTATCTTAACTGCTGCTTACCTCATTAACATGTTACCTTCTTCTGTGCTGAGTGAAAAATCTCCCTTTGAATGTGTGTATGGTAGAAAACCAAGACTTTCTCATTTGAGAAGTTTTGGCTGTTTATGTTTCTCATCTATTCTAAATAATTCTGATAAATTTTCTTCTAGGTCTGAAAAATGTGTTCTTATTGGTTTTTCTACTACTAAAAAGACATATAAACTTTACAGTCTTGAAACAAAAATGATATTTTTTTCAAGAGATGTTCAATTTTATGAAACTATCTTTCCATTTAAAATGAACACTAATTTGATTTCTGATCAGACTTATGAAAATGTTGAGGCTACTTTAAATACTCTAAATTTTTTTTGATGAGAAATACTATGATCAAAGTCCCAATGATGAAGGGAGAGGTACAAATACCCCCTATGATGAAAGTGATGCCTATTCTTGCCCCAGAAGTATAAATACTTCTGATGATGGTAGGAATACTGGTGTTGCTACATCCATGGGTGATAATACTCCACCTGAGGGCACTGTTCCTTCTAATTCTTCTCAAAATGCATCCACTCAGAACATAAGTCAAGAGCAGCCTGAATTTAGGAGATCTAGTAGACCTACTAAGTTGCCTGCTAGGTTTAATGATTTTGTTGTAAGCAGTAGTGTTAAGTATGATATTGAGAAATATGTTTGTTATTCTAGGCTGAGTTCTACTACTTTAAATAAAGTTGTTATTCTACTTCTTATGAAGAGGCATCTAAAAATCCTAATTCGATTCAGGCTATAAATAATGAAGTTACTGCTTTAAAAAGAAATGATAATTGGACTGAGTGTGAACTACCTCCAGGTAGAAAACCTGTTAGTAGTAAATGGTTGTGGAAAATTAAGTATAAGTCCACAGGTGAAATTGATAAGTATAAAGCCAGGCTAGTAGCCAAGGGCTATAGCCATAGGGAGGGATTTGATTATATGGAAACATTTAGTCCTGTGGTTAAGATGTCTACAGTTAGGTGCATGATTAATGTGGCTATTTGCAATAATTGGAGTCTTATCCAGTTAGATGTTAAAAATGCTTTTCTGTATGGTAACTTAACTGAGGATGTTTATATGACTTTACCCCCTGGCTTTGATGATCATAAATCTAAAGTTGTGAAGCTTAACAAGTCCTTATATGGTCTTAAACAAGCTCCTAGACAGTGGAATGAAAAATTAACTAATGCTCTTAGTGAACATGGCTTTGTGCAGTCTAAATTTGATTATTCTTTGTTTACTAAGAAATCTGGGAATATTTTTTTTGGCTCTTTTAGTATATGTTGATGATATTGTTATTACTGGCAATGATAACAATGAAATTGAAAAGTTTAAAGTGTTTCTGCAGTCTAAGTTTCAAATAAAAGACTTGGGAAAGTTAAAATATTTTCTTGGCATAAAAGTTTTAGAAAATGATAAAGGTGTTTGTCTTAGTCAAAGAAAATATTGTCTTGAACTCTTACATGAATATGGTTTACTTGATGCTAAGCCTGTTGACACACCTTTACCAGAAAATACTACTCTTAATCATATTGAAAGTAATGATGATAAAGCTTTGAAAAATATTGGTAATTACCAAAAACTGGTGGGTAAATTGATTTACTTAACTAATACTAGACCAGATATATCTTATTCTGTTCATTGCTTGAGTCAATATATGCATGCTCCTCTTGAGTCTCATTTGAATGCTGCATTAAGAGTTTTGAGATATTTAAAAGGATCTCCTAGAAATGGTATTCAAATTAACAAAAATGGAAGTCTTAAGCTTAGAGCTTATTCTGATTCAGATTGGGCTAGATGTCCTGTTACTAGGAAATCTGTGTCTGGCTATTGTGTTTTTCTGGGTGATTCATTAGTTACTTGGAAAAGTAAAAAACAATCTACTCTTTCTAGATCCTCTGCAGAGGCTGAGTACAGAAGTATGGCTTCTTGTACATGTGAAGTTATTTGGTTGTGTAATCTTCTTGGTGATATGGGGGTTAGTGATCTATTACGTGTGAAGTTGTATTGTGATAACAGTTCAGCTTTACAGATTGCTGGAAATCCTGTTTTTCATGAAAAAACAAAACACTTTGAGAATGATGTTCATCTTGTGAGAGAAAAGGTGTCTGCTGGTGTTATTAAGACTGAGAAGATTCATACTTCTCAGCAAATTGCAGATGTGTTCACAAAAGCTTTAGACTGTAAAAGTCATAAGTTTTTGTGTGGTCATTTGGGTATGATGGATATGTTTGCTGTGAAAGGATGATGGTTTGAAAGTTTGAGGGAGGGTGTTAAAATATCGATTCAAACTTTCAGGGACTGTTTCTATCATTACAGAAACTTTCTAACTCTAATATTTAGTTTTGTCTCTGTTTGTGTGTTTTTCTATTGTACAAGGACTGAAGCTGTAATTATCTTAAGTTGGATGCTATAAAAGGATTGCTATGGATTAGGGTTTCTGATCTCTGCTTATTATCATCTCACACAGTCTTCGTTATTCTCTCAAAGTTGAATATTATCATTCTTTTGTAATCGTTTGGCTGGTCAACTATTTTGATCCAGTTGTTGTTTCTGTTTCTATACTTTAGATCATTCATTGTGATCTATTTGATTCTGGTTTCTTGTATTGTAAAGATTGAGGTATTAATTTGAATCAAGGGGTGGTTGGTTGGATTCAATCTTGGTGTTATTAGAATTTCTACAGTGCTCGGCCACCGGCCCAACTACCCTACCTTGTAGCTTGGATAATAGCCTATGCAAATGGTGTTTTTGATCAGTTTTATGTAACGGAGATGGTGTTTTTGATGATAAAATGGTCCGGTAAACAAGTTTAGAGAATAAGAAAAAAAAACGTTGTCGGAAAAAGGTGTTTCAGGTTGGCCGGAAGATACGTGAAAGATGAAGATGAAGATTTACTATTTACTTTTTGTGATTGGGTAAATAGTTACTCATTTGTCTCATTAGTCACGTGATAAGTGACATGAGGAGTTGCATATTTTCCTTTTACAATCTATTACTGTACTATGTTTTTATTTTTATATATTTTTGTTTTAGTATCTCTTTTCTATTTTAATAATGTTTAAAAAGTATACTGGTCATAAAATAAAGAATACATTGGTCATAAAATATAAACCTTGCCATAAGTTCTTACTTGTTATATTTGTCAAACTGTTTATATGTTTACAAATAGATCATAACATAGTTATATATCTTCAAAAGCTTATTTCCGTAAAAACCAAAATTCGTGTCATCGAGATCTTTCTGTTGTAAAATCAAGTGTGGATACAAAATCCCCTTGTTTGAAAATGGTTGGAGGCTTATTTAACTTCTTCATCTTTTGGTACCAAGATTGTCACTAAAAAAGTATGTTGGGGTATGTTGTGGTATGAAATGTGTTGTGAACATGTTATTGGTTGATTTCGTTTAATCTTGAAGCAAAGTTAGGCAAGGTTGCCACCCCTAACTACATTACATTTTTAGATAAAAACTATGCTTTTTACTCTCTTTTTTTTTTTTTTTTTTTTTCTTTTTTTATTATTATTTTTTTTAGTGTGTCACTAGAAACATTTTGGTACTAAGTTACGGAAATAAGTCAATAGTTCATTGTATGAGTTACAAAAGTAAACACGAATAGTAACCAAGACATTTTTTTTTTGTAGCATTTGTGTTTCTCATAAATCTTTTCCTTTTCTTGCATAGATAAGTATTGCTATGAATAATTACAAAAATATGCAAAATCATTTACTTTGTCAGCTTCTTACTGTGCTTTAGTTGTAAGTAAGGAATATTAGGACTTTCTAATGATCATCAACAAAGTTATAGTCATGTCGAGTTAACAGTTTTGACATTCTTGAAATATGAAAAAGGCCGATACTCTTGAGCATTTTTGCTTAAAGTTTTAGCTAAGCAAAAGACATAAGTGAATTGTTATAATTTATACATGCCCGTCTTGTATCTATCATTTCCTCTATTTTTACGAACATATTTCCTTCAGAGTGCGACGTGGGATGGTCAAGACCCAGTTGATTTTAAGCAACTAGCTACACTTCTAAGATTATAATTAAGTTTTGGTAAACACTAATTAATGTGTGATATAACCTGCATATTATAAGCAATGATGTTACCCCCAACCTAAGTATATTTAAAAGCCATAGTGACTCTAAGAGCATAAAAGTGACTTTGAAATCAAGTTGAGTTTAGTTGGTTCCCCCTAAGTATTCTAGATGGGTCCAATTGGGTATTAATAACAATAACGTACTCTTAGTTTCTACTGCTCCCTATATGTCAAAACTAAGGTTCATCTTTTTTTTTAGCTCGTCTTACGATCACATCAAATAACAAAACTAGTTCTTCATCTTTGTTCTAACATGTGTCTTCAATATATTCGTTATTAAAAGAGTGGGATGATGTTTGGGTTGGAGAAGGTAACCTTATGAGGTAACTCAAACCACGTTTTTGGTAATTTGGATTTATAGACATCGATCAGGTAACTCAAAGCATGTTTCTGGTCATTTGGAATTTAGACGTAGAGTTTGTTTCGACCTACAACCATCAACGAGAGACACTATAGATGGCTAGATAAAATGTTTGTCTCACTCCTGGATTTATGATAGAAGTACACATTCTCGTCCTCATCGACTGGATCTCACCGGCGTTTAATATTGTGTGGTTGTCAATTATTCTAAAAGCAATGGTCAAAATTTATGGTGTGTTGAGATTTATATAACTTTATATATACAATTGTAAGCTTATCCAATAATATAAAAATCATTGGTCAAAAGTTTATGCTTGCAAGCTTATAAAACTCAAATCTTAAGCTTGCAAGCAACTAAAAGTTTACCAAAGGCTTTTATAGAATTCAACATGAATACTTTATAGATACACTAGTTTCTAATTGAGTCAAAACCCAATTGATTTTAGGCAAATTGTAGTACATGTTTAAATAAACACTTGGGGTATTTTTGGTAAAAATAGATGTTGCTGGTGTTGGTGCTGAAAAGATTAAAATTGTAGGTTTTTTTCTTTTTTTTTTTTTAGTAGTAGTAGCAGTGTTGGTGTTGTGGCAGAAAAAGATTAAAATCTGTTAATTTGTGAAAAATAATCTTCATAATCCTTTAAAAGCTGGTTTTGAGAACTTATTTTTTTAAAACTTATTTTTCTAAAATAATTTACAATCATAGTTTGCCAAACAAAGATTTATTTTTTACCAAAGCTTATTTTTCAAAAAAATAATCTTAAACCTCCATAATCTTTCATAATTTCTTACGTCAAACATGCCCTTATTACTGTGTCTTATGATGTTATACTTGGCGGTTAGCACTTGTTTTATTTCCCATAGTTGTATGATTATCTTAATTCGTAAGTGTGACATTTTAAAACCTAAGTTACTCATATCAACGTTTTATACATATAGTTTACCCATATCAATGTTTTATAAAAGTTACCCGAACAAGAATCCTCAAGTTTCGCCATTGTCTTTGTTCGGCCATTGTCTTTACATTTCAAGTACATGTTTCATATAAAAGATTATGGAAGCAATCAAATATACATATGAATAATTTTATATGAATAATAAAAATTATAAATTCACAAGTACTTATAGTTTGAAACATGTTAGCGCACAAGCAATATAATTAATTAACTATAATACATTTAACAATATTTAAAAATAATATAAATACCTAGGGTAGAGATCCAATAAGAAGAATAATTAAAATGAGAAGGGTAAGAAGTAATTCTAACTACACATTTTTATATGGGAGGGAAAATTTGAATGAAGATGCATCCATTTTTGTAGGTGCATCTAGAATGTGTGGTTGTGGTTACTTCTTATCATTCCTATTTTAATTATTCTTCCTATTTGATCCTAACTTTAAATACCTAAACTAAATTACTAAATCGGAAATATTTAAAACATCTGTTATTAAATTATGACCTTAACTACTTATACAGTTATACTTGTGACCTGGTTTAGTTGTCCTAACGCTCTTTTCCACCTGTATAAAAAGGGAGTTGATTTTCACAATACAAGTAGATATAGCGAAGTATTAGTTTGGTAAATCAATACATACTTTGATGAGGTTACATAAATCACGTTTCTGATCATTTAGAATTATAAACATTAAGTTTGTTTCGACCAACAACAATCAAGAGAGACACGATAAAATCTTTGTCTCACTTTTGGATTTATAATCGAAGTAAACATTCTCGTCCTCAATGGATCGATTGGATCTCAAATCCAATCTCTTCTTACAACCGACAGTGATATGGTTTTAATAACATTTCTAAATGTAGTCAATGCAAACAACATTGACCATTAACTTTTTTGAGTGAAAAAAAAAAAGAAAAAAAAAGAAAAGAAAAAGAAAAGAAAGTCAAAAGATTAAAGGTGAAATTCAATGCAAACCATAGACCACTAGTGTAACTTTTCTATGTGGTAATCGGTCAAACATGTCACATAACCGTTAATATTACATATATTGTTCAAAATTTGAAACGTACATTGTTCAAAATGTGAAAGTATTTTGCGTATTATAATAATTTTCAAAGTTTATTACATATCTCTGCAATTTTGAATAAATATGTTGCGTATTTTTAGCTTTCACCTCTAACTATAATACATTTAACATTATGTAAAGAAAACTAATCACTTAAACAAAAACAAAATGTATATTACTAGATTTAAAATTTGAAAGATCTGTTATTAATTTATGATACACCATTTATATTATTTGATGGCGTATCAACATTTTCTAACTTTTTGTTTAAAATTATAAGCTTGTCAAACAATATAAAAGCCAACACCTGCTTCTATTGCTTGCAAACTTATAAATTCTAAATCATTTGCATGCAATTGAAGATGGAGTTGGCATTTAAAGAAATTCAACATGCATACTTTAAATTGTATCCTTCCCTCCTTATTTATAACCAACTCCCCACAAGCCAATTTTCTTCAAAATGCGATGTGGGACGCCAAAAGTTTGAAACCCAATTGATTTTAAGCATCTTGTAGTACACTGGTGGTGTATTTCAATTTATCTTAACCATTATGATTACATATTTAGATAGACACTAATTAATGTTATGCTTTGCTTGCACTAGTTGTATTTCTCATAATTCTATAATTGTTTTATAAGTGTTTATAAGTAATTGTGACATCTAAAAACATAAGGTTATTGGTATAGGACAACTAGTCTGAAGCCTAGACCAACTATTAAAACCATAGTTCCTGTATATTATAATTTGTTTTCTTCTTACTAGTGCGTTAGATGGAGATAGGAATAAAACTTGCTGATCAACGCTAAAGTTGTACGGTTTGTAAAGGTTAACATACTCAAAATTTGAAACGTCTTTGTTGCTGCCAAAATGACTCAAAATAACTATTACGTCCAAGAAGACAATAAAATCTTGTAACTGGAGGAAACGGTTCGGTTCAATAAAAATAAGTATCTAAGAGTGTCCCTTTCTAACAAGTAGTGTTTGTGCTCATCAATGTTTGTTTGCCGAAACGATGTATTAAGCCACATAAGCTCTACACTTTGTGCAAAAGTTGCAAGAAAATTGCTCGCAATGGATTTTGCCGAATACCCTTCCATGTTCATGTGTTGTTCATGTAAGTTCCAAGCATCGTTAAGCTTGCGTGCATCAATCAAAACCCAATCTAATTTAAGCAAATTTCTAGCACACTGCTATATTTGAAACTTTGTGAGTGCACCAGCATTGTAACGAGTTAACTATAATTCATCTTACTGTATGTAAAAAAATTAATCATCTAAGCAAAAACAAAAAGTAAATTACTAAACTGAAAAAATTTGAAGCATCTGTTATTAACTTCTATCATTGACCATGTTCCGGAACAAACCTAAAAAAGGGTTGTCACAAAATTTAAAACTTTTATAATAACAAACGAAAGACAAACTTTTAAAAAATCATTGGAAAAAATGTACAATTTTTTTTCATTCTTCACTCCGACCAGCTTCTTTTTGTTTATTAATTAAGTCTGGAACTGATGAATAACTTTTTAGGTTTCTCTTAATCAAATTATGTGGTAAATAAAAATTTAGCATTCTAAAAACTTAGCACGTTGAATTTCTTAAAAGCCTATGCGCCTATGTAACGGGCTGAGATATGGGATTCACCCATATCCGTTGTACTTAAGTGTTTTTTAGTGTAATATATTTACCGGGTCGTTGACCTTTTACCCAAAAAACTTTTCTTTGCCTGCAAGCTTATGACTAGCTTGTTCTATAAGTTTGCACAGAGAAAACTTGAACATTGTCTATAGAAATGTTTGACAAGCTCATATTTCTAAATAATAAGTTAGCTAAACCTTAACCCGTCTAGTTTTTTACGGGACTAATGATAATTTTAGACATATTTAACTTTTTAACCTAGGTTCACATGAGTTATTAAACGTGGATTGTAAACTAATTACATTACAAGAAAAAGATTGGATTTGGATCCACTCGGTTCATTGAGGACGAGAGCGTTTACTTCTATTACAAAATCCGCAAGTGTGATAAAAGTTATATCTTGTCTTCTAGATTGTCTTTCCTTGATGGTTATGATCGAAACAAACTCGATTTCTCTAGTTCCAAATGACCGGAAAGGCAGTTTGAATGACTTTACCAGAGTACGTATTAATTGGATATAGGTGGAAGAGTGGAGTTTTAAGACAACTAACCCAGGCCTTCCAAGTTTTTTGGGTAGTCAGTTGTTAAGTTCAAGTTGTAAGTTTGTTATTTACATCCACTTTAAGGCGTGATAGTATTTTTCAACGCTATTTATTTGTACTCACAGAGTTCAAACCAACTTATGAAATCTGACTAACTTTACAGGGGGATAAATAAGGATGGGACTTTAGTTTGGCTCTCTTGAGTCTTTCTTAATCATTGTTTTATGTTGGTGAGAACTTGTCAAAAAAACATAAAACATAATATTATGATAATCCTTTAACCATAAAACATACATGCAAACATAAAACATAATATTAAGCAATTCTCACCGACACCTGAAACTTAAATGCATCTTACCTTAGCTACCTCGACCACCCGTTGCCACACAAACCTTGAAAAGAAAACCCACGAAACCGCGCCTTCAGCACTTCTCCACGACCAACATAACTCATAACTACAAGTCTTCAACCATTCGATAATCAACGCGTGAAGTTCGAGCACCACCCATTTCTTATACATGATCACTCACTTTTGGAAAAAAGAGCTTCAAGTAACTCTATGAGCCGGTAAACCACAACCAACACGGCCTTAGATAATATGGGTTAGACACGCATATATGTCTAACTTAAACCTCATGGGTGCGGATTGAGCACGTTTCATCGCAAACAGACGGTATAACATCATAAAACTATGGGAAATAAAACTATTGCAAGTCATAACATCATAACAAACATTAACTAGTGTTTATCTAAACATGAACTCGTAATCGTTAAGATAAACTCAAATATAACTGCGTACACATATTGCTTAAATCAATTGGGAATTGACTTCTGAGCATCCCACATCGGTTTGTAAAGAAACGTTGCTTGTGAGAGTCGGTTATAAATAAGGAGGGAAGGATTCTATTCAAGGCAGGCATGTTGAATTCCTTTAAGAGCCTATTTCATTGTTTTGTTGCCTGCAAACTTATGATTGGAGTTTTATATGTTTGTAGGCCAAAGCCATGGAAGATGTTTTTATATTTTTTTGACAAGCTTACAATTTTATATATAAAGTTTTGACAAGCGTTGAATTTTATAAGTATAAAGTTTTTTTATATTTTTTTTGTCAAGCTTACAATTTTATATATAAAGTTTTGACAAGGGTGCAATTTTAAATACGAAGTTAGAAAACCTTGACACGCCACAAATATAAATGGTTTATGTCATAAATTTTTACAAATGTTTCAATTTACTAGTAATTTACTTTTTGTTTTTGCTTAGGTGATTAATTTTTTTAGATATTGTTAACTAGTTATAATGTTTGTGCCATCGTAAGTTTCAAACTATGAGTACAACTAAGCCTTATATCTAACTATGTTAGTTCGGCGTGAACTTATGATTTTTTATTATTCATGATTTGATTAATTTCAAAATCTTTTATCCTTAACAATTATTTATGGAACGCATATTTGAAGATCCAAATGCACTAGCGGAACTTGAGGATACTTGTTCGGGGGCTAAGGTCATGCATGCTAGCGTAAACTGTCACTTTCATATAAATAAAACATCGATATGGGTAATAATAGAGTGCAAAAGAGTAACCGTTAAAATGATAACTTAGCCCAACAACTAATGCCAAAGTGTTGGAGAAGTTATATGTCGACATAAGAGAACTTTAGAGACAATATAGTCGAACTTTAACCAAGTAAACATGAAAGTTAAGCAATCACACATACAAAAAATCTGCATAAAGGAATTATAATCGTTGGTCGTTGTTAAAGTTTATGAATATGAAAGTTAACTGGTTTTCTCTCACCTTTGATTTTTTCAAAACGAGGTTTATTTTTTTATTAAATTACTAGTTATAGTGAACCGTACACGCACGAGGTTCGGGCAATGATAACAACAATAATTATTTATCAAATGCATGTTTTCAGGCAACGATATTAACAGATACAGTAATATATTTTTAAGTATATGTTTGTTAGAAACGTGTCGTGTTCATTATATGTAGGGTTGTTGGAATTATGATATCATGACATTCATATATTATAAACCAAACACATCAAGTGAGCATAGCGGAAGCAATTCTAACAAGACCAAATAACATGTAATTAATTAATCAATATTTAAATAGTAAACATACCTTTGTGATTCTAGACCGAACAAGAATCAAATTGCAATCTTCAATTAAGAACTCTAATTAGGGTTTATGTGGATTACAAGAATTACCCCTTACCTCTTTTGTAATTCAATCCAAAAATCAAACAATAGTGTGTTTGATTCACGTTCATGTACACACGCACTAATTCAAGAAAAAATTTATGCAAGTAATTAAACACAAAACTTTGTAGATCAAGAAAATCGAATCCCTTAGGGGATAAGTTTGATGGATCGACCAAGGGACAAAGAAGAGGAGAGAAAACACCAAGATGTGTGTGTACAAGTTATATGAAAACAATGCACCTTGGGTTTTTATATATATTATTCAAAACTTGGAGCTCAAGGCACAAAGGAGGTGGGATACCCCCCTTGGCCGATCGGTTTGGGAGTCCCCTAAGGAATTCCGGAACCTTCCCTTATTTCCAAATTTTCCTTAGTATTACTTTCCTAATATTCGTTAATAGGTCATTAGTCATTTATCATTAAATACTAATTACTATTACTAGTTTTGTGTTTATTAATAATTACTTATAACATTTTATAAATAATTATTTCTTTTTCTCTTCATACGTATTGTGTGCAATCCCGTGATCTCAAGTTCGATCCTAACACACGACTATTATTATAATGTCTATAAAACCAACAGCTCCCACTTAGACATATCATAATAGTGTGATCACATCGGTTAGCGTCTTGCAACACGCCGATGCCTCTAGTACAACTTGAGTAAGGCTCCTGGAAAACCTTTTAATGATTTCTCATTATTATTATCCCTTTGTTTGTAATACCGTGTTAAATAAGGATATGGATCTAGGTCATTCCTTAATTAACCATTCTGTTTCTCGTTGTTAGAAATTGACAAGATTACCAAATCTTCTGAACCTTTCAGAAAAGACCTTAGGCGTGGCCACGCAAACACCTTGACAACCCTACGAGGGTCCCAGCAGTATTAAACTCCAAAAATTAATTTGAAGGAACAAATTCGATATTGATTACAAGCAAAACACACAAACTTTGTAACACTTCCGAAAACAACCCTTATGACTACCAGTTACGTATAGCGTTAAGTTGTTCCACAAAAATGTACTACATTCATGACCGTTATCTTGTATCTTAAGTCTAAGGATAACTTCTTATGATTTACTTAATGACAAGATCCATAAAGTAACGTCATATAGTTGGGATAAGTCCTATATTCAGTATCATCGAATATCGTCTGAAATGGCATGACTACGCATCAATATACTTGAAGTATATTATACCAACTTCATATTTGTCTTAAGTTAATAATATTCCCATATTATTAACTCACAACGGACAATTTAGAATAACTCTTATTCATGGATTTAAACATGCAAAAATAGGACAACAATAATTAACAATAGAAATAAACATACCAACATACTTTATTTCATTTAAAATAATAATTGTTTATAATATCCTTTATCCAAATACTAATCACAGTTATGCATGAAACTACTAGCTAATTTAAGCCCAATTCCATTGGCCAATTCATTAAGCTTCTCTTTCGCCAAAGCCTTAGTGAATGGATCAGCTAAGTTATCATCTGTGTGAACTTTCAGCATATTTATTTCACCTTCGTTAACCTTTTCACGAACAATGTGATACTTCCGTAGAAAATGTCTGGTGCCTCTCATGACTCCAGGTTCATTGGCAAATATGATTGCAGCAGAATTGTCACAATACATATTAATAGGTAATTCAATTGAAGGGATAACACCAAGCCCTGAAACGAATTTCCTAATCCAAACAGCCTCCATAGCAGCTTCTGAAGCAGCAATGTATTCAGCTTCTGTTGCAGACATCGCAATTGTACTCTGCTTCTTGCTCCTCCAGTCTACTGCTCCTCCATTACTAACAAAGACATAACCCGTCTGAGACTTCGAATCATCTTTATTACTTTGAAAGGACGCATCGCAGAAACCTGTAACACAAAGTTCTGCAGCTGGATCTCCACCATATACCAAAAACATATCTTTTGTATTTCTCAAATACTTAATAATATGCTTAAGAGCAATCCAATGTTTTTCACCTGGATTCTGTTGAAATTGACTGGTAATATTTTGAGCAAACGCCACATCTGGCCTTGTGCACTTTACCGCATACATAATAGATCCTACAGCCGAAGCATAAGGAACTTTACTCATGCGATCCACCTCAGCAGGTGTTGAAGCACAAAACTCATCACATAAGCCATGTTTTACTTCCATCGACAAATATCCTTTCTTGGAATTTTGCATATTGAATCTTTTCAATATTTTGTCAATGTAAGCACTTTGACTTAATCCAATTAACCGCCTTGATCTATCTCTATAGATTTTGATTCCCAGAATGTATGCAGCTTCTCCTAAATCTTTCATAGAAAAGCACTTTCCAAGATATGCCTTTACTTTTTGCAAACTTGGAATGTCTTTTCCCATGATCAATATGTCATCAACATATAAAATTAGGAAAATTACATTATCACTCCCACTAGCTTTGTGATACACACATGGCTCATCAAGATTTTGAGTGAATCCAAACTTTTTGATTTCAGCATCAAATCTCTTGTTCCATTGTTGTGATGCTTGCTTTAATCCATAAATGGACCTTTTAAGTTTGCATACACGATTTGGAAACTCTGGATTTTCAAACCCTTCTGGTTGTGCCATATAGATGTCTTCATCTAGATGACCATTTAAGAAAGCGGTTTTCACATCCATTGGCCATATCTCATAGTCATAGTATGCTACTATAGCTATGAGAATCCTTATAGCTCTTATGTCTACTATAGGAGAAAACGTCTCCTCGTAATCAATTCCAAAAGTTTGAGTAAAACCTTTAGCAATTAGACGAGCCTTATAAGTGTGTGCATTTCCATCCATGTCAGTCTTAATCTTGTAGAGCCACTTACTCCCAACTACCTTGGCACCAGGAGGTAAGTCTACTTCTTCCCACACTTCATTATCATGCATGGATTGTATTTCCCCATCCATAGCAGCTTTCCATTTAACCTTTTCAGGACTATTAATGGCAGCTCTATAACTAGTAGGTTCATTAAGATCCCCTAGTAAATGCTCATCAACCTCTACATTAAGACATAGATGGTCAGGAGCTTTCACAGATCTTGAAGATCTGCGAATGGGAACTACTTCAACTTCCGGTGGAGGACCCAGACTTTCCGGTTCTACAGGAAGTGTGCTAGTGTTTTCTGAAGGTAATGCATTATCTAGATCACATACTCTCCCACTGACTTCTTGAGTTACAAAATCACTTTCAAGAAAGTCACCATACCTAGCAACAAACAATTTGTTCTCAGGTGGGTAGTAAAAGTAGTAACCCATTGTTTCCTTTGGATATCCTACAAAAATGCATTTTACAGATCTTTGTTGGAGTTTATCTTGTGAGTCACGTTTAACATACGCCTCACAACCCCAGACCTTTAAATAAGACAAGTTTGGAGCTTTTCCAGTCCACATCTCATATGGTGTCTTATCAACCTTCTTGGTGGGAACCATATTCAAAATACGAACAGCTGATTCAGGAGCATAATCCCAAAAAGACAAAGGAAGATTAGTAAGATTATACATTGATCGAACCATGTCTAACAATGTACGATTCCTTCTCTCAGATACACCATTTTGTTGTGGAGTATATGGAGATGTGAGATTCTGGACAATTCCATTCTCAGTTAAGAAATCTTTAAAATCTTGACTAAGGTATTCACCACCTCGATCAGAACGAAGAGCTTTAATCTTCTTTCCCAATTGCAATTCTACTTCTGCTTTGAAAACTTTAAATGTTTCAAACACCTCATGTTTATGCTTAAGTAAATAAACATAACCATAACGGCTGAAATCATCTGTAAAAGTTAAGAAGTAAACAGCACCTCTCCTTGACACATGTCTAAGTGGTCCACATACATTAGTATGTATCAAACCAAGTAGATCTGAAGCTCTTTCTATATTGTTATGAAAAGGTTTCTTCGTCATCTTCCCAGAAATACAAGACTCACACTTATCAAATGACTCATCATTGATATTCTTCAAAAGCCCTTCTCTTTGCAGCTTTTGCATGCGAGTCTTGCCTATATGGGCAAGTCTACAGTGCCAAAGGTAAGACGAATTCAAGTCATACTTCATTCTTTTACTTATGCTGTACATCGAATTATTATTATTGTTGGAAACACAATCATTCATTTCAATTTCAAACACACTATTCACAGCAACAGCATTAAAATAAAATACACCATTTAAAGAAACAGAAATTTTATTGCCATCAATAGTATGAGTAAAACCAAGATCCAACAAACATGAAAAGGAAACAACACCTCTAATTATAGAAGGTGCATAATGACAATTGTTTAAACAAAGTACTAAACCCGAAGGTAAAACTAAATTAAACACTCCTATGGCTTCAACTGCTGCTTGTGCTCCATTGCCCACATGCAGAAATTGCTCCCCATAAGCTAGTCTCCTTTCCTCTCTAAACCCCTAAAGTGTATTAAAAATATTAATACCACATCCAGTATCATATACCCAGAAATTTAATTTATGAGATAAAGTAAATAATTCAATGACAAATAAGTTACCTGAAGTACTGGCGCCCATGTGCCCAGTCTTCTTAACCTTATTGTTTCGCAAGTCATCGAGATAAAGAGGACAATTCCTCTTCCAGTGACCCATCACCTTGCAGTAATGGCATCCTTGATCCTTCTTTGGATTATTCTTCACAGGAGGGTTCTTCTTAGGTTGAGGTGGTTGATAAGCCATAACCTGCTTATTCTTATCCGCCTTCTTCTTTCCTTTACCCTTCTTCTTGTTCGCATTTGGCTTGTTAATTCTACCCCCCTTGAATAGCAAGTACTTGGGGTGTAGGAGCCTTTTGTGGTAAACCTTTCTCATAATCAATGAGCAGTGCGTGCAATTCACTTACTGTCTTCCCCACGCAATGCATATTGAAGTTCCTCACAAAACCACTAAATTCCTTATTAAGGGATCTATTGATTAAGTTCACAGCCATATCATTGTCATAGGGTTTCTTAAGTGTTTGTAGTTGATCCATGTAACTTTTCATTTTCAACACATGAGCACTCACAGATTCACCATCACCCTGCTTACAACCATGTAGAGCCTCCATCAAATCGTAAATCTCTACATTTGATGGTTTCTCATATAGTTTCTTGAGTTCATCAATCATGTTCATGGGGAAATACTCTTCAAACTGCCTTTGAAGAGCTGGTGACATCGCCCCTAATATCATTGCAGCCACATCAATATGTTCCTTACAAGCAAGATTCCATTAAGCCTTGGCAGCATCAGTAGCTGCAGGACCTTCAAGTTCAGCAAGACAAGGCGTTTTCAAGATTTCAAGTTGACCAGTCACTCGCAGGACAATCCTGAGTGCACGAAACCAATCATTGAAATTTTCTGAGCCAGTCAATTTTTCTCGTTCAAAATAAGTTTTGAACACAGAACGAAAGTTGGTGTTATCAGTTTGAGCCATTTCTACAGATAAAGAAAGTTCAAAACATTAGTATTTTTGAAAATACAATTTTTCAAGAAAATTAAAATACCAAAGGAAATCATATCCATAGAATAATCTTGAAAACTAGGATCCACCGTAAACATAGTTTCATCACATCAGTTGATCTGCTAGTAATGAAAGTATAATATGAGGTAACTTGTCGTACAAGTAATTGGCATAACATTTGTCCATCACAAAACATTTGTATTGTAAGCATGTTTAGTCCCCATCTTAATGCCTTGAGTCCAAGATCTCACTTACTACTCAATTTAAGTCGTCTAACTTAAAAACTGTAAACTCACAAATCCATCACATCAGTTGATCTGCTAGCAATGAATTCATGAAATTTACCTCTCCATTGCAATCTCGCCAAGTTCTCACATGACGTAAATTACAACTTCAAGTGTTCTTAATTAGATGACATTCGACTTAATTTTATAAGGGTATTAATTTTGATATGATCAAAATAATGTATGTAGAAGCATGCATACAACTTCATAACATTGGTTTTACAAAACTTTTTTATTACCAATTTGCTAAGAGTAAAATAACAAAGTTTTGATTGAGGTATCGGGTTCACCAATTAAAGAATTACCATCAATTATCGTCCACTATATCGTACTTTTGCATAAGCCCGAAAGCTTAGTGTTTCGGATAATCATTGTGGAATTGTGGTTAATTCACCCTTAAGATGAGAGTGTACGTAATATAGTGATATAGGTAAGTCTAGGGTCGGCAACCAGGCAGTTGTAGAGAACCGGTAGGTGCATGAGCTTTAAAAACCCCTCTCTACAAGTACGTTGGATGGCAACCTTCGGTCTGCCTTTCGCACACTATGTATAAAAACATCAATCAACCAATCCTTTGAAATTTCCTCTTAAAAACCAAAACAATTTCGCCATTTATTTAGTCCGTATTATTTTTCTATTCAAAAAATTACCCTTTTCGTTTATAAACATGTCTAACATAATAATAAACAAAAACAAGTAATGTAAAATAAAAAATAAAACAACTAAATAAACATATATACATAATCATAACAATTAAATATGTATAAAACATGTAGTCACATGCAAATCTTATTCAATAGTCCTATTAATAATCAAATCTAGGTGTACAACGTATTTATTCAATTAACACTTTCTTCTTCTAGGAAAAAGAGTCACATATATCGATAAATCGATTGCGCAAGCCAAAACTAAATAAATACCACATAGCACATAATTGATTACTTAATATTGGAGTCTTCCCCAATTCGACATCTATTAATAAATTTACATATTTCGATATAACTTAATCATTAATTAATATAAACAATTTAAACCATTTAAATTATCACACAATATAAAATCCATGCAAATATGCACTTTTTTATGGATTTAGCTTAACAATTAACATATTGCACCTAGATCGTTTACTAAAATGCATAACAAATTACATGACATCCTAGGGTTTCTAATCAAATTAAAAAATTAAAAACCATAACCCTAAAACCCTTATAAGGTCAATCGACCCATATAATAATTAGGGTTAGGAATCTAACAAAAAACCCTAAAAACATGTAACTAAACGAATCAATATCCAATTTTTATGCGTTTTGATAATTAATTACACATTATAACGGCTCTAGATGCCACTGTTGGAATTATGATATCATGACATTCATATATTATAAACAAAACACATCAAGTGAGCATAGCGGAAGCAATTATAACAAGATCAAATAACATGTAATTAATTAATCAATATTTAAATAGTAAACATATCTTTGTGATTCTAGCCCGAACAAGAATCAAATTGCAATCTTCAATTAAGAACCCTAATTAGGGTTTATGTGGATTACAAGAATTACCCCTTACCTCTTTTGTAATTCAATCCAAGAATCAAACAATAGTGTGTTTGATTCACGTTCTTGTACGCACGTACTAATTCAAGAAAAAGTTTATGCAAGTAATTAAACACAAAACTTTGTAGATCAAGAAAATCGAATCCCTTAGGGGATAAGTTTGATGGATCGACTAAGGAACAAAGAAGAGGAGAGAAAACACCAAGATGTGTGTGTACAAGTTATATGAAAACAATGCACCTTGGGTTTGTTTATATACTATTCAAAACTTGGAGCTCAAGGCACAAAGGAGGTGGGATACCCCCCTTGGCCGATCGGCTTGGGAGTCCCCTAGGGAATTCCGGAACCTTCCCTTGTTTCCAAATTTTTCTTAATATTACTTTCCTAATCTTCGTTAATAGGTCATTAGTCATTTATCATTAAATACTAATTACTATTACTAGTTTTGTGTTTATTAATAATTACTTATAACATTTTATAAATAATTATTTCTTTTTCTCTTCATACGTATTGTGTGCAATCTCATGATCTCAAGTTCGATCCTAACACATGACTATTATTATAATGTCTATAAAACCAACAAGGGTTATATTCACTTTTGAATGACATCAAAGCTTAAACCTCATGGGTGCGGATTGAGCACCTTTCATTGCATAACAACCAATATAACATCATAACCAACATTAATTAGTGTTTATCTAAACATGAACTCGTAATAGTTAAGATAACCTCAATTACTCAAATATAAAAGCACCTGTGTACTACAAAATGGTTAAGATCAAATGGGTTTTGACTTTTGAGCATCCCACATCGCATTGTGAAGAATAGTAGCTTGTGGGAGGTGGTCATAAATAGGGAGGCAAGGACACAATTTGAAGTAGGCATGTTGAATTTCATAAATGCCAACTGTTATAATTTTGTTGCTTGCAAACTTTGTGATTTGTGTTCTATTGGTTTGCAAGAACAAATCTTTGGCAGTTGGTTTTATATTATTTTACAAGCTTGCAATTTTATACATAAAGTTGGTTTTCATATTATTTTACAAGCTTACAATTTTATATAGAAAGTTAGCTTAAACCTTGACTCGACATAAATTATTTTACAAGCATACAATTTTAAATATAAGTTTAGCTAAACCTTGACCCGCCAAAATGGTTTTATGTCATAAAATAATATACTACCTCCGTCCCATAATTATTGTCCACGTTTGACTTTTGAAGTCTTTATTTTGCAACTTTGACCTTAAATATTTTTATTTGTGTTGTATAATACTTGATGAAAATTATACGAATGAAAGTACATTTAAAACTCAATTCATTTATCTATTTTGCATCAAGTAATATATATAACAAAGAAAAATATTGACGGTCAAAGTTGAAAGCTAAAGACTAAAAAAGTCAAATGTGGACAATAATTATGGGACGGAGGGAGTACTAAACAGATTTTAAAGTTTTTCAATTTAGTAGGTAACTTTTTTTTTCCTAACATCTCGTTAAATGTACTATAGTTAACTAGTTTAAATGTATGTGCATTCATAAGGTTCACACTATGAGTGTAAAAAATAATTATATCTAACTATATTAGTTCGGTGTAATTCATGAATTTGATTATTTTCAAAATCTTTTGTCCGTCATAATTATTTATGGAACATATATTTGTGACCCAAAGGCAGTGGCGGAACTTGAGGATTCTTGTTCGGGAGCCAAGATCATGCTAACGTAAACTGTCACTTTCATATATATAAAACAAAGATACAGGTAACAATAGAGTGCAAAAGTGTAACCGCTAAAATGATGCAAAAATGATAACTTAGCCCAGCCACTAATGCCAAAGTACTGGAGCAGTTAAATGTCCACATAAGATAATTTTAGAGACAATATAGTCGAACTTTAACCAAATAAAACATGAAAGTTAAACAATCACAAATACAAAAAATCAGCAGAAAGAAATTAAAATCGTTGGTCGTTGTTAAAGTTTAGGAATATGATGCAACGATATTAACAGATAATATATTTTTAAGTATGTCTTTCTTAGAAATGTGTCATGTTCATTATATGTAGGGTTACAGTCCCAACGGATTAGTTTTTATACGCACCAACATATATTCACTTTTGAATGACATTAAAGCTTGCTCTTGATCCTGCAAAATAAAAAAGAGTGGCAAAGGCCTTTATAAACCATTAAATTAGCATATTCTTGGACAAACTTTTCCATAAATTCGACCCATGCATATACTTGTAAGGTCTAAAGTGAAATTATAGTGGTCCAATGGGTTAATGATGTAAAACCATAGTAGCGCAATTCGATAAAGTTGAATACTTGAGTTCTACTACCATGAATAGTAGAATGGTACATGGTTCAATTGTAGAACATGCTAGTTACCATAGGAACATTTCCATTGATTTTAAGCAATTTAAAGTACACTGCATATCTCTAGTAATCTGATCGATCAAGACCTCTTTTGTAGACCACATTTCTTGTTCGATTTGTTGGTTTTCCGTCCTTGTCGCAAATGATCACCATTATACATTTTTCTACTGCTTGCAACCATCATGGGTCCTTAAAGTGGGCCTCATCTTATACAGGCAGGTATCCCTTCATTATACATGATCACACGCTTTTGGAAAGAAGAGCTTCGAGTAACTATCAGCTCGTAAACCCACAACCAACGCGGCTTTCAATAATATGCATTAGACACGTATATGTGTCTAACTTAAACCTCATGGAAACGGATTGAGCACCTTTCATTGCATACCTGCCTGTATAACATCATAAAACTATAGGAAATAAAACTAGTGCTAACTGTCAAGTATATGTTAGAATATAAGAATCATGACAATCATAAATAGGTAAACACATTTGCGGAAGCGTAGGAACATCTATAACACATAAGAGATTAACATAAATTAAATAGAAACGTACCGTGGTGATTCTAGCCCGAACAAGAATCAAAAGCAATTGTCTTTAACAATATGAAGAACCCTAATTAGGGTTTATATGGATCAATGATTAACCCCTTACCGTTTTGTTAATCGATCCCTTGATAATTACTAAAGTAAGTAATTACCTCGTTCTTGTACACACAAACTACTAACGAATTAAAGGTGATGCTAGTAACATAAACACAAAGGATTTACAATAATGAAAATCGATCCAAAAATCCTTAGGGATGTTTGGTCGATCGGTTTTGCAAGAGAGGGAGAAGAGAAAACTTTTAGGGATAATTTGTGTGCACAAAAGGTGTCAAACAAATAACCCTTGAGTTTGTATATATAGCCTTGTAAACTTGTTGTCCAAGTTTGAATGGGATTGGGTTTCCCCAACCCATTGTCGACCGGCCATGGGCCTAAGGAAGGCATTCCGGATCCTTCTTGCTATATATTTCATCTCTAGTCCTTTACGTTTGCATTTAACGATAGTTAGTCCATACGTTTAATAACCAACGATCATTAATCCTTTTACTTGTGTTTAATTAATAAATATACATAACATTTAATATTTATTAAACTTTAATTCTCGTTTGTAATGTGTGCAATCCCGAGGTCTCGGGTTCGATTCTAGACATACGTTTATTAATATATATCCATAAACTCCAACAGCTCCCACTTGGATATCTATTAATAACATAATGACATTGGTAAGCGTCTAGCAACACGCCAATGCCCCTAGATCAACTCGAGGAAGGTTTCCTGGAAAAACCTATAATGATTCATCATTATTATTATCATCCTTTTGTTTCTAATACCACGTTAATAAAGATATGGATCTTAGTCATTCTTTAATTAACAATTCTGTTTCTCGTTGTTTATGATTGAGCAAGATTACCAAAACATCTGAACGTATTCCAGATAGACTTTGGGCGTGCGCACGCAAACATCTTGACAACCCTACGAGGGGCCCAGCAGTATTAAACTTCAAAACAAATTTGAAGGAACAAATTCTTTCTTGACTACAAGAATAACCCATGAACTTTGCAACACTCCTGAAAACAACCCTTATAACTCCCTGTTACGGTGAGCGGTAGATTGCTTCACAAAAATGCACTACATCCATGACTCTTATCTGGTATCTCAAGTCTGAGGATAACAAATTCATGATTTACTTACTGACAAGATCCATAAAGCAAAATCATGTAGTTGGGATAAGTCCAATATTCAATTCATCGAATATCATGTGAAATTGGTATGTCAACGCATCAATATACTTTCAAGTATATTCTTAACCAATACTCAGATTTGTCTTAGTTTAATGATATTCCCATATCATTAATCGACAACGGACAATTTAGAATAATATTAGTTATTCACGGAATTAAACATGCAAATATAGGACACAATTTATTATTAATGAAAACAAACGTACTAAATAATTGCTTAATGTCCTTTATCCAAATACCAAAATAGATCAATACATGATTATACCAGTTAATGAATTTTCCTCAAGTAATAACTTGAAGACAATTATGCCTCAAGTAATGACAATCATACTTGTTGACAAGGCATTATTTCATCTAACTATGATCTATCCGAATTTTGAGAATACTTCTTTCAAGAATCCAATAATTAAATTCTTGTATGTGTAAATCCAACTATCTTGATATAGCCACATAATTTTTCATAAATAGTGTGATATCCTCAATCACCAACTTATGACAATCAAACTTTCAAACCTTTTAAAGTTTAAAGTATTCTAATTCTTTAATGTTTAATGCAACTATGCTCTTAGTTGAGCACAACTAGTTCTCATGAAATCCTTCATAACTAGTTATTGAGTGTCATCTCAATTAAACCAGCATCATTGTATATTAAACACAATATGCTCTTTAAAATTTCCGTAAACTTAATATCCATAGTGTAATGTTTAGGAGCTATTCCAGGTTGAGGATCATTATTCTAATTTCAAACATTTTCCATTAGAATATCTATTACACAAGTTATATAATAACTTTTAATTGGATATCAAATATTGTCAAATCATTTAAGCACTTAAGCATGATACAACAATAATACAATGCACATGAAAATCCTTCAGTCAAACTTAGATTATATTCATGTACTATCTTTACAAATATGTATATCCATTTACTAAATGATATATCATATTCTATTAGAATCATTTACCGCACATGTTTATTAAATAATAAACTTTTGTTCCAAGGTTGTATGTTTTATTTTCTAAATCTTTCACTTACAGTTTCATTCCAAACTAAGTCTTAACATTTCACTTATATGGAATGAAACTTCTTATATGTTATACGACATATATGATTTAGTAAATCAAACATAATACTCCCACTAGCTTTCAGGAATACTTAGAAATTACCTTATTTTAATTATAAACCTAAACATAGATTTAATAATTTATCATAAGAATAATTTCCTAGATGCATGCATTTATCCATTCATGGATTATTGCACTTTGTACACTTCCAAAGATTTTCTTGAATTCATAAACTCCTTTTGATTACTTATCGTCCTCGCTCAAGTAATTATTCAAGAAGGGTTTTTGATATTCATTGTCAAATTTCATATTCATATAAATATGACAATTTACCATCTTTGTATCTTTAATGTGCTTAGGAAAGAGTATTCAATCATAGTTAATTGCTTAAGTATGATTAATAATCTTGTCATAAGACACGCATTAAGATATGTGTACAATTTTGTCCATATGATTATTTCACAAGGATTTAAACCACTAGGGTTACATTATCTTTGAATAAACTCATCATCATTTTCTAACTATTAAGAATTAAGATAAACCAAATTTTCTAAATTTGAATATCTTTATGAACAACATCTATAACACTCATAGTATGAGTAATTTACCCAATTCATTATTTTGGTAATACTACATCATATAATCATCAGCATATAAATTAAATATCTGAGATATCCAAGTGGATCTATGAATGATAATTCCATCATCTTGAGGTTTATCATTTACATGTTAAGCCTCATTATGATTTTAACTAGTGTGGTTTTAGAAGATTATGTATCTTGTAATTCTATCTTTTCAAGATAAAATACTCCCACTTGCCTTTAGCATTATATAGAATATAAGTACTTAGCAATTAGAGCAACAATCCAATTTTCTCTTTTAGGACATTACAAATACACATTGATAGTTCTTTGTTAATAACCTTTACATAAGTAACTTAACAAATTTAGAACTTCAATTTTAAGACTTAATGTGCTTCATCACATTTCATAATTTAATAACGTCTTATTAATCTTCTAGGAGTCTAATTGAGTATATTCAAGCCATACTCAATTTCTAACCTTGATAACTTTTAGAAGAATAGAAATCATAGTTATTTTCAATCAAACAATCTAACAAGAGTTTGATTCCCTAACTGAACATACCATCTATATGTGGTATTTCAATTAGAATTAATATTGTAAGAAGATCTAACAATATATATAAGATAACCATATTCCTGTTGGCATACCTATTTACCAACTAAATCAACTTAATGGTATAATAGTATTTTCAAGCCAATTGCATGCTTTATAACCCAAGTACTTATTAATTAAGTCACTTCATGTTTATGTCTTATAAAACATTCCCACTATACGTTATTAATCATTGATCAACTCAATGACTTCTTGTATATGTCTTAATTAAAAGACCATAACAAGCTAACGTCTTACTTAATTATAAGTCTTGTAATACTTAGAAGACTTCATATTTATAACTATACAATAAAGTATAAACATGTATAATTAAAGTAATCATGAACACCATCATTTGGTTTTAATAATATTTTCAAGTTAACACACTACTTTATTTATTTATGTCATTCTAAGAATACATAATTATTGAAGTAGTATTATATTACTTCATGCATTTATGTCATTCCAATAATACATAAATATTAAAGCTGAAGTAGTATTTTTATTTGACACACATGTTCTAATAGATGTCTAATTTAGAAACTGCAAATTATCCATGTTGGTCTCACGCATACATGGAAATTCACCTTGTTGTTAATATTTAGCCTGCGTCTCACGTTTACTAAATTTCAACACCAAGTGTTTCTAAGATTAGATGTATTAATCTAATTAGAATTATAATCTCTTACTTGCAGTTAAGAGAATCCTTTAAATCATATTCTTATGTGTTGTACTTTGCACATAATGAAGATTTCTCCCACTTGTGCATGGTACAACACCATGTATCATATAAACAACACGCACGCGTTTGTTAATGTGAACAATATGATTTGTGTCATAACTTAGTAGATATAGAGTTTACTCAATCAATCAAGGAAACGTACATGACTATCCTTGAAAATATTAGTGTCTATATTTGGAAAGTAATTACCTTGAGATATTCAAAAGATAATCTAAGTTACAATCAAGACAATAAGTCTTGTAACTCCCACTGAATTAGAGAACTAATAATAATCCCTTATTCATTCATAAGAACACAATACTCCCACTGAATTTGACAACATTGTAAATGTTTCATTAATCGGTGAAAGGATATAGTGTACTTGTTTACTTTCCTACATCTTTTAAGAAAACCCATTCAAACAATTATATATAGGTTATAAAAGGATGTAATCTACTACATAAATGTGATTCATCACATTCCAAACTATTAACTTGAAAAAACTGGGCATGCAATTTCTTCCTCTATAGATTTACCATTCCAACAATTGTATGTAGTATCTGTAAATGGTCAAACCAAAACAACTAGATAAAATAATCTAATTCGTCTTTTACCATTATGCAGTAATCAGTCTAGCTTCTAATTTAATAACTCATAAGGTGCATATACTCTTACTATTAAAGTTTGCTATGAGTTATGTATTTAGAATTTAGATAATTCTAATCATCCTATTGTGCCTTTCTCATTCATGAAAAGGATTAGGATTTAAGTCTCACACTTCTCTTAATGGAAAGAAGACTATATTTATTCTTTTGTAACATTGACTCTAACCAAAAACCCTAACGGGTGTAGATCAATTAAAAGAATAACTTACGTTTACGGTTTTGAGTTGCATTAATACATTTAAAGAATTTACAAAATTCAATTTTAGTATTTTCGATAATTTATATTTCCAAGAAAATATAATACCCAAGGATATATTCATATAACCAACTAATTTCTTGAAAATCTAGGATCCAACTTTACATAGATTCCACCACATCAGTTGATCTGCTAGTGGTGAAAGTATAAAAGATGGTAATCTGTCGAACAATAATTGGCAAACATTTTTCCAATTCCTAGATCATTATGGGATTTACATCAAATTGATTCATCAATTTGTCATGTAAGCATGTTTCATCCCATCTCATGCCTTAAGCTCTAGGTCTCACGCATCAACTTAATTAAGTCGTCTAACTTAGAAACTGCAAATTCTCCATGTGTGGTCTCACGCACACTCGGAAATTTACCTTGTCATTAAAATTTAGCCTGCGTCTCACGTTTACTAAATAATAACTTCAAGTGTTTCTTATAGTTAGATGGCATGTAACTTAAATTTTAGGGTATAAATTTTTGATGTGAAAATCAAAATATGTATAAAGATGCATGCACTCATCTTTATAACATAAGTTTTCATAAAACTTTTTATATCCAATTCGGGAAATTAATACACAAAGTTTTACTTGAGGTTTATGCCAAAACCCTAAGATGACTTTCTACAATATATGATTTTAAAAGTAATTCGTTTAAGACATATTCAAGATTGTGATAACCAAGGCAGACTCTAAGGCTCTTTTCTAAGCCTTCAAATCACGGTTATGAATATCATCTTAAATGACTTAATTTTAAAAGCATATTTGTACAAAACATCAATCAAGCAAAAGTTTATGGATTCAATTTCAAAATAGTAACAAAGTTTGAATTTTGCTAGTCTCGCCTTGGAGCTGATTACAGTGCGAATCGGACTACGATTGGCAATAAGACCTTGCAAGATTCTTACTTTATCACTTAGGGTTTCACCATTATTAGTCCGTATTATTTTCTTTGTGAAAAATTACCCTTTTATTGCTTACAAACATGTCCAACAATTAAACAATAAAACAAGTAATAAAGACAAATCAAAACAACTAATAACATAACAATTATAAAGGTGAAACAATTAGCCACATGCAATCTGTATTAGAAAAGATCCTAATAAAATCAATTCTAGGTATAATAATGCATGTAATCAACTAAGGCCTTCCCCTCTTAATGGAAGTGAGCCACATACATTGACAAGTCAATTGCGTAGGCCAAAGCTAATCACATACCACATAGCACATAATTGATTTTAATAATTATGGGGTCTTCCCCAATATTAGATCTATCTAAACATGTGAAAAGCTTAACAATTAATAAACAATTAATAACCCATGACTAACATGCATGTTTCGTCACGGATCAAAGCATAACAATTACCAATTAGGTCAAGGATACGCCCAAATAACACATAAACATGTAGGCAACCTAGGGTTTCTAATCCAATTAATTAATAAAACCACAAACCCTAATTAGGGTTCATGGAATAAATCGACCCCCCCCCCCCCAAAATTAGGGTTAGGGTAAAAAAACAAAACCCTAGATCCAAAACATGTATCTAAAACAATCAAAATTCGTTTTTTATGTGTTTTATGTAATCAATAACATGTTATAGCAAGCTCGTGATACCACTGTTAGAATATAAGAATCATGACAATCATAAATAGGTAAACACATTTGCGGAAGCGTAGGAACATCTATAACACATAAGAGATTAACATAAATTAAATAGAAACGTACCGTGGTGATTCTAGCCCGAACAAGAATCAAAAGCAATTGTCTTTAACAATATGAAGAACCCTAATTAGGGTTTATATGGATCAATGATTAACCCCTTACCGTTTTGTTAATCGATCCCTTGATAATTACTAAAGTAAGTAATTACCTCGTTCTTGTACACACAAACTACTAACGAATTAAAGGTGATGCTAGTAACATAAACACAAAGGATTTACAATAATGAAAATCGATCCAAAAATCCTTAGGGATGTTTGGTCGATCGGTTTTGCAAGAGAAGGAGAAGAGAATACTTTTAGGGATAATTTGTGTGCACAAAAGGTGTCAAACAAATAACCCTTGAGTTTGTATATATAGCCTTGTAAACTTGTTGTCCAAGTTTGAATGGGATTGGGTTTCCCCAACCCATTGTCGACCGGCCATGGGCCTAAGGAAGGCATTCCGGATCCTTCTTGCTATATATTTCATCTCTAGTCCTTTACGTTTGCATTTAACGATAGTTAGTCCATACGTTTAATAACCAACGATCATTAATCCTTTTACTTGTGTTTAATTAATAAATATACATAACATTTAATATTTATTAAACTTTAATTCTCGTTTGTAATGTGTGCAATCCCGAGGTCTCGGGTTCGATTCTAGACATACGTTTATTAATATATATCCATAAACTCCAACAGTATAACATCAAAACATACATAAATTTGTGTTTATCTAAACACGTAATCGTGATGGTTAAGGTAAATTCAAATAGACTACTAGTGTACTACAAAATGCTTAAAATCAATGGGGTTGTAACTTGTGAGCATCCCACATCGCCTTGTGAGGTAAAGAAGCTTTGTGGGAGGTGGTTATAAATAATGAGAGAAGAATACAATTTAAAGTAGGCATGTTAAATTCATTAATAGCCTTTGGCAACATTGCTTGCGAGCTTATGACATAAGTTTTTGAAGCCTCCCCGGAATGTTGTTAAGAGATGTTATAATATTTGCTTTGTTTTAATTAAACAGTCGGATTCCCCTTGTCCGTACCAGTTCTGAGTTGGCTGTTCGACGCCTGGGGAAGGCCCCCGAAAGAGCCGTTCCCAGTCCGTCCCCCGGCCGGCACGCGGCGACCCGCTCTCACCGCGTGAGCAGCTCGAGCAGTCCGCCGACAGCCGACGGGTTCTGAACTGGGACCCCCGTGCCCAGCCCTCAGAGCCAATCCTTTTCCTGAGGTTACGGATCCATATTGCCGACTTCCCTAGCCTACATTGTTCCATCGACCAGAGGCTGTTCACCTTGGAGACCTGATGCGGTTATGAGTACGACCGGGCGTGGGAGGCACTCGGTCCTCCGGATTTTCAAGGGCCGCCTGGGGCGCACCGGACACCGCACGACGTGCGGTGCTCTTCCAGCCGCTGGACCCTACCTCCGACTGAGCCGCTGGACCCTACCTCCGGCCGTAAAAAAGATTTTTTTTTTTTTTTTTTTTTTTTTTTTTTTTTTTGAAATGCAATATATTCAAAGGTGGAGAAAGGCAACCAAAACACAAAATAAATGCATTCACTTATCAACAAGATAATTAAATGAATTGGACCAAAAAAAGAACAAAAGCTACACTACGAAACTAAGACAAATAAACAAAACAGTATGTAATGGTTAAGACACTTATAAAAAAATTACTTAAAACTATGGGAAATATAACTAGTGTTTATTTAAACATGAACTTGTAATGGTTAAGATAAATTCACAAACACCAGTGTACCATATATTGCTTTTTGGGCATCCCACATCCTCTTGTGAGGGAAAATAGCTTTGTGGGTACTGGTTATGAATTCCTTAAAAGCTAATTGTCAAGTTTTTGTTTTTTGCAAGTTTATGATATACTCTAAGTTTGTGAGGGAAAATAGCTTTGTGGGTAAACACCTCATGATTCAATGTAGGCCTGTGTTGTATGTCGTCAGCGAAACAATCACAATACAATGCATTTGGCGGCGTTGAAAACATGACTCGAGTATTAGGTGGGCGAAGTTACAACCAAGATTTTAAATTGAGGCACTTTTTTTAAAGAGAGAATTGCATATATACCCACTAAAACTTAAAAATTTGCATATTTCCTCAAAATACAAATTTTTAATTGATGTACAATGCAAGTTAAGTATGTTTTGGGTACAATTGCCCTTTTTTTAAACAAAGAAAAACTAAGACATCATAATTTTGCGTGAATATATATTTTCATAATTCTTTTGCATGAAGAATTTCGTCTTCATTTCTTTCTACTAAAACTGCCACGTTTGCCACTAATTCATCAAAATAATTTACCAAAGACTACTACTTTAATGAGCTCACCATACTCATTATGCTGTAAGGTACGTAAATGAATATTTAATCTTAAAACTTTACAACCTTACTTACTATTACAATTATATATATTTTTTCACGGCAACCAATTATCCCGTAATATATACAACATAAACAATCTCGTGTTTTAAATAGGATTTGAACCCGCAACTATTTAATTATGAAATTTTTCACACAACAAGGGATACTATTGAGTCATAACCGGCCATTTGGTAATTATATATTAGTAAAAAATAAATTGTGTTCACATGTTGAAATGAAAAATATAGTTCGCATACAAATATTGTGTAGCAATTTGTATGGAAAATTAGACTCAACATATTTACGAGTTATAAAAGGCTGAATAAACATAGATTTAATTTGTAGCATTACATTTTTTTTACCTGTGCATTTGTAAAAGGAAGAATTTCTACATAGTTCTTACAAAGTTTGTTACTGCAGAGGAAAAATCTATCTAATACTCAGTGATATCTACGAAGACATACCTTCGGTGGTGAGCCACCGCCTGTTTAATTATTTTATCCATAAACATGGCTTATCGTTTTAAAACCAACTCGAGAAGATCTTAATCCTCGCACATACAACCAATATCAATATCCATTCAAAATTATAAAAGTACATATATGCACTCAATGATTATAAATAGAAAGGCAAGGGTGACATTAAAGGTAGTATAGTTCGAAAGCTTAATTTTACTAAGTTCAAAAGCTAGTATGGTTGATAGGATTAGAGTTTTTCAAGTTTCAATATATAGGCTGAGTGGCTGACTAAAAAAGGACACTCTTGTATGCTTATATGGTCGAGCATCTTCTCGAGCTTTTCGTACATTCTAAAGTTCTCGTATTTATATTGTAGATTTTTATTTATTTATTTATTTATTTTGGGTAACCATACTTTTTGACCTTTTTGCTGACTAATCCACACGGTTTGATTTATAACTCATAAAAAAAGAGCTGTCGACTTATACCAATAACTTATGTTTTTAAATGTCACAATTACTTAAAGACACTTATAAAACAATTATAAAACTATGGGAAATAAAACTAGTGCAAGTATAACATACATTGAGTAGTGTTTATCTAAACTTGTAATCGTAATGGTTAAGTAAATTCAAATACACCATTAGCATCACACATCAGAAAGTGGGAGTTGGTTATAAACTAGCAGGGTAGCCCGCACGTTGCGGCGGGTGTGTTTTGTGTTTTGTATTTTGTGGGTTGTACAGTGTAATTAATAATTTTGTTATTTGAAGTATGCATATGTTTACTTGGAAGCATAATTTGTTTATGTTTACGGATTTTTTTTTTTTTTTCTTGTTTGGTATTTTAAAAGAAACAAATTTGTATAAGAAATTTTTTGTAAGTGTATTATTTTTTGTGTTTTTTTATTTTTATTTTTTTGAAAAAACAAATTTTCATAAGAAATTTACGTAAATAAAAAAAAATCTGTAGCGAGTACTGTAGCGACACGTGGCGCAAAAAAAATGTTGCGAGTACTGTAGCAAGCACTGTAGCAGCTACGGTGCTGCTACAGTAAACGTTTCTGCCTTTTAGTATATATAGTAATAAGGAGGGAAGGATACAGTTTGAGGCAGACATGTTGAATTTCTTCAAATGCCTATGGCAAATTTTTCTGCTTGCAATCTTATGATTTGAGTTTTTTAAGTTTGCATGCGGTGAAACGTGCCATTGGTTTTTATAATTTTTGACAAGCTTACAATTTTAAATATAAAGTTAGAAAACATTGACACCCAAAAATATAAATGGTTAATGTCAAAAATTAATAACAATGTTTCAAATTTTTTCAGTTTAGTAATTTACTTTTTGTTTTTGCTTAGGCGATTTATTTTCTTTAACATATTGTTAAATTATAGTTAACTAGTTATCAAAGTTGAAAAATTGTGAATCGGTAGTCGGGCGGTCGACCACCTTGTAGCTTGTAATCGGTCTAGGCGGGATTAATCGGATTGGCATTACTGACAAATTTTAGTTATTTCCTACAAGTTTTGTGTATTTCCGGTGAGTTTTAGGTATATCCGGCAAGATATTTTCTAAAAAACAACTTGTAATAGACTTAAACAGTTATTATAAGTGATCAAAATAAGTTTACAATGAGTTTTGGGTACTTCCGGCAAGATTTATAGGTTTCCGGCAAGTTTGACCACCATTGACCGTCGTTGATTGATGTTGACCACGGTCGACCTATTTGTTTGACCCAGTTACATAAATCGGCAAGGTCGGTGGCCTTGTAGTATCTAATCGGCGATTAATCGGTCTTGTAGACTTTTTTTGCAACACTGCTAGTTATAATGATTGTGCACTCACAATTCACAAGTTTCAGGGTGCGTTTAGTATGCAAAAGGATTAGAATCGGATATGGATTTGGTAATGGTTTGAAGGAAAAGTATAAGAGAGAAAAGAAATGATAGAAAAAAATGTTGTTTGTTATATAATAATTAAGGCTCTTGTAATAGTTTGAAAAATTGAACAAATACTATAAAATTTTAAATTTATTAGTATCATATGTACTAATAATTACAGTGACCCCACAAAATAATATAAAATGTACCTCTCCTCCTATCTTTCATTCTATAGGTGTGGATTCACCTATTCATTTCCAAAAATGGGCCCCATTATCAGCCAAACATTTTATTTATACAATGAATCCATTCTTTCATTATATAACCGTGAAACAAATGGGCCCTCAAACTTACGTATTGATTTATAACATTTTCTATTTAAGAATTTGATTACTTCCATAATCCATTATATGAAACATAAATTTGAAGACGCGAATGCAATGGCGGAACTTGAGGATTCTTGTTCGGGTAACTATCGAGACAGTATGGTGTGACTTTGACAAAACCAAAAAAGACAACTTATGGTCCTTTTCGAGACAGTACGGTGTGACTTTGACTAAACCAGATAGACAGTTGAATCAAGACGCATTGAAGAAGCGTGTCTTGCAGGCTTGGATTCCTGCTGGTAAGGTTGTACTGCTCGGAAATAACGTTTTAACAGTTTAGACAAAGGTCGGATGGAAGATCGTTATGCGAAAGATTTCTGAAAGTGTGATCCCGATGGTCCTCTAATCCTATATGTGTCTAAAATGATTCCTTCTCTTGAGCAAGCAGGTAGATTCTTCGCTTCCGGTCATGTGTTTGCTGGTAAAGTTTCAACCAATATGGAGGTTAGGATAATGGGACCCAACTTTGTTTTTGGTAGCGAGAATGATCATGATATATATGAGAAGAGTGTTCAAAGCACACGTATTTGGATGAGAGATAATTTTGTATCTGTTCAAAATGTTCCTTGCGGGAACATAGTTGCAATGGCCAGTTTGGGTGAGGTCATCACCAATTCTGCAACTTTAACAAACGTGGATGAAGTCAAGGCGCATCCAATTCGTGCCATGAAATTCTCAGTGTCGCCGGTTGTCCATTATGGGTACAATGTAAGGATCGAAACGATCTTCCAAAGCTTAAAAAAAGTCTGCAACTACTAGATAAATCTGACCTTACGGTTGTTTGTTCCATTGAGGAGCACGGTAAAGCTATCATTCCTGGTCCGGGTGTGCATCATCTCTATAACTGTTTGATAGCCCTAAAAAATCCATGGTTGATGTTCCGATTATTATAAAAGATCCTGTTGTCTTATGCCTTGAATCCGTTATCGAGAAAGATTCTTGAGCCGTGAAATGTCTGTCCCAGAACAGGTTGAACAGCTTGTCCATGAAAGCTATGCCATTGGGGGAGGAGCTTGCAAAGGCTATTGACGAGGGGAGAATTGGTAAAGTTTTAGCCACTGGGATGAATATGCTTGTTAGTAGTTGTAGGAATGTCAATAACTTGAATGATGTTCAGGATTCAATTGATTTCGGTTTTCAAATTCCTTCAAAGGAAGGTGTGTTGGCTAATGAGAACATGATGGATATATGCTTTAATATTTGTGATGCCATGCTTAGTAATTGCAAACACAGTGGCATAGATGAAATTATTCCAACAACAAAGAGTGTTACGTACGGTTCACAGCTCACACCTAAACCCCGACTTCTCAAGCCAATCTACCTGGTTGAGATTCAGTCAACAAAAAGAGAACTTCCTCGGATCAGGCGTAACCTGAATTACCATAGGGAAGTACTTGAGGAAAAGGCCGGTACCCTATTTTACAACATTGAAGCTTATCTACCAGTTGATGCATCTTTTGGACTTTCTAGGCGTTTGGGGAACTATTGCCAATGTATGTTTGATCGCTAGGTTATGATGACTTCTGATCCGCTTGATCCTAGTTCTCCTGAAGGTGCACTTGTCGCCACCATCCGTGACATGAAAGGTCTGGATAAAATTGATGACTTCGGGTAAAAGATTTAGTGAATTGGTTTGTGATCCGTTAAATGTTGGATTATGCATGTCTTTTGTAAGCAGCTTGGTTGCATAACAATCTAGGTAACATAACAGTTTAGGTTGCATCACCAACCTCGATCTTTGTAAACATTTATGGTTGGATAACAGTTCATGTAGTTTGTTTAAAACTAAATGTCATTTGTTTGCATAACAGTTTAGGTAATATAACAGTTTATGTTGCATAGCCAACCTCGATCTTTTGTAAACATTTATGGTTGGATATGCTGCACAACCAAATGACATTTTGTTTTAAACATACTACATGAACTGTTATCCAACCATAAATATTTACAAAAGATCGAGGTTGGATATGCAACCTAAACTGTTATGTTACCTAAATTGTTATGCAACCAAATTGCTTACAAAAGACATGCATAATCCAACATTTGATGGATCACAAACCAACTCACTAAATATTTTACCCAAACTCGTCAACTTTTGGAAACTTTTTATCCAGAGCTTTCATGTCACGGATGGTGGCGAAAAGTGCACTTGTAGGAGAACTAGGATCAAGTGGATCATAAATCATCATAATCTAGCGATCAAACACACATTGAAAATAGTTCCCCAAATATCTTGAATGTCCAAAAGATGCATCAACAGGTAGATAAGCTTGAATGTTGTAAAATAGGGTACCGCCCTTTTCCTCAAGCACTTCCCCATGGTAATTCAGCTCACGCATGATTCGAGGAAGGTCGCATTTTGTTGACTGAATCTCAACCAGGTAGACTGGCTTGAGAAGTCGCGGTTTAGCTGCGTGCTGTGAACCGTACATAACACTTTTTGTTGTTGGAATAATTTCATCGACGCCACGGTGTTAAAGCATATATCCATCATGTTTTCATTAGCCAACACACCTTCCTTTGAAGCAATTTTAAAACCGAAATCAATTGAATCTTGAACATCATTCAATTTATTGACATTCCTACAACTACTGACAAGCATATTCGGCCTAGTGGCTAAAACTTTACCAATTCTCCCCTCGTCAATAGCCTTTGCAAGCTCATCCCCCAATGGCATAGCTTTCATGGACAAGCTGTTCAACCTGTTCCTGGACAGACCTTTCACGGTGCAAGAATCTTTCTTAATAATGGTTTCAAGGCATAAGACAACATGATCTTTTGTTAGGGCTATCAAACAGTTATCGAGATGATGCACACCAAGACCAGCAATGATTGCTTTACTGTGCTCCTCAATGGAACAAACAACCATAAGGTCGGATTTATCTTGCAGTTGCAAACCTTTTTTAAGCTTTGGAAGATCGTTTTAATCTGTACATTGAACCCATAACGGACAACTGGCGACACTAAGAAATTAATGGCACGAATTGGATGCGCCTTGAGTTCGTCCACGTTTGTTAAAGTTGCAGATTTGTTGATGACCTCATCTAAACCGGCCATTGCAACTTTGTTCCCACAAGGAACATTCTGAACAGTTAAAAAATTATCTCTCATCCAAATACGCGTGCTATGTACACTCTTCTCATATAGATCATGATCATTCTCGCTACCAAAAACAAAGTTGGGTCCCATTATCCTAACCTCCATATTGGTTGAAACTTTACCAGCAAACACAGGACCGAAAGCGAAGAATCTACCTGCTTGCTCAAGAGAAGGAATCATTTTAGACACATATCGGATTAGAGGACCATCGGGATCACACTCTCGGTAAGCTTTCGCGTAACTATGTTCCATCCGACCCTTGTCTAAATTATCAAAACGGTATTTCTGAGCAGTAGTCGGCGAACTGGCGACACTGAGAATTTCATGGCACGAATTGGATGCGCCTTGAGTTTGTCCATGTTGTTAAAGTCAAAGATTTGGTGATGACCTCATCCAAACCGGCCAATGCAACTATGTTCCCACAAGGAACATTCTAAACAGCTACAAAATTCTCTCTCATCCAAATACGTGTGCTATAAACACTCTTCTCATATAGATCATGATCATTCTCCATATAAAAAACAAAGTTGGGTCCCATTATCCTAACCTCCATATTGGTTGAAAGTTTACCAGCAAACACAAGACTGAAAGCGAAGAATCTACCTGCTTGCTCAAGAGAAGGAATCATTTTAGACACATATAGGATTAGAGGACCACCGGGATCACATTCTCGGAAAGCTTTCGCGTAACGATCTTCCATCCGACCCTTTTCTTAATTATCAAAACGGTATTTTTGAGCAGTAGCCGGTAAACTGGCGACACTGATAATTTCATGGCACGAATTGGATGCGCCTACAGTTCGTCCACGTTTGTTAAAGTTGCAGATTTTGTGATGACCTCATACAAAATGGCCATTGCAACTATGTTCCCACAAGGAACATTCTGAATAGGTACAAAATTATCTCTCGTCCAAATATGTGTGCAATGAACACTCTTTTCATATAGATCTTGATCATTCTCGCTACCAAAAACAAAGTTGGGTCCCATTATCCTAACCTCTATATTGGTTGAAAATTTACCAGCAAACACAAGACCGGAAACGTGTCTTGCGGGCTTGTATTCCTGCTGGTAAGGTTGTACTTGAAATGATGATCTTTCGTCTGCCTTCGCCGCCTACTGCTCAGAAATACCGTTTTAATAGTTTAGACTATGGTCGAATGGAAGATCGTTATGCAAAAGCTTTCCGAAAGTGTGATCACGATGGTCCTCTAATCCTATATTTGTCTAAAATGATTCCTTCTCTTGAGCAAGAGGTAGATTCTTCGCTTTCGGTCGTGTGTTTGCTGGTAAACTTTCAACCAATATGGAGGTTAGGATAATGGGACCCAACTTTGTTTTTGGTAGCGAGAATGATTATGATATATATGAGAAGAGTGTTCAAAGCACACCTATTTGGATGAGAGATAATTTTGTAACTGTTCAGAATGTTCCCTGTGGGAACATAGTTGCAATGGCCAGTTTAGGTGAGGTCATCACCAATTCTGCAACTTTAACAAACGTGGATGAAGTCAAGGGGCATCCAATTCGTGCCATGAAATTCGCAGTGTCTCCGGTTGTCCATTATGGGTTCAATGTAAGCATCGAAATGATCTTCCAAAGCTTAAAAAAAGTCTACAGCTACTAGATAAATCTAACCTTATGGTTCTTGTAGGAGAACTAGGATCAAGTGGATCATAAATCATCATAACCCAACGATCAAACACACATTGACAATAGTTCCCCAAATGGCTAGACAGTACAAAAGATGCATGAACAGGTAGATAAGCTTGAATGTTGTAAAATAGGGTACCGACCTTTTCCTCAAGCACTTCCCCATGGTAATTCAGCTCACGCCTGATCTGAGGAAGTTTTCTTTTTGTTCACTGAATCTTAACCGGGTAGACTGGCTTGAGAAGTCAGGGTTTAGTTGCGAGCTGTAAACCGTACATAACACTTTTTGTTGTTGGAATAATTTCATCAACGCCAAGGTGTTTGGAATTACAAAGCTTGGCATCACAAATGTGAAAGCATACATCCATCATGTTTTCATTAGCCAACACACCTTCCTTTGTAGAATTTGAAAAATGAAATCAATTGAATCCTTAACATCTTTCAAGTTATTGACATTTCTACAACTACTGACAAGCATATTCGGCCCAGTGGCTAAAACTTTACCAATTCTCCCATCGTCAATAGCCTTTGCAAGCTCGTCCCCCAATGGCATAGCTTTCATGGACAAGTTGTTCAACCTGTTCCTAGACAGACCCTTCACGGCACAAGAATCTTTCTTAATAAAGGTTTCAAGGCATAAGACAACAGGATCTTTTTTAGGGCAATCAAACAGTTATCGAGATGATGCACACCCAGACCAGCAATGATAGCTTTACCGTGCTCCTCAATGGAACAAACAACCATAAGTTCGAATTTATCAAGCAGTTGCAAACCTTTTTTAAGCTTTGGAAGATCGTTTCGATCATTACATTGAACCCATGACGAACAACTGGTGACACTGAGAATTTCATGGCACGAATTAGATGCGCCTTGAGTTCGTCCACGTTTGTTAAAGTTGCAGATTTGGTGATGACCTCATCAAAACCGGCCATTGCAACTATGTTCCCACAAGGAACATTCTGAACAGTTACAAAATTATCTCTCATCCAAATACGTATGCTATGAACACTCTTCTCATATAGATCATGATCATTCTCGCTACCAAAAACAAAGTAGGGTCCCATTTTCCTAACCTCCATATTGGTTAAAACTTTACCAGTAAACACAAGACCGAAAGCAAAGAATCTACCTGCTTGCTCAAGAGAAGGAATCATTTTAGACACATATAGGATTAGAGGACCACCGGGATCACACTCTCAGAAAGCTTTCGCGTAAGTATCTTCCATCGGACCCTTATCTAAATTATCAAAACAGTATTTCTGAGTAGTAGCCGGCGAACTGGCGAAACTGAGAATTTCATGGCATGAATTGGATGCGCCTTGAGTTCGTCCATGTTTATTAAAGTTGCAGATTTGGTGATGACCTCATCCAAACTGGCCATTGCAACTATGTTCCCACAAGGAACATTCTCAATAGTTACAAAATTATCTCTTATCCAAATACGTGTGCTATGAACAATCTTCTCATATAGATCATGATCATTCTCGCTACCAAAAAAAAAGTTGGGTCCCATTATCCTAACATCCATATTGGTTGAAACTTTACCAGCAAACACAAGACCGAAAGCTAAGAATCTACCTGCTTGCTCAAAAGATGGAATCATTTTAGACACATATAGGATTAGAGGACCATCAGTATCACACTCTCGGAAAGCTTTCGCGTAACGATCTTTCATCCGACCCTTGTCTAAATTATCAAAACAATATTTCTGAGCTGTAGCCGGTGAAGGCAGACGAAAGATCATCATTTCAAGTACATCCTTACAAGCAGGAATCCAAGCCTGCAAGACACGTGTCATCTATGCGTCATTATTCAACTGTCTATCTGGTTTAGTCAAAGGCACACCATACTATCTCATAAAGGACCATAAGTTGTCTTTCTCGTTTTCATTGCACATTTTTATAATCTACTTTATGGGCTCATAACAAAACATAACAAACCCATGTTTGCAAGAAGGGATCCGGTGTTATGTGTGGTCCACTTTTCTATATCCGGGTCATAAAAGTTATCGCCCCATAGCTATTCCATCATCTCAGACTCGTATTTATTAAATTGGAAGCACACTTTCTTGCGAATTTGGTCAAAATAAATGCCCAACCGTACAACCCAGCCGAAAAGGCAACAATACCTTTGTTGGGGTAAAACCCGACATTGCCGAGAAGCGGGTACTTATAATAAGACATAACAACATTAGCTTCATCAATAACCTCTTTTAATGTTTGATAGGCAGCTTCACCATTAAGGTTAAGTTCAAGGAAACATTTGTCCATCTTGTTGACAATCAAGACGGGATGAATACTTTCATCAAGGGCTTGACGAAGAACGGTTTTGGTCTGCATACAGACACCTTTTGTACAATCGACCACGACCGGTGCACCATCAGTGATACGTAGAGCAGCAGTAACCTTGGAAAAAAAGTCAACGTGCCCCGGTGAATCGATGAGGTTGATAAGGTACTCCTCTCCATTAATTTCCTCTAACTTATGTTCCTCTTCCTTATGTTTTCCCGTGAAACCCTTTAGATCTAATTCGACCATCTTGTGGTATAGGGATATACCAGTTGACTTGATGGTGCTGCTCTTTGCTTCATCTGCGCCAGTTTTTAGTTCATTATTATTGGTAGCAGCAACAAGAAAGTCGGTCAAAGTTGATTTTCCTGTTATGAAAAAGAAATATATCAATTATAAGTAGCAATTGAAAGAGATAAAACTTGACGGTCATGTAAGAAGACAACAAAACCAAAAATGAACACGTAATTAATAAATTCTTGACAGAAAATGGCATGCATTGTTGTTGATTCAAGATATGTCCCAAAAATTCAATTACAAAATTAGAGAAAGTGGGGTTTTTTTTAATGATCTGGTTATGTTTTACCATCGACGCGTGAAAGGTAAATAATGATCTAATTATGTTTTACGACGTGGATAAATTTTTTTTATTCGCGGTAAAACAGATATGTAGATCTTCCATCATTTTCCGGTGAGGTCCTACCTTATATGGGGCGAGTTTTTGTAAAATTCTGTATATCTGAGCACATCATAAACTTTAATACCAGCTATTTATAGAATCTAATCTTAACATGAACAAATTTCAACATCACATACTTATAGTAGACAGAGAAAATGCTTAAGGTGTAACATCAACAAGTAAAAAAAATAGAACCTTGAGGTTCACCTTTTTTCACAAGAAAACCATAACATGTTACAATGACATTTCATACTAAATGTCTTCCATTCACGGATTCAAAGTACACTAAGTAGAAATTGATTTAGAAACAAAGGCTGTTAACATACCGTGATAAATGTGACCAATAACAGACACATTACGGATGTTATGCTTGTTGTCCATGGTGCACTGGTCGAATTCGATTGTATTGAAGGTGTCCGTATGCAGACCAAAACCGTTCTTCCTCAAGCCCTTATTGAAAGTATTCATCATGTCTTAACAGTCAACTAGATCGACAAATGTTTCCTTGAACTTTACCTTGACGGTGAAGCTACCTATCAAACATTAAAAGAGGTTATTGATGAAGCTAATGTCGTTATGTCTAATTATAAGCACCCGCTTCTAGGCGATGTCGGGTTTAACCCCAATAAAGGTACTGTTGCCTTTTCGACTGGGTTGCACGGTTAGGCATTTACTTTGACCAAATTCGCAAGAAAGTGTGCTTCCAATTTAAAAAAAGACGAGTCTAAGATGATGAAAAAGCTTTGGGGCGATAACTTTTATAACCCGGATACAAAAAAGTAGATCCCACAAAACACCGGATCTCCTTCTTGCAAACATGGGTTTGTTATGTTTTGTTATGAGCCCATAAAGCAGATTATCAAAATGTGCAATGAAAACAAAAAAGACAACTTATGGTCCTTTTCGAGACAGTATGTTGTGACTTTGACTAAACCAAATAGACAGTTGAATCAAGACGCATTGAAGAAGCGTGTCTTGCAGGCTTGGATTCCTGCTGGTAAGGTTGTACTTGAAATAATGATTTTTCGTCTGCCTTCGCCGGCTACTGCTCAGAAATACCGTTTTAATAATTTAGATAAGGGTCGGATGGAAGATCGTTATGCGAAAAATTTCCGAAAGTGTGATCCCGATGGTCCTCTAATCCTATATGTGTCTAAAATGATTCCTTCTCTTGAGCAAGCAGGTAGATTCTTCGATTTTGGTCGTGTGTTTGCTGGTAAAGTTTCAACCAATATGGAGGTTAGGATAATGGGACCCAACTTTCTTTTTGGTAGCGAGAATGATCATGATATTTATGAGAAGAGTATTCAAAGCACACGTATTTGGATGAGAGATAATTTTGTATCTGTTCAATATGTTCCTTGTGGGAACATAGTTGCAATGGCCAGTTTGGGTGAGGTCATCACCAATTCTGCAACTTTAACAAACGTGGACGAAGGCAAGGCGCATCCAATTTGTGCCATGAAATTCTCATTGTCACGATTGTCCGTTATGGGTTCAATGTACGGATCGAAACGATCTTCCAAAGCTTAAAAAAGTCTGCAACTGCTAGATAAATCCGACCTTACGGTTGTTTGTTCCATTGAGGAGCACGGTAAAGCTATCATTGCTGGTCCGGGTGTGCATCATCTCGATAACTGTTTGATAGCCCTAAAAAAATTCATGGTTGATGTTCCGATTATTATAAACGATCCTGTTGTCTTATGCCTTGAATCCGTTATCGAGAAAGATTATTGCACCGTGAAAGGTCTGTCCAAGAACAGGTTGATCAGCTTGTCCATGAAAGCTACATGAACTGTTATCCAACCATAAATGTTTACAAAAGATCGAGGTTGGATATGCAACCTAAACTGTTATGTTACCTAAATTGTTATGCAACCAACTTGCTTACAAAAGACATGCATAATCCAACATTTGACAGATCACAAACCAACTAACTAAATCTATTACCCAAACTCATCAACTTTTGGAAACTTTTTGTCCATACCTTTCATGTCACGGATGGTTGCGAAAAAGTGCACTTGCAGGAGAACTAGGATCAAGTGGATCATAAATCATCATAACCCAGCGATCAAACACACATTGACAATAGTTCCCCAAATGCCTAAAAAGACCAAAAGATGCATCAACAGGTAGATAAGCTTGAATGTTGTAAAATAGGGTACCGGTCTTTTCCTCAACCACTTCCCCATGGTAATTCAGCTCACACCTAATCCGAGGAAGTTCGCTTTTTGTTGATTGAATCTCAACTAGGTTGACTGGCTTGAGAAGTCGCGGTTTAGCTGCGAGCTGTGAACCGTACATAACACTTTTTGTTGTTGGAATAATTTCATCGACGCCATGGTGTTTGCTATAACTAAGCATGGCATCACAAATGTTAAAGTATATATCCATCATGTTTTCATTAGCCAACACACTTTCCTTTGAAGAAATTTGAAAACCGAAATCAATTGAATCTTGAACATCATTCAAGTTATTGACATTCCTACAACTACTAACAAGCATCTTCGGCCCAGTGGCTAAAACTTTACCAATTCTCCCCTCGTCAATAGCCTTTGCAAGCTCGTCCCCCAATGGCATAGCTTTCATGGACAAGCAGTTCAACCTGTTCCTGGACAGACCTTTCACGGGGCAAGAATCTTTCTTAATAATGGTTTCAAGGCATAAGACAACAAGATCCTTTTTTAGGGCTATCAAACAGTTATCGATATGATGCACACCTAGACCAGCAATGATAGCTTTACCGTGCTCCTCAATGGAACAAACAACCATATGGTCGGATTTATGTAGCAGTTGCAAACCTTTTTTAAGCTTTGGAAGATCGTTTTGATCTGCACATTGAACCCATAATGGACAACTGGCGAGACTGAGAATTTCATGGCATGAGTTGGACGCGCCTTGAGTTCCTCCACGTTTGTTAAAGTTGGAGATTTTGTGATGAACTCATCCAAACCGGTCATTGCAACTATGTTCCCACAAGGAACATTCTGAACAATTACAAAATTATCTCTCAACCAAATACGTGTGCTATGAACAATATTCTCATATCGATCATGATCATTCTCACAACCAAAAACAAAGTTGGGCCCCATTATCCTAACCTCCATATTGTTTGAAACTTTACCAGTAAACACAAGACCGAAAGCAAAGAATCTATCTGCTTGCTCAAGAGAAGGAATCATTTTAGACACATATAGGATTAGAGGACCACTGGATCACACTCTTGGTAAGCTTTCGCATAATGATCGTCCATCCGACCCTTGTCTAAATTATCAAAACGGTATTTTTGAGCAGTAGCCGCCGAACTGGCGACACTGAGAATTTCATGGCACGAATTGTATGCGCCTTGAGTTCGTCCATGTTTGTTAAAGTTGCAGATTTGGTTATGACCTCATCCAAACCGGCCATTGCAACTATGTTCCCCCGAGGAACATTCTGAACATGTAAAAAATTATCTCTCATCCAAATACGTGTGATATGAACACTCTTCTCATATAGATCATGATCATTCTCGCTACAAAAAACAAAGCTGGGTCCCATTATCCTAACCTCCACATTGGCTAAAAATTTACCAGCAAACACAAGACTGAAAGCGAAGAATCTACCTGCTTGCTCAAGAGAAGGAATCATTTTAGACACACATAGGATTAGAGGACCATCGGGATCACACTCTCGGAAAGCTTTCGCGTAACGATCTTCCATCCGACCCTTGTCTAAATTATCAAAACGGTATTTCTTAGCAGTAGCCGGCAAAGGCAGATGAAAGATCATCATTTCAAGTACAGCCTTACCAGCAGGAATCCAAGCCTGCAAGACACGCATCATCTATGCGTCATGATTCAACTGCCTATCTGGTTTAGTCAAAGTCACACCATATTGTATCATAAAGGACCATAAGTTGTCTTTCTTGTTTTCATTGAACATTTTGATAATCTACTTTATGCGCTCATAACAAAAAATAACAAACCCATGTTTGCAAGAAGGATATCCGGTGTTATGTGAGGTACACTTTCTGTATCTGGGTCATAAAAGTTATCGCCCCAGAGCTATTGCATCATCTCAGACTCGCCTTTTTTTAAAATTGAAAGCACACTTTCTTGCGAATTTGGTCAAAGTAAATGCCCAACCGTGCAACCCAGCCGAAATGGAAACAATACCTTTATTGGGGTAAAACCCGGCATTGCCTAGAAGCGGGTGCTTATAATCAGACATAATGACATTAGCTTCATCAATAACCTCTTTTAATGTTTGATAGGAAGCTTCAACATCAAGGTTAAGTTCTAGGAGACATTTGTCCATCTTGTTGAGAATCAAGACAGGATGAATACTTTCATCAAGGGCTTGACGAAGAACGGTTTTTGTCTGCATACGGACACCTTCAATACAATATACCACGACTAGTGCACTATCAGTGATACGTAGAGCAGCAGTAACCTTGGAAGAAAAGTCAACGTGCCCAGGTGAATCGATGAGGTTGATAAGGTACTCCTCTCCATTAATTTTCTCTTTCTTATGTCCCTTTTCCTTATGTTTTCCCATGAAACCCTTTAGATCTGATTCAACCATCTTGTGGTATAGGGATATACCAGTTGACTTGATGGTGCTGCTCTTTGCTTTATCTGTGCCAGTTTTTGGTTCATTATTATTGGTAGCAGCAACAAGAGAGTCGGTCAAAGTTGATTTTCCTGTTATGAAAGAGAAATATATCAATTAGAAGTAGCAATTGAAAGAGATAAAACTTGACGGTCATGTAAGAAGACAACAAAACCAAAAATGAACATGTCCCAAAAATTCAATTATAAAATTAGAGAAAGTGGGGTTTTTTTCGAATGACCTGGTTCTGTTTTACCATCGATGCGTGAAAGGTATATAATGATTTAATTATGTTTTACGACATGGATAAATTTGTTCGATTCGCGGTAAAACAGATTTGTAGATCTTGCATCATATTCCAGTAAGGTCCTACCTTATATGGGGCGAGTTTTTGTAAAATTCTGTATATCTGAGCACATCATAAACTTTAATACCAGCTATTTATAGAATCTAATCTTAACATGAACATATTTGAACATCACATACATATAGTAGACAGAGAAAATGCTTAATGTGTAACATCAATAGGTAAAAAAAAATAGAACCTTGAGGTTCTCCTTTTTCACAAGAAAACCATAAAAAGTTACAATGACATTTCATTCTAAATGTCTTCCATTCACAGATTCAAAGTACACTAAGTACACTAAGTAGAAACTGATTTAGAAACAAAGGCTGTTAACATACCGTGGCAAATGTGAGCAATAACAGACACATTACGGATGTTCTGCTTGTTGTCCATGGCCGTACAAAGAGCCTGAGTTGTAAATTTTGCCTGTTTGTACTCAAAATAACTAAAATCAGATACCATAATTAATAGGAACAAATATAAACCAATAACTATAAAAACGGGAAACAGGTTTCGTATTGATCATAGCTAGAACATAGTTACCATTTTTCCTAGTTCAAGTGTCGACCGAACAAAAGCAATATAATTATCGGACAAACGATCCTGCAAGAAATTAGAATAGAATACTGTGTATAAGCTAGAAGAACACCATATATAATATAGTCAAACAAATATCAGTTTTTAAAAGTTGTGTAAGTAGTATACAATAATTAATAACTAAGTCTCCGAAAGCCATCGGACTCACTTGGCGTATCAAATTAGCATCTATTTTCTTTTAAAATGCCAACATGCACAAATGAACTAGTAATGAAATAAGTTTCAAATAAAGTAAGGAGTAATAACTTAATAACAAGGACTGTGTTAACATCAAATATCAACCTGACTCATCTAGTGTATCTAAATCGGTCATAAATTTATATTTAACAGACATTCTCTATCGACATACTGACATGCATGAACTTCATTTGACTCACTGATATCATTTTACCAAAATGGACCCTAACTATGAGAAAACGGACACGAACATGGTCAAACAGAAAACTGATTTCGACACTTAGAAAAATTATTGGACAGTTGAGCTAGTAATTTTAACTATTTCGTGGTAACTTCATTTTAACGTATCTTTCTCGTTTTAGCTCCGTTTTTAGTGATTCAAGCGGCCACGTTTGCGTGTTATTGGGTCTATTTTATATTTCTACAAACATAACCTACTGTTTCAAAGTCCGTTTTTCTTTATGAGTCGATTTGTAACAGCCAACAAGTATCTTTCGTAATACTCACTTTTAACACATTTTTAACACTTTACTAACTATAAATCACAACTCTAAGCTACACTAAACGACTTCCACCAATTTTTCACCATCTCACATACCCAACAATAACTTCAAACTAACCTAATTCCCATCCACCAAGTATTAATAACGAAAATCACCATAAAACATATATAGTAACTCACTTTTAACAAATAAAATCATGTTTTTTTAATAGGGATAATTGGTAAAATAGCCCAGTTGCCCAAAGTCTAGGCATATTTAGCCCTTTTTTGAAAAATTTATGTTTTAGCCCGGTTGCCCTGGGCAACTATTTGCATAGCCAACTACAAAGTGCCACGTCGGGGCAACTTTCGTGTATTTTGGGCAACTTTTTTGTATTTTGGGCAACTTGAGGACACGTGTCATCTTTTGGTTGGCTGTACGAAAGTTGCCCAGGGCAACCTGGGCTAAAACGGGAATTTTTCAAAAAAGGGCTAAATATACCTAAACCGCAGGGCAACGGGCCATTTTGATAATTTTCCCTTTTTAATATGTAAAACTATACTTTTGCATAGTATACTTCAAACACAATATTTTTCTCAACATACCATGGTGATAATTTTTGTATGTAAATAATGTATGTATGCATGTAATCTATGAAAAAGAAGTGATGAGATGAAAGTATGCTTACAAGGTTGTGAAGGTGATGACAAGAACACAATTTCAACACTAGAAAAATTATCAGTTGAATTGATAGTTTTAACTATTTCGTGGTAACTTCATTTTAACGTATCTTTCTCATTTTAGCTCCGTTTTTAATGGTTCAAGCGGCCACGTTCTCATTATTGAGTCTATTTTCTATCTCCAAATCCTTAACTTACTGTTTGAAAGCCAATTTTTCTGTAGAAACCATTTTGTAACAGCCAACAAATAAATTTCGCAAAAACTATTTTTAGCCCATTTTTAATACTTTAACAACTACAAAACACAACTCTAAGCTACGCTAAAAGTATCCTACCAATTTTTCATCATCTCACATATCAAACAACAACTTCAAACTAACCTAGTTCCCATCCACTAGTATTAAGTGTTGGAAAAATTATGGTCAAATTTTTAGAATTGAATGACAATTGATGGTCATGATGTATACTAATGACAATTGATGGTCATGATGTATACTAATAGGATTTAAGAACAATGTTAATGTTTGGTTAATTGTAATGACCGAATTAAGTGTGTGTTCATGAGCCATTAATAGATTTAATTGTGACCATTTTTTTTTCTCATCCCTTGTACCTATAAATGAGAGCTCTTCTCATTTGTCTAAAACACCCGAAAATACATAAACTAATTCCTCTCCTTTGTTGTTGACTTCAATGTTGATTTATTTTGTATCGGTTGTAATAGAGAGAAGGCACAGTTTTGGTTCGCCTTGATAACCCGTTTGTGCTAACGGAGTTATCTGTTGTTGTTGTATCCTGGGAGATAGACGTTCACGATTCTCAAGCACCGTGGAGAGGACGAATCTGTCTTAAGGAAAGTGTGAGCATCACACGCCTCAACATTTTCCCTTGCTTGTGTTTTTTGTGTCACACTTTCAAAATAATTACGGTATCGTTTTCTACATTTTATCTTTTATTGTTGTGATCAACATATTATTTGTTTGTCTCTAATAGAAATACACACCATATTTACTACAATCTTAAGACAGATCGTTCTGCTATTAGAGACTAAAATAATAATAAAGATAATAATAGATAAACCAACGATTTGAAAACATTTCAATATTGTTTTGTTGAGATTGGTTGTCATGGAAGAAATTTATACATAGATTATCATTATTTGGAAATACTTTGATGACAATTGTTGTTTGTAGAAAACATAAACCGTTTTTTTTTCTTAAGTCAGATTACCAAATATTTTTTTATTGTATTGTTCTTGGTAATAGCTATCATTGAATTAATTGCGTGTTGAATGTTTGAACGGACTTGCTATTTGGATGGTTATAAAATTACGTTATTCTCTCATTCATAATTGAATATAGTATACATATTACCACATTCCAATTTCATTTTATACCGTCCACTTGCATTATGATGTTATATATTAATGCATAATTAAGATTCAATTTGGGATACGTAACATGTTGTACCACTGTATCCTTTTGGTATAGAATATGATTTGTTACATTCTTGGATATACAAATTTTTTTATTGCATATAACTGACTTAGGAATAATTGTATCGTGTTTGGTAGATTATATGACTGACGTATATATTCAAATCTGCGAGTTCATGTCTATTGGTTTCAAATATTATATGAGAATCATATTTGGTAGATTAAATAATCACGATACTGTTGTTACGGAAGGACCAAAAACCAAAGGAGTATAGATATAACTTAAGTGGATACATTTTATATACTAAAAGGTTAAGTTGTCTTATAAATGCAAAGTGCTCTCCATAATGTTTCTTGAATTGATTGTGAAATGTGGAGGCTTCGTGTGTTAGTACATTGATTTAATAGTCATGCATAAAGATAAGTACATAGAAATCGTGCACAAAAGTTTGTATGGTACAACATGTTTCAAGCCATCTCTAAACCAATAAATGTTTCATGAATTAAAAGTGAAATGTGGAGACTTCATATGTTAGTACATTGATTTAATAGTCATGCATACGGGTAAGTACATAGAAATCGTGCATAAAAGTTTGTACGGTACAACATATTTCAAGCCATCTTTAAACCTCAAAGAATACAAACCAAAAATGTCATGAATGCATAAATTTAACACACCAATTAATGGTTAGTCTTTTTACCTTCCCGTCCACAACTTCCTCCACACCGCGTGCACATTTGGGGTACAACTTATTATGATGTTAAAGTAAGCATCATATCATCTTACTTATTTAGCATATTGATTTATATTATTTTATGAAAATTTCACGTGTATTTTGTGTGTGTAACAATGTAGGACATAAAGATGGTGCTTAGGAGCTTTGGTAGTAACATCATCTTCTCTAATGGTTTAAGAGATCCTACACATCGTTTTCTTATCAACTAAGTGGAACATGCACGAACATTTTTACTTTGATCGAAAATGCGATATATTGATTAACTGTATTTAAGTTACTAACGATCAACTATATCTAATTTTTTTTGTAGCGAGCCAAGAAGCATTAAAAAAAGAGATCGACAAGTCACAAAAATTGTATCAAGAACAAAAAATGCAAAAGGCCAATGAACAACAACGACAAAGACAACAACAACAAGAACAAAGCCACGACCACCGGTGGGATGAATACTTAGCATTCATATTAATAGTACGTTACAAATTAAACATGCAATATTTTAATTCATGTAATACCGATAAATGGGATAATACTATTGATTCGTTAGCAAGTAAGTTTATTGGAAATAATGTGACGAGCATTCAATTTTTAGTCAATAATTATTACTACACTTTGTTTGTGCATTTTAATATTTTTGCTCTTAATGTATTTTTTTTTGTCTTGCGTTGTGTTAATGTCACTTTCTTAATTAAAAAACTTGGAATATTGCATGACTTTGATATTTGATATGACTGTGTAATTATGTCGATGTTACATATTGAAAATGGTAGTATATAATAAAAATATTTTCACACTATTATCATAAGAATGAGAGTCTTCTAAACCGAAGAAGTATGTAAAGGAGAAGAAAATTGTATTTGAAATGTTATCCTACACCTATCACGAAGTAAGCATTATTCATTTGAGTTTGAGATCATGTGATTCATGTCGTCATACTAAAAAAAATGGTATTTGTCTGAACCATCTCAAAGTCCGTGTACCTTTTTGGTACCGAGCCCCCCACCCAACAAGGAAGGCATATCCCGGTAAATTACCTAGGCAACACTGGCTGACCAAGCTGGAGTCCGGATTCGAACCCCCGCCTTTAAGCTTTGACTTGGTCAACTGCGCGTAAATACTTAGAATGAGTTACTAATGAATGCTCCAAATTCGATATTATAGTTTATGGAAAAATGTTGTATTAATGCATTAATTAAAAAATAATTTATGTGACTTACTCATATTAAAAATTACATATGAAAAGCCTCATTTAAATATAACATTTTACAAAAAAACCTCTTCACATTAAAGAAAAAGATCGAGATGTCACAAAAATTGCATTAAGAACAAAACATGCAAAATACCAATGAACAACAAAGACAACAACAAGAAGAACAACAACAAGAACAACGCCACGGCCACCGATGTCAATATAGATGAATACTTAGCATTCATATTAATAGTACGTTACAAATTAAACATGCAATATTTTACTATACGAATTATAATTTATTATACGAATTATAATTTATAATCTTTAATATACTAATTACTTTAATGTTTTATGTTTTTATAGTTTTGTTAAAAAGGAAATTTGTTTTATAGTTCGCTTTTTATAATGTAATTTGTTTGAACAACGAAGTCCGTCTTTCACAAAAAAAATGAGAGTTTCAAACATGAACCGAAAATTAGTCCCGAACATTACAAAAACAACAATTAGATCCAACCTGTGTGCATCGCATGGGTCCTGGGGCAGTCCAAACCTGTTTGCATTGCACGGGGATGAATATAAAAGGTCTCCAACATTAATGTCATCGCTTCATATTTAAAATAATTTATGTAACTTATACATATTAAAAATTTACATGTGAAGAGACTCTTTTCAATATAATATCTTGAAAAAAAATCTTTTCACATATACTCTTTTAATGTCAATAAACTATTTTAAATGTATGTCATGCTTAGAAATGTGATACCATCACAACTTAGATATATAATGACGAAAATAAGTTCCGAAGATTACGATATAAAAACTTATATACATCCCATGTGCAACTCATATACAACTAAATAAAGTACTTTATTCTTATAAAGCTTAGAAAATGAGTAATAATATGACAACTTTTATACAACATACGTACCAAATATTAAGATATAAAAACTAATATACAACCCTAAAGCAACAAAGAAAAGTCTATTAAAAACGTTTAAAGGTAAACACATTTGTGATACCATGACAACTAAAATCTAAAACGACAAACATAAACCCAAAAAATTATACTTTGACAGCTTCTACAAAGCCCGTGTGCATCGCACGGGCTATCCCGGATACATCCATTTAAAAAATATATATAAAGCTTAGAAAATGTGAGATATCATGACAACTTAAATATAAAATACCGAAAATAAAAGCCAACTATTACACTCTCACAATTTCTATATAACATACGTCCCAAATATTACACAATAAAAACTTATATACAAACCATATGCAACTCAATAAAGTATTTTAAATACGTATAAAAGTAACAAAATTTATGATACCATCACAACTTAAATATAAAATGACGCAAAAAAATACAAAAAATTATACTTTAACAACTTTTATTAAGCCCGTGTGCATCGCACGGGCAATTCTGCCTAGTACTTATGTGCTTTCTTGATTTGTGTCAAAGAAATTAGCATTTAATTGCCTTGCTCGGAAAATGTTATTGTAATATTATGACACTATGATGGACGACACTGACTGCTCATAATTCTCTTGTTGAGATGGATTAATTTTATGAAAATCAGTATTGTTTTTGTGTTTAAATATTTTCATAGATAAAGTGCAAAGTGGTTGTTATTTATGCTTTGGTGATAAAGCGTGTCTAAAATATTACTTTAATATATAGAACTAGGGCTGAGTACAGGTTCGGAACCGACCCGAACCGAACCGACCCTAAAAAACCGAGAACCGAATTTCACAAAAGACCGGAACCGAAACCGAACCGACGGGCCGTCGGTTCGGTTCGGTTTTCGTCGGTTCGGTTCGGGTTTGTCGGTCCATGTGTATTTTGGCATGTTTTTGTCGGTTTTGGGCCGAACCGGACCGAACCGACCCGACCCGAAACCGAAATTCAATAAAAACCGGAACCGAAACCGAACCGACGGGCCGTCGGTCCGGTTCGGTTCTTGTCGGTTCGGTCCGGTTCGTCGGTCCGGTTCGGTTTTAAACATGCGATGCTCAGCCCTTTATAGAACAATCGAATGTTCTAAGCATCTGGTCGACACCATTTGTGATACTGGTTTGTGTAGCTAGTATTGGTTTCATAATCGGATGTTGAGGCTAAACTCATTCTTGTGGAATGAGAATTTTGGTGTTAATTGGAATCTAAAATATTTGCTATCACAACTATACACTCGTGGGATAAAAAGTGCGTTGTTCGCATAGTAATCGAATGAGTTTTGATTCCAATTCCGTTATGTTGCACTCTAAGACTTTAAACTTTATTTTTGGAAAGTTTGAATCGAAATTGGTGAACCGTTTGGTAACAAAGTATTTTGGTACAACAATTCATTTTGGAGATTTGTTGTCACATCTGCGCATTCATGGGAAATGCATTGTTCATGTGGTAAACAAATGTTTGAGCCCAATTTTTATAGAGCTCGTCTGTGACATTAAACATGGAAATTTTGAGCTTAAATGGGTGAACCATTTGGTCACATTATTTATTTTGGTACATCAATTCAGTTTGTACTGCTATGTTTTCACAACCGCAATGTCATGGAAAAATATGTTTTTCGCATGATAACAAATGAGTTTTGCACCCAATTTTTCCCCGGTGATTAGGTAACAACGAAACATCTTAAACTTGATTTCGAAAAAAAAAATGTTGAGCTTAAATGAAAGAATCAGATGATCGCCGTTTGTGTTTTAGTACAACATTTTTTTCCAAACGGCTTATATTTTTTTTGTGCAAATATTTGTGTTGATTGGATTTTGTTTGGTACAACATTTTTTGGTTGTTATAATACAAAATTATGTGATATTTTGTACAATGTTCAACGCAAAATTGTTTGTTTCATTTGGTGCAAAATATAGTGGCAAAGTAGTGTCTATTTAAAATTGTTTGGTGCGGTTTTGTGCAACTAATTTTGTAACATGAGAATAAACAAGTCGCTCGATTTTGTATCGAATATTGGGAGTTTGGATGTTGCAAATATTCTGTTGTGAATATTGGTGCAAATAATGAAACTATTTGTTATTCTAGAAAGATGAATAATCGTCAAGACTTGTTATTAACTCATATTGCTAATAATTGAACGGTTAGTCATTATGTAATAAATGACTATGTGTTGAATATAAACGTGTAGGACATTGTGAAATGTCAAGAAAGAACACACATATAGATGACAACGAATTACGTTGGTTTATGTAACTAACTTGAATGGTATTATTGTCATCCAATGTGAGATATTGTCCATTTGCTAAATTGGACATATTTTGATTGTGTAAAATGATTACACGTTGATTTTATGTGATTATAATCACGCAATAAATTGTGATAATCACATAATGATAAAGAGATTAAATATGATTATATATATAATCACAAGTGAATTGGAATGACACGTTATAATTGTAGGACTTACACATATAACTGGGATCCTCCTAAAACATGTGTGTTTTAAGGTGGTGATTTGTCTAAAAGAAGAATATTAGTAGATGAAGCTATGAGTAATCAGAATGATGCATCTTCTGTCATACGGTTGATTCCTTGGTCTATAGCATGCTAGATTTGGAATCTGTTAATTATGATATGGAAAATAATTAACATAAGACATTCAAAAAGTGTGCATACACTAGTATGAAACTTGTGAGGTGACAAATTACTAATGATCTTGGTGTCATATCCATGTGAGAAATTTTTTATAAACAAGATTAATATATTGAAACGGAGAACCTTTCTACAAAATTCTTGAGATAAATTCCATGTGGGGGATTCCGGCCTAGCTAGAGTTCAAAAGGACATCAACACACATGAAGTTCTTGCCTATTTGGAATACTTAAGAATTACTTGGAACATGATACACTTAAAGAGTTGAATGAAACTCGAATTTGTACAGACATATTATGTCGATACGACAACTACTCTCAGTATGAGTTATCCCTATTGACAATGTGAAGTCATAGAATAACAATGTGGATCCGCTTGCGAAATGTTAAATGTGAGAGTTAGTTATAAAGTCGTGAAGAGGAATAAGACTAAAGCCCTTGAAAAGTTTATATGAAGGAAAACCTAACCCAGCTGACTGGAGATCCCAAGATCTGGGTTCAATAGGACAACCTACTTGTATAAACTGAGGTCACTGTGGGGGAGTAATAAACTCCATATTCATTTAAGGGAGTTAGTAAACTTCCTAGTCCATTCCTATAACAGTGGCAATATGAGGTTAAGCATATAGCTTTTAATGATTAATCGAGAATCACCTATGTGAGAGAGAAGTGGGGTCGCTTCTGAGGGAATTGTGGGGGCGCCATTCTTAACAGCTCTCATAGAACCAGGCTAATGTTCATGACCATAACGAACATAACTATGAGAACCAAAAAGTATCAAGGAGATATTTGTGTGAATATATATTGTCGTCTCCACAAACAGCGGACAGTTCAAAGACATCGAGTTCTACTGGCTGCTAGGAGTCTAAGTATATTTCACAAGGGAAGGTTCAAAGGGTAACACCTACCTATCATTTGCAAATATCAATTGCAAAACTCTATTACAACATCGAGTCATTGAAATTTGTTTCCCGTTATCAATTTCATTCATGTGGGGGATTGTTGGAAAAATTATGGTCAAATTTTTAGAATTGAATGACAATTGATGGTCATGATGTATACTAATGTGATTTAAGAACAATGTTAATGTTTGGTCAATTGTAATGACTGAATTAAATGTGTGTTCATGAGCCATTAATAGATTTAATTGTGACCGTTTTTTTTCTCATCCCTTGTACCTATAAATGAGAGCTCTTCTCATTTGTCTAAAACACCCGAAAATACATAAACTAATTCCTCTCCTTTGTTGTTGACTTCAATGTTGATTTATTTTGTATAGGTTGTAATAGAGGGAAGGCACAGTTTTGGTTCGCCTTGATAACCCGTTTGTGCTAACGGAGTTATCTGTTGTTGTTGTATCCTGGGAGATAGACGTTCACGATTCTCAAGCACCGTGGAGAGGACGAATCTGTCTTAAGGAAAGTGTGAGCATCACACGCCTCAATATTTTCCTTGCTTGTGTTTTTTGTGTCACACTTTCAAAATAATTACGGTATCGTTTTCTACATTTTATCTTTTATTGTTGTGATCAATATATTATTTGTTTGTCTCTAACAGAAATACAAACCATATTTACTACATTAAGAACGAAAAATCAACATAAAACATAATAACTCACTTTTTAGCATATAAAATATAAACTCTTGTTTTTGCAAGTTAACCATTAAACCAAAATATTTATCACCAGTCATCATGGTGATAATTTATGCATGTAGGAAGGTATATGTGTATGAAAAATGTGAAAGAGATGGAGTAAAAATGTATCCTTACACAGATGTGATGAATGTGATGGTAAGGATACAACTAGAATTAGGGCTGGCAATTTTGACACGAAACCTGTTAACACGACACGACACGACCTGTTCTTAACAGGTTCGTGTCTTAACCTTAACAGGTTTCGTGTCTTAACAGGTCAGACCTGTTAAGACATGTTAATTTTCGTGTCTTAACAGGTCAGACCTGTTAAGACTATTAGTGACCTGTTAATATGTTGTATATATAAGTTCCAAAATCCTAACCCTACTAACCCTAAATATTTGTCCACATATTTTCCGCCCCCATCTTATCTCTATTCTCTCATTCTCTCTCTCTTTTTTTTTTTTATCATCTTATCTCTTTCTCTTTCTCTCCCACAAGAATATCTAAGATTCATCTTATCATCACCAAACATTTAAACCGAATCACTCAAACACCATCATCACCACGTTAAAAAAATCAATGGGGTGTTCTTTTGTTCAAGAAATCACCACGTTAAATAAATCAATGGGGTATTCTTTTGTTCAAAAAAGCATCACCACGTTAAGAATATCTAAGGTTCAAGAAATCAATTGGAATCGATTGAATAAATCAATGAGTAGATGAGTAGATGACTGGAAAAAAAATATTGTAATCGATTGGATTTTTTTTTCTTTTTCTTTTGTTCGATTTGTTGTTGTTCTTGATGTTTTGATGGATTTGTTGTTGCTGTGAATCGGTGGATGTTTTGATGTTTTGATGGATTTGTTCGATTTGTTGTTCTTCATCTTTTTTTTTTCTTTGATTATATGAGGATTAATTATGTTCGATTTGTTTTTATCTTTTTTTTTTCGGGACTGTGTAGTAATATCTGATGATGATTTGTTCGATTTGGTGTAAATGGATGGATTTGTGGTTCTTAATTGTAAATGGATGGATTTGTAGTAATATCTTGATGTTTTGTTCTTGATGTTTGGGTGACCTGTTATGCATGTTAACACTTAACAGGTTTGTTAACAAGTTCGTTAAAAAAAAAAAAAAAAAAAAAAAAATGTTAACAGGTGACCCGTTAATTTTCGTGTCGTGTTCGTGTTTGAGAAAAATGACACGATTAGTTAACAGGTCGTGTTCGTGTTTGACCTTAACAGGTTCGTGTCTTAACAGGTTCGTGTCTTAACAGGTTCGTGTGACCTGTTATGCCAGCCCTAACAAGAATACTAGTATACCCAAGCTTCCAAGATCTCTACTAATCAATATACTTGCACTAGTAATCTTAAATATTACCTAAGAAATCACCTTAACAAAACCCATGATGCTTTAATTTACCAAAAAACCTTAGTTGTTACCCTAAGCCTTCTTGAAAATACTTGTAGAAATTTTTGAAAGTGATTTTGTTGTGGTTTGTGGATATGGTCGAATATCACCAGGAGAGGAGTATTTTTTTTGTGTTTTGGTGAAGTGATATGAATGTCTAGTGATTGGTTAAAAAAAATGAGGTAAGTTTAAATGTATCATCCTAGATCTACTTGGTACTTACTAAGAAGGGGAAAAGTGATCACAAGGGTGTGTTGGTATGAGTAGTGACGAACCAGGGGGTGTCCCGGGGGTCACGGGACACCCATGGATTTTTGTTGTGTAGTGTTAATTTTGTTAAAGAACCTCGATTTTTCTTAAATGCACTCGGTCCCTAAAACTTATGTTTGTAGTATTGTTTAGCTTATTCTAAGTGCACCTGGTCGTTTTGCGTCCCGGTTCCGTCCCTGGGTATGAGTGGCCGGTTATGGGGCCTTTTGAGGGGTGGAATATTTTTTATATATATATACATACAGAGTTAGGATCAAATAAGAAAAATAATAAAAATAGGAATGATAAGAAGTAACCACAACCACACATTCTAGATGCACCAAAAAAAATGCATGCATCTTCATTCAAATTTTCCTTCCCACATTAAAATGTGTGGCTAGAATTATTTTTTACCATTCTTATTTTAATTATTCTTTTTATTAGATCCCTTCCCTATACATATATATATATATATATATATATATATATATATATATATATATATATATATATATATATATATATATATATATATAGCCAAAAGTTCTTTATAGATCCAACTTTTACCATAGAACCCATCAAGCAATCTTAGCCACTCATTTTGTTTTATCAAAATAAAAAAATAAACTTCCATCTTTTTTTTAAACTTAAATATTTCGCAAACCGTAAATCGTCAAGCTACAAAAAAAATACCATTGCGACGAGAATTAAATTATCTTTCTATAGACATGCATTGTTATATACTTTCGACGAATTTTTTTTTCACCCAGACAATGTTCTGAAAGGCTCAAGGCGCAATAAGGCGCAAAGGGGGTCAAAGAGCCTCGAGTCGAGGCGCAAACCAAGGCGCGGGATTCATAAATATGAGGCGCACTATATATTTATGTTTTTTTTATAACATATGTGACAACTTATGCAACTTAAATAACACAAAAATACCAATATTCAATGCATAATACCACTTAATATTTATTACATCAAACAAAAGTTTCATTTAAACCCAAAATATTAAGCAGACAACATATCAGAATCCGTGAACTACCCTAAATTCCTGAATATACATTACAATATATGAGTTTATGACTTATGAAATTTAACAAATTACCATGTATTAAACTATCAACTATCAACAACGAAAAATCTATAGTTGTTTGGTAACACTTAACACTAAAGAAACAACATTTGTATCTATTAATAAGCTACTATTCTTAGACATTAGATTACAAAAAAAAAAAACATAGTTCTTTGTTGATTGTGTGTTTTAGTTTTTTCTAAAATATTAGGGTTATTAGATACTTTATAACTTAACGGTCAAATGTATATAACATGTAAGCCCAAAATGTATCTTACTATTAAGAAAAAAAGGCCAAAAAACCCGTTACATCTTCTAGGCGCACAAATCCCCAAGGCGCTAAAGCGTAAAAATCCCCAAGGCGCTGCGATTTTTACGGGATTCATGCATGTCGTGAGACTCGATCTAAAAAAATCCCAAAGGCTGGAGCCTCGTGGGATTTAGGGAGTAGGCGCGCCTTAGGTGCGATTTTTAAAACATTGCACCCAGAAAAATCATATATGATTCGTAAGAATCATATATGATTCGAAGAATCGAATCATATATGGTTTTTTACGTATCATATATGATTTTTACGAATCATATATGATTCTTTCTGGGCGAAAAAAAAGTTCGTCGAAAGTATATAACAATGCATATCTATAGAAATATCATTTAATTCTCGTTGCGATGGTATTTTTTTGTAGCTTGAAGATTTACCGTTTGCAAGATATGTTGTTTTGAAAAAAAGGTGAAAAATATAAATGGGTGGCTATGATTGGTTGATAGGTTCTATGACATGTATGAGTTCTTCATGGATCTCAACTATATATATATATATATATATATATATATATATATATATATATATATATATATATATATATATATATATATAGATTTATGTTCAAGTGGTGAACATTTTAAAATAGTGAACAATAAGCACTAATAGCTAACCAGTTATTTAAATGTAAAATTTTCTTGCGTATTATTAGTTGGAAGTAAAATAAAGTGCGAGCAAAAATTTGTAAAGCTAATAAAAAGGAAAAAGGAGGTATGCTTCAATGAAGGCACGTTTAATGTGGATTAAAACAACCATAACGTGTTAAAACTGACACTAACATTGCACTAATTTACAAAAATGCCATTATTAATAATTATTTAATAAAAGTTAAAGTCACATCTATAATGATGCATCCAACGGTTCATATTAGTGCCTATTATTTTCTATTTTAAAGGTGTATACCACAATAACGCCTCCCTATATATATATATATATATATATATATATATATATATATAGGGTGAGGTTATTTTCAGAACCAAATAAATTGCGAGAACTGCGAGAACCACCATAAACCAATCAGATTTTTCTTAATATTTAATTTTATTATTTAATTTAAAAGGGTATAGTAGTAAAATTATATTTTTTTATTTTTTATTTTAATAAAAAAGTTTTTTTAGGTCCTAAATTTTTTTTTTTTTTTTTTTTTTTTTTTTTTTTTTTTTTGTTGTGAAGTAGTTATCATTCCTTGATTTCAAGCACGATGCATATGTGTTTTTTTATATTAGGTAATACGTATATTTTTATTGTTCAATTACTTAAACCTATAATGTGTTTGAGTAAAAAATATTTACACAAGTGTATTGAATGACAAACATAAATATTTTTCATGTATCATATATATTTCAAAACAAAAACATTATACACAAAATTAAAAATCGTGTCATGTACAATTCAAATACAAAATTCTAAAAGTAAATAATAAATGAAAGTTTCGTTGAAGTATGGCCGTGTCTACTAGTCTTCTCGCAACTTCATGCATTTGTGTTTTTACTCTTTAATTCTTTATCATAACTATTTTCTCGCTAGATAGTATACACAATACATATGTGCACGGTTGAAGTCGCTCATTATTCTCGTACCTGTAACCACAACCAATTAATAAATAAATTATTTAATCATAACATCTAACAAAACACATATACACATTGTATTTATGACAAACATAAATATTCTTCATCATAAAAAGGTTAAGCGTGCACATGTGATTAAACGTCAAAAGTCAAAACCATGTATATGTTTTAGTTAAAATAAAATTATACTACTAATTTCATTCATAGGAGATGAGCAATTAATCCCTTGTTTTCACAGTCCACCCACCATCAGTTGTGTGCTAACCAACAAACTTTTAAAATCCATCGTCATGTTTTAACCAAACAAAATAATATAATACAAAGAGATATATGTGCATTTAGCTTTTGGATATTAAACAATAGTCGATGATCCACCACCAATTCACTACAACGAATGACACGTATATATAATGCGCATTCAACAATTTTCCATATGTGTGCGTTTGTGCATTCAACATTTTTAAGAGGTGTGCATTTGTACATGCGACATTTTTCAGATTGAGGGTCCATACCATAAAACACATATGCATCATTTCATCAATTTTATATCAATCATAAAACACATATATATCATTCTATGAATTTTACATTAACCTGAAAATACATTGCACATAATTTAATATTAACCTTGAAATACATGTGCACACAACTCTATTGATTTTATACCAACCACAAAACACATATGCATCATTTCATTAATTTAATATTAATCTTAAATACATATGCACGCGACTCCATTGATTTTATACCAACCACAAAACACATACATCATTCCATTAATTTTATATTAACCTTGAAATACATATGCACAAGACTTTATTGATTTTATACCAACCACAAAACACATATGCATCATTCTATTAATTTTATATTAACCTTGAAATACATATGCACACAACTCTATCGATTATATTAACCATAAAACACATATACACACATATTTCCACTATTATTTTATTGTAAAAAGAACAAATTAAATCTCAAAGGTCTATCTGTCAGCAATGAACTTTTATACATGTAAATTAGTAGTGCGGCTTAAACTACCATTGCATGACAGTTAAAATTCACTAATAAAAACATCAAATCATATCGAATCAAATAAATCATCTTCAACATTTATTGTGAACTTTTATAAAAGCTTTAAGGGATACATCTTCCACATTTATTTTCAAACAAAGAAGCCCAAAACGATATGGTCAGTTGACCTGATTATGTGACTAAGTGAACACAAAAAAATAAAAAATACTTAAAAAAAATAAGATATGATACGTAAAAAAAACATAAACTAATTGATATCGAATTAGTAAATAGAACCCACTGCCAATCTTAATAGGAGAATCAATGGCTATTCACAAAATAATATACCTGTAAGGCTATAACTGAGGCATTAAATTGCAGCAACTTGATGATGAGAAAACTCGTAATCGATTAACCATATTTATTAAAGAATTCGAACCAAATTATTACAGGAAAAAGTAATATTTCAATTGAAAATTTAAAGCAAGATCCATTTATCAACAGATTACAAACAAGGGGATTTTTAAACGAGGTTTGTGGATCGATTAACATGACCATGCTTGTGACAATTTTAAATCAATTTCTTTAACAGAATAGTGGATGATTATGGGATTTGATTTCGAATTTGATGAATGGGTTTTCTTCAGCCGTAAGAATGAAATTGGGAGAGAGGTTAGTGGTGGTTTTCTTTTTGACCTAATCATGTAATTTAATAATACCCCTATTCAATAGGACGGTTTTTAATATGTAAAACATGAAGTTCCAATATTAGCCCTCTACCATCTAAAAGATAGTACATAAACTTTCATTTTATTACCATCATGCCACAAATAATTTCAGCCATTGATCAAATATCTAATGGTGTAGATTGGTTCTCGCAGTTCTCGCAATTTATTTGGTTCTGAAAATAACCTTACACTATATATATATATATATATATATATATATATATATATATATATATATATATATATATATATATATATATATATATATTTTGAAAATCTTGCTAGAAATGGTGTAGTTAGTGATAAGGTTTAGGAATTTTTCGGATTACATGCAGCCTTTTAGCAAGCTTAGGATAAGATAGGATGAGCTATGAAATGAAAAGTTGTTAAAGTTTATTTGCGTAAAAGTAAACATAGACCAAGGGTATATATTGTAAGTATGGTGCCTGGTATGAATGCATGAATGCGTGGAATTGTTAGGACATTATTATGTGAGCGGTTTACGTAAGAATGACAATATACGTACGTGAATATTATGAAATGACCACGATGAGTTTATTACACTTGTTCTAACGTCGGTACGTGTTCAATAATGTAATATATTGAAGGTGGGATAACTTCCCAGTTATGAGTTAAACGAACACGTAAACTTGTAAAATGAATAAACTCGACTTATGAAGTAAATTTTTTGACCTCTAAAAGTGTGGGTTGTTACAGCCCTTCTCCCTTAAAAAGAATTCCTTCCACGGAATTCTATCTGTGTTGGATGTCGGAGCGGTGTCGTCAAAAAGATGTAGGTGTTTAGCACGAAATTGGTTCTCGCGTTCCCAAGTAAACTCCGATCCTCTTCGAGAGTTCCATCTAACCTTGATGATAGGAACGCGGCTCCGTCTCTATTGTTTAACTATCTTTCTATAGGTTCTTTAATATACTTTCGACAAAATTATTTTTTTTTCGTGTTTTTTTTCTAGTTTTTTTCGTTATTGAAATTTAAATGAAAAAAATTACATGTGATTAAACAATAATTTGAATATTCTAATAACATCACGTGTGATAGTATAATTTGTATTGTCTAACGATTAACGGTTAATAAACAACCATTGATTTTATTTTAGATAGATGGTAGAGATGAGTGACTTGGTAAGTGAGAAAAGTTTATGTAAAATAAGTCTCCTATATTGTTAAATGTATTATAGTTGACCACTTTTAATGCTTGTGCCTTTCAAGGTTCAAACTATGAGTACAAGTATACTTATATATAACTATATTAGATCGGTATGAATTTATAAGTTTTATTATTTATGAATTTGATTACTTCCAAAATCTTTTATATGAAACATATATTTAAAGACACAAATGTAATGGTGAAACTTGGGGAATCTTGTCCGGGGGCCAAGATCATGCAAGCGAAACTGTCACTTTTGTATATAGAAAACATCAATGTGAGTAACTACAGAATCAATACGAAGTGCAAAAGAATAACCACTAAAATGATACAAAAATAATAACTTATCCCATTCACTGAAGCCAAAGTATTGGAGAAGTTAAATGTCGATCTAAAAGAATTTTAGAGACACTATAGTCGAACTTGAACAAAATCCATGAAATTTAAACAATCAAAACAATTAAAAATCAGCACAAAGAAATAAAATTTGTGGGTCGTTGTTAAAGTTTAGGAATATGAGATAAATTTAATTCAATTTTTAGTTTAATATACATGACTAATAATATGTTACCACACGCGCATTATAAAAATGATAATGTTACATAAAGAGATTGGATTTGAGATCCAATCGATCAGTTGAGGATGAGAATGTTTACTTCTATGACAAATTCTGGAGTGAAATAAAGATCTTATTTCTGGTTCTCAGCATCTAGAGTGTCTCTCTTTGATGGTTGTAACTTGAAACAAACTCGATTACAGGACATACGTGGGAGTCTGGAGTTTTGAACAACTAAACCAGGCCTTCCAAGTTTTTTGGATGGTCGGTTGTTCAAGTTCAAACTTTATTGTCGAAGTTATTCAAATTTTGAGGATTCGAGGATGTTCAAGTCTTTTATGATGGCATGCCACATTAGTTCACTACTAGAAAAAGTGCCAATAGCAACGGACAAAATTCGTTGCTAAATGGCCCAAATTCGTTGCTATTCGCCCTCAGCAACGACATTAGCAACAACTTAGGGTCGTTGCTATATCGCCCGTTGCTAACTTGAAAATCGTTGCTAATTTCTCAAAGTCGTTGCTATTAGCAACGAATTACAAGGTCGTTGCTAATTTTGAGTTCCATGTTAAGTCGTTGCTATTTTTGTAGATAGCAACGAAATTATGTTTGTTGCAATTTAGCACTTAGCAACGATACAATGTTGTTGCTACTATTAGCAACTAAGTTTAGATTTAGCAACGACAAGTATCTTGTTGCCAATTGACAGTTGCAATGACTACTTTTGTTGCTACGTTTTGTTATAATTGCAACAACCTTTGGTCGTTGCTAAATTAATTTTCAACAAAAATACGCTATTCGTATATTAATTATTTCCACAGCATATGTAAACCTACACCTGTAACTACTAATTAAACAAACTCTTTAAACCAAAAGAAACCATTCCCATATATGATCGGATAAACTATTCGTCTACTAATCGTTTACACTTGCAACCAGTCATCAAGATAGCTAAAGTTATAAATACAAAATATAGCTACCGGAAAGTTAATACAACAAAACAAAACATACATGAGTGGCTTTTACTTATGCCTCTGGTCCAGATGAAGATCAAGAGCAGGATCGACAACATTAGCAAATATAACAGGCGCATGCGCAACCTTTTCTGATCTTGCATCACGCCAATCACCTTCATGTCTATTTTTCTTGAACAACTTTTCAAACAACTGCATATTAGATGGTCTTTTCCCAGATTCTTTGGCCTACAAAAATAACCAAAAATTATGACCATAATACAAGCTTGATAATGCACAATATATCATGGGTCAAGTTCTCAAGCATCAAACATTATAAACTGAGATGTCAACATGTATATGCTTGATATGATACACTATAAATTGTCAAGAGGTTCTGAATGGTTGGTTGCATTTCAAGAAGACAAATGAACAAAACTTGTTCTAAAACATCACAAAATGAAAAACTTTTTAAGTTTCAAATACATTAAAAATAAAGGCATACCAATCGATGACGATGCGCACCAAAGTTGAAAGACAATGTAGAAGGTAGCTTCACTGGTATTGATGAAGAAGACGCCAAAAACTTCAATTTCACAATGTAGAAGGTAGCTTCACTGATGTAGAAAGTAACTCGACTGGGAGACTTCATTCTAATTGCATCCATATCTGTCACACATACGGAAAAAGAAAAGTTTAGGTCAAATGAAATTTCAATCAGAAAAAGATAATGAATTTCTCACAAGTGACAAAAACATAATAAGATAAAAGAATTTTAATATCATAAATGTAGATAAACCATGCATATGCTAATCTACATCCTGGTAATCTTACATAAGCATCATTCGTTATCACTAGATAAATCAATATCATCTTCCTCCTCCTCACTATCTTCCTCATCGAATTCTTCCTCATCATCAACATCTACGTCCTCGTCTGATGTGTTAATGGTCTGTATTGGTAGCTGAACCTCTTCTACCTCTTCAACTTCTTCGACCTCTGTTGATGGTAAATTGACAACTTGATCCAAATCGACATCCACCCCCACAACACCTGGTGGAGGCATCTCATCTTCTTGGTAAAACCCATCCATTGTTGGTGTTACTTCATCTCCTTGGACATTGTTCTGACTCGAGTTGTATGTGCTCCTTGCTTTGGCTTTACAAACTCCTAACCACTCGGCACGACTTCTCTTTCTAGCGGGATAAGTAGTGTAATAAACTTGTTGAGCTTGTTCAGCTAACACGAATGGATCATTCCCACCAAGTTTTGACTTTATATCAATATCTACGAGGCCATGCTTACCATCAACTTTTATACCCCTTTCACAATCAAACCAATGGCACTTGAATAATGTAACTCGGTAGCCTCCAACATAATGTAATTGTATGACATTAAGTAGAGTGCCATAATAATCCTTTTCGTAGTCATTATAACAACTACCCTTGACGCACACGCCACTATTTATTGTTGTCTGGTGTTCACCATATTCTTTTGTGTGAAACTTGAAACCATTGACGAAACAACTATTATAATACGTTACATATTTACTAGGGCCATTGCAAAGATAACGTATTGATTCATCAATGGTTTTGTCATGATGTATCTGTAAAAAAAATTGTGTTAGTAAACTGGATTTGATTCTCGTATGAGACTTTAAATGGAACACTTACTCTTCCTTTAACCCATTTAGAGAATTCCAAATCACGTAAATGGTCGAGTTCTTCATCTCTAATATTTGGATTGGTGGCGGTCATGAGGTCATCAAATTCTCTGTAGCAAGAATTACAATAGTTGAAAAGAAGTAATATGCATGTGGAATTGGAATTTATAAGTGTTTAACATACTTACTTCACAAATGGCAGAATCTCCGCACAATTTAAAAGAACATATCTTTGTGCAACTATGTATTCATCTTCAGCCATCAATTTTTCTGTAGCTTCTCCAAATGGCCGACAAGGATGACTAAAGACATTAACTTTACATTTTTTACCCACTTGGCCGCCATCATCATTTCTTGGAACACGGTTAAACCTTGTTTGAACATGAGGTTCAAAATATTGTGAGCAAAATGATGATGTTTCTTGAATGAGGTATGCTTCACATATCGAACCCTCTATGGATGCTCTATTACGAACTTTTTTCTTCAAGTTCAACATACACCTAACAGTGAAATGCGTAGAAGATAAGAACAGACGACAAGAAAAAATTCAAAGAAAACAAGGCTTATTTAGTTGATTACCTCTCAAAAGGATACATCCACCTATATTGTACTGGTCCACCCACTTTAGCTTCATAAGCTAAATGTACAGGCAAATGTTCCATTGAATCAAAAAAACCTGGTGGAAATATCTTCTCTAGTTTGCACAGCGTTTCCACTATATTTTTTTCCAGTGTCTCTATATGTTCCACATGCATAACTGTTGAGCATATGTCACGAAAAAAATGACTCAATTCAGTCAAGGCATCCCATATGGACTTTGGCAACAATTCTTTAAAAGCAATTGGCACTAATCGTTGCATAACCATTTCTCTATAACGGTCTTGAGTCGACTCATCAACATTAACATTTGTAGCACGAGATGCTAATGTTTCCCCGTGATCAAACCAAGTCGTGTAGAACCTACGAAAACCCCAACTATAAAGGTGAACTGTAACAGTTTCCCTATCGTTGGACTTTATCAAATCACACTTGAGGCAGGGACACTTAATCATTCCATTACTTACAAAAATTGGACTACTATAAGCAAAATTCAGAAACTCGGTTACCCCAGTTTTAAATTCGTCGGTTACCGAACAATCATCTGGATTGACTCGGCGTTTCATCCAACCACGATCAACTGACATAATTCTGTGTCATATATATATGAATAGAGTTTTAGTGCTCATATTAACATCCCTTTAAAACACATACATGGAGAAAATTAAACTTACAAACATACCAAACAACAAATGAGATTGAACATGAATCGACCATATAATTAAAGAACAAATGAAACTCAGTATACGAAAAACAATTTCAAGCAAAATGTATGCAACTATTGAGATCTACCTTAAAAATAAAACTAACAAGCAAATGAATTCACACATACAAATTACAAACATCATTGACCAATAAATGTGACAACAGTTGAGATCTACCACATAAATAACCATAAAAAATAAACAGTGAAGTTGATAATGCAATTAGCAAGAAAAAAGAACCAACATATGAGATTTGGAGTTTAATTGAACACGATACAACCATATAATCAAGGAAAAAAGAAAGAATTTTATCATACCTCAAAGGAAGAAAAGAGTAGATGCTGCAAGTTTGTATAATTTGGGGATAAGGTTGGGTTACTTTGACTGTACCTAATGACTTTTGACCCAAATTTTATCCCGCCCTCTAATTTTGGCCCTCCCGCTCCTAAATTTTCATTTTTTACTTTTGGTTTTAAATATAAAACAAATTTTCATTTTTACTTATAGTTTTAAAAATAAAATAAAACTTTGTAAGAAAACTTATAACTAAAAAGTGCGAGCTTACAATTTCAAAAGTAATTATCTAGTATTTTAAAAATATAATTACTAGAGTAGCTATACAATTCGGGTCGGGTCAATTCAGGTCAAGGCTCACAAATTCATACCCGAACCCGACCTTATTTAGAACTCGAGTCACTCGGGTCGGGTCAATTTGGGTTCTGGTCAACTCGGGTCGGGTCAGCTTGGGTTCGGGTCTAGGCCATTTAAAAACTATACATTTTTTGTGTTTACATACAAATTAGAAAGAAAAAAAAATGAAACTCAGGTCAATCGGATTGACCCAATTGACCCGAGTAACAGACATATATTATACCCGAACCAGACCTTGTTTAGAACTCGAGTCAATTCGGATTGACCCAATTGACCCGAATATAATTTTGGACCCGACTAACCCGACTCAAAAAACCATATTCGAGTTCGGGTCGGGTCGGCTTTTATGACACCCTAAGAGTAGCGGTGTAAACGAGTTACATCAAGTCGACCTTTGATAGGGATCGAGTAGACAATTTTGTGTTCGCTCAATGAGCTTTCTTTGTGATAGATCTGAACATCGGTCCAAAACCGAACGGACGAGTTGGGATGGTATCGTTAAAATGAAATGTTAAATGGATGAGTCGAGATGGTATCGTTACACATGAAATGTTAAATGGATGAGTCGAGATGGTATCGTTCCACATGAGATGTTAAACGGATAAGTCGATATAGTATCGTTAGACATGACATGTTAAACGGATAAGTCGATATGGTATCGTTACACATGACATGTTAAATGGATGAGTCGAGATGTTATCGTTAGACATGAGATGTTAAACGGGCGAGTCGAGATGGTATCTTTACACATGAGTTGTTAAACGGACGAGTCGAGATGATATCGTTACACATGAGATGTTAAACAGATGAGTCGATATAGTATCGTTAGACATGAGATGTTAAACGGACGAGTCGATATGGTATCGTTAGACATGAGATGTTAAACGGACGAGTCGAGATGGTATCGTTATACATGAGATCTTAAACAGACGAGTCGAGATAGTATCTTTACAAATGAGATGTTAAACGGATGAGTTGATATAGTATCGTTAGACATGAGATGTTAAACGGACGAGTCGAGATGGTATCGTTAGACATGAAATGTTAAATGGATGAGTTGAGATGATATCGTTACACATGAAATGTTAAACGGATGAGTCGAGATGGTATCGTTTCACATGAGATGTTAAACGGATGAGTCGATCTAGTATCGTTAGACATGAGATGTTAAACGGACGAGTCGAGATGGTATCGTTAGACATGACATGTTAAACGGATGCGTCGATATGGTCTCGTTACACATGACATGTTAAACGAACGAGTCAAGATGGTATCGTTAGACATGAGATGTTAAACGAACGAGTCGAGATGATATCTTTACACATGAGATGTTAAACGGATGAGTCGGTATAGTATCATTAGACATGAGATGTTAAATGGACGAATCGAGATGGTATCTTTACACATGAGATGTTAAACGGACGAGTCGAGATGATATCGTTACACATAAGATGTTAAACGGATGAGTCGAGATATCATAACTCCTTCATACGAACTCCGCTTTTAATGATTAAAATGGCCACGAAAACGGGATAGAGATGTTAAATAAGGTTTAGTAAAAAGAGGAAATGTTTTTTCCCTATGCTATTTCATAAATGTAGTAACTAGAAAATAATTTAAAATAAAATTGGTTAACTAAAAAAATTTGAGAATTTTCCCTTGATTTTTTCATATATCTAGCTACAAAAATGTTTAAAATTTTGACCAACAATTTTTGCAACAAAATATTCGTTGCTATATTTGCGATTTCGTTGCTAATATTTGATGATTTGATTGGAAAAAAAATAAAACTTCGTTGCTAATTTTTTTGCAACGAAATTTTTGAGAAAGTCGTTGCTAAAAAAGAGAGGGAATTTTCCCACCAAATTTTGAGAAGATAGCAACGAATTTAGCAACTAAAAGTCGTTGCTAACCAAAGATTCAATTTTTACTGAATTTTGTTGCTAAATTCGTTGCTAATGTGTGAATATAGCAACGACTTATTGGTTGTTGCAAAATTTTCGTTGCTATTGGCACTTTTTCTAGTAGTGGTTCTTGTTCTTGTTAATTACCTAATCTTCCCAGCTCGAACACTTGTTCTTGTTTAGATACAAGTTGCGTAAAAGATTGTGGGTGTACGAGACCAACCCGGCTTCCCATTCGGTTCTAATCAGCCAATCTCCTCTCAAAACTTATGAAGCCTAAACATAACCAAGATTAGTAGCTATGAAGCAACAAAAATAGTCATTATATATGCTCATTTATCATCATTATGTATCAGCATCAATCCCATCATTAGTCTACAACAAAAGCAAAATCACTAACTTGAACATCATAAACAAACACACATACATGTAAAACTAAAACTTCATACAAATCAATTCTCACCAACACCTGCTAACTTAAACACACCTTAGCTACATACCGCGGCCACCCGTTGACACACAAACCTTGAAAAGAAAACCCACATCGCATTATGAAAGAAAGTAACTTGTGGGAGTTGGTTATAAATAAGGAGGGAAAGACTCATTAAAGAGGTAGGCATGTTGAATTCCATAAAAGCCTATGGTTAACATTTGGTGCTTGCAAGCTTATTTATTTGAGTTTTCTAAGTTTGCAAGTCTTGCTGTTATCATGGGATTTTTATAATATTTGACAAGCTCATAATTTTATGTATAATTTTTTTGAACTAAATATAAAGTTATTTATACCTTAATACGCCATATATTTTGACAGTGGCTTTTATAATATTTGACAAGCTTACAAAATTAAACACAGGTTGTAAGAGGTAGGACTTAGCAAACGACCCGAATGGACTGGACCGACCGGACAGGACCGACCACATTTGGTCCTCGGTCTTTTCGCTTTTTCGCTAAAGGTCATCGGTCCGGTCGGTCCGATCCGGACCACAAACCGATTATTTAGATTTGTTGGACCGGACCGACTGAGACCGGACCGACCACATTCGATTCGGTCCTCGATCTTGGCTTTTTGGCTAATTCAGTCTTCGGTCCGGTCCGATGCTCACCCCTAGTAAGAGGAGATTTGGATGTGAGATCCAATGGATCAGTCGAGGACGAGAATGTTTACTTTTATTATAAATACTAATCAAAGAGAGACAGATTTTATCTTGCCATTTAGAGCGTTTCTCTTTGGTGGTCGAAGGTCGAAACAAAATCTATGTCTGCACTACAAATTGTTTATAAGGAGTAAAGGATATAGTTTGAACTAGGCTTGTTGAATTCCTTAAAAGCCAATGTCAAATTTTTTTGTTGCTTGCAAACTCTGTGATTTGTGTTTTATAAGTTTGAAAGCCTAATGGATTTGGCATTGTCTTTTATAGATTCTGGCAAGCATACAATATTAAACATAACGTTAGAAAACCTTGTAAATATAAATGGATTGTCATTAATTAATAACAATATTGTAATTTTATTTTATTTTATTATTTTTTTAGGTGATTAATAATTTACAAGCTCTTAAATCTATTATAGTAAACTAGTTGTGATGCTTATGCATCTGAGTATAAGTACGTATATCTAACTACATTAATTCGGTGTGAATTTATAGGTTTTACTAGCTTCAAGGCCCGCCCGATGAGCGGCTAGCTCCAAGAATTCTTTTAAGATATTAGATTGCGTAAAAATCTTAATACGATCACGTTGAAAATATAAAACAAACAATAAAACTTTTGTTTAAAAAAAACCGTAAGAAAATTACATATTAACCGCGAAAAGGAGAATAAAAAATAAAATCACGCTTGTAATCCATAAAACGACTTCTTTTGTAGACAACATTGTTTTAGAATTGTTGTAGTTGTCATCTTTGTCACAAAATAACACTTTTACACCCTTATTACTCTTCATCCGTCGATCACGAAGATGATTAAGTCACAGTCTCTGTCTCAAGCCACTAAACAAACAACAAAGGCCATTCGTAGCAAAATTATCATGTGAAAGAACATGTATTATACATGTTTAGTAAATATATAGTTTAGTTTAATGAACATATGTTTACTAAAAATCGACAACAATTGCAAAGTTTTAACATGTAAGTTTTCCTTATACTATGAATTTTGGGAAATATCAAGTCATAGCAAATTTTGTAGTTTGAAAAATATATTTTATTGTATCTATCACTTTTAAAGTATATATTGAAAAACACATATTGTTAAAGAATTTATATTATGCTTGAGATCCAATGGCCATCTTTGACTTAGTAAAGTTAGCAAACATGCTTTTCCAAAATTTGATTTAAGAACATCAAGCAACATATAGTAATTAATGAATTGCATTTCCCTATAATTGAACATACTTACTAAATAGCATTGTATCATGTTAATTCAAACCTACAATTAAAAAGAAAAAAAATGTTACTAAGTGACTTACACTTTTAGTATGGAACGGACATATAAGTTATTGAAAATGAGTTAGAACCTTACATTTCTTCACCAATATTCCCATGAAACAACTTTCATATCATCCATGACCAGAACCCAACTTTGTAACCTATAATTAGAAAATAACAGATTCATTCATATGAGTATATGACACTATAGTTAAGTCATTAGTTTACCTTAAATAAGTGGCCTCTTGAACCGGAACATTTTGCCTTATAACACAAATGATAATAAAACTGCAGAATCTGTAATAACAACTAAAGACTAACATTGAAAACACAAACTGTTAATTCATAACCAGATCCTTGGAGAAATACATTCATAAAAAGCAAAACAACTTGCGCCAGGGTCAAAGATAGGGAAAGCATCTAATTTCAGCAAACAAACATGCCACTCAAGTCAAAGACGGCTTAGATCTCAACCACTCAGGTCGAGCATAACATGGAACTCTATAATGGTCATTCTGCAAATTTGTTTGCTCATACATTTAAATATGACATGTTTGACCCATTATAATACACTAACATTTTTAACCCATTTGACACGCACCTCACTTGCTTAACATCAAATATTGAAAACAAAACATCGAAACTTATGTACCAATTTGCAAGAGCCAACCAGCTGAACAGTGAATAGTGAAATAGTGCTTATCAAAACTTTTTACAGTTGGGCTATTTGAGACTGACTATTGAATTCTATACTTAATCTCATAAATATGCAAATGCACAGAAGCATACATAAGCATCTAGATACCCTCGTGTTACATGTTGCAAGGAAATATGAAATGATTAATTTAAAATTTTATCATCTCCTTCCAATAAGAACTGATTCATTCCATGACTTATGCAAGTCTCTAAACACTTTTTTTGTGCTCGATAACATTATCTTGTAAGTTATGCAAGACCAATGAATGATACTCCGTTTTTCCTATGTGAATTCATCCCATTTCGCAAGAAATCAAGTGTATCCCATGTGTTTCCTCACTCAATTCTTTTCCGTACCCTTCCTAATAAGTAATAATATTAACACAAAAGTGTAGCAAATGACTCCACACTTTAGCCTTCCTAACAACAAACCTTTGTATATGTCCAGGTTGTATCAAACAGTATGCATCACTGTTGACCACTTAAGGAACAATGTAGTTTTCATATTATTAATATAAAATACAAAATGAAAAGAGAAGCCGCACCTTTTGTAGACTTTCCATCCCTCCTTCATCATATGCGAGAGATTTCAAACCCTTATCAATATTTTCTACTTCTTTTTGTATGATTTCATGCTTCTTTTCTAGAGCAACAACTGTTCATATTAGCGAAGTAGACCATGATACATCAATAACGCGTACAATCATGTTGTGCCTATGAAACACATAGAGAATATTTAAGTAAAGATCTATGTGATCAAGATGTTGCACATAAAAAGCTAACTTATATAGATTTAGTAATACATAAAAAGGGTCCCATAAAAAGGTCAGAAATGGCTACAACAAATTGACGTAAAGCATTTTGTCGTGTAGTCGTCTCCAGTTTCTTACCTTTTACCATGTCAAGGCCGCTATGAATCTGAAGTCCAGATCACAGTTGTTTTAAGCATCCGCGTTGTATAGACTAAGGTCATCCGCCTTCTATCCTAATATGCAAAAAATAGAAGTTACCCATTTTGACACTAACTTTCTGCGGATGATCATCTGAGCCATAAACTTACCCATTTAGCCCGCACGTTGCAGCGGAAGCATTGCGCCGATGCTTATAAGTTAACACTTAAGACATGTTTGATTGAAAACTTTAAACAAACATTTTTAAGATGTGTTTGATATTCACTTCAGTCATCCTGGAAATGCATTACCAATCATGTGTATTATTTATACTATTATATACTATTATGATTAGGCTACTTGACTCCTACCGAATTCCCCAACATGCTTTCACTCCACATATAAGCATCTCTTGCTAACTTAAAACCAAATGGCAACCTCATTTTATAAGCAACTTTTTTAGTCTCATATGATCTTTCAGAAGAAGAAGAAGAAAAAAAAGGCTATGGTGAAAAGGTGTCGAACCCATGACGCCGGTTTAAGATATGTTTGATATTCACTTCACTAATTGCGCAAATATCAAAAAATAAAGCTGCCAAATGAGCTTTAAATTAGAAAAATAATTGGTCTTAATGAATGTGAAACACATAACGTATATGTTCAGCAACAGCTATAAAATTTTGCATTTGAGGTTAGGAGAGGTTTCACAGATTGATAGTAATGCATAATTGTATCGTAACAAATACCTTCGCTTGAATCATGTGTGGTGGCAAAGGATCTTCAAAATGTGGCATTTAGCTTCAGTCTTATCCTTAGCAAGCTCTTCGGCTTTCAGTTTACCTTGAGGCAGATTCGCAGCCCCGGAACATTTGAAATAGCAAAAACACATGTGTTTCCCTCCACGTGAGTGCCAAGCTCCATGAGCTGCATTCTCCCACGAATTTCATGATCCTTACAGTGTCCTATATTTCCACAACTTCCAGACCATGTCATGCTCGCTTTCTCGCATAATTCTCCCTTCACGATCGCAATTTCTGTATACATTATACAAAATGAAATCTTTTAAAAGAAAGCTAATTAAATTGTTGGTCGTTGTTAAAGTTTATGAATATCAAAGTTAACTGGTTTTCTCACCTTTGACTTTTTCAGAACGGGGTTTATTTTATTAAATTACTAGTTATAATCCCAACGGGATTAGTTTTTATACGCTCCAACATATATTCACTTTAGAATGACATCAAAGCTTGCTCTTGATCCTGCAAAGTAAAAAAGAGTGGCAAAGGCCTTTATAAACCATTAAATTACCATATTCTTGGACAAACTTTTTCCATAAATTCAACCCATTTACTTGTAAGGTCTAAAGTGAAATTAAAGTGGTCCAATGGGTTAAGGATGTAAAACCATAGTAGTGCAATTCTATAAAGTTGAATACTTGAGTTCTACTACCATGAATATATAGTATACACTACAATAAAAGCACTTTAAAATTCAGAATTATAAGTCGCTAGTTCATGCTAGTTACCATAGAAGAATAGAATGTTACATCGTACGTTCAATTGCAAATGAGCACCATTATACCTTTTTCTACTTACTTGTAAAGGTCCTTCAACTTCAATCGTTGTAGAAGGTTCATTTCTGTCACCTCTTCCATTGTGCGTAACTACTGACGAACAAATAAATACCATACATGGAAACATTAACCAAATGTTAATTTAGAATGTCCATTTACTTTTGAGGATTTAAGGATGTTCAAGTCTTTTATTACGGCATGCCACTTCATTCACTCGGTCCACTTAATTTTCCCAGCTCGACGTCTTTGTGAAAAGGATTGTGGGTGTACCGAGACCAACCCAGCTAGCTCCCAGCGTCCCAACCAGCCAATTATCTTAACTAATTGGCGGCTGATCTCTAATGTTAATCATCTTTTTAACAACACTTACGGCACCTACACAATACCAAGAATAGTAGCTATGAAGCAACACTTATCATCATTTTTATCTTTTTAACAACACTTATCCCATCGTTAGTCCAAAAAATAAACAAAATTACAAGAAAAAAAAAAAAAAAAAAAAAAAAAAAAAAAAAAAAAAAAAGATACATGTAAACATAAAACTTCATATTAATAAATTCTCACCAACACCTGCAAACTTAAACACACCTTAGCTACATACCACAAACGCCCGTTGCTAAGGCTGTAAACGAACCGGACGAACACGAACGGAGTCCTGTTCATGTTCGTTCGTTTAATTTTAACCGGACAAATAAACGGACACGGACGCTTAAATGGACGAATTTTCTTGTTCATGTTCGTTTATTAAGAAAATGAATTGTTCATGTTCGTTTATGTTCGTTCATTAAGACACTAAACGAACGCTAAACAAACATAAACGATCGAACATAAATGAAAACAGACAAACAAACATAAAATTTATTGAATTCTTCACAATATATTGTTTTATAAGTGTTGCTTTGTTTAAACAAACCAATTTTTAAAATTATAAAATTAAAAGATATGATATATGAATATAAATAGATAAATAAACATAAACAAACTTTAACGAACGCCTAATCGGACGTTCACGGACATAAATGAACGAACGAGGCTTTTGTTCATGTTCGTTCATTTAACTAAACGAACGTAAAATATTGTTCATGTTCGTTCATTTAATAAATGAACGAACATAAACGAACTTTTTACCGAACGGTTCATGAAATGTTCACTGAACATTCAGTTCATTTACAGCCCTACACGTTGCCACACAAACCTTGAAAAGAAAACCCGCGAAACATAACTCATATTCTCATAACTCCAAGTCTTCAACCATTCAATAATCGGCTCGTGAAGTACAAGCACCATCCCTTCATTATACATGATCACCCACTTTTAGATAAAAGAGCTTCAAGTAATTATCACCTGGTAAACCCACAATCAACGCGACATTCGATAATATGCATTAAACACACATACATGTCTAACTTAAACCTCATGGGTACGGATTGAGCGCCTTTCACTGCATGATTAACAGCCAGTAAAACATCATAAACCTATGGGAAATAAAACTAGTTCAAGTGTAACATCATAACATACACTAATCAGTGTTCATTAAAAGATGTACTCCGTTGTAATGGGTATGATAAATTCAAATACACCAGTGTTCTACAAATTGCTTAAAATCAATTGGGGTTTTTGACTTTTGGCATCCCACATCGCTTTGTAAAGAAAAGTAGCTTTGTGAGAGTTGGTTATAAATAAAGAGGGAAGGATTCAATTTGTGGTAGGCTCGTTGCTTATGATTTGAAATTTATAAGTTTGCATGCAGGTAATGACACCGTAGTTTTTTAATATTTTTGACAAGCTTACAATTTTAAACATAAAGTTAGAAAAACATTGACATGTCACAAATATAAATGGTTAATCCTGTCCAACTTAATATAGATATTTTGTACTCTAGTTTGAATTCTGTTATATCAAGGATCATTCTATAAAACGAGTTTGAGGTGTCCGAGGGTGTCATGGAACACGATGAAATTATGTTATGTATTGTTAATTTTCGTAAAGAACTCTGGTTGTTTCTTATTGCGCCCGGTCCAAAAAATTGTGAGCCATCATATTACAGTTCAAGTTTTTTGCACACCTGGTTTCGTCACTGGACACACCATGGCGACAAAAAAATTCCATTGCTTAAAAGAATCCCAACGTGGTTAATTAGCATAATGGTTCACGGTTTAATAAAGCTGTAACCTTCAAGGCTTAGTCGCTTAGCTACACTATCGTGTTGGTATTAATTAATACGCGGTAGCTTGATTATTTTGCACACGTCAAAGCCAAGAGTGAACCCAAAATTAGCAGAAGATCTTTTGAAATAAATATGTAGTTAAGATAAATCCAAGTAAACCACCAGTTTACCACAAAATGCTTAAAATCAAATTTGGGTTTTGACTTTTGAGCATCCCACATCGCTTTGTGAGGAAAGGTAGCTTTGTGGGAGTTGGTTATAAATAAGGAGGGAAGGATTCAATTTGAGGTAGGCTCGTTGAATTCCTTTAAAAGCCTTTGGTAATGTTATCAACATGCAAGCATTTGATTTGAAATTTATAAGTATATGTCGATAAGAACACCATAGTCTTTTAATTTTTTTAACAAGCTTACAATTTTAAACATAAAGTTAGAAAAACATTGACATGTCCCGATATAAATGGTCAATGACATAAAGATGTTATCTAGCCATCTATAGTGTCTATCGTTGATGGTCGTAGGTCGAAACAAACTTGATGTCTAAATTTCCAAATACCGGAACATGATTTTAGTTACCTCATCAAAGTGTGTATTGATTTACCAAACTCATGCTTTGCTATATCTAGTTGTATAGTGAAGTACGCAAATCAAAAAATAAAGTGAGTTTTAGGACAGCTAAACTAAGCCATCCAAGTTCAAATTGTATTGTCAATGTTATTTCATTTTTGTTGTCATTTACATCGATTTTAAGTCATGATAGTAGTATTTTAAAAATGATTATTTGTACTCTATGAGTTTAGTTCGACTTATGAATGTGACTGTACATGGTATACTTTAAAGGGAGATATATAAGGACGAAACTTTAGTTTGGCTTAAAAAAAGCGCTTATGACGCCTACACAAGACCAATCTGTCTTCTCTTCTCTTCTTTTCTTAAAAAAAGCCCTTTGACTTATTTTCTTAATTGCATATTTCTTTGTATAGTATAGTTTAGTCTGTCTTCTCTTCTTTTTGGTGGGTTGTGGCTTTTGGCCCGTTTGGTTTCCTTGTATTGTTCTCCCTTGGTTTTGCGAGGTCCTGCTTTTGGTTCCTTTGTTTATAATACTGACTTCCCCCCCCCCCCCCCCCCCCCCCCCAAAAAAAAAAAAAAAAAAAAAAAAAAAAAAAAAAAGTGGTTTGATAGCTTAGTTACCAAACAAGTTAAGTCATTGTCTTAAACATCATCAATATACTTAATGCATTGCTAGAAAATGAAAAATAAAAAGTAAAACATATCTTATTTTACATGTATATATAAAAACATTTATATTAAGCAATTCTCACGTTAATGAAATTAAAAAATGCGCTTAATGAACACAAGCTTAACGTTGCTTGGAACTTACATGAACAACACATGAACATGGAAGGGTTTTTGGAGAAATCTATTGCGAGAAATTTTCTTGCAACTTTTGCACTAAGTATAGAGCTTAAGTGGCTTAATACAGCTTATGATAAAGTACAAAAGGTTCTTAATGAGCACAAACAATACTTGTTAGAAAGGGAAACTCTTATATACTTATCACTATTCACTATGTCTTGCAAACTATAGTTAACTTGTGAACGCAGCATCTATTGTAAAGAACAAGTTGAAACCTAACCTTTCCTCCAGTTACAAGATTCTTATGGTCTTCTTGGAAGTAATACTTCTTTTCAGTCATTTTGGCAGCAACAAAGGTGTTCCGAATTTTGAGTATGTTAGTTTTCACAAACCTGTACAACTTTAGTGTTGATCACCAAGTTGTATTCCAATTTGTAACTAAAAGCACAGAAAGAAGAAAACAAATTGCAATATACGCTAACTATGGTTTTAATAGTCGGTCCAGGAATCAGAGTAGCTTTTAATGCTATTTATGGCTTTAATCTCCAAGGTCGTAGGAAGTAGTTTATATTCTTGTCAGAGTCTTTGGTTATCAGGTGGTTAGTGGTTTGTTTCTTGTTCTAAATAGGAAGTATCTTGTTATGTAAGCTTTGCGCCTATGTAACGGGCTGAGATATGGGATTCACCCATATCCTTTGTACTTAAATGCTTTTTGGTTTAATATATTTACCGGGTCGTTGACCTTTTACCAAAAAAAAGGAATCAGAGCAGCCGTCATCGGGTTGGTGGTTCAAGCGCCCAGCATGTTGGATCTACGAGTCTCAAGAACCGAAAGACCTAGGATATTAATGAGAAATTTATACATGTGTAAAAAACAAATGGAAACCAGTTTTAAGAAACCTAAAATCTTTTTAAAATTGATTGAGCTTAATGTATTCTTCATAGCATCTGTTCGACTTTCCAGGGTTCTTGTATTTATAATGTAAAATCTTATAACTCATAAAAAAGAGCTATCGACTTATACTACCTTATGTGTTAAAATGTCACAATTACTTGAACTCGTAATTACTAAGATAAATAAAATATACCTTATGCCTTTAATCAATTGGGTTTTGACTTTTGGGCATCCCACATTGCCTTGTGAGGGAAAGTAGCTTTATGGGAGGTGGTTATATCTAGCAATCTAGAGTGTCTCTCCTTGGTGGTTATGGGTCGAAACAAACTCAAACTCGACGTCTATGATTCCAAATGACTAGAAACTTGGTTTGAGTTACCTCATTAGATTAGCTTCTCCAACCCAAACAATATCCCAATCTTTAATAATGAATATATTGATGACACATTAGAACAAAGATGAAGAACTAGTTTTGTTATCTGATGTGATCCTAAGACGAGCTAAAAAAAGATTAGCCTTAGTTTTGTTATATAGGGAGCATTAAAAACTAAGAGGAATAATTCTTATTAATACCCAATTGGACCCTTCTAGATTATTTAGGGTGAAACTCGTCCCCTAATTAATATTTACCCAACTTGACGGGTCTCAAATTGCAACCTCTAGGCTGTATGAAGATGCTTTCGAATGATTTCAAAGAGTCACTCTTCTGCTCTTACAGGCACTATGTGTCACACCCCCAATTTACCTGACTTGCAGCGGAATGGAATGCCTGAGGGTGTAACTGTCATAGCACCATAACAAGGAAATATTGAACGACCTAAAGTGTCGTTTTGAAAACACATCGTTTGACTTATTAAAACATTCAGAATATATTACATAGGTCCCAAAAGTCATGAAATGTTTACAGAAATAAGTTTAGACATGTCAAACGATAATTATACATAAGTGCATGAAAGTGTCAAAATGAGACGCGTCATCCTAGGTCCTCACTAAAATGACTCCATGCATGCCATGAAGTTTATGCTCTTAGTTACCTGAAAATACATTGCGAAAACGGTCAACACGAATGTTGGTGAATAATCATAGGTTTGTAAGTTAAATCGTATGTACAATAGCCACAAATATAAAGTAAACCGACATAAATGTCAAAATGCTACATTGTCCCTTAAGCTCATGACCCCGAAGCTAGACTTTGTAATGCCCCAACAGAGTGTTTACCAGATACTCACTTGATAAGACATGAAATGCATTCGTCCCGTTGGAGCAACCCAAACACGAATGGAGGCGTCACCCTCAATAGATCTATTCACTCACTCTCGCTTAGTACTTGAAATTAACGGTCCATGATATTGAAAAGGGGACTTGTTATGATATGGTATAAAGGCAACTTAAGCAATGTATGGAATTTGTAATACTTGGGCATGTACGAAAGTAATTGATGCAATGTATTCTCCCCCGTGGGATTTGAAATCAAATAAGTAATTGAAAACGGGGCCATGAAAACTCACCTCAACTGATGATACTGCGATGATATGAAATGAACAACAATGATTGGTTAACTGCCGCAACCTAATATGAATGATGAACGATCTCATTTAGATCACCAAATGATGTTATGAATGTCCATGCTCATGTTCCTATACCACTCTATTCTTTGGAAAAACACTTGTGTTATCAAAAATATATATCCAAGAATTTGGAAAAAAAATTGCTATTAGAAAAATAAAATAAGCTAGTAGCAATATATACTTATATATATATCGTATGTTTCCATGTTAGTGTTGAAATACTCGGGTTGTAATCCTTGAAATATCGCCTTGAAATGATGAAAATATACTTGTAATAACTAATACTTCATTAGTTATAAAGCTTGGTACTTAATATTATGTCTAGCTTATAAAAGTACTTCGTAGTTTTTGTGCCACTTTTTATTAAAAGCTGTCAAATAGAAATGGTTTTAGCCGATATACAAACGTGAATATCTTTGTCGTTACTTGTCCGTTTTACTTGTTCTTTATATCCACGGTTACGTCTTAGTATGTAGTAATATATTTTGGAAAGCTCGGCTCCTCCGGGTTACGCCTAAAGTCTCTTTTTGTCCAATGAAAAACGTCCAACAGCAAACAAATTTCCAGAAAATACTTTTCGTCAACAATCTTGCAAAAATCATAACTTCTTCGTTATAAGCTCTTTTTAATCCGTTCTTTCGCCTACGGATTCGTTTTTGAAAGTATTTTCTAAAAATTTTGCCAAAGTTTCCTTGGTGTTTACTGATTTTCCAGATTTTTACAAAACGGGACAGCATGTCTAAAATAGGTTCCAAATCAAGTTTTCAAGGTTTAAAACTAATTTCTACCATCACCAAACCTCTTGTAATCACCACATAGCTAATCTAATCCTACCATACACCTTCTTAGGGTGCCATGGACTCCTAACCAAGTTATTATAGCAAGGGGATTCATAACTAAAAAGTTAGGGTTTGTATGTTTCATTTTAGACAAAATATAGGGTGGTATAGCTAGTTGTACATGGTTTTTAGCATGATACTCATGAAATACATGTAAATATAAGATGATCCATGTAAAAATAAAGTTGATTACTTACTTGATAAAATGAGATGATTAGATGATGATTATGCTTGTTGTTCTTGTGTTTTTGTTGCTTGATTCTTGATTAGGTAAGGATAATGAACAAGTTTGGTGTTATAACTTATGAAAAATGATCACTTGATCTTATTATGGTGGTTTGGTCGTGGGTTTGCAAGAGAGGATGGAAGAGATGAGATAACTTTTGATCTTTCCTAAAATTGTGAATTATGATTTGTGAAATTTGGTAAAGTTATGTTTTAAGGGTTTATTAGTTAAGTATTAGGAAATTAATGCTAGAGGTTAAAAGGGGTGGTCATATGGCCGGTTTTTCAAGGGTAGAAGGGGGGGGGGGGGGGTAGGGTGCTTGTGATTTAATTAGAAAACCTTGCAAGAATTATGCACTAGTTTGTGTTATTCGTTAAAATCGGGTACCGGTTTTAATAGAAATAAATGTTCACGAAGTTAACCGGGATGAAATAAAGTCATAATAATGTTGAAAATATGTTAAAAATATGTTGGGTACATTTACTGAGTGATCGGGTGATTATTGTTTAGTTTTCACGAAAACCGTCGTTATATTCATACGCGTACGTTATAAATAAAATAAATTTCCAAAATACTGGGTAACTGAATGTTATAACTTTTATGATGTTAAAATGGATATAAAAATATGTCGGGACCATTGTGGGAATATTTAGATATATTCGTCGTGTGTAAACCGAGTGTTAACGTTTACTATAAATACTTATACGTAAAAACGTTAAATGTACTAAATATAGAAATTTGAAAATCCTAAGAGTGGTATAACATGAAAATGCTGTTATGATGATATGCAGACTATCTCCAGTCCGTATGCAGTGTTAAGAACACTAATGAAATGAATTCGCACCTAAACCAATCCGGTTACGCGAATTTGAATACCCGTAAACAAAATTTACGATGAAATGAGTAATGCAAGTGAATGATGAAATATTTTCCGGAAATGAATAGTGTTCAGTGAATAGTAAATTTCTCAAATGGTTCTCATAATATCAAATTGACCTCGAAAACGATGAATAGTAAAACGATGAATAGTGTTTTGATGAATAGTGATTTATGAATAGTAAAAAGTCGAAGTTTGGGAAAAATGACCTGAAACGGTAAATGACCTGAAATGGTGAGTTGTGACATCCGCCCACCCAAATAGGAATTCAGTCCCTGAATTCAGCTAATGTTGGTCTCGGTAATAGGTTTGGTGAAAAGGTGTGGATACTTGCGTTGCATTTGGTCCTCTCGTTCCTAAGTAAACTCGGTTCCTCTTCGAGAATTCCAGCGAACCTTAACGATCGGAATTCTACTATGCTTTAACTGTTTGACCTCTCGGTCCATGGTTTCAACTGGTTTCTCCACAAAGTTAAGTTTGTCATCTAACTGAATCTCTTCTAATGGTATAACGGATGACTCATCTGAAAGGCATTTCTTAAGGTTTGAGACATCTAATCCATACTGATAACAATGTCAAAACTTCCAAGTTCTACGGGCATAAGGTCTATATTGTATGGGTGATCTAAGAAATTGATGGTGCAACCACGGATAACGGTGTTGGTGTTAACTAAAGACCTATCGGCTAATTCAACAATATAGGGAATGTCTAAAGTAGTTGGTTCTATGTTAAGTAAAGGTGCAAATGCAATAGAAACAAAACTTCTATCCGCTCCTGAATCAAATAAAATGGATGCATAACGATTATTAACGAGGAACGTACCCGCAACAACATTCGGGTCCTCACGGGCATCATCTCCTCCCATAACATAAGCCCTTCCTCGAGCTACTCCTCCTTGATTTCCAGCTCCTTGATTCTTCCTCTTTGGGCACTCACTCCTATAGTGTCCAATTTCTCCGCAGTCGAAACATGTTACTGGTGGTTTCTGATTTCCACCCAAGTTTGGATTCCAGCAATCCCTGGTGTAGTGACCAGCCTTCTTGCAGTTGCCACATATATCTGGGCAACGTCCTGGGTTATGGTGTTTCTGACACTTATCACATTTGGGTAGATTTCCAGCATACCCTCTCCCTTCAGTAGGTCCTGCAGCATAGGCCCTTGCCATTTCTTGCCTCTTAGGTGCTGGTTGGATGGCATTTCCACCTTGGTTACCGTCAAACCTCCTTTTGTTGTTGTTATTGTTGTTTGGGTTGTTGTTTCGGTTGTTGTTGTTTGCAGCAGATTTTCCTTTCAACACTTGGACCATAAGTTTCTGAGTTATACAAATGGCCTCTTCCATTGACTGTGGGTCGAAAGACATCACATCCCCTCGGATGCTTTCGGGTAGTCCTCCAGTAAAATTCTCCATCTTTTTCTCATTATCCGGAACCATAGTTGGACATAGTGTAGCCAACTCCTGAAACTTCCTGATATAAGTCTCAATGTCATCACCCTTTGTTACCAGCTCATAGAATTCGGTTTCCAGCTTTTGCACCTCAGTACGAGGGCAAAACTTCTTAGTCATCAGCTTTTTGAATTCAGCCCAAGTGAGTTTGTAGGCATTCTCCATACCAATAGGCTGAGCATACGAATTCCACCAAGACATGGCTTCATCCAGCAGCATACCTGTAGCAAACTTTACCTTGTTAACCTCCTGACAACCACACATGAGAAAAACGTTCTCAGTTTTCTCAAACCAGCGGATTAAAGCAACCGCTCCCTCATTGCCCTTATACTTGATAGGATCACTAATCTTGAAATCCTTCCAAGTACATTCACGCCTAGTAGTGGGTTGAACCACTTCAGTAGTAGGTGGAACCTCAGCAGTCCTAGCAGCAACTTCAGCTCTCTCAATCTCTAGAGCTTCTGCTATACTATCCCTGACCAACTTGCGGATAGCTGCTTGTGTCATAGCGGGTGTTTCCGATGTAGCCTTTGCTTTTCTTGGCGCCATACTTCTGATAAATAATAATCGACAACAACCATGAGAAAACTATAATAGAAATAGTCATCGTACAAAAATATACGCCCACAACATGTATATATACAACCGCAACAAGTATAAATACAACCACGACATGTACGAGTACAACCACAACCTGTAATAATACAACCACGACACGTATAGATACAACCACAACAAGTATAAATACGTTAACCATAAAGAGCAACCATGAAACATCATAAATATAATCACAACACATGAGTATAATACATGAAAATTTCGGTCGACGTAGGCCGATATATATATAGCACAACATTTCCAACATAGTAGAGTCGCACTTGATATATTTGTTTGTACAACAACCAAAAGACTACAAGTTCTTGAACTACGTCCCACACCTCGGGACTAGGAAATAGTAAAAGCTAATATAATACCAGTCTATGTCTATGCTCCTCCAGATGCTCCAGATGGTCCAGGCTCTCCCCTCAGACGGCGAATCTCACGATCCATCGCAACCACGATCTCCTCCAGATGCTGAACTCGTAACTGAGAAGAAACATCCCTGCGCTCCATCACTGTCAACCTCTCACGAAGCAATGCCAACTGATCTACCTGCTCCCACTGAGTCTCCTGTGTCGCCTGAGCTCTATCTCGAATCTCTGGTAGCTCACCTCTAAGCTGGTCAATCAACTCCTGATGTCCCAACTGTCGTGCCTCAAGCCCATGATATGTCACATCAATACCAACCCTGCCCTGAACCAAATCCTCAACCAGCTCCTCGACAGTCTCAAGTCGAGTAGTAATGATCTCATCAACTCTATACCCTAACCTATCGACTTGCTCCTGCTGAGCACCCATCTGATCCTCTAATGTGACGGCTGTAGGGCTCCCAGCCGCAGCCGCTCTAGAACTCTCACCTAACAGCAAACCCTCGATCTGCTTCTCAGCCGCCTCTAGTCGAGGAGTGATATCCTCATCAACCCTATAGTCCAAACTATCAATCTGATCCTGATGAGCCCCTAGCTGACCCTCCAATGTAACATCTGCAGGCTCCCTAGTATCAGTAGGCTCACTAGCAACTGTAGACTCCCTAGCAGCAGTAGGCTCCCTAGCAGCAGCTGCTCTCGAACACTCCCCTACATGGTATACTGGTGGTGGTTCTGCTGATTCTGACTCTGTAGTAGGGGAATCTGGTGTAGTAAACCTAGCACGCTTCCTAAGCGGTAATAGTGAAGTCGATATGCATGTAGTAGCAGGTATGGCTGGTGGTGGTGTAGGTAACATAGGAATAGTGGGTACCTTAAAGGTAGATGTAATAGGGCAAACTCTCTTCCTAGGACCTATAGTAGTCTTACTGCGTGGAAACATAAGTCTAGGTTCTGATGGAACAGTGGTAGCAGGGGATGATGTATCAGTGGGTGTACAGGTAATCTCGGGTGGTGCAGTAGGGGAAACATGAGGAATAGGTAATGGTGAACGGGCAGTAGAAGACATAGAACCTTCGATATCGGAGTCTGTGATGGTGTACAGTATAACATTTGGGTTTGCAGACATGGTTCTGTGATAATCAAGGTGAAATAAAATAAATAACTCGTAATGAAATCACCAAAAGCAATGAACATGCACTTATGATGAAATGATGAGATGCTATGATAATGTGGTTATAGTCTAGGGTCAATGATACATCCTAGTTCTCTATAACCTTAGCTCTGGTACCAATCTGTCACACCCCCAATTTACCTGACTTGCAGCGGAATGGAATGCCTGAGGGTGTAACTGTCATAGCACCATAACAAGGAAATATTGAACGACCTAAAGTGTCGTTTTGAAAACACATCGTTTGACTTATTAAAACATTCAGAATATATTACATAGGTCCCAAAAGTCATGAAATGTTTACAGAAATAAGTTTAGACATGTCAAACGATAATTATACATAAGTGCATGAAAGTGTCAAAGTGAGACGCGTCATCCTAGGTCCTCACTAAAATGACTCCATGCATGCCATGAAGTTTATGCTCTTAGTTACCTGAAAATACATTGCGAAAACGGTCAACACGAATGTTGGTGAATAATCATAGGTTTGTAAGTTAAATCGTATGTACAATAGCCACAAATATAAAGTAAACCGACATAAATGTCAAAATGCTACATTGTCCCTTAAGCTCATGACCCCGAAGCTAGACTTTGTAATGCCCCAACAGAGTGTTTACCAGACACTCACTTGATAAGACATGAAATGCATTCGTCCCGTTGGAGCAACCCAAACACGAATGGAGGCGTCACCCTCAATAGATCTATTCACTCACTCTCGCTTAGTACTTGAAATTAACGGTCCATGATATTGAAAAGGGGACTTGTTATGATATGGTATAAAGGCAACTTAAGCAATGTATGGAATTTGTAATACTTGGGCATGTACGAAAGTAATTGATGCAATGTATTCTCCCCCGTGGGATTTGAAATCAAATAAGTAATTGAAAACGGGGCCATGAAAACTCACCTCAACTGATGATACTGCGATGATATGAAATGAACAACAATGATTGGTTAACTGCCGCAACCTAATATGAATGATGAACGATCTCATTTAGATCACCAAATGATGTTATGAATGTCCATGCTCATGTTCCTATACCACTCTATTCTTTGGAAAAACACTTGTGTTATCAAAAATATATATCCAAGAATTTGGAAAAAAAATTGCTATTAGAAAAATAAAATAAGCTAGTAGCAATATATACTTATATATATATCGTATGTTTCCATGTTAGTGTTGAAATACTCGGGTTGTAATCCTTGAAATATCGCCTTGAAATGATGAAAATATACTTGTAATAACTAATACTTCATTAGTTATAAAGCTTGGTACTTAATATTATGTCTAGCTTATAAAAGTACTTCGTAGTTTTTGTGCCACTTTTTATTAAAAGCTGTCAAATAGAAATGGTTTTAGCCGATATTCAAACGTGAATATCTTTGTCGTTACTTGTCCGTTTTACTTGTTCTTTATATCCACGGTTACGTCTTAGTATGTAGTAATATATTTTGGAAAGCTCGGCTCCTCCGGGTTACGTCTAAAGTCTCTTTTTGTCCAATGAAAAACGTCCAACAGCAAACAAATTTCCAGAAAATACTTTTCGTCAACAATCTTGCAAAAATCATAACTTCTTCGTTATAAGCTCTTTTTAATCCGTTCTTTCGCCTACGGATTCGTTTTTGAAAGTATTTTCTAAAAATTTTGCCAAAGTTTCCTTGGTGTTTACTGATTTTCCAGATTTTTACAAAACGGGACAGCATGTCTAAAATAGGTTCCAAATCAAGTTTTCAAGGTTTAAAACTAATTTCTACCATCACCAAACCTCTTGTAATCACCACATAGCTAATCTAATCCTACCATACACCTTCTTAGGGTGCCATGGACTCCTAACCAAGTTATTATAGCAAGGGGATTCATAACTAAAAAGTTAGGGTTTGTATGTTTCATTTTAGACAAAATATAGGGTGGTATAGCTAGTTGTACATGGTTTTTAGCATGATACTCATGAAATACATGTAAATATAAGATGATCCATGTAAAAATAAAGTTGATTACTTACTTGATAAAATGAGATGATTAGATGATGATTATGCTTGTTGTTCTTGTGTTTTTGTTGCTTGATTCTTGATTAGGCAAGGATAATGAACAAGTTTGGTGTTATAACTTATGAAAAATGATCACTTGATCTTATTATGGTGGTTTGGTCGTGGGTTTGCAAGAGAGGATGGAAGAGATGAGATAACTTTTGATCTTTCCTAAAATTGTGAATTATGATTTGTGAAATTTGGTAAAGTTATGTTTTAAGGGTTTATTAGTTAAGTATTAGGAAATTAATGCTAGAGGTTAAAAGGGGTGGTCATATGGCCGGTTTTTCAAGGGTAGAAGGGGGGGGGGGTAGGGTGCTTGTGATTTAATTAGAAAACCTTGCAAGAATTATGCACTAGTTTGTGTTATTCGTTAAAATCGGGTACCGGTTTTAATAGAAATAAATGTTCACGAAGTTAACCGGGATGAAATAAAGTCATAATAATGTTGAAAATATGTTAAAAATATGTTGGGTACATTTACTGAGTGATCGGGTGATTATTGTTTAGTTTTCACGAAAACCGTCGTTATATTTAAATAAAATAAATTTCCAAAATACTGGGTAACTGAATGTTATAACTTTTATGATGTTAAAATGGATATAAAAATATGTCGGGACCATTGTGGGAATATTTAGATATATTCGTCGTGTGTAAACCGAGTGTTAACGTTTACTATAAATACTTATACGTAAAAACGTTAAATGTACTGAATATAGAAATTTGAAAATCCTAAGAGTGGTATAACATGAAAATGCTGTTATGATGATATGCAGACTATCTCCAGTCCGTATGCAGTGTTAAGAACACTAATGAAATGAATTCGCACCTAAACCAATCCGGTTACGCGAATTTGAATACCCGTAAACAAAATTTACGATGAAATGAGTAATGCAAGTGAATGATGAAATATTTTCCGGAAATGAATAGTGTTCAGTGAATAGTAAATTTCTCAAATGGTTCTCAGAATATCAAATTGACCTCGAAAACGATGAATAGTAAAACGATGAATAGTGTTTTGATGAATAGTGATTTATGAATAGTAAAAAGTCGAAGTTTGGGAAAAATGACCTGAAACGGTAAATGACCTGAAATGGTGAGTTGTGACACTATGGCTTTTACATATACTTAAGTTGGGGGCAACATCATGGCTTATAATAAGCAGGTTATATCACACATTAATTAGTGTTTACCTAAAGTTATTATCTTAGAAATATAGCAAATTGCTTAAATCAGCTGGGTCTTTAACATTCCACATCGCACTCCGAAGAAAAGATGTTTGTAAATACAGAGGATTGGCATTTCCAAAGTTTCAAAATTGTTACACTGTTGCAAATTCGACAGGACTATAACTTTGGTGATGATCTTTAACAAGTCCTAATATTTCCTTACTTGCAATTAAAGCACAGTAAGAAGTAGACAAAGTAAATGATAATTTATTTCGATTGCAATTTTATTAGCTACATGAAAAGGAAAAGATTTACGAGAAACTGGAATGCTACAAAAGATATGTTCTTAGTTATGATTCGTGTTTACTTTTGTAACTCATAAAATTAACTATCGACTTATATCCAGGGACGGAGGGACGGAGCCATGAATTTGCATTAAGGGGGGCTCACAAATTTTTTCCCGGTAGTAACATACAATTCTTTTTTTTAGAAGCGGGATTGAAGTTTAAATCATTCGACATAAGGGCTCAATGATAATTTTTTCAGTAGTAACATACAATTACTTGATTAGATAACAAAATGAGCAAATGTTGACATAAATTGTAGTAAATATGGGGAATTAAAGAAGATAAAAGTGTCACTGTTGACAGAGTTGAATTGAAGACTCTTTGAAGACTTTATCAAACCCAAAATAGGATGAAAAAAACCTGCTTCTACGATGACGGATCCATAATTTTTTATTAAGGTTAGCGGAGAATAATGTGCGGCTTTCTTTTTTACATAAGGAACAATCTAATTAGTCTCAAAAACCAAGAAACCTTATGTAATTTTGTTTAAAGTTAAAAGTATTAGAATAAAATAGGATTTTTTTAATAGAACACAAAATACATCTCAACTTATTTACTGAGCCGTTTAGAAAAAATGAAGCCTATAACATTCTAAAATCAAATAACACAATACAAATATTTATGCTTAAATATAAGAAAAATGATTGAGAGATCTAAATGTGTTCTTAATTGTATGCCTAAAAAAGATGTGGAAATGTTTTATTAGTTTGTGATGAAGTGAGTCTATTTACAGTCACCAATAAAACAATACCATATAAGATTAAACATATAATTAGCCACACGAATTAGATATGTCGTTCAATACTCTAAACATAAAATAACTCAACATATACTAAAAAAGAATAAACCAATCAGATAGGAAGAAAATGAATAAAAAATAAATAAAAGAAATACGGAATACCACTCATGCTATGTCAAAATGTGCCACTTCCTCATGCTCTTTATTACCCAACCCCATGTGAATCTTATACTTTACCCCATTTATATTAATATAAAGTATCACTTCTTCATCTTCTCCACCGCATAATCTTCCTCATTTTGACACTTCACAACTTGCTGCGCGTTAAAAACCTTCTTAGCATCTTATCCAACGCTTTCTAAAACTGATCTTAAATTTCTAGCCATAGAAGTTCGGGGGGGGGGGGGGGGGGGGGGGGGGGGGGTTATGAAAAAACCTCGAAAGTCTAGAACTTTTACTCTATAATTAGTTGCTCCGTCACTATCCATGCAACAAGGTGCGCTAGTTGGGCCGGTTGGGGTGGCCGAGCACCCTCCAGCCCCTTACTGGCTCTATCTCTGGTTATATCAGTAACTTATGTACTAAAATGTTACTAGTGACACACAATAAAAAGCAAACAAAAGACATTATTAAATAAAACTAATGCAATTTTAAAAGCGTATTAAATTAAACTAATGCAATTAAATAAAACTAATCTCGTGTGTTTGAATAGCTGGGGTTTTAAAGTAGGACATACTGCTTTGAACGTCGTCTTGTACAAAGTGGCAAAACGTAAAAAAAAAAAAACATGCATTGAAAATCAACATGTTTTTATTCTTTTCGCGTTTGATACTTTTGGTTTCCTTGCACTTGAGTTTTTTGCATGTTAATAAATTCCTTTTCTTGCAACTATATATATCAGGATATAACTTTTCTCAATTTGAGCTTTTTTTATAAGCTTTGCTTTAAAGAGTTCATAAGCAGGTATTGGGTCTAGGATTGGACTTTTTCAAATTTAAATAGGCAGACTATTTACATAGATCAATTTACTTACTAAGACGTCATTTTTGTTACAACGGGACATTTCAACGGAGGGTTGAAGTCCATCAATGAAAATCTTGTGGTTAGTACAATCCTTGTGCGAGCTAGGGATCTATTAGTGCAGCCAGTCAAAGAGTTCGGTTCATAAGGAGTCTACATCTTAAATATTGTGTACCAAGAAATTTTACGTGACGACTAGCATGCATTGTTAGTTATCTTATAAACGATGTTATGTTTTATTTTCAGTTTTCTTTGATAAATGTTTAGAATTATTGTTTGAGTTGAATTATCGCATGCTACAACTTTTTGTAATTACATTTTGATATTTTTCACGTTGTATATTTAAACGTTACACGAAACACTTATCACAATAACGCAACTATAGTTTTTTGCTGCTAGAAAAACTCGTTGCTATTCACGGGTACTCGGCTAGTATTTTTAAAAGTCACAATTACATAAAGATAATTATAAAACAACTATCAAACTATTGGAAATACACATGTACTCGTAATGGTTAAGATAAATTGAAATTCACCAGTGTACTAGAAATTGCTTAAAATCAATTGGGTCTTGACTTATGAGCATCTCACATTGCCTTGTGAGGGAAAGTAGCTTTGGGGGAGTTGGTTATAAATAAGGAGCAAATGATACAATTTAGGCAGGCATGTTAAATTCTTTCAAAAGCCTGCGTCAACTTTTTATGCTTGCAAACTTATGTTTAATTTATTTGTTTGCAAGTTGTTAAGTTTGTCGTTGTCTTTTATATTTATTGACAAGCTTACAATTTTAAACAAAAATTTTGAAAACCCTTGACATATGACAAATATAAATGATTAATGTCACTTTTTATATATTTCGACTTTGATCTCTGCCAAGATAAGCGATTACAATCATAAATTTACATACTTTGCAGGGAGCGAGAATGACCAGAAGAGAATTCCCCGTTCTCCATTAACTCAAACGAAAGTGATTAATAAATTTTTGACTGTGGTCCCGGGATTACCAATCAGGAAAAACTTATATATCCTGCTTCTGAAGGCATGTTCTTCATTATATAGATAGTTGCAAATGAGTATTTACTTTTGTAGTTGAGTGGGTAACAAACGTGGCCCACAATATAATAGCGCAAATTGTGGCTAGTGGCTACAACTAGTTCATTAGCCCTACCAAAATGACATTCAAAGTCTTCACTGGCCCACAATATATAGTTTTTTTTTTTTTTTTAAGCTTATTTTATATTTATATTATTTTTATATGTTAGGTCGAGTTGTGTTGTTGATAAATGGTAAAAAAATTGAGATTGGTTGTATGTATAGGTTGTATAAATGGAGGAGTAGGAAAATAATATTTTAATAAAAGATTTAGTTAGATTAGGTTGTGAATAAAGATAGTTTAAAAGGTACTTGCTAAGATGACACCAAATAAGTTTTATTTAGGAATATATGCGCTGTCATTTTGAGTTCGATTAACTGATACCAAATTGTAAGTTAAGTGGTATTTACATCTAGTAACTTAATTACAGGGTGCTTTTTCTTAGACTTACTTCAGAATTTTCTTTTCTTATTTTGTTATATTAGTTAAATTATATTCCAAATTGCCAAATGGTTTTAATAGTCCAATACTCCAATATAGAAACATGTAATAATGAGGCAAAGGCGTTTACTTTGTTGACTTTAAAGTCAGAAGACTTTTAGCCAAACATCATTTATGTTATGGTTTTGTTAAGGAATTAGCTTGGTTTGCCATAAAATTAAAGCTCACTTTTTTCTCTTTCAATTCTATTTACCAGGTTGGGTTTGAACTTTGAAGTATGAGGAACCAGTGGGGTTTACGGCTTCGACGTATCTTTTTAAGCTTGTTTATATTTGCAGCCACATATACCTGTTTAGGTTCTTCAAATATCATAGTGGGTTGCCCTGAACACGAAAGACTAGCTCTCATCAAGTTCAAATACAGTGTCAAAGATGAATTTAAAATGCTCTCATCATGGGTGGGCGTTGACTGTTGCTCGTGGGAAGGTGTTCGTTGTGATCGTGCGACTGGTAACATTGTCAGTCTTCATCTCAGAGGTAATTTAAGAACTTCTTATTCATGTAATACTCCTAATGGAATATCAGTTGCCTCGACTGTTGAAGAACACGACTTAGATGGGGCAGACTACCATTTAGTTTTAGAAGGAATAAACTCTTCTTTGGCAGAGTTGAGGCATTTGAAACATCTGGACTTGAGTGGGAATGATTTTCAAGGAAGCCGCATCCCTAAGTTCATTGGATCCTTGACACAGTTGAGTTATCTTAATCTCTCTAAGGCAGGTTTGAGTGGCAATGTCCCCCATGATATTGGAAACCTTTCCAACTTGGAGGTTCTTGATCTCAACTCATTATCATATTCACAAGAGTTGAGGGCCGATGATATGTCATGGATTTCTGGCCTTTCATCGCTCGAGCATCTAAATTTGAATGGAGTTGATTTAAATCGAGCACAAAATCGTGATGTTGTGCTTTATATGATTCCTTCTTTGCTAGAATTAAGCTTGTCTTGCTGTGGATTTTTAAATTCTGATCTTATCCCTTCTCATCTTAATACGAGCAGAATACTTCCCAACATCAGACACCTGGATCTTAGCTGGAACGCATTTCAAGGCAGCTTTCCATCTCTTATAACAAACATGAGTTCCTTATTAGCCCTTGACCTTTCCGGAAACCTTATCAACTCTTCAATTCCTGTCATGCCCAGCCTTAGGAGGCTCGACCTTTCCGATAATAGCATAGGGAACATTGAGCATATTGGAATTTGGAGACAATGTCATCTGAGGCAATTAAGCATGCCTGGAAATTATTTTGGAGACAAAATGATCGGCCCGTCAACAAACATAGCCAAATGTACCCATTATGATATGGAGCTGTTGGATTTATCTAGTACTGGATTATATGGTTTGATTCCAGAGTCACTTGGAAGAATGACAAGTTTAAGAGTATTATATCTTGGATCAAACAAATTGGAAGGTCAAATTCCAGAAGCTTTGGGGAGATTAAGATCTTTAGAAATCATGGATCTGTCGTTCAACCAGTTAGGCGGACCCATCCCAACATTCTTCGGGCAACTAACCAAACTCGACCTTTCATATAATCACTTAAACGGTTCTATTCTGACATCGTTTAAAAGGTTAGCAGCTTTAACATATTTGAATCTAGGATACAATCAGTTAGCAGGACCACTTCCAATATTTCTTGAAAGACTTGGTTCATTACAAACATTTTCTGTGTCTTCAAATTTATTGAATGGAACTATTCCAGATTCAGTTGGGCTACTAACCAAACTCGATTTACTAGATGTCTCCAATAACTCTTTAGAGGGAGTAGTGAATGAATCCCATTTTTCTAATCTTTCAGTGTTGAAGTACTTGGATCTAAGTTCAAACAGAAAGTTGAGATTCAATGTTTCGCGTGAATGGATACCTCCATTCCAATTGAGAAGCATTCGGCTTGGTTCTTGCAAGATTTCAGATGAATTTCCAACGTGGTTACAAAGTCAAAAGGAACTTGACGAGTTAATACTGTCTAACACTAGTATTACTGGATCGCTACCTGCATGGTTGAGGCAGATGCCCATCATTCGTGTCTTAGATCTCTCCCATAATAAACTCAGCGGACCATTGGTAAATCTTCCTTTTGGTGACCCTCTCAATGGGTTTAAAGATGAAAGTTATGGCTTATATCTACAGAATAACCTTTTCAACGGGTTTATTCCAAAGTTATTGTGCAGAAGGACCGGTTTGGAGTATCTCGATCTATCGAGAAATAGGTTAACTGGGAATATACCCAACTGCTTAGTGAAGTTGCAAAACTTGCGCATGATGATATTTAGCTCAAATAGGCTATCGGGTATCATTCCGAATTCTTTAGGGTATATGTCTCCAATTTTGTCATGGTTAAACCTGAATGATAATAACTTAATCGGTGAGCTTCCTCGAGATTTGGGGAAGTTAGGAGCCCTAAGAGTTTTAGATCTTGGAGATAATAATTTATCTGGAAAAATTCCTAATTGGATTGGGAAAGAACTAACAAGTTTGATGGTTCTCAGGTTGCATAAAAATAACTTCGTTGGACGAATTCCTGAATCTTTATGCAGAAACTCTTATCTTCAAATTCTGGATATTGCACACAACAGCTTATCAGGAGAAGTCCCTAATTGCTTTGGAGAGTTGTATGGGATGGTTGAGGCTAGCCAACGAGATATTCGTAATGGGAGTTCGAGCTCTAATGTGAATGTGATTCAGGTTTTGAAAGGTGTCGATCTTGAATATTCAAAAACTTTGGGCTTAGTTTTTAACATGGACCTTTCAAGCAATAAACTTACGGGAGAAATACCTCAAGAGCTAACTGCACTTACTTTATTAGTGGGTTTGAATTTGTCTCATAATCATCTCAGTGCTGGTATTCCGGATAGTCTTGGAAACATGAAGGCGTTAAATTCTATCGATTTTTCAGATAACCAATTGACTGGTATGATCCCTCCAAGCATCGCAGCTTTGAACTTTTTGAGCCATTTAAATTTGTCACACAACAACTTGTCGGGACGAATTCCAACTGGAAACCAATTGCAAACGCTCACTGATCCATCAATATATGCTGGTAACAGAGATCTATGTGGTACTCCACTTGAAAAGAATTGTTCTTCCAGTCCTGAAGATCCAACAAACCCAATCAACAAGAACAAAAATGACACAGATGACGAGCTTGAGCTATGGTTTTATTTGGGCATAGTGTGTGGTTTAGCAGTGGGTTTTTGGGGTGTTATTGGAGTGTTGTTGTTCAAGAAGCAATGGAGGCATAACCTTTTCATGTTTGCGGAGGTAAACATGGACAAGATCTACGTTGTAGTCATGGTGAATGTTTACAAAATAGGAAAAGAAGCCACATAGATCTTATAGGAATGCAAGTTGTCATGGAATAAATATAGTTACTATTGATTTTTGCTTTGTACTTGTATTATGTGTGTGTTTTCTTGCATATAGAAGGGCAAGAAAAGCGCGGAATGTCTATTTCTGTACTAGTAATGTTAATTGGATGTGTTTCTGATATTGCCCTGTTTTCGTGTCATTTCCCCTGTTTTAGGTGTCTAACTCTGCTCTAGCTTCTCACTGGTAGCGTTTTTATTTCTGTTAATAGTATGCTCTTTATTGCTGTCAAGAAAACATTGATTAAACTTTCTATGCATCCATTCTCTCGAAGTCTATAACTTGCACAAGACCTGAAAAAATTGAGTACTCCGAACCCGTTGATTTTGTGAAGCTCTTAAACCAGATTTGCATAGTATGTAAAGGTAAACACAAGTTATAGGTTGGTATAATGTCGATAAATATTTTGAAGATTTTCTCAATTGTGTTCTCCTTAGGCTCCTTTTTTTTTTTTTTTTTTTTTTTTTTTTTTAATAAATAATGAACTGTTTGTGATAAAATCAACACTGAGCAACTGGATCAATTCAATCCCAATATATATATACTACGCATAAGACTTGAAATTAAGTTAAACAATATGCATGAATAAATAATGAAATCAAGTTGAGAAGAAATACCTTTGCCACAAAGTCATGTGCAAAGATTTTTCTTTGTATGCTTCACACAGCCAAAAATGATAATTTAAATTCCACTGCAAGACCCTTTCATTGATGTTGTTAACAAGTTTTATACTTGCCGCATTTCTTTGCGGTATGTTTGACATCTATTTTTTAGAGACGTGCTTTGCTATGATTTAAAATCTTTTAATCACAGTGCTCTGCTAGAGATTAAATTTCCGCATATATTAAAATTATTAGCAAGGTAACCCGTATGATGTGGTGGCGGGTTCACAGAAAATTTTCAGTGAGCCATGTTTTTTAACTTTTAATTTTCACTCAAAAATGACAACTTTAATTAACTAAAGTAAATATATATTATAATACTTCGTAAAAGAGTTGGTTGGCTATAACCCATAAATGGGATTTTATTCTCCGTGGACTTAAAAAAAGTTAGTTGGCTATAATACATAAATGGGATTTTATACGTATACAAGACAAGTTTGTGGATACAAATTGTCCATTGACCCTAGCCATAATGGCTTCAAAAGTCTTCCATGGTGTCCATATAGGAAATTTTCAATGATCAAGTTAACTTTTTCAGCGAAAGAACTCATTTAGAAGTTCATTTTCCCACTTCATTCTTTGGGTTAAGTTGGGGCTGATTCATGGAGAATCAGAAGAGTTTGGGAATTCATCACATTATTACTTTTTTTCGGTTTTAAACCCATAAATTTATATAAGTTCTTATTTTTTTTAAATTTATTTTTAACAGGAAAAACGATTCTTCATTTAGCGACTATGTTTTCTCTCTCTAAGTTTTTAACACATTTTATTAAGAAATTCATCATTCAAATTCTATCCATCCGTTAGATTTTCAATTTGTTATTAGATCAACAATCTACTATTCATTACGAGTAGATTGATACCAAATTTTCATACATTTACTTAAGGGTGCGTTTGGTTTGCTTATAGAAATCACAATGAATATTAGTATGATAATAATGTGATATGGGATTAAGTTTGATAGTTCAAAAAATGTTGTTTGGTTTATATATTTGGGTTTAAATATTGTTTGATATAAATGAAAAAAAAAAGTGGGGTGAGATAAATTAGTGTTGGAATATGCTCACATGAATGGTTTGGCAAAATCCACAAGTCCAAGTGGTATGGATCTATGGGTTTCATCCATAGGGCCCACATGAATTGTTTGGCAAAACCCCTCAACCAAATAACCACAAATGGTATCAAACTCATACCCTCATTCCCACACCCCAATACCAAACGGACCCTTTAAATACCTACACTTTTATTACATCTCTTATTCCGTTATTTCCCGTTAGGTCATTAATTCTCTCTATTGTTTATCTTTTCATTTCAAAATCTATATATTAAATCATTCCACGATTTCTGATTCTCTGATTATGCTATTTTCTTATTCTCCTCTTTAATCGTTGTATAGATTCCTCTATTGTTCAAAACCCTAATTTGGTGGACACACCAATTGGGGTTGACGATGGTACTAAACCCAAGCATACTACTAGAAGTCAAGTAGGGGCTATGAAGAATACTAAGCAAGCTAAAGGTAATGGTAAGTCTGCTCATGTTAGTTTTAGAGAGGGTACTCAGAAGATGGGTGGTAAGGGTAGTAAGACTAGGAAAGGGATTGAGGGAAGTGATGAAGGTGAAGGGCATAGTGGAATTGGGGAAGGTTCTGAGGAAGGTTTTGATGGTGATGCGGGGTCCAGTGTTGATGCCCAAAGTTTAGAGTCTAGAAGTGTTGGTGATCTTGAATCAGAGAAAGAATTAGAAGGTATGTCTAGTAAAACTGATGGTGTTGCTAATAATGTTAATGGTAATGTGAGTAATGGTGCTAATGATGGAAATGAGTTGAGTTCTAGTATTAACATAGGTGAATTTCCTGTCCTAGTGTCTGAGAATCCTGTTCTTAGCACTAGAAGTAGCCCTGTTGTTAGTCCTAGAATTTTGAAAAGAGGTGAGGTTTTAGTTGTTAATGGAAATAAGGCTAATGTTGAATTTTCTTCTAACAATGTGGAAAAATGGCCTAGTTTACAAAATTATAGTGTGGGAAATAGTCCTAGTAAACCTATTGAGGTTACATGTGAAGGGAGTAATGGTGATAGTACTAAGGAGAGTGTTTCTGAATCTAATGATGAGGGAGATAAAGATAAGGTGTCATTTGCTAGAGTTGTGCAAGGTTTAAGTGTTAATGGGTGTAATAAGTTGAAATTTGTTCCAGTTAATAGGAAAGAAGGAGGTAAAGCTTTTGTTGATTTGGATCCTATTGTTGAAGAGGGGAGTAAGTTGTGGACAAAGACTTTGGTTGGGTATTTTGTTGGAATGCAGCTTAATTATAGGGATATAATGGGCCACTAAAGAAGAATGTGGAGAGAGTATCATTTTGAAGATATTATTGTTAATGAGTGTGGCTTGTAGTTCATTAAGTTTAGTAATAGTGATGCAAACTGTGCTTGAAAATGGGCCATGGCTTGTTGATGGAAAGCCATTGTTTATCCAAAAATGGGAGGCTGGTATGTGCATGGTTAGACCTGAACCAACAAAGGTACCTATTTGGGTCAAAATTATGCATATACCTCTTGGGGCATGAAATGCTGATGGTATAAGTAGATTAGCTAGTATGACTGGTACTCCTATCTTTATGGATAGGTTTACCACATTTATGTGTGATAAAGCTTATAGTAGAGCTAACTTTGCTAGGGTGTTGACTGAAATTCATGCAGTTAAAAGTTTGGGGAAACAATTGATGTGGGTTATAAAAGTTTGGGGAAATTCATGCAGTTAAAGGTGGAGTATCATTGGAAGCCTCCAATCTGTAGTGTATGTAAGGTGTTTGGTCATAGTGATGAGATTTGTTGTTAAAGAGTGCAATGTAATGTTGCTAAGGGGCAAGATAGAGATAAGGTGACTGGGAATAATGATTGTGCAACAGGAAAGGAGGGTGTGGGTGATGATTGGAAGACTGTGGACTATAGGAAGAATGAAAGAAATGCAGGGCCTAATACAGGAGTTAATAATGATAATGTTGTGTAGAGAGGGAATGGGGATGTAGCTAATGTGCAGAGTGTATATACCGGTGAAACCTCATGTGGAAGAGGGGTATTTGCTTGTAGGGGAACAAGAAATATTTATGGGAGGGGGTATAACAGTCAAAGGTATAATAAAAATGCTAATCAATATGTTCATACAAAAAATTTGAATGAAGAAGTTGCTAATGGGGCTAAGAATTCTGTCAATGCTGATAAGGGTAAGAGCAATGCTAATGTTATGCCTAGTACTAGGCAGGTTACTAATGATAAAGGTAAGGGTAAAATAAATGGAAATTCTAGTATGGTTGGCAATGGATCAAAGGGTAATGGTAAATCTGGTAATGATCAGAATAGGTTTGCAGCTCTAGCCAGAGATATGACTAGTGAGGGTCATGATGATTGGGAAAGTATTAAAAGTAGAATTGATGAAATATGTGGTAAAGAAGAATTAGTGAGTGAAGGGGAAAGGAAGAATTGGTCTGATGATATTAAGAAATATTATAAAGAAAGTGCAGGTAAGAATTTTAGGAATGAATGAGGAGGATTTGAAAAGGAATATTCAAAATTTAGAAAAACAAATTAGTTATAGTAATAGAAACAGTATTATGGGATCAAAGGTTAAGGCTGATAGTATGGTGAAAGCAATTATGGTGGAGAAAGGGCTTACAGAGAATCAAGCTTATGCTAAAGTTTATGATGAAGTTTATAGAGATGAATTGGAGAGAATTAGAATGCTGGGAAGGAAGAAAAAACTAGAAGAGATTTAGTTATTTTACAAAACTAACCAAAATCTCACTCATGTTGAATTTGAAACTTGGGACGAGGAAAAGTTAGAATTGTATAAAAAAGTGGTTTGAGATGAGGTCTATAATACTTTGATAAAGCAGTTTGGGAAAGATAATGAGGTCGTTGACTCTACAAAAAATAACCTAAATTAATCTACTTTAGAATATGATAAATAAAGGATTGTATCCACGAGGAGCTTATGGTTAACGCTATAATTCTTATTTGATTAAAAAAATAAATTCTCTTAAAGGATGAATTGTAACTATTACTTAAAACTAAAATAATTAAAACGAATAAACTTAACTTAACGCAAGCAATAAAATTTAGATTGTAAAACTTATGGATTTAAAACACAATCACTTCCGGTTTCAGGTTTGATTACAATTAATTACTAAAGTATTTGTTTTACTGGAGATTGCGGTTGCTCGAGTTTTCAGAGATAAAAACTAGTACTAATTTAATAATTAATTATGGGCACGGAATGTGTATTGGCACCAATCGTCTCATACGTCACATGGATCGATTCAGCACGACCGAGACAACCACAATATTATACCGTCTTACAACTAACTATTAAATTAATTTAATAATACAATAATGGAAGATATAAAATTGAGTACGAGAATATGTAGTATTTGTTGTCCCAAAAAAGACCAAATTTCACCAGTGACAAAGAGATTCGTTTTGAGTTTATTCATTACTATTTACCACTAAAACAATGTCACAACAGTCGAGTATACGAGAATATAATATTTGCATCACGGAATGTGAAATGTAAATCCATCTATTATTCTTGTTTACTACTCGTAATTGACATGTAGATGATAGTAAACTAACACAAATGTCACAAGAATAATAGTTGAGGACGAGAATATTTACTTTTGTTATAAATCCAAATCCAAAAGTGAATCTAGCCATTTTAGAGTGTCTCTCTTTCGTGGTTGAAGGTCGAAACAAATTCTATGTCTATAATTTTAAATTATCATAAACATGGTTTGCTCATCAAAGTATGTGTTGATTTGTGTTGTATGTATGTGTATTGATTGGCTCCAAACGGTCAACCTAAACTGATCAGGTAATGGTCAACAAGGTCAAACAGCCTAGAGTCAATGCTCCGCGGAAGTATAGTGTTTCCCCGGGTCGTTATGTCCCGACGAGGTGTGGATGATATCAAAACGGTTTGTAATCGGGTGAATTTGGATGGAAATGGGTATAAGTAAGTTGTGATGATTACACTACTGGAATATAAAAGAAAATAGCTTAAATACACTATATTAACAAGACTGGAAAGTCAGAAAAACTAGAAACGTTTAAAACTTAAAACGCGTACGTTCACGTTTAAATAAAACGTAAACGTACGAAATAAAACGTGAAAACTGAAATCTGAAAACACCCAGGGGGTGAAAATGACTTTTTTACAAACTAAAAGGTAAAAGAAATTTTTTAGAAAAAGAAAATAAATTTTTACACTAATTAATTATTTATTATTAATTAAATACTAATTAATACTTATTATTAATATTTAAAACACTTAAATACAATATAATATTAATTAACACTAGAAAATTGAAAATAAAATTTCTAAAATTATAAAATAACTAAAAACTAATTTTAAAATTAAAAATAAGTATTTTTGTCTTTTTGTGATTTTTCTATTAATTAATTACTAATTAATTATTAACTACCTAATTAAACTATTTTAAATTAAGAAAAATAGAAAATGAACAGTAAAAATTATAAGAAAATTTCTAAAATTATTTTACATTATATAAAAGCTAGGAAAAATATAAAAACTAGGTTTTACTTAATAAAAACTAATTATGCTATTTTAAACTAATTATTAATTAATAATTAATAAAACTAAGATTAATTCTAATAAATACTAAATGATAAAATAAAAATCTGAGAAAATTATTATAAATACTTTAATATAAGAGGAATTTAAGAAAATATAAAATAGCTAAGTACTTAACAAAAATATAAAAATAAAAATTAAAATTAAATTACATTAAATAGAAACTATCGCTTAAAAATAAATTGATTTTTCTTGGTTTTTCTTTTACAAACTTGTTTTATACCTAAAAACAAAGACTTTTTGTGAAAACAACTTTTTTGAAACTTGAAAATAAGCTGAGATTAAGCTAAAAAGGTGTAACAGTTGACCTTATTTGACTTTTAGGAGAAATCAGCCTTGGTGGGGACCACAAGGGTAAAAGTAGGTTCCAATAAGCAAAATACACTCAAATAAGCTAAAAACAACAAGTGATGATCACTGATAAGCTAACAAGATTGAAATAAGCACTTTGACATATTAACTTAAACACAGAACTGGGACAGAGTTGAGGGGCTAAACCAGGTGGGTCCCAGGGGTCCTAAAGTCAAACAAATGGTCAAAGGGGGAAGCCTGGTAGGAGGGGGTTGGGAAAACCTAAAGCTAAGGTGTGGGGACCACTGTGGTGGCCACAATGAGCCACCAAAGGTGGTGGGTTGGCTGGTAACCTGCTGGTGCAGGGGAGGCAAACAGCCCTGCAGCCCTCTTTTGAGGGTTGTGGGGCCCACTAGAAAAATCCTAAAAATATAACAACTATGGGGAATCAAAGTATAGCTGGTAGACTACCATTCCACAAAAGCACAAGGTCTCAATCTCACTACAAAATTCAAAACAAATCTTGCTACTTTTGGTTTTTTCTGAAAAAAAAAGTGCAATTTGACTTTTATGATTAAACTTAAAAGTTGACTTATTTGAACTTTCCCCCTGATCTAATGACTGAAGATGTAAATAGAAGTTGAAGTTAAACTACATTAAGCTATTTTTAACAAAAATGAACTGAAATTGGCTGAACTTGATCCCTAAAACCTATCAGTTAACTTAGTAAATGAGATAAGAAACTGATGTTGACTTTTTGTCAAACAACACTTGAATTTTATGACTAAACTAAGCCATTTTGACCTAAGGGGACTTGTAGAAACCAAATACAACAGCATACACAGTTCTGAACACCCCAAGATCTACTGATCCAAACAGTCCCTTATCATACTTGATTTATAATTTTTGAAGAAAACGGATTCTAAGGACTGTGAAATAGGTATCTAACAACTGATTATGTATACACAAACTTCATTAAACACATAAATAAAAGTTTTAACTATGAATACTACCAATTCTAATTTAGGTTAATTTTGACAGTAGAAATTCAATAATTAGCAATTAGGTAAACTAATGAACAAACAAGACCTATTCTAACACAAATCAACTTAAATACAGTAATTAAGCATACAAACACTTAGAATTAAACAAATTAACCACAACTACAGTCAAATGCAAAAGTATAGGAAAAGGATCTTACAACTGAACTTGTGAGATTTAATCCAAGAACTAAGCACACAACTGTCCTAACACCTCCCTTGAGGTACTAATACCATGAAATTCCAAAATCCAAGGGCTCCTTTGCTTCAATCTCCTTCACACACTGATTTTTATTTTTACTCTAATTTTCATGGTTTTTCTTGAATTTTCTAACATACTAAGTAGAGACTGATTTTAGTTTTCAGGAAGCTTATAAAAGCTTAAAACTGACATAAGTCAGCTTGAATTAACCAACACACAACAATATTTAAGAACAATGAGGTATAATGAGATTTTGTGAATGAAAATTGCAAATGAGACTTTAACAAACAACACTTGAATTTAAACTTAAGGAAGGTTTAATTTTACATTGAATTAGCTGAAAGTACATAAAAAACAAGGATAACAACTGGAAATATAAAGTTTACACTAATACGATTAAAAACTAAACTACAACTACTTATTAACTAACTATGTGCTCCCTGCTCCTCTTCTCTCTTTTATATGATCAATTAAGGTTTCAGTGGGACCCACTTATGCTTTCCCATCAATGCTAACAGCTATTGGATGACTTGGGGTGATCTTAACCGTTTGAAGATTTTGGCGCCAAAACTAGGTTTGGCGTTTTCCTTCTGCTAACTTGATGCCAGAGGGTGAAACTTGGACTTTTGTGTTTGTTTGGAGTGATAAGGGTGAGGTTGAGTGTGTAGGAGGGGAAGGTTAGGGTGATGATGGTTTTGGCAGAGGTGCAGGTCACGGGGTGAAGGTGGGGGATGGAGTTGACCAATTTTGACCGAGGGAGAGTATTAAAATGGACGGGGTGTGGGTTGGTTATCTGATTGGGCCAGGATAAAAAAAGAGTGGGCTTGGGGAGTCTTGTGTGGATCAGGCCTTGGTGGATTAGGATTAGTTTATTTTGGGTGGTTTGTTTATTTAGGAGTTTTAAAAACTATAAGGACCATTCTTGTAAAATCTGCAAACTCATGGGCTGAAATTGAAACTTTCCCAAAGTTAACATGAGGACCAAACCTGCCAAATATGAATAGTCCATGTATAAAAATGAGATTTTATTCACATTTGGTCCTTCAGGGACTAAAACTGTCAATTAATGAAACTTGAGGGACCAAAATGCAAATTCTTTCAAACTTTCATTCCAAGGATTGTTTTTGATAATTTGTGACTTCCAAAGGTCCCAAGTTGACTTTTCTTTGAATTATTTTGACCAGGGACTGATTTTGTCAAGTTTTGAAAGTTCAGGGACCTTTTATGCCAATTTTGGATTTTGAGGGGTAAAAGTTGCCAGTTTGTTAAAACTTTCATCCAGGGATTAATATTGAACAAATTTGATTTCCCAAAGACCAAAGTTGACTTTTCTTTCATTTTAAACCTTCAGGGACTAGTTTTGTCAATTTTTAAAACTTGAGGGACTGAAACTGCCAATTACGCAAACTTTGTTCATTTTTCATTTGTTTTTAAACATTTTGCATCTAAAACATATTAAACACACTTTTGGGATAATTTCTGTATTTTGATGCATTTCTGAGTGTTTTTGGATGTTTTGGCAGTTCAGATACGATAAAAATGATGAATATTTGCACACTCATCATGTATATTGCTATCTAGAGACAAATAAACAATGACATGAAAAACATAAAAGTGTAGATAATCATACCGTAAATATTTGATCGTGAAGCTAGACTCAAAACATAAATAAGGAAAATGTTGAGGCCTGTGATCAACACAGTTTCCTTAAGACAGATTCGTCCTCTCCACGGTGCTTGAGAATCGTGAACGTCTATCTCCCAGGATACAACAGCAATAACAGATAACCCCGTTAGCACAAACGGGTTATCAAGGCGAACCAAAATCGTGCCTTCCCTCTATTACAAACCAGATATACAAGAAATATGATTGATAACAAAAAGGAGAGGAGTAGTGTATTTCTTGGTGTCATGAAATGAGAGAAGAGCTCTCAGTATATAGGTGAGGCGGATGAAAGAAAAAATGGTCCAATTAATTATCACAATCAATCCTACTAATGGCTCATGAACATATAATTAAATTGGCCGTTACATATGACCAAAAATTAATCTTGCTCTAAAGTCCCATTAGTATATTTGATGACCATCAATTGTCATTCAAACCCATTATTGACCATAATTTTCCAACAATCCCCCACATGAATGAAATTGATAACGGGAAACAAATTTCAATGACTCGCTGATGTAATAGAGTTTTGCAGTTGATATTTGCAAAGGATAGGTAGGTGTTACCCTTTGAACCTTCCCTTGTGAAATATACTTAGACTCCTAGCAGCCAGTAGAACTCGGTGTCTTTGAACTGTCTGCTGTTTGTGGAGACGACAATATATATTCACACAAATATCTCCTTGGCACTTTTTGGTTCTCATAGTTATATTCGTTATGGTCATGAACATTAGCCTGGTTCTGTGAGAGCTGTTAAGAATTGCGCCCCCACAATTCCCTTAGAAGCGACCCCACTTCTCTCTCACATAGGTGATTCTCAATTAATCATTAAAAGCCATATGCTTAGCCTCATATTGTCACTGTTATAGGAATGGACTAGGAAGTTTACTAACTCCCTTAAATAAATATGGAGTTTATAATTTATTACTCCCCCACAGTGACCTCAGTTTATACAAGTAGGTTGTCCTATTGAACCCAGATCTTGGGATCTCCAGTCAACTGGGTTAGGTTTTCCTTCATATAACCTTTTCAAGGGCTTTAGTCTCATTCCTCTTCACGACTTTATAACTAACTCTCCCATTTAGCATTTCGCAAGCGGATCCACAATGTTATTCTATGACTTCACATTGTCAATAGGGATAACTCATACTGAGAGTAGTTGTCGTATCGACATAATATGTCTGTACAAATTCGAGTTTCGTTCAACTCTTTAAGTATATCATGCTCCAAGTAATTCTTGAGTATTCCAAATAGGCAAGAACTTCATGTTTTTTGATGTCCTTTTGAACTCTAGCTAGGCCGGAATCCCCCACATGGAATTTATCTCAAGAATTTTGGAGAAAGATTCTCTCTTTCAACGTATTAATCACATTTATAAGATTTTTTTTCTCACATGGATATGACATCAAGATCCTTAATAATTTGTCACTTCACAAGTTTCATACTAGTGTATGTTCACTGTTTGAATGTCTTATGTCAATTATTTTCTGAATCATAATTGACAGATTCCAAATCTAGCATGCCATAGACCAAGGAATCAAGCGTATGACAGAAGATGCATCATTCTAATTACTCATAGTTCATCTACTGACATTCTTCTTTTAGACAAATCACCACCTTAAACCACACATGTTTTAGGAGGATCCCATAAGTTATATGTGTAAGTCCTACACTTATAACATGTCATTCCAATTCACTTGTAATTATATATATATAATCACATTTAATCTCTTATCATTATATGATCATCACAACTTATTATGTGATTATAATCACATAAAATCAATGTGTAATAATTTTACACAATCAAAATATGTCCAACTTAGCAAATGGACAATATCTCATATTGGATGACAATTACACCGTTCGAGTTAGTTACATAAACCAACGTAATTTTTTAGTCATCTATATGTGTGTTCTTTCTTGACATTTCACAATGTCCTACATGGTTATATTCAACACATAGTCATTTTTACATAATGACAAACCGTTCGATTGTTAGCAATATGAGTTGTAACAAGTCTTAACAATTGTTTATCTTTCTAGACTAACAAGTAGTTTGATTATTTGCAATAATATTCACAACAGAATATTTGCAACATCCGAATTTCCAAATACTCGGTACAAAACCGAGCAACTTGTTTATCATTGCTCATAAAGAGCTTCTTCTCGGACTGAAACCAACATTAGTGAAGGAATAGCCTCACGCAAAATTTAACAAATTGACACAAATGTCAAGCCATTAAATTATACTAATGGGGCCAACCAGACCTCATATATCTTGGCTTTAAGCCATTCACTATTTGCTGAAATGAAGCCCACAGTTTCTATGTCGTCTTCTGGATACCTCGCACACTACAAAAGTGTAGTTATCAAGTAAAACCAAAAGAGGAAGTAATAATTCTTCCATAACGACAATGCTGCTCATAACACATTTATTATATAATAATGAATCACACAAGATTCAACACAACAAAAAAAATGCTAAACAATTTTTTTTAATTGATAAAATCTTAAAAACAAAAAATATGCACACAAAAAATACGATAATGTTGTAACCATTAAAACGCATTTGTTCTATTACATTTTTTTATGTTTACAAAGCTTAAACTCAGCCATAGAAAAACAAGGTTGAAAATTTTCAAGTAGGAGTAATATGTACAGAAAGTACTTTTATATTGAAATATAAAATTTCGATCATATGGTTCACTCTTTTATGCTCAAACTTTACACAAATAAAGTTTAATGTCTTATCTAGTCATTGTAAAAGATTGGGCTCAAACACTTTTGTTTACTATGAGAAAAACACATTTTCTCATGACAACGCATCTTTCCAAAATGCACGTCTGTACTAAAATAAAAGTTACAATTGAGTGGCTCACCCATTGAAGCTTACACTTTCCATAAATGTTGAATTTCTTAGCTTCGCACTTTAAAAAGTTGTGCTCAAAACGCATTTGTTTACTATACAAACAATGCATTTTCCCACGATTCCATATTAATACCAAAATTCTCATTCCGCAAGAATGAGTTTAATTACGATATCCCGTCATGAAACCTTTACTAGTTACACAAACTAGCACCACTCCAAGGTTTCAACTAAAATGCTTCATAAAGCATTTCCAAGCAACTGAAGTATCGTATCGATTTCATTGACATAAATCAGAATACAATGTCACCCATGAAACGAAAAAAATATAATTTGTCACATAATCAAGTGAAGCATTTAGTAGTCTCATAATCATACTATTAGTGATCGACTTTATTATTTCGTTAATAATTAAGATTCATAAACAAATGTAACAAACATCACATTAATTTCCTTCTTTTTCCATCTTATTGTGCAATGAGACTAATTACACTAGTTTACTTCAAGAGTAAATTTGAAATTGCTTAATAACCATAAAATCTGCATGTTATTATTGAACAAAAAACTCCAACGGTTTTACGTCAATCTTAAACCGTAAATGGAAAGCAAAACGAATTTGGATTTTCAAACAAGCATAGTGTAATAAAGATACCATGCAAGTTCTATCCTATCTAAATGATAAAAGGGATTCTAATGTCTTATTTCTACCATCCACTAGAGGATACAAAGTAACAAAGACAAGGAAAAATAATTATAAACTTGAATCATTTAATATCACCACGTAAGTTACACTATGAGTAACTAATATTTTAAAGTCATTAGATAACTTCACTTATGAAACAAAACTATTTAATATATCTTTGACATATATCCCTCGTTATTTTACCAAATAGTCAAAGTAGTCAAGTTCCAAAATTTCCAAGTTATATAATAACAAGTTACAAGACCAAATAATATATAACTGTTTTATTTTCAATTAATTTAGAAAACCATAACATTCATGCTATTCATCATCCAATAACTCACATTTAAGTTACTTGTAGTTATTCTTAAATTTCCTTAGATGCTTTGACCAAAAAATAGAACCACTTCATATTTTATATTTCTTAACGAAACAATATCAAAAATTTTCAAGCAATGTCTCATTCATTTTTTCAGTCAACCATCGCCTCTAATAGCAAATAGAATCTGTCTTAAGATTGTTGTATATACGTGTATATTGCTATTTAGAGACAAATAAACAATGACATGAAAAACATAAAAGTGTAGATAATCATACCGTAAATATTTGATCGTGAAGCTAGACTCAAAACATAAATAAGGAAAATGTTGAGGCCTGTGATCAACACAGTTTCCTTAAGACCGATTCGTCCTGTCTACGGTGCTTGAGAATCGTGAACGTCTATCTCCCAGGATACAACAACAACAGATAACCCCGTTAGCACAAATGGGTTATCAAGGCGAACCAAAATCGTGCCTTCCCTCTATTACAAACCAGATATACAAGAAATATGATTGATAACAAAAAGAAGAGGAGTAGTGTATTTTGGTGTCATGAAATGAGAGAAGAGCTCTCAATATATAGGTGAGGCGGATGAAAGAAAAAATGGTCCAATTAATTATCACAATCAATCCTACTAATAGCTCATGACCATATAATTAAATTGGCCGTTACATATGACCAAAAATTAATCTTGCTCTAAAGCCCCATTAGTATATTTGATGACCATCAATTGTCATTCAAACCCATTATTGACCATAATTTTCCAACAATTTATACACATATACTTTTTATCGGGACACTCCATTTCACGTTTTAAGTAGTTGTATTAAGCTCATACTTTTTTTAGAATGACAATTTTAACTCGCACAACATTTACATCACAAATTTACCTCACATGTTCTAAATATGACTTGAATACACAACTATTATTCAGTAACCATTATTCAGTTAGGAAGCTTCTCACAAAATATTGGATATAATTGGGACACCAAGCCCTTTGGTTATTAAGCTCATACTTTGCTTAAACTTTTGTACAATAAAGTGTGCAAATCAATAAATAAAAATGTACAAATCATTTTTAGTCGGTTGTTAAGTTTAAGTTTATTGTCAAAGTAATTCTCTTGAGTCTTTGTTAATCAATATTTTTTAGGAGTATTTTTAACGCGTAACTTACACGTCTTTATGTTGGTTGGGATAAAGAACATGATTAAAGGGGTGTGTCAAACCATTTCCTGGAGACCTAAAATATGGACTTATAAATGTCAAATTCAAAACTTTGGATAGAGGAAACATTTGCAATTTTGTATGAGAGACAATTTATGTAATTTATTCAGTTAAATTCACTTATCATAAAAACGCCACTTATTCAAATTACCTGAATGCAAAAAAAGTAGCTACAAACCTTTTTTTCTTGTGTATTTTTCATGTTAATTTCCAATCTTATGCAAAAAGGATCTAATAATATATGCTTAACATTACTTAAATGCTTTTTACTTTAAAAGTTTGAGGATGTTCAGGTCTTTTATGACGCCATGTCTCTCCACATAGCTAGTCTACTTAATTTTCCCAGCTTGAAGTCTAGTTCTTGCTCGTAAACCATTTGCGAAGAGGATTGTGGGTGTACGAGACCACCCGAGTGTACTACAAAAAGCTTAAAATCAATTGGATTTTTAATTTTGGCATCCCACATTGCCTTGTGAGGGAAAGTAGCTTCGTGGGAGGTGGTTATAAAATAAGGAGGGAAGGACTTGCTTAGAAGTAGGCATGTTAAATTCCTTTAAAATATGATGACGATTTTGTTGCTTACATACCTATGATTTTAGTTTTATAAGTTTGTAAGCAATAAATTTTTATCATCATCTTTTATACATTTTTGACAAGCTTACAATTTTAAATATAAAGTTAGAAATTAACGCGCTACATTATAAATGATAAATGCCATAAATTTATAAAAGATGTCTTAATTTTTTTGAATATAGGAATTTACTTTTTGTTTATGCTTAGTTGATTAAATTTTTACATACTGTTAAATGCATTATCTAGTTGTAATGGCACTAGCAAGTTTCTAACTACAAAGTACGTGTGAATTTTTAAGTTTATTATTCATGAATTTGATTTCTTCTAAAATCTTTAATCCAAAAGGTGTATGATCAAAGTGAAATGTTGAATTATTAAATGTTGAAAATTAGTCAAAGATAAAAGAAATGTATAGTGTAATTAATACTCTTATTAAATACTCTTTATTAAAACACTCATTACTTACAAGTACAGTGATTTATTCATATTGTACAAGCAACTAAAAACATATCTACCAAACTAAATACAAACAATTAAAACACCATTTACTAAAAAGTACAATAAAATTTTGACAATATACAATTTAAACAAGCTATAACATAATCCAGAATATAAAATAATTAAACAAACTAAATAATTTTATTTTTAAAACACCGTAAAATGAAAAGTACATATTATTATACACATTATACAAATTAATAAAATATACAAAGTTTTATAAAAGCTAACAAGTTGATGTTACATATAGTTTTAAAAACCCGGACCGGACCAACGGGTTCAACCGGGAACCGGTGTCGCCACCGGTTTGGCTAACCAATAAAAGCCATCTGAAAACGAACCAGAGAGGACCTGTTGAAACCGATACAAAGTAGTAAATCAGACCTCATCGAGATCTGTTTCTCTGGTTAATTGTCACGGGGTACCCGCGTATACTATATATAAAGGAAAAAATAAAAAGTGAAAAGTAAAAAGTTGAAACTAAAAATAGAAATGTTGAAAATATATATTCAAAAGGAAACTATTAATACACATCGAAACCTGGGTTGACTCAGGATGCTTCAAACCCGGTGAGTTGACCCGGTTTAAATCGATCTGTTTTTTAACCGAAACGGTTCAATCAGTTGAACTACCCGGGTCGACCCTGGTTTCAAAACATTATGTTTAATCTCCAAATCTTCAAACTTTTATTATTTTTCGTTTATAACCCATAAACTTTTTTTTATCACTAAACGATCTGTCGCTGTAAATCCCGTTGCTATGCACGGATACTCGTCTAGTATGAACAATATATTTGAAGACGCAAAGACAACATTGAAACTTGAGGATTCTTGTTTGGGTAAGTATCATTTTAAATTCAAATTATTATTTTTTATTAAAGATAAGATTTACGTAAAGGTGAAAGACAAATAAGCAACAAGTTACGCCGCTAACTTTTTTTGGATAGCAAAACTAATTCTTTTGAAAATATTATTCGTGGATCTTGGTGTCAACATAACTATGCATAACTTGTCAGTCTATGTTGAGGAGCTCCATTGCCTCAGGTGCAAGGAAACCAAAAGTATCAAATACGAAAAGAATAAATACTTGCTGATTTTCAATGCATGTTTTCTCGTGTTTTGCCACTTTGCACGAGGCGGCTTACAAAACAGCATGTCCTACTGTAAAACACCGACTACTTAAATCCATGAGAAGAGAAACCCTGGTCAGATCCACACATGCATGTTTCCCTCCAACCCATCCAAAAAGCAAAACGTCTGCCGATCTGAGTGTAGATTTTCCATCCAACGGGTCAGTAAAAAAGTTCACAGGTGGTTCTTTCTTAGTGGAGATTCCGACACGCCTGTATACATAAAAAAAAAAAAGTTCTCTAACCATATTTTGTCGGTACTTGTAGCCCACATCTTTACAAATAGTTACACATATCGATATTTATATATAAAAAAACATCGAAATGTATAACTATCTATAAAACATGCGAAAATTACGGCAGAGCCCCTGCTGAAGGGGTTGTGTCCGCAACTACCCAAACTTTTTTTCCATTACAAATCTACCCCAACATGTCGCATATATATATATTTCCGACATACACGTGGCGAAACATGATTCAACAAAGAAAAAAAAATAGTTTATATATGATTTTTTTGTGCGGAAATTTTGAAAAAAAAGTTCGTCGAAATTATATAACAATGCATATCTATAAAAAGATAATTTAATTCTCGTCGTGATGGTATTTTTTTTTTGCGTAATAATTTACGGTTTGCGGGATATTTGAAAATTACGGCAGAGCCCCTGCTGAAGGGGTTGTGTCCGCAACTACCCAAACTTTTTGTCCATTACAAATCTACCCCAACATGTCGCGTATATATATTTCCGACATACACGTGGCGAAACATGATTCGACAAAGAAAAAAAATATAGTTTACATATTATTTTTTTGTGCGGAAATTTTGAAAAAAAAGTTCGTCGAAATTATATAACAATGCATATCTATAAAAAGATAATTTAATTCTCGTCGTGATGGTATTTTTTTTTTGCGTAATAATTTACGGTTTGCGGGATATTTTTTTTTTAAAATGGTGATAGTTTATTTTTTTATTTTGATAAAAAAAAATAAATGGCTATAATTGCTTGATTGATTTTATGAAAAAACTTGGTTCTAAACGGATCTTTTGGCTTGTAAAACTATGGAAAATAAAACATGAAGTCGTAATGGTTTAATTACACCAGTGTGCCACATCGTATTGTGTGGGAAAGTAGTATTTGTGCTTTTAGTGCTTATCAATTGGGTTTTGAATTGGGAGCACCCACATGGCCTTGTGATGAAAAGTAGCTTTGTGGTAGGTATAAAGAGGGAAAGATACGATTAGAGGAAGGCATGTTGGATTCCTTAAAAGCCAATGACAATTTTTTGTTGCTTGGAAACTTTGTAATTTGTGTTTTATAAATTACTAGATGAGTACCCGTGTATAGCAAAGGAATTTTATAGCGACAGATAATTTTTTGATAAAAAAAAGTTTATAATAAAAGTTTGAAGATTTGAGAATTAAACGTTTTGAAACCCGGTTCGACCCAGGTGGTTCGACCCGGGTGGTTCCACCAGTTGAACCGTTCCGGTCGAAAAATTGGTCGATTTAAACCGGGTCAACTTGCTAGATTTGGTCGAAAACGGGTCAAATTAAACCGGGTCAACCCGCCGGGTTTGAAGCGTCCCGGGTCAACCCGGTTTGTGTTTTAATTGGTTGTATTTAATTTGGTAGATATGTTTTTAATTGTTTGTACAATGTGAATAAATCATTATACTTTTAAGTAATTAGGTGTTTTAATAATGTGAATTACATTATTTTTCTTTCTCATATCACCAAGTGTTGAAAACTTAACTTTTCACTTTTACCGTTTTTCTTTTATAAGTAGTATAGATAAGTTTTCAAGCACAAAAGTTGTCATTTTCTTTTACATTTTTTTGACAAGCTTACAATTTTATACATAATGTTAGAAAATCTTGTAAATATAAACTGCAAGTATAACTATAGGGATAATTACCAAAATAGATCGTTGACTTTTTGACTAGTCACTTTGTAGACTTTCAAATTTCACTTTCCAAAATTAGATCAGGGCAACTTAAAAAATGAGCAACCTTTATATATGTGCAACACGTGTCCTTAAAAGATTCTAGATTCTGTACTATACATTCCAAAAGATTCTAAATTCTGTACTATATTAATAAAATATTCAACACGTGTCGCACATATATGAAGGTTGCTCAGTCGCCAAGTTGCCCTGATCCGCCAGAGGAAAATGATTTAAAAACATTTATTTAAGAAATGTGTTTTGGGTGACTGATCTATTTTGGTAATTTTCCCGTAACTATATTATTTTGGTTTGAATTTATAGATTTTATTATTCATGGATTTGATTATTTCCAAAATCGTTTATCCGTCATAATTATGAAACATGTATTTGAAGACACAATGTCAAGACCTCTTTTGTAGACAACATTTGTTGTTCGATATGTTGGCTTCCGTCCTTGTCGCAAATGAGCACCATTGTACCTTTTGCTACTGCTTGCAACGGTCCTTAAAGTGGGCCTACTCGAAGATGCAAAATATCATCAAGTCTAAAAAGCTATTTGCTAATGGGTTTTACTTACTTGTACAGGTCCTTCAACTTCAATCGATATAGAAGGTTCATTTCTGTCACCTCTTCCATTGTGTGTATACTGCGATGACGAACAAATCAATCTTTTATACTCGATCACATAGTAAAAAAAGCTGAATTTACCCAATATCGATGTGACACTTTGATCTATTCCACAGATCTCAAATTTACCCACATCACGATGGCCAGTGTGATTTTCATGTTCATGCTTGTTTGCTAGCGAATATCATATATTCAGAAACACTATACGATGATGACGAATTAATCAAAATTAATCACATAAAAAGCATAGTCTTTATCTAAACGTTTAATGTAGTTAGATAAGTAAATACTAAGCTTTGATGGCCAGTGTGATTTTCATGTTATTTATTTATTTTTTTTATTAATCGATAGTTTTTATTTGGCTAATAGCATTCTTTCAATTTACATAGAGATTCGAGCTACTTCCTGCTACACATTCTTTGACCACCACTTCCTTACTATAAAGATTCGAGCTACTAACTAGTACACTTTACAAATGCATGAATTGAGAGTAAATCTAGATACCTTATTATTATTTGATGAAACCCAACTTTGTGTCCCACATCGGATTATAAAGGAAACTATGTTAACTTAATATACCATAATGTACTTCAACAACACGTGTTTGTGTTAGTATCAGTTTTCAAGGCTATGGTGATTGGTGAATGCCTTGTTTGACAAATTGATACGTATTTCTATTTAATTTGACATCTTTACTTTGTTGCGTAACTATTTTTATTTTTTCTTATTATATACATTTTACTTTTTTATTTTTTCTTATTATATACATTTTACTTTCGAATTTCGTTTTTTGTATGTATCTTATGACTATTTTGCCGATACCTTATTTATATGAGTGTATATAATAGGAAAAAATAAACGTAACTACACAACAAAGCAAAAAAATGGTAAGTTGATTACATTTTCGTTATCACTAATATATTAAACTTGTACCTGAACAAATACTATCTAAACAATGGAATTTCTATATCTAGTTAGGGTACTGTTATACTATTGGGCTATTTCAAAGCCTTGTTAGTTGCATACTTGCATGTAGATCTGATATGTCAGTTGTATATAACTACCGAAACTGAATCTCTTCGTACTAGTCGATTTCCAGATTGATTGAAATACCATCGTTGTGTTTGTGGGGGTGGGGGGGGGGGGGGGGGGGGGGGGGGTGAATACTCAAAGAAAGATATCAAAACGAAAGTCATATGCATTCAAACTTGATGTCATTTATCTTAGTAACAATTCATAACATACAATCAACAAAGTTAAAAATGACTTATAAAATGATCACTGATAAAATAGAGTATAATAGCAAAGGCATTAACAAAAGTCAAAGGTATTTTGAATATTCAAGCCGTAACCAACGTATAATGAATCTTTTATATAATAAAATAAAACCTTTATTGACAATTTTTCATTTCAAAAAAATGCATACATACCTTATTTAGTAATAATTTTTTTAATCTGATTTTTTTTTTGGATTTCTAAAAATAATTAAACCTAATTATTTCCAAATTTGGTCAAAATTTTATAAAAATTCGTTTTAATATTCACACGTATAGAAAACCCGAAAATACACATGGGCTTTGGGGCAACTTTTTCATAATTCTAGGGTTAAAGTGTAAATTTTAAATAATAAGCGGTATGGTCTTGATTCAACCACTAAAAGATTTTTCCTTCTCATAACACTCTAATCAACATCTCCAAAATATAGAACCGAAAAAACTATTTAAATACAAAGATACCAAATTCATCCATGAATCGAAACGAAGGATCGATGAAGATGATCAATAATAATAGCTACTCTTTCCCCTAAAACCCACCTCTATCATCTAAATTTGGGTGAGTACTCGATTGCTATTATTCTTTCACGATCCAGGTTATTAATAAGGATCAATTAAACATTGAGGGTTTGCTATGTTATGATGCATAAAATCACAAGATGTGATCAGATTGTCTAATCTAATTTTTTCAATTCGTTTTTAAACTTTAATTCGATTTAATTTTGTTGATTGGTGTTTGCAGGGATGCAACTAATGTCCGATGATTTGTATGTTATGTATCCTCAAATTTAGGAATCAAATTTTTGTGTAAATTTGATGGTAAGTGTTTATGCAGTTTTCATCTTTGTGGTAAGTGATGGTAACTGTTTATATAAAGTTTAGTACTTTTCGCATCATGGGTGTTTGAAAGTTTGTTTATCAAGCTAAGATTTGATCTCTATGAAGCAATGTCAAGAAAAATAAGTTTCTTCTAGATAGGTAAATCTTTATGTCATGCCCATTAACAAATGTTTTGTGCATAATGCTTAACTTTGTTTAGTAAGCTTAAGGGATTTTGGTTAAATAATATTCGTATATTTCTTATTGGGACAAATTATATTTAGGATGGGATGTGCATAATCCTCCATTATGATTATAGTTGAGTTTATGTAACTCAAATGGTTATATATTATAATTAACATAAACAAACGTTTGGTAAACGGCTTAATTTTATAACTGTTTGGATTCCTTTGTGAAAGAATTGAAAGACCTGAAAGAATTGGTTCACTTTGTAACAAATTTTACTTAAGTATGTGTGATATTGAATAATAATGTTTTGGTTTGTGTACATATAGTTAAACTAATTATGTTAAAAAAGTGTTTTTGTAAGTATGGCACATGATGAATCCCATTGGCGCTGATAATTTTAGTTTAAGCAGTCACTTACTCACTTTGTATGTTTTGTTTCGGATAAATTAACAACGAAATTTTTTATATGTGTAGTTGGATTATGATGCTAGAATTGTAGATATATCCACATAAGCTTTTCGTTGTTCATCGTAGTTGTTTGTAGGCTGTAGCTCATCTTTAATATGTAATGAAAGATCATTATAGGGAGACTGGAGATGAAAACATGAGTTTCAAAGTGTTGTAATGTGGTGTTTGTCATTTTGATCTTCACTCAGTCAAGATGAAATTGTATAATTGAACAAGCTGTTAATGGTTGTTTAAACCTTATACAGGTTGTGGGAGATACCATTATGTTAGGTGATCATAAAACCTCAAAAAGGAAAGATGGCATAGAAGGTATTAGCAAAAAGGGTGGTTCCTTAATGATTAAAATGTCGGGCACAAACTATTGGGTCAAGATAAGGTATTCTCTTATTATATATATCTTTTATGTGTTTATTTTTTTTTTTTTTTCATTTTTATATCATTTAGACTAAAAGTATCATGAATTTATTATTTGGGGGTCAAGTCTCGAGTAGAGGTAACTCATGTACTATTCATGATCTTGGATACATTCCATAGTTTTCTTTATTATTTCTCAAAAGATAATAGTTTTGCTAAGGAAAGTCAACACCATGTTGTATAAACGTGTGCTCATTGACAGGAATTTTGCATCCAGGATGGTCAGACATCTTGTGTTGCACAACTTATCTTTCCATCAAAGCAAAGTAAATTAATTTTAAGCGGGATTGTACATCCAATCCTATTTGTTTACGAGTGAAATACACGGTACTCAAATAAGCATTTATACTGAGCAATCCCAAACAGCCTTTAAGTTGTGATTATACACCTGAACATTAAATGTATACCTTATGATTGATGCATTTCAGTTTTTCAAACCTGCTGAATCCAGTTATCGTTCAGTTGCCCCATTCGTCATTCTGGTGGTCTCATCATGAGGAGGTCGTAAGGCCTTGACTCATCCAGGTATCTCTACAGTGACTTTGACTTTTTAGTTCAAACGAGTCATTTATGTGACCCAATATAATAAATATGTTACAGGGCGTTTGAGAATGCTTATTAAAAAATTATACGTTTACAAGTATAAACAGATAAGAAGCTTCAAAGCAGATAAGCTATTAAGCTGTTAAACAAACAATCTTAAACAACACATATATATTAATAACATCAGCATAATTTTGATAAATTCTTTTTCACTTGAACTGGTGTGGTTTGTATAGAAATTTTTACAGCTACATGGATTTGAATGTGGTAATCGTGTTTCTCGCATTATTTAAGTTTCTTTATAGTATGTGATTGCAGAAATTAGAGATAAGCAGCTTAAGAGCAGTGATGACTTTGTTTGGACGTTTGAGGTTTCATTGACAGAGAAATTAATTATCGATGTTGAGTTTCTTGATCTTAAAAGAACATCTACAAACATAATTCAACCATTTGATCACTTCGGTAATTTAGCTTTTACGTGATGTTTTTAGTTTTTTAAAAGGATGTTACTTTGGACATATAATGAAGAGGCGTTTGGGATTTGCTAATTTCAAACTATATATCTATGTTGAAGTCGTACTCTAAAGAAGTATATATGCAGTTTTTATCCAAACACTGAAAAAGGGTTACAAACATTTAAAAAGGCAAATCCAAAACACTTTCTTAACTACATCATTAACTTATGGTTGGTGAACTGAAAGTTATGACTTCAGCAACTATAGATATATTAGTGCGATTGACAAACTAACAGTTTGTTAGTTTTAGATGATACTTTTTTTTTTTTTTTTTTTTTTTTTTTTTTTTTGATAAAAACTTTTTTATAGAATCTCCCATACATTATTTTTTGGACTTAAATAGACCAGGTATTAAATGAAGACATAAATGCAGATGTTAACTTGGAATACTGATGTGTGAGGTAATGGGAATCGAGCTACATCTTTGTACGGTTGTACCAGTGACATATATCTATGTTGAAGTCGTACTCTAAAGAAGTATATATGCAGTTTTTATCCAAACACTGAAAAAGGGTTACAAACATTTAAAAAGGCAAATCCGAAACACTTTCTTAACTACATCATTAACTTATGGTTGGTGAACTGAAAGTTATGACTTCAGCAACTATAGATATATTAGTGCGATTGACAAACTAACAGTTTGTTAGTTTTAGATGATACTTTTTTTTTTTTTTTTTTTTTTTTTTTTTTTTTTTTTTTTTTTTTGATAAAAACTTTTTTATAGAATCTCCCATACATTATTTTTTGGACTTAAATAGACCAGGTATTAAATGAAGACATAAATGCAGATGTTAACTTGGAATACTGATGTGTGAGGTAATGGGAATCGAGCTACATCTTTGTACGGTTGTACCAGTGACATCCTCCTCCTTAATGGAGAGGCATTTGAGATTTTTGATGATACGACAAAACGCTGTGAGGAACATGAATCCATGGCGGTGGGTTAAAACCGAGTTGATTAGACGGCCAAAAGGTTGGAAACCATGGTTACCCAAAAAAAAAAAGAGTTTGTTATTATAGCAAAAGTTTCAATTCGTTTTAGTTGTAAAATGCTATAAATTAATTAAATATATTGACCTTTTTGAAGTATAATACATAAAGAGTTCAACATGTATAAATTGAATATTTGCTTTAGGTGTTTTTAATATGGAGAGTGCTTATAGAAAAATGGACAAAAATAACTATGATGAAATTTAATTAGCACTTATACAGGAAGAACAAAACCTATAGTGGTGTAACAAGTTGTTTCATTATCGTGTAGCATGAGAAAATTAATTTGACTTTAAATTTTTTTGCTATTGTGTTAGCTGTGATATGCATATGGTTAATGATCTTACTCATCTTAGGGGGTGTTTGACTAAGCTAATATGATGGGCTTATTAGTTTATAAAGGTCAATAAGCCTAACCAAGTGTTTGAAGGAGCTTATATAAGTGGGCTTATGAGCTTATATAAGGAGTTTTTATTCAAACCCAAAAGTGTGGCTTTTGTGAGAGAGGTTGGGCTGAGGGGTTGGGCTTATATAACATGCTTCATCACAAATTATGTAAAGAAAAGCAATATAATTGGAATAAACGTTAAAAATATGAATCACATACATTTTAAGACAATATTTTATGTATTAATAAAATATAGGGCATAATCTTAAAAAAATGTCTATGATATTAGTACGTAATTATCAAGTATCATCATATGTTTATTCAAGTCTAAGTCAAAAAAATTAACATCTTAGTTACATCATATGTTTATTCAAGTCTAAGTCAAAAAAATTAACATCTTAGTTACATTATTCAAGAATTTAAAAAAACACCACAGTATCGCCTGGATGTTAAAAATCTTATTCAAATTATTCTTCAAATGTTTCAAAACTTTATTATATTATATGCATTAAATCATATATAAATTATTTAAGCCAGGCGGCATTAAGCTTATTTAGATTAAAAAAAAAAAAAAAAAAAAAAAAATCCTCTTGCATTTACGGGCATTATAAATACACATAGTCGAGCTCTCTTTATCGTATAATACAATATTAAAAACCATAAAAAAACAAAACAAAGATTAAATTATTTTATTTTAATAAATAAAAATACATTATTCAAAAAATTAGAAAAAACCCCGCGCATGCGCGGGCATTATAACTAGTAAGTATTAAAATAATAAAATTAAAACAATAACAAGCGTACAATGAATACATATAAATTTTGTTACAGTTTTTACATATAAAAAAAAGAATTAAAAGATAAAGTAGGTTTTAACCTTTCGCAATGGACGACCTCACTAATATGCAAGCAAAAACTAAAACATGGTTTCATAAAAAGACTTGAACTTTTTGAATCTTTTCTTGACTGCAGGAAGCATGCCCTAGCCAATAAACCCAAACGAATTACAACATCGCCGACAAATATCACAATCAAGTGGTCAAGAACTCGACATGTGGTTTAGTTAGTGGTTCTATAGGTGCTCGACTGCTAGCTGGTTTCGTGCCTCGCTCAACATCGTATCCATTTTCCCTAGATTTACATAAAGGTTTATTAGTTTTTAGTACAACGTACTGTAAACAGAGTTCATGACATCACAATCATTCTCTACACTACTCTACTCATGGTACATCCTTAGCTTTTTATAGTGAAATTTAAATAAGTGGTATGTAATGTGTTGTGTCTTAAAAAGTTTACACGTAGACCACAATAAAGCTAGACGTCTTGGTATATAAATGCAACAAGGATAGCTACGAACCGCCGCACTGCGGCGGGGCAGTTGATATGTGCTTGAAAACGTGCTTGCTTTGATTGTTTACACGTTTGGTTTTGAAACGTGTTACCCAGTTGTATATATATTGCTAACTTTAGAAACTGGGCCGCATGTAATAGCAGGGCAGTCCAAACGGGCCACAAAAATAGGCCATCACTAAGGCGCGCTCCGGCTTTCGAGCTCCCAAACACCAAAGTAATAGTGTAGGGGTGTTGATCGGTTCGGTTTTCGGTTATTCGGTTAATTTGGTTCGGTTAATTCGGTTAAAAAAGATTTTAGGGTCAAACCGTGAACCAAACCAAACCGAAGGTTTTTGGTTCGGTTTGGTTAAATTCTAGTTCGATTTGGTTCGGTTCGGTTTTCGGTTTAACCAAATTACACACTTTATTTAAAAAAAAAGAAAAATATACAAATATATTTTGCCAAAAAAGTTATTTCAAACAGAAAAAGTATTTTTTAATATTAGGATAGATTTTTTTTGTTATTTATATATATATATAAATATAAATATAAATATATATAACGTTTTATCGATCTTTTTATATATATAAATATATATAAAATATATAAATTTATATGAATTCGGTTTTCGGTTCGGTTTTCGGTTTTGATTACCAAAACCATATCCAAACCGAGAACCAAATTAAAAGTTCGGTTTGGTTCGGTTTTGGCAAATTCGGTTCGGTTATAAGTTCGATTCGGTTATTTTCGGTTCGGTTCGGTTTTGGTTTTCGGTTTATTCGGATATTTCGGTTTTTCTGCTCACCCCTATAATAGTGTGTAAGAAGTGACCAATGAAAAGCCATCGAATCCACCGTATTTAATATATATGGGAATGTCATGTTTAGGAGTATCCAAAAACTCTTTTAGCCTTGATCGACGTGGCTATATTAGAGGAAGTGAACGTGTAAGCTAAAGGAAGAGTAGTTGATTTTATATAATAGGCATAGATAGATGGTAATGTTTTAATTATGGTAACTTATTTTTTGTAATTTTTGTATTATAAGTGCTATGTCTTTTCGTATGTAAAAAACAATAAAGTAACTTATTTTTCTTTAATCTATCACATGGAAAGAATGTCTTGCATACAAAGTAGATGTCGCTAACATTCTCTCGTTTTAAATGATAAAAAATAGAAAGAAAAAAAATTAATATAAGTGAGAAGGTAGTACAATAATTGAAGGAAAGTTGAAGGAAAATATTTTGTAGAGAAAAAAAGCTGATGTAGCAAGAGAAAACCAAATACCACATAAAATGATTTAACCATAAAATAATTTAACTATTTTACTGATGGCGCGTAATTATAGTCTTTGAACACATACTCAGGTTGGGGCATCAACACTTTTGTCTCAACTTTTAAGCAATTGTTCATTACAGCGGTAGTCGCCGTGGAATTAGTCGGCTCACAATTTTGAGTCGAGTCGGAAACCCATGTTTACCAAAAAAAAAATAATAATAAATGCCATTCAATTCCAGCAGGCAATTTCAGGACATTAATTCGTTAGACGTACTCATTATCTTAAAGTAGAGAACTCTTTTTTATAACCAAAACCTTATTCCAACTATTATGTCTCAAAGCAATCTTAAAAACGGATCCATCGATCTCTTACAACCAGGGGCGGTTTTGGGCCGGCGCATCATCAGCAACCGAGCCGGGCCCAACCCACTAAGAGGCACTAAAATTTTTTATACCCATTATATGTACTAGGCGCAACCCACTAAGGGGCACTAAAAAAAAAACCCTGATGTTCGTATTTTTGGTTTTTCGTACTTGATTATGGTCTATGGATATTATAATATATGAGTTTTTTTTTTTTTTTTTTCGTGCCAGGCCTAATTTTTTTTTGACGTTCTCAGCACCGCCCCTGCTTACAACTTCCAATCAGTTCCAATTTGAAATTGTATCCACTCTTGTCATCTATCAATCTCGGTAAGAAATAGGGATTCAAACAGTTCCATCAGCTGGTATACCCACAAAAAACTTGGCTTGTGATAATTCACATGAGTTACACGTGCATTCCCAAACGATGTTGCATGGTGTCTTCCTGTATATGTTGGCTTTGTTCGAATTTGAATAGCACGTCGACAAGTTGGGCAGCTTTTGTTGTGTGAAATCCATCGGTGAATACATGCACGGTGGAAGTGATGGTGACATGGTAGTCGTGTGATCTTGTTACCGTCATAAAGATCGTCTATGCATATGACACAAAGGGTGGTTTGTGATGGTGGTGGTAGGAGGTATGAACACTCGTTTGAGAATTGCTTTTGTTCATACTTGTCCATTTTGTAGTTGACATAATATAAATGGATGTATGTCTTTTTTTGTTAGGTATGTGTGTGTGTATAACGTGTATATAATTTGCTTCATCATCAAGAATTTAGATTTATATTCTTATTTTTAAGTCATTGACGAAGTTTGTAGAAGAAACTTTAGGCGAGGTCATATGTTGGCCAAGTAGAAAAAACAACATGTTTAATAACTAACAAGTATGGCAGCGGGCCGGCCGCAACAGTTTTTTATTCGCTGTATTTGGTTTATAATAGAATGACAGTGTCCGGACACGTTGTGGCCTGACGGGTTATTTTTTGGCGTTGTATTTGCTTGCATTTTCTAAAAATGATAAGATCATTTAATACAACTCCATGAAACTTGATAACTCCTGTTTTCCGCAACCACCCATATCGACCATCCTGTGTAAAAACACATACTGATTTATATTATTACTAAACTGATCAATTGATTTTTTGGGTGGTAAAGTTGGTACACAACAACCTGCTCATGTTCATCCGTTCAGATACAACGCTAAACACCTAACTTCCCAAGTACTCATAGTTTCCATATGCGTATTATATAATTCTTTATAAGATACTAATTATCATTTCAAAGGCAAACATATTACTTCATCGGAATACCATAAGGATACAAAAAGTGTACCTAAAAACATCATGGCAAATAGTTAACTAAGTTTCATTCTATTTATATACATTGTGCTAGCAGTGTTTTCTCTACAATAAGATATATATTTAATGACAGTGTACAAACGCATTAGATAAACAAAAGTTTTCCTATAGGCAACATACTGCCTCATGGTCTCACCTCCCATATAATGGTAATTATTACTGTTGTACCATGGTGAATGCATTAGAAAGATCAACCATGGGGTTTCGCTTCAGTTCATCTATGGCAGTTCCTCAGGTAGCTATTGGTATTGTGGTGTGTACATGCCTACATAAGTCACATTATATCATTCATCTATACTCATTTGTTAATATTAAATTTAAATTGTAAAAAAGGCACAACAATTTAAGTACTTACCAAAAGCCGAGCAGGAAGACAATACAATAATGTATGGTAAGCTCGCCTGATTGAATACCACAGTGGTTCTGTAATTCCTGATGCTTTAAAGGGGACACGGTATCGATGAAGGAATGGCTCAAATGGTTTGGTTCCCCCTGCATCAAATTTTTTATAATTATATTGGTGAAAAAAAAGTACTCTTTTCTAATAAAACGAACATGAAAATCTATTTTGGTGTTTAATTGTTCATTAAATTAAACCATAATCCTTAATTTATTCATTTGGAAGTGATCAAGAAAACCAATCAGATAACCAATAAGTTGGTCAAATGATTACCCCGACTAAAGGCTTTGTAACTACCTCTTTAACGTGCTTCTGTGATGCAAATTTACTACGGATCCCATCAAACTCAAATGTATTTGAATCTCAGTCATTCGTATGGACTTTTGGTCTTTGAAACTGAAATAATACAAACAAAAATCCAGTGAACTTTTATATCGTTACAAAACACATAGTTTTCCAGTAGTGAAACGAAAGAAGCAACAGACATGGCATCAAAATACCTCAGACTAATATAATTTGCATTATAGCTCTTTTTAGTAGAGCGTATGGTATTTGACCTCGTGTTGTGATATATGACAGTGCTTGCATCACGAAGTAGTATCGAATGCGGTGAATATATAAGAAATAAAGACCGATATATAGACATTATGGTGTGTAGCAATGGCGATAAGAAGGTAAGCAAACCCAAAAAATAAGAGGACAATTAACGAACCTCGTCTGACACGGCTAGTTTGACCTGATTGGGGTGTACGCTGAAGATCACCCGAAGCAGACGGAGAGGAATCAGCGCCATAGGGAACACGTGTGGTGGCTGAGCCTCTGTAAGATACACAACACATAAGTAAGAAACACAATAATAAGTACCACGTTATCAAAAACACATGTTCACTGACCTTCAGCCATAAGTAACTCAATAATGTCAAAAACATGTACGGTGTTGGAATTTGCAACCGGGTCTGTAACAGCAACTGCATAATAAAAACGTGTCACACATATACAATAAAAAACCGGATATACATGAAGACCACCAAAAAATACCTGAAGTAGGCCGCATATGAAATAGCTGGTCACCTAAAATCAGAAATACGAAGATGCACTCCTTGACATATATAGGCAGGAAACTCAAATGGAAACCACCAAAAAAGGAATAATGCAAGGCGTACATAAAGTAACAGCCGAGAATGAAGAAGACACGCTAAGAGGCTGGTAACAGTTATCACCGAGCTTTCTCTTTCCCTTGTGAGTAATCTTCTGGATATCGACAACATGACACACATAAAACCAAAAATCAAAACCTTACACAAAGAAAAAAAAAAACCAATAATTGAAATCTAAGAGCGGCTTTCCTACTGTACAAAGAGTTTTCATCTCATACTACGCACATTGGCTTACTAACTACTGTCTAAGACTCACCTTGCTGGGCAACCAATGATGTCTTTGTCGATTGATTGGCCACTGTTTCAGGCGTTGGGGTTGAATGATGTGTACCTAAAGCAAAAACAGTGATGGTGGTTTAATACGACCGTATACATATAGCAAAATAACATACGGCGATTGGATAACGTATATGTACACACCTCACCTTTGCGTGCAACTGCTATTGTTTGTGGAGGTGTGTCTACCCCTCCTGAAACAAATTCCATATACCAGGTTGTCTACACTACTTGAGCGCCACTCTTTTTTTCATCATTCTTTTGTTCTGCATTAGGCCCTTTTGCATCCTTAGCTAATAGGTTACGCTACCCTCGTGCATAGAAAAAACAATATCAGATTACATTTAATGATTTCATTGCAACTAATAATTCCCATACTTGTATATGGTTTAGTTTATACCAAATTCAACAACAAAACACACAACGAAGACAATCTTAATTCCATTGGATTGTTTCATCACTACACAACACATGAGTTCCAACCATTATATAAATTTTGGGTGCTCACTTGTTCTTCGGCTTTACCTAATTACCTTAAACTATAGCTTATGCGCCTAAAATTTACAAGTTCGGTGTTCTTCCTTTAAATCATCACATATTGTCTTATAACTTTGACTTTTACAATGATTATGTCCTATAAATTGATAATCATGTTTAAAACCCGAAAAAATACTAAAACCTTATTCTGAGCAAGCATAAGTTATCAGACTTCATATCCACAAATCGTAAATATTTTTGTACATGTATCCATATCTCGGAAAAAAGCTCGAATAAAAATAATCATTAACCATACCTTACAAATACCCTCTGTAGCCACATAAGGCGAACGCGCCTAAACCCCGAATAAGGCCTGTAAATAAACAGTTTCATTCAGAGACTCATATCTAAGGCCCGGTTCATTAACCTTATAAAAGTCAGCTCAGCTCCCTTATATAAGGTTGCTATCTATTTACGGCATGTTTATCCTAAGCTATTTGTACAGATTTTGATGTTAGTATTGTACCACAAATGGTTCCTGTATCATGCGTCAACTTATGTCTTATTTCAGTCATTTACGAAGGCTACTCCTTACGTTGGTATATCAATCTACTATTTGTAATAATATTAACGTTTTTTGACAGCCTTTTTTTTGTCATGGCATACCTGCTTGGAAATAGATCCTACGAATACGTAGCTCTAATACCGTCGAATCTTGTCGTTGCTTCTTCCTGGTATTCTTCCTGGTAATTTTACAGCAACGCCTGACCAAGGCCAATTTTATACAAAGTTTAATGAGCACACATGAAATAATATCACATCAATCAATACTTATTATTAACTTAAGTGAACTGGTATGAAAAAATTTTGAACGGCAAACGTACCATTATTAATTCCTCCTTATTAGGCCCTATCACACCAAACTTATGGACCGAAAAGAATCTGATATTTAAACGACCTCGCCATAGATATTGCAAAAGATGGAAGCGGTGTTATTCAAGCTAAGTGTCGCATCATGCCTGGCTGCAACATATATCAAAGAGAATAACAAAGCTGTAAATATATTTAAACCCGAACAACGAAATAAATAGTCCACTTATGCGTACGTATATTGGTTTTAGTCTTATCAGTAATAAAACCTTGTTGCATACCATTCGGCTTCGAACCTGTGTCAATGTTGACTGCAGTTACAAGACACACAGTGCTAATTTTAAAACTGAACTTATTATTGTTGGTGTTTGTCAGTAGCTTGTCTGAAGGCCGTAAGCTGATTTTGTTTGCATTATAAGCTTATCAACTAAAGCTAAAGAGCTTGAATAAACTATAAGTTCATAAGCCAAAGAAGGTAAGCTTATGAGCTTATCAAACTTTGTTCATAAGGCCATTAATCAACCCGAAAACTAAAGTTTTTCAGTTTTCCCAACAAAAAAATCCCATAAACCCAACAAATAAGGTAATGTAAAAACATAAAATCGATAACAGATACATAAAATTTATAGCATATAAACAAAAACAATCTGAAAAACGAAAGAAAATTAACATAAAAACTCACTTGATAAAATTTAAAAAATCATAACTAATAATCCATCCAAGCAACCATAAACACCTCTATAACTGTAGTATTTCATAAACAAATCTCCCGCTAATCTTCCGGTACCAAATACATCTAGAAGTGAAAACCTTAATTTTTTTTCCAGTGATAAACCGCTACTGTATCTCAAAGTTATATGTATGTCTATGTGAGTCCAGTGAATCAGAAACTTACCAATCTTTGAAAAACAGTGAACCAATTATCATCATCAACTACCTCAACATCATAGAACTGTTCCCGATTTGTTATCTCCATCTCTTCCAATTGTGTGTGTGCGCGTTGTTGAAGGTTCTGGAAATCTCTGGCCACTCAATACGTATCTTTAAAAAAGACAATGGGCCATTTTATGGCTGGTAAAGCTGGGCTGGGCTGCGCTGCATGGGCTGCATTGCATGGGCTGCAAGTAGGCCGTTTTTTTTGGCGGGAAAGCTGCTGGGAAAAACGACGTCGTGGACTTTGTGATTTAATATATATTGTAATGAATGAATATATTATACCATATTATTATTGTTGCACCAGCTTGCGTAACAAGCTATCACAACACGAGAATAGAACTACGTACGTACTAGTACTTTTGACTAATCAAATTAACTAATTTTTTTTTGAACGGCAAAATTTTATAAAAAGCTAGCAAGGAGCTAGAAAAACAATTACAATGTATTTAACATTGGGTTTTGCAACCACAACGTCCAATTTTTTGAGAAAACTTTGCTTCTACTAGAACACCAATCAAAAACAGTAGAAACTATGTCATCAAACATGTTACTCCTGTTCATCTTCACTAACCCAAAGATCCTGTTATTTCGATACCTCCAAATCACCCACAAAACCGTGTTGATAATAGCATCCACCACTTTCCTTCGGTTGAAACGAGTGGTTAGTGAGTCAACCCAAGAGAATATGTCCTCGACGTTACTGAACATAGGATGATACATATCTAACCATCTGAATACTCTATCCCAAATGCAAGACGCAACCTCACATGTCACAAAAGTATGAGATACATCTTCAATTTGATTACCACACGAAGGACATAATAACGAGGGCACGTCAATCCCTCTCTCTATTAAGTTGATCCGAGTAGGTAACCGATCAAGTCTAATCCTCCAAACTAGGATATTTACCTTTATGGGTACGAGGTTGTTCCATCTTGTAGCTATGTCTCCCGAGTTTAGTAGGATATTATCTGTATGTTTCCTAGTGCAAGACACCGAGAAGATTTTCATCTCCAATAAAATGGCACCTCATCAACAAACACGAAATGAGCTCATATAATCGCAACCGAAGAGGAGACAACTACAAGTCTACAACTTAGAAACCCGAACAGCAACAAAGTGAAGTACCTAATGTCACACCCTCGCCGAAGGCGGAAACACGAGGTGTAACGAAATCGATATACATCACCAAAGAGAAATAAGACAATACCATAATTTACATTAAGGAAAAATATAACATTACAACGTTGTTATTGCCGACTTTGGCAAATAAAAGACATAAGTTTGATTCCCAAAAGATGGTATTTTAATACATAATGAAAAGAAGTGACATGTGAAAACTTCATTATGCAAGACCTTGCTGACAAGCTTACTGACGATCACCTGAAATGCATGAGAGAAAACGGTCAACTATAAAAATAGTTGGTGAGTATAAACGTTTTATTTAATATGAGAAACCATTAGAGAAAGTTCACAAGCCAAAGGCGTTGTCAAGTATTATGTCTTGTAGTCAAGTGTCCGCGGTCATAATAAGTCACAATATAAGCACCACCTATATAATAATGTATGCCATGCAAAGCCCCTAATTAAATAATATGCGTCCCGTAACATGGTGGACGAGAGGTTGGCCGACCTCTAATAGCGCTATCCATACTACTAATAGGCGTCGAACAATGCGAATGTACGAACAGTACATCATACAACTATTATATAAGATTAAGAACGCTCCGAACATGGGAGACTTAGCACGCTCCACCAATAAGGTGAGACTTTAGGGTTAAGAATGCTCCACCAATAAGGTGAGACTTTAGGTCATAGCACGTACAGTACATTAAGTTCAAAAGTTCAAGTTGAGTTCAAGAGTTCTAAACAAGTTATAAGGTCAAGACAAGTCAAAAGAGTTCATAATAATCAAAGGGTTCAAAACAATGTTCAAAGAGTTCAAGTAATAATTCATGCATCCACCCCAAAGCGATTAAAATAGTTAGAAAAAGGGGTTCGTGAATACTCACCTGATATAAGCGATATGATAACAAAGGGTACGAACTGAGGTAAGACGCGCACTCTAACCGCAACCTAAATGAATGATATGATCTACTTTAGATCATGAAATGATGAAGGAATGTACATGCACATGTTTCCCTATACCACTCTACTCTTTGTAAAAACACTTGTGTTATCAAAATATATAATCCAAGAATTTGGAAAAATATTGCTATTAGAAAATATAATAAGCTAGTTGTAATATATATATACTTATATATATATATATATATATATATATATATATATATATATATATATATATATATATATATATATATATATATATATATATATATATATATATATCGTATGTTTCCATGTTAGTGTTGAAATACTCGGATTGTAATCTTTGAAATGATGAAAACATACTCGTGATAACTAATACTACATTAGTTATAAAGCTTGGTACTTAATATTACTTCTAGCTTGAAAATGTACTTCGTAGTTTTTGCGCCAAAATTTAATAAAAGCTGTCAAATATAAAGTGGTTTTAGCCGATATTCAAACGTGTATATCTTTGTCGTTACTTGTCCGTTTTACTTGTTCTTTATGTCAACGGTTACGTCTTAGTATGTAGTAATATATTTTGGAAAGCTCGGCTCCTCCGGGTTACGTCTAAAGTCTCTTTTTGACCAATGAAAAATGTCCAACAGCATACATTTTCAGAAAAATACTTTTCGTCTACAATCTTGCAAAAATCATAACTCCTTCGTTATAGACTCTTTTTAATCCGTTCTTTCGCCTACGGATTCGTTTTTGAAAGTATTTTCTAAAAATTTTGCCAAAGTTTCCTTGGTGTTTACTGATTTTCCAGATTTTTACAAAACGGAACAGCATGTCTAAAATAGGTTCCAAATCAAGTTTCCAAGGTTAAAAACCAATTTCTACCATCACCAAACCTCTTGTAATCACCACATGACTAATCTAATCTTACCATACACCTTCTTAGGGTGCCATGGACTCCTAACCAAGTTATTAGAGCAAGGGGATTCATAACTAAAAAGTTAGGGTTTGTATGTTTCTTTTTAGCCAAAATAAAGTGTGGTATAGCTACTTATACATGGTTTTTAGCATGATACTTATGTAATACATGTAAAAATAGGATGATCCATGAAAAAAATAAAGATGAAAACTTACTTGACAAAATGAGATGATTATAGGATGATTATGCTTGATGTTCTTGTGTTTTTGTTGCTTGATTCTTGATTAGGCTTGTAAAAGGAACAAGTTTAGTGTTTTAACTTATGAAAAATGATCACTTGAGCTAATTATGGTGGTTTGGTCGTGGTTTACTAGGGAAGAAGAAGAGATGAGATGAAAATTGTTCTTGCTAAAAAGTGAATTATGATTTTGGAATTTTTGGTAAAGTTAGGTTTTAAGGTTTATTAGTTAAATACTTAGGAGTTAATGCTAGGGGTTAAAAGGGTGTCTCATGGGCTGGTTTTGGGTGTGAAAAGGAGTAGCCAAAACGGTTTTGATCACTTAGAAAATATAGTGTAGCGTTAAGTGTTATTACGCGTTATTCGTTAAAATCGGGTACCGGTTTTAATAGAAATAAACGTTCACGAAGTTAACCGGGATGAAATAAAAGTCATAATAATGTTAAAAACATATTAAAAATATGTTGGGTACATTTACTGAGTGATCGGGTGATTATTGTTTAGTTTTCACGAAAACCGTCGTTATATTCATACGCGTACGTTCTAAATAAAATAAATTTCCAAAATACTGGGTAACTGAATGTTATAACTTTTATGATGTTAAAATGGATATAAAAATATGTCGGGACCATTGTGGGAATATTTAGATATATTCGTCGTGTATAAACCGGGTGTTAACGTTTAATTATAAATACTTATACGTAAAACGTTAAATATACTAAATATATTAATTTGAGAATCCTAAGAGTGGTATAGCATGTAAATGACATTATGATGATATGCAGACTATTCTAGTCCGTATGAGAGGTCCTTACTGATAATGCACATGAATAGTGGAATTTCTTCCGGAATGAATAGTGTTCTGTGAATAGTAAAATTTTCAAATGTTTCTCAGAATATCAAACGGACATAAAAAACGATGAATAGTAAAATAATGAATAGTGTTTTGATGAATAGTAATCGATGAATAGTGAATTCCAAAGTTGGAAAAAAAATAAACGTAGACGTGGAAAATATCGGGTTGTTACACCTAAACCCAGCAATAAACCGATGAACCTGCACTCGTGAAGAAAAAACCATTAAATTAAAGGGACACTCCACGCGGATGTACATAGTGAAGGGGTAGCTCAATGGTAAAGCTACTAAAGCAATCGCGTTAGGTCCCCGACTTTATAAGGTCCCCGATTTTATAAGATGTCAATCGTCACCTATATTCTTTAGGCCTAAGGACTATTAGATACTAAGTCCATCATTTTAGTTTTATGAAAAGGACCAAGAACGTTATTTTAGGGTATAAGCCCACTCGTGTTGGTTAAGTGCGTCGTCTTAATGTTATTTGTCATTTGGTTTATCTATTTGTCATTTTGTTTTCCAAACGTCAACTGGTTCTTAGCTTTACTAAGCGTTAAAATCATAGCAAAAAATCAAAAAAGCCTAGTTGTGGAACTTTTGCTATAAGCCTCAATTAAGCTTGAGACGCCCCTAACATAGTGTCATAGTTCCATGTCCTATAAGATTTTTACGTGCTCTACTTTTGAAAATTAAACTTCTTTCCCTCCATCTCAAAAGTTTGATTTATGTTGCATGAACATTTCATAATTTTGTTGCATAAAGAATTCATCTCCATTTCTTTCTACTAAACTTCCACGTTTGCCACTAATTCGCCAAAATAATTTATCATAAGACTTAATGACCTCGATCACCATACTCATATTTGTCATTTGGTTTTTCTATTTGTCATTTATTTTTCCAATCGTCAACTGGTTCTTAGCTTTACTAAGCATTAAAATCATAGCAAAAAAAAAAAAAAAAAATCAAAAAGCCCAGTTGTGGAACTTTTGCTATAAGTCTCAATTAAGCTTGAGACGCCCCTAAAAGATTTTTACGTGCTCTAGCGTACACCACTTTTATGCACATATTAAAAAAAACAACATATTAATGCAATTTAATGTATTCAATTAATTAACTGGTCACTAAATACAATTAATACAGTTATTAGAACACCCCTTACATAAAAGATAAAAATTATCAAGCATATTGTACAACCAAATTAAATATAATTCCTGCATTAGTCTCTAATACAAATAATAAAGCACATTATACAAATATTCAACCCCGAACGGGCAACGGGTCAAATGGGCTTCAGCCTGAACGGGTGCGGGCCAAACGGGCTCGAGCCCGAACGGGCACGAGCCAACGGGATCGAGCCCGAATGGTCACGGGCTAAACAAAATTCTTGATATCCGTAAATTTATTGTCAAAAAGAACATAATAAATTTAATTTCAGAGTACTCGCCGTTGCAATGCGCGGGTACCCTGCTAGTTTAATCAATTGGGTTTTGATTTTTCAGTATCCCACATCGCATTTTGAGGAAAGTAGCTTGTGAGAGTTGGTTATAAATAAGGAGAGGGAAGGATTCAATTAATGGCATGTTGAATTCCTTTAAGGGTGCGTTTGGTTTGGTGCTATGAATCACAATGGGTATGAGTGTTGCTATAAGGTGGAATAGTAATGGAGGGTATGATAAAACCACTCACACACATAAGATATGAGAAAACCTTCACATTTGGGTATCCTCAATCCATTGTGATGGGCCCCATAACCAACCAAACAACATTAATGACTTTCAAAGTCATAGATTGATACCCATACACTCCAACCAAACGGGCCCTTAAAAGCTAACTGTCAACATTCTAGCTTGCAACCTTATGATTTAGGTTTTATAAATTTGCAAGCAAGAGCAGTTACATTTAACTTTTATATATTTTGACAAGCTTACAATTTTAAACATAAAGTTATAAAACCTTTACACGCCATAAATATAAAATATAAATAGAAAATAGTCTTCATCTAAAAATGTAATGTAGTTAGATAAGTAACATGTACACCATGTTAATAAATTGTCAAAAATCAATTGGGTTATAATTGGTTAACTGTAACACCCCCAAAATTTGATACAGCGGAAGACTCAACAAGCTTTCGGGGTGCTACGGGGATTGGTATCCAACACAAGACATAACAGAACGAGATAAAGTAAACATAAGAAAAACACAACCAAAACGGGTTTTTAAAGTTTACATTTATCCCAACATCATTCAGAGTCAGGCCCAAAAGAAATAAACGAAGGTCCACAATTAAATATCAGAGTTTTAGAAAATAGATCCATAACCGGGTGCCATTGCCAATGTCACAATTCGTAATTTCATGTCCTGTTTCAAACGTCGAAATTCCAATTTTTATCTCGGAAAGTTACTATTCATTTTTACTATTCACAAAACACTATTCATGTCCGAAATTTTTATTTCATATTCTCATAAGTTAAACTATTTTAACGGTAATCCGAGAGTTTGGCGCTCGTCGGATCATTTCTGCAAAAATCACGAAGCCGTGTCCGAGATTTACATTCAGGTTTAAACGTCCTTCTGGCACCCCGATATGTCCATAAAACAATATAAACAACAAAAATATGATTTTCTTTCATTTTACGACAATTCTAAAAGTTTTGGAATTTTACGTTTTTCAGTTCAGCGTTTTACGCGTTTTTAACCCGCGTTTCCAGTTTTAACAACGTTTAAGCAACCCGATGGAACTTACCATTCATTTTATACTTATTTATGGATTATTTTGACAAGTTTAGACATTCTTTCAAGTTTCATATTTTTACGATACCCGGATTTACGTTTCGCGATTTAAAACTTTACGGTTAGCGATTAACGGAACCAAAACCGACTCTGTGACCCAGATAACACCAAGCTTCTTACATACTCATCCCAAAACTCACCATGTGCAGCCCCCCCTATCCATGTTACTTGAACTTGACCATTTATTTACAATAATGCCATTGAAATTAGATATTTTATACAAAAAACACCATATACACTACACTTATATTTTTTTTAGATCAAAGCTACCATTCTCTTCACCTCTTTCACCATATCCACGACCTCAACCCAACTCCATGATCAATCCATGATTTTCCAAAAGTTAAAGCATCAAAGTTGTTCATTTCATCATCCTAATCAAGAATCATAACACAAAAACACAAGTAATCCAAGGTTTCTCATCATCTCACCACCTATTATTTCAAAGTTGCGGTTTGAGATCGAACCTCATTTCTGTGTATCCACTTTATCATCGTAGCTATCGCACCAGGTGAGTCATAGCCCCTATTCTTTTAAATTGTTTTGTTAACGTTTTGGGGGAGAATACATGCTCGTTTTTACATAAATTACTACTTGACTCTTTGAACTCATTTGACCTTATAACTTGTTTTGAACTTTTGAACTTAATGTACTGTACGTGCTATGACCTAAAGTCTCACCTTATTGGTGGAGCGTTCTTAACCCTAAAGTCTCACCTTATTGGTGGAGCGTGCTAAGTCTCCCATGTTTGGAGCGTTCTTAATCGTATATAATAGTTGTATGATGTACTGTTCGTACATTCGCATTGTTCGACACCTATTAGTAATATGGATAGCGCTATTAGAGGTCGGCCAACCTCTCGTCCACTATGTTACGGGACGCATATTATTTAATTAGGGGCTTTGCATGGCATACATTATTATATATGTGGTGCTTATATTGTGACTTATTATTGACCTCATGCGCTTGACTACCAGACATAAACTATTTTAGCAGTGGGTTGTAAACACACAGGTTACAAGTCTCTTATGGCGGGACTTGTAACTGAGTGGATTTACGATGCCTTTGCTGTGTGATCATTTTTCTATAGACTTTATTTGTTAAACAAACTCTATGAACTCACCAACCTCGTGTTGACACTTTAGCATGTATTTTCAGGTATTAAGCAATGGCACGCTACTGGAGGTTTTGGCAGGGCATGGCATGGTCATAGAAGACTCTGATTTTTCATTTGGGGACCGTTTTAAACTAGTTTAAGGGCCTACTTCCGCACTACTTTTAACAGTGTAAATTCAACATTTTTGATTAAACTATTTTATTCTAAATGATTCAAGTGAAAACCATTTTTGAACATGTGTTGTAATACCAATTGAGTTACACCCCAGCTACATGTATGCTTCCGCTGGACCCGATTTTGGGGGTGTGACAGATTGGTATCAGAGCTTTGGCTATAGCGAACTAAGTGTTTTTAAAACCTAGACTATAGCTACTTTTATGAAAAACTTAACCCTATGACCGTCACGTGCCTGCCTGCCAAGCTGAAACCTCATTGTGTTTTGTTGCTGACCTAGGTGATGAGATTTGTGTCTCATTATCTGGTATATTATATTCACTTATTCTAGTTGATTACTCTAATTGCCTTTCATATAAGCATGTTCACGTATCATATATGTCACCACGTTATGTTTTTCCTTGCATAGTTTCATCATTTGACCTCGAGTTTGGTCACCTGCCTTAGTCTTTCTGAACGTCTTGGTATTTGTGAAGGACATAGTATTAGTATAACTGAGCTGAGTATTTCAAAATTCATGGAACCTCGGTGGAATATAGACTAGTCACCTATATTCAACCCGGGATAGTGGGACATAGGCTGACTACCTATATCCGACTCAGAAATGAATTTTGCAACACTGAGAATGGTTATAATAAAATTCTGTCTGGATTGAATCCTCTACTCAATTTCTAAATGTTTCATTATGTGTGTGTATACCCTCGTTGTCAGAACGCTTATATTTTTCATCACCTCGTGAACCGCCGCCTAGAAACACGTCAACTGGTCATTTCGTCTCATGAATCTTCACCTTTATAACACTTCGGAGACCAACATCAACTGAAGTTCGGGACGAAGTTCCTTTTAGAGGGGAAGAATGTCACAACTCGTAATTTCATGTCCTGTTTCAAACGTCGAAATTCCAATTTTTATCTCGGAAAGTTACTATTCATTTTTACTATTCACAAAACACTATTCATGTCCGAAATTTTTATTTCATATTCTCATAAGTTAAACTATTTTAACGGTAATCCGAGAGTTTGGCGCTCGTCGGATCATTTCTGCAAAAATCACGAAGCCGTGTCCGAGATTTACATTCAGGTTTAAACGTCCTTCTGGCACCCCGATATGTCCATAAAACAATATAAACAACAAAAATATGATTTTCTTTCATTTTACGACAATTCTAAAAGTTTTGGAATTTTACGTTTTTCAGTTCAGCGTTTTACGCGTTTTTAACCCGCGTTTCCAGTTTTAACAACGTTTAAGCAACCCGATGGAACTTACCATTCATTTTATACTTATTTATGGATTATTTTGACAAGTTTAGACATTCTTTCAAGTTTCATATTTTTACGATACCCGGATTTACGTTTCGCGATTTAAAACTTTACGGTTAGCGATTAACGGAACCAAAACCGACTCTGTGACCCAGATAACACCAAGCTTCTTACATACTCATCCCAAAACTCACCATGTGCAGCCCCCCCTATCCATGTTACTTGAACTTGACCATTTATTTACAATAATGCCATTGAAATTAGATATTTTATACAAAAAACACCATATACACTACACTTATATTTTTTTTAGATCAAAGCTACCATTCTCTTCACCTCTTTCACCATATCCACGACCTCAACCCAACTCCATGATCAATCCATGATTTTCCAAAAGTTAAAGCATCAAAGTTGTTCATTTCATCATCCTAATCAAGAATCATAACACAAAAACACAAGTAATCCAAGGTTTCTCATCATCTCACCACCTATTATTTCAAAGTTGCGGTTTGAGATCGAACCTCATTTCTGTGTATCCACTTTATCATCGTAGCTATCGCACCAGGTGAGTCATAGCCCCTATTCTTTTAAATTGTTTTGTTAACGTTTTGGGGGAGAATACATGCTCGTTTTTACATAAATTACTACTTGACTCTTTGAACTCATTTGACCTTATAACTTGTTTTGAACTTTTGAACTTAATGTACTGTACGTGCTATGACCTAAAGTCTCACCTTATTGGTGGAGCGTTCTTAACCCTAAAGTCTCACCTTATTGGTGGAGCGTGCTAAGTCTCCCATGTTTGGAGCGTTCTTAATCGTATATAATAGTTGTATGATGTACTGTTCGTACATTCGCATTGTTCGACACCTATTAGTAATATGGATAGCGCTATTAGAGGTCGGCCAACCTCTCGTCCACTATGTTACGGGACGCATATTATTTAATTAGGGGCTTTGCATGGCATACATTATTATATATGTGGTGCTTATATTGTGACTTATTATTGACCTCATGCGCTTGACTACCAGACATAAACTATTTTAGCAGTGGGTTGTAAACACACAGGTTACAAGTCTCTTATGGCGGGACTTGTAACTGAGTGGATTTACGATGCCTTTGCTGTGTGATCATTTTTCTATAGACTTTATTTGTTAAACAAACTCTATGAACTCACCAACCTCGTGTTGACACTTTAGCATGTATTTTCAGGTATTAAGCAATGGCACGCTACTGGAGGTTTTGGCAGGGCATGGCATGGTCATAGAAGAATCTGATTTTTCATTTGGGGACCGTTTTAAACTAGTTTAAGGGCCTACTTCCGCACTACTTTTAACAGTGTAAATTCAACATTTTTGATTAAACTATTTTATTCTAAATGATTCAAGTGAAAACCATTTTTGAACATGTGTTGTAATACCAATTGAGTTACACCCCAGCTACATGTATGCTTCCGCTGGACCCGATTTTGGGGGTGTGACAGCCAAGCCTCCAATCCAAGCATCCATAGAGCATCACTTAATTTCCTGAGAAAACGTGCTAAAAGTCAGCTTTCGCTGGTGAGATCATAGGTTTAAGTTCAACTAATGATATAGTGGACATATACGCAAAACGCTTGCTAGCTAAACTAGGGATTCACTACAGCCTGCGGATACCCTCCGCTCCAACATACAACACGGATACCCTCCGTAACAAACCTGCGGATACCCTCCGCTCCAACATAGATATTCGGGTAACCCCCGCAATATCATAAATACTCGGATAACCTCCGAAGTATTAATAACCTATAGGTGCACACTATAGTATCCAAGATCCTCAAATGAGCCAATCTCGTAATCCAACCATTATTTAGTCCACACGCGATGGTTCACTATGTGACTAGGGTTGATGTAACTCATCTAACCAAATCTAGTCCACACGCGATGGTTCACTATGTGACTAAGGTTGTTATAACATTCGTCTAACCATGACTAGTCCACACGCGATAATTCACTATGTGACTAAGGTTGACAAATCTTCCTAGTTCCATGAGCATAGCAAGTTTTGAAAAGTAAAAGCGATAATAGTCCACATAAAACAATTTGCACGTTTCTCACCCCAATCGTTGAAAACATAGTTCAAGAGTAAAAAGTGGGGCTATGACTCACCTCAAGTCCAGATATCAGCAATAAGAAATCGGTAGAGGTAAGATGTATAATAACTCAAAAGACGGCAACTACGGACTCGGCACGACCTAACAATATCAACTCGTTCAGAAATCATTTCCTCAAATTCAAGATATTCCCAAACCCGGACGAGAATCCGTTTTATTTCCGAAAATCCATTTCGTATTAGTTTGGTGTATTTGCATTTGGTATCCATACGGGTGGTGGGTCGACACAACTCAAACCAAGAAGTCATAACAAAAAGGATGATAAAACAATCTATGGGTCTAATATTAGCCTAATATATTACTTAAATAAATCATCGAAGTTTATCAAATCCGTCGATTTGGTAATCCTCCATATTTATTTACTTAATATACCATTCTAGGATTATACCCGAATCCTAGGTCACACATTGCACATAAAGTACTATATGGTATATATCAAAATTTAATAACTTCACTAACTATACCGTTAAGCTCACCAAATTCGTCAATTTGGTAATCCCACGAGATACTTAGTAACTTATTATTCCCGTACACATACCACAACCTATGGGCGTCGTAGGATACGATGCCCATTAATATACTCAATTTAAATAACTAAATAGCTCTTATTTAACCCGTCGATTAAATAAGTTACGTAGTTATCGAAAATGAATGTATTAATCGTCATATATCCGTGACAACACAAACGTCACAAATAATAAACCACTTGGACTCAAGTGACCACGACCCCGTATAACTCGATAGTTTCCTTTATTTATTTAAAAGAAATTATTTTATTTAATATTTATTTAGCGTCAAGATTTCATCGTTATTTATAGCCGTTTAATTATAATAACGCTCCCGACATTTATTACACCACTTTCATAGTATAATATTTATCGTTACGTTATTGTTATAATATTACTCGTGATCGTTTTATTATTAATATACGCACTTGTATAAATATATATACGTTTTCACGTTTATATATTTATATAAACGTTTATATTATTAATAATATTATTACGAGTTTTATTAGTTGTGTTTAATTATAAATAATTATCGAGTCATACGAAATGGTCACATGTCCGAGTCATCACTCTCGGCTCATTGTCCAAGTCCAAAATAGAAATAATAAACAACACAACCAAGTAATCCATCTCCGTCCAACATTACCCAAATCACGTGCTACAACAATAGGGTCCGACTACGGCACCCGACTAACCTATCTCCGTCATTCTAGTTGGCCGTCTCACAATCGGTCCCCATTTCATATCGTCAACACAACTCCAATATCAATAACCATTAACTCATTCGTTCTCGGCTCACAAGCAACGACAACAACACAACACTGCTAAAGGTTGAACATCTCAACAACAAAACAATAGCAACAACTAGAAAAATATAACAATGAGCCATATAAAATTACCACATATATCATGTCATTCCAGTTGACTTACCAAGTCAAAACTCGAGTCGAGGACTCAATTTAAGCCTCGGCTCAATCATGAATCACAAAAGGTCATACCCGAGACCATCATGGTCTCGGCTAGCTCTTCCGAGCTCGACACAAATACAAACCGACCCCAAGGGTCATGGTAACAATCAAACAACCTCAACATCTTATAAATCCTTGGCCGAAAATCAACCATATCTTAGAAACGCATCACCAATTCCCTCGATGCCAAAATCACAAGACCAAGAATTAAAATCCCACACAAAAACTTAAAGGGAAACACCAGCCGAGAGCATGGGCTCTCGGTTTCACCTCGACCAGCACCAAAACGTGAAACCCGGATACCAAACCTTGTTTAAATCTCGTTTATATATATAAACCCACATGTTTTTCATGTTTTTAATCAAAGTAAACCAAGAAAAACTCAAAACCCAAATCGATATATATATATATATATATATATATATATATATATATATATATATATATATATACTCCGTATCTCACAGATCGACAGAAACCAAGACAAGTTTACACTTGTTTTGTCACTTGCTCACCTTCTAGAACCTTGTAACTTCACGAATCTCATAAAAACAACAAAGATGGAATCGGATTATTGATGAAAAATGATGTTATGGGAGGTTTTAGAGCGCGTGTAGTATACCAAATGATAGATCTCGATGAGATGATTAAAATGGTGGTGTTGGTTTGTTTGTGGAGGCGGCGGTGTGATGGTGGCGGCCGTTTAAGAGTGGCGGTGGCTAGGGTTAGAAGTAGGGGTAGAGAGAGAGAGAAATGAGAGGATGGTGATGAGTTATTTGTGTGTTGTGTGAAAAGACTGTAACCACAAAGACGATTTGTAGTTTACACTATCTTTTTTTTTTTTTTTTTTTTTTTTTTTTTTTTTTTTTTTTTACTTGTTTCTATTTTTCTTTGCTTTCCTTTTTGATTCAAACAATAATAATAATAATAATACCCATTTATAATGATAATAATAATAATAATAACAAAAGTGTTATTAACTTTTGGGTAAGGTGACTAGGTGTAAAATACACGGACCAAAACCCGTAACTTTATAATATACTCCAACTCTTTCTCGGACCGAGCTCGTTCCCAAAAATATCACAATACATTCAATAAATAAATATAGATATAGTCGAATCTGTAGACTCAAGACATAAAATTTTAGTTAGGTTATTCTAGTGCCGGAGTCAACGTAGTGCCCATAAAATCTCGAAATAAATTCTCATCGCATCGATAATCCAAATTGATTCCATAAAAATTTTTAGATATAATCAACCAAAATATTGGTTTCTCAAGTTCGTTATGAATAAAATTCCAAATATAAATTTATAAACGAACTTTAATGTAATGCGGGTTTTCGAAATAACTCCCTAATTTGCCAGTTGTCACATCCTCCCAGCCTCAGAAGGAAACCCGTCCCGGGTTTCACTCGGAAAAAAATTCATCTACGAAGTGAAAAGCTTCGGATATCTCTTCCAGGACTCGTCCTCACGTTCCCACGTAAATTCTGGTCCATGTCGGGAATTCCAACGAACCTTGACGAGTGGAATACGACTTCTCTTAAGTCGTTTAATCTCTCTATCCATTATCTAAATCGGCTCTTCCACCAAGTTCAATTTCTCATCAACTCGAATATCTTTCATCGGTATAACCGGCATCTTATCAGAAAGACACTTCTTCAAATTACTAATATGAAACACATTGTGAACTTTACTCAGTTCCTGTGGTAATTCCAACCTATAAGCCACGGGCCCAATTCTTTCCAAAATAAGAAATGGTCCAATGTAGCGAGGGTTGAGTTTACCACGTTTTCCGAAACGTATCACACCTTTCCAAGGCGAGGCTTTCAGCATTACTGTGTCTCCAACCTGGAACTCTAAGGGTTTACGTCCCTGATCGGCGTAGCTCTTCTGCCTATCTCTGGCTGCTTGCAATCGATCATGAATCTGAGCTACTTTCTCAGTAGTTTCCAAAATCAGTTCAGGGCCTGTGAGTTGGCTATCTCCAACTTCTGCCCAACCAATAGGCGAACGACACTTTCTGCCATACAAAGCTTCGAATGGTGCAGCCTTAAGACTTGTGTGGTAGCTATTATTATAGGAGAATTCCGCAAGGGGTAAATACTTCTCCCAGCCTTTACCAAAGTCTATGATGCATGCACGAAGCATATCCTCTAACGTCTGTATGGTCCTCTCGCTTTGACCATATGTTTGGGGATGATATGCAGTACTCATATCAAGCCTCGTCCCCAAAGCCGTTTGAAGTGATCGCCACAACACTGACGTAAAGCGGCTGTCGCGATCAGAAATAATCGATATCAGGACTCCATAACGAGAAATAATTTCCTTCACATACAACCTCGCAAATTTATCCACACTATCATCTTCACTAATTGCTAGGAAATAAGCAGACTTAGTCAGACGATCCACAATTACCCAGATAGCGTCACAGCCGCTAGCTGTCCTCGGTAATTTGGTAATAAAGTCCATTGTAATCCGCTCCCATTTCTAGACTGGAAGTTCTGGTTGCGTCAATAATCCTGACGGTCTTTGATGTTTTGCCTTAACCTTAAAGCAAGTCAAACACTTTCTAACATACAATGCTATATCTGCCTTCATATTTAGCCACCAATATAACTTTTTCAAATCCTGGTACATCTTGTCAGGCCCAGGATGACTAGAGTATCTTGACTTATGCGACTCGTGCATAATCAACTCTCGAATTCCTCCATACAAAGGTACCCAATTTCGCTCTCTAAAACATAATACTCCATCAGAACGCTTAACAAATCCCTTCTCATTTTCTGCCATCCCAAATATTTTCTCAGCAGGTCGATTTTCTGCTTTCAACGCTTCCGTTAGAGCTTCTAATATTTGAGACGGTAATGGCGATACGATAGTCATTCCTAATGACCTAACTCGTAACGGTGGAATTCTCTCCTTTCGACTAAGAGCATCAGCAACGACGTTTGCTTTACCAGGATGGTAGCGAATTTCACAATCATAATCGCTTAGCAACTCAATCCAACGTCGTTGTCTCATGTTAAGCTCTTTTTAGTCCAAACTGTGTTGCAGACTTTTGTGGTCAGTAAACACTACACACTTGGTCCCATACAAGTAATGTCTCCATATCCTTAAAGCAAAAACCACAGCACCTAACTCCAAATCATGGCTGGGGTAGTTCTTCTCATGCTTCTTGAGCTGTCGGGAAGCATAAGCTATCACTTTCTCTCGTTGCATTAACACAGCTCCTAAACCTTTATGTGAAGCGTCACAATAGACGACAAAATCCTCGTTACCTTCAGGTAACGCTAAGATAGGAGCACTACACAACATCTCCTTAAGTAATTGAAATGCTTCCTCTTCTTTATCTCCCCATTCGTACTTAACACTCCTTTGAGTCAATTTGGTCAACGGTTTTGCTATCTTCGAAAATCCCTCAATGAATCTTCGGTAATAACCGGCTAATCCCAAAAATTGACGAACTTCTGTTGGGGTCGTAGGTGCAGCCCAATCTTTAATCGCTTCAATCTTAGCAGGATCTACATGATCTCCTTGCCTATCAATCACATGACTCAGAAATTGTACTGTCGGAATCCAAAATTCACCTTTGGAAAATTTAGCATACAGTTTCTCCTTCCTGAGCAATTCTAAGATAAGTCTTAGATGCTCCTCATGCTCCTTCTCACTCTTCGAATAAATTAGAATGTCATCGATGAACACAATCACGAATTTATCTAAATAAGGCTTACACACCCGATTCATGAGGTATTGAGGTCCATGAATACCGCCGGTGCGTTAGTCATCCCACACGGCATCACCTGAAACTCGTAATGCCCGTAACGGGTTCTGAAAGCCGTTTTCGGAATATCTTCCTCGCGATTTTCGAAGTTGATGATATCCCGATCTCAAATCGATCTTCGAATACACACTCGATCCTTGGAGTTGATCGAACAAGTCGTCGATCCTAGGTAACGGGTATCTATTCTTCACCGTTAACTTGTTCAACTCTCGGTAATCAATGCACGTACGAAACGATCCATCCTTCTTCTTCACAAATAAGACTGGGGCTCCCCAAGGTGAAGAACTTGGTCTTATGAATCCTTTTTCGGCTAACTCCGCCAATTGTTTTGACAATTCTTCTAGCTTGGTAGGTGCAAGACGATAAGGCGCTCGTGCTACAGGTGCAGCACCAGGTATCAACTCGATCTAAAACTCCACTTGTCTAGTCGGCGGGATTCCCGGCAAATCATCGGGAAACACATCAGGAAAATCACGAACTATAGGCACATCTCCAATGCACCTTTCCTTCTTCTTCATCCCTCCTTTATCAGAAATTTGAGCTAAGAAAAGGTAACATCCCTTCTCTATTAGCTTTGGTAACTTAGTGCAAGAAATAACTGCTAATCGGGATGGGCTCCTAGAATCCTTTCGATCTCTTAATATATTTAGGATCTCCTTTCCGTAAGGTACACGCACGATCTTCTCATCGCAAAGTATATGAGCACGATACTTCGACAACCAATCCATACCAATGATGACATCAAAACTTCCTAACGTGACGGGTGGATGATCTATGTTGAAAGGGTGATTCAATAAATTTAACGTGCAACCGCGAATGATAGTCCTAATCCTTTCTATGTTCTCATTAGCTAACTCTACCTCATAACCAATTCCTAAGGCCATCGGGGGTTTCTCTAATAAGGGTACAAAGGTAGTAGACACACAACTTCTATCGGCACCAGTATCAAATAGTATGGCTGCATGACGATTATTGAGAAGGAACGTACTAGTAACGACGTTCAGATCTTCTCCTCTCTCGTTCCCAATTGCATACACTCTCCCTTGAGCAGTTCTTGCTTCCACACGTTGGTCCCCATTGTCATGACGTCCACGGTTTCCTCCAGCTCCACGCTTTCCATGATTGTACCTATTACCACCCGATCCTTGCCTTCCTCGGTTCCACGATTCTCTATACTCATTCCTATAATGTCCCTTCTTTCCACATTCGTAACAAGTAACATCCGCCTTACTTCTCACTTCAGGAGTAGCTTGAACCATAGCAAGAGGTCGAGCCCTACAATCTTTAGATGTGTGTCCCTTCTTTGAGTAGTTCTGACATATTACACTACACCATCCAGAATGCTTCTGGTGGCAAAAACCACACTTGGGTACATCACCATTTTGGTTCCTTTTATCTCCATTCCCAATAGCATAAGCCTTAGCTTGTCGCTTGTTTCGGTGATCATTACCCTTAGAGTGATGGTCTCTCTTTCTCTTTCCATTCTTATCCTTATCAGCTCCTTCCAATTCCAACAAATCCATTAATTGTTGAGCGATTGTGATGGCCTAATGGATATTTGCAGGTCTAGGAGTAATCACATCATTCCTTGTAGCCACAGGCAACCCATCGGTATACCGCTCAATCTTTTGAGTCTCAGTTCTAACCATATCGTGGCAAAGCAAGGCTAACTCCTGGTAACGGCGATTGTAAGTCACCATATCGGTACCCTTCACTTTTGTGATTCCAAAAGTCAATCTCTAGCTTCTTAACCTCATTCCTTGGGCAGTAAGTCTGGATCAGCAGAGACTTAAATTGCTCCCAAGTCATAGCATAAGCCACATCACTCCCAACCGAATTTCGGTAATTATTCCACCAAGTTAAAGCTTCATCCTTGAAAGTAAAGGAAGCAAACTTTACCTTCGCATTCTCCGCACAACTACTGACATTAAACACTGACTCAGTCTTCTCTATCCATCTGACCAAGTAGACCGCTCCTTTAGCTCCACTAAACTCAATGGGTCCACAAATCTTGAACTCCTTGTAGTGACATCCACTAGCACGAATAGGTGGAGAAGTTCCAGCAGAATTGCTGGAATGATTTGACTCAGCTAGTCGCTCAGCAACTCGTTGCTCCACAAGTCGATCGATCATTGCTTGATCCACAGTAGGTGCGTTAAGTGGAACATGATCATTGTCTCCCTGGACATCAGCATTTTGAGTTCTGTTGTTGCGGTTAGTAGTGTCCAGGTTATCAGGAGTAGGGGTCTCAACATTTCGAGTAGGACGGCGTCCTCGGCGACTAGGAGTAGTCGTTGCAGGACCAGTTCTGGTAGCTCTAACAGGGTTTCGTCGTACAGCCATTTATATAATAATAACACAATATCAACCACACAAATAAGACACAATTCTCCATGTACGCCAAAAATCGTAAAATATCATACGAGCTCACCATCGTCCATAAGTAGCGATCAATACATCGTTCCATACTACCAACAGGCATAATAGATACTAATCGTTCTATACGAGACGAACGTACAATCCGAATATCATGACATAAGAGATATAATAACTAGATCTCCTAACCAAATACTCCTTGGCTTATGTAGCAACACAACAACCTGATTCCAAATCGATCTAGCCACGATGCTGGCGCAGACTCCTCAACTCCGATCCCAAACCATCCAAATTCCTCAATAACGATCCATGTTCAACACTATGTGTATCTCTATCCCTCTTGAGGTCCGCAACCTCCTTTTCTAACACGGTGTTCCTCTGCCACAGCTTGCGATCTCCCTCGCGAGCCGTGAGGAAACCTCTCTGCAGACTCTCTATCTGCTCATGTATCTCTATCATACATGTCCTAATCGCTGTCGTCCTGCCCATGACAGTTGTCTAATCAACTCTCAACTCAGCAACAAACTCAGCAATAAACTCAGCAATAATCATCTCAAGTTAGTCAGACATCCGCGAGATCCTCTCGCCCTGTGCAGTAATCCGAGCCCACATCCTACCAGTCTCACCTAACTCTACATGCTCAGCAGAAACCTCAAAAGGTGCATCCGACGCCACAGGACTACTAGGTGGTGTATCAAACAAAAACGGATGATCAGGTGAAACCGGTTCTAACGGATGTATCGGGGAATCGGGCTTCGCAGAATGAACTGAATGTGCTAGCGACCCATCATCATCAGGCATATCCTCCTCCTGAGGATCATCCTCTTCCCAATCCTGAGGGTCATCATTCTCTTCCTCATCTTGAGGGTTATCATTTTGCTCACCCGCGTACTCCTCGTCGAAGGGGTACTCCATCACTCGTCATCTCCGAGCAAGCGAACCACGAGGCGATAAAGTCGGCGACTTAGGGCGACAATGGGACGATAAAGTAGTAGCCGAACGCATGACCAACACGTATGGGTCATCAGGGGCCATAGTGATCTACGAAGGGCGACGCGTACCAGCATAAACATCCTCAATAACATCGTACGAATAGGAGGTCATGGTTTGTGACAACGGCGTAGGGTAGGTGTAAGTGTTTCAAAACAACTAAACCGCGAACTCAAAAATACCATATCAAAATTATCATATAATTCCAAATCATATATATCAAGAAAGAATTAAAATACCGCATTACTAAAATCATTCATAAAATAATTAAGCCATATAATTCCTCAAAACGCATATAATTCCTCAAAACGCCATCATATCACTAATTCAATAAACCTCAAATCCTCAAATCATCTCAAGAATCCCATATCTAATAATCATCTCAATATACCTCAATAATAATAATGATGCTTCGGCTTGGCGGGCTGGCGGGCAATGGTCGAGGATCATTTTCTATAAAAATCGGTTATAGTTTAGGTGTTTATTTACCTAGTTCTCTATAACCTGGCTCTGATACCAATCTGTAACACCCCCAAAATTTGATACAGCGGAAGACTCAACAAGCTTTCGGGGTGCTACGGGGATTGGTATCCAACACAAGACATAACAGAACGAGATAAAGTAAACATAAGAAAAACACAACCAAAACGGGTTTTTAAAGTTTACATTTATCCCAACATCATTCAGAGTCAGGCCCAAAAGAAATAAACGAAGGTCCACAATTAAATATCAGAGTTTTAGAAAATAGATCCATAACCGGGTGCCATTGCCAAGCCTCCAATCCAAGCATCCATAGAGCATCACTTAATTTCCTGAGAAAACGTGCTAAAAGTCAGCTTTCGCTGGTGAGATCATAGGTTTAAGTTCAACTAATGATATAGTGGACATATACGCAAAACGCTTGCTAGCTAAACTAGGGATTCACTACAGCCTGCGGATACCCTCCGCTCCAACATACAACACGGATACCCTCCGTAACAAACCTGCGGATACCCTCCGCTCCAACATAGATATTCGGGTAACCCCCGCAATATCATAAATACTCGGATAACCTCCGAAGTATTAATAACCTATAGGTGCACACTATAGTATCCAAGATCCTCAAATGAGCCAATCTCGTAATCCAACCATTATTTAGTCCACACGCGATGGTTCACTATGTGACTAGGGTTGATGTAACTCATCTAACCAAATCTAGTCCACACGCGATGGTTCACTATGTGACTAAGGTTGTTATAACATTCGTCTAACCATGACTAGTCCACACGCGATAATTCACTATGTGACTAAGGTTGACAAATCTTCCTAGTTCCATGAGCATAGCAAGTTTTGAAAAGTAAAAGCGATAATAGTCCACATAAAACAATTTGCACGTTTCTCACCCCAATCGTTGAAAACATAGTTCAAGAGTAAAAAGTGGGGCTATGACTCACCTCAAGTCCAGATATCAGCAATAAGAAATCGGTAGAGGTAAGATGTATAATAACTCAAAAGACGGCAACTACGGACTCGGCACGACCTAACAATATCAACTCGTTCAGAAATCATTTCCTCAAATTCAAGATATTCCCAAACCCGGACGAGAATCCGTTTTATTTCCGAAAATCCATTTCGTATTAGTTTGGTGTATTTGCGTTTGGTATCCATACGGGTGGTGGGTCGACACAACTCAAACCAAGAAGTCATAACAAAAAGGATGATAAAACAATCTATGGGTCTAATATTAGCCTAATATATTACTTAAATAAATCATCGAAGTTTATCAAATTCGTCGATTTGGTAATCCTCCATATTTATTTACTTAATATACCATTCTAGGATTATACCCGAATCCTAGGTCACACATTGCACATAAAGTACTATATGGTATATATCAAAATTTAATAACTTCACTAACTATACCGTTAAGCTCACCAAATTCGTCAATTTGGTAATCCCACGAGATACTTAGTAACTTATTATTCCCGTACACATACCACAACCTATGGACGTCATAGGATACGATGCCCATTAATATACTCAATTTAAATAACTAAATAGCTCTTATTTAACCCGTCGATTAAATAAGTTACGTAGTTATCGAAAATGAATGTATTAATCGTCATATATCCGTGACAACACAAACGTCACAAATAATAAACCACTTGGACTCAAGTGACCACGACCCCGTATAACTCGATAGTTTCCTTTATTTATTTAAAAGAAATTATTTTATTTAATAACATCAGCTGTTAAACAAACAATCAATCTTAAACAACACATATATATTAATAACATAAGCATAATTTTGATAAATTCTTTTTCACTTGAACTGGTGTGGTTTGTATAGAAATTTTTACAGCTACATGGATTTGAATGTGGTAATCGTGTTTCTCGCATTATTTAAGTTTCTTTATAGTATGTGATTGCAGAAATTAGAGATAAGCAGCTTAAGAGCAGTGATGACTTTGTTTGGGCGTTTGAGGTTTCATTGACAGAGAAATTAATTATCGATGTTGAGTTTCTTGATCTTAAAAGAACATCTACAAACATAATTCAACCATTTGATCACTTCGGTAATTTAGCTTTTACGTGATGTTTTTAGTTTTTTAAAAGGATGTTACTTTGGACATATAATGAAGAGGCGTTTGGGATTTGCTAATTTCAAACTATATATCTATGTTGAAGTCGTACTCTAAAGAAGTATATATGCAGTTTTTATCCAAACACTGAAAAAGGGTTACAAACATTTAAAAAGGCAAATCCGAAACACTTTCTTAACTACATCATTAACTTATGGTTGGTGAACTGAAAGTTATGACTTCAGCAACTATAGATATATTAGTGCGATTGACAAACTAACAGTTTGTTAGTTTTAGATGATACTTTTTTTTTTTTTTTTTTTTTTTTTTTTTTTTTTTTTTTTTTTTTTGATAAAAACTTTTTTATAGAATCTCCCATACATTATTTTTTGGACTTAAATAGACCAGGTATTAAATGAAGACATAAATGCAGATGTTAACTTGGAATACTGATGTGTGAGGTAATGGGAATCGAGCTACATCTTTGTACGGTTGTACCAGTGACATATATCTATGTTGAAGTCGTACTCTAAAGAAGTATATATGCAGTTTTTATCCAAACACTGAAAAAGGGTTACAAACATTTAAAAAGGCAAATCCGAAACACTTTCTTAACTACATCATTAACTTATGGTTGGTGAACTGAAAGTTATGACTTCAGCAACTATAGATATATTAGTGCGATTGACAAACTAACAGTTTGTTAGTTTTAGATGATACTTTTTTTTTTTTTTTTTTTTTTTTTTTTTTTTTTTTTTTTTTTTGATAAAAACTTTTTTATAGAATCTCCCATACATTATTTTTTGGACTTAAATAGACCAGGTATTAAATGAAGACATAAATGCAGATGTTAACTTGGAATACTGATGTGTGAGGTAATGGGAATCGAGCTACATCTTTGTACGGTTGTACCAGTGACATCCTCCTCCTTAATGGAGAGGCATTTGAGATTTTTGATGATACGACAAAACGCTGTGAGGAACATGAATCCATGGCGGTGGGTTAAAACCGAGTTGATTAGACGGCCAAAAGGTTGGAAACCATGGTTACCCAAAAAAAAAAGAGTTTGTTATTATAGCAAAAGTTTCAATTCGTTTTAGTTGTAAAATGCTATAAATTAATTAAATATATTGACCTTTTTGAAGTATAATACATAAAGAGTTCAACATGTATAAATTGAATATTTGCTTTAGGTGTTTTTAATATGGAGAGTGCTTATAGAAAAATGGACAAAAATAACTATATGATGAAATTTAATTAGCACTTATACAGGAAGAACAAAACCTATAGTGGTGTAACAAGTTGTTTCATTATCGTGTAGCATGAGAAAATTAATTTGACTTTAAATTTTTTTGCTATTGTGTTAGCTGTGATATGCATATGGTTAATGATCTTACTCATCTTAGGGGGTGTTTGACTAAGCTAATATGATGGGCTTATTAGTTTATAAAGGTCAATAAGCCTAACCAAGTGTTTGAAGGAGCTTATATAAGTGGGCTTATGAGCTTATATAAGGAGTTTTTATTCAAACCCAAAAGTGTGGCTTTTGTGAGAGAGGTTGGGCTGAGGGGTTGGGCTTATATAACATGCTTCATCACAAATTATGTAAAGAAAAGCAATATAATTGGAATAAACGTTAAAAATATGAATCACATACATTTTAAGACAATATTTTATGTATTAATAAAATATAGGGCATAATCTTAAAAAAATGTCTATGATATTAGTACGTAATTATCAAGTATCATCATATGTTTATTCAAGTCTAAGTCAAAAAAATTAACATCTTAGTTACATCATATGTTTATTCAAGTCTAAGTCAAAAAAATTAACATCTTAGTTACATTATTCAAGAATTTAAAAAAACACCACAGTATCGCCTGGCTGTTAAAAATCTTATTCAAATTATTCTTCAAATGTTTCAAAACTTTATTATATTATATGCATTAAATCATATATAAATTATTTAAGCCAGGCGGCATTAAGCTTATTTAGATTAAAAAAAAAAAAAAAAAAAAAAAAAAAAAAAAAAAAAAAATCCTCTTGCATTTACGGGCATTATAAATACACATAGTCGAGCTCTCTTTATCGTATAATACAATATTAAAAACCATAAAAAAACAAAACAAAGATTAAATTATTTTATTTTAATAAATAAAAATACATTATTCAAAAAATTAGAAAAAACCCCGCGCATGCGCGGGCATTATAACTAGTAAGTATTAAAATAATAAAATTAAAACAATAACAAGCGTACAATGAATACATATAAATTTTGTTACAGTTTTTACATATAAAAAAAAGAATTAAAAGATAAAGTAGGTTTTAACCTTTCGCAATGGACGACCTCACTAATATGCAAGCAAAAACTAAAACATGGTTTCATAAAAAGACTTGAACTTTTTGAATCTTTTCTTGACTGCAGGAAGCATGCCCTAGCCAATAAACCCAAACGAATTACAACATCGCCGACAAATATCACAATCAAGTGGTCAAGAACTCGACATGTGGTTTAGTTAGTGGTTCTATAGGTGCTCGACTGCTAGCTGGTTTCGTGCCTCGCTCAACATCGTATCCATTTTCCCTAGATTTACATAAAGGTTTATTAGTTTTTAGTACAACGTACTGTAAACAGAGTTCATGACATCACAATCATTCTCTACACTACTCTACTCATGGTACATCCTTAGCTTTTTATAGTGAAATTTAAATAAGTGGTATGTAATGTGTTGTGTCTTAAAAAGTTTACACGTAGACCACAATAAAGCTAGACGTCTTGGTATATAAATGCAACAAGGATAGCTACGAACCGCCGCACTGCGGCGGGGCAGTTGATATGTGCTTGAAAACGTGCTTGCTTTGATTGTTTACACGTTTGGTTTTGAAACGTGTTACCCAGTTGTATATATATTGCTAACTTTAGAAACTGGGCCGCATGTAATAGCAGGGCAGTCCAAACGGGCCACAAAAATAGGCCATCACTAAGGCGCGCTCCGGCTTTCGAGCTCCCAAACACCAAAGTAATAGTGTAGGGGTGTTGATCGGTTCGGTTTTCGGTTATTCGGTTAATTTGGTTCGGTTAATTCGGTTAAAAAAGATTTTAGGGTCAAACCGTGAACCAAACCAAACCGAAGGTTTTTGGTTCGGTTTGGTTAAATTCTAGTTCGATTTGGTTCGGTTCGGTTTTCGGTTTAACCAAATTACACACTTTATTTAAAAAAAAAGAAAAATATACAAATATATTTTGCCAAAAAAGTTATTTCAAACATAAAAAGTATTTTTTAATATTAGGATAGATTTTTTTTGTTATTTATATATATATATATAAATATAAATATAAATATATATAACGTTTTATCGATCTTTTTATATATATAAATATATATAAAATATATAAATTTATATGAATTCGGTTTTCGGTTCGGTTTTCGGTTTTGATTACCAAAACCATATCCAAACCGAGAACCAAATTAAAAGTTCGGTTTGGTTCGGTTTTGGCAAATTCGGTTCGGTTATAAGTTCGATTCGGTTATTTTCGGTTCGGTTCGGTTTTGGTTTTCGGTTTATTCGGATATTTCGGTTTTTCTGCTCACCCCTATAATAGTGTGTAAGAAGTGACCAATGAAAAGCCATCGAATCCACCGTATTTAATATATATGGGAATGTCATGTTTAGGAGTATCCAAAAACTCTTTTAGCCTTGATCGACGTGGCTATATTAGAGGAAGTGAACGTGTAAGCTAAAGGAAGAGTAGTTGATTTTATATAATAGGCATAGATAGATGGTAATGTTTTAATTATGGTAACTTATTTTTTGTAATTTTTGTATTATAAGTGCTATGTCTTTTCGTATGTAAAAAACAATAAAGTAACTTATTTTTCTTTAATCTATCACATGGAAAGAATGTCTTGCATACAAAGTAGGTGTCGCTAACATTCTCTCGTTTTAAATGATAAAAAATAGAAAGAAAAAAAATTAATATAAGTGAGAAGGTAGTACAATAATTGAAGGAAAGTTGAAGGAAAATATTTTGTAGAGAAAAAAAGCTGATGTAGCAAGAGAAAACCAAATACCACATAAAATGATTTAACCATAAAATAATTTAACTATTTTACTGATGGCGCGTAATTATAGTCTTTGAACACATACTCAGGTTGGGGCATCAACACTTTTGTCTCAACTTTTAAGCAATTGTTCATTACAGCGGTAGTCGCCGTGGAATTAGTCGGCTCACAATTTCGAGTCGAGTCGGAAACCCATGTTTACCAAAAAAAAAATAATAATAAATGCCATTCAATTCCAGCAGGCAATTTCAGGACATTAATTCGTTAGACGTACTCATTATCTTAAAGTAGAGAACTCTTTTTTATAACCAAAACCTTATTCCAACTATTATGTCTCAAAGCAATCTTAAAAACGGATCCATCGATCTCTTACAACCAGGGGCGGTTTTGGGCCGGCGCATCATCAGCAACCGAGCCGGGCCCAACCCACTAAGAGGCACTAAAATTTTTTATACCCATTATATGTACTAGGCGCAACCCACTAAGGGGCACTAAAAAAAAAACCCTGATGTTCGTATTTTTGGTTTTTCGTACTTGATTATGGTCTATGGATATTATAATATATGAGTTTTTTTTTTTTTTTTCGTGCCAGGCCTAATTTTTTTTTGACGTTCTCAGCACCGCCCCTGCTTACAACTTCCAATCAGTTCCAATTTGAAATTGTATCCACTCTTGTCATCTATCAATCTCGGTAAGAAATAGGGATTCAAACAGTTCCATCAGCTGGTATACCCACAAAAAACTTGGCTTGTGATAATTCACATGAGTTACACGTGCATTCCCAAACGATGTTGCATGGTGTCTTCCTGTATATGTTGGCTTTGTTCGAATTTGAATAGCACGTCGACAAGTTGGGCAGCTTTTGTTGTGTGAAATCCATCGGTGAATACATGCACGGTGGAAGTGATGGTGACATGGTAGTCGTGTGATCTTGTTACCGTCATAAAGATCGTCTATGCATATGACACAAAGGGTGGTTTGTGATGGTGGTGGTAGGAGGTATGAACACTCGTTTGAGAATTGCTTTTGTTCATACTTGTCCATTTTGTAGTTGACATAATATAAATGGATGTATGTCTTTTTTTGTTAGGTATGTGTGTGTGTATAACGTGTATATAATTTGCTTCATCATCAAGAATTTAGATTTATATTCTTATTTTTAAGTCATTGACGAAGTTTGTAGAAGAAACTTTAGGCGAGGTCATATGTTGGCCAAGTAGAAAAAACAACATGTTTAATAACTAACAAGTATGGCAGCGGGCCGGCCGCAACAGTTTTTTATTCGCTGTATTTGGTTTATAATAGAATGACAGTGTCCGGACACGTTGTGGCCTGACGGGTTATTTTTTGGCGTTGTATTTGCTTGCATTTTCTAAAAATGATAAGATCATTTAATACAACTCCATGAAACTTGATAACTCCTGTTTTCCGCAACCACCCATATCGACCATCCTGTGTAAAAACACATACTGATTTATATTATTACTAAACTGATCAATTGATTTTTTGGGTGGTAAAGTTGGTACACAACAACCTGCTCATGTTCATCCGTTCAGATACAACGCTAAACACCTAACTTCCCAAGTACTCATAGTTTCCATATGCGTATTATATAATTCTTTATAAGATACTAATTATCATTTCAAAGGCAAACATATTACTTCATCGGAATACCATAAGGATACAAAAAGTGTACCTAAAAACATCATGGCAAATAGTTAACTAAGTTTCATTCTATTTATATACATTGTGCTAGCAGTGTTTTCTCTACAATAAGATATATATTTAATGACAGTGTACAAACGCATTAGATAAACAAAAGTTTTCCTATAGGCAACATACTGCCTCATGGTCTCACCTCCCATATAATGGTAATTATTACTGTTGTACCATGGTGAATGCATTAGAAAGATCAACCATGGGGTTTCGCTTCAGTTCATCTATGGCAGTTCCTCAGGTAGCTATTGGTATTGTGGTGTGTACATGCCTACATAAGTCACATTATATCATTCATCTATACTCATTTGTTAATATTAAATTTAAATTGTAAAAAAGGCACAACAATTTAAGTACTTACCAAAAGCCGAGCAGGAAGACAATACAATAATGTATGGTAAGCTCGCCTGATTGAATACCACAGTGGTTCTGTAATTCCTGATGCTTTAAAGGGGACACGGTATCGATGAAGGAATGGCTCAAATGGTTTGGTTCCCCCTGCATCAAATTTTTTATAATTATATTGGTGAAAAAAAAGTACTCTTTTCTAATAAAACGAACATGAAAATCTATTTTGGTGTTTAATTGTTCATTAAATTAAACCATAATCCTTAATTTATTCATTTGGAAGTGATCAAGAAAACCAATCAGATAACCAATAAGTTGGTCAAATGATTACCCCGACTAAAGGCTTTGTAACTACCTCTTTAACGTGCTTCTGTGATGCAAATTTACTACGGATCCCATCAAACTCAAATGTATTTGAATCTCAGTCATTCGTATGGACTTTTGGTCTTTGAAACTGAAATAATACAAACAAAAATCCAGTGAACTTTTATATCGTTACAAAACACATAGTTTTCCAGTAGTGAAACGAAAGAAGCAACAGACATGGCATCAAAATACCTCAGACTAATATAATTTGCATTATAGCTCTTTTTAGTAGAGCGTATGGTATTTGACCTCGTGTTGTGATATATGACAGTGCTTGCATCACGAAGTAGTATCGAATGCGGTGAATATATAAGAAATAAAGACCGATATATAGACATTATGGTGTGTAGCAATGGCGATAAGAAGGTAAGCAAACCCAAAAAATAAGAGGACAATTAACGAACCTCGTCTGACACGGCTAGTTTGACCTGATTGGGGTGTACGCTGAAGATCACCCGAAGCAGACGGAGAGGAATCAGCGCCATAGGGAACACGTGTGGTGGCTGAGCCTCTGTAAGATACACAACACATAAGTAAGAAACACAATAATAAGTACCACGTTATCAAAAACACATGTTCACTGACCTTCAGCCATAAGTAACTCAATAATGTCAAAAACATGTACGGTGTTGGAATTTGCAACCGGGTCTGTAACAGCAACTGCATAATAAAAACGTGTCACACATATACAATAAAAAACCGGATATACATGAAGACCACCAAAAAATACCTGAAGTAGGCCGCATATGAAATAGCTGGTCACCTAAAATCAGAAATACGAAGATGCACTCCTTGACATATATAGGCAGGAAACTCAAATGGAAACCACCAAAAAAGGAATAATGCAAGGCTTACATAAAGTAACAGCCGAGAATGAAGAAGACACGCTAAGAGGCTGGTAACAGTTATCACCGAGCTTTCTCTTTCCCTTGTGAGTAATCTTCTGGATATCGACAACATGACACACATAAAACCAAAAATCAAAACCTTACACAAAGAAAAAAAAAACCAATAATTGAAATCTAAGAGCGGCTTTCCTACTGTACAAAGAGTTTTCATCTCATACTACGCACATTGGCTTACTAACTACTGTCTAAGACTCACCTTGCTGGGCAACCAATGATGTCTTTGTCGATTGATTGGCCACTGTTTCAGGCGTTGGGGTTGAATGATGTGTACCTAAAGCAAAAACAGTGATGGTGGTTTAATACGACCGTATACATATAGCAAAATAACATACGGCGATTGGATAACGTATATGTACACACCTCACCTTTGCGTGCAACTGCTATTGTTTGTGGAGGTGTGTCTACCCCTCCTGAAACAAATTCCATATACCAGGTTGTCTACACTTGAGCGCCACTCTTTTTTTCATCATTCTTTTGTTCTGCATTAGGCCCTTTTGCATCCTTAGCTAATAGGTTACGCTACCCTCGTGCATAGAAAAAACAATATCAGATTACATTTAATGATTTCATTGCAACTAATAATTCCCATACTTGTATATGGTTTAGTTTATACCAAATTCAACAACAAAACACACAACGAAGACAATCTTAATTCCATTGGATTGTTTCATCACTACACAACACATGAGTTCCAACCATTATATAAATTTTGGGTGCTCACTTGTTCTTCGGCTTTACCTAATTACCTTAAACTATAGCTTATGCGCCTAAAATTTACAAGTTCGGTGTTCTTCCTTTAAATCATCACATATTGTCTTATAACTTTGACTTTTACAATGATTATGTCCTATAAATTGATAATCATGTTTAAAACCCGAAAAAATACTAAAACCTTATTCTGAGCAAGCATAAGTTATCAGACTTCATATCCACAAATCGTAAATATTTTTGTACATGTATCCATATCTCGGAAAAAAGCTCGAATAAAAATAATCATTAACCATACCTTACAAATACCCTCTGTAGCCACATAAGGCGAACGCGCCTAAACCCCGAATAAGGCCTGTAAATAAACAGTTTCATTCAGAGACTCATATCTAAGGCCCGGTTCATTAACCTTATAAAAGTCAGCTCAGCTCCCTTATATAAGGTTGCTATCTATTTACGGCATGTTTATCCTAAGCTATTTGTACAGATTTTGATGTTAGTATTGTACCACAAATGGTTCCTGTATCATGCGTCAACTTATGTCTTATTTCAGTCATTTACGAAGGCTACTCCTTACGTTGGTATATCAATCTACTATTTGTAATAATATTAACGTTTTTTGACAGCCTTTTTTTTGTCATGGCATACCTGCTTGGAAATAGATCCTACGAATACGTAGCTCTAATACCGTCGAATCTTGTCGTTGCTTCTTCCTGGTATTCTTCCTGGTAATTTTACAGCAACGCCTGACCAAGGCCAATTTTATACAAAGTTTAATGAGCACACATGAAATAATATCACATCAATCAATACTTATTATTAACTTAAGTGAACTGGTATGAAAAAATTTTGAACGGCAAACGTACCATTATTAATTCCTCCTTATTAGGCCCTATCACACCAAACTTATGGACCGAAAAGAATCTGATATTTAAACGACCTCGCCATAGATATTGCAAAAGACGGAAGCGGTGTTATTCAAGCTAAGTGTCGCATCATGCCTGGCTGCAACATATATCAAAGAGAATAAAAAAGCTGTAAATATATTTAAACCCGAACAACGAAATAAATAGTCCACTTATGCGTACGTATATTGGTTTTAGTCTTATCAGTAATAAAACCTTGTTGCATACCATTCGGCTTCGAACCTGTGTCAATGTTGACTGCAGTTACAAGACACACAGTGCTAATTTTAAAACTGAACTTATTATTGTTGGTGTTTGTCAGTAGCTTGTCTGAAGGCCGTAAGCTGATTTTGTTTGCATTATAAGCTTATCAACTAAAGCTAAAGAGCTTGAATAAACTATAAGTTCATAAGCCAAAGAAGGTAAGCTTATGAGCTTATCAAACTTTGTTCATAAGGCCATTAATCAACCCGAAAACTAAAGTTTTTCAGTTTTCCCAACAAAAAAATCCCATAAACCCAACAAATAAGGTAATGTAAAAACATAAAATCGATAACAGATACATAAAATTTATAGCATATAAACAAAAACAATCTGAAAAACGAAAGAAAATTAACATAAAAACTCACTTGATAAAATTTAAAAAATCATAACTAATAATCCATCCAAGCAACCATAAACACCTCTATAACTGTAGTATTTCATAAACAAATCTCCCGCTAATCTTCCGGTACCAAATACATCTAGAAGTGAAAACCTTAATTTTTTTTCCAGTGATAAACCGCTACTGTATCTCAAAGTTATATGTATGTCTATGTGAGTCCAGTGAATCAGAAACTTACCAATCTTTGAAAAACAGTGAACCAATTATCATCATCAACTACCTCAACATCATAGAACTGTTCCCGATTTGTTATCTCCATCTCTTCCAATTGTGTGTGTGCGCGTTGTTGAAGGTTCTGGAAATCTCTGGCCACTCAATACGTATCTTTAAAAAAGACAATGGGCCATTTTATGGCTGGTAAAGCTGGGCTGGGCTGCGCTGCATGGGCTGCATTGCATGGGCTGCAAGTAGGCCGTTTTTTTTGGCGGGAAAGCTGCTGGGAAAAACGACGTCGTGGACTTTGTGATTTAATATATATTGTAATGAATGAATATATTATACCATATTATTATTGTTGCACCAGCTTGCGTAACAAGCTATCACAACACGAGAATAGAACTACGTACGTACTAGTACTTTTGACTAATCAAATTAACTAATTTTTTTTTTGAACGGCAAAATTTTATAAAAAGCTAGCAAGGAGCTAGAAAAACAATTACAATGTATTTAACATTGGGTTTTGCAACCACAACGTCCAATTTTTTGAGAAAACTTTGCTTCTACTAGAACACCAATCAAAAACAGTAGAAACTATGTCATCAAACATGTTACTCCTGTTCATCTTCACTAACCCAAAGATCCTGTTATTTCGATACCTCCAAATCACCCACAAAACCGTGTTGATAATAGCATCCACCACTTTCCTTCGGTTGAAACGAGTGGTTAGTGAGTCAACCCAAGAGAATATGTCCTCGACGTTACTGAACATAGGATGATACATATCTAACCATCTGAATACTCTATCCCAAATGCAAGACGCAACCTCACATGTCACAAAAGTATGAGATACATCTTCAATTTGATTACCACACGAAGGACATAATAACGAGGGCACGTCAATCCCTCTCTCTATTAAGTTGATCCGAGTAGGTAACCGATCAAGTCTAATCCTCCAAACTAGGATATTTACCTTTATGGGTACGAGGTTGTTCCATCTTGTAGCTATGTCTCCCGAGTTTAGTAGGATATTATCTGTATGTTTCCTAGTGCAAGACACCGAGAAGATTTTCATCTCCAATAAAATGGCACCTCATCAACAAACGCGAAATGAGCTCATATAATCGCAACCGAAGAGGAGACAACTACAAGTCTACAACTTAGAAACCCGAACAGCAACAAAGTGAAGTACCTAAACCCAGCAATAAACCGATGAACCTGCACTCGTGAAGAAAAAACCATTAAATTAAAGGGACACTCCACGCGGATGTACATAGTGAAGGGGTAGCTCAATGGTAAAGCTACTAAAGCAATCGCGTTAGGTCCCCGACTTTATAAGGTCCCCGATTTTATAAGATGTCAATCGTCACCTATATTCTTTAGGCCTAAGGACTATTAGATACTAAGTCCATCATTTTAGTTTTATGAAAAGGACCAAGAACGTTATTTTAGGGTATAAGCCCACTCGTGTTGGTTAAGTGCGTCGTCTTAATGTTATTTGTCATTTGGTTTTTCTATTTGTCATTTTGTTTTCCAAACGTCAACTGGTTCTTAGCTTTACTAAGCGTTAAAATCATAGCAAAAAATCAAAAAAGCCTAGTTGTGGAACTTTTGCTATAAGCCTCAATTAAGCTTGAGACGCCCCTAACATAGTGTCATAGTTCCATGTCCTATAAGATTTTTACGTGCTCTACTTTTGAAAATTAAACTTCTTTCCCTCCATCTCAAAAGTTTGATTTATGTTGCATGAACATTTCATAATTTTGTTGCATAAAGAATTTATCTCCATTTCTTTCTACTAAACTTCCACGTTTGCCACTGATTCGCCAAAATAATTTATCATAAGACTTAATGACCTCGATCACCATACTCATATTTGTCATTTGGTTTTTCTATTTGTCATTTATTTTTCCAATCGTCAACTGGTTCTTAGCTTTACTAAGCATTAAAATCATAGCAAAAAAAAAAAAAAAAAAAAATCAAAAAGCCCAGTTGTGGAACTTTTGCTATAAGTCTCAATTAAGCTTGAGACGCCCCTAAAAGATTTTTACGTGCTCTAGCGTACACCACTTTTATGCACATATTAAAAAAAACAACATATTAATGCAATTTAATGTATTCAATTAATTAACTGGTCACTAAATACAATTAATACAGTTATTAGAACACCCCTTACATAAAAGATAAAAATTATCAAGCATATTGTACAACCAAATTAAATATAATTCCTGCATTAGTCTCTAATACAAATAATAAAGCACATTATACAAATATTCAACCCCGAACGGGCAACGGGTCAAATGGGCTTCAGCCTGAACGGGTGCGGGCCAAACGGGCTCGAGCCCGAACGGGCACGAGCCCGAACGGGCACGAGCCAACGGGATCGAGCCCGAATGGTCACGGGCTAAACAAAATTCTTGATATCCGTAAATTTATTGTCAAAAAGAACATAATAAATTTAATTTCAGAGTACTCGCCGTTGCAATGCGCGGGTACCCTGCTAGTTTAATCAATTGGGTTTTGATTTTTCAGTATCCCACATCGCATTTTGAGGAAAGTAGCTTGTGAGAGTTGGTTATAAATAAGGAGAGGGAAGGATTCAATTAATGGCATGTTGAATTCCTTTAAGGGTGCGTTTGGTTTGGTGCTATGAATCACAATGGGTATGAGTGTTGCTATAAGGTGGAATAGTAATGGAGGGTATGATAAAACCACTCACACACATAAGATATGAGGAAACCTTCACATTTGGGTATCCTCAATCCATTGTGATGGGCCCCATAACCAACCAAACAACATTAATGACTTTCAAAGTCATAGATTGATACCCATACACTCCAACCAAACGGGCCCTTAAAAGCTAACTGTCAACATTCTAGCTTGCAACCTTATGATTTAGGTTTTATAAATTTGCAAGCAAGAGCAGTTACATTTAACTTTTATATATTTTGACAAGCTTACAATTTTAAACATAAAGTTATAAAACCTTTACACGCCATAAATATAAAATATAAATAGAAAATAGTCTTCATCTAAAAATGTAATGTAGTTAGATAAGTAACATGTACACCATGTTAATAAATTGTCAAAAATCAATTGGGTTATAATTGGTTAACTGTAACACCCCCAAAATTTGATACAGCGGAAGACTCAACAAGCTTTCGGGGTGCTACGGGGATTGGTATCCAACACAAGACATAACAGAACGAGATAAAGTAAACATAAGAAAAACACAACCAAAACGGGTTTTTAAAGTTTACATTTATCCCAACATCATTCAGAGTCAGGCCCAAAAGAAATAAACGAAGGTCCACAATTAAATATCAGAGTTTTAGAAAATAGATCCATAACCGGGTGCCATTGCCAAGCCTCCAATCCAAGCATCCATAGAGCATCACTTAATTTCCTGAGAAAACGTGCTAAAAGTCAGCTTTCGCTGGTGAGATCATAGGTTTAAGTTCAACTAATGATATAGTGGACATATACGCAAAACGCTTGCTAGCTAAACTAGGGATTCACTACAGCCTGCGGATACCCTCCGCTCCAACATACAACACGGATACCCTCCGTAACAAACCTGCGGATACCCTCCGCTCCAACATAGATATTCGGGTAACCCCCGCAATATCATAAATACTCGGATAACCTCCGAAGTATTAATAACCTATAGGTGCACACTATAGTATCCAAGATCCTCAAATGAGCCAATCTCGTAATCCAACCATTATTTAGTCCACACGCGATGGTTCACTATGTGACTAGGGTTGATGTAACTCATCTAACCAAATCTAGTCCACACGCGATGGTTCACTATGTGACTAAGGTTGTTATAACATTCGTCTAACCATGACTAGTCCACACGCGATAATTCACTATGTGACTAAGGTTGACAAATCTTCCTAGTTCCATGAGCATAGCAAGTTTTGAAAAGTAAAAGCGATAATAGTCCACATAAAACAATTTGCACGTTTCTCACCCCAATCGTTGAAAACATAGTTCAAGAGTAAAAAGTGGGGCTATGACTCACCTCAAGTCCAGATATCAGCAATAAGAAATCGGTAGAGGTAAGATGTATAATAACTCAAAAGACGGCAACTACGGACTCGGCACGACCTAACAATATCAACTCGTTCAGAAATCATTTCCTCAAATTCAAGATATTCCCAAACCCGGACGAGAATCCGTTTTATTTCCGAAAATCCATTTCGTATTAGTTTGGTGTATTTGCATTTGGTATCCATACGGGTGGTGGGTCGACACAACTCAAACCAAGAAGTCATAACAAAAAGGATGATAAAACAATCTATGGGTCTAATATTAGCCTAATATATTACTTAAATAAATCATCGAAGTTTATCAAATCCGTCGATTTGGTAATCCTCCATATTTATTTACTTAATATACCATTCTAGGATTATACCCGAATCCTAGGTCACACATTGCACATAAAGTACTATATGGTATATATCAAAATTTAATAACTTCACTAACTATACCGTTAAGCTCACCAAATTCGTCAATTTGGTAATCCCACGAGATACTTAGTAACTTATTATTCCCGTACACATACCACAACCTATGGGCGTCGTAGGATACGATGCCCATTAATATACTCAATTTAAATAACTAAATAGCTCTTATTTAACCCGTCGATTAAATAAGTTACGTAGTTATCGAAAATGAATGTATTAATCGTCATATATCCGTGACAACACAAACGTCACAAATAATAAACCACTTGGACTCAAGTGACCACGACCCCGTATAACTCGATAGTTTCCTTTATTTATTTAAAAGAAATTATTTTATTTAATATTTATTTAGCGTCAAGATTTCATCGTTATTTATAGCCGTTTAATTATAATAACGCTCCCGACATTTATTACACCACTTTCATAGTATAATATTTATCGTTACGTTATTGTTATAATATTACTCGTGATCGTTTTATTATTAATATACGCACTTGTATAAATATATATACGTTTTCACGTTTATATATTTATATGAGCACGATACTTCGACAACCAATCCATACCAATGATGACATCAAAACTTCCTAACGTGACGGGTGGATGATCTATGTTGAAAGGGTGATTCAATAAATTTAACGTGCAACCGCGAATGATAGTCCTAATCCTTTCTATGTTCTCATTAGCTAACTCTACCTCATAACCAATTCCTAAGGCCATCGGGGGTTTCTCTAATAAGGGTACAAAGGTAGTAGACACACAACTTCTATCGGCACCAGTATCAAATAGTATGGCTGCATGACGATTATTGAGAAGGAACGTACTAGTAACGACGTTCGGATCTTCTCCTCTCTCGTTCCCAATTGCATACACTCTCCCTTGAGCAGTTCTTGCTTCCACACGTTGGTCCCCATTGTCATGACGTCCACGGTTTCCTCCAGCTCCACGCTTTCCATGATTGTACCTATTACCACCCGATCCTTGCCTTCCTCGGTTCCACGATTCTCTATACTCATTCCTATAATGTCCCTTCTTTCCACATTCGTAACAAGTAACATCCGCCTTACTTCTCACTTCAGGAGTAGCTTGAACCATAGCAAGAGGTCGAGCCCTACAATCTTTAGATGTGTGTCCCTTCTTTGAGTAGTTCTGACATATTACACTACACCATCCAGAATGCTTCTGGTGGCAAAAACCACACTTGGGTACATCACCATTTTGGTTCCTTTTATCTCCATTCCCAATAGCATAAGCCTTAGCTTGTCGCTTGTTTCGGTGATCATTACCCTTAGAGTGATGGTCTCTCTTTCTCTTTCCATTCTTATCCTTATCAGCTCCTTCCAATTCCAACAAATCCATTAATTGTTGAGCGATTGTGATGGCCTAATGGATATTTGCAGGTCTAGGAGTAATCACATCATTCCTTGTAGCCACAGGCAACCCATCGGTATACCGCTCAATCTTTTGAGTCTCAGTTCTAACCATATCGTGGCAAAGCAAGGCTAACTCCTGGTAACGGCGATTGTAAGTCACCATATCGGTACCCTTCACTTTTGTGATTCCAAAAGTCAATCTCTAGCTTCTTAACCTCATTCCTTGGGCAGTAAGTCTGGATCAGCAGAGACTTAAATTGCTCCCAAGTCATAGCATAAGCCACATCACTCCCAACCGAATTTCGGTAATTATTCCACCAAGTTAAAGCTTCATCCTTGAAAGTAAAGGAAGCAAACTTTACCTTCGCATTCTCCGCACAACTACTGACATTAAACACTGACTCAGTCTTCTCTATCCATCTGACCAAGTAGACCGCTCCTTTAGCTCCACTAAACTCAATGGGTCCACAAATCTTGAACTCCTTGTAGTGACATCCACTAGCACGAATAGGTGGAGAAGTTCCAGCAGAATTGCTGGAATGATTTGACTCAGCTAGTCGCTCAGCAACTCGTTGCTCCACAATTCGATCGATCATTGCTTGATCCACAGTAGGTGCGTTAAGTGGAACATGATCATTGTCTCCCTGGACATCAGCATTTTGAGTTCTGTTGTTGCGGTTAGTAGTGTCCAGGTTATCAGGAGTAGGGGTCTCAACATTTCGAGTAGGACGGCGTCCTCGGCGACTAGGAGTAGTCGTTGCAGGACCAGTTCTGGTAGCTCTAACAGGGTTTCGTCGTACAGCCATTTATATAATAATAACACAATATCAACCACACAAATAAGACACAATTCTCCATGTACGCCAAAAATCGTAAAATATCATACGAGCTCACCATCGTCCATAAGTAGCGATCAATACATCGTTCCATACTACCAACAGGCATAATAGATACTAATCGTTCTATACGAGACGAACGTACAATCCGAATATCATGACATAAGAGATATAATAACTAGCTCTCCTAACCAAATACTCCTTGGCTTATGTAGCAACACAACAACCTGATTCCAAATCGATCTAGCCACGATGCTGGCGCAGACTCCTCAACTCCGATCCCAAACCATCCAAATTCCTCAATAACGATCCATGTTCAACACTATGTGTATCTCTATCCCTCTTGAGGTCCGCAACCTCCTTTTCTAACACGGTGTTCCTCTGCCACAGCTTGCGATCTCCCTCGCGAGCCGTGAGGAAACCTCTCTGCAGACTCTCTATCTGCTCATGTATCTCTATCATACATGTCCTAATCGCTGTCGTCCTGCCCATGACAGTTGTCTAATCAACTCTCAACTCAGCAACAAACTCAGCAATAAACTCAGCAATAATCATCTCAAGTTAGTCAGACATCCGCGAGATCCTCTCGCCCTGTGCAGTAATCCGAGCCCACATCCTACCAGTCTCACCTAACTCTACATGCTCAGCAGAAACCTCAAAAGGTGCATCCGACGCCACAGGACTACTAGGTGGTGTATCAAACAAAAACGGATGATCAGGTGAAACCGGTTCTAACGGATGTATCGGGGAATCGGGCTTCGCAGAATGAACTGAATGTGCTAGCGACCCATCATCATCAGGCATATCCTCCTCCTGAGGATCATCCTCTTCCCAATCCTGAGGGTCATCATTCTCTTCCTCATCTTGAGGGTTATCATTCTGCTCACCCGCGTACTCCTCGTCGAAGGGGTACTCCATCACTCGTCATCTCCGAGCAAGCGAACCACGAGGCGATAAAGTCGGCGACTTAGGGCGACAATGGGACGATAAAGTAGTAGCCGAACGCATGACCAACACGTATGGGTCATCAGGGGCCATAGTGATCTACGAAGGGCGACGCGTACCAGCATAAACATCCTCAATAACATCGTACGAATAGGAGGTCATGGTTTGTGACAACGGCGTAGGGTAGGTGTAAGTGTTTCAAAACAACTAAACCGCGAACTCAAAAATACCATATCAAAATTATCATATAATTCCAAATCATATATATCAAGAAAGATTTAAAATACCGCATTACTAAAATCATTCATAAAATAATTAAGCCATATAATTCCTCAAAACGCATATAATTCCTCAAAACGCCATCATATCACTAATTCAATAAACCTCAAATCCTCAAATCATCTCAAGAATCCCATATCTAATAATCATCTCAATATACCTCAATAATAATAATGATGCTTCGGCTTGGCGGGCTGGCGGGCAATGGTCGAGGATCATTTTCTATAAAAATCGGTTATAGTTTAGGTGTTTATTTACCTAGTTCTCTATAACCTGGCTCTGATACCAATCTGTAACACCCCCAAAATTTGATACAGCGGAAGACTCAACAAGCTTTCGGGGTGCTACGGGGATTGGTATCCAACACAAGACATAACAAAACGAGATAAAGTAAACATAAGAAAAACACAACCAAAACGGGTTTTTAAAGTTTACATTTATCCCAACATCATTCAGAGTCAGGCCCAAAAGAAATAAACGAAGGTCCACAATTAAATATCAGAGTTTTAGAAAATAGATCCATAACCGAGTGCCATTGCCAAGCCTCCAATCCAAGCATCCATAGAGCATCACTTAATTTCCTGAGAAAACGTGCTAAAAGTCAGCTTTCGCTGGTGAGATCATAGGTTTAAGTTCAACTAATGATATAGTGGACATATACGCAAAACGCTTGCTAGCTAAACTAGGGATTCACTACAGCCTGCGGATACCCTCCGCTCCAACATACAACACGGATACCCTCCGTAACAAACCTGCGGATACCCTCCGCTCCAACATAGATATTCGGGTAACCCCCGCAATATCATAAATACTCGGATAACCTCCGAAGTATTAATAACCTATAGGTGCACACTATAGTATCCAAGATCCTCAAATGAGCCAATCTCGTAATCCAACCATTATTTAGTCCACACGCGATGGTTCACTATGTGACTAGGGTTGATGTAACTCATCTAACCAAATCTAGTCCACACGCGATGGTTCACTATGTGACTAAGGTTGTTATAACATTCGTCTAACCATGACTAGTCCACACGCGATAATTCACTATGTGACTAAGGTTGACAAATCTTCCTAGTTCCATGAGCATAGCAAGTTTTGAAAAGTAAAAGCGATAATAGTCCACATAAAACAATTTGCACGTTTCTCACCCCAATCGTTGAAAACATAGTTCAAGAGTAAAAAGTGGGGCTATGACTCACCTCAAGTCCAGATATCAGCAATAAGAAATCGGTAGAGGTAAGATGTATAATAACTCAAAAGACGGCAACTACGGACTCGGCACGACCTAACAATATCAACTCGTTCAGAAATCATTTCCTCAAATTCAAGATATTCCCAAACCCGGACGAGAATCCGTTTTATTTCCGAAAATCCATTTCGTATTAGTTTGGTGTATTTGCGTTTGGTATCCATACGGGTGGTGGGTTGACACAACTCAAACCAAGAAGTCATAACAAAAAGGATGATAAAACAATCTATGGGTCTAATATTAGCCTAATATATTACTTAAATAAATCATCGAAGTTTATCAAATCCATCGATTTGGTAATCCTCCATATTTATTTACTTAATATACCATTCTAGGATTATACCCGAATCCTAGGTCACACATTGCACATAAAGTACTATATGGTATATATCAAAATTTAATAACTTCACTAACTATACTGTTAAGCTCACCAAATTCGTCAATTTGGTAATCCCACGAGATACTTAGTAACTTATTATTCCCGTACACATACCACAACCTATGGGCGTCGTAGGATACGATGCCCATTAATATACTGAATTTAAATAACTAAATAGCTCTTATTTAACCCGTCGATTAAATAAGTTACGTAGTTATCGAAAATGAATGTATTAATCGTCATATATCCGTGACAACACAAACGTCACAAATAATAAACCACTTGGACTCAAGTGACCACGACCCCGTATAACTCGATAGTTTCCTTTATTTATTTAAAAGAAATTATTTTATTTAATATTTATTTAGCGTCAAGATTTCATCGTTATTTATAGCCGTTTAATTATAATAACGCTCCCGACATTTATTACACCACTTTCATAGTATAATATTTATCGTTACGTTATTGTTATAATATTACTCGTGATCGTTTTATTATTAATATACGCACTTGTATAAATATATATACGTTTTCACGTTTATATATTTATATAAACGTTTATATTATTAATAATATTATTACGAGTTTTATTAGTTGTGTTTAATTATAAATAATTATCGAGTCATACGAAATGGTCACATGTCCGAGTCATCACTCTCGGCTCATTGTCCAAGTCCAAAATAGAAATAATAAACAACACAACCAAGTAATCCATCTCCGTCCAACATTACCCAAATCACGTGCTACAACAATAGGGTCCGACTACGGCACCCGACTAACCTATCTCCGTCATTCTAGTTGGCCGTCTCACAATCGGTCCCCATTTCATATCGTCAACACAACTCCAATATCAATAACCATTAACTCATTCGTTCTCGGCTCACAAGCAACGACAACAACACAACACTGCTAAAGGTTGAACATCTCAACAACAAAACAATAGCAACAACTAGAAAAATATAACAATGAGCCATATAAAATTACCACATATATCATGTCATTCCGGTTGACTTACCAAGTCAAAACTCGAGTCGAGGACTCAATTTAAGCCTCGGCTCAATCATGAATCACAAAAGGTCATACCCGAGACCATCATGGTCTCGGCTAGCTCTTCCGAGCTCGACACAAATACAAACCGACCCCAAGGGTCATGGTAACAATCAAACAACCTCAACATCTTATAAATCCTTGGCCGAAAATCAACCATATCTTAGAAACGCATCACCAATTCCCTCGATGCCAAAATCACAAGACCAAGAATTAAAATCCCACACAAAAACTTAAAGGGAAACACCAGCCGAGAGCATGGGCTCTCGGTTTCACCTCGACCAGCACCAAAACGTGAAACCCGGATACCAAACCTTGTTTAAATCTCGTTTATATATATAAACCCACATGTTTTTCATGTTTTTAATCAAAGTAAACCAAGAAAAACTCAAAACCCAAATCGATATATATATATATATATATATACTCCGTATCTCACAGATCGACAGAAACCAAGGCAAGTTTACACTTGTTTTGTCACTTGCTCACTTTCTAGAACCTTGTAACTTCACGAATCTCATAAAAACAACAAAGATGGAATCGGATTATTGATGAAAAATGATGTTATGGGAGGTTTTAGAGCGCGTGTAGTATACCAAATGATAGATCTCGATGAGATGATTAAAATGGTGGTGTTGGTTTGTTTGTGGAGGCGGCGGTGTGATGGTGGCGGCCGTTTAAGAGTGGTGGTGGCTAGGGTTAGAAGTAGGGGTAGAGAGAGAGAGAAATGAGAGGATGGTGATGAGTTATTTGTGTGTTGTGTGAAAAGACTGTAACCACAAAGACGATTTGTAGTTTACACTATCTTTTTTTTTTTTTTTTTTTTTTTTTTTTTTTTACTTGTTTCTATTTTTCTTTGCTTTCCTTTTTGATTCAAACAATAATAATAATAATAATACCCATTTATAATGATAATAATAATAATAATAACAAAAGTGTTATTAACTTTTGGGTAAGGTGACTAGGTGTAAAATACACGGACCAAAACCCGTAACTTTATAATATACTCCAACTCTTTCTCGGACCGAGCTCGTTCCCAAAAATATCACAATACATTCAATAAATAAATATAGATATAGTCGAATCTGTAGACTCAAGACATAAAATTTTAGTTAGGTTATTCTAGTGCCGGAGTCAACGTAGTGCCCATAAAATCTCGAAATAAATTCTCATCGCATCGATAATCCAAATTGATTCCATAAAAATTTTTAGATATAATCAACCAAAATATTGGTTTCTCAAGTTCGTTATGAATAAAATTCCAAATATAAATTTATAAACGAACTTTAATGTAATGCGGGTTTTCGAAATAACTCCCTAATTTGCCAGTTGTCACATCCTCCCAGCCTCAGAAGGAAACCCGTCCCGGGTTTCACTCGGAAAAAAATTCATCTACGAAGTGAAAAGCTTCGGATATCTCTTCCAGGACTCGTCCTCACGTTCCCACGTAAATTCTGGTCCATGTCGGGAATTCCAACGAACCTTGACGAGTGGAATACGACTTCTCTTAAGTCGTTTAATCTCTCTATCCATTATCTAAATCGGCTCTTCCACCAAGTTCAATTTCTCATCAACTCGAATATCTTTCATCGGTATAACCGGCATCTTATCAGAAAGACACTTCTTCAAATTACTAATATGAAACACATTGTGAACTTTACTCAGTTCCTGTGGTAATACCAACCTATAAGCCACGGGCCCAATTCTTTCCAAAATAAGAAATGGTCCAATGTAGCGAGGGTTGAGTTTACCACGTTTGCCGAAACGTATCACACCTTTCCAAGGCGAGGCTTTCAGCATTACTGTGTCTCCAACCTGGAACTCTAAGGGTTTACGTCCCTGATCGGCGTAGCTCTTCTGCCTATCTCTGGCTGCTTGCAATCGATCATGAATCTGAGCTACTTTCTCAGTAGTTTCCAAAATCAGTTCAGGGCCTGTGAGTTGGCTATCTCCAACTTCTACCCAACCAATAGGCGAACGACACTTTCTGCCATACAAAGCTTCGAATGGTGCAGCCTTAAGACTTGTGTGGTAGCTATTATTATAGGAGAATTCCGCAAGGGGTAAATACTTCTCCCAGCCTTTACCAAAGTCTATGATGCATGCACGAAGCATATCCTCTAACGTCTGTATGGTCCTCTCGCTTTGACCATATGTTTGGGGATGATATGCAGTACTCATATCAAGCCTCGTCCCCAAAGCCGTTTGAAGTGATCGCCACAACACTGACGTAAAGCGGCTGTCGCGATCAGAAATAATCGATATCAGGACTCCATAACGAGAAATAATTTCCTTCACATACAACCTCGCAAATTTATCCACACCATCATCTTCACTAATTGCTAGGAAATAAGCAGACTTAGTCAGACGATCCACAATTACCCAGATAGCGTCACAGCCGCTAGCTGTCATCGGTAATTTGGTAATAAAGTCCATTGTAATCCGCTCCCATTTCTAGACTGGAAGTTCTGGTTGCGTCAATAATCCTGACGGTCTTTGATGTTTTGCCTTAACCTTAAAGCAAGTCAAACACTTTCTAACATACAATGCTATATCTGCCTTCATATTTAGCCACCAATATAACTTTTTCAAATCCTGGTACATCTTGTCAGGCCCAGGATGACTAGAGTATCTTGACTTATGCGACTCGTGCATAATCAACTCTCGAATTCCTCCATACAAAGGTACCCAATTTCGCTCTCTAAAACATAATACTCCATCAGAACGCTTAACAAATCCCTTCTCATTTTCTGCCATCCCAAATATTTTCTCAGCAGGTCGATTTTCTGCTTTCAACGCTTCCGTTAGAGCTTCTAATATTTGAGACGGTAATGGCGATACGATAGTCATTCCTAATGACCTAACTCGTAACGGTGGAATTCTCTCCTTTCGACTAAGAGCATCAGCAACGACGTTTGCTTTACCAGGATGGTAGCGAATTTCACAATCATAATCGCTTAGCAACTCAATCCAACGTCGTTGTCTCATGTTAAGCTCTTTTTAGTCCAAACTGTGTTGCAGACTTTTGTGGTCAGTAAACACTACACACTTGGTCCCATACAAGTAATGTCTCCATATCCTTAAAGCAAAAACCACAGCACCTAACTCCAAATCATGGCTGGGGTAGTTCTTCTCATGCTTCTTGAGCTGTCGGGAAGCATAAGCTATCACTTTCTCTCGTTGCATTAACACAGCTCCTAAACCTTTATGTGAAGCGTCACAATAGACGACAAAATCCTCGTTACCTTCAGGTAACGCTAAGATAGGAGCACTACACAACATCTCCTTAAGTAATTGAAATGCTTCCTCTTCTTTATCTCCCCATTCGTACTTAACACTCCTTTGAGTCAATTTGGTCAACGGTTTTGCTATCTTCGAAAATCCCTCAATGAATCTTCGGTAATAACCGGCTAATCCCAAAAATTGACGAACTTCTGTTGGGGTCGTAGGTGCAGCCCAATCTTTAATCGCTTCAATCTTAGCAGGATCTACATGATCTCCTTGCCTATCAATCACATGACTCAGAAATTGTACTGTCGGAATCCAAAATTCACCTTTGGAAAATTTAGCATACAGTTTCTCCTTCCTGAGCAATTCTAAGATAAGTCTTAGATGCTCCTCATGCTCCTTCTCACTCTTCGAATAAATTAGAATGTCATCGATGAACACAATCACGAATTTATCTAAATAAGGCTTACACACCCGATTCATGAGGTCCATGAATACCGCCGGTGCGTTAGTCATCCCACACGGCATCACCTGAAACTCGTAATGCCCGTAACGGGTTCTGAAAGCCGTTTTCGGAATATCTTCCTCGCGAACTCGAAGTTGATGATATCCCGATCTCAAATCGATCTTCGAATACACACTCGATCCTTGGAGTTGATCGAACAAGTCGTCGATCCTAGGTAACGGGTATCTATTCTTCACCGTTAACTTGTTCAACTCTCGGTAATCAATGCACGTACGAAACGATCCATCCTTCTTCTTCACAAATAAGACTGGGGCTCCCCAAGGTGAAGAACTTGGTCTTATGAATCCTTTTTCGGCTAACTCCGCCAATTGTTTTGACAATTCTTCTAGCTTGGTAGGTGCAAGACGATAAGGCGCTCGTGCTACAGGTGCAGCACCAGGTATCAACTCGATCTAAAACTCCACTTGTCTAGTCGGCGGGATTCCCGGCAAATCATCGGGAAACACATCAGGAAAATCACGAACTATAGGCACATCTCCAATGCACCTTTCCTTCTTCTTCATCCCTCCTTTATCAGAAATTTGAGCTAAGAAAAGGTAACATCCCTTCTCTATTAGCTTTGGTAACTTAGTGCAAGAAATAACTGCTAATCGGGATGGGCTCCTAGAATCCTTTCGATCTCTTAATATATTTAGGATCTCCTTTCCGTAAGGTACACGCACGATCTTCTCATCGCAAAGTATATGAGCACGATACTTCGACAACCAATCCATACCAATGATGACATCAAAACTTCCTAACGTGACGGGTGGATGATCTATGTTGAAAGGGTGATTCAATAAATTTAACGTGCAACCGCGAATGATAGTCCTAATCCTTTCTATGTTCTCATTAGCTAACTCTACCTCATAACCAATTCCTAAGGCCATCGGGGGTTTCTCTAATAAGGGTACAAAGGTAGTAGACACACAACTTCTATCGGCACCAGTATCAAATAGTATGGCTGCATGACGATTATTGAGAAGGAACGTACTAGTAACGACGTTCGGATCTTCTCCTCTCTCGTTCCCAATTGCATACACTCTCCCTTGAGCAGTTCTTGCTTCCACACGTTGGTCCCCATTGTCATGACGTCCACGGTTTCCTCCAGCTCCACGCTTTCCATGATTGTACCTATTACCACCCGATCCTTGCCTTCCTCGGTTCCACGATTCTCTATACTCATTCCTATAATGTCCCTTCTTTCCACATTCGTAACAAGTAACATCCGCCTTACTTCTCACTTCAGGAGTAGCTTGAACCATAGCAAGAGGTCGAGCCCTACAATCTTTAGATGTGTGTCCCTTCTTTGAGTAGTTCTGACATATTACACTACACCATCCAGAATGCTTCTGGTGGCAACAACCACACTTGGGTACATCACCATTTTGGTTCCTTTTATCTCCATTCCCAATAGCATAAGCCTTAGCTTGTCGCTTGTTTCGGTGATCATTACCCTTAGAGTGATGGTCTCTCTTTCTCTTTCCATTCTTATCCTTATCAGCTCCTTCCAATTCCAACAAATCCATTAATTGTTGAGCGATTGTGATGGCCTAATGGATATTTGCAGGTCTAGCAGTAATCACATCATTCCTTGTAGCCACAGGCAACCCATCGGTATACCGCTCAATCTTTTGAGTCTCAGTTCTAACCATATCGTGGCAAAGCAAGGCTAACTCCTGGTAACGGCGATTGTAAGTCACCATATCGGTACCCTTCACTTTTGTGATTCCAAAAGTCAATCTCTAGCTTCTTAACCTCATTCCTTGGGCAGTAAGTCTGGATCAGCAGAGACTTAAATTGCTCCCAAGTCATAGCATAAGCCACATCACTCCCAACCGAATTTCGGTAATTATTCCACCAAGTTAAAGCTTCATCCTTGAAAGTAAAGGAAGCAAACTTTACCTTCGCATTCTCCGCACAACTACTGACATTAAACACTGACTCAGTCTTCTCTATCCATCTGACCAAGTAGACCGCTCCTTTAGCTCCACTAAACTCAATGGGTCCACAAATCTTGAACTCCTTGTAGTGACATCCACTAGCACGAACAGGTGGAGAAGTTCCAGCAGAATTGCTGGAATGATTTGACTCAGCTAGTCGCTCAGCAACTCGTTGCTCCACAAGTCGATCGATCATTGCTTGATCCACAGTAGGTGCGTTAAGTGGAACATGATCATTGTCTCCCTGGACATCAGCATTTTGAGTTCTGTTGTTGCGGTTAGTAGTGTCCAGGTTATCAGGAGTAGGGGTCTCAACATTTCGAGTAGGACGGCGTCCTCGGCGACTAGGAGTAGTCGTTGCAGGACCAGTTCTGGTAGCTCTAACAGGGTTTCGTCGTACAGCCATTTATATAATAATAACACAATATCAACCACGCAAATAAGACACAATTCTCCATGTACGCCAAAAATCGTAAAATATCATACGAGCTCACCATCGTCCATAAGTAGCGATCAATACATCGTTCCATACTACCAACAGGCATAATAGATACTAATCGTTCTATACGAGACGAACGTACAATCCGAATATCATGACATAAGAGATATAATAACTAGCTCTCCTAACCAAATACTCCTTGGCTTATGTAGCAACACAACAACCTGATTCCAAATCGATCTAGCCACGATGCTGGCGCAGACTCCTCAACTCCGATCCCAAACCATCCAAATTCCTCAATAACGATCCATGTTCAACACTATGTGTATCTCTATCCCTCTTGAGGTCCGCAACCTCCTTTTCTAACACGGTGTTCCTCTGCCACAGCTTGCGATCTCCCTCGCGAGCCGTGAGGAAACCTCTCTGCAGACTCTCTATCTGCTCATGTATCTCTATCATACATGTCCTAATCGCTGTCGTCCTGCCCATGACAGTTGTCTAATCAACTCTCAACTCAGCAACAAACTCAGCAATAAACTCAGCAATAATCATCTCAAGTCAGTCAGACATCCGCGAGATCCTCTCGCCCTGTGCAGTAATCCGAGCCCACATCCTACCAGTCTCACCTAACTCTGCATGCTCAGCAGAAACCTCAAAAGGTGCATCCGACGCCACAGGACTACTAGGTGGTGTATCAAACAAAAACGGATGATCAGGTGAAACCGGTTCTAACGGATGTATCGGGGAATCGGGCTTCGCAGAATGAACTGAATGTGCTAGCGACCCATCATCATCAGGCATATCCTCCTCCTGAGGATCATCCTCTTCCCAATCCTGAGGGTCATCATTCTCTTCCTCATCTTGAGGGTTATCATTCTGCTCACCCGCGTACTCCTCGTCGAAGGGGTACTCCATCACTCGTCATCTCCGAGCAAGCGAACCACGAGGCGATAAAGTCGGCGACTTAGGGCGACAATGGGACGATAAAGTAGTAGCCGAACGCATGACCAACACGTATGGGTCATCAGGGGCCATAGTGATCTACGAAGGGCGACGCGTACCAGCATAAACATCCTCAATAACATCGTACGAATAGGAGGTCATGGTTTGTGACAACGGCGTAGGGTAGGTGTAAGTGTTTCAAAACAACTAAACCGCGAACTCAAAAATACCATATCAAAATTATCATATAATTCCAAATCATATATATCAAGAAAGATTTAAAATACCGCATTACTAAAATCATTCATAAAATAATTAAGCCATATAATTCCTCAAAACGCATATAATTCCTCAAAACGCCATCATATCACTAATTCAATAAACCTCAAATCCTCAAATCATCTCAAGAATCCCATATCTAATAATCATCTCAATATACCTCAATAATAATAATGATGCTTCGGCTTGGCGGGCTGGCGGGCAATGGTCGAGGATCATTTTCTATAAAAATCGGTTATAGTTTAGGTGTTTATTTACCTAGTTCTCTATAACCTGGCTCTGATACCAATCTGTAACACCCCCAAAATTTGATACAGCGGAAGACTCAACAAGCTTTCGGGATGCTACGGGGATTGGTATCCAACACAAGACATAACAGAACGAGATAAAGTAAACATAAGAAAAACACAACCAAAACGGGTTTTTAAAGTTTACATTTATCCCAACATCATTCAGAGTCAGGCCCAAAAGAAATAAACGAAGGTCCACAATTAAATATCAGAGTTTTAGAAAATAGATCCATAACCGGGTGCCATTGCCAAGCCTCCAATCCAAGCATCCATAGAGCATCACTTAATTTCCTGAGAAAACGTGCTAAAAGTCAGCTTTCGCTGGTGAGATCATAGGTTTAAGTTCAACTAATGATATAGTGGACATATACGCAAAACGCTTGCTAGCTAAACTAGGGATTCACTACAGCCTGCGGATACCCTCCGCTCCAACATACAACACGGATACCCTCCGTAACAAACCTGCGGATACCCTCCGCTCCAACATAGATATTCGGGTAACCCCCGCAATATCATAAATACTCGGATAACCTCCGAAGTATTAATAACCTATAGGTGCACACTATAGTATCCAAGATCCTCAAATGAGCCAATCTCGTAATCCAACCATTATTTAGTCCACACGCGATGGTTCACTATGTGACTAGGGTTGATGTAACTCATCTAACCAAATCTAGTCCACACGCGATGGTTCACTATGTGACTAAGGTTGTTATAACATTCGTCTAACCATGACTAGTCCACACGCGATAATTCACTATGTGACTAAGGTTGACAAATCTTCCTAGTTCCATGAGCATAGCAAGTTTTGAAAAGTAAAAGCGATAATAGTCCACATAAAACAATTTGCACGTTTCTCACCCCAATCGTTGAAAACATAGTTCAAGAGTAAAAAGTGGGGCTATGACTCACCTCAAGTCCAGATATCAGCAATAAGAAATCGGTAGAGGTAAGATGTATAATAACTCAAAAGACGGCAACTACGGACTCGGCACGACCTAACAATATCAACTCGTTCAGAAATCATTTCCTCAAATTCAAGATATTCCCAAACCCGGACGAGAATCCGTTTTATTTCCGAAAATCCATTTCGTATTAGTTTGGTGTATTTGCGTTTGGTATCCATACGGGTGGCGGGTCGACACAACTCAAACCAAGAAGTCATAACAAAAAGGATGATAAAACAATCTATGGGTCTAATATTAGCCTAATATATTACTTAAATAAATCATCGAAGTTTATCAAATCCGTCGATTTGGTAATCCTCCATATTTATTTACTTAATATATCATTCTAGGATTATACCCGAATCCTAGGTCACACATTGCACATAAAGTACTATATGGTATATATCAAAATTTAATAACTTCACTAACTATACCGTTAAGCTCACCAAATTCGTCAATTTGGTAATCCCACGAGATACTTAGTAACTTATTATTCCCGTACACATACCACAACCTATGGACGTCGTAGGATACGATGCCCATTAATATACTCAATTTAAATAACTAAATAGCTCTTATTTAACCCGTCGATTAAATAAGTTACGTAGTTATCGAAAATGAATGTATTAATCGTCATATAATTGTGACAACACAAACGTCACAAATAATAAACCACTTGGACTCAAGTGACCACGACCCCGTATAACTCGATAGTTTCCTTTATTTATTTAAAAGAAATTATTTTATTTAATATTTATTTAGCGTCAAGATTTCATCGTTATTTATAGCCGTTTAATTATAATAACGCTCCCGACATTTATTACACCACTTTCATAGTATAATATTTATCGTTACGTTATTGTTATAATATTACTCGTGATCGTTTTATTATTAATATACGCACTTGTATAAATATATATACGTTTTCACGTTTATATATTTATATAAACGTTTATATTATTAATAATATTATTACGAGTTTTATTAGTTGTGTTTAATTATAAATAATTATCGAGTCATACGAAATGGTCACATGTCCGAGTCATCACTCTCGGCTCATTGTCCAAGTCCAAAATAGAAATAATAAACAACACAACCAAGTAATCCATCTCCGTCCAACATTACCCAAATCACGTGCTACAACAATAGGGTCCGACTACGGCACCCGACTAACCTATCTCCGTCATTCTAGTTGGCCGTCTCACAATCGGTCCCCATTTCATATCGTCAACACAACTCCAATATCAATAACCATTAACTCATTCGTTCTCGGCTCACAAGCAACGACAACAACACAACACTGCTAAAGGTTGAACATCTCAACAACAAAACAATAGCAACAACTAGAAAAATATAACAATGAGCCATATAAAATTACCACATATATCATGTCATTCCAGTTGACTTACCAAGTCAAAACTCGAGTCGAGGACTCAATTTAAGCCTCGGCTCAATCATGAATCACAAAAGGTCATACCCGAGACCATCATGGTCTCGGCTAGCTCTTCCGAGCTCGACACAAATACAAACCGACCCCAAGGGTCATGGTAACAATCAAACAACCTCAACATCTTATAAATCCTTGGCCGAAAATCAACCATATCTTAGAAACGCATCACCAATTCCCTCGATGCCAAAATCACAAGACCAAGAATTAAAATCCCACACAAAAACTTAAAGGGAAACACCAGCCGAGAGCATGGGCTCTCGGTTTCACCTCGACCAGCACCAAAACGTGAAACCCGGATACCAAACCTTGTTTAAATCTCGTTTATATATATAAACCCACATGTTTTTCATGTTTTTAATCAAAGTAAACCAAGAAAAACTCAAAACCCAAATCGATATATATATATATACTCCGTATCTCACAGATCGACAGAAACCAAGACAAGTTTACACTTGTTTTGTCACTTGCTCACCTTCTAGAACCTTGTAACTTCACGAATCTCATAAAAACAACAAAGATGGAATCGGATTATTGATGAAAAATGATGTTATGGGAGGTTTTAGAGCGTGTGTAGTATACCAAATGATAGATCTCGATGAGATGATTAAAATGGTGATGTTGGTTTGTTTGTGGAGGCGGCGGTGTGATGGTGGCGGCCGTTTAAGAGTGGCGGTGGCTAGGGTTAGAAGTAGGGGTAGAGAGAGAGAGAAATGAGAGGATGGTGATGAGTTATTTGTGTGTTGTGTGAAAAGACTGTAACCACAAAGACGATTTGTAGTTTACACTATCTTTTTTTTTATTATTATTATTTTTTATTTATTTTTTTTTACTTGTTTCTATTTTTCTTTGCTTTCCTTTTTGATTCAAACAATAATAATAATAATAATACCCATTTATAATGATAATAATAATAATAATAACAAAAGTGTTATTAACTTTTGGGTAAGGTGACTAGGTGTAAAATACACGGACCAAAACCCGTAACTTTATAATATACTCCAACTCTTTCTCGGACCGAGCTCGTTCCCAAAAATATCACAATACATTCAATAAATAAATATAGATATAGTCGAATCTGTAGACTCAAGACATAATATTTTAGTTAGGTTATTCTAGTGCCGGAGTCAACGTAGTGCCCATAAAATCTCGAAATAAATTCTCATCGCATCGATAATCCAAATTGATTCCATAAAAATTTGTAGATATAATCAACCAAAATATTGGTTTCTCAAGTTCGTTATGAATAAAATTCCAAATATAAATTTATAAACGAACTTTAATGTAATGCGGGTTTTCGAAATAACTCCCTAATTTGCCAGTTGTCACATTAACCAACATCGAGTTGTGGTGAAGATAAGCTATGGTTGAACTACAAAATGCGTTTGATGAACACAGGCTTGACGATGCTTGGAACTTACATGAACAACACATGAAAAATGGAATAGTTTTCGGGGAGATCTATTGCGAGGAATTTTCTTGCAACTTTTTGCATAGGCTTAATAGAGCTTATGATATACTAGTAGTACCAAAAGGTTCTTAATGAGGACAAACACAACTTGTTAAACAGGGACACTCGTATATACTTATCACTATATATATGTCATGCAAAATACATTTAACCTGTGAATGCAGCTTCTATTATAAAGAAACAAGTTGAAACTGAACCGTTTCCTCTGGTTACAAGATTCTTATGGTCCTATTGGAAGTGACACTTATTTTCAGTCATCCTGGTAGCAACAAAGGTGTTTCGAATTTTGAATAATGTTAATCTTGACAAACTGTACAACTTTAGTGTTGATCACTAAGTTGTATTTATTTGCAACTAAAGCACTAGTGAGAAGGAAATTGGATGCTGTACAATATACATAATTGATTAGCTATTGGCTAACTTATTATATGGAATATCATAACATACAAATGTGTGTTTTGACTTTTGATCATCCCACATCGCATTGTGAAGAAAAGTGGCTTGTAGGAGTTTGGTTATAAATAAGGAGGGAAGGATGCGATTTGAGGTAGGCATGTTGAATTCCTTTAAAAGCCTCGTCAACTTCTCTTGCTTGCAAGCTTATGATTTGAAATTTATAAGTTTGCAAGTGGTGATGTCTACTAGGCTTTTAAATTTATTTTTTGACAAGCTTACAATTTTGAACATAAAGTTAGAAAAACTTTGACAAGTCGTAAGTATAAATGCTATGTTATAAATTAATACTAGATGATTTAAGACGGTTAAATGTATTATAGTTAACTAGTTATAATTCTCATAAGTTTTAAAATATGAGTACGACTAATACTTATATCAAACAATGTTAGTTTGGTGTGAATTTCTAAGTTGTATTTTTTCCTGAATTTGATTACTAGTGCAATTATAACATACATTAATTAGGGGTGTTTGGCTAAGCTTATGAGTTAGGCTTATGTTAATGTATATAAGCAGTTTATGGCTTACATATCGTAAGCTCATAAGCTCGTATTGAGCATTTAGATTAGCTTATATTTAATAAGTTGATAACCTCAAATGATTGGTTTTGTTTAGATTGGTAAGTTGATAACCTCAAATGACTGGCTTACTTTAGATTGGTAAATGACTATAAAGGACATAGGTTGAATTATGAATGATAAATTAGGTATAATTAAGGGTAAAATTATAATTTATAATGCAACATGTTATACAAGGTCAACCACACTTTAAAAAGTCACATTTTTTGAGCTTATCAAAAACCTTTTATATAAGCTCATAAGCTTATTCATATAAGCTAATCTAAAACCCTTTATATAAGATGGGCATGTATATATTATGACAAGTCAACACTCTTATGTCTTTTGCTTCATTTAAAACTTTAAGCAAAAATGCTTGAGTATTTGCCTTTTCAAAGTTTCACAGATGTTACAACTGTTACAAATTCGACAGGACTATAACTTTGGTAGGATGATCATTAACAAGTCCTAACTTCGATTGTAATTTTCTTGTAAATGTTCAAAACAATATGTATTTATACATGAAAAGGAGAGGAAAAGATTTACGAGAACTATAAAAAGCTTCAAAAAATGTTCCTTATTATGATTAGTGTGTTGTAACTCATAAAATTAACTATCGACTTACATCAGTAAATTATGAACTAAACATGTAATGTCAAGAAAGACAGCTAGAGGGTGTTGAAATCCATCAATGGAAATCGTGTGGTTATGTTCCTCCAGTTACAAGTTTTTTATGGTCTTCTTGGACGTAATACTTATTCAGTCATCTTGGCAGCAACAAAGGTGCTTCGAATTTTGGCTATGTTAATCTTTACAAACCGTGCAACTTTAGTGTTGATTACCAAGTTGTAAAGGAAACCACTTTTAACTTCAATCACATTTGCAGATTTGTTTTAGGTTTATTAATTAAACATACAAATCATTTTTTTTCATCTCAGATATACATGTGTTATTGTGTACTACAAATTACTTAAATCAATTGGGTTTTAAGTTATGAGCATCCCACATCGCATTGTGAATGAAGGTAGCTTTGTGTGAGATGGTTATAAATAAGGAGGGAATGACTAAATAAGAGGCAGGCATGTTGAATTCTTTAAAAGCCAAGTCAATACTGCTTGCAAACTTGTTATTTAAGTTTTATAAGCTTGCAGGCAGTTTTGTGATTGCTTTTAGTGTATTTGACAAGCTCATAATTATATATGCATATATTTTTTGAACGTGAGATGTATACTGAAAACGAGGATGTATGATCAAAAAATGACGGCAGAAAGATAGTAGATAGATGGATAAGCGTTTTGGTGAATAAAGATAGGGATATTTGATGGTATGACATGTGATTGGTTATGAACTTGAGATGGATACTGAGAACGAGGATATATGATTAAAAAAATGACAGCAAAAAGATAGAAGATAGATGGATACGTGTTTTGGTGAATAAATATAGGGATATTTGACCGGATGACATAAAAGAAGCGGCTCAACTTAGCCATCTAGATATGAGGATCAGATCCGCTCTGATACCATGTTAGACAATGTAAACCCCGTAACTTATTATTGATCGATATTTAGAGATTACAAACTCTAATGATCTAACTCACAAGCGGGCTTGAGCCAAACATATTATTGCCTAATAATAAGTTCCAAACATAATTAATCCTATGTGCATCAAACACATTTTTGCAATTCCTCACTTAGCTTATCTGGATCCCTAGCTTGAATAAAGATTGTACTTGCAACGATTGAAAAAGATTTTCATTGATGGACTTCAACCATGAAACGCCATGTTGTAAAAAAACACATCGAACACCTTCTCATAGTTGAGTTTCTATATTAACACCATATATCTACCCAGCCTATTGAAACTTGAAATACTCCAATCCTATCAACTATACTAGCTTTTGAACTTAATAAAATTAACCTTAAAATAAGATCAAATTGATAAATTTATATGTTGACAAAGATTTAAGATAGGAAATTTAAAAGTTCCAACATTGTAGTAAAATACACCTCAAATACCATTTTTTTTTTATTTTGCGGGCACTTTATTTTAGTCAAAAAATAATAATAATAATAATTAAAAAAACCGACCGCTCTTTATGCAACGACCTATGTCGTTGCTAAAAGTGTGGGGCCCGCAGTCAACCATTTGAAAAAAGCAAACGTCGAAATTGTGGGGCTCATGGCACCTTTAGCGACGACATATGTCGTCGCTAAAAAACCTCCCTCGACAAAAACACTTATCGGTGTAGTGAAAGTAGTTCTATTATCGTGTTGTGACAGCTTGTTACGCAAGTTGGTACAACAATTATACAATTATGGTATATAATATAGACCAAGAATCAAATGAGAAGAAAACTTAAAACGAGAAGGATGAGAAATAGTTATAACTACACATTTGAGATGCATCGACTTGAATTAGATGCATCCCTAGTCTTTTAGATGCACCATAATATATTTTCTAGCAAAAAATTACATGCATATACATATATTAGATGCATTTCATCAAGTTAGACGAATCCTATATATTTTTCGTCCTCTGCGAGTCAAATTTGTTTTTAATACTACTTTGCATCGTTTTCATTTCAAAATCACTTTTGAAACTAATTGGGATGCATCTAAATGAATAGAGATGCATCTAAATCAAGTCGATGCATCTCAAATGTGTGGTTATAATTATTTCTCATCCTTCTCATTTTAAGTTTTCTTCTCACTGGATCCTTACCTAATATAATATATTCATTAATTTTTAAACATTTGTATTTTTCTACTTGGCCAACATATGATCTCGCCTAAAGTTTCTTCTATACACTTCGTCATTAAAATAAGAATATAAATCTAAGACCTTGATGATGAAGCAAATTATATACACGTCATACACACACTCTCACACATACCTAACACAAACACTCAAAAGCACACATATATAAATAGACATACATCCATTTATATTAAGTCAACTACAAAATGGACAAATATGATCAACAAAAGCAATTAACAAACGAGTGTTCATACCTCCTACCACCATCACAAACCACCATTTGTGTCGTCTGCATGGACCATCTTTACGACGGTAACAAGATCACACGACTACCATGTCACCATTACTTCCACCGTGCATGTATTCACCAATGGCTTTCACCCAAAAAAAGCTGCCCAACTTGTCGATGTGCTATTAAAATTCGAACAAAGCCAACGTTGGCATATATAGGAAGACAACATGCAACGTCGTTAGGGAATGTACGTGAAACTCACGTGAATTATCACAAGCCAAGTTTTTTGTGGGTATACCAGCTGATGGAACTGTTTGAATCCCTATTTTTTTACCGAGATTGATAGATGACGTGTGAAGAATAAGATTGGATACAATTTCAAATTGGAACTGATTGGAAGTTATAAGAGATCAATGGCTGATCAGTTTTAAGACTGCTTAATTATGGGCAAGAAACTTTGCTTCCGCGGGCGTTCACTAGAATTAAGTGGTAACTAAAGTAATTAAGCATATGTTGAATGACTATAATTACGCTAAATCATTGATTAATTTAGCATATACATTGAAAAAGGCCCAAATACTTATTGTGAATTATTTTGACTTGAATCCTCAAATAAGTGCCATCGATCAGTAAGACAGATAAATCATTGTGACTCGAATCCTCCGTGTCGGGACACTCTCATGGAAGAAATCAATACTCTTTCATACCTTTTAATTACTCATAAAAGCATATACATCCGGTTGAATTGGCTCGAACGAACCGTTTAATTGTATCATTTTCTTCGTTGTATCTTTGTTAATTGTTATAGCTTCTTAGTAGTTTTTTTAATACAAATCGCCGCTCAAAAAAGACTTATTGCCACATCATCTTCTTACATTTGTTATTGTCAGACAGTTTACGTATCAGTATCACCAAATATTTCCCTTCGAGACGACATATCGACGACAAAATAAGGTAAGATAAACTCACAATTCTTAGGGGTTGGCAATGCATCACTCACCAATTTTCCCTTCACTCACAAACAACCAATCCCCTTATGCCACATCAGCCTCCCACTTTTCCCTTCACTCACCACTTTTTGTAGGCATCACACCACTCACCCTTCACTCACTTCATTTTTTTTTTTTTTTTTTAAATAAAACAAACTTTTTATTTTGTAGAATATGTAAAAATTAAAAACTAAAACAACAACATTTACATAATACCACACAAACAAACACACACAGATCTTCCATAAACAAACACAAACAAACAAATTTGGTTGCATGAACCTGGAAGCCCAAATGTTTTTAGTAGCCCAAATATTAACCAAACCCAAACACACACAAACAAACACACACAAATTGGTTGTCTTCTTCCTTCATTTGTTGCTGCAACACACACACAAACACACACAGATCAATAAAAAAAAAATTAAAAACAAAACCCAACGTTCCAATCCAACGGTAACAAAGCCCCAACGTTCGAATTTTTCTCCCCTCCCCGTGCGTGAAGGCTACCGTGCGGTGTGGAGGCACCGGCGGCGGTGTTCCCGCAGGGGAAGGGCACCGTGCCGTGCCTCCCCGCACCCACTGCCAAGCCCCTTAGTTGCGAAATATTTATTTACATGTGTAACCGTTACAAATAAAATATATCTACACCAGTACAAGGGATACATAAACAAATATGTCACCTACACATATTTCTAATTGTATATATAGTCATAGTTCTATGCACAAACTTATATAATTAAACGTAAAGTTCACTACAAAATCCATATACACAACCTAATGGGAAACTCACAAGTCCGACGACCACCACCAGCCGTCGTCTGCGCTGTGTGCATGGACATTATAAACAAAGGCGATGTGATCAAATGATTACCATGCCGCCACTTTTTCTACCGTGATTGTCACAATCATTGGGTTTCTCTCAAAAAAAAAGTTGCCTGATTTGTAGCCGTGCAAAAAAAAAATAATTGCCAAAAATCCGCCACCATCGTATATACCATCAGGAAGTGGATCAACCGGACGAAATGTAAGTTTGTCTCACAGATATTTTCGTCGACTAATTTGGTTGCGGTCGTACCAGCTCAAGGAACTAGTTGAAAACCTCTTTTACACTCGGGATCCATGTATAGAATACTAGTGGGAATGTTCTTAATTTGGGAAGTTAATTAAAAAATACCTAAACTAAAGGTTTGCTCAAAAATTACGAATTTTGTACCTTTGCAATATTAATTACTGATTTGAGTGTATGACTATAAACCTTAAACAGTGCTTCTTGTGATCATGTATATATGTAATTAAATGTGTAAAGGACTAAAATGTGTATGACTATTTTTGTTGCTTCATTACTAGTCTTGGTATTGTGTAGGTGTCATAAGTGTTATTGCAAAGATGATTAACATGAGGGACAGCTCATTCGAATTGAGAAGAGATTGACTGGTTGGGGCGGAATGAGAAGCCGGGTTGGTTGATCTCGTACACCCGCAATCCGTTTTGCAACTGGTTTACGATCGCAATAAAAAGACGTCTAGCTGAGATGATTAAGTATAGTGGCTAAGTGGAGAGACATGGCGTCATAAAAGACTTGAACATCCCCAAAATTTTAAAATAAAAACATTTAAGGCTAATGACTTGAAAATGTATTCAACTTGTCAATTTTTGTTCTGTGTAGCCTTAAAAAAAAAAAAAAAAACAACCTTTTCAATTTCGTCTATTATGTGTTATTTTGTGACCGTTTGTTCATGTAAAATGACCATTTTACCATTCGAAATTTGAAAAAAGTAAGGGTAAAATGGTCACAAAATACACACAATAGACGAAATTCAAAAAACTTATATTTTAATAAGAAAACAAATGCTACACAAAACAATAAAAAATGACAAGTTTGATACATTTTCAAGTCATTAGCCCAAAATTTAAAGCAAAGTAAAGAATCAACTGTATGATCTCCATCGTATCAAAAATTAAGTTATAAAATCCTTCATCATGTTCTTTATCCTAACCAACATAAAGAGGTGTAGTTATGCGTTAAAAATATATTTAAAAAGACTCAAGAGAAAGCCAAATTGAAGTCTCGTCCCCTTTAAAGTCGACCATGTACAGTCAGATTTCATAGTTTGGATTGAACTCAAAGAGTACATGTTTATGATACTTTGAATTTATAGAAATCGAGTTTGTTTCGACCTTCAACCACCAAAGAGAGACGCTCTAAATGGCTAGATAAAATCTGTCTCACTCTTGGATTTGGATGTATATTAGAAGTAAGCATTCTCGTCCTCGACTGATCCGTTGGATATCAAATCCAATCTCCTCTTAGAGCAGTTTCATCAGTAACGCACGAGGTGCGTTATTTGTGTTTTAACGTGCGTTATTTAAACGTGCGTTAACGCACCGGCTTAATCCATTAACCCGGCGTTAAGGTGATTTGCTTAAAAGAAAAACTTTTTTTTGTAACTTTTGGCCCCTCTAAAATTTATAACATTTGGAATATAAGATAATGGAAATTGCAAAACACCCAGTTTACTTTTGTTCGAGTACTGTGACGGATTCAGTGGTTCATGTGGCGTGTCTTTATTAAGGAAGGACTCATCCCTGTTGAATGGATGTATGAAATGGGTTACAGTAGGTCCTTTAGACATTCTTTGGTTCCAGAAGTTGAGACAATTCTTGGAAAAGAATAGCATTTTCAAAGTTTTGAAGTTTGATATTTTTTGGGTATATCCTCAAGTTCATTTATTTTCTGCAATTTATTGGTTTTTATTTGCTCTTAAACATTGATATAAATTAATGACTAATAGAAAGTTGTGTTTACCAATTGTCTTATAGGAGGATATCATAGATATTTAGGAGTTAAAGTTGATCCAGTTTCCACCTAATGAACTCGAACATGTTGAAATAAGGGAAACAGTGTTTTATGTAGCTCTTATGGATGTTGTGCTTTGGTGTTGTCGGCCTCGATCTCTAACTTTAGAACTGGCTCATTATACTGACCAAGGTGATGTTCTCAGGTAAGATTTGTATGTATTTACGTTTGTAAAATGTTAATTAGCCGTTTGTTTATATATATATTGTTGGAAAAATGAGTTTTGCAAAGTGATTTTTGCAAACTTTGGACATTATTTAATATATGTATATGTTACATATATTTGTGTTACTTGGGGGCGTTTTGTTCTCCTCCAAGAGAGCTTTGCAACGAGCTAAAGTATGTCCAAAATAGAGTTGAAATGAATGAGATATTGTGTCTCAAAGTGAAGCACATGAAACACAAAAATTGGAAAAGTAGAACTATCCCACATCGCTTAGAAAAGGAAGTGGAGACTAGTTTATAAGGGAATCCTTGTACTAGCTTTCAAATTCCTTTAGGTGAGCTATGCTCCCACTCCTACGTGCGCGCGCGCAAGGGGTGCAGAAAATGGGATTTCTGGACCAAAATGGGTTCGAAGCTTCTGAATTCATGCGAGCCTGCACGACCTGCGAACACGAATGCCAGCTCCGAAACCTCGCCTACGTGGCTCTAATACCATGTTGGAAGGTTATGAATTTCCCTAGATTTGCATTCATCTCAAAACCGTATATATTGATTACATGTGATGATTCTAGAGACTAAGGATGGGCTAGGCCTAATATAATACAAATGAGCCATAATACAAAACAATAACTAGAACTATATAAATGTCATCTAATACTCTTCAGACTTGAATTCATTGTTGAAAGACCTATCTTTTGGTCAATCAACCTCTAAAAAATCACCTTTATAAAGGAAGAATGTACACTATTTATCCTTTTCTTTTGTCAACTACTGAGTAATAGCATTTGTATGTGTACACCACATTCTTTTGTCATCTTGTTAATATCCAAACTGTTGTCCAAGAATCATGATAATGCAGCATGCAAATTGTGAGATTTCTTCATCAGTTGGATTGTGGAACGTATTTGTGATGACAGAAGTACAAAAAGTGACCGGTGAGGTTATAAAATTAGTGATAATCCGATACAGTGAACATGTTTAAGTAACTCTGGTATATGATTACTCTGCTTTTTGTTGTTTGCATTTTAACTGATGGGTTTGAATCTTAGTAACAATGTTATTGCAAAGAGGGTGAAGGAAAAAGGGCAAAATATGTTTTACAAAACTAGTAGGGTACCCGCGCGTTGCAGCGGCGGGTACCCTGAAATTAAATTTTTCGGTGAATCATGTATTTTAGTTTATTATGTTCTTTTTGACAATAAATTTACGGATATCAAGAATTTCGTTTAGGCCGTGCCCGTTCGGGCTCGAGCTTGTTTGGCCCGTACCCGTTTGGGCTCAAGCCCATTTGGCCCGTTGCCCGTTCGGGCCTGAATATTTGTATAATATGCTTTATTATTTTTATTAGTGACATTTAATGTAGGAATTGTGTTTAATTTGGTTGTACAATATGCTTGATAATTTGTATTTGTGATGTAAGGGGTGTTTTAATAATTGTATCAATTGTATTTATTGACCAATTAATTAATTGACTATATTAAATATCATTAATGTGGTTTTTTTTTAATATGTGCATTAAAGTGATGTACACTATGCTTCTTGTCTTGTAAGTCTGAAAATTATGTGTATTAAAGTGGTGTACATGCATCTTTCTTATTAAAGAAATGTTTTTGGTCTTAAACATTTTAAGACTTCTAAATATAAATGTCATAAATATAGTATAGATGATGCAATTTTTACATTTTACTTTTTGATGTCGTGCAAAAGTGTTCTGGGTTAAACCGAAAATGTCAAGCCCTTCTAATGAACCTGGCCCAACCCATAGCTAGTTTGGGTTGCACTACTTTTGACGAGATAGCAGCTCATATATGTAGGCAAGGCTGTCAAACTCGCGAGTTTACACGTAAGATCGTACGATCTTACGTGCACACCAGTCAAAATCGTGTAGGATCGTGGTAGGATCGCATCTGAGGTAGGATCGTAAGTAAGATCGTAGGATCGACACGCGATCCGAGTTCACTTTTTTTTTTTTTTTTTTTTTTTTTTTTTTTTTTTAATCTTTTAAGTCCATCCCACTTGCTTAGGCAAAAAAAACAAACGTGTGTTTTACTAATGTCTAATGAGTAAACCACTATTGTTTCAGTTTCTAAATAGATTATAGTTTATATATAGTTTTCTACTTTTCTAAATAGATTATAGTCTAAAAGTGTTCAATAGTTTAATTTACTTTACTTTACTGTGATTAAACTAATCAAAGAGTATGTTTTGAAATGCCACTTATGAAACGTTTGTTTTCTTGAAATCATATTATGGCTCATATATTTTGAGACATTTAGGACCTATGTTATGTAATATTATTCAACTAAATCGTTAATGTAACGATTGAAATTTGCCTTTTTTGTGTTTTACTATTACTTTGGTGTTTGAACTTTGAACTTTGTCATTTTCAAGAGGATATTATATGAATTTATCTTTGACGTTGAGTAGAAACGTAAAACAGTTTGACTCGTATATCATTTGTTTACAAAATATGACAAATTGGTAGGATCGTAGGATCGCGATCCGATCTTACGATCTCGATCTTGCAAAAACAAAAATGATCCTGCGCGGGATCGCGATCTTGACAGCCTTGTATGTAGGTCATAGGTCGGCATTAGAAACTATTGGACTTTGAACTACGTTTGACCTTTTCAGTCAACACCATATCAAAGTTCAGATACGATTCTTTTAAAAGTACTATTATTTCCATCTTAGTTGTCAGAAATGCTACGCTTTTATTTTGTGTGTCAAAACTAATATAAGCATACTGTGGAGTTGATAAAACTCGGGCTTGAATTCGCGGAAACACGAAGACTAAAGTTGATTTAGGGGTTCCCAAACCAGCCTTTGACTCAATTTATTTGCGAAAGCTACCACTGATGTAATTAATGCCTGAAGTAGTTGCTAAGTACCAGTTTGTTATGAGACAACCTTAAATGGCATCTCCTGTATTTTTGGCAGATGTGTGTGAGTAAAAGTGAGAAAATGCGAGAGAAATGCATTCTTGGCAACCACGAAACTAAAAACGCTTTTGTCACCCACCTATATTGTACTTCAACCTATTATCTTCTTAATATTAACGTTTAATTTCCATTTATGCTAAAATCTAAATCTATATTGGGGTGGTAATATAGAATGTAAAATTGGTAATATAGAATGTAAAACTGGCAAAATAGGGAGCCGTTTTATAAAACCCGCATTATATTGAAATTATAAATTTGGAATTTTTGAAAGTTTATTGTGACGAGATATTTTACGAACCTTGGTACTTGATTTTTAATCATACGATGTTTATGAGATTTGGTTATTTATTTATGGTTTGTTTGATTCGGTCGTGATGATTTATTTTATGATCGTTACTTTGGCACTACATTGACTCCGACACTAGATTAACCTAACGAATTTTAATCTTTTACAAAACGGTAGCGATTCACCGTTAAATAAATATTACGTCTTTCATACATATCGATATATTCCGGGAAATGTTGTTGGGAAAATCATTTATGACGTGTACGAACATGTTTGGCGACGTTTAATATTTTTGGGAACTAATAATCATGTTACGGGAAAAACCAATTAATAACATTTCTTAAATGCCAAAGTTATTGTGGCTAGTTTTGGAAAAATGAGACTTGAGGGACCAATATGCAAATTTCGGGTATAATACCCTTCTCCCCTAACCCTAACCCTCATTATAACAAATAACCAACACACCCTCTTCTCTCCCTCTTGTCGCCGCCCATCTGCATCACCGACACCATCACCACCGCCGGTCACCACCATACACCACCACCACCAAAATACTCCCCATCACCTTCTTGCTCTTGTGGTGTGAAACACGCGCCTCTCCCTTTCGTTTTTATTAATACCGCCGCACCACACACCACACGCCACCACACCATCATTTTTCTTGGTTGTCATTCGATTTGAAGGTGAGAAAACATGAGTTTTGGGTCGGGTTTGACTATTTTGAGTCGAACTCGAACTGAATCTTGGTATTTTGGGATGTTAAAATTCGAAATGGAAATGGGTTTTGATATAAAAACGAGTTTGGTATCCATGGGGGTCGATTCTTGAATTATTGGTGCTCGGATTTGGATTTTTGGACGCGTTTGGTTTGGGTTGTGGCTCGTATTGAGCTCGACCGAGACCCTAGGTCTCGGTGTGATCACTCCTCGACTCGATTGAGAGTCTTGGAGGTGTTGTGGTTCTATTATTTTTGATTCTTGATGATTTGGTTAATTGCTAGTTGGAGTTTTGGTCGATTGTGGCTCTCGACTTGTTGTTGTTGTTGTTTTGATTCTCGGCCGACACCCCCTTCGCGGGCTGTTTTGAGTCGAGAGGCTCTTTAGAGCTAGCCGAGACCAAGAGGTCTCGGGTGAGGTTATTTTTATGGTTTGTAACCTCATAAGTTGACCCGGGTTTGACTTGGTAAGTCGACCCGTATGATTGGTATATTTTTGTTTTGGTTCATATTGTGTTAATATTTCATGTTGTGGCATATGTTGGACCGAAGCTTTGGATGTTGGTTTACTTGTATTGTGATTTGGAGATGTGTTGACGAGTAGGGAATTGGGGACCGATTGTGAGACGGTCAATTAGATGACGGAGATAGGTTAGTTGGGTGCCGTAGTCGGACCCTCATGTTGTAGCACGTGGGTATGGGATTGTTTGGACGGAGTTGATATATTTATTTGTGGCTTGATTCTTATTACTTTGGACTTGGACTATGAGCCGAGGGTCATGACTCGGACATGTGACCAAATTCTATGACTCGATAAATATTTAAAAGTCGATATTAAAAATAATACTCGTAATAATATTATTAAGAATATAATCGTTTATATACGTATATAGACGTGTTAAACGTATATATATATATATATATATATATATATATATATATATATATATATATATATATATATATATATATATATATATATATATATATATAAATGCGTATATTAATAATAGAACGATCACGAGTAAACGTATAATAATAAAGCGATAGTTATTATACTATGCAAATAGTGTAATAAATGTCGGGATATTGTTATAAATAATAATTATATAAATAATAGCGAAATATAAGTTGGGCAACGAATAATTAAAAATGTGGTTTTGTTTATAAATTAGAAACTTATCGAGTTATACGAATTGTGGGTCTTTAAAGTCCAAGTGGGCTTTATATTGTGACTTTTGTGTTGTCACGGATATATGACGATTAATATAAACATTTTATATATCAAGTGACTCATTCTAGATCGAGTTATTTGACGATATAAAATGAGAATATTAATGGGCATCGTATCCCACGACGCCCATAGGATGTGGTATATATTTTAGGATAATGAGTTACTATATGTCTCGTGGAATTTGGCCGATTCGACGATATATATAGGGAATTCATTTGACTACGACATATACCAAATAGAAACTTATGTGCAATGTGTTTTAGGTTGGGTATAATTTTGGAACGATATATTACGTAAATAAATATGGGAGATTATCAAATCGATGGATTTAATAAGCTTCGATAATTATTTAAATAATATGTTGGGCTAACATTAGACCTATAGTTGTCTTATTATTGTTCTTTGTTGTGGCTTTTTGGTTTGAGCTGTGTCGACCCTCCACCCGTATGGATACCAAACGTCGAATTTCAAATGAATATGAAGTTAATTCGAGAAATGGATATTTTTGGAAAGTAAAATGGAATACGTTCGGGAATGGGAATATTTGATTTTGAGGAAATGATTTCTGAACGAGTTTGATATTGTTAGGAAGTGCCGAGTCTGTAGTCGCTGTTACATGAGTTGCTTGAGATTACTTACGTCTTTCTTCTATCGTTTCTTTTGAGGATTTCTGGACTTGAGGTGAGTCATAGCCCCACTTTTACTCTTGAACTTTGTTTTCAATACTTGGGGTGAGAAACGTGCAAATGTTTTATGTGGACTATTATCGCTTTCTTTATTTATTTCAAAACTTGCTATGCTTATAGAACTAGGTAGGATTAAGCGAGGCCTAGTCCCGAACTAGGTAAGCTATTGATTTAGTTATTGAGCGAGGCCTAGTCCCAAACTAGGTAAGCTATTGGATTGATTATAGAGAGAGGCCTAGACTTGAGCTAGGTAAGCTATTGATTGGATTGATTTGAGCTATAGCGTGCACCTATAGGGTTGATTTGATTTGGTTGGATTATTTTGGTTGGATTATTTTGGTTAGATGATTGAGGCCTAGTCTAGCTAGCAAGCGTTTTGCGTAAATGTCCACTATATTGAATTATGAATCTAAACCTATGATCTCACCAGCGAAAGCTGACTTTTAGCACGTTTTCTCAGGTAATTAAGTGATGCTCTGCGGATGCTTGGGATTGGAGGCTTGGCATTTGGCACCGGTTATGGATCTATATTTTCTAAAACTCTGATAACTATTGTGGACCTATATTTATTTCTTTTGGGCCTGACTTTGGATGATTTTGGGATAAATGTAAACTTTAAAACCCCGCGTGGTTGCATTTTATTATGTTTACTTTATCTCGTTCTTTTATGTCTTGTGTTTGGATACCAATCCCTGTAGCACCCCGAAAGCTTGTTGAGTCTTCCGCTGTACCAAATTTTGGGGGTGTTACAGATTGGTATCAGAGCCAAGGTTATAGAGAACTAGGTAAATAGACACCTAAACTATAACCGATTTTTATAGAAAACGATCCTCGACCATTGCCCGCCAGCCCGCCAAGCCGAAGCATCATTGTTTATTATTGAGGTATTATGAGATTATTGAGACGATTATAGACTTGGGATTTCTTGAGATGATTTGAGGATTTAAGGTTTATTGATTTAGTGATATGATGCGTTTTGAGGAATTATATGCGTTTTGAGGAATTATATGCGTTTTGAGGAATTAGATGGCTTAATTGTTTTGAGAATGGTTTTAGTAATGCGGTATTTTAAAATCTTTCTTGATTATATACGATTTGGAATTTTATGATGATTTTTGGATATGGTATTTTGAGTTCGCGGTTTAGTTGTTTTGAAACACTTACACCTACCCTACGCCGTTGTCACAGACTATGGCCTCCCATACGCCTGATGTTGTTGAGGATATTCTTGATACACCGGTATTGCCAGCACAGTTCACCATGGCTCCTGCTGACCCTTACCAGGTTGCCATGCATTCAGCTACTATGACACCGACAGGTTCTACTTCAGCACCACCTGCTGCATCTACGCAGGGACCCTCATCTCCTTTAGGGCTCCCTGGTACATCGAGGCAGCTTACTCTTCATCAGGCTTTGGCTCGTGTGGCTCCACATTTTACCCACCGAGCTACGGCACGTATGTCGGTACGCCCTACTTCACCACCTTTACAGATTGATGCTCATTCTCTTCTGTCTGAGGCGCCACCCGCATCATTGCGTCGTCGTCCTAGATCACCTACCCCTTCACCACATGGTTCACCTGTTAGGAGACGACGATTGATGATGTACTCTTCCGATGAGGAGGAGGAGTACGAGGGTGAGGATGAGGCTGATGACCCTCAGGAGGCTGAGCAGGGTGATGATGATGACCCTGAGGAGGAGGATGACCCTCAGGAGGATGAGATGCCTGATGATGATGATGTGTTAGTACCACCAGCTCAGGCTGAGGAGCCTGATTCACCTGTACATCCGATTGAGCCTGATTCACCTGATCATCCGTTTTTGTTTGAGTTGCCACCTGGTAGTCCCGTTGAGTCGGATGCACCTTCCGAGGTTTCTGCTGAGCATGCAGAGTTAGGTGAGGTTGGTAGGTTGTGGGCTCAGATTACGGATCTTGGTGAGAGAGTTGCACATATATCTGATCGACTTGAGAGGGTTATTGGAGAGTTCATAGCGGATCTGAGAGTGGATATAAATGTGGTTGTGGGCAGGACTACTGAGATGAGGAGAGTTTTGATGGAGGTTCATGAGCATATCGATAGTTTACAGCGAGGTTTTGTTACAGCTAGAGAGGCCGACCGCAAGCTATGGCAAAGGAATGCCGAGCTGGAGAAGGAGGTGGCTGACCTCAAGAGAGACCGAGACACCCATAGCGTGGAGCTAGGATCGTTATGGAGGGATCTTGATGGCTTGAGGCAGGAGTTGAGGAGCCTCCGCCAGCAGCGTGGCTAGTTGCTTGGGTATGTTGTTTTGTTGCTTTCTTAACCGAGGAGTGTTCGGTTAGAAAAGCTAGTTATCATATTTTGATGTATTTTGTTCAGTATTCGTCTCTTTTGGAACGATTAGTACGTTTTGTGTTATCCCGGAACGATGTTAGATCGCTATTTTATGGTTGATGGTTATTAGTATATGGTATTATGTGATTTTGGGTGTTATGGAAATTGAGTCCTTATCCGTTTTGTTGATGTTTCATGGTGTATTGTTACTATTCTTTCCGTGACTTGGCTTCGTTGAATTTCTTTTGTTGAGCATATTGATAAGTTCTATCGGAGACTCACGAACTTGTGTGATGTTTTAGATCAATGGCCCCACGAAGAAACCCAGTTAGAGCTACCAGAACTGGACCTGCAACGACTACCCCTGGTCGTCGAGGTCGCCGTCCTACTCGAAATGTTGAGACCCCTACTCCTGATAACCTGGACACTACTAACCGCAACAACAGGAATCAAAATGTTGATGTTCAGGGAGACAATGATCATGTTCCACTTAATGCACCTACTGTGGATCAAACAATGATCAATCAACTTGTGGAGCAACGAGTTGCTGAGCTACTAGCTGAGTCAAATCATTCCAACAATTCTGCTGGAACATTTCCACCTGTTCGTGCTAATGGATGTAACTACAAGGAGTTTAAGATTTGTGGACCTATTGAGTTTGGTGGAACTGAAGGTGTGGTTTACTTGGTTAGGTGGATAGAGAAGACTGAGTCTGTGTTTAATGTCAGTGGTTGTGCGGAGAATACAAAGGTAAAGTTTGCTTCTTTTACCTTCAAGGATGAAGCCTTAACTTGGTGGAACAATTACCGTAACTCGGTTGGGAGTGATGTGGCTTATGCTATGACTTGGGAGCAATTTAAGTCTTTGTTGATTCAGACTTACTGCCCAAGGAATGAGATTAAGAAGTTGGAAATTGAGTTCTGGAACCACAAAGTGAAAGGTACCGATATGGCAACTTACAATCGCTGTTATCGAGAGTTGGCCTTACTCTGTCCCGATATGGTTAGGACTGAGACCCAAAAGATTGAGAGGTATACCGATGGATTGCCGGTAGCTACAAGGAACGATGTGATTTCTGCTAAGCCTGCAAACATTCATGAGGCTATCACTATCGCCCAACAATTGATGGACTCTTTGGCATTGGAAGAAGCTGAGAAGGATAAGAATGGAAAGAGAAAGAGGGATGATCACTCTAAGGGTAATGATCGTCGAAACAAGAGACAAGCAACTACTAGAGCTTATGCCATGGGAGATGGAGACAAGAAGAACTACAATGGAGATGCACCCAAATGTAACCAATGTTACAAGCATCATTCTGGTCGATGTACTGTGATGTGCAAGAATTGCTCTAAGATGGGACACATAGCTAAGGATTGTAGAGCTCGACCACTTGCTATGGTTCAAGCTACTCCTGAAACTATGAACAAAGCAAATGTTACTTGCTATGGATGTGGAAAGAAAGGACATTATCGGAATGAGTGTAGGGAATCGTGGAACCGAGGGAATCAAGGATCGGGTGGTAATGGGTACAATAATGGAAACCGTGGAGCTGGAGGAAACCGTGGACGGCAAGATAATGGGGACCAACGTGTGGAAGCTGGAGCTGCTCATGGAAGAGTGTATGCACTTGGGAACGAAAGAGGAGAAGATCCGAATGTTGTAACTGGTACGTTCCTTCTCAATAATCGTTATGCTTCCATACTATTTGATACTGGTGCCGATAAGAGTTTTGTGTCCACTAAGTTTGCACCCTTACTTGAGAAACCCCCGATGGCCTTAGGAATTGGTTATGATGTAGAGTTAGCTAATGGAAACATAGAGAGGATTAAGACTATCATTCGCGGTTGCACGTTAAACTTTCTGAACCGTCCTTTCAACATAGATCTTCTACCCGTCACGTTAGGAAGTTTTGATGTCATTATTGGTATGGATTGGTTGTCGAAGTATCGTGCTCATATAATTTGCGATGAGAAGATCGTGCGTGTGCCTTACGGCAAGGAAATTCTGAACATACCAGGAGATGGAAAGGATTTGAGAGGCCCATCTAGATTAGCGGTCGTATCTTGCACTAAGTTGCCGAAGCTAATAGAAAAAGGAAGTTTCTTTTTCTTAGCCCAAATTTCTGAGAAAGGAGAGAAGGAGAAGAAACAAAGGTGCATTGGAGATGTACCTATAGTTCGTGATTTTTCGGATGTGTTTCCCGATGGCTTGCTGGGAATTCCACCTAATAGACAAGTGGAATTTCAATTTGAGTTGATACCTGGTGCTGCACCTGTAGCACGAGCGCCTTATCGTCTTGCACCTACTGAATTGGAAGAGTTGTCGAAAGAATTAGCGGAGTTAGCCGAAAAGGGATTCATAAGACCAAGTTCTTCGCCTTGGGGAGCCCCGGTTTTATTTGTGAAGAAGAAGGATGGATCGTTTCACATGTGTATTGATTATCGAGAGTTGAACAAGTTAACGGTGAAGAATAGATATCCGTTACCGAGGATCGACGATTTGTTTGATCAGCTTCAAGGATCGAGCGTGTATTCGAAAATCGATTTGAGATCGGGATATCATCAGCTTCGAGTTCGCGAGGAAGATATTCCGAAAACGGCTTTCAGAACCCGTTACGGGCTTTACGAGTTTCAGGTAATGCCGTTTGGGTTGACTAACGCACCGGCGGTATTCATGGATCTCATGAATCGGGTGTGTAAGCCATACTTAGATAAATTCGTGATCGTGTTCATCGATGACATTCTGTTATATTCGAAGAGTGAGAAGGAGCATGAGGAGCATCTAAGACTTATCTTAGAATTGCTCAGGAAGGAGAAACTGTATGCCAAGTTTTCGAAATGTGAATTTTGGATTCCGACGGTACAATTTCTAGGACATGTGATTGATAGACAAGGAGTTCATGTTGATCCTGCTAAGATTGAAGCGATTAAAGATTGGGCTGCACCTACGACCCCAACAGAAGTTCGTCAATTTTTGGGATTAGCCGGTTATTACCGAAGATTCATTGAGGGATTTTCGAAGATAGCAAAACCGTTGACCAAATTGACTCAAAAGAGTGTTAAGTATGAATGGGGAGATAAGGAAGAGGAAGCATTTCAGTTACTTAAGGAGATGTTGTGTAGTGCTCCTATCTTGGCGTTTCCCGAAGGTAACGAGGATTTTGTCGTCTATTGTGACGCTTCACATAAAGGTTTAGGAGCTGTGTTAATGCAACGAGAGAAAGTGATAGCTTATGCTTCCCGACAGCTCAAGAAGCATGAGAAGAACTACACCACCCATGATTTGGAGTTAGGTGCTGTGGTTTTTGCTTTGAGGATATGGAGACATTACTTGTATGGAACCAAGTGTGTAGTGTTTACTGACCACAAAAGTCTGCAACACATTCTGAACCAAAAAGAGCTTAACATGAGGCAGCGACGTTGGATTGAGCTGCTAAGCGATTATGATTGTGAAATTCGCTACCATCCGGGTAAAGCAAACGTTGTTGCTGATGCTCTTAGTCGAAAGGAGAGAATTCCACCGTTACGAGTTAGGTCATTAGGAATGACTATCGTATCGCCATTACCGTCTATTAGAAGCTCAAACGGAAGCGTTGAAAGCAGAGAATCGAGCTGCTGAGAACATCTTTGGGATGGCAGAAAATGAGAAGGGATTTGTTAGGCGTTCGGATGGAGTATTATGTTTTGGAGAGCGAAGTTGGGTACCATTGTATGGAGGAATTCGAGAGTTGATTATGCATGAGTCGCATAAGTCAAGATACTCTATTCATCCTGGGTCTGACAAAATGTACCAGGATTTGAAAAAGTTATATTGGTGGCCAAATATGAAGGCAGATATAGCGTTGTATGTTAGTAAGTGCTTGACTTGCTCTAAGGTTAAAGCCGAACATCAAAGACCGTCAGGATTATTGACGCAGCCAGAACTTCCGGTTTGGAAATGGGAGCGGATTACGATGGACTTTATTACCAAATTACCAAAGACAGCTAGCGGTTGCGATGCTATATGGGTAATTGTGGATCGTTTGACTAAGTCTGCTCATTTCCTGGCGATTAGTGAATATGATAGTGTGGATAAACTTGCGAGATTGTATGTGAAGGAGATTGTTTCTCGTCATGGAGTTCCGATATCGATTATTTCGGATCGCGACAGCCGCTTCACGTCAGCATTGTGGCGATCACTTCAAACCGCTTTGGGGAAGAGACTTGATATGAGTACTGCATATCACCCCCAAACCGATGGTCAAAGTGAAAGAACTATTCAAACTTTGGAGGATATGCTTCGTGCATGCATCATAGACTTTGGTAAAGGCTAGGAGAAATATCTACCCCTTGCGGAGTTCTCCTACAACAATAGCTACCACACAAGTCTTAAGGCTGCACCATTTGAAGCTTTATATGGTCGTAAATGTCGTTCACCTATTGGTTGGGCAGAAGTTGGAGATAGCCAACTCACAGGCCCTGAGCTTATCTTGGAAACTACTGAGAAAGTAACGCAAATTCGAGATCGACTGCAAGCAGCTAGAGATAGGCAGAAAAGCTACGCCGATCAGAGGCGTAAACCCCTAGAATTCCAGGTTGGAGACAAAGTGATGTTGAAAGTCTCGCCTTGGAAGGGTGTGATACATTTTGGGAAACGTGGGAAACTTAATCCCCGCTACATTGGACCATTTCTTATTTTGGAAAGAATTGGGCCCGTAGCGTATCGTTTGGAATTACCTATGGAACTGAGTAAAGTTCATGATGTGTTTCATGTTAGCAATCTGAAGAAATGCCTTTAAGAGAAAACACCAGTTATACCAATCAAGGATATTCGTGTGGATGAAAGTTTGAATTTTGTGGAAGAGCCGATTGAGATAATGGATAGAGAGATCAAACGACCCAAGAGGAGTCGTATTCCGCTCATCAAAGTTCGTTGGAATTCGCGGCATGGACCGGAATTTACGTGGGAACCTGAGGATGAGTTTTGAAAGAGATATCCGAAGTTTTTCACTTCGTAGATGGGTTATTTCGAGAGATACCCGGGACGGGTTCCTTCTGAGGCTGGGAGGATGTGACAACTGGCAAAATAGGGAGCCGTTTTATAAAACCCGCATTACATTGAAACTATAAATTTGGAATTTTTGAAAGTTTATTGTGACGAGATATTTTACGAACCTTGGTACTTGATTTTTAATCGTACGATGTTTATGAGATTTGGTTATTTATTTATGGTTTGTTTGATTCGGTCGTGATGATTTATTTTATGATCGTTACTTTGGCACTACATTGACTCCGGCACTAGATTAACCTAACGAATTTTAATCTTTTACAAAACGGTAGCGATTCACCGTTAAATAAATATTACGTCTTTCATACATATCGATATATTCCAGGAAATGTTGTTGGGAAAATCATTTATGACGTGTACGAACATGTTTGGCGACGTTTAATATTTTTGGGAACTAATAATCATGTTACGGGAAAAACCAATTAATAACATTTCTTAAATGCCAAATTTATTGTGGCTAGTTTTGGAAAAATGAGACTTGAGGGACCAATATGCAAATTTCGGGTATAATACCCTTCTCCCTTAACCCTAACCCTCATTATAACAAATAACCAACACACCCTCTTCTCTCCCTCTTGTCGCCGCCCACCTGCATCACCGACACCATCACCACCGCCGGTCACCACCATACACCACCACCACCAAAATACTCCCCATCACCTTCTTGCTCTTGTGGTGTGAAACATGCGCCTCTCCCCTTCGTTTTTATTAATACCGCCGCACCACACACCACACGCCACCACACCATCATTTTTCTTGGTTGTCATTCGATTTGAAGGTGAGAAAACATGAGTTTTGGGTCGGGTTTGACTATTTTGAGTCGAACCCGAATTAAATCTTGGTATTTTGGGATGTTAAAATTCGAAATGGAATGGGTTTTGATATAAAAACAAGTTTGGTATCCATGGGGGTCGATTCTTGAATTATTGGTGCTCGGATTTGGATTTTTGGACGCGTTTGGTTTGGGTTGTGGCTCGTATTGAGCTCGACCGAGACCCTAGGTCTCGGTGTGATCACTCCTCGACTCGATTGAGAGTCTTGGAGGTGTTGTGGTTCTATTATTTTTGATTCTTGATGATTTGGTTAATTGCTAGTTGGAGTTTTGGTCGATTGTGGCTCTCGACTTGTTGTTGTTGTTGTTTTGATTCTCGGCCGACACCCCCTTCGCGGGCTGTTTTGAGTCGAGAGGCTCTTTAGAGCTATCCGAGACCAAGAGGTCTCGGGTGAGGTTATTTTTATGGTTTGTGACCTCATAAGTTGACCCGAGTTTGACTTGGTAAGTCGACCCGTATGATTGGTATATTTTTGTTTTGGTTCATATTGTGTTAATATTTCATGTTGTGGCATATGTTGGACCGAAGCTTTGGACGTTGGTTTACTTGTATTGTGATTTGGAGATGTGTTGACGAGTAGGGAATTGGGGACCGATTGTGAGACGGTCAATTAGATGACGGAGATAGGTTAGTTGGGTGCCGTAGTCGGACCCTCATGTTGTAGCACGTGGGTATGGGATTGTTTGGACGGAGTTGATATATTTATTTGTGGCTTGATTCTTATTACTTTGGACTTGGACTATGAGCCGAGGGTCATGACTCGGACATGTGACCAAATTCTATGACTCGATAAATATTTAAAAGTCGATATTAAAAATAATACTCGTAATAATATTATTAAGAATATAATCGTTTATATACGTATATAGACGTGTTAAACGTGTATATATATATATATATATATATATATATATATATATATATATATATATATATATATATATATATATATATATATATATATATATATATAAATGCGTATATTAATAATAAAACGATAACGAGTAAACGTATAATAATAAAGCGATAGTTATTATACTATGCAAATAGTGTAATAAATGTCGGGATATTGTTATAAATAATAATTATATAAATAATAGCGAAATATAAGTTGGGCAACGAATAATTAAAAATGTGGTTTTGTTTATAAATTAGAAACTTATCGAGTTATACGAATTGTGGGTCTTTAAAGTCCAAGTGGGCTTTATATTGTGACTTTTGTGTTGTCACGGATATATGACGATTAATATAAACATTTTATATATCAAGTGACTCATTCTAGATCGAGTTATTTGACGATATAAAATGAGAATATTAATGGGCATCGTATCCCACGACGCCCATAAGATGTGGTATATATTTTAGGGTAATGAGTTACTATATGTCTCGTGGAATTTGGCCGATTCGACGATATATATAGGGAATTCATTTGACTACGACATATACCAAATAGAAACTTATGTGCAATGTGTTTTAGGTTGGGTATAATTTTGAAACGATATATTACGTAAATAAATATGGGAGATTATCAAATCGACGGATTTAATAAGCTTCGATAATTATTTAAATAATATGTTGGGCTAACATTAGACCTATAGTTGTCTTATTATTGTTCTTTGTTGTGGCTTTTTGGTTTGAGCTGTGTCGACCCTCCACCCGTATGGATACCAAACGTCGAATTTCAAATGAATATGAAGTTAATTCGAGAAATGGATATTTTTGGAAAGTAAAATGGAATACGTTCGGGAATGGGAATATTTGATTTTGAGGAAATGATTTCTGAACGAGTTTGATATTGTTAGGAAGTGCCGAGTCTGTAGTCGCCGTTACGTGAGTTGCTTGAGATTACTTACGTCTTTCTTCTATCGTTTCTTTTGAGGATTTCTGGACTTGAGGTGAGTCATAGCCCCACTTTTACTCTTGAACTTTGTTTTCAATACTTGGGGTGAGAAACGTGCAAATGTTTTATGTGGACTATTATCGCTTTCTTTATTTATTTCAAAACTTGCTATGCTTATAGAACTAGGTAGGATTAAGCGAGGCCTAGTCCCGAACTAGGTAAGCTATTGATTTAGTTATTGAGCGAGGCCTAGTCCCAAACTAGGTAAGCTATTGGATTGATTAAAGAGCGAGGCCTAGACTTGAGCTAGGTAAGCTATTGATTGGATTGATTTGAGCTATAGCGTACACCTATAGGGTTGATTTGATTTGGTTGGATTATTTTGGTTAGATGATTGAGGCCTAGTCTAGCTAGCAAGTGTTTTGCGTAAATGTCCACTATATTGAATTATGAATCTAAACCTATGATCTCACCAGCGAAAGCTGACTTTTAGCACGTTTTCTCAGGTAATTAAGTGATGCTCTGCGGATGCTTGGGATTGGAGGCTTGGCATTTGGCACCGGTTATGGATCTATATTTTCTAAAACTCTGATAACTATTGTGGACCTATATTTATTTCTTTTGGGCCTGACTTTGGATGATTTTGGGATAAATGTAAACTTTAAAACCCCGCGTGGTTGCATTTTATTATGTTTACTTTATCTCGTTCTTTGATGTCTTGTGTTTGGATACCAATCCCCGTAGCACCTCGAAAGCTTGTTGAGTCTTCCGCTGTACCAAATTTGATTGGCTCCAAACGATCAACCTAATTGACCAGGTGAATGGTCAACCAAGTCAAACTGCTCAGAGTCAATCTCCGTGGAAATATAGGGTTTCCCCGGGTCATTATGTCCCGACGAGGTGTGATGGTAATCAAAACGGGTTTGTGATCGAGTGAATTTGGACAGAAATGGGGTTTGAGTGATTTGTATGATTACAATACGATATGAGGAATGAAAATAACTTAGAAACACTATAAAAACAATTACTGACGATCAGATACACTAAAAACGTGAGTTAAACCTAATAACGCGTACGTTTGATTTAAAGTTACGTAGACGTACGAAATAAAACGCGAGTTTTGTGAAATAAAATATCTACGGATATGAAAATTACATTTTTACAATCCTAATGATAAAAGAAAATTTTTAGAAAAAGAGAAATTATTTTTACACTATTTAATTAATTACTAATTTCCTATTTACTTTTAATTATTTAAAATACCCTAAAATACAAATTATTAGGAAATTAACCTAGAAAAATAAAACTTAAATTTGAAAAAATCTAAAATAATATAAAACTAATTTTAAAACTGAAAATATATTTTTAAGACTTTTTAAATAATTATTATTAATTATTAACTAATTATTAATTAATAAAAACTAATGTTAATTATTAAAAATACTTAATGAAAAGAGAAAAATATGAAAAAGTTACTGAAATTATTTTATAGCTACTGGAACCTAGGAAAATTATAAAAATGAGAATAGCTTTTTAAATAAGCTGAAAATAAGCTAAAAAGCTTAAATAGAAGCTATCACTTTTTGAAAAGTTGGATTTTCTTTGATTTTCTTTTACAAACCTATTATACAAATAAAAATAGGAAACTTTTGTGAAGACAACTTTTGTGGAATTAAAAAATAAGTTGTGTGTGGGCTAATATGCTTAACAGCTTAATCAAATGGGCTAGAACATGGATTTCAAGCTCAAATAAGCTTGCAATAAGCTATCTGACTGGAACCAAAGGCTAAATAAGCTAGAAACAAGTGAGGGGCAGTGGATATAAGCTAGAGAAACAACAAAAAGGGCACTGAATAAGCTGAGAATGCAAATAAGCAAATCCAAGAACCCCACAGAACCAACAGGTTTAGGGGGCAATGTGTAGGCCTCAAAAAGCTTATCTAATAAGCTCAACAAGGGGAAATAAGCTTGGAACCATTAAGTTGTTCACTGGAGTGTCCAAAAACCAAATAAGCTTATAGTGGGGCCCATTGCTAAGCTCAAAAGAAGCTTATGAATGTGGCTGAAGTACACTGATTTATCAGTGTATGCTGAAAAGTGAGACAAGCTCCAAGCTTAAATTTAGCTTACCTAATAAGCTGAGAATGATAAGCTAAGCACATGAACAATAAACCAGCCATAAGGGCTTTCAGAAACAACAACAAGCTCTCAATTCGCTTCACTAATGAACTCTTTCTGAGCTTATGAACAAGGACTGCTGTGGTGGTGTAGGGGTAGTGGACAGGTCACAAAGATTGACCAAATAAGCTACGATTGAGTAAGCTCAAACCCAAAATAAGCCAAGATCTTAAGAGTTGTACTAACAAGCTTCCTAAAAAGCCAAAAAGATAATGGTGGGGTCCACTAGTGAAGTCATAAAGAGCTTATGAAATCTGATCTAAAACCTGGTGCAGGGCATGAAATTTTCAGACAGGCTCAAATAAGCAGTTGGAAAAGCTACTAAAAAAAATCTTAAAAATATTCTAAGAGTTGGTTCCTAAAGTTAAGCTGGCAATCATTCACTAGCAACAAATTCAAACCCTAACTCTAACCACAAAAATCATTAAAAATCCTTGAACTTTTGAGATTCTGCCTAAGGTGTAGTATTTGACTTTTCTTAATTGTGAACCAAGATTGACTTTGGTGAGATTTCTTACATCCTAGATCATTAAATAGGCTGGACTAACCCTAAAGGCACCTAAATTAAGCAACCAAAACTAATTCTAAGCTAAATGAGGGACATTGCAAACCCAAATCTCCAACAGTTAAGCTGTAGGGAAGATTTGAATAGAGTTTTGACTTTTCCTAATTGAACTCTAGTTTTTATGACATAAACTGCTGTAACTAGCCTATTGTGAACTATTTTGACCAATTTCATGGAATGAAACTTGCTTCAACACAGAGTTTGCCCAATTACCAAACACCCCTATATATGGTGACTGAATGGATTTTAGAAGCTAAAAACAAATTTTGAGCTAAAGTTCAGAAAGTTAACTGTTAAATAAGTTTGATATAGACTAAATGAGCAATCTTAAGTAATAATAAACTTTAACATGGTGAGACAAGCAAATGAAAACCAAAAATAAGCAATGTAATAAGCAGTTTGAACAAACAGTGAAGCAATCTTAATTTTTTATTGAATTTAAAAGGATTACACTGAGATTAAAAGCTGAAAATACTTAATAAAAATTAAACTAAAACTATTTCTACACTAAAATTACCTACTTAACTACTGCCATCAAATGGCTACACATTTTTCTATTTATACTAAAAAAGAAAACTAGGGTTTCTCTGTTTTCTTGTCCACTTCTGACTTGTGCTTTCTTTGAGCAATTCCAACCATTGGATGAGCTTGGTATCTTCTCAACCCTTGGATGATTTGGCGCCCAAATTGAGTCTTGGCAGATTTTGTGTGGGGGTTGGTGAGGTTGTTGGGGTGCAATAACTGAGGAGGGGGGAGGTAGGGGACTGTATGGAGTAGGGTGTGGAGTGTGTAGTAGAAGTGATGATGGGATGTTGGGTGTAGCAGGCTAGGGTTGCAGGGGTCACGTGTGGTTTGGGAGGGAGGAGAGTTTGACCCTGGGGGTTGACTCATTTAATATTAAACGAGGTGAAAACATTAAGGGGTAGGGTTTTTGGGCCAGGTTTGGTGGGCTTGGGATTGCTTGGATTAGGTTTATTTTAGTTTTAGGTCCATTTGGTTTAATTAAGTGAAAGTACAAGGACCGTTTTTTGCAATAGCTGAAAATCAAGGGTATGAAATGGAAATTTTCCAAAGTCATCATAAGGATAGTATTTGCCAAGTATTAAATATCCAAGGACCAATATTTGGTATTTTCCAAAATTTGAAACTATCCAGGGACCAAAATCGCCAAAATTGAAAGTTGAGGGACCAAATATGTAAATTTTCAAAACTTTTCACGCAGGAACCTTTTTGATAAATTTTCATTTGTAAAGGACTTGGATTGACTTTTCTTTCAAAATTAATGCTCAGGGACTGATTTTGTTAAATGTTGAAAGTTGAGGGACTGAAACTGCCAATTATGCAAACTTTGTTCCTTTTTCAACTGTTTTTATTCATTTTGCATCTAAAACATATAAAACACAATTTTGGAATATTTTCAGTATTTTGATGCATATTTGAGTGTTTTTGTATGTTTTGCAGTTCAGATTTGACCAAAAATGATGAATGTTTGAGCACTCATCAATAACAAAATAAATAAAATGTGATCTTCCGTTTCTAATGCCTAATCACAAACAGGACACTAACCGAGTTTATGTTAATGGCTCTTTTATCTAACTTATCAAAGTTGATATGCACGGGTAAGATTATCAACAATGCGAGTTATGTTTAACTTAATTAATAAAAGCTTGCTCAACTTGTAGCACTGGCGAGACATGCTATGAGATTGGAGAGTAACGAATTGATTGAGAAGGATGATCTTGTGTAATTTAATCTGCATTCCTGAGAGTCTTGTGACACTAAGTGTTACGAGCAGCAACCCAAATATATTCACATGTCTGAAGCAACACCCCAAAAGAGCCTCGAACACTAGCAAATGAACACCCAAAAAACTTAAATGAAACATGCATGAGAACTTCCAGCCCTTTCATCATATACTCAGTCCCTTGTAGAGATAAGTCTTTAGAGTAATTGAGGCATTTGTAGTCTTCAGTCCCATTGGTATTGCTTAAAGCTCCTTGTACTTTGCTTCCCGACACCGCATTAGTTATACAAAGTGTTTATTCAGTTGGTCTTCGACTTCCATCTAGCTTGGCAGTTGGTTGAGCTTTATAAAATGCTCACTGATTTCTTATATCAGTGAGGTTATAACCACTGATGATCATTCATGAGGCACCTATCAATTACAATCATCATGGTGTACTATCTGATAACCATAATGGAGTAACACTTTTTGATAACCATCAGAGAGTAAGTCCTTTGATTTCCATTAGAGGATAGTGAGTGCTTTTCTCGCTGACTTATATCACAGACTTATGAGATTAGGCTATTTTTCGTTTAAATACATTATGAGAGACCATTGGGTTGAAAATCAGACATAACAATCTCCCCCTATTTGAATGTAAATAACCTAATCTACATCCGTAGTAAGTGAGCATAATGGCTTCTTCTTACATACTGAGTTACAACAACGAAAACATAACAAGTACAGTCTAATTCCTTATTGTTAGTGAAGATGATATAGACTTGGACTTTGAACCATCAGTTGTCATAAGCGCAAGTCACCATTAGTTCAGCTCTTTAGTATTGTAATTGGATATCTGTCAATGCAAGTACCAGACTATTAAGTAGTTAGTCTAGTCACAGTCTCCTGTTTACATGCATAGATAGCCAGAATAGATTAAAAAATCATTTGTAAGAGAGCTAAAACGCTTCTTCTTACAAACTGATTTTACCACACAGGAGAAGAAAGGGAAAAATCTTTGAAGATTGTTCCTTTGTTGTATCTCTCTTCATTAAAGTTTCTTAAGGACCATGAACTATATGACTCAGTGAACACTTCCTGATTTAATGTTTCAGCATGGACTGAAAACTAACCATCTATCCCCTGATGCTCCCCCTCAACAACGGCCTCAAACGCCTTTTAGTATCCCATGATACTCCTTTAACCATATCTAAGTTACTACCGATAGTAACTTTTTTTTCCATCTTGCACAACCTATCTTCATTGTTTGTGAGATAAGCATACTCATACTTTCCCAAGTACCTTTGAAAAAGAAGTTCACGATGAAAAAAGTGTTATGTCCTAGTGATCATTCATTCCTGAACGAAGGGACTTACAAGAAAGTGGTACTTAGAAGAGGGTGATTAAAAGAGCTGGAGACTAGGTAGATGAAACTACATTTTTTCAATGATCATTCTGAAGTAACCCAATCATGTAGAAATGAACTGGGACTGTTGCTGGGAAAGGTATGTTTTGGTGGGGTTGGAAGAGGATGTTTTAGATTTTTTGTTATTAACTGATGAGACGAAAAGTGTACCGCTTTTAAGTAGTCATTTAAGCCCGAATTCGAGATTAGTTGATCAATTATTGCCCTAAATCGTTCCTTTTGTCATTTAAGGTACTTTTGGAGAGAAATCTGGAAAAAGAAGCATTTTGGACGTTATTGGAGCATAAAAGTGAAGAAAACGGCAAAGTCTCAATTTCCTTGCTGGGAATAGTACCTGACGACGTCAAGGATCTACAAGTGACGGCGTCAAGAGTGACAAAAGAGGTAGATATGGAACTTATAACGTGACGGCCCAGAAAGTTTTCAAGATTATGGTCTGACGGCGTCACCTAGGCCGTCAGGGTCCAAATACTAGTGACGGCCCAGAGTAATTTCCTACATGACGGCGTCACAAATGGATCTACGCAATATGATTTTTATTATGGCGGCGAGTTGATGGCGTCACAAGCTATAACGTGATGCCGTCAAGGTGTAAACTCTATATATAGTTTTCCAATTTTCATTCATTGTGTGGAACTTGGTGTGTGCAACTTTGAGGGAATAAACCCTAGACGAATTTACAGCTTTTTTCAAGGGTTTCAACCCCCTGATTCTTCCATGTTCAATTGAAGATAAGTACTTATTCAAATCATTCAATATGTCTATGTGTCGTGTGATTATATCTTACGCCTGTCTTATCTTTAACACGCTAGGCTAGATTTTCATTGTGTTTGCTTAGATGTAGTGAAACCTAGATGTTGATTATGGGTTGATACGGATGATTGTATTCGATGTTAGGCTTAAGAAACTGGCAGACTTCCATTGGTAACTTGCTTGAACATCTTAAGAAACATATTCGGAGGTGTACTACGATTTTTGGTTGTATTTAATGCGTAAGAGAATTCTAATGATCCCATGTTAGGAGCTTCTAACGGCTCGACATAGGATTGAATTAGGATCTTATAGATTTAGGGAATATTGTACACGACCCTACGACTAGTATTAAGGAATATGACCCGTCATCCATGCAATTGTAACAAGCTAATCAACCTATAAAAGATATTTAGGGAGTAATCAAATCTAAGTAAACTCAACTTTCCTCATTATTGTTTCCACCATATTAGTATAATAGTTTTATTTTCATTTTTGTTATTTCATTTTAATTGCATTCTTAGTTAATTGGGTTAGTTGGCTAGCAACTAATTCCGCCCACTCCTTCGAAACCCGCGATTTTAATTGCTTTCCATACAATATAAAAATACAAAAAGAATCATCCCTCACCTCTAGACCTAGTTTAGTAGGCTTTCTAATCCTAGCGACACTATTCCTGAGTTGAACGATCAATCCCCCGGTACTTGTCACTATACTATACTACAACGATCAGGTACACTGCGTGGTGGAGGTTTAAGCTTCTCAAGATCCCTTGAGAGGTAAAACCTGTTGCAAGGGCGCAATTCCCACGTATCATTAACCGTCATTCAATAGCGGCTATGGATTATTAGCAGTTATTCAAGAACGGAATTGGATTATAGGAAACCCACCCGCTCTGATACCACTTGTTGGTCTACAAGGTTTGAGTAAATGCTAGAATCTTCCTACTAGTACCGAGGATATTAACAACATAACCCAAAACCAAAATAACACCATTTGTACTTTTTAACTTGTATAAATATTTATTAAAGAATATAAAGATTTTTAGTGGAATATCTCTCGGTAAAACTAATATGGTTGAGTGACAAATGTAAACATTCCCTTCGGAAAATCTAGAGTCAACTACCTTTGCTTAGATGTTCCTGAAAGTGGGGATTCTATCAACTATAGAACTAAGTTCTACTCTATGTGTTTGAAGTAGCTTAGCACGTCCCTAGTATAGTAGGTGGAGCATGCGTTTGGCTTTCCAAATGCTGACAACTTCTGTAACCAAGATCTTGCTTTATCATCCTTTGGTAAGACCTTATGCTTATTTTCACAATGAGTTTCCCGCCCATTCATCAGATACTTTGCCACTAGTAGAGCTAAGTCTTTAGGATAATTGATGCATTTGTCAGTCCTCAGTCCCACTACTATTGCTTATAGTTTCTTGTACTTTGCTCCCTGACATCGCATGAGTTATACAAAGTGATTCTTTAGTTGGTCTTTGACTTTCTAGAAGCTTGGCAATTGGTTGAGATTTATACAACGCTCACTGTTTTCTTATATTAGTGATGTTACGATCCTTCATGAGGCACCTATCACTCACTGTGATAACTATCTTGGAGTAACACTTTTTTATAACCATTAGAGAGTAAGTCCTTTGATTTCCATCATATGATGACTTACTCTCTGATCCTTATCAGTGAGTGTTGTTATGGCTGACTTATGTCAGACACTTATTATATTAGACTACTTTATGTGTAAATACATTGTCAGAGACCATTGGGTTGAAAATTAGACCCAACAGTTTCTACGAAGCTCGTTTGATCGCTTTGAGCCTACGTACCATACACCCAATGATTAATGTGGTCTCAAATGTAACACCCCCAAAATTTGATACAGCGGAAGACTCAACAAGCTTTCGGGGTGCTACGGGGATTGGTATCCAACACAAGACAATATAGAACGAGATAAGGTAAACATAATGAAAATACAACCAAAACGGGGTTTTAACGTTTACATTTATCCCAACATCATTCAGAGTCAGGCCCAAAATAACATAACAGTAGGTCCAAAATTAATTATCAGAGTTTAGAAAAATAGATCCATAAACCATGAGCCTTGGCCGAGCCTTCCATTCCAAGCATGCATATAATCACTTAATTACCTGAGAAAACGTGCTAAAAGTCAGCTTTCGCTGGTGAGATCATAGGTTTAAATTCATCTAACAATATAGTGGACATATACGTAAAACGCTTGCTAGCTAGACTAAGGATTCGCTAAAAGCCTGCGGATACCCTCCGCTCCAAACTAACACACGGATACCCTCCGTTCTAACATAGATATTCGGGTAACCCCCGCAATACCAATAAATACTCGGATAACCTCCGAAGTATTAATAACCTATAGGTGCACGCTACAGTATCAAAATAAGCCAACCTTGAATAGTACACACGAACCGTGTGACTAAAGCTGACAATTCCAAACAATAACCAAATAAGCCAACCTTGAATAGTACACACAAAACTATGTGACTAAACTTGACAATCCATCACTAACCAAATAAGCCAACCTTGACTAGTACACACAAGTGTGTGACTAAAGCTGACAATATATCCTAGTCCATACGCATAGCAAGTTTTAGAAAGAATATAGAAGCGATAATAGTCCACATAAAATAATTTGCACGTTTCTCACCCCAAGTATTGAAAACATAGTTCAAGAGTAAAAGTGGGGCTATGACTCACCTCAAGTCCAGAAAATAGCAAGAAGAAGTCGGTAGAAATAAGATGTATAGTAACTCACGAAACAACAACTACGGACTCGGCACGACCTAACATTACCAACTCGTTCAGAAATCATATTCTCAAATTCAAAATATTCCCAAACCCGGACGAGAATCCGTTTTATTTCCGAAAATCCATTTCGTATTAGTTTGGTGTATTTACGTTTGGTATCCATACGGGTGGTGGGTCGACTCAAGACAAACCAAAAGGTCACACAAAGAATAATATAATAAACTATGGATCTAATATTAGCCCAATATATCATTTAAATAAATCGCCGAAGTTTATCAAATCCGTCGATTTGATAATCCTCATATTTATTTACGTAACATACCGTTCCAAGATTACACCCCATCCTAAAGCACATAGCACATAAATACTATATGGTAGATATCATAGTTTAATAAATTCCTCATATATATCGTCAAATTGGCCAGATTTCCCGACATATACACTGGCAATTTATTACACTTTACATATACCACAACCTATGGGCATCGTAGGATACGATGCCCATTAATATATTCGTTTCATATAGCCAAATAACCCGATTCAACCCTACGGTTAAGTGGTTATTTAGTTATAGAAAACGTTTATATTAATCGTCATATATCCGTGACAACACGAAAGTTACAAATAAAACTTACCTGGACTCGAGTGACAACGACTCCGCATAACTCGATAAGTTTATTTATTATATAAAATGACATTTTTATTTAATATTAGAGAATTGTCGAGGATTCCTCGTTTTATAACAATTTCTTTATAATAATAATACGTTCAATAATATTACGCCACTTTCGTAGCCTAATATATATCTAATTGTATTATTTATAATACGACTCGTGATTATTATTATTATTAATATACGCGCTTATATAATTATATATCCGTTATTCACGTCTATATATTCATATAAACGTTTATATTATCAATAACTATTATTACGAGTTTTATTATTTACGTTTTAATTGTAAATAGTTATCGAGTCATACGAAATGGTCACATGTCCGAGTCATGACTCTCGGCTCATTGTCCAAGTCCAAAGTAATATAAAAGTCATAATAATCAATACATCTCCGTCCAATCAATCCCAATCCACGTGCTACAACAATAGGGTCCGACTACGGCACCCGACTAACCTATCTCCGTCAATCTAAGTGACCGTCTCACAATCGGTCCCCAAACCACTTTATCGTCAACACAACTTCAATTAATACCACGAGTCCATAATACTCGTCAACTTCATCAAAATCAAATTAAGCCACAATAATGGTAACCAACAATAAATAAATAACCATAAAATAAACTTTGCCGAAATATATATATTTCGACACCACAAACGGTTCTCAAAGATAACCGTATCCGGGTCAAGTTACCAAGTCAACCCGAGTCGAAAAGCATATACCAAGTGTCACGTGGGTCCCACCCGAGACCACAAGGTCGCGGCTAGCTCACGGGAGCTCGACCCAACCAAAGCAAATAACCACACCGACCCAATGGGGTCGTCGGCTCCATCCCAAGTCGAACAACAAGAATCAACAATCAAGAAACCAATTAATCCATCAACCACTATGACCAAAAGGGGTCAAACAACAAGAAAATCGGGTCAAAGGTCGACCACAACTCGGAATCATCACCAAGTCGAGGGTGAGACCCTCGGCTACGGGTCGACCACGCCAAGAAACGCAACCAACCATCTATACCCGGATACCAAACTAATTTTTAACCAAGTTTTTAATAAAACCCATTATCATTTTTGACCATTTACACCAAATCCGAACCATATTAATAGATTTCGTGGGTTTGGGTAAGTTTTTCAACAAAATCGAGGCACCTTGTGCCCACTTACCCGCGGATCTACAATGATAACCCAAGAAAAATGGTGAAGGTGATGTGGGTGGCGTCAGAGGTGGTAAAACGAGGCGAGGGGGAAGGTTTTTGGGCGCGTGAATCACCATTATGTAATAAGGAGAAGGTGGGGAGTGTTTTGGGAGTGGCGGTGTATGGCGGTGTGCGGCGGTGGTGGCCGGACGAGGAGTGGCCGGCGATGAGAAAGAGAGGAGAGGGAGAAGAGGTGAAGTGATGAAGATGAAATGAGTTATTAGTTTTAGGGTTAGGGTTAAATAAGGAGATTTTTCACTTTAGGTCCCTCTACTTAGTTTCCTTATATTTTGCACACAAAACCTTTTTATCACCAATTTTAGTTTATAAAAACGCCCCCTTACGTAAGTAAAAACTTACTAAGAAATATTAAACGTTCCCAAAACTCGTTATATTCACCATTTGACGGCTATATATATATATTCCACCGAAATTTATAATAAATACGTTATTAAACGTCCAACGTATTAAAACTCATAAGTTATTAAACTTTTAGGTTTCCTAGTGCCGGAGTCAACGTAGTACTAAGTGAGAATTTAAAAATACATCACCGAGCATAATAACAAAAATGAATTATGAAATAATTCACGAATTCCATAACATCACAGAAACATAATTATCTATAAAATAGGTCTTTCAAGTTCATTGTGAAATAAAATTTCAAATAAAAATTATAAACGAACTTTAACGTAATGCGGGTTTTTAAAATAGCTCCCTAAATTGCCGGTTGTCACATCCTCCCAGTCTCAGAAGAAACCCGTCCCGGGTTTCACTCGGAAAAATTCATCTACGAAGTGAAAAGCTTCGGATATCTCTTCCGGAACTCGTCCTCACGTTCCCACGTAAATTCTGGTCCATGTCGGGAATTCCAACGAACCTTGACGAGCGGAATGCGACTTCGCTTGAGTCGTTTAACCTCACAATTTAAAATCTCCATTGGCTCTTCCACGAAATTCAATTTCTCATCAACACGAATATCCTTCATTGGAATGACAGGCATCTCATCGGAAAGACATTTCTTCAAATTACTAACGTGGAACACGTCGTGAACTTTACTCAGTTCATGTGGTAATTCCAACCTATAAGCCACGGGCCTAATTCTTTCTAAGATCAGAAATGGTCCAATGTAGCGTGGGTTGAGTTTACCACGTTTCCCGAAACATATCACACCTTTCCAAGGCGAGACTTTTAGCATCACTCTGTCTCCAACCTAGAACTCTAAGGGTTTACGTCTCTGATCGGCGTAACTTTTCTGCCTATCTCTGGCTGCTTGCAACCGATCACGAATCCGAGCTACTTTCTCAGTAGTTTCCAAAATCAGTTCAGGGCCTGTGAGTTGGCTATCTCCAACTTCCACCCAACCAATAGGCGAACGACACTTTCTGCCATACAAGGCTTCAAATGGTGCAGCCTTAAGACTTGTGTGGTAGCTATTATTATAGGAGAATTCCGCAAGGGGTAAGTACTTCTCCCAGCCCTTACCAAAGTCTATGATGCATGCACGAAGCATATCCTCTAACGTCTGAATGGTCTTCTCACTTTGACCATCGGTTTGGGGATGATATGCTGTACTCATATCAAGTCTCGTCCCCAAAGCCATTTGAAGTGATCGCCACAAAGCTGACGTAAAACGACTATCGCGATCCGAAATAATAGATATCGGGACTCCATGACGTGAAATAATCTCCGTCACATACAACCTCACAAGTTTATCCACACTATCATCTTCACTTATTGCTAGGAAATGAGCAGACTTTGTCAGACGATCCACAATTACCCAGATAGCGTCACAACCGCTAGCTGTCCTCGGTAATTTGGTAATGAAGTCCATAGTAATCCGCTCCCATTTCCAGACTGGAAGTTCTGGTTGCGTTAGTAATCCTGACGGTCTCTGATGTTCGGCTTTAACCTTAGAACATGTCAAGCACTTACTAACGTATGATGCTATATCTGCCTTCATATTTGGCCACCAATAGAACTTCTTAAGATCCTGGTACATCTTGTCGGAACCAGGATGAATAGAGTACCTTGACTTATGCGACTCATGCATAATCAAATCCCGAATTTCTCCATACAAAGGTACCCAAATCCGATCTCCAAAACATAGCAATCCATCAGAACGCTTAACGAATCCTTTCTCATTCTCAGCCATCCCAAATATATTCTCGGCAGATCTGTTTTCTGCTTTCGACGCTTCCGTTTGAGCTTCAAGTATTTGAGATGGTAACGGCGATACGATAGTCATTCCCAATGACCTCACTCGTAACGGTGGTATTCTCTCCTTTCGACTAAGAGCATCAGCGACAACGTTTGCTTTACCAGGATGGTAGCGAATTTCACAATCATAATCGCTTAGCAACTCAATCCAACGTCGCTGTCTCATATTGAGCTCTTTTTGATTCAAGATGTGTTGTAGACTTTTATGGTCAGTAAATACAACACACTTGGTTCCGTACAAGTAATGTCTCCATATTCTTAAGGCGAAAACCACAGCACCTAATTCCAAATCATGGGTAGTGTAGTTTTTCTCATGCTTTTTGAGCTGTAGGGAAGCATAAGCTATCACCTTCTCTCGTTGCATTAATACGGCTCCCAATCCTTTATGTGAGGCGTCACAATAGACGACGAAATCCTCGTTACCCTCCGGTTACGCTAAGATAGGAGCACTACACAACATCTTCTTAAGCAATTGAAATGCTTCCTCTTCTTTATCTCCCCATTCATACGTAACACTCTTTTGAGTCAATTTGGTCAATGGTTTAGCTATCTTCGAAAATCCCTCAATGAATCTTCGGTAATAACCAGCTAAACCCAAAAATTGACGAACTTCGGTCGGGGTTGTAGGTGCAGCCCAATCTTTTATCGCCTCAATCTTAGCAGGATCCACATGGACTCCTTGTCTATCAATCACATGACCCAAAAATTGTACCGTCGGAATCCAAAACTCGCATTTCGAAAACTTGGCATAGAGTTTCTCCTTCCTGAGCAATTCTAAAATGAGTCTTAGATGCTCCTCATGCTCCTTCTCACTCTTTGAATAAATCAGAATGTCATCGATGAATACAATCACAAACTTATCTAAGTAAGGCTTACACACTCGATTCATGAGATCCATGAATATTGCTGGTACGTTAGTCAACCCAAATGGCATCACCTGAAACTCGTAATGCCCGTAACGGGTTCTGAAAGCCGTTTTCGGAATATCTTCCTCGCGAACTCGAAGTTGATGATGTCCCGATCTCAAATCGATCTTCGAGTACACACTCGATCCTTGGAGTTGATCGAACAAGTCGTCGATCCTAGGTAACGGGTATCTATTCTTCACCGTTAGCTTATTCAACTCTTGGTAATCAATGCACATACGGAACGATCCATCCTTCTTCTTCACAAATAAGACTGGGGCTCCCCAAGGTGAAGAACTTGGTCTTATGAATCCTTTTTCGGCTAACTCCGCCAATTGTTTTGACAACTCTTCTAGCTCGGTAGGTGCAAGACGATAAGGCGCTCGTGCTACAGGTGCAGCACCAGGTATCAACTCAATCTGAAACTCCACTTGTCTAGTCGGCGGGATTCCCGGCAAATCATCGGGAAACACCTCAGGAAAATCACGAACTATAGGCACATCACCGATGCACCTTTCCTTTTTCTTCGTCCCTCCTTTCTCAGAAATTTAAGCTAAGAAAAGGTAACATCCTTTTCCCATTAGTTTTGGCAACTTAGTGCATGAAATCACTGCTAATCGGGATGGGCTCCTAGAATCCTTTCGGTCTCCTAATATATTTAGGACTTCCCTTCCGTATGGTACACGCACGATCTTCTTGTCGCAAAGTATGTGAGCACGATACTTCGACAACCAATCCATACCAATGATGACATCAAAACTTCCTAACGTGACGGGTAGAAGATCTATGTTGAAAGGGTGGTTCAAGAAATTCAGCGTGCAACCGCGAATGATGGTATTAATCCTTTCTATATTCCCATTAGCTAACTCAATATCATATCCAATTCCTAAGGCCATCGGGGGTTTCTCTAGTAAGGGTGCAAACGTAGTGGACACAAAACTCCTATCGGCACCAGTATCAAATAGTATGGAAGCATAACGATTATTGAGAAGGAACGTACCAGTAACGACGTTCGGATCTTCTCCTCTCTCGTTCCCGAGTGCATACACTCTTCCCTGAGCAGCTCCAGCTTCCACACGTTAGTCCCCATTATCTTGTCGTCCACGGTTTCCTCTAGCTCCATGGTTTCCATGATTGTACCCATTACCACCCGAGCCTTGATTTCCACGGTTCCACGATTCTCTACACTCATTCCTATAGTGTCCCTTCTTTCCACACCCATAACAAGTAACATCTGCCTTATTTCTCATCTCAGGAGCAGCTTAAACCATAGCAAGAGGTCGAGCTCTACAGTCCCTAGCTGTGTGTCCTTTCTTTGAGCAATTCTGACATTTCACGCTACACCATCCCGTATGATGCTGGTGGCAACGATCACACTTTGGTGCTTCACCGTTCTGATTCTTCTTATCTCCATTCCCAATAGCATAAGCCTTAGCTTGTCTCTTGCTTCGGTGATCATTACCCTTAGAGTGACGGTCTCTCTTTCTCTTTCCATTCTTCTCCTTATCAGCTCCTTCCAATTCCAACGAGTCCATAAGTTGTTGAGCAATTGTGATTGCCTCATGGATGTTTGCAGGCCTAGCAGAAATCACATCATTTCTCGTAGCTACAGGCAACCCATCAGTATACCTCTCGATCTTTTGAGTCTCGGTTTTCACCATATCTGGGCACAACAAGGCCAATTCCTGGTAACGACGATTGTAAGTTGTCATATCATTACCTTTCACTTTGTGGTTCCAAAACTCAATCTCTAGCTTCTTGACCTCATTCCTTGGGCAATAAGTCTGAATCAGCAGAGCCTTAAATTGCTCCCAAGTCATGGCATAAGCTACATCACTCCCAACTGAATTCCGGTAATTGTTCCACCAAGTTAAAGCTTCATCCTTGAAAGTAAAAGAAGCAAACTTTACCTTCGCATTCTCCGCACAACCACTAACATTAAACACTGACTCAATCTTCTCAATCCACCTAACCAAGTAAACCACTCCTTCAGTTCCACCAAACTCAATAGGTCCACAAATCTTGAATTTCTTGTAGTGACATCCATTAGCACGAACAGGTGGAAAAGTTCCAGCAGAATTGTTGGAATGATTTGACTCAGCTAGTAGTTCAGCAACTCTTTGCTCCACAAGTTGATTGATCATTGCCTGATCCACAGTAGGTGTATTAAGTGGAACATGATCATTGTCTCCCTGAACATCAACATTTTGATTCCTGTTGTTGCTGTTAGTCGTGCCCAGGTTATCAGGAGTAGGGGTTTCAACATTTCGAGTAGGACGGCGTCCTCGACGACCAGGGGTAGTCGTTGCAGGTCCAGTTCTGGTAGCTCTAACAGGGTTTCTTCGTGGGGCCATTGATCTGAAACATCATACAAGTTCATGAGTCTCCAATAGAACTTATCAATACGCTCAACAAACGAAATTCAACGAAGAAGTCATGGAAAGAATAGCAACAATACACCATGAAACATCAATAAAACGAATAAGGACTCAGTTTCCATAATACCCAAAATCACATAATACCATATACTAATAACCATCCACCATACAATAGCGATCTAACATCGTTCCAACTAGCGGATAATACAAAATGTACTAATCGTTCCAAAAGATACGAATACTGAACAAAATACATCCAAATATGATAACTAGCTTTTCTAACCGAACACTCCTCGGTTAAGAAAGCAACAAGACAACATAAACCAATCAACTAGCCACGCTGCTGGCGGAGTCTACTCAACTCCTGCCTCAAGCCATCAAGATCCCTCCATAACGATCCTAGCTCCACGCTATGGGTGTCTCGGTCTCTCTTGAGGTTAGCCACCTCCTTCTCTAGCTCGGCATTCCTTTGCCATAGCTTGCGGTCGGCCTCACGAGCAGTAACAAATCCTCGCTGCAAACTATCGATATGCTCGTGGACCTCCATCAAAACTCTCCTCATCTCAGTAGTCCTGCCCACAACCACAGTCATATCCACTCTCAGATCCACTATAAACTCCCCAATAACTCTCTCAAGTCGATCAGATACACGTGCAACTCTCTCACTAAGCTCAGTAATCCGAGCCCACAACCTGCCAATCTCACCTAACTCTGCATGCTCAGCAGAAACCTCAGACGATGCATTCGACTCAACGGGACTACCAGGTGGCAACTCAACCAAAAACGGATGATCAGGTGAATCAGGCTCGATCGGATGTACAGGTGAATCAGGCTCCTCAGCCTGAGCTGGTGGTACTAATACATCATCATCATCAGGCATCTCATCCTCCTGAGGGTCATCCTCCTCCTCAGGGTCATCATCATCACCCTGCTCAGCCTCCTGAGGGTCATCCTCCTGCTCAGGGTCATCAGCCTCGTCCTCACCCTCGTACTCCTCCTCCTCCTCCTCATCGGAAGAGTACCTCATCAGTCGTCATCTCCTACTAGGTGAACCATGTGGGGATGTAGTAGGTGATCTAGGACGACGACGCAATGATGTGGGTGGCGCCTCAGACAGAAGAGAATGAGCATCAATCTGTAAAGGTAATGGAGTAGAGCGTACCGACATACGTGCCGTAGCTCGGTGGGCAAAGCGAGGGGCCACGCGAGCCAAAGCCTGATGAAGAGTAAGCTGCCTCGATGTACCAGGAAGCCCTAAAGAAGATGAGGGTCCCTGCGTAGATGCAGTAGGTAGTGCTGAAGTAGAAGCTGCAGGTGGCACAGTAGCTGAAAGCATGGCCATCTGGTAAGGATCATCAGATGCCATCGTGAACTGTGCAGGTAAAACCGGTGCAGTAAGAATATCCTCGACAACATTAGGCGTAAGGGAGGCCATAGTCTGTGACAACGGCGTAGGGTAGGTGTAAGTGTTTCAAAACAACTAAATCACAACTCAAAATACCATACCAGAAATCCTCATCAAATAATTCAAGCACATAATTTCAAAAAAGAGTTTCAAACACCGCATTACTAAAATGTTTATAAAACATATAGACCATATAATTCCTCGAAACGCCATCTTATTACTAAAATTCATAAACCTCAAATCATCTCAATAAATCCCAAATCTAACAATCATCTCATAATACCTCAAATAATAGAAGATGCTTCGGCTTGGCGGGCTGGCGGGCGGTGGTCAAGGATCATTTTCTATAAAATACGGTTATAGTTTAGGCGTTTATTTACCTAGTTCTCTATAACCTTGGCTCTGATACCAATCTGTAACACCCCCAAAATTTGATACAGCGGAAGACTCAACAAGCTTTCGGGGTGCTACGGGGATTGGTATCCAACACAAGACAATATAGAACGAGATAAGGTAAACATAATGAAAACACAACCAAAACGGGGTTTTAACGTTTACATTTATCCCAACATCATTCAGAGTCAGGCCCAAAATAACATAACAGTAGGTCCAAAATTAATTATCAGAGTTTAGAAAAATAGATCCATAAACCATGAGCCTTGGCCGAGCCTTCCATTCCAAGCATGCATATCATCACTTAATTACCTGAGAAAACATGCTAAAAGCCAGCTTTCGCTGGTGAGATCATAGGTTTAAATTCATCTAACAATATAGTGGACATATACGCAAAACGCTTGCTAGCTAGACTAAGGATTCGCTAAAAGCCTGCGGATACCCTCCGCTCCAAACTAACACATGGATACCCTCCGTTCTAACATAGATATTCGGGTAACCCCGCAATACCAATAAATACTCGGATAACCTCCGAAGTATTAATAACCTATAGGTGCACGCTACAGTATCAAAATAAGCCAACCTTGAATAGTACACACGAACCGTGTGACTAAAGCTGACAATTCCAAACAATAACCAAATAAGCCAACCTTGAATAGTACACACAAAACTATGTGACTAAAGCTGACAATCCATCACTAACCAAATAAGCCAACCTTGACTAGTACACACAAGTGTGTGACTAAAGCTGACAATATATCCTAGTCCATACGCATAGCAAGTTTTAGAAAGAATATAGAAGCGATAATAGTCCACATAAAATAATTTGCACGTTTCTCACCCCAAGTAGTGAAAACATAGTTCAAGAGTAAAAGTGAGGCTATGACTCACCTCAAGTCCAGAAAATAGCAAGAAGAAGTCGGTAGAAATAAGATGTATAGTAACTCACGAAACAACAACTACGGACTCGGCACGACCTAACATTACCAACTCGTTCAGAAATCATATTCTCAAATTCAAAATATTCCCAAACCCGGACGAGAATCCGTTTTATTTCCGAAAATCCATTTCGTATTAGTTTGGTGTATTTACGTTTGGTATCCATACGGGTGGTGGGTCGACTCAAGACAAACCAAAAGGTCACACAAAGAATAATATAATAAACTATGGATCTAATATTAGCCCAATATATCATTTAAATAAATCGCCAAAGTTTATCAAATCCGTCGATTTGATAATCCTCATATTTATTTACGTAACATACCGTTCCAAGATTACACCCCATCCTAAAGCACATAGCACATAAATACTATATGGTAGATATCATAGTTTAATAAATTCCTCATATATATCGTCAAATTGGCCAGATTTCCCGACATATACACTGGCAATTTATTACACTTTACATATACCACAACCTATGGGCATCGTAGGATACGATGCCCATTAATATATTCGTTTCATATAGCCAAATAACCCGATTCAACCCTACGGTTAAGTGGTTATTTAGTTATAGAAAACGTTTATATTAATCGTCATATATCCGTGACAACACGAAAGTTACAAATAAAACTTACCTGGACTCGAGTGACAACGACTCCGCATAACTCGATAAGTTTATTTATTATATAAAATGACATTTTTATTTAATATTAGAGAATTGTCGAGGATTCCTCGTTTTATAACAATTTCTTTATAATAATAATACGTTCAATAATATTACGCCACTTTCGTAGCCTAATATATATCTAATTGTATTATTTATAATACGATTCGTGATTATTATTATTATTAATATACGCGCTTATATAATTATATATCCGTTATTCACGTCTATATATTCATATAAACGTTTATATTATCAATAACTATTATTACGAGTTTTATTATTTACGTTTTAATTGTAAATAGTTATCGAGTCATACGAAATGGTCACATGTCCGAGTCATGACTCTCGGCTCATTGTCCAAGTCCAAAGTAATATAAAAGTCATAATAATCAATACATCTCCGTCCAATCAATCCCAATCCACGTGCTACAACAATAGGGTCCGACTACGGCACCCGACTAACCTATCTCCGTCAATCTAAGTGACCGTCTCACAATCGGTCCCCAAACCACTTTATCGTCAACACAACTTCAATTAATACCACGAGTCCATAATACTCGTCAACTTCATCAAAATCAAATTAAGCCACAATAATGGTAACCAACAATAAATAAATAACCATAAAATAAACTTTGCCGAAATATATATATTTCGACACCACAAACGGTTCTCAAAGATAACCGTATCCGGGTCAAGTTACCAAGTCAACCCGAGTCGAAAAACATATACTAAGTGTCACGTGGGTCCCACCCGAGACCACAAGGTCGCGGCTAGCTCACGGGAGCTTGACCCAACCAAAGCAAATAACCACACTGACCCAATGGGGTCGTCGGCTCCATCCCAAGTCGAACAACAAGAATCAACAATCAAGAAACCAATTAATCCATCAACCACTATGACCAAAAGGGGTCAAACAACAAGAAAATCGGGTCAAAGGTCGACCACAACTCGGAATCATCACCAAGTCGAGGGTGAGACCCTCGGCTACGGGTCGACCACGCCAAGAAACGCAACCAACCATCTATACCCGGATACCAAACTAATTTTTAACCAAGTTTTTAATAAAACCCATTATCATTTTTGACCATTTACACCAAATCCGAACCATATTAATAGATTTCGTGGGTTTGGGTAAGTTTTTCAACAAAATCGAGGCACCTTGTGCCCACTTACCCGCGGATCTACAATGATAACCCAAGAAAAATGGTGAAGGTGATGTGGGTGGCGTCGGAGGTGGTAAAACGAGGCGAGGGGGAAGGTTTTTGGGCGCGTGAATCACCACTATGTAATAAGGAGAAGGTGGGGAGTGTTTTGGGAGTGGCGGTGTATGGCGGTGTGCGGCGGTGGTGGCCGGACGAGGGGTGGCCGGCGGTGAGAAAGAGAGGAGAGGGAGAAGAGGTGAAGTGATGAAGATGAAATGAGTTATTAGTTTTAGGGTTAGGGTTAAATAAGGAGATTTTTCACTTTAGGTCCCTCTACTTAGTTTCCTTATATTTTGCACACAAAACCTTTTTATCACCAATTTTAGTTTATAAAAACGCCCCCTTACGTAAGTAAAAACTTACTAAGAAATATTAAACGTTCCCAAAACTCGTTATATTCACCATTTGACGGCTATATATATATATTCCACCGAAATTTATAATAAATACGTTATTAAACGTCCAACGTATTAAAACTCATAAGTTATTAAACTTTTAGGTTTCCTAGTGCCGGAGTCAACGTAGTACTAAGTGAGAATTTAAAAATACATCACCGAGCATAATAACAAAAATGAATTATTAAATAATTCACGAATTCCATAACATCACAGAAACATAATTATCCATAAAATAGGTCTTTCAAGTTCGTTGTGAAATAAAATTTCAAATAAAAATTATAAACGAACTTTAACGTAATGCGGGTTTTTAAAATAGCTCCCTAAATTGCCGCTTGTCACATCAAGTAACCGTCTATTATAAGCGAAAACAATAAACCGATATGCACAATTGGTTTGTAGAGAAACAAATAGGTATAAATATGCAATGCCTCAAGAAATTATCATAGAGAGATTTGAGAGTGTATTGCTTTTTGTGGTGTTATTATCACTATGAATCTTGGCTAGCTATTTATGCGTAAAACTATAACTTGATTGTACCGATGATTTGGTTAGTTTTCCAATGATCTAATGAACCATAAATGTCTTCAATACAATCCATAAATTTAGTGGTACACTATGACCAAGTAACATATATCAATATTCACTAAGTCATACTTAATTTATACATGAAAGCCTTCTGCACTACACTTCATGTACATGTGTATGAAGAGTTATGGATATCCCACAATATTCGTTATATTCAATTAATTATAATGATTTTCTTATATCAACTTATATAAGAAAACAAACCCATTTCTTCAAACATTATTCAACTTATAGATAAATATTAGTTTCATCACTATTAATATCCAACAATCCCTCACCAACTTGAACAATTTTTCTAGTTACTCAAAATGTCATGCTACAAGGTGTCACGAAGATTAAAACTCGTTATTAAGCATACAGAAAGCAAGATCGATTTAATGGTGTCTGAAGATTAATGCACAAACCATAAGATATAATGATGTCTGAAGATTAAACCATAACTTTTTGACCTTACCAGCGGATACATAAGCATTTTCATTTGTATTGAGCATTCTCACTAGGCACTAATTGGCCATGCACTTAAATCATGATTCATAACCATCTAAGAGAGAAACCAAAACTCTCTATTAAAGGCGGTACCACCTCTAGGTTATATAGGCTAAGCTTCTATAACGTCTTCGTTGCTAAGAGGCCTCTAAAGCTTTGTTAAGAGAAAAATCCCATCCTCATTCTCGGCAATGCCGTATCTAGGCGATACATGGTTCAATTGGTTGATAACACCTTATATGCATTAATTACTTCGTTATTACCCTTTAAACTCGTAAGTATCATGTCATAGGCTTAAAGGAGAAATCCGACAAGTCTACATCATATGTCGGTGATATCACAAATACTCATTAATGGCAATTCTCCAAATATTTATCAATAAATTCCATCACATTGAAATTTTTATAACTTAGATCTCTAATCAAATTAAGCTCTCTTGTAGCCATGACTAGTCAAAAGCTCACCTTCCTTCTTGAAGTATAAATACACGTATTGAAGTATAAATACCAGGCCCGGATTTGGGTATGTGCGGGATGGCAACCGCACAAGGACTTTTTTTTGGAGGGGCCTCAGATTTGTAAAACTTTAGTATAGGTACAAAATCATTCTTGAAAGATTTAATCTCGTTAACAAATGATCTGAGATGAAGAATTATATTTTTATAGAGAGAGAGAAAAAAAAAAAAAAAAAAAAAGCTTTGCGACTGCACTTTGATGGAGGAGGATGAGAAGATGGGGAAGATGACCCCAAAATTGTAAGAAATGTTATAAGTACGTCAATATGTGAGGCCCCTAAATTTTTATTTGTCTAATAGTTCACTTATCTTTTTGAAGTTTAAATTCAACCCTTGCTTTTATAATTTATCATTTATACCCTTGTCCCTAATTCAATATGTGGTTCAAAATCCGTAAAATTAAACTCAAAGCTTATATTTCATGAAGATAAAAAAATGTTATAGTTTTTATGATGTTCAAGTTAGTGATTTTGTTTATGTTTTAGACTAGCGATGGGGTGGATGCTGATACATGATGATAATTGAGCATACATGACTCTTTTTGTTGCTTCATAGCTACCATGGCCGAGATTAGCAAGGGCAACATGGGCCACTGCCCTGGGCCCATTATTTGAAGGGGCACCAAATTTGTAAAGCCCAATAGAAGGATACAGATGTATGTCTAGTTATACTGTTATAGTAGGACTAAAATTTAGAATTTATCCTCTATATTAACATGAACTCTACATGTGTACTTTTAATTTTTAATTGAGATTTTCAATTTGTTAGGGTTTATCTTTATTTAATGTTATAATGTTAATATGCTTGCTTAAGCCATTAATAAGTAGCCTGATATCATTGATTCATTGATATAATGATAAATTGATATGTTAAGTTCTTCACAATAAAGTAGTCTTTGTAATAGTATTTTTTTATTATTTATAACTTTTTTTTAGCAGGATTAGTATATTTGGATATTTGTAACTTTATTTTTTGGCATCGATAATGGTTGTTTTACTCGCATATTTTTTTATAAGGGGGGCTTTTTTTAGTTACGTCCCAGGGCACCCAAAATCCCCGGGACGGCCCTTCAATCACCAAAGAGAGATGCTCTAAATGGCTAGATAAAATCGGTCTCACTCTTGGATTTGGATGTATAATAGAAGTAAACATTCTCGTCCTCGACTGATCAGTTGGATCTCAAATCCAATCTCCTCTTACAACCTGCGTTTAATTTTGTAAGCAGGTCAAATTTTATAAAAGCAACTGTCAAAACTATGGCGTGTTAAGGTTTAAATAACTTCATATTTTGTTCAAAAAATTATACATAAAATTAAGAACTTGTCATATATTATAAAATCTCAAAGACGACATCAAGGCTTGCAAACTTATAAAACTCAAACTAGCAGGGTCCCCGCGCGATGCAGATGCGGGCACCCTGTAATTGAATTTTTTCGATTAATAATTTATTTTATTTGTACATTTTTTGGCAATAGATTTACTGATTAGTTTTTTATGGCAAAAGTTTTATGAAATTTTGCTTTGTTTGTATTATTTTATTTATTATTTATTTTATGTTTTTATTTAATAGTTTGCTTGTTTTGTATAATATGTGAACATATTTTAGTTTATTATGTTCTTTTTGACAATAAATTTACGGATATCAAAAATTTCGTTTAGCTCGTGTCCGTTTGGGCTTGAGCCCGTTTGACCCGTGCCCGTTCAGGCTCGAGCCCATTTGGCCCATTCGGGCTTAAAAATTTGTATAATATGCTTTATTATTTGTATTAGTGACATTTAATGCAGGAAATATGTTTAAGTTGGTTGTACAATATGCTTGATAATTTTTATTTCTTATGTAATGGGTGTTTTAATAAGTGTATTAATTGTATTTATTGACAATTTAATTAATTGTATTTAATATACATAATGATCAATTTTAAATCATTAATTTTCAATTTTAAGTCATTAATTTTAAACTTTAATGGCAAAAATAAAATGGTGTGTACTTTAAGCTTCTAAACATGTAAATGTCTAATTATATTTCATTTATTGTATTAATTGTCTAATTGTGTTTGAATAACTTGTACTTTAAGCTTCTAAACTTGTAAGACTTAATTTTAAGTATTCTAATTATAGTAGTCCTTTATGCATTATAAGATAGTTAGATAATAAACTTGCAAGCACCAAATGTTGACTTTTTGCTTTTATAAAAATCAACATGCCTACATTAAATTGAGTCTCTCCCTCCTTATTTATAACCAACTCCCATAAGCTACTTTCTTTCATAATACGATGTGAGATGCTCAACAGTCAAAACCCAATTGATTTTAAGCAATTTATAGTACACAGGTGTAATTGAATACCGGTACATGTTTAGATCAATGTTTTAAAAGGCCTACTCCCTAAATCGCACGAGGCTCTACCGCTCTAGCCTTTGGGTTTTTTCAGATCGAGGCTCACGACATGCATGAATCCTGTAAAAATCATAGCGCCTCGGTGATTTTGCGCTTTTGCACCTTGGGAATTTTTGCGCCTAAAAGATATAACGGGGTTTTGGCCTTTTTTTCTTAATAGTAAGATACATTGTGGGCTTACATGCTATATACATTGGGCCCTTTAAGTTATAAAGTATCTAATAACCCTAATATTTTAGAAAATAACTAAAACACACCATCAACAAAGAAATATAGATTTTTTTTGTAATCTAATGTCTAAGAATAGTAGCTTATTAATAGATACAAATGTTGTTTAGTGTTGAGTGTTACCAAACAACTGTAGATTTTTTGCTGTTGATAGTTGATAGAGATACATTGTAATTTGTTAAATTTTATAAGTCATAAACTCATATATTGTAATGTATATTCAGGGATTTAGGGTAGTTTATGGATTCTGATATGTTGCTTGCTTGATATTTTGGGTTTAAATGCAAGCTTTGTTAGATGTAATAACTATTAAGTTGCCTTATGCATTGAATATTGATATTTTTGCGTTATTTAAGTTGCATAAGTTGTCTCATATGTTATAAAAAAACCTAAATATATAGTGCACCTCATATTTATGAATCACGTGCCTTGTTGTGCGCCTCGACTCGAGGCTCTTTGACCCCCTTTGCGCCTTAGTGCGCCTTGAGCCTTTCAGAACATTGGTTTAGATAAACACTAATTAATGTATATTTTGATTGTTGTACTTGCACTAGTTTTATTTCCCATAGTTTTATGATATATTGACTGTTTGCAATGAAAGGTACTCAATCCGCACCCATGAGGTTTAAGTTAGACATATATGCGTCTCTAACGGATATTATCAAAGGACGGGTTGGACCGTTGGTTGTGGGTTTACTGGCTTATAGAGTTCTCGAAGCTTTTTTATCATGTATAAGGAATGGACGGTGCTTGTACTTCACGAGTTGATTGGCGAATGGTTGAAGACTTCGAGTTATTAGTTATGCTAGTCGTGGAAAGGTATTGAAGGCGCGGTTTCATGGGTTTTCTTTTCAAGTTTTGTGTGTCAACGGGTGGCCGCAGTACGTAGTTAAGGTGTGTTTAAGTTTGCAGGTGTTTGTGAGAATTGATTTATATGAAGTTTTATTGTTACATGTATGTGTGTTTATTTATGATGTTTAAGTTAGTTATTTTGTTTTTGTTGTAGACTAACGATGGGATTGATGCTGATACATGATGATAAATATGTTAGCAATACATTCTTATGTGATTGATTTGGTCCTATCCGAATATTTACTATGATTGATATTGTAATCAGTTTGGTCTTATCATTAGCTGGAGATTTGGTCTTATCATATTGTAATGGGTAATTAGTATTTTTCCCTAAATAAGCTCTTGTATAGTCCATATATATTGGTCCTCTCATTGTAATTGTGATCAAGCAATAAAGCAAACATTATACAATTATTCTTGTCATGTATATTCTTACATGGTATCAGGCCATAAGATTCACAAAACCAAAAATCCTCCGCTGCCGCCTCCGGCCGCTGGCTACACACCGGAGGTCCGGAGGGCTCCGTTTAAGCCGTAACCAAAATAAACCACAACTTCTTCTAAATATGTGATCTTTATGTTTTTCTAGGGAAAAACATGCCCCGTTTGTTCAGAAGGTTCTTTGGGGGTTGAAGTTTTAGAACCAACTTTCGTTTTATCATATTTTCTTTTGATGTTAATGCATGAGTTTATTGTTTGTCAATTAGTTGATTGTTCGTAAGGCTTTGTTACCGGTCGACTAAAGTTGACCATTCGTACCGGTCCCTAAAGTCGACCGTTGGTACGGTTGTGTTACTAGTCGACTTAGCCGACCGTTGGTACCAGTCGATTAAAGTCGACCGTTGGTACGTTTTCGTTATGAGTCGACTAAAGTTATGCTTTTATTATGTTTTTTTTTTTTTTTTTTTTTTTTTTTTTTTTACTACTCCAGTCCGAGCTTTCGCGATTTCACCGCTCGAACTGCGGGGGAGTGTTAGCAATACATTCTTATGTGATTGATTTGGTCCTATCCGAATATTTACTATGATTGATATTGTAATCTGTTTGGTCTTATCATTAGCTGGAGATTTGGTCTTATCATATTGTAATGGGTAATTAGTATTTTTCCCAAAATAAGCTCTTGTATAGTCCATATATATTGGTCCTCTCATTGTAATTGTGATCAAGCAATAAAGCAAACATTATACAATTATTCTTGTCGTGTATATTCTTACAAAATGAGCATATATGACTATTTTTGTTGCTTCATAGCTACTAATCTTGGTCATGTTTAGGTGTAATAAGTGTTGAGAGGAGATTGGCTGGTTAGGACGGAATGGGATCTCATGTCAACAACCTGAAGTTGTCAAATCAATTCTTGACAACAGATTACGGCTAAACTCGGATTGTGATTTGGAAGAATTTGATTTATATTTATATACACCCAGTTTACTTTTGTTCGAGTAATGTGACGGATTCGGTGGTTCATGTGGCGTGTCTTTATTAAGGAAGGACTCATCCCTGTTGAATGGATGTATGAAATGGGTTATAGCAGGTCCTTTAGACATTCTTTGGTTCCAGAAGTTGAGACGATTCTTGGAAAAGAATAGCATTTTCAAAGTTTTGAAGTTTGATATTTTTTGGGTATATCCTCAAGTTCATTTATTTTCTGCAATTTATTGGTTTTTATTTGCTCTTAAACATTGATATAAATTAATGCTTGACATAAAGTTGTGTTTACCAATTGTCTTATAGAAGGATAGCATAGATGTTGAGGAGTTAAAGTTGATCCAGTTGCCACCTTATGAACTCAAACATGTTGACATAAGGGAAACAATGTTTTATGTAGCTCTTATGGATGTTGTGCTTTGGTGTTGTCTGCCTCGATCTCTAACTTTAGAACTGGCTCATTATACTGACCAAGGTGATGTTGTCAGGTAAGATTTGTATGTATTTACGTTTGTGAAATGTTAATTAGCCGTTTGTTTATATATCATGTCTTATCCATTGCACTTTCATTGTTTAGATTATGATTCTCGGCAAAAAATAATGTTTTTAATATTTTTTCTTCGGTATACATATGAGAAACTACTTCAACAAGAAGCTAAGGGCCAAACTATTAGTATTAAGTTTGTGCTTATTTCCTATAACAAATGCGAGCAATTGTTCAGTGACTTGAATTCATTGTTGAAAGAGCTATCGTTTGGTCAATCAAGCTGCAAAATCACCTTTATAAAGGAAGAAGGTACACTATCTATCCTTTTCTTTTGTCAACTAGGCAGTAATAGAATTTGTATGTGTATACGACATTCTTTTGTCATCTTGTTAATATCCAAACAGTTGTCCAAGAATCATGATAATGGAGCATGCAAATTGTGAGATTTCTTCATCAGTTGGATTGTGGAACGTATTTGTGATGACAGAAGTACAAAAAGTGACCGGTACTAGTAGAAAACTGGATTTTGTGATTTAGTGCTTTCGAGAAGCGAGGTTATAAAATTAGTGATAATCCGATAGAGTGAACATGTTTAAGTAACTCTGGTATGATTACTCTGCTTTTTGTTGTTTGCATTTTAACTGATGGTTTTGAATCTTAGTAACAATGTTATTGCAAAGAGGGTGAAGGATAAAGGGCAAAATATGTTTTGGAAAATGAGGCAATTTTTACATTTTACTTTTTGATGTCGTGCAAAAGTGTTCTGGGTTAAACCGATAATGTCAAGCCCTTCTAATGAACCAGCTGGCCCGACCCATAGCTAGTTTGGGTTGCACTACTTTTGACGAGATAGCAGCTCATATATGTAGGTCATAGGTCGGCATTAGACGTGAAACTATTGGACTTTGAACTACGTTTGACCTTTTCAGTCAACACCCGATCAAAGTTCAGATACGATTCTTTTAAAAGTACTATTATTTCCATCTTAGTTGTCAGAAATGCTACGCTTTTATTTTGTGTGTCAAAACTAATATAAGCATACTGTGGAGTTGATAAAACTCGGGCTTGAATTCGCGGAAACACGAAGACTAAAGTTGATTTAGGGGTTCCCAAACCAGCCTTTGACTCAATTTATTTGCGAAAGCTACCACTGATGTAATTAATGCTTGAAGTAGTTGCTAAGTACCAGTTTGTTATGAGACAACCTTAAATGGCATCTCCTGTATTTTTGGCAGATGTGTGTGAGTAAAAGTGAGAAAATGCGAGAGAAATGCATTCTTGGCAATCACGAAACTAAAAACGCTTTTGTCACCCTACCTATATTGTACTTCAACCTATTATCTTCTTAATATTAACGTTTAATTTCCATTTATGCTAAAATCTAATTCTATATTGGGGTGGTAATATAGAATATAAAATTGGCATCATTAATTGCGACGAATCAAAAAGAAAAACTTCAATTGTTATTAGAGAAAAGATGCGATATTAAGAATTGGCTGGCACAATTGATTGTTGTGTTGGAATTCGGAACGAAGAATTTCAAGGGATTTCCAACATTGCGGATATATGTGGCACGGTAATGAGAGTTTGGAAATGATGTATCACTTAGCTTCATGAGATGCAAACTACTGGGGTCACGTTAAGATTGCAATTTAGTCAAAGTTTCCTCCACAACATACGAGATCTATGGATTTCTATGTCCGATTTGCCAACCATGAATTCAAGCCTAAGTTTTATAAGTTTTACAGTAGGAGCAGGTCTGTTGTCAAGGATAGGATGCTTGATTGCGAACCACACTTTACTTTACTATTCATAACATGTTTTTATTGCAGATAGCTAGAAATATTCATTTTGTAAACATACGTGGTTAGTAAAATGCAACACTTGTGTATTGTAGCAGTTAGTCAAATTGCAAAAATTGATTCATATATAAAAAGGGTAGAATAGGCATCACACATTATGTATAATTAATTAATGTAGGTTTATAGACCCGTGGAGTATTGGAAACTTGAAAATGATCAATCGATTCAGAACCCGCCTCCAAAAAGGCGACAGGGATCATCCGTTTTTACATTGAAAGAAATGGATGAGGCAACATGTTCTTTCAGTGAAGATCGTCTGCTGGGAAAAGGAGGGTTTGGCAGGGTTTACAAGGGAACGCTGCAGTCTGGTGAGGTACATCTCATAAAGTTATCTTATAAAACTGAATAAATTGACAGATATCATCATGATAAAGATGGAATTTGATCAAATAAGGAACATAAAACAGATTTTCTTTTATAACAAAAAGTATAAAAAGATGGAGTTACCGCCGTTTAAAGCAGCAGAAGGGGAGCGCAAGTTTCGGGTTGAACTTGATATTTTGTGTGGATGGGAAGAACAGGTTTCTGTTTTATGAACACATGCACAAAGGAAATCTACAAGATCACTTAAACGGTTTTTCTTTTTAACCGTCTCTTAAAAGGGTTATTTATGCTTATGTTAGTATTTATTATTTGTATCCACTTAAATATTTGGATCAAAGTCATCTGATAAAATCTATTACAGGAATCGGGGAAAAGAAAATGGATTGGCCTGTGAGTCTTAAAGTAGCAATTGGTGCAGCAAGTGGACTTGCTTACTTGCATTCAAGTTCTGCTGTTGGAATTCCTGTTGTACATAAAGACTTCAAATAAACCAACATCCTTCTGAGTGATGACTACGAAGCGAAGGTATATTTATCTTTATTTCGTTTACTATTATTCTGTTTCTAGATTTAATAATGAAATCATTTTAAATCATTAATCCTATTTGTTCTATAATATTCAGGATTATGATCTTCAACTTTTTCATTTTCTGCTCCTGCTTATCTATATTAGCAACATAATGGCATTTATATGCAAAATCAAGTTCAGGCTGATCATATCAACAAATATCACTTCTTAGAACTTTAGAAGCATGAACTACGTACATGCATGTGTAATTTATTAAAGCTTATTATACTAATTTGTTTATAATGAATATGGATATTCCAATAAATAATTATAGTTCTAAACTTCTGAAACTATTTTTTAACTTCTTAGAGACAACTGCGCTAACAGACAGGAAAACTCACGACTTTACATAGTGATGTTTATGCATTTGGAGTCGTTCTGCTTGAGCTTATGATCACTGGGCGTAGAGCCATAGACCTCAACCAAGGACCAAATTATCAAAATCTTGTATTGCAGGTACGATTCTTTTGGCATTCCGGACCATACAATAGTCTAGGTCAAGATCTTAATATTATAACTGTGTAAAAAATGCAGGTTAGGCATATCTTGAATGACAAGAAGAGGTTGCGAAAGGTGATAGATCCAGAGATGAGTCAGAAGATCTACATGTAGTAACATCCTTTGCCACCCGCCGTAAAAATATACAATACAGTTCCTGAATACGTAAATTCGTTACAACGGTATCTGATAAGATCATGGACATCAATATTATAACAAAAAGATTGATAACAAAGATATACATCATTTAATATTGGGTTCAAGACCTGAAATTCTATTTTGTTACACAAACAAGAGAAAAATAAATAAAATTTATTAAACCGTACAGAATAGATTATTTTCATGTTCCTAAGATGCTTGATTAGCTCTAGGAAACATATCAATTTATCAAAACCGTACAGAATAGATTATTTTCTGAGGAAGTTTATGTTTTATTCATTACACTGAACAAAACAATGAAGTTGGGTTATGCAAAAGCATGGAGAATCGTGGGATAATTATATCATCTGTAGTAGATGTTGCTCGTGTTCGTCTCCCGGGGAAGAGTTTATCAAATATAACAATCACCTCCTCACAATGAGCTACAACATGTGGTGGCATTACCTGCACCAAAAAGTTGTTTGGTGCAGTAAACATTCAGTTGCGTCACAAGACCTTCTGAACTCATATAACATATCCCGGAGAGCAGTAAACATCCCATGCGCATTAGTCTTTTCAAATCCAGCAAAAAGGAGAATGTATTTGTTCAAAGCTATAAATATCAGATTATTAATTTCTTTCGAGCTGGCAAGGCAGATTAATGATCTCACAAGTCTTGGGTGTTGTAGGGGCCGCTAACATATGACCCATTTTCATCATTGGTTGCTTGATCGTATGATGGAATCATATGCCGAAAGGCCAAGTCTGTTAGAAAAGCCTGCAAAACACGGACCCATACACATAGAGGAATATATGGTGTATGAGATCGTTAATAATTAGTCAGTCTATCAACCAAAGATTAGATGATAGAAAAGTATACATCCTATCTTTTTTTATTTTTATCTAACAAGTCAAGCAGCTAAAATAAATAAACAATTTACAAGTTACCCAAATCATACACAAGTGTTTATAATAATTCATAAATTAAAAAACATTATTAAATATTAACTTGTTCATGAAATCAAAAATAAAATAATATTCAGTAAGATGATCCAAATCTGTTTTGACCGATCTTAGAATTTACCCATTTGGGTCACTCTAACCCGGGTCAGCTTCATAAATAATAAGAAATGATTTGTACATTTTTTATCCATACACTACGAAATTTATTTCATTTTTACCATAATACCTTATAGTAAAAATATGTATACCACTATCAAAGTTTGCAAAGAAATTACTGATTAAAGCAATCAGGATAACATTATAAAAAATAAGAAATAATTAAGCAGTGAATACTCACGTTTTACTGATTCCTACAAGATCTCTGGCTCCATTAGTAGATGCCGCTAACAGTATCAATATCAGATTCAGGATGTCGTTCTGGGAGGTTACTTTGGATCTGCATTCTCCCTCTTAACCTCCTCTACTTCCTCTTCTTGAGGTTGAACGTCTTACGAATCAGAATTTGAATCTCTTTCAAATCGACATCATGATGCACTTTCATATGCAGTGCACAGCAACACGTCGAGCATCATAAATTCCTTCCAATGTCAAATCCTGACAAGATCTTCTATATAGATCTACAAAATAAAAAGGTTATTCATCTGTGTTAGATCTGCGATCTAGAAAAAGTTAATAAATACCATGTACACTCGTCATTTTATAAGAATCACAGTTACCTTGTCAGGATTAAGTTATTCGAAAAACTATGAACAATGATCCATCCTTTTTCAGTCACCTGCATGATGATAAAGATTCTGAGTTAGCATGACATGATCAGAAAATGAAAAGACTAGACTAAAAATCTGAGGATTAAAGAAAAGACTCACATGTGATTCAGGAGGCCTTGTTTCATCGAACATGTAAAATGAAACTGTTGCCATTAGGGTTTGCTATGACTTGTGCGGCGCCTATTAGGCAAAAAAGGTCTGACAAGACAACCTAGATCGAATGCAAGGATTTTATAGTTGTGAGATTAGGTTTTAAGTTCAAGTGTCTATAGTACGTTTAGCCCTTCTTCTTTTCATCTTTCCAGTTCTAACCCTTCCGCTTCTTTGTCATGTTTATTATAGAACTGTAGGATACATATTTAAAAGGAAATTTCACCAAAAATGGTATTTTTAATCTTTTATATGATAACCGAGTTTATGTCAATGGCCCTTTTATCTAACTTATCAAAGTTGATATGCACGGGTAACAGATCAGTGATTATCAACAATGCGAGTTATGTTTAACATAATTAATAAAAGCTTGCTCAACATGTAGCACTGGCGAGACATGGTATGAGATTGGAGAGTAACGAATTGATTGAGAAGGATGATCTTGTGCAATTTAATCTGCATTCATGAGAGTCTTGTGACACTAAGTGTTGAAATTATACGAGCAGCAACCCAAATATATTCACATGTCTGAAGCAACACCCAAAAAGAGCCTCGAACACTAGCAAATGAATACCCAAAAAAATTAAATGAAACATGCACGAGAAGAACTTCCCGCCCATTCATCATATACTTAGTCCCTTGTAGAGATAAGTCATCAGGGTAATTGAGGCATTTGTAGTCTTCAGTCCTACTGGTATTGCTTAAAGCTCCTTGTACTTTGCTTCCTGACACCGCATCAGTTATACAAATTGTTTATTCAGTTGGTCTTCGACTTCCATCTAGCTTGGAAGTTGGTTGAGCTTTATAAAATGCTCACTGATTTCAGTGAGGTTATAACCACTGATGATCATTCATGAGGCACCTATCAATTACAATCATCAGTGTATACTATCTGATAACCATAAGGGAGTAACACTTTTTGATAACCATCAGAGAGTAAGTCCTTTGATTTCCATTAGAGGAAAGTGAGTGCTTTTCTCGCTGACTTATATCTGAGACTTATGAGATTAGACTATTTTTCATTTAAAAACATTGTGAGAGACCATTGGGTTTAAAATCAGACATAACAATCTCCCCCTATTTGAATGTACAAATAGCCTAATCTAAATCCGTAGTAAGTGAGCATAATTGCTTCTTCTTACGTACTAAGTTACAACAAGGAAAAAATAACAAGTACAGTCTAATTCCTTATTGTTAGTGAAGATGATATAGACTTGGACTTTGAACCATCAGTTGTCATAAGCGCAAGTCATCATTAGTTCAACTCTTTAGTATTGTAATTGGATATCTGTCAACGCAAGTACCAGACTATTAAGTAGTTAGTCTACTCACAGTCTCCTGTTTACATGCATAGATAGCCAGAATATATTAAAAAAAAAAATCATTTGTAAGAGAGCTAGAACGCTTCTTCTTACGAACTGATTTTACCACATAGGAGAAGAAGGGGAAAAATCTTTGAAGATTGTCCCTTTGTTGTATCTCTCTTCATTAAAGTTTCTTAAGGACGAGAAACTATATGACTCAGTGAACACTTCCTGATTTAATGTTTCAGCATGGACTGAAAACTAACCATCTATCCCCTGATGTTCCCCCTCAACAACGGCCTCAAATGCCTTTTAGTATCCCATGATACTCCTTTAACCATATCTAAGTTACTACCGATAGTAACTTTTTTTCCATCTAGCACAACCTATCTTCATTGTTTGTGAGATAAGCATACTCACGCTTTCCCAAGTACCTCTAAAAAGAAAGTTCACGATGAAAAGAATGTTATGTCCTAGTGATCATTCATTCCTGAACGAAGGGACTTGCAAGAAAGTAGTACTTAGAAGAGGGTGATTAAAAGAGCTGGAGACTAGGCAGATGAAACTACATTTTTTCAATGATCATTCTGAAGTAACCCTGTTGTTAGCATTAAAATATTTATATACAGAAGTGATGGTCATTCTCATATTGTAACTTTGTGTCATTTGTTAAGATTAGTAATAGAATAGTCAATGGGCCTTGGACTTGGTAAGCTAATATGTTATTAGTTATGTTTCATAAGCTTTTATAATCCAACCAAGTCCAAGCCCAAGCCCATCAAAGCCTTTGTATGGAACTATAAAAGGCACCTTACCTCTCATTTGTAAGGTGTGCTTGTGTGTGTATTGTGTGTGTTTTTAATAAAAGTTCTCTTCATCTTATTACTCTTTTTCTCTCATTAACGCCACACATATATTACATCAAGTCACCATCTTTACTTCATCTTGTGCTTATATTTGTGTTAAAGTTGATAGATCTAAGGTCCTACAAGTGGTATCAATCGCCTAACAATGATTTAGGAGTGTTTTTTTTATCAATTTTTTGTTAAAAAGTTACACTTTTCATTCATTTTGTGTACTTTTTCTTCAAAAAGTTTTGATCTTTAAGTGTTTTAGTGTTAAAGTTGTTGTTTTTCTTGAAGCTTTAGTGATTCTAAGTGTTTTGGGAAAGATTTGATCAAAAGAATCAAGTGGAAAAAGTGTTTTTGGTTGAAAAAATTGGATTTTTCAAGCTTTCTGGTCTCCTTACGCGTAACTTGGGTGAATAGTACGAATCTATAGCTGTGAACAGTACTTTCTGTCCTTTTTACGCATAAGATTTGGTCAAAACCCTTTTCCTACGCGTAACTTTAGTCAAAACCCTCTTCTTACGCATAAGATTGATTTTCTACGCGTAAGTTGAAGTCTACGCACAAGATCCTACGCTTAAGTTCAGTTTCTACGCAGAAGTTTGTTCTTACGCGTAAGTCTCAGAAAACTACGCATAAGTTTCTTCAAAGGTTCTCTCTTTGTGCTACGGTGACTCGGTACTTCCCTGACTTGGATAAGTTTGTGGACTACTTCGACAAGGGATATCTTTCAAGCTTGGACAAGTTTGAGAGATCGATTTGGTTGAAAAACCTTACGCGTAACTTTTCTTACGCATAAACTCAAAGTTTACGCGTAAAAATCAAAGCTTACGCATAAACATTTTGTTTACGCATAACCTTAATTTCTACGCATAACCTGAATGTTTACGCATAACTTTTCTTACGCGTAAGATTTGAAGTTAACCATAAGATTTGAAGTTAAGCGTAAAAATCACTGTTTACAGGGGTTTACGATTAAGTTTCTTGATTTTTAACACCCAAACTTCAAACGGCCATAACTTTTGAACCGTAACTCCGTTTTCGACGAATCAGCTGTCAAAACGACCGCGAGACCGAGAAGAAGGACACGTTGAATCATCTAAAGATCATTCAAGCCAAGCTTCGAGGCCCAAATCCACTCCGAACGGAAGTTATTGAGGTTTTAAGGTTTTAGATCAAAATTTTCACCATAAAACTTGCATCAACTTACACTAAACACAACTCCTACTTCGTTGAAACGATCCAAGAATCAACTTTATCAATCTACACTTCATCAATGGCAACTCAGCAAGACATTCATGCTGCCGGTGCAGAAAACCGACCTCCAATGCTCGAAAAAGGTGGATATCTCCCATGGACAAGCCGCATGCTTCGTTACATCAAAACAAAGCCTGATGGTAAATTAATGATCAACTCCATTACAAATGGTCCATTCAAGCCAAGACAAGTTCAAATTGAAGGCAATCCAAATACAACACCTCCTACTCAACCATTCGTGCGTGAACAAACAGAAGCAGATTACACAGAGGAAGACAAGAAGCAGATCGCCGCTGATGATATGGCAATGCATTTAATCCAACTTGGATTACCATGCGAGATCTTTGCTGCGGTCGACAGCTGTGAAACTGCTTATGCTATGTGGGAACGTGTTAGGAGGATATGTCATGGAACAAAGATTGGACAACAGGATGTTGAGAACAAACTTCTTTCTGAATGGGAGAATTTCACATCCACTAAAGGTGAACAGATTGAATCTTACTACACAAGGTTTTGCACTCTGATGAATGAGTTAATTAGAAACAAGTTGACACCTCGAACAATTGCAACAAACATCAAATTCATCAATAACCTTCTAGAAGAATGGGGTCGTTATGTTACAATTGTCAATCAAACAAAGGATTTACATAAGGTGAACTATGATCAACTCTATGACTTTTTGAAGCAAAACCAAGCTGAGGCTAATGAAGTAAGGAAAGAAAGATTGGCAAAGAATCATGATCCTCTCGCATTAATTGCTACTACACCAACACCGCTACCAGTGAACACACAACAATCATCATCATCTTCCACTTACAACTACATGCAACCATCATACATTCAACAACCAACACCGGTCTACCAACAACAGTTCTACCCACAACAACAACAACACGCTATTCCACAACAACAATACCAACAATCCCCAGAACCAGAATTCACTGAAAATGATAAAGCTACTGCTGCATTAACCCAAGCGTTTGCTTTTCTGTCAAAGGCATTCCAAGGACGCTATTCTACACCAACTAACAACAACCAAAGGATTTCATCGAACACTCGCAACAAGCAGATTGCTCAGCCGAGTTTCGATATGGGCAACGGAGGCCAAATGGTTGGAGTTTATGGGAATCAGCAAGGATATGCTACTGGAATTAACATGGGGAATCAGAATATGCTGAATGCAGGGAATCAAAATGCAGCAAATCAGTATGGTCAGTATGCAGGGAATCAGTTGGGTCAGTTTGTTGGAAATCAGAGGGGTCAGAATGTTGGTAATCAGGCAATGGGTAATCAGAATAGAACTGTTGCAGCTCCAGTAGTTGGGAATTTGGGAAATGGGAATCAGGGTAATCCGGTTAAGTGTTTCAACTGTCAGGGTGTAGGTCATATGGCAAGGAACTGTCCTACTAAGCCGAACAAGAAAGACACAGCATACTTGCAGAAAGCATTCCTGTTGGCACAAAAGAATGAGGCAGGGTTTCAGTTGAACGCAGAGGAGAATGATTTTATGGCTCTTATGGATGACATGGAAGATAGAGAGGATATCGATGCGAACTGCATATTCATGGCAAATCTTCAGGAAGCTAAGTATGACACGGATTCTGACACACTTCCTGTTTATGACACCAATGCACCATCTGAGGTATCCAACTTCAACACATGTCACAATAATGATATATTTGATATGTCTCCTCATGAGGAACAGCATTCTGAGAAGCTAGCACCCACTTATGATACATACCTGGACACACCAAATAGTAGCAATACTCCTTCAGCAACTTCAGATGTGAATCATAATGGAGGCTTCGTTTCACAGCATGCTGAGAATGATCAGGAAACACGTGCTTTGTTTGAATCATTATTGAATAATTGTCGCATTGAAATTGAGAATGTGAAAACGGTCAATCGCGATGTTAAGGCCGCGAATGTTAAATTGACCGCTGAGCTTGAGAGTTACAAAGAAAACGTTAAAGCTTTTGAATTTCATAACAAAAGATTGTCTGAATTAGAAACTGGTTATCAAAATTCCGTTTCAAGGGAAAAACAATTGCAACTCAAGTTTGATACATTTGATGTTAATTCTTTCAAAAAGATAAAATCTTTAAACGCGGAAATTTCTGATTTACAAAACCAACTTTCTAAACAAAAAACGGCTTATACCAATCTTGAAAAAGAAAGGGATGAGTTGAAAAAGGACTTTGCAAAGAAAGAAGACAAACTTTTGGCCGAAATCGTAGAGTCAGAACACATGATTGCTCATTTAGAAGAACAAGTGGTTAAATCGGGCCAGTCAAGTCAAACAATGAAAATGATTTCAAATCAAACTAATCCGGTTTACCATACGAAACATAAAGTGGCTCTTGGTAACAACACCCCCAGTAATCTCAAGAAAGCTCAGCAAGAACAGAATATTTTGTATAATGGTAATATGATTTACACCAAACATGATCCTCCCGTCGTTCGGGATTCTGTGCAAACGATAGAACATGTCGAAGAGAGCATTACTAAAATGAAACAAAAGGATTTGAAACCCATTGATTACAACAAATTGAACAAACTTTCGGGAATTACTTTTGTTCCACAAAAAGAACCATATGTGTTTTCCATAAAACGACCATTCTCAAAAATGTTTTCTAAGAAAGTAATTGTTTCCAAATCTCTTTCAAAAATGGAACAAATTTCTTCTAACAACACTTTTAATACAAGTGAGGCTAGAGAAATTTTGGATGACGTTAAAAAGAGAATTCAAGAACTTCAAAATATTGTTGCTTCTAAAACTACAATCAATATTAACAACTGGCATTCTAGTTTTCATATTGAGCAGAAAAAAGTCTTTGAAAACGAAATTACTATCCCACTGAATAACATCAGTGCGAGGGTAATCCATTTTGAACAAGCTTTCTTAAAAGAAACGGCCGACTTTGTCAAGGACCACAAATCCCTGGTAAACAAAGCTAATGATACTCGTGAAAACATGAATGATTTGGAAAACCTAAATGATTCTCTCTTCAAAGCTGTTATGACCACTGACATTATGTCCATCATTTTACAAACATATTCTGTTCAAGATGATGAAAGACTGAGAGCTGAGACCTCCGAAATTGTTTCAAAATATGAAAATGCTCTTATAAAGATTGAAAAAGAAAATGTATCATATTTTAAACAACTTTATTGAAAAAAGGAATAATGCAAGTATGACAAATTGTCGTATGAGCGTGCCTTAAAGAACATGAAAGAGCAAAATGATCTTTTGAGGACTCAGCTTGAAAGTCAAAAAGGAAAGGGTGAGGAAACTAAGTTTGCAAAACCGTCGACTTCGGAGAAACCAAATGTTTCAAACACGGTTCAAAAACCAAAGATGTCAATTTCAAGGTTTGCTCCAAAAGTCGATGAGAAAAAGAATTTGACAAAACCAGTCACTCCAACACCCTTTCCCAAGAAAAGTGAAAATGATAAGATTGTTGATAAAGGAAAAGCGGTTGTCGAAACACCAAAAGTGATAGCACCTGGCCTTTTTAGGATTAGTCCCACTAATGCGTCTGCCTCCACTTCTAAGACAAATGCATGCAAAAAGGATAATTCTAAAGAGTCTAGTGATGCTAAAAAGGACAACAATATAAATCCTAATGTGTGTGCCTTACCTTCTACAGGATTAGAATGCACCTCTAGGAGCAGCAGACTAAAGCCTAGGAGCAATACAAGGAACAATAGAGTCTCTTCTGTTTCTACGAGTAGTAGCAAGAATAAAGTTGAAGAAGTAGAAGAACACCCTAGGAATTTATCGCTTTGTAATAAGAAACATGATTCATCTGAATGTAATGTCGAAAGTACTGGTTCTAATGCATGTAATGACTCTATTTGTTTAATATGCAAGAAATGTTTAATTAATGATGTTCATGATGAATGTGTTTCTAAGAATGTGTATGTTACGCCTGAACAGAAGTATGTTCCAAAGGGAACTAGTGCTAGATCTAGATCTATAGAAAGATTAGTTACACGCTTTAGGTCTACCACTAGTAGTCGAATGCCTAGGAACTACCTTAAGTTTTGTATGTGGATTCCAACGGGTAGAGAGTTCACTCTTAAGAACGGCAAATTAGAAATAACTCAAGCTAAACAAGTAGCAAGTGTCTATGAGTGTGATTCTGATTTTACTCCTAACCCCACGGAACCAAATTCAAAACGGTTTCCAAATACAAACTCTTCTGTTCTTGGCAGGTTATCGAAATATGTCTTTGGATCATCGACTCGGGTTGCTCCAAGCACATGACCGGGAATTTAAAGCTGCTGAACAATTTCGTCTGGAAATTCATGGGAACTGTACGTTTTGGAAATGATCATGTAGCAGCTATTCAGGGTTATGGAGATCTTCGGTTTGAGAATTTTTTAATCACTCGAGTTTACTACGTCGAAGGGTTGGGACACAACTTGTTTTCAGTTGGGCAGTTTTGTGATGCAGATTTAGAAGTTGCATTCAGGAGAAACACAGTTTTTATAAGAAATTTGGTTGGTGATGATCTCTTAACTGGTAAACGTGGTACAAACTTGTATGATTTCGACATCAACCAAATGGCTTCTACATCACCAATTTGTCTTATGACAAGGGCAACCGAAACTAAGTCCTGGCTGTGGCATAGACGTTTATCCCATTTCAATTTCGACACCATCAACAAGTTAGCCAAAGACAACATCGTCACCGGACTTCCTAAGTTCAAATACATCAAGGAACACCTTTGTCCATCATGCGAACAAGGAAAAAGCAAAAGAGCATCATATAAACCCAAACCCGTACCTAGTTCGGAAGCAAGGTTACATATGTTGCACATGGACTTATGTGGCCCAATGAGAGTTGAAAGCATTAATGGGAAGAAGTATATTCTTGTTATTGTTGATGATTATTCAAGATATACTTGGGTAAAGTTTTTGAGATCAAAAGACGAAGCACCAGGCATCATCACCACCTTTCTGAAGCGTATCCAAGTTCTACTTCAAGATCCAGTAAGGATTATAAGAACAGATAACGGCACAGAATTCACAAATCAGGAGTTAAGAACTTACCTCGAAGATGTTGGAATTACACATCAAACATCAGTTGTTAGAACTCCACAGCAGAATGGGGTAGTTGAAAGAAGAAACCGAACTCTTGTGGAAGCTGCTCGTACAATGCTGATTTTCTCTAGTGCACCTCTATTCTTATGGGCTGATGCTGTAGCCATTGCTTGTTTTACTCAAAACCGATCCCTAGTACATCCGAGATTCAATAAAACCCCATATGAGCTAGTGAACAACCGTAAACCTGACATCTCTTACCTTCACGAGTTTGGCGCTTTGTGCTATCCGAAGAATGACAGAGAAGATCTAGGGAAGTTAAAAGCTAAGGGTGATATTGGAATCTTCATTGGATATTCAGAAAACTCGAGGGCATTCAGGGTGTATAATAGAAGAACGAAAAAGATAATGGAAACGATGAATGTGAAGTTTGACGAGATTTCACAAATGGCTTCTGAGAGACTCGCTCTAGAACCCGCGCTTAATCCGATGGCTTCTAATCAAAACGGATTAGGACCCGCACCAAACCAGCATACTTCTGGACACATCAGTTCAGGACTCGTGCCTCAAGGAGCTCAGTCAACAAACACGGATAAACCTTCAGAACAAGAACTGGAAAATTTCTTCGAGTTAATGTTTGATGAATATTATGGTGGACCTTCGACAAATGCATCTCAACAACATTCCGCTGCACCCACTCAAAACCATCATCCACCACCACCATCACAGGATGCATCTACAACAATCGAAGTTGAAGCACCAACTATCATCTACATCTACTCAAGCAACTCCAGTTATTGAAACTGATCTACCAAGAGTTGATGAGCAAAACCAAAACACAAATTTTCAAGAAGAACCAACAAATAATTCAAACAATGATGCGTTAGAAGAAGAAGAAATATTTGAAAACCCGTTTGCAACAGACTCTGCTGAATCTTCTTCAAGGTTACAAGAACCATCTAACACACATTCGTTACACCCAAGGTACCCTTCTACGTTTCAATGGACAAAAGACCATCCGTTAGTACATGTTATTGGTGATCCTTCAATGCCAGTTCAGACGAGGAGACAACTTGCCACTGATCTCGAATTGTGCATTTACATTTGCTCAATATGCACCAAAGTACCTAAGAACATTCGGGAAGCAATGGCAGAAAACCCTTGGATTGAAGCGATGCAGGAGGAATTTCTTCAATACCTGTTACATGATAGTTGGGAACTTGTTGAACGACCACTTGATAAACGTGTTCTTGATCTCAAGTGGTTGTGGAAAAACAAACTGGATGAGGAAATGACTGTTATTCGCAACAAAGCTCGTCTCGTGGCTAAAGGTTATCCATAAGAAGAAGGGATAGATTTCGAAGAATCATTCACGCCTATAGCTAGACTTGAAGCAGTCCGGATTTTCTTAGCCTATGCAGCTCACAAAAACATCACAGTCCATCAGATGGACATTAAGACTGCATTCTTGAATGGAACTCTGAAAGAAGAAGTGTATGTGAGTCAGCCAGAGGGATTCGTCGACAAAGATCATCCAGACTACGTCTACAAGCTTAAGAAAGCAATTTATGGTTTAAAACAAGCTCCAAGAGCGTGGTATGATGAATTATCATCTTTCTTGCTCAAAAACAATTTCACAAAAGGAACGGTTGATGACACCTTATTCATCAAAAAGTTCAAAGATGACATTTTGATCGTTCAAATTTACGTGGACGACATTATTTTTGGATCAACCAATCCTAACCATTCAAAACATTTTGAAAATCTCATGAAAAGCAAATTTGAAATGTCCATGATGGGGGAACTAAAATTCTTTCTTGGTTTACAAATCCATCAATCCCCTCGTGGTATTTTTATCAATCAAGCTAAATATACCATAGAGATTTTGAAAAAACATGGAATGGAAAATTGTGATTCTGTTGGTACACCAATGGTCACTTCACCAAAAATAGGTGCTGATTTGTCTGGGAAACCTAGCCGACCCGATATTCAATTTGCTGTATGTTTATTAGCACGGTTTCAGGCAAAGCCTACCGAACTTCACCTCAAAGAGGTTAAACGGATCTTTCGGTACCTACGAAGCACCATTAACATGGGACTTTGGTATCCGAAGGATTCGGGGTTTAATCTAACAGCATTTTCAGATGCAGACCGTGCTGGTGATCAAGTTACAGCAAAGAGTACATCAGGTGGAGCACAATTTTTGGGTGAAAAGTTAGTAAGCTGGTCGTCAAAGAAACAGGATTGTACTGCACTATCAACCGCCGAAGCCGAGTATGTGTCTCTATCTGCGTGTTGTGCCCAAGTTCTTTGGATGCGGACACAGCTCACAGATTATGGCTTTACTTTTGACAGAATACCTATGTATTGTGACTCAAAAAGTGCCATAGCCATCTCGTGCAATCCCGTACATCACTCTAAGACGAAGCATATCAAAGTCCGCTACCATTTCATCAAAGAACACGTGGAAGAGGGAACTGTTGAATTATTTTTCGTTAAGACAGATTACCAACTCGCCGATCTTTTTACTAAAGCCCTTCCAAAAGAAAGGTTTGACTATTTAGTTCGACGAATTGGCATGCGAAGCCTAACTCCTGAGGAGCTAGAACATCTTCTCGAATCTTCTTGAAAAATATTTTCAAAATCGCTTCGCTGTAAATATTTTTGAAAAAAACAAAATACAAAATTTGAAAACCAACAAAAAACAAAATACAAAAATATAAAACTTTCAAAAAATACAAAAACAATATAAAATCAAAAAATACAAAAATATTCTTCTCACGACATGTCTCTCGTATAAATCAATATTCTGTACATTTCTAGAAATGTCATTCAACAATGATACGGACATGTACAGATGCTTGAGCGGGAGTTCTTTAAAATGTTTTTCTAAAACATGTCGTTTCTCTAAAAAGTTTCTTCACAATGGCTTTCGTATACTTCAGTACAAAACCCGCGCTTAAACGATGAATTCTGATTATTTTCAAATCAAGGACTCGTATTTTCAAGGACGAAATCTTTTTCAAAAAGTTTGAGTCTAAACAAACGAAAAGGATTTCAAACATAAACTCATTTTCAAACAAAATTCTTGAGCACTTTTTCAAGATTGTTCAAAAGATTTCTCAAAATCTCTCAAAATGAGTGCTCAAGATAACTCCCTCAAAACCCTTAAGTAATTTTAAATATGCTATCATTAAGGGGGAGTATAAACAACTAAAATGTTCCAATTTCATGCAAAATCAAATCTGTCTTTCTCTCCAAAAGCTTTTTTAATCAGTTGATATCAAAAATATCACGCTATGCTATTTTTGAGGGGGAGAAGACATGATTAAAATGTGATCAAAGATGTTTAAAGATTGTGGCTGAATCTCAAAAGAGCTCGACTCAGATAGTACCAATGAATTGACGAAGCTTAAAATGTCAGTAATCGAAAGGACTTGTCCTGGACGGGTAATAATTTCAAGCTAGTCTAACTAGTGATGTAAGCGTGTCTCGAATAGGACTTGTCTGAGTAGAATGTACCGTATCGAGAGACTTTCTTTGGACTTGACCAGGACGGGTAATAATTTCAAGCTAGTCTAACTAGTGATGTAAGCGTGTCTCGAATCGGTCATGTTCACTGAAAGTGGATCAATTCAAAAAGTGCAAACTCCTCACGCATGTGCAAATTTCTTAAAAATTCATGAGCACATGTGAAGGGGGAGTCCTTCAAAAGAAATGCAAAACTCTCGAAGTGACAACAATGTATTTTATTATCATAAACACTTTGAGAGATTTTCACAAAAGGTTTTATGGCTTGTGATCAATTATAGGATAGTCATGGTGATATAAGGTGACTAAGGTTAGGAAAAACCGTCCTATGATCCGCCAAAGCCGGAGGGATCTACCCAAGGACAATTCCAATAGATTAGAATTAGAAGTCCTTAGGTATGATTGAAAAAAGGAGAAAATGAGAAAGGAGAAAGAAGGGGTTGAAGAATTAAAAAGAAAAGTTATGATAAAGGGTGAAAAGAAATAGCCCTCCTAATGTTCAACCTTAGGGCAGACACCGGGTACAATTCATATGCTACTGGTTGTTACTAAGGTGACACCGGTATTGAAGATAAAGACGTCATGGACCCAGTGACGCACTGCACTAAACCTTCTAGCCACTCAAGTTCTCTTAAAAGAGCTTGTTTCATTCTCACGGGGAACCGGTGTAATCTATCGACCTGTCTCTTAGAGATGGTTGATATTGAAGCAGGAGACCTCTCCCTAATCTCCGCATAGGAAACCAAATGTGCACTTATCGAGTCTAGAGCCCCGAGATTCATCAAAAGATCTCATAGGAACACATGATATTTCTACACTGGTTGTTCATCATTAAGGACGCCAGATGTAAACTTAAGAGTCCTACGCAGATCTTAGCAATCTGCCAGAACATTTATGAGAGAATTCACTTTTGTGATTCTCAATGATTGAATGGAAATTCCTGCCAGGGTCAACATCAAACAGCCCTGACAGCAGGTTACTTCGGTAATTCCTTATGGGTTACGCTTAGTGTTCGCGGTGGTTTCAAACGTTCTACAGTCGTGGAGTGATCCCCAGCGACTCACCCAGTCATTGAGCTACTAAGTAGGTCTTGTAAGCTCTCTCGAGAGTATCTGACATGGGAACGGCCTTGGTAAGGGTTAGAAGGAGTCTTCACACTATGCTGTTGACGATCTCTAATTCTTATCTGTAAGTACCGGATGTTTTATTGCTAACTGTTTATATGCAGGGAAACTTCATCTCCATGGCGACAGATTCCACATGCGCATACATGCATCTCGAAGTCAAAGGAAAGTTCTCACAAAGATCAAAGCAAAGAAAGGTTCAAAGAAAGATTCTACGCAATGTGAAAGAATCTACAGAAGTAAAGTGACAAAGATCTATGTGAAAGAACGGGAACTACAAATGCATGTATCACAAAGACTGAAGATGTATGAGCATGTTGGAATGGCAAACAACCACCACAGACGCAGAAGTGATGAAAGGCAGATAACTCCACATCACTAAAGAACAAAGAACGATGAAAAATCAGTTATCAAAGATCACAAAGCATGAAGGAACAAAGACTAAAGACTATTCTACAACCACACACAAAGTTAAAGATAAAGAACACGGAAGACCCACTCACGTGGAGCATCATTCGAATGACCACCCCTTAGGGGGAGATTGTTAGCATTAAAATATTTATATACAGAAGTGATGGTCATTCTCATATTGTAACTTTGTGTCATTTGTTAAGATTAGTAATAGAATAGTCAATGGGCCTTGGACTTGGTAAGCTAATATGTTATTAGTTATGTTTCATAAGCTTTTATAATCCAACCAAGTCCAAGCCCAAGCCCATCAAAGCCTTTGTATGGAACTATAAAAGGCACCTTACCTCTCATTTGTAAGGTGTGCTTGTGTGTGTATTGTGTGTGTTTTTAATAAAAGTTCTCTTCATCTTATTACTCTTTTTCTCTCATTAACGCCACACATATATTACATCAATTCACCATCTTTACTTCATCTTGTGCTTATTTGTGTTAAAGTTGATAGATCTAAGGTCCTACACCTGTCATGTATAAATGAAGTGGGACTGTGTTTGGGAAAGGTATGTTTTGGTGGGGTTGGAAGAGGATGGTTTAGATTTTTTGTTATTAACCGTCATTCAATAACGGCTACGGACTATTAGCAGTTATTATGGGAAACCCATTCGCTCTGATACCACTTGTTGGTCTACAAGGTTTGAGTAAATGCTGGAATCTTCCTACTAGTACCGAGGATAGTAACAACATCACCCAAAACCAAAATAACACCATTTGTACTTTTTAACTTGTATAAATATTTATTAAAGAATGTAAAGATTTTTAGTGGAATAGCTCTCGGTAAAACTACTATGGTTGAGTGACAAATGTAAACATTCCCTTCGTAAAATCTAGAGTCAACTACCTTTGCTTAGATGTTCCTGAAAGTGGGGATTCTATCAATCGTAGAACTAAGTTCTACTCTATGTGTTTGAAGTAGCTTAGCACGTCCCCAGTATAGTAGGTGGAGCATGCGTTTAGCTTTCCAAATGCTGACAACTTCTGTAACGAAGATCTTGCTTTATCATCCTTTGGTAAGACCTTATGCTTATCTTCACAATGAGCTTCCCGCCCATTCATCAGATACTTAGCCACTTGTAGAGCTAAGTCTTTAGGGTAATTGATGCATTTGTCAGTCCTCAGTCCCACTGCGATTGCTTATAGTTTCTTGTACTTTGCTCCCTGACATCGCATGAGTTATACAAAGTGTTTCTTTAGTTGGTCTTTGACTTTCTAGAAGCTTGGCAGTTGGTTGAGATTTATACAATGCTCACTGTTTTCTTATATTAGTGATGTTACAGCTACTGATGATCCTTCATGAGGCACCTATCACTCACTGTGATAACTATCTCGGAGTAACACTTTTTTATAACCATTAGAGAGTAAGTCCTTTGATTTCCATCATATAATGACTTACTCTCTGATCCTTATCAGTGAGTGTTGTTCTGGCTGACTTATATCAGACACTTATTAGATTAGACTATTTTATGTGTAAATACATTGTCAGAGACCATTGGGTTGAAAATTAGACCCAACAGTTTCTACGAAGCTCGTTTGATCGCTTTGAGCCTACGTACCATACACCCAATGATTAATGTGGTCTCAAGTAACCGTCTATTATAAGCGAAAACAATAAACCAATATGCACAATTGGTTTGTAGAGAAACAAATGGGTAGAAATATGGAATGCGTCAAGAAATTATCATAGAGAGATTTGAGAGTGTATTTGTTTTTGTAGTGTTATTATCACTATGAATCTTGGCTAACTATTTATGTATAAAACTATAACTTGATTGTACCGATGATTTGGTTAATTTTCCAATGATCTAATGAACCACAAATGTCTTCAATACAATTCATAAATTTAGTGGTACACTATGACCAAGTAACATAGATCAATATTCACTAAGTCATACTTAATTTACACATGAAAGGCTTCTGCACTACACTTCATGTACATGTGTATGAAGAGTTATGGATATCCCACAATATTCATTATATTCAATTAATTATAATGATTTTCTTATATCAACTTATATAAGAAAACAAACCCATTTCTTCAAACATTATTCAACTTATAGATAAATATTAATTTCATCACTATTAATATCCAACAATCCCTCACCAACTTGAGAAATTTTTCTAGTTACTCAAAATGTCATGCTACAAGGTGTCACAAAGATTAAAACTCGTTATTAAGCATACAGAAAGCAAGATTGATTTAATGGTGTCTGAAGATTAATGCACAAACCATAAGATATAATGATGTTTGAAGATTAAACCATAACTTTTTGACCTTACCAGCGGATACATAAGCATTTTCATTTGTATTGTGCATTCTCACTAGGCACTAATTGGCCATGCGCTTAAATCATGTATCACAACCATCTAAGAGAGAAACCAAAACTCTCTATTAAAGGCGGTACCACCTCTAGGTTATATAGGCTAAGCTTCTATAACGTCTTCGTTGCTAAGACGCCTCTATAGCTTTGTTAAGAGAATAATCCCATCCTCATTCTCGGCAATGCCGTATCTAGGTGATGCATGGATCAATTGGTTGATAACACCTTATATGCATTAGTTACTTCGTTATTACCCTTTAAACTTGTAAGTATCTTGTCATAGGCTTAAAAGAGAAATCTGACAAGTCTACATCATATGTCGGTGATATCACAAATACTCATTAATGGCAATTCTCAAAATATTTATCAATAAATTCCATCACATTGAAATTTTTATAACTTAGATCTCTAATCAAATTAAGCTCTCTTCTAGCAACGACTAGTCAAAAGCTCAACTTCCTTCTTGAAGTATAAATACATGTATTGAAGTATAAATACCAAGCCCAGATTTGGGTATGTGCGGGATGGCAACCGCACAGGGACTTTTTTTGGAGGAGCCTCAGATTTGTAAAACTTTAGTATAGGTACAAAATCATTCTTGAAAGATTTAATCTCGTTAACAAATGATCTGAGATGAAGAATTATATTTTTATAGAAGGGAAAAAAAAAGCTTTGCGACTGCACTTTGATGGAGGAGGATGAGAAGATGGGGAAGATAACCCCAAAATTGTAAGAAATGTTATAAGTACGTCAATATGTGGGGCCCTAAAATTTTTATTTGTCTAAAAGTTCACTTATCTTTTTGAAGTTTAAATTCAACCCTTGCTTTTATAATTTATCATTTACACCCTTGTCCTTAATTCAATATGTGATTCAAAATCCGTAAAATTAAACTCAAATCTTATATTTCATGAAGATAAAAAAAACGTTATAGTTTTAACTTGCACATGTAGTATTTCATATATGTTTTTTTTCTGAAAAAATATACTACAGGGAGCTTCACTCTGAAATATAGAAATATTTTGATATGGTAAAATGTTTGGAGCATCATGAAGTCAATCGTCACACATAGAAAAAAGTTAAAAGTTATATATAGAGGAGTTGATTCTTAATAGACTATTTTTATAAGATATTTAGTTTGATATTTTATATTCTCAAACTTGCATTAGGTTTGGGTTAAAAGTTAAAAATATAAACAAATGTAGTCAATTGAGAAACAAGGTTATTGCCTTATTCCCCCTACCATGTCATTAAACAATAAATATTGATGATATGAAAGTAAATGAACCTAAGTATACATAATCATTTGTTGCAGACATACGACGGTTTTGTATGAAAGGGTAATTTCATCACTCATTTTTTTTTTTTAATTTGAAAATTTAATATTTACCCAAATATGCTTTAAAAATATTGTACATTATATATTTAATAATTGTATTTTGGGTAATATGAAATTAATTATGAAATCAGGTGGAGATATGAAATTCATCCTTATATGAAAACACAAATTATACATTGTACTATGAGTAGGGTATATTATAAAATATAGCTTGTGCAAGTCCCAAGTAAATAAAATATATTTATAATTTATGTCAAGAATCATCAATTCTTGTACGTAGTAGTATACTGTAATATTGTTTTGCATTTCTCGATTTATCTTAAACATAAATTTCTTATGATTTTTGCAAGTTAAAAGTATATATCTGCATCGTAAAAAGTTAACAGTAAATCAAAATTGTAGTCTTTGTATATTTCATGAAAACTATTCTAAAAATACATATATATAAATTTGATATCTCTTGAGCATTTATGTAATTTTTATTTTTATTTTTTAGTTTTCAATCAATGGATTGTATTTTCTAATTAAGTAATGGGTTTGGAGGCCAAAAACATAGATGATAACATACATTTGTAGGGTTTTATATTTGTAAGCGCATTTGTGAGCCGTACCTTATTTTTCCTCCAACTTTCTTGAAGAGCGGTCGTTCACTCGCATCTTTGAAGTTACAGGCTTTACCAAAATGCACATCAGTGTAATTAGGCTTAAAACGGTTCTATTTTTATATTTGTTACTATTTTTCATCGTTTCCTTGATGCCTATTCAGTTATTCCAATATAAATTATTTTCTCATTATAGAAAACTCGGCCGGCTTTTAGGAGCCAACTAATTGGCTGTATGTTTGGTTGTACCGATTTCCATGTATATTTTAACTCTCTGATTTGTATCATCATATGTATTTATTCCAGTTTCCAATCTCTTACAAAATAATAGAAGTCAAGCCAATAAGATCAGAGTATATAATATAGAAAGCTTTCTCTCATGTAAGATTTTTTTTTCTTTCTTTTTCTTTTTTTTTCAGTTTCAAATGCAAAGGTAAGTCGAGAGGCAAATTTATCAAAAAAAAGTTGTTCTAGAGAGAAATAAAAGCTTACAGTATTAGTTTTAGGCTTCTATGTGTTGTGTAACCAATATTATTAATTGTATTTGTACATTGCGCTTAGTTAGTTGCATATATTGGTGATGATGTGCTTTAAATGATGTATTAATTGTATTTAAGAAATATTGTTTTTTTAGTTTGATTTGTGCTTTACATACTTGTATATCATGTTTTATAACTTGTATATATTAGTGATAGGGTGTTTTAAATTATGTATTAATTGTATATAAGAAATAGTGTTTTTTTAGTTTAGGGTGTGCTTTACATACTTGTATATTATGTTTTATAACTTGTATTTACATAAAATCTATATAAGAAAATCTTAAAAAATTAATAGGAGAGAAGGTACAATATCTATTTTATATAACTAGCAGGGTCCACGCGCGATGCAGCTGCGGGCGCCCTGTAATGTAATTTTTTCGGCTAATAATTTATTTTATTTGTACGGTTTTTTGCAATAGTTTTACTGATTAGTTTTTTAAAGCAAAAGTTTGATGAAATTTTGCTTAGTTTCTATTATTTTATTTATTATTTAATTTTTTTTTGTTTAGTAGTTTGTTTGGTTTGTACAATATGTGAATATATTTTAGTTTATTACGTTCTTTTTGACAATAAATTTACGGATATCAAAAATTTCGTTTAGCTCGTATTCGTTCGGGCTCGAGCTCGTTGCCTCGTGTCCGTTCGGGCTCGAACCCGTTTGACCCGTGCCCGTTCGGGCTCGAGCCAATTTGGCCCATTGCCCGTTCGGGCTTGAATATTTGTATAATATGCTTTATTATTTGTATTAGTGACATTTAATGTAGGAATTGTGTTTAAGTTGTTGTACAATATGCTTGATAATTTATATTTCTTATGTAAGGGGTGTTTTAATAAGTGAATTAATGGTATTTATTGACCAGTTAATTAATTGTATTTAATGTATATAATGATTTATTTATTGTATTAATGTTAGTATTAATTGTATGTTAGAATTAAATATGAGAGGAATTTCTATAAGTAGCATTGGTTGTTGTACTTTTAGCTTTAGAAGTTGTATTGCTTAATTTTAAGTATTTCTATTAATAGTAGGTATTCCTCCATTATAATATAGTACGATAAACGTGAATAATTTACAAGACAATGAGGCACCATAGTTCATTAATGCGCTGAGGTGTCTTTGCTCCTATTGGTCGATAAATAATTAATGTTTCTAATATGTACAACACCCTTAAAGCACATCTTTAAAAAACACGGTTGTAAATTATTTACACGCTCCAAAAAAATTATTTATGTAAATATTCAATCACCATTAACACCACCATCAATTCACCAATAACACCACCATCAATTCATATACACTTCTACTCTAAAATCAATAATTCATTAATTCGCATCATTAATACAAATCTTTTGTTTCAATATTGAGCTTAAATCACTCGCGTTTTTCTTCTTCAATACAGATCCAATCCTTTCCATCTCATCAAAGCATACGATTCACAATTTAAACCCAAACCGATTCAACCACTATCAAGAAATTTTTTTGGTTACATCCATCAATGTGCCAGTCATTTGTAACTGATTCTCACAAACTAATTCAAAACAAAATCAAAAAAGTCCATCAACCATATAAAAAATTCATCTTTGTTGTCCAAACCCTAAAATCGAGGATGATCTTGATTCAAGGCTAAAGTTTGATTGTAAGTTTGTTTTATATATTGTTTTTGTAAATTGATTATGGTATATTATGGCTATGTTTGGCAAAAGTAGCTGTGAGCAGTAGCAACGAGCAGTAACAGTGAGCTGTGAGCAATAGCCAAAAAAGCTCACAGCTTCATAAAGAAGCATTGAGAAAATGAGCTTTCCTAAAAAATAGCAAAGCGCACAGCTCTCATGACAAACGAACACTAAAAATCAAAAAGCTCATTGTTCACCGCTCCTTGCCCAAAAAAGCTCCAAAAAGCTTTGTGCCAAACATAGCCTATATCTAATTGAAACATACAATATTTAAAAACAAATATTTTTGCATAAGCATTATTTGAAGCCCGCATACGCAATATTTAAAAACAAACAATTGTGTATTTGTTGACTGCATACACATTATTTGAAGCCAGCATAGAAGATGTTCGATTGAATGTTTAAGAGAAAGGAAACTGTGGGAGGTAATCATTTGTGCATTGATTTAGTAATTTAATCATTTGAGCATTCTTTTAGTATTTTAATCATTTACGGCTTTGTTTATAGATCTTGGCAAACCCATTTCCGAAAGGTATGTGTTATTTGTGTCTTCTTAAAAGTATCACAACTTTTGTTTTTTGTATCATTTATATAGATAAATGTTTTTGTTTTGAAAGATGGATTGGTGATACTAGAAGGTGGAGAAGCCAAGAGCAGAGCAACCCGTTATTGAGAACGAGATCCTAATTACTAGCCAAGGGATGATGTGAAGCTATACTACATATGCCATGACTTTGCTTCAGGTAGCCTCATTGTTTCTAATTCATAATGTGGTTGTTGTTTAGTCTTATATGTGGTTTATGAGCTTACTTGTGTTCGTTTTTGCAATATTGCTGGAGGGCAGGTTGTAGAAATCAACATTTGAAACTGACAAATGCTTTCTAATGGACTTTGGCTTAAAGGTGTTTGTTTGGGTTGGTCGAGCATTGGCGATAGAAAAGCTGCCTCGTAGGCTGCAGAGGTTAGTTTGGTTTTTGAATTCTCATTTAAATTACTATGTATATCAGTTACTAATAGTTACCATTAACCATCTACAGGAGTTTATCACCAGCAATAATTGACCAATATGTCCTTTTGATACAGGATCTGAAGTGATATACCTTCAGGAAGTTGCGACCCTGAAAAGTTCAGCATTATAGTCCCATAATTGCAAACCAGGAATATCCGTAGCCGCAATAAGGTACGTTTTTAGTTATTAAAATCTTAATTTGCTGTGATGTGAATGATGTGAACTATTTAATACTTCGTAAAAAGGATTGAGTGATTAATAGTTTTAGTTTACAAGCCTGAAAAATCATTTTAAAAACCTATTAGTAATGAATCAATCTTAAGAGTTGCATTGTTTTTTTATAATAATTTGGATAACTGATATTGGCTGACAGATATTAATCGTAGAAAAAAGGCTCCAGAAAAATTGGTTGGGTTTCACTCGGATATTATACGAAAGGTTACTGCCAAGTACCCCTTTGATCTTGGTGGGAGAAACCATGTGTTCAAGGTAATTGTAAGATTTTAATTGCATTATGCATAGTGGTCTCCTTTATAGCTGTCACCAGGGAAAAATAGTTGCATGGTAGCTGCCGAGAATGACATTGAGGCTCCAACTGTGGTTTGCCTTGGATGCCTGCTAAAGGTATGCCTTCTAACATATCAAAAATTTGCTGCTATTTGATGCAAATAATCATATCAATTTCACAATATAATTCTGTAGATTGTGTTGGAAAACACGAGGGCCTTTTAGGCTTACGAAAAGAGGAATACTTAGAGAAAATTTACAATGTTTTAGAATTGCTTAAGCTTTGCTTCATTTAGTTTTACAAATGCATCACCAAACACCTATTTATACTATTCCATGGAATGTTCTAGAGACGAGATATTTCCGTGGATATTCTACAACGATCTAGATACTTCTTTCTAGATAATCTTAACTAGATATTTCCTAACATCAATCTAGATCTTTCTACTAGTTATCATCTACTACGATATTCTAAATACTTCTATAGATATCATTCTACGACTTTCTAGAAGCTTCCATACCATTCTTCGTCATTCTAAAAGCTTCTTGATCATGGGCTTGGGCTTTTATGGATTGTCCAATCTTTATTGGACTAAATCAAGTTTACGATCCAACACCCCCCTTTAAACTTGATTTCCCTACTCCAAGCATCATCCTTAGTCTTGGGAAATCTCGCTCGTTGAGCGGCTTGGTGAAGATGTCTACAACCTGGTTTTTGGATCTCGCATGTATCATTTTTACATCCTTCCTCTTCATAGTCGATACCATGCTTCTTTTTGTACCCTTTAGCCACAAGCCTTGCCTTGTACTTCTTCACTTCGCCTTTGGCGTTTTTCTTTACCTTCTATACCCGCTGTAACACCCCCAAAATTTGATATAGCGGAAGACTCAACAAGCTTTCGGGGTGCTACGGGGATTGGTATCCAACACAAGACAAGATAGAACGAGATAAAGTAAACATAATAAAAACACAACCAAAACGGGGTTTTAAGGTTTACATTTATCCCAACATCATTCACAGTCAGGCCCAAAATAAAATAACAATAGGTCCAAATTCAATTATCAGAGTTTAGAAAAATAGATCCATGAACCGAGAGCCTTAGCCGAGCCTTCCAATCCAAGCATGCACCTCATCACTTAATTACCTGAGAAAACGCGCTAAAAGTCAGCTTTCGCTGGTGAGATCATAGGTTTAAATTCAACTAATGATATAGTGGACATATACGCAAAACGCTTGCTAGCTAAACTAGGGATTCACTACAGCCTGCGGATACCCTCCGCTCCAACATACTACACGGATACCCTCCGTAACAAACCTGCGGATACCCTCCGCTCCAACATAGATATTCGGGTAACCCCCGCAATATCATAAATACTCGGATAACCTCCGAAGTATTAATAACCTATAGGTGCACACTATAGTATCCAAGATCCTCAAATGAGCCAATCTCGTAATCCAACCATTATTTAGTCCACACGCGATGGTTCACTATGTGACTAGGGTTGATGTAACTCATCTAACCAAATCTAGTCCACACGCGATGGTTCACTATGTGACTAAGGTTGTTATAATATTCGTCTAACCATAACTAGTCTACACGCGATAATTCACTATGTGACTAAGGTTGACAAATCTTCCTAGTTCCATGAGCATAGCAAGTTTTGAAAAGTAAAAGCGATAATAGTCCACATAAAACAATTTGCACGTTTCTCACCCCAAGTATTGAAAACATAGTTCAAGAGAAAAAGTGGGGCTATGACTCACCTCAAGTCCAGAAAATAGCAAGACGAGGTAGGTAGAAATAAGATGTATGATAACTCACAAAACAGCAACTACGGACTTGGCACGACCTAACAATATTAACTCTTTCAGAATTCATTTCCTCAAATATATAATATTCCCAAACCCGGACGAGAATCCGTTTAATTTCCGAAAATCCGTTTCGTATTAATTTGGTGTATTTGCATTTGGTATCCATACGGGTGGTGGGTCGACTCCAAAACAAACCAAGAAGATCATATAAAGAATAATGAAACAACTATAGATCTAATATTAGCTCAATATATCATTTAAATAAATCGCCAAAGTTTACCAAATCCGCCGATTTGATAATCCTCATATTTATTTACGTAATATACCGTTCCAAGATTACACCCAATCTAAAACACATATAAAGCACATAGCACATATTGACTATATAGTATATATCATAGTTTAATAAATTCCTCGTATATATCGTCAAATTGGCCAGATTTCCCGATATATACACTCGCAATCTATTACACTTTACATATACTACAACCTATGGGCGTCGTAGGATACGATGCCCACTAATATATTTATTTCGTATAACCAAACAACCCGGCTCAACCTTACGGTTAAGTGGTTATTTAATTATAGAAAACGTCTATATTAGTCGTCATATATCCGTGACAACACGAACGTCGCAAATAATAACTTACCTGGACCCGAGTGACAACAATTTCGCCTAACTCAATAAGTTTATCCGTTATATATATCCGAAATGACTTTTTATTAGACGTTTCATAATTGTCGGGAGTTTCCCGTTTTATACACAATTTTTATAATAACCATACGTTTAATAATATTACGCCACTTTCGTAGCCTAATATATATCCAATCGTATTATTTATAATACGACTCGTGATTATTATTATTATTAATATACGCGTTTATATAGTTATATATACGTTATTCACGTACATACTTTCATATAAACGTTCATATTATCAATAATTATTATGACGAGTTTTATTATGCTCGTTTCAATTTTTAATAGTTATTGAGTTATACGAAATGGTCATATGTCCGAGTCATGACTATCGGCTCATTGTCCAAGTCCATAATATGCAAAAGTCATAAATAACAAATCTCCGTCCAATCACAATCTCAAACCACGGGCTACAACAATAGGGTCCGACTACGGCACCCGACTAACCTATCTCCGTCAATCTAACGACCGTCTCACAATCGGTCCCCAATCACTTTCGTCAACAACTTCTCAATTACCAATAATCATGTCCAATTCGACCCATATGCATACGGCCGAGAAAAATAAATCCACAACAACAATTAAATAAGTTCATCATTATACAAATAATAACATTAACCAAGTTAATGTGTGGGTCGGTTTACCAAGCCGACCCGAGCCCTCGACTCACTTGAGTCTCGGCTCCAAACCGCGAGTCACTAGGACTCGAACCAACACATAATCATCACATAGCTCACAAGAGCCAAACCAAGTAATCATTTAGACCCATTCGACCCAATGGTCAAAACGGCAACAAAAATAATACGCGGCTAAAAGCCGCGACCCACAAGGGTCGAATCACAACAATACTCGAGCCCAAGGCTCGATCCACAACCCAACGAGAACCCCAATACGGGTCTCGGCGTGGCATACGATCACCAATGAAAACCCCGAGACCACACGGTCTCGGCTAGCTTGGTTCGAAGGTCAACACCTTCGTCAAACACCCAAACTACAAACATCAATGCAACCAAAGCCACACAAGGCTTGAACCAAAAATAAGCCGAGAGCCTAGCTCTCGGTTCCGAGTCAACCACAACCAAAACCATGAAAACCCGGATACCAAACCATTTGAAAACTCAGTTTCATCAAAAACCCATCATCATATCACGTTTTAAATGAAAACCCACATGGATCTCATCAATTCGTGACCTTTGGTCACGATTCGAACCCATAAATCGAGTCAAAACTCGACCTACCTTCCAAAATAATACCAAATCGAAGAGCACACATGAAATAACAAGAAGTGATGATGAACTCGTGATAAATTTTGATTCGAATTGGTGTTATAGTAAGAGTTAGAGCGCGTGTAGGGTTAGATCGGATAGAGGATGTGATGGGGAGTTTATTGGTGGTGGTCGTGTGGTGTGGGGGTCGGCGGTGGAGCAGTGGTGGTGGCCGGAAGTTGTGTCGGCTAGGGTTAAACAAAGAGAGAAAAGAGAGTGAGGTGAGAGATGAGTGGTGGGTATTTGTGTTGCTTGTGTGTATACCGAGCCACAAGGACCAAATTTTGTAGTTTACATCTTTTTTTTTTTTTTTTTTTTTTAATAATAATAATAATAATAATAATAATAATAATAATAATAATAATAATAATAATAATAATAATAATAATAATAATAATAATAATAATAATAATAATAATAATAATAATAATAATAATAATAATAATAATAATAATATTACGGTGTGGAGCGGGTAACGTGGGTAGATGTAAAAACATGTGGCCCGAACCCGAACTCATCTTAAAATTTCCATATCACACGAGAACCTCTCGTAATTAATTAAAATATATAACGGACTCGTTAAGACGAATCATAAAACTATCGTTAGGTAATCCTAGTGCCAAAGTCAACGTAGTACCAAGTGAGAATTCAAATATACATCACCGAGCATTAAATCAAAATGAATTATGAACATAATTCACGAATTCCATAACGTCATTAATTAAAATATCCATAAAATAGGTCTTACAAGTTCGTTGTGAAATGAAAATTTCAAATAAAAATTATAAACGAACTTAAGTCGTAATGCGGGTTTTTTTTTTTTTTTAAATAGCTCCCTAAACTGCCGGTTGTCACATATCTTCCCCGTCTCAGAAGGAAACCCGTCCCAGGTTTCACTCGGAAAAATTCATCTACGAAGTGAAAAGCTTCGGATATCTCTTCCTGAACTCGTCCTCACGTTCCCACGTAAATTCTGGTCCATGTCGGGAATTCCAACGAACCTTGACGAGCAGAATGCGACTCCTCTTGAGTCGTTTAACCTCACGATCTAAAATCTCAATCGGTTCCTCCACGAAGTTTAGTTTCTCATCAACACGAATGTCCCTTATTGGAATGACGGGCATTTCATCAGAAAGACATTTCTTCAGATTACTCACGTGGAACACGTCGTGAACTTTGCTCAGTTCGGACGGTAATTCCAACCTATAAGCCACGGGCCCAATTCTTTCTAAGATCAAGAATGGTCCAATGTAGCGTGGGTTGAGTTTACCACGTTTCCCGAAACGTATTACACCTTTCCAAGGCGAGACTTTCAGCATCACTTTGTCTCCAACCTGGAACTCTAAAGGTTTACGTCTCTGATCGGCGTAGCTCTTCTGCCTATCTCTGGCGGCTTGCAACCGATCACGAATCTGAGTTACTTTCTCGGTAGTTTCCAAAATAAGCTCAGGGCCTGTAAGTTGACTATTTCCAACTTCTGCCCAACCAATAGGCGAACGACACTTTCTGCCATACAAAGCTTCGAAGGGTGCAGCTTTAAGACTTGTGTGGTAGCTGTTATTATAAGAGAATTCCGCAAGGGGTAAATACTTCTCCCAGCCTTTACCAAAGTCTATGATGCATGCACGAAGCATATCCTCTAACGTCTGAATGGTCCTCTCACTTTGACCATCGGTTTGGGGATGATATGCAGTACTCATATCAAGCCTCGTCCCTAAAGCCGTTTGAAGTGATCGCCACAAAGCTGACGTAAAACGACTATCACGATCCGAAATAATAGATATCGGGACTCCATGACGCGAAATAATTTCCTTCACATATAGCCTCGCAAGTTTATCCACACTATCATCTTCGCTAATAGCCAAGAAATGAGCAGACTTCGTCAGACGATCCACAATTACCCAGATAGCGTCACAACCGCTAGCTGTCCTCGGTAATTTGGTAATGAAGTCCATAGTAATCCGCTCCCATTTCCAGACTGGAAGTTCTGGTTGCGTTAGTAGTCCTGACGGCCTTTGGTGTTCAGCCTTAACCTTGGCGCATGTCAAGCACTTACTAACATACGATGCTATACCTGCCTTCATATTTGGCCACCAATAGAACTTCTTAAGATCCTGGTACATTTTATCGGAACCAGGGTGAATGGAGTACTTTGACTTATGCGACTCATGCATAATCAATTCCCGAATTTCTCCATATAAAGGTACCCAAATCCGATCTCCAAAACATAATAATCCATCAGCACGCTTAACAAATCCTTTCTCGTTATCAGCCATCCCAAATATATTCTCGGCAGGTCTATTTTCTGCCTTCAACGCTTCCGTTTGAGCTTCAAGTATTTGAGACGGTAATGGCGATACGATAGTCATTCCTAATGACCTAACTCGTAATGGTGGTACTCTTTCCTTTCGACTAAGAGCATCAGCAACAACGTTTGCTTTACCAGGGTGGTAGCGAATTTCACAATCATAATCGCTTAGCAACTCAATCCAACGTCGCTGTCTCATGTTGAGCTCTTTTTGATTCAAAATGTGTTGTAGACTTTTATGGTCAGTAAATACAACACATTTGGTTCCGTACAAGTAATGTCTCCATATTCTTAAAGCAAAAACTACAGCACCTAGCTCCAAATCATGGGTAGTGTAGTTTTTCTCATGCTTTTTGAGCTGTCGGGAAGCATAAGCTATCACTTTCTCTCGTTGCATTAACACGGCTCCTAAACCTTTATGTGAGGCGTCACAATAGATGACGAAATCCTCGTTACCTTCTGGTAACGCTAAGATAGGAGCACTACACAACATTTTCTTAAGCAATTGAAACGCTTCCTCTTCTTTATCTCCCCATTCATACGTAACACTCTTTTGGGTCAATTTGGTCAATGGTTTAGCTATCTTCGAAAATCCCTCGATAAATCTTCGGTAATAACCAGCTAAACCCAAAAATTGACGAACTTCGGTTGGGGTTGTAGGTGTAGCCCAATCTTTTATCGCCTCAATTTTTGCAGGATCCACGTGGACTCCTTGTCTATCAATCACATGACCCAAAAATTGTACTGTCGGAATCCAAAATTCGCATTTTGAAAACTTGGCATAAAGTTTCTCCTTCCTGAGCAATTCCAAAATGAGTCTTAGATGCTCCTCATGCTCTTTCTCACTCTTTGAATAAATCAGAATGTCATCGATGAATACAATCACGAACTTATCCAAGTAAGGCTTACACACACGATTCATGAGATCCATGAATATTGCTGGTGCGTTAGTCAACCCAAACAGCATCACCTGAAACTCGTAATGCCCGTAACGGGTTCTGAAAGCCGTTTTCGGAATATCTTCTTCGCGAACTCGAAGTTGATGATATCCCGATCTCAAATCGATCTTCGAGTACACACTCGATCCTTGAAGTTGATCGAACAAGTCATCGATCCTGGGTAACGGGTATCGATTCTTCACCGTTAACTTATTCAACTCCCTATAATCAATACACATACGAAACGATCCATCCTTCTTCTTCACAAATAGGACTGGCGCTCCCCAAGGTGAAGAACTTGGTCTTATGAATCCTTTTTCGGCTAACTCCGCCAATTGTTTCGACAATTCTTCTAGTTCGGTAGGTGCAAGACGATAAGGTGCTCGTGCTACAGGTGCAGCACCAGGTATCAACTCAATCTGAAACTCCACTTGTCTAGTCGGCGGGATTCCCGGCAAATCATCGGGAAACACATCAGGAAAATCACGAACTATAGGCACATCTCCAATGCACCTTTCCTTTTTCTTCGTCTCGCCCTTCTCAGAAATTTGAGCTAAGAAAAGATAACATCCCTTCTCCATTAGCTTCGGTAACTTTGTGCAAGATATGACTGCTAATCGGGATGGGCTCCTAGAATCCTTTCGGTCTCCTAATATATTTAAGACTTCCTTTCCGTATGGTACACGCACGATCTTCTCGTCGCAAAGTATGTGAGCACGATACTTCGACAACCAATCCATACCAATGATTACATCAAAACTTCCTAACGTGACGGGTAGAAGATCTATGTTGAAAGGGTGGTTTAAGAAATTTAACGTACAACTGCGAATGATGGTATTAATCCTTTCTAGATTTCCGTTTGCTAACTCAATATCATATCCAATTCCTAAGGCCATCGGGGTTTTCTCTAGTAAGGGTGCAAACGTAGTGGACACAAAACTCCTATCGGCACCAGTATCAAATAGTATGGAAGCATAACGATTATTGAGAAGGAACGTACCAGTAACGACGTTCGGATCTTCTCCTCTCTCGTTCCCTAGTGCATACACTCTTCCCTGAGCAACTCCAGCTTCCACACATTGGTCCCCATTATCTTGTCGTCCACGGTTTCCTCCAGCTCCACGGTTTCCATGATTGTACCCATTACCACCCGAGCCTTGATTTCCACGGTTCCGCGATTCTCTACACTCATTCCTATAGTGTCCCTTCTTTCCACACCCATAGCAAGTAACATCTGCCTTGTTTCTCATTTCAGGAGCAGCTTAAACCATAGCAAGAGGTCGAGCTCTACAGTCCCTAGCTGTGTGTCCTTTCCTTGAGCAATTCTGGCATTTCACACTACACCGTCCAGTATGATGCTGGTGGCAACGATCACACTTGGGTGCATCACCGTTCTGATCCTTCTTATCTCCATTCCCAATAGCATAAGCCTTAGCTTGTCTCTTGCTTCGGTGATCATTACTCTTAGAGTGACGGTCCCTCTTTCTCTTTCCATTCTTTTCCTTATCAGCTTCTTCTAATTCCAACGAATCCATAAGTTGTTGAGCAATTGTGATTGCCTCATGGATGTTTGCAGGCCTAGCAGAAATTACATCATTCCTCGTAGCTACAGGCAATCCATCAGTATACCTTTCAATCTTTTGAGTCTCAGTTTTCACCATATCAGGGCACAACAAGGCTAACTCCTGGTAACGACGATTGTAAGTCGCCATATCATTACCTTTCACCTTGTGGATCCAAAACTCAATCTCTAGCTTCTTGACCTCATTCCTTGGGCAATAAGTCTGAATCAGCAAGGACTTAAATTGCTCCCGGGTCATAGCATAAGCTACATCACTCCCAACTGCATTTCGGTAGTTGTTCCACCAAGTCAAAGCTTCATCCTTGAAAGTAAAAGAAGCAAACTTTACCTTTGCATTCTCCGCACAACCACTAACATTAAACATCGACTCAGTCTTCTCAATCCATCTGACTAAGTAAACCACTCATTCAGTTCCACCAAACTCAATGGGTCCACAAATCTTGAATTCCTTGTATTGACATCCATTAGCACGAACAGGTGGAAAAGTTCCAGCAGAATTATTGGAATGATTTGACTCAGCTAGTAGTTCAGCAACTCTTTGCTCCACGAGTTGGTTGATCATTGCTTGATCCACAGTAGGTGCATTAAGTGGAACATGATCATTGTCTCCCTGAACATCAGCATTTTGATTCCTGTTGTTGCGGTTTGTGGTGTCCAGGTTGTCAGGAGTAGGGGTTTCAACATTTCGAGTAGGTCGGCGACCTCGGCGAGCAGGAGTAGTCACAGCAGGACCAGTCCTGGTAGACCTAACAGGGTTTCGACGGGGTGCCATTGATCTGTAACATCACACAAGTTCATGAGTCTCCAATAGAACTTATCGATATGCTCAACAAAACATCTCAACGAAATCAAGTCATGGAAAGAATAGCAACAACACACCACGTATCACAAATAAGCGAATAAGGACTCAATTTCCATAACACCCAAAATCACATAATACCATATACTAATAACCATCAACCATACAATAGCGATCTAACATCGTTCCAACTAACGGATAACACAAAACATACTAATCGTTCCAAAAGAGACGAATACCGTACAAAATACATCAAAATATGATAACCAGCTTTTCTAACCGAACACTCCTCGGCTAAGAAAGCAACAAGATAATATATCTCAAACAACTAGCCACGTGGCTGACGGAGAATCCTCAACTCCTGCCTCAAGCCATCAAGATCCCTCCATAACGATCCTAACTCCACGCTATGGGTGTCTCGGTCTCTCTTGAGGTCAGCCACCTCCTTCTCTAGCTCGGCATTCCTTTGCCAAAGCTTGCGGTCGGCCTCATGAGCAGTAACAAATCCTCGCTGCAAACTATCGATATGCTCGTGGACATCCATCAAAACTCTTCTCAGCTCAGTAGTCCTGCCCACCGCGACAGTCAAATCAACTCTCAAATCTGCTAAAAACTCTCCAATAACTCGCTCAAGTCGATCAGATACACGTGCAACTCTGTCACTAAGCTCAGTAATCCGAGCCCACAACCTGCCAACCTCACCCAACTCTGCATGCTCAGCAGAAATCTCAGACGATGCATCCGACTCAACGGGACTACCAGGTGGCAACTCAAACAAGAACGGATGATCAGGTGAATCAGGCTCAATCGGGTGTACAGGTGAATCAGGCTCCTCAGCCTGAGCTGGTGGTGCTAACACATCATCATCATCATCAGGCATCTCATCCTCCTGAGGGTCATCCTCCTCCTCAGGGTCATCATCATCACCATGCTCAGCCTCCTGAGGGTCATCCTCCCGCTCAGGGTCATCAGCCTCATCCTCACCCTCGTACTCCTCCTCCTCATCGGAAGAGTACCTCATCACTCGCCGTCTCCTACTAGGTGAACCATGTGAAGATGTAGTAGGTGATCTAGGACGACGACGCAGTGATGTGGGCGGCGCCTCAGACAGAAGAGAATGAGCATCAATCTGTAAAGGTGATGGAGTAGGGCGTACCGACATGCGTGCCGTAGCTCGGTGGGCAAAGCGTGGTGCCACACGAGCCAAAGCCTGATGAAGAGTAAGCTGCCTCGATGTACCAGGGAGCCCTAAAGAAGATGAGGGTCCCTGCGTAGATGCAGCAGGTAGAGCTGAAGTAGAAGCTGCCTGTGATACAGTAGCTGGAGTCATGGCCATCTGGTAAAGATCATCAGATGCCATAATGAACTGTGCAGGTAAAACCGGTGCAGTAAGAATGTCCTCGACGACATCGGGCGTATGGGAGGCCATAGTCTGTGACAACGGCGTAGGGTAGGTGTAAGTGTTTCAAAACAACTTAAATCACAACTCATAATACCATACCAAACATACTCATCAAATAATTCCATATATAATCTCAATGAAAGAATTTCAAACACCGCATTACTAAAATGTTTATAAAACATGTAGACCATATAAATCCTCGAGAACGCCATCTTAATACTAAAATCCATAAACCTCAAGTCATCTCAATAAGTCTCAAATCTAACAATCATCTCAAATATCTCATAATACCTCAAATAATAGAAGATGCTTCGGCTTGGCGGGCTGGCGGGCGGTGGTCAAGGATCATTTTCTATAAAAGTACGGTTATAGTTTAGGCGTTTATTTACCTAGTTCTCTATAACCTTGGCTCTGATACCAATCTGTAACACCCCCAAAATTTGATACAGCGGAAGACTCAACAAGCTTTCGGGGTGCTACGGGGATTGGTATCCAACACAAGACAAGATAGAACGAGATAAAGTAAACATAATAAACGCACAACCAAAACGGGGTTTTAAGGTTTACATTTATCCCAACATCATTCAGAGTCAGGCCCAAAATAAAATAACAATAGGTCCAAATTCAATTATCAGAGTTTAGAAAAATAGATCCATGAACCGAGAGCCTTAGCCGAGCCTTCCAATCCAAGCATGCACCTCATCACTTAATTACCTGAGAAAACGCGCTAAAAGTCAGCTTTCGCTGGTGAGATCATAGGTTTAAATTCAACTAATGATATAGTGGACATATACGCAAAACGCTTGCTAGCTAAACTAGGGTTCACTACAGCTTGCGGATACCCTTCGCTCCAACATACTACACGGATACCCTTCGTAACAAACCTGCGGATACCCTCCGCTCCAACATAGATATTCGGGTAACCCCCGCAATATCATAAATACTCGGATAACCTCCGAAGTATTAATAACCTATAGGTGCACACTATAGTATCCAAGATCCTCAAATGAGCCAATCTCGTAATCCAACCATTATTTAGTCCACACGCGATGGTTCACTATGTGACTAGGGTTGATGTAACTCATCTAACCAAATCTAGTCCACACGCGATGGTTCACTATGTGACTAAGGTTGTTATAATATTCGTCTAACCATAACTAGTCTACATGCGATAATTCACTATGTGACTAAGGTTGACAAATCTTCCTAGTTCCATGAGCATAGCAAGTTTTGAAAAGTAAAAGCGATAATAGTCCACATAAAACAATTTGCACGTTTCTCACCCCAAGTATTGAAAACATAGTTCAAGAGAAAAAGTGGGGCTATGACTCACCTCAAGTCCAGAAAATAGCAAGACGAGGTAGGTAGAAATAAGATGTATGATAACTCACAAAACAGCAACTACGGACTTGGCACGACCTAACAATATTAACTCTTTCAGAATTCATTTCCTCAAATATATAATATTCCCAAACCCGGACGAGAATCCGTTTAATTTCCGAAAATCCGTTTCGTATTAGTTTGGTGTATTTGCGTTTGGTATCCATACGGGTGGTGGGTCGACTCCAAAACAAACCAAGAAGATCATATAAAGAATAATGAAACAACTATAGATCTAATATTAGCTCAATATATCATTTAAATAAATCGCCAAAGTTTACCAAATCCGCCGATTTGATAATCCTCATATTTATTTACGTAATATACCGTTCCAAGATTACACCCAATCTAAAACACATATAAAGCACATAGCACATATTGACTATATAGTATATATCATAGTTTAATAAATTCCTCGTATATATCGTCAAATTGGCCAGATTTCCCGATATATACACTCGCAATCTATTACACTTTACATATACTACAACCTATGGGCGTCGTAGGATACGATGCCCACTAATATATTTATTTCGTATAACCAAACAACCCGGCTCAACCTTACGGTTAAGTGGTTATTTAATTATAGAAAACGTCTATATTAGTCGTCATATATCCGTGACAACACGAACGTCGCAAATAATAACTTACCTGGACCCGAGTGACAACAATTTCGCCTAACTCAATAAGTTTATCCGTTATATATATCCGAAATGACTTTTTATTAGACGTTTCATAATTGTCGGGAGTTTCCCGTTTTATACACAATTTTTATAATAACCATACGTTTAATAATATTACGCCACTTTCGTAGCCTAATATATATCCAATCGTATTATTTATAATACGACTCGTGATTATTATTATTATTAATATACGCGTTTATATAGTTATATATACGTTATTCACGTACATACTTTCATATAAACGTTCATATTATCAATAATTATTATGACGAGTTTTATTATGCTCGTTTCAATTTTTAATAGTTATTGAGTTATACGAAATGGTCATATGTCCGAGTCATGACTCTCGGCTCATTGTCCAAGTCCATAATATGCAAAAGTCATAAATAACAAATCTCCGTCCAATCACAATCTCAAACCACGGGCTACAACAATAGGGTCCGACTACGGCACCCGACTAACCTATCTCCGTCAATCTAACGACCGTCTCACAATCGGTCCCCAATCACTTTCGTCAACAACTTCTCAATTACCAATAATCATGTCCAATTCGACCCATATGCATACGGCCGAGAAAAATAAATACCACAACAACAATTAAATAAGTTCATCATTATACAAATAATAACATTAACCAAGTTAATGTGTGGGTCGGTTTACCAAGCCGACCCGAGCCCTCGACTCACTTGAGTCTCGGCTCCAAACCGCGAGTCACTAGTACTCGAACCAACACATAATCATCACATAGCTCACAAGAGCCAAACCAAGTAATCATTTAGACCCATTTGACCCAATGGTCAAAACGGCAACAAAAATAATACGCGGCTAAAAGCCGCGACCCACAAGGGTCGAATCACAACAATACTCGAGCCCAAGGCTCGAACCACAACCCAACGAGAACCCCAATACGGGTCTCGGCGTGGCATACGATCACCAATGAAAACCCCGAGACCACACGGTCTCGGCTAGCTTGGTTCGAAGGTCAACACCTTCGTCAAACACCCAAACTACAAACATCAATGCAACCAAAGCCACACAAGGCTTGAACCAAAAATAAGCCGAGAGCCTAGCTCTCGGTTCCGAGTCAACCACAACCAAAACCATGAAAACCCGGATACCAAACCATTTGAAAACTCAGTTTCATCAAAAACCCATCATCATATCACGTTTTAAATGAAAACACACATGGATCTCATCAATTCGTGACCTTTGGTTACGATTCGAACCCATAAATCGAGTCAAAACTCGACCTACCTTCCAAAATAATACCAAATCGAAGAGCACACAAGAAATAACAAGAAGTGATGATGAACTCGTGATAAATTTTGATTCGAATTGGTGTTATAGTAAGAGTTAGAGCGCGTGTAGGGTTAGATCGGATAGAGGATGTGATGGGGAGTTTATTGGTGGTGGTCGTGTGGTGTGGGGGTCGGCGGTGGAGCAGTGGTGGTGGCCGGAAGTTGTGTCGGCTAGGGTTAAACAAAGAGAGAAAAGAGAGTGAGGTGAGAGATGAGTGGTGGGTGTTTGTGTTGCTTGTGTGTATACCGAGCCACAAGGACCAAATTTTGTAGTTTACATCTTTTTTTTTTTTTTTTTTTTTTTTTTTTTTTTTATTAATAATAATAATAATAATAATAATAATAATAATAATAATAATAATAATAATAATAATAATAATAATAATAATAATAGTAATAATAATAATATTATTACGGTGTGGAGCGGGTAACGTGGGTAGATGTAAAAACATGTGGCCCGAACCCGAACTCATCTTAAAATTTCCATATCACACGAGAACCTCTCGTAATTAATTAAAATATATAACGGACTCATTAAGACGAATCATAAAACTATCGTTAGGTAATCCTAGTGCCAAAGTCAACGTAGTACCAAGTGAGAATTCAAATATACATCACCGAGCATTAAATCAAAATGAATTATGAACATAATTCACGAATTCCATAACGTCATTAATTAAAATATCCATAAAATAGGTCTTACAAGTTCGTTGTGAAATGAAAATTTCAAATAAAAATTATAAACGAACTTAAGTCGTAATGCGGGTTTTTTTTTTAAAATAGCTCCCTAAACTGCCGGTTGTCACACCCGCTTAACTCCAATAGCCTTTTGGCCTTTCGAAAGGGTCATCAACTCCCATGTATCATTCTTCACGATTGACTTTATCTCCTCATCCATTGCTTGTCTCCATTTCTTGCTTTTCATAGCTTCTTCAAAAACTAGCGGTTCACAGTTAGCATATAAACAAAGAAGGAGTATCTCGTCAGTTACCTCGTAGAGCTCCTGCAAACTTCTTGTCTTTGTTTCTCCTTCACTTGAACTTGAAGGTGGGTCTTGGGTTGGAGTTGGACTTTGAAGTTGTTGGACTTCTTCACTTGATTCACTTGTCTCTTCTTCGTCAGTCGTAGGAAGAAAGTCATACCTTTCATTTTACTTAATGCTCCAATCCCATGCTTCTTTTTCATCGAACTTCATGTCTCTACTCACTACCACCTTCCTTGTGATTGGATTATAGAGCTTATAACCTTTCGATTGCTTGTCTTAGCCAACGAATACATGCTTCTCACTTCTATCATCAAGCTTGGATCACCTTTGGCTCGGAACGTGGACATATGCTATGCTTCCAAATACCCTTAGGTGGGACACAGTAGGCTTCATCCCATTCCATGCTTCTTGTGGAGTTTTGTTGTCTAAACTCTTTGACGGACACCGGTTCAATAGATATACCGCATAGTCAACCGCTTTGGCCCAAAACTCCTTTAGCATCTTCTTACTTTTCATCATGCTTCGGACCATATTGATAATGGTTTTATTCTTTCTCTCCACCACTCCATTTTGTTATGGGGAGTAAGGAGCCGTTAGAAATCTCCGGATCCCATTATCCTCACAAAACTTGTTAAATTCTTTTGATAAAAATTCTCCACCTCTATCGGATCTCATGGATTTAATTTTTAAACCTTTCTCCTTTTCAACCATAGCTTTAAATATCTTAAAAGCTTCAAAAGCTTGGGATTTTCTTTTAGAAAATAGTCTTTCTTGAAAAGTCATCAATAAAAAGCATAAAGTAAAGAATTTTACCGTGAGATGGAGGAGTAATGGGACCGCACAAATCCGTGTGAATTAGTTGTAGAGGCTCCTTAGCTCTTGATGTTGCTTCTTTCGGGAACGAACTTCTAGCATGCTTCCCAAGAAGACATCCTTCACACACTTGATTGGGATGATCAATTTGATCTAACCCTTTCACCATTCCTTTTGAGGATAATAACTTTAAGTCACCAAAGTTTAAGTGCCCGTACCTCATATGCCAAAGCCACGAATGATCCTTCAAACAACTCTTTAAGCACTTAGCTTCATCATGTTAAATGTTTAGAAGGAACATTCGATTTTTAGTCATACGGACTTTAGCTATGAGCTTTCCTTCTGGATTTCTAATCGTAGCACTACGATCTTTGAAATGAATATCGTAGTTTTTCTCTAAAAGTTGTCCCATACTTAAAATGTTACTTTTAAGATTGGGCACATTGTATACGTCCGAAATATATTGGTGACTTCCGTCTTTAGCTCTGATAAGTATCTTACCTTTTCCTTTCACCGGTGCCTTTGATTCGTCTCCAAAGGTGACATTACCTTTACTATCCTCCATCTCCACGAACAAGTCTTCTTCACCCGTCATATGGTTACTTGCAGCGGAATCTATATGCCATGGCTCTATCCTCTCTTCTTTTTCATCATGTCTTTCCATTAGCAAAGTAAGCTCATCTTTATCTTCTAACTCCACAAGATTAGCTTTTTCTTCCACTGGTCTTGAGCTACTACACTCATTGGCATAATGACCATATTTGCGACAATTGTAACATTGTATATGGAGCTTACCTCCTCTTTGAGATTGAAAGCCTCTCCCATGACCTCTTCGATATGAAAACCATTGGTTTTCATCTTCTTTGTTGCAATCTTCCCTTCCTCTTCCTCGGCTTTGGAAACCATCACGACTTCGAAAAGTACCACGTCCTCGTCCTTGCTCCTTTCCATTTAGAAAGCTCTTTTCTCTTTCTTTGAAAGAGACCTTTGAGTATAAAGCTTGCTCCAAGGGTTCTTTCCCCCTTCTTTTCTTCAAGTTCTCTTCATGGGCTTGTAAAGATCCCATGAGTTGATCAATGGTCATAGAGTCTATGTCTTTTGACTCCTCTATGGCCACGACAATGTAATCAAAGCTTGGTGACAAAGAGCGAAGAATCTTTTCTATCACCCTTGTGTCACTCAAGCTTTCACCATTTCTCTTTATTTCATTTGAAATGGTCAAGACACGAGTGAAATAATCCGAAATGGTTTCGGATTCCTCCATTTGGAGCTTTTCGAACTCTCCTCTAAGAGTTTGAAGGCGTACCTTTTTCACCTTGTCAATTCCTTTGAAAGTATTTTGAAGGATCTCCCACGCTTCCTTAGAAGTGGTTGCATTTGCAACTTTCTCAAACATCGCATCATCAAGACATTGATAGATGAGTGTAAGAGCACTTTGATCCTTCTTTCTTGCCTTTTGCAATTCCACCCTTTGGGCGGTATTCAACAAACTTTCATCAACTTTATCAACACCTTTTTTGACTATCTCCCACACATCATGTGAACCGAGCAACGCATTCATACGAATGCACCAACTACCATATTTGTCTGTGGTAAGACGAGGAAACTGGAACAAGTTCATTGCACCTGACATCTCAATCTTCTAGCTCTGATACCACTTTGTTGGCTTACGAAGTGAGGAATACTTAGAGAAAATTTACAATGTTATAGAATTGCTTAAGTTTTGCTTCATTTAGTTTACAAATGCATCACCAAACACCTATTTATACTAGTCCATGGAATGTTCTAGAGACGAGATATTTCCATGGATATTCTACAATGATCTAGATACTTCTTTCTAGATAATCTTAACTAGATATTTCCTAACATCAATCTAGATCTTTCTAGTAGTTGTCATCTACTACAATATTCTAAATACTTCTATAGATATCATTCTATGAATTTTTATAAGCTTTCATACCATTCTATGACTTTCTAGAATCTTCCATACCATTTTGCGACTTTCTAGAAGCTTCCATACCATTCTTCGTCATTCTAAAATCTTCTTGATCATGGGCTTGGGCTTTTATGGATTGTCCAATCTTTATTGGACTAAATCAAGTTTACGATCCAACAGATTGCTCGCCCTAATGAGATTTATGAAGCAATGAGAAAAGATCTAAGGTCTAGTGCAATGAAATTAATATAGAAATTTAACAGGGATAATCTTAATTCCGTGATTCTATGAATCTATTCTCTAAATTTACTCCAATAGGCATGGCTACTTTAATTTTGACTTAAATAATCGGGCCCTTGGATAGAAAGTTGTCTGAATTATCTATTAATGATCGTTTGAGTAAGTTTTAAGATTTTGCGTTCGACGTAACATGTTTTAAAATGTTAGAAGGGGTTTATGTAAGACTTGACACTTTTTAGAATATGTACGAGTCTTGCTACACAATATTTGGTCACTGTATAAGTCTTAGTGTCATTTGTCATTTATATGTAACTATATATATTGACTCCTAAGCGTAACTCGCATTTAGCCTTTGGATTTTACAAAAGAAGGAAATTAAAATTTTGGTTGCATTTGAAGGTCTCAAGAAGGAGCCTATGTATTACGGAGTAATTATTGTTGCAATATATTATTGGTTTTTATGTTTATATAGCAGGTTTAGAAGGTAAATTTGTTAATTTGAAATTGGTAAAGTTTATTAAGCATTGGTCTACTATTTATGAAATTTTATTATATACGATGGTATTTAAAGTGTAGATGTTCCAAAAGACTTTTGACCAACCAACAAAGAAAAATAAATTTGCTAGATCTCGCCTTAAGGCGTCTTCTGATAGAAGTCCTGAAATTCCCAACTTTGATAATTCATTTGCGACTTATGTTAAGCTTAATCTAACCTACTTCATTCACATCATTTCAATTACTTCATTTAACCACTTTTGTTTATATTTGTTGTCAAGTTTAATGATGGGAGTGAATCATTGATAGACTTAAACAACTCTAATGGAGCCATTGCTTATATATCTTCTGTAATTCTAAAGGCTAGTTGTTACTATATTTGTTTCAGATGTGGTGGAATAGCAAAGAGGCAAATACAAACTCAGGTGGTAGATGCAGGTAACCTTCAGGTTTATTTGTTTCACTTGGGCCAATATGGACAGATAATTATATTCTACATATATTATTCAACTCATTTAAAGTGATACTGGTAGCAAATTCATGACATTCTTGATGCTTCTGAGCTTGCGATGGCAAGCACTTATAAGTTCAACAAACATAATCGTAATTTAATCTTTAGACTAAAACCACCTTTACTAACAAGATATGTAGTACTTCGGACTCAATTTACTTATTAATGGGTTTAATTGCCTTGTGATTTATCTCTAACTGGGTCAAATGAGTACTATTTATAAATCTAAAAGGAAAGCTCTCATTTGAGTTTAGCTTTGTTGCCCCAATTTCATCGATTATAAAAAGTCTTCAAGTGCTCTATAAGTTTTCTTCATGTCTTTCTTCTTCAGCTTCACCTTTTTCCTTTTTCATTGTTGCGATTTTTAAGCTTTGATGGTGACTGCAAAAGAATGATCAGTTGTATCTTGCTATTCTATTTTCCATCGTTTGTTGTAATCATCGCGCTTTGATGACAATATTTATCAAACAGTATTAAGTTTTTATCCATTCAAGAGTAAGAAGAAAAGAACCCTTTTTCGATTACCTATAACATACATTTGGGTGATTTGTATCTTTATTACTAACATTTATTTTAATTAATTTGCAATCAGGTTTAAGCGTAGTAGATGGTACTCCAACGTTTAGTCAAATTCATTTGGTAAGTACATGATATTTACCACGAAAACTTCCAGAAACTTTAAATGGCCTCAAATCTTTTTTTTTTTTTATTTCCTTTCTGAGTATGTTATTGCTGATGAAGCTATGTTCGGAAAAGGGTTTATAGATCGTGATATGGACTTCTGGAACACTATTGGTGCTGGTAACTGACTCGCCCATTTTGGATTATCCTACAAGTTTTTAGCACTTTGTCATCTGTATTTTCCTACATGTTTTTTCATGTATGGACTGCCCCAAGTCACACAATTCATAGCTATTTGCACAAAAACTATTCATGATTTATGTACGAAAAGTATTTTGGTATATGAATCACTAACACTTTGATGCTCTTCTATTTATTAGGTGCAATTTTTGTTATTACATATACTTTTACTTATTTCCCTATTTATAACAGGGAATAATATTAATAAATGAAGATGCACTAGGCTTGAATAATATTAATAGGCAATTGCGATGAACTGTCAACAACTAATGTTTGACCATTAAAGTTAACACAACAATACAACATTTAGAATTGTATTTGATGGTAATTAGATAGGGGTTCTATTCAGCTTAATCATCACATGTTTTGTTCGGTTCATATCTTTGAACAAAGATTGATGTTGGATTTTTTTTTTTTTTTTTTTTTTTTTTTTTTTTTTTTTTTTACTTATATTTTTTTTTTCATTTATTTATTTATTTTTTACTTATTAGGTGTTCACGGAATGAACATTGGGTTGAAGTGTTACAATGCTCACTACATACATTTGCTTCTCAAACCCATCAAGATTGGAGATCATGAGTCAATGAATGTTTATTATACAGATATTTACAAGCATTGTATTTTATAGTATTAGTCACTTATAATTTATTATTCAGTTACAAGAAAATTTCATAACGTTTACTTTCGTTGTTCTTTTTTACTTTATTCACGTACTTACATTTTTTAATCAAAAACTCTCTAAAATCACGTACTTGCTTATTTCATTTTTTATGTGGTTTATTAAAGATATCTAGCTTTAAAATGATAAATAGTTGGGGTTGGCTTTCTTTTTCTTCTTCTTCACAAATACTAAAATACATCCATGTGAGTATTTTAAAATTGGAAAAAGATTAGGAGACCTAAAAGATAAAACTAATTTTGTGCCTAACTTATGTGTTACTAACTCATTGGATTGTGAAGAGGTGGGTCCGGTTGATACAACCAATGAATTGTTGCCACACATGTTTAGGCACAAAATTAGGCATATCTTTTAGGCATGCCAATCATTTCTCTTTAAAATTAGCATGCTTTGATTGAAAAAATTATAAAATTTGAATACATGTTTAACAATTTATATGTGTTCTATTTTAGGTCATTTTTTTTCTTCTCCTAAGCTAATAAACGGTTACCACATGCTTTTGCTTCTCAAGACAAATATATTGGAGAACAAGAGGCAATAAACGTTTATTACACAGATATTTACAAGTATTGTAGTTTATATTTACAGTCACTTATAACTTACTGTTCCGTTACAAGAAAATTTTACAGCGTTTATGTTCGTTGTTATTTCTTACTTTATTTACATAGTTACTTTTTTTTAATCAAAAACCCTCTAAAATCTCGCGAATTTCGCGGGTCTATAAGCTAGTGCTTTATAAGTAATATAGATTAATGTATAGTTTGATGGGCAAATAACATAAAAATGCATTGAACTTGACACCTTTTGTGAATGTGTGCAGCCAACTATTTTTTTTGTTATTATGTGTACTTAACTTTCAATTTTCGATCATTGTGTGTATTTTGTAACTATTTTGCCATGTAAAATGACCATTTTACCCTTCAAAATTTTTAAAAATTAAGGGTAAAATGGTCACAAAATACACACAATGATCAAAATTTTAAAGTTCAGTACACACAATAAGAAAAAAATAGTTGGCTACACACAATCACAAAAAATGTCAAGTTCAATGCATTTTTTTGTCATTTTCCCTAGTTTGATTGTTATACTTGCACTAGTTTTATTTCCCATAGTTTTTTGATGTTATATTGACTATTTGCAATGAAAGGTACTCAATCCGCACCCATGAGGTTTAAGTTAGACATATGCGTGTCTAACACAAAGGCCGCGTTGGACCGTTGGTTGTGGGTTTACTTATAGTTACTCGAAGCTTTTTGGGCAAATACCATATTAAAGCACTATACTTGCCAAGAAAGTCACTTTTTGGTATCGAACAATTTTTTTTCCTTATTTGGGCACTAAACTTTCATTTTTTGGCCTCTTTGAGGCACTTTGTGATGTTTTTGCCCCTCAAAGAGGCCAAAAAATATCACAAAGTGCCTCAAAGAGGCCAAAAAATGAAAGTTTAATACCCAAATGAGGAAAAAAATTTATTTGATACCCAAAAGTGTATTTTAGGACAAGTGTGATGCTTTTTTATGGTATTACCCCAAGCTTTTTATCATGTATAAGGAATGGATGGTGCTTGTACTTCACAAGTTGATTAGCCAATGGTTGAAGATTTCGAGTTATTAGTTATGCTAGTCGTGGAAAGGTATTGAAGGCGCGGTTTTGTGGGTTTTCTTTTCAAGGTTTAGGTGTCAACGGGTGGCTGCAGTACGTAGTTAAGGTGTGTTTAAGTTTGCAGGTGTTGGTGAGAATTGATTTATATGAAGTTTTATTGTTACTTGTATGTTTGTTTATTTATGATGTTCAAGTTAGTGATTTTGTTTTTTGTTGTATACTAACGATGGGATTGATGCTGAAACATGATGATAAATGAGCATATATGACAATTTTTGTTGCTTCATAGCTACTAATCTTGGTCATGTTTAGGTGTAATAAATGTTGTGAGGAGATTGGCTAGTTAGGACGGAATGGGATCTCATATCAACAGTCTGAAGTTGTCAAATCAATTCTTGACAACATTACGGCTAAACTCGGATTGTGATTTGGAAGAATTTGATTTATATTTATATACACCCAGTTTACTTTTGTTCGAGTACTGTGACGGATTCAGTGGGTTACAGCAGGTCCTTTAGACATTCTTTGGTTCCAGAAGTTGAGATGATTCTTGGAAAAGAATAGCATTTTCAAAGTTTTGAAGTTTGATATTTTTTGGGTATATCCTCAAGTTCATTTATTTTCTGCAATTTATTGGTTTTTATTTGCTCGTAAACATTGATATAAATTAATGCGTGGCATAAAGTTGTGTTTACCAATTGTCTTATAGAAGGATATCATAGATGTTGAGGAGTTAAAGTTGATCCAGTTGCCACCTTATGAACTCGAACATGTTGACATAAGGGAAACACTGTTTTATGTAGCTCTTACGGATGTTGTCCTCGATCTCTAACTTTAGAACTGGCTCATTATACTGACCAAGGTGATGTTGTCATGTAGGATTTGTATGTATTTACGTTTGTGAAATGTTAATTAGCCATTTGTTTATATATCATGTCTTATCCATTGCACTTTCATTGTTTAGATTATGATTCTCGGCGAAAAATACTGTTTTTAATATTTTTTCTTCGGTATACATATTAGAAACTACTTCAACAAGAAGCTAAGGGCCAAACTATTATTAAGTTTGTGCTTATTTCCTATAAAAAATGCGAGCAACTATTCAGTGACTTGAATTCATTGTTGAAAGAGCTATCTTTTGGTCAATCAAGCTGCAAAATCACCTTTATAAAGGAGGAAGGTACACTATCTATCCTTTTCTTTTGTCAACTACGGAGTAATAGAATTTGTATGTGTATACCACATTCTTTTGTCATCTTGTTAATATCCAAACAGTTGTCCAAGAATCATGATAATGGAGCATGCAAATTGTGAGATTTCTTCATCAGTTGGATTGTGGAACGTATTTGTGATGACAGAACTACAAAAAGTGACCGGTACTAGTAGAAAACTGGATTTCGGGATTTAGTGCTTTCGAGAAGCGAGGTTATAAAATTAGTGATAATCCGATAGAGTGAACATGTTTAAGTAACTCTGGTATGATTACTCTACTTTTTGTTGTTTGCATTTTAACTGATGGTTTCGAATCTTAGTAACAATGTTATTGCAAAGAGGGTGAAGGAAAAAGGGCAAAATATGTTTTAAAATATAATGATGCAATTTTTAGATTTTACTTTTTGATGTCGTGCAAAAGTGTTCTGGGTTAAACCGATAATGTCAAGCCCTTCTAATGAACCTGGCCCGACCCATAGCTAGTTTGGGTTGCACTACTTTTGACGAGATAGCAGCTCATATATGTAGGTCATAGGTCGGCATTAGACGTGAAACTATTGGACTTTGAACTACGTTTGACCTTTTCAGTCAACACCCGATCAAAGTTCAGATGTGATTTTTTTTAAGTACTATTATTTCCATCTTAGTTGTCAGAAATGCTACTTTTTTATTTTGTGTGTCAAAACTAATATAAGCACAAAGACTAAAGTTGATTTAGGGGTTCCCAAACCAGCCTTTGACTCAATTTTTATTTGTGAAAGCTACCACTGATGTAATTAATGCTTGAAGTAGTTGCAAAGTACCAGTTTGTTAAGAGACAACCTTAATTAAATGGCATCTCCTGTATTTTTGGCAGATGTGTGTGAGTAAAAGTGAGAAAATGCGAGAGAAATGCATCCTTGGCAACCACGAAACTAAAAACGCTTTTGTCACCCTACCTATATTGTACTTCAACGAACTTATTATCTTGTTAATATTAACGTTTCCATTTATGCTAAAATCTAAATCTATATTGGGGTGGTAATATAGAATATAAAATTGGCATCATTAATTGCGACGAATCAAAAAGAAAAACTTCAATTGTTATAAGAGAAAAGATGCGATATCAAGAATTGGCTGGCACAATTCATTGTTGTGTTGGAATTTGAAACGAAGAATTTCAAGGGATTTCCAACATTGCGGATATATGTGGTACGGTGATGAGAGTTTGGAAACGATGTATTACTTAGCTTCATGAGCTGCAAACTACTGGGGTCACGTTAAGATTGCAATTTAGTCAAAGTTTCCTCCACAACATACGAGATCTATGGATTTCTATGTCCGATTTGCCAACCATGAATTCAAGCCTAAGTTTTATAAGTTTTACAGTAGGAGCAGGTCTGTTGTCAAGGATAGGATGCTTGGTTGCGAACCACACTATACTTTACAATTCATAACATGTTTTTATTGCAGATAGCTAGAAATATTCATTTTGTAAACATACGTGGTTAGTAAAATGCAACACTTATGTATTGTAGCAGTTAGTCAAATTGCAAAAATTGATTCATATATAAAAAGGGTAGAATAGGCATTACGCATTTTGTATAATTAATTAATGTAGGTTTATAGACCCGTGGAGTATTGGAAACTTGAAAATGATCAATCGATTCAGAACCTGCCTCCAAAAAGGCGACAGGGATCATCGGTTTTTACATTGAAAGAAATGGATGAGGCAACGTGTTTTTTCAGTGAAGATCGTCTGCTGGGAAAAGGAGGGTTTGGCAGGGTTTGCAAGGGAACGCTGCAGTCTGGTGAGGTACATTTCATAAAGTTATCTTGTATATTAGATCCTATATAAAACTGAATAAATTGACAGATATCATCATGATTAAGATGGAATTTGATCAAATAAGGAACATAAAACAGATTTTCTTTTATAACAAAAAGTATAAATTCTGAATTTTTTGTACCGGAAGGTGGTGGCAATTAAGAAAATGGAGTTACCGCCGTTTAAAGCCTCAGAAGGGGAGCATCCAAATCTTGATATTTTTAGCAGACTGGATCATCCAAATCTTGTTTCTTTGATAGGGTGTTGTGCAGATGGGAAGAACAGGTTTCCGGTTTATGAATTCATGCACAAAGGAAATCTACAAGATCACTTAAACGGTTTGTCTTTTTAACTGTCTCTTAAAAGGGTTATTTGCTTATGTTAGTATTTATTATTTGTATCCACTTAAATATTTGGATCATAGTCATCTGATAAAATCTATTACAGAAATCGGGGAAAAGAAAATGGATTGGCCTGTGAGGCTTAAAGTCGCAATTGGTGCAGCGAGAGGACTTGCTTACTTGCATTCAAGTTCTGCTGTTGGAATTCCTGTTGTACATAGAGACTTCAAATCAACCAACATCCTTCTGAGTGATGACTACGAAGCGAAGGTATAATTATCTTTATTCCGTTTACTATTATTCTGTTTCTAGATTTAATAATGAAATCATTTTAAATCATTAATCCTATTTGTTCTATAATATTCAGGATTATGATCTTCAACTTTTTCATTTTCTGCTCCTGCTTATCTATATTAGCAACATAATGGCATTTATATGCAAAATCAAGTTCAGGCTGATCATATCAACAAATATCACTTCTTAGAACTTTAGAAGCATGAACTACATGCATGTGTAATTTATTAAAGCTTATTATACTAATTTGTTTATAATGAATATGGATATTCCAATAAATAATTATAGTTCTAAAGTTCTGAAACTATTTTTTAACATCTTAGAGACAACTGCGCTAACAGACAGGAAAACTCACGACTTTACATAGTGATGTTTATGCATTTGGAGTCGTTCTGCTTGAGCTTATGATCACTGGGCGTAGAGCCATAGACCTCAACCAAGGACCCAATTATCAAAATCTTGTATTGCAGGTACGATTCTTTTGGCATTCCAGACCATACAATAGTCTAGGTAAAGATCTTAATATTATAACTGTGTAAAAAATGCAGGTTAGGCATATCTTGAATGACAAGAAGAGGTTGCGAAAGGTGATAGATCCAGAGATGAGTCAGAAGATCTACATGTAGTAACGTCCTTTGCCACCCGCCGTAAAAATATACAATACAGTTCCTGAATACGTAAATTCGTTACAACGGTATCTGATAAGATCATGGACATCAATATTATAACAAAAAGATTGATAACAAAGATATACATCATTTAATATTGGGTTCAAGACCTGAAATTCTATTTTGTTACACAAACAAGAGAAAAATAAATAAAATTTATTAAACCGTACAGAATAGATTATTTTCATGTTCCTAAGATGCTTGATTAGCTCTAGGAAACATATCAATTTATCAAAACCGTACAGAATAGATTATTTTCTGAGGAAGTTTATGTTTTATTCATTACACTGAACAAAACAATGAAGTTGGGTTATGCAAAAGCATGGGGAATCGTGGGATAATTATATCATCTGTAGTAGATGTTGCTCGTGTTCGTCTCCCGGGGAAGAGTTTATCAAATATAACAATCACCTCCTCACGATGAGCTACAACATGTGGTGGCATTACCTGCACCAAAAAGTTGTTTGGTGCAGTAAACATTCAGTTGCGTCACAAGACCTTCTGAACTCATATAACATATCCCGGAGAGCAGTAAACATCCCATGCGCATTAGTCTTTTCAAATCCAGCAAAAAGGAGAATGTATTTGTTCAAAGCTATAAATATCAGATTATTAATTTCTTTCGAGCTGGCAAGGCAGATTAATGATCTCACAAGTCTTGGGTGTTGTAGGGGCCCGCTAACATATGACCCATTTTCATCATTGGTTGCTTGATCGTATGATGGAATCATATGCCGAAAGGCCAAGTCTGTTAGAAAAGCCTGCAAAACACGGACCCATACACATAGAGGAATATATGGTGTATGAGATCGTCAATAATTAGTCAGTCTATCAACCAAAGATTAGATGATAGAAAAGTATACATCCTATCTTTTTTTTATTTTTATCTAACAAGTCAAGCAGCTAAAATAAATAAACAATTTACAAGTTACCCAAATCATACACAAGTGTTTATAATAATTCATAAATTAAAAAACATTATTAAATATTAACCTGTTCATGAAATCAAAAATAAAATAATATTCAGTAAGATGATCCAAATCTGTTTTGACCGATCTTAGAATTTACCCATTTGGGTCACTCTAACCCGGGTCAGCTTCATAAATAATAAGAAATTATTTGTACATTTTTTATCCATACACTACGAAATTTATTTCATTTTTACCATAATACCTTATAGTAAAAATATGTATACCACTATCAAAGTTTGCAAAGAAATTACAGATTAAAGCAATCAGGATAACATTATAAAAAAATAAGAAATAATTAAGCAGTGAATACTCACGTTTTACTGATTCCTACAAGATCTCTGGCTCCATTAGTAGATGCCGCTAACAGTATCAATACCAGATTCAGGATGTCGTTCTGGGAGGTTACTTTGGATCTGCATTCTCCCTCTTAACCTCCTCTACTTCCTCTTCTTGAGGTTGAACGTCTTACGAATCAGAATTTGAATCTCTTTCAAATCGACATCATGATGCACTTTCATATGCAGTGCACAGCAACACGTCGAGCATCATAAATTCCTTCCAATGTCAAATCCTGACAAGATCTTCTATATAGATCTACAAAATAAAAAGTTTGTTCATCTGTGTTAGATCTGCGATCTAGAAAAAGTTAATAAATACCATGTACACTCGTCATTTTATAAGAATCACAGTTACCTTGTCAGGATTATGTTATTCGAAAAGCTATGAACAATGATCCATCCTTTTTCAGTCACCTGCATGATGATAAAGATTCTAAGTTAGCATGACATGATCAAAAAATGAAAAGACTAGACTAAAAATCTGAGGATTAAAGAAAAGACTCACATGTGATTCAGGAGGCCTTGTTTCATCGAACATGTAAAATGAAACTGTTGCCATTAGGGTTTGCTATGACTTGTGCGGCGCCTATTGGGCAAAAAAGGTCTGACAAGACAACCTAGATCGAATGCAAGGATTTTATAGTTGTGAGATTAGGTTTTAAGTTCAAATGTCTATAGTACGTTTAGCCCTTCTTCTTTTCATCTTTCCAGTTCTAACCCTTCCTCTTGTTTATCATTTTTATTATAGAACTGTATGCTATTTAAGGATATATTTTTCCATGACTTGTGCCCCTTAACAACATTGTATTGGCAGAAAATAAGGTACGGGATATATATGTTGGATTTTTTGGCCGTTATGCCTTTCGTGGTGATTCTCGTGTGTGTGTGTCTATATATATATATATATATATATATATATATATAGGGTGAGGATCAGGTATGTTTTTGTCTTTTAGTGCGGATGGTACGGACGAATCTCAGCCCTCCATCTAGTCAACCATCTGAAAAAGGCGGAGTGGCAATATCGTAAATATCCCGTCTTTTTTAAAAATCGTTACTATCATATTAGCTTTTTTTCTGAAAAAAATTCAAAAAAATCTGAAAAAATTAAAAAAATAAAGAGGACAACAAATAATTAAGAATCGCTGAAAAATTTTTCAAAAAAAAATCGTTTTCATCATTAAAGTTATTGTGATATTAGCGTCTGATTTTCATATCACATAAACTTTTTTTTAATAATAAATTTAGTATCACAATAACTTTTTTAATATTATAAAAACTTTTTCTTAATAAAAATTGTTAATATCACCGTAACTATCATGGATTTTTTTAATATCACTCTAATACTCATACATTTTTTTTCAGTCTTTTTAATATCACCGTAAGTTTTTTTAATATCGTAATAAAAAAAAACAATTATATTAAGCTTTTCACTAATATCACGGTTCATTTTTACATGTAAAAAAGTTTAATATCACGTTGGTTTTACAATATCACCGTAGCTATCATGGGTTTTTAATATCACGGCTCATAATATTGTTAATATCACGGTAGAACTCATAATATGGTTAATATCACGGTAGCACTCATAATCAAAAAAACAAAAAGTTCTCAAAAAAATCTGAAAAAATAAAAAAATGAAAGAAGATAACAATATTAAGGATCGCTCAAAAGGAAAAAAATTAAAAAAATCATTTTCATGGTTAATTGGTACCGTGATGATAACGCTAGATCTTGTACCGTGACTTTTTTTAAAAAGTCAAGATCAGATCTGGATTGGACGGACCAGATCAATCCACACGTCCGCACTTAAAAATTGTATCCGCACGTGATCCTCACTCTATATATCTCTACATTATATATAACAGGAGGCGTTACACGTAAATAATTCAAGAAAACGCCACCTCATTGCCCAGTAATTCATTATCTGCCATGTTATCACATTCTTACCATGTAAGCAATTTTTATTCACGTCATTACATTCTTCCCATGTAAGCAATTTTTTAAATTTATTTTATTTGCATTTTCCATGTCATCACAAATTAATGCCACCTAAGCAGTATTTTTTTTTAATTTTTTTTAATTAATTCGGACATGTAAGCAATTTTTTAAATTTATTTTATTTGCATTCCACCTTAATTCGGACATGTAAGCAATTTTTTAAATTTATTTTATTTGCATTCCACCTAAGCAGTATTTTTTTTTTTCAAAAAATGTAACTAACAGGGTTCGAACATAGGATCTCCACTAACACTAACAAACATGTCAACCACTGGAACAATGAAACTTTTGTTATTCTCATCACGTAATACAAAACAATTCCTAAAAACCCTAAATCAAAACAAACACACACAAATTCATTCGTTTTCTTCTCTGAATCCCTAAATCAAAACATTGGTTTCCTCCATAGCTTTGAGGTAGGTGATGACAGTACAATATTTTTTTAACCTACCCCTAATGTAAACCTAATCATTATGTTTTTCTAGGTGGTCTTGGTATGAAGTCTTCATCAGGTATGTTTTCTTAATTATATGCATGTTCTTTGTTGTTTGGCAGGGAGAGTCGCATTGCATGCCTACCATGAATATCCAGAATACATTTGCTATCTACTGAGGGATTCAAACTGAACTGGCCAGGATTGCTTTGGATCTTTGCATGGTACCCAGCATTACTCTTAGTTATATGTCCTTTTTACGGTTTTTCAATATTTCTTCCCACTAATAAATATAGATATTTTGATAAATTTGAGGCATTTACATTTAAATAGACATCATTGAATTTTAATCAGGATAAAGAAAGACACATCAATCATGTTGTAACAGGTCTTTGGTGTGCACGTTAGAACTGGATATTGTGACTGTAATTTAGAGATGATAAAAAGATTGAAGGTATAGGTATGTAAGTAAGTAGGTGGGTTCTTATAAAAGTTGCTTATGCTTTTTCATATAATTAGATACATCAGTGATGTTCTAACAAGTGTTAGGAAAACTGATGTATGACCTATATTGGAACATGGATTCACAATTATTGCGTGCAAAAGAGGCGAGGATGTATTTTCAGATAGCGACTTAAACTGGCTCCAGACAATTGGTACTAACCCTGAAGCAATGCTCTTAAAGTTTGTACCAGTTACAGCTATGCAGACACAAGCACAAGTTTGTGGAATGATGCTTAAAGATTTTGAAACCAATTTTTATAAGTATTTAAAAATATAAAGTAAGACAAATGTTTTTACGGTGTTTGGTGAGTCTTGATTACTGCAACTGGCTATCTCTCTCAGTTGTCTTATGAGTTGCACTTATCTTTAAGATTAACTTTAGATAACTTATTTAGGAATCCAAACAGATATTAGAAAGTTTAATTCTTTCTTTTTTTTTTTTTTTTTTTTTTTTTTTTTTTTTTTTTAGGAGTAGATAATAGGTGGAAATTTTTTTACCCATTTAACTCCCATAGGTTGATTCCGGTCATAATTTATCTCTAACCCGCCCGACCTGCACTTTTTCCGAATCAGACCATGTTATCAGATACAATATCTTATATTTCTCCTCTCTTTGATGTTTTTCCACAAATGGGTGTATATGATCCCTCTTTTTGTAGGCTTACGAAGGAATGTTGGCGGAGGATGGTGCTCTCTGAGCGCAGACTAGGAAGAAGATATAGGCTGCAACTCTTGATAAAATGATTTGGAAATTTTACTCTTAGCCAGTTTAATAAGATTTTTCATTGGTCTGTTTTGCAGTCATCGTTTGTTTGTTGATTAATTTTGATTGATGTTGTCACAATGTGATGATTAGGGGGTGTTCAACATTAGTTTACTATCGGAGTGATGAAATTATTTGAGTTTGCAAAAGCTTATAAGCCTCCGTTTTTTACTACAACTTGAACTTATGGCTTATTTAAGTCCATAAGCTCAACTTAATAATAAACAGGAAAAAACAATGGGCTCATGGGCTTATGCTTCAATCGGCAAACTTACCACCAAATCAGTTGTCTATAGCTATGGTGTCATTTTGCTACAACTCTTAACGGGCCATGTACCTATTGACACTAAGCGCCCACCCAGTGAACATTTCATTATCTCTTGGGTAAGTACATTCATATGTTTTTATGTGTATTTCATGTGCAAGCCTATCAGATATAACAATAGATAGTTTTTGTACATTGGAATTTTTTCTTCGCATTTTTTGGCTTATATCAGTAGCTTTTACCTCCATAGGCTCTTCCAAGAATAACAAACAGAGTTTCAGTTGCTGAGATGATCGATCTGAATCTACATGGCCAATTTTCAAGGAATGATCTAATTCAGGTTAGTTCGGCTTAACTTCTACTGAATAATGGCCACTATATATGGTAACTTGGTTAACACTACCACCTCTAATGATCACAAAAAGTAAAAAGAGTAATCAAATCCATGTCTTGCTTATGCAGGTAGCAGCTATTGCGGCCATGTGTGTGCAAACAGAAGCAAGGCTGAAGATGATATATCAGTTTAGGTTATAATTTCATATAATATATGTACGTTACTACACTCGCTCAGTATATTACACTATTTAAAATTTTTCGATCAACATGATAGTTTTTTTTTAACATTTCTATAGATGGCTTTTAAAAAGGGAGGCAATCATTTATAATTTGAATGATAGGTAATTTTCATCGCATGTTAATGCAAGGAACCTATAAATGGCACACATTGTGCTGGCTGAGAAGAAAGCATATCATGCAACTATATATGGTATATTGGTATGTCTACTATTTAAATAATTTTCATTGCATATTGCAAGTGTCTCGATAATGTTTGTGTTCCATGCTCTTAAGCTAAAACCGAAGTCTTGAGCGAAGGAGGTAACACGGGAGTAGCTCCAATAGACTACTGCTTGCAGCAGATTGCTGGTGCTCGCAACTTAGCTTGCTGCTGTTGCGCTTGAGACTTCAGTGGCAACTCTGAATATGAGATGGCATTTTTGACCCGTTTACTTAGATGCTTACAACATCTCAATATGCAAAATACCATTTTTTTTTTTTTTTTTACTTAGATGCTTACAACATCTTGAGGTATTTTTATTCAAAGGTTTATTATAGTCTTCATACTATATAAATATGTCTACTACATTTTCCACACTAATATTTTATATGTATAATTTGAAAACATTTAGCTCCATATCCATTCGTACCTATTGTGCACCTGTTATGTATATATGGCCCATGTTGTGTCCAAATAACAAATATGAGATTTCAAACAACAAGGAGCGCTTTTGATCTTACAAATCTGTCCCTAAGGATTTCCAAATATGATCAATAAAGAAGTTCAAGTTATTGATGCTGCAAAAGCCGCACTAGACAAGGCATGCCCGGGAGCTTTTTCATGTGCATATGTATTGGCGTTGGTATCTAGAGATGAAACTTACCAGGTACTTATCCTTGAACGCTAAAATTTAGCTGATTTTTTTTTACTTTATTATTATTATTTTTTAAAAATGGATTGTACATTTTTTTTTACTAATTAAGGAACCATTTTTGCCATTCCGCTGGGGAGAAGAGATGGAAGAGTATCGTTAGCAAGCGACAGGCTTACAATGCGTGCTACTTTTGGTAACATTACTACACTCAAAGCACTATTTTCTTCTTAGGATTTGAGTGTAAAAGATCTGGTAGTTCAATCAGGTATAATAAAAGTGTTTTATGCTTCCTAAATGTCCCAAAGAATTACTCATTACACCCAAGAGTATAGGCTATTGTTAATTTTAGTTGGTACTTATTTTAAAGAGTTCACAATTTTTTATCGTTATTGTTTGACTTTATTTTGGTGATCAGAGAATCGATATTAATTAGCTTCTGTTGTTACGTCTTCCATAAACGAAACCTTGAATCAATAATGCAATATGAAGGTGGGTGACATAGGTCTATTATGTAAATGAATTGATTCAGGATATGTTTGATTAATACGGGTCAAGTTTTATTTGATACTGGTCGAACACGTAATAGTTTATCGGGAATGTGGCTATAGACCTGATGACAGTCTAATTGAAGGTGACGTTTTTTAACTTTCAAATCTTGCTCAAGTTGTGCCGCAATTCGCTATTTTGAACGCGTTTGACTTTGATGTTTTCATCATTTCGCAGGTATGCACATACGAATGAACGGTTTTTATAGCGCTTTTGGTATAGATAACAGTCAACCAGAGGCTTTGATTGCATTATTTGACGTTTTGTGTCATCGTCGGTTTAGGCAAAGATGCTTCACATATGACCCAACCAATAAGCCATGCTGCAAAAAGATGTAGGACGACGCCGACACCAACTGTAGGAACAAATGATGCGGCTACACAGCCCACACAAGCTGTGCATAATGTGAGCTACACACAGTTAACTCATCAAATTGGCTAATCGTTCATGCATATGCTGATCCAGGTTAATATTTTCAATTATGTTTTTTCATTATATATCTTATATCCTAAATGTAATAAATATGGTGGTCTGATTCAATACAATGCAGCAGGGCTTCATGTGGTGATAAACTCCTACTTTACACTGTTGTCAGAACTAAACAAGCTGATAACCATTGGGCGTGATGATTTCGCAATGATCTCTCCTGTAGCAGCAATCGAAGAAAAGAATATTAGCAGTGCATGTGTGTCTGTTTGCTCCAACATTAAAGATGTACCTGTCGGTTCATCTTCAGGTTTGATTTATATTCTAACCTCTAAATATCAACTTAAAATGATATCTACATACTATATATTAGACAACTTAAAACCCTACCAACTTAATACGCTGCTCCTCTTTGTTTTTTATACTTATATGTAATATTTTCTGTGTACATTTTATTCTCCGCTGTCCATTAGCCCCTGGTGGTCTTTCAATGCAAGAGGAGACAAAACCATCAAAAAAAGGCTACTGCAGATAATTAAAATGTTGAGCCATTGGGAATGAAGAAGGATCTTCGGTTAGTTAATTCCAAAAACGAAACGACCAGAGTGTTCAAGTGTGTTCTTTTTTGTGGTCCTCTATTTTAGTTATCATAAAATGGCTATTTAAATTGCACTAACGGGTGATGAACGACTTTTGTAGCACATGTAGCTGATGTCTTACAAAAGGGAAATTCAAGGCCGAGTAGGAACAAATAACAGCCACATTAAACCTCTTAAGCGTCAAGGTACATTGCATTACAAGCTTCTTTGTGTATGGATATAGTGAGTGCGATCTAGAAATAATACTATTCACTGTATTAATTGTTAACAGTTTCTTATTGTCATACGCGTTCCTGATGGTACACAAAATAACCGTCCAAGGTTGTTCAGGTACTGAATGTGTACACTTTATGGGGCAAAGATCAAGATCAGTGTTTCAAGGTATATTTAGGAAACATCACGTTTGTGTTATGGTAGCTAACATGTACGGGGGAAATTGTAACACCCCCAAAAATGGCACAGCGGAAGCACACAAGTCATGGGGTGCTACTAAATTAGTATCACAATACAAAGTATAGAAAACGGATTTATCATATCCGTTGAAAAGAAATTTTATATTCAAAAGTATAAGTTTACATCAGTGAAAGTTGCGCGGAAATACAAGCCCATAGAGAATTTATGCGGTCCCAGATACATCAGAGTAATCTATGACCATGTCATGCCATGCCAAAAGCCTTCAACAGTTAGCTATCGCCTTAAACCTGAAAATACATGCTAAAAAGTGTCAACACGAGGTTGGTGAGTTCATAGGTTTGTATAAATAGCAATGTAGAGTAAAAGCAATGTGAGTTCAATATAAAGTTTTGTGACCATTGTGTCGCTCACAATGTCATGAAAATAAAGTTTATCTTATAGCAAAGTTTGAAGTGTGGACCATGAGCAGAGTATGTGACCATTACAACGAATATAATGTCACACAAAAGTGATTTCTATTACGTCAGCACTAAGTTCATGCAACCGAAGCTTGACAGTGTGCATGCTCTAGAAGCACGTTAAATAAAGCCCTTGCAAGTGTCTATCCCGTGACACTCGTGTTTTGACATGTTATACGCTCACGTTTGCCTATCCGGTCAAACCGAACGGGGGTGTCATCCCTAATAGATCTATTTATAGCATTCGCGCTTCCCCTCAGGAATTAACGGTTCATGAGTTTGGGCATGTGGGATTCAGTGTCTTAGGCTAATTCCAGGTAATAGTTTTGAGAAAGTAAAAACATTATAGTGGTCCAGAAAATGTTTTGCATGATTCTCACCCCATAGTTGTGAAACAAATATAAGTAAAGTAGGGCTACAAACTCACATATATGATTTAAACACTTGCGTCTATAATAAGGTAATCCAGTATGCAATAAGTAAATAATTCATGTTTCCAGCAAGTAACGAGTTTAAGTATAAACAGGCAGTGAGTTTAGTTAGAAACGAGCATGTATTCTCCCCCAAAACAGTTGTAAAAACAAGTAAAAGTAGGGGGTATGAACTCACCTCAGAAATAGCAGTCTGATAGTAAAAAGGCAAGTAGTAATAGTGTGCGGCACCGACACGCGACCTAGATTAGTATGGCGAGTTTAGTTTACAGATTCATGTTTAAGACTCGATGTGGTTTAGATAAGTTTAAACGTTTTAAAGTGTTTTTGTTATTGTTGCTTGTGTGGCAGCGTTTAAGTTTAAATTGTTTGGTAAGAATTGGCTCTTGAAAGTGCATAAGTATGAAAGTATACAATAATAGAAGTATGAAAGACGAATAAATTTTCGGTTCGATGATAACCGAAAGACGAAGTACGAGAAAGTGATAACAATTACATATTAGGCATTGGCGGAATATAAAAATGATGTTATTTAATAGTTTAAGTATATACATGCATAAGTAAGGCAAGTAAATCTTTATTACGTGTTTATACATGCATAAGTTTGTATGTGTATAATGAATTAGTGAAAAAGGCAAGTAAATCTTTATTACGTGTTTATACATGCATAAGTTTGTATGAGTATAATGAATTAGTGAAAAAGGTTAGTCAGTGGCTTTTATAGATAATACACATGTAAAATAGATCGTTTTCATCCGTTAGTCACTTTGTGTAAAATACGCCAAGTCTTTATATTTTGACGAAAACCAAGCATGACCCATGTGAACGTTTTGGTTTTTCCGAGATAGTTAAATGTCACAATTTTTATATTTGAATAATGAACCATTTTATATTGTTCGATCATTAGAGTCGAATAAGTTTTTATAAGTTTAAAACGCGTTACATTTACTTTAGATAAGCCAGCATGAGGAATATAAATCAATGATCTCAAAATAAGTTACAATTTATATTTTTATTAGTTTGGTTTGAAATCTTAACTTATAGTTTAAAGATAAGGAAATATTAAGTTTCGAGATGAGTTGCGTTTTAGTAATCCGTATATAGGACGAGTTATCTAGCCTTATACATATCGGAAAAGTGAGTCGAGTCAAATAAGTCGGAAAAAGTGAAGCAAAGCAAGCAAATTAAATGCACCCCACTGTTGAGCTCGGTCCAGCAATGGCTAGACACGTATAAGAATCATAATCCAAATTTGAAATTAATCTTACCCAATACTTTTTAAGTTTATTGCTAAAAACCATTTGGGCCACAAGGTTAACCAGTTGAGTTCATGAGTTTTAATTAAGAAAATACAAACATTTAGCAACCCTTACTGTTGTGGTCATCCAACAGCTTTTCGACCAAAAAAAAAAAACAAAAACACAACACGATTTATAGTTATTAAAACATGTTAACTCAAATGCATTCAAGTCGAAGAAATATTGACAATATCAAAATCCAAAAATCAAAATAAACCATCCCATTGATGATTGCTAGGAAAGAAGGAACAAAACCAAAGTCACTCACTGTTGGAACAATGAGTCGACACACAAAAGAAAACACGACCAAAAGAGTACCCATTGATGGGTAGTGTAGTCCTCGACACACCCAAACATGACAGAAACACCCACATCAAATTTCAACCAAATCCTTTTTAGTTCAATATGCAAATCTCAGTACTAAACAAGCTTTTAAATAATTGAAATAAGCATTAGTGGTACAAATAAACAAACATCCAACACCCCCTGTTTGAGACGGTGGGTCACGACCATGATGCAACCAACATTTATCTATTTTATCCCAATGAGCCAAGAGATAAGCAAAAGAAAATACAATAAGCACTTCTAATTTCATGAGCCAATCTTAGTTTCCTTTATGTATCTTGTTAATTTGCCACACAAGATTTAATCAACAACAACATAAATCCCACTATACAAACTTGGGGTCGATCGAAAATCAACAGAAGATTTGAGACTTGTAAAATTAATTAAATCAACAAGAGCTTTATGAAACATAATGGTATATACATATGCGAATGGAAACTTAAAGGGTTTTTAGATTCTTACAATTCTTTAGGAGAGAGTCAAAAACAGGAATCCGAGTTCAAGCAGCAATCCACACCAAAGAAGGAGATGTGGTGCCCCTTTGGATCGGTTTGGGTTAAAAAGTGATAAACTTGGAAACCCTAATCCTACCTTTTGAATATTGAAATTCGACCTTAACCAAAAGTGGACTAAAATACAAATCTTTGGGTCTTCATATATTATCTTGTGACCATGGCTTCGAGTGGAGAGAAAGAGGAAAAAGTTTCTGGCCGTCCTTGGTCTTGCCTTGGCGTGAAAGGGTTGCTCTTAGAGTGTAAATCGAGGGCTAGATTCGAATTCACACAAGCTTTAGTTAATATACTTTCCTGATTCATATTCTCCTAGATCTAGGATTTGAGGTGTGTGAGATTTTTGGGAAGAGGTGAAAGTGTGATTCAGACAGAGAGAGAGAGAATGAAGCGTGTATCTGATGTTTGGGAGAGTGTACACGTTTTTTTTTAACATGGAAAGGTAAATAAAGGTGAGAAGGTTAGTATTTATATACTTTTGTTATTCATAATAAGTGTGTGTTGTGTGTACTCTGTGTTTTGTTGAGTTTTGGTACAAACGTGGCTTCGGTTTAGCGCGTATGCGAGAAAATATACTTTCTGGGAACGCCTTTATAAAAGTATTATAAAAATGTATTTACTGACTCCGATTATTAGTTATTACATTGTTGCCGTTACTAAAGTAGCGTCGGTACGCGTGTCGTGTCGTCTTTCAGGAAAAACGAGATAAGCTCTCGTTTTTTTTTTTATTCAAATAAGTTCGAAAACGTCCAAAAGTGAAACTTAGGGAATACTAAATATAATTTATTATTGAAAATCAGTTTGGAAAATTTCGGTTTGTTACAGAAATTCACAATCAGTGGGTCAGAGTATACTCAGACGCCACTACGTTTGTGTTACGGCATTTTCACGCGGAATATACTTTATTCACGATCACTAGGAAAAATTCATGATCAGTGGATCAAATGACCTGCATATGTATTATGAAATAGTTGAGGCAAAAAACCGTAACACAAACATCAGATTAATATAAAGTATCTTAACATGTGAGGAAAGTCTGATTTGTATGTGCATGTACAACTCCATTACCAAATTAATATAAATTTGGGTTGAAACTGGTCGTTTTTAGTACGATTTTCTTTTCTATAATGGTACTTATTTGGACTAAATATTTACTACTCTAATTGGATGCATTTGGGTGCTGAAGTGGGTGGATTTGGGCAATTAAATAAGACTGAAATGGGTTTGTTTTGGGCCTGAAGGGTAGGCTAAAATGGGCTAATTTAGGGCTGCAATGGATATGGGATTGGGGGCTGAAATGGGGGTTAAAATGGGTCACTTTTGGGGCTGAAATGGATGTGGGATTGAAGGATGAAACGGAGGCCGAGATGGGTGTGTTTGGGTACTGAAATGAGATGTACAAACTTCTGAAAACATGTAGTCATAATATACAGAAACTCATATTCAGATATAATTTTGTTATACCTGTCTTTACCAATATAATTTCATTTTGGAGATATACAAACCTGTTTACCTATGCATCTTTTCAACCATATATATTGTAACACGTTATGGGTCCCAATCTATTCAAAAACCTTCGCATAATCGCTAATTAGCCAATGATCGTGCCATAAAAATGGGTTATTTCCAACAACTTTAATGGTCTCATATACATCATAATCTTGGTTACTAAACTCTTTCAATTGATCAAGATTTTTTTCAAGAGTCCACCTCCTACCACTACCCTTTCAAATGGCTGGGCATACACGAATATATGTATCTTTATAAGTGATAACCTAAGCTATTATTCCTTGATATTCTTTTTAGAAGTATTATACCTAATCCAATTTGTACAGTTTTAATTAGCAATCACCAACCAGGCTGTATTTGTATTTAGTTTTCCTTTAATGTTACGGCCACTCATTTATAATGCAATGATTTGTTACTAGCTATTATAGTTTAGCAGTTGAGTTACCAAGGTCTACTAATATATTTATATGCACGATCTCTATATTGCAGGTAACAGTGAAACGATCACAAAGACATGATGGAACAATTTGTATTGACAACATTAATATACATATTTAGAAATAAATTATATGTATTGATTTGTATACATATTTATAATTAAATGATATACGTTGATTTGTTGATAGTATTTCCTTATATATTATTTTCCGATAACTAATACCTTTCAACAATAATTATAAGTCATGCCCGCCTTCCTTATATATTATTTTCCGTTAACTAATCTTATCCATCGATAATTATATGAACATTAACTATAAAAGATCACTATTATCCGTACATGATTAAATTAAAAACTAAAATTACAAGTCATCCTTCGAAATCTAGTATATATATATATATATATATATATATATATATATATAGGGATCCAATAAGAAGAATAATTAAAATAAGAAGTAATTCTAGCCACACATTTTTATATGGGAGGGAAAATTTGAATGAAGATGCATCCATTTTTGTAAGTGCATCTAAAATGTGTGGTTGTGGTTACTTCTTATCCTTCCTATTTTAATTATTCTTCCTATTTGATCCTAACTCTCTCTCTCTCTCTCTCTCTCTCTCTCTCTATATATATATATATATATATATATATATATATATATTTGGTTGGGCTAGTGTTGCACGCTTAATTGTACTTTATGTAGCTTTTTTCTTCCTCTTTGAAAGGAAGATTTTTGTAAACAACCTAGAAAGAAGCAAGGGAAAATAATAACAAGGTGTTTGGAAGAGCATCACAAGGACTACGAACCATCAATCCAATTAAGAGAAAGTCTCTTGTACCTATCGTAAATTCAGATAAACTAGTACAGCTTTATATCTTTGAAAGAAGTCTTCGGCCTTTCGTTTCAAAAGTGAATTTATTTTTATGTTGGCAAAGAAGCCAAAGGGAAATTTTAACTACGACATAAATTAAAAAAGATGTGATAACGTGCCTTTACCCTCACTTCATCCACAAGGTTTATACTATCACCAAGGCATGCTACGTTTTAATTGGTAAGCATTCGCAAATTTATGACCTCCTTCCAAACCCTTTTAGCAATAATACAATAAATCAAATGTGATCTTCCGTTTCTAACGCCTCATCACAAACGGGACACTAACCGAGTTTATGTCAATGGCCCTTTTATCTAACTTATCAAAGTTGATATGCACGGGTAACAGATAAGTGATTATCAACAATGAGAGTTATGTTTAACTTAATTAATTAAAGCTTGCTCAACCTGTAGCACTGGCGAGACATGGTATGAGATGGAGAGTAACGAATTGATTGAGAAGGATGATCTTGTGTAATTTAATCTGCATTCCTGAGAGTCTTGTGACACTAAGTGTTGAAATTATACGAGCAGCAACCCAAATATATTCACATGTCTGAAGCAACACCCCAAAAGAGCCTCGAACACTAGCAAATGAACACCTAAAAAATTTAAATGAAACATGCACGAGAAGAACTTCCCGCCCATTCATCATATACTTGTTGGTGGTTATGAGCCCAGAACAGGGTTAAGATAATCAATAGCCTAACTATGTACCAATGAAGGTTACCGGATATCACTTAGAATCGTGTTATCACTTTCTAAAGTAAACTATTCGACCCTAGTGCCTGGGTATCACGAATATCTACTTGGGATAAGACCAAATGTTGTTAGTGATTTTGGCACAAATCAATAACCCTTCGTGTATAAGTGTTATCTGTTTTCTGTCTTTCATGCTTTATTTGATTTCCTATTTAGAGGAAGATACTCATGGATAGTCAAAATGGAGTTATGAGAATTAATCGGCCCATTAATCTCCACATAATTATCCACATTATAGCCTAAAATAGTGGTTACATGACCAGTTAAACGAGGTCATGAGTGCAGATGTAACTGCCATTTGAATAGGTCAAATCAGTTACATAATCATACAGCACTCAATCAGCAGAAATTCTGCTTATCAGCAGGATCCTGACACAAGTAGCAGGAACCATCAGCAGGAACCAGCACTCAGCAGGAACCATCAGTAGGAACCAGCACTTCAGCAGAATCCTGCACAACCACTATAGAGTCAGGAGAATCAGTGACTTGATGGGTGTACACTCTGTACCTCTTAACCCATTTCCAAGTAAGATTAGATCCCTCAAGTGCACTAAATTTTCCAACAATCCTCCCCAAATTTAGTTCACTTCCTTTGCATGAAATCAAACATTAAACAAAATATATGCATAAACGAAAATATCCTGAGGATTGAATTTCCATCTTAGTAAATTACACATTCAAATATTCGAGAATCGGGTTGTTCTAAGAATTGAACCCTTCAACCCATTTGAATACCTGAAGATAAAATACACATACATTTTCAAACACTTAAACACTCCTGACACTATACAAGCCATGTGTCCATATCCAATTCATAAATGTTGTAAAAGCTAAAAGTCCATAACTTCCTGATGCGGCAAAACTTCAACATTTACATAGGTGGTTCCTCTTTATTCATGCTCCTGCCAAGCACTTTTTCAAAGAAAATTAACCATTCAGAAGTAAAGACTTCATCCTCCTTTCCAGCAGGTACTGAGCACAACCTTGGGATGTAGTATAATACATGTGCTCCAGTACACTGAATGTTCAGCTTTCCACATTGAACTCAGCTCCCAAGTTTCCTCAGGAGGGAGTTGGGTGTCCTAGCATTCAGTGACCAAGTTGGACTTCAAACCCATCCCTTTAGCAGACTTTATAACCAAGTCTCTAGCAAGACCCTTCGTCAAGTGATCAGCTAAATTTTGTTGAGATCTAACAAACTCTATAGAAATCACCCCATTCATGATAAGTTCACGAATCATGCTATGCCTGACACCTAAGTGTCTAGACTTCCCATTGTACATCTGGCTATAAGCCTTTGCCAATGTAGCAGCACTATCACACCAGATAGAAATAGGAGCTATAGGTTTAGGCCATAATGGAATCTCAAGAAGCAAGTTTTTCAACCATTAAGCTTCTTTACCAGCAGCTGCTAAGGCCACAAATTTTGATTCCATTGTTGAACTGGTGATGCAAGTTTGCTTCTTGGATGCCCAAGAAATTGCACCTCCACCAAGTAGGAATACCCAGCCACTGGTAGACGAATTGTCTTCAGTGTTACTGATCCAACTTGCATCAGTGTATCCTTCCAACACTGAAGGATAACAAGTATATGAGAGACTATAGTCCATGGTTCTCTTCAAATACTTCAGTACCCTCTGAATTGCTTGCCAGCACTAGGATTACTAGTATACCTGCTCAGTTTACCCACAACAAAAGCAATGCCAGGCCTTGTATAAGTCATGTCATACATCAGGCAGCCAATCACCCGGGAATACTCAAGTTGAGATACAACTTTGCTAGTATTAAGCATAAGCTTTTCTGTGGTATCCATGGGAGTACTCACTGGAGTACAATCAAAGCAATTAAATTTCTTCAGTACCTTCTCATTGTAATGAGACTGAGAAATTGATATACCATTGCTTTCATGTTTAATCCTTATACCAAGGATAACATCAACCTTCCCCATGTCCTTCATGGAGAACCTTGATGACAAATTTGTCAGGTCAACTTGATTTTGGTCAGTGCCAAAGATCAACATGTCATCAACATATAGGAAAATGATGGCTCCTTTACCAGATTCATCAAATTTGCTATATACACATTTGTCAGCCTGGTTAAGAACATAACCATTAGACAAAACCACTTCATCAAACTTTTGATGCCATTGCTTAGGTGTCTGTTTCAGTCCATATAAAGACTTAATCAGTTTGCACACCTTGTTTTCATTTCCATGCATGATGAAGCCCTGAGGTTGGTTCATATAAACCTCCTCATCTAATTCACCATTCAAGAAAGCTGTCTTCACATCCATGTGATGAATAATCAGATTGTGAATTGATGCTAAAGCAATCAGCAGCCTGATGGTACTGATACGTGCCACAGGGCATAAGTATCAAAGTAGTCTATCCTTGACTTTTGTTTAAAGCCCTGAATGACTTGTCTAGCCTTGAACTTTTAAATAGTTCCATCCACCTTCATTTTCCTTTTGAAAATCCATTTGCAACCAAGAGGTTTGCAACCTGGAGGTAGATCAACCAACACCCAAGTGTTGTTGCCCATGATGGATTCAATCTCATCATTTATTGCTTCTTCCAAGAAAGCAACATCGTGGGACTTCATTGCTTCTTCAAATGTTTTGGGATCATCCTCAACAATTAAGCAATAAGAGTATTGGTCAGAGACCTCATTCCTTGTACCTTCAATTAAGTATAATTGAAACTCAGGTCCAAATGACTTTGGAGTCCTGACCCCTTTGGTTTTTCTAAGCTCAGGTTCAGGTTGTTGAACCACAACCTCATCAGGGACCTGAGATGATAATTCATCAGGGACCACTGATACACCAATGTCATCAGTACCATTTGGAATCCTGTGACTTGGCCTAGGGACTAATGAGAATCTATTCTCATCAAAGAGTGCATCCCTTGATTCAATTATTGAGATAATTGAAACATATTCATTAGCTTCAATAACATAGAACCTATAAGCCTTGGAATGCTCAGCATATCCAACACAGATGCATTCAATGCCTCTTTCACCCAGAGTTTTTAACTTTGGATCAGGGAGTCTTACAACTGCCCTACAACCCCAAACCCTGAGATAATTCAGGTTGGGTTTCTTCTTAGTCCAGAGCTCATAAGGGGTAACCTTGTTCCTTTTATTTGGAACCCTATTTAATAAATAGCAAGCTGTTAACATAGCTTCACCCCAGAACCCTTGACTCAGTCCTGAATATGACAACATGGAATTAACCATTTCCTTCAGTACCCTGTTTTTCCTTTCAGAGATACCATTTTGTTGAGGAGTATAGGGAGTAGTCGTTTCATGGATTATGCCAACAGACTGAAAATATAGAGTATCCATGTACTCACCTCCCCTATTAGTCCTGAATCTTTTGATCAGTGACCCAAGTTGCAACTCAACTTCAGTTTTAAATACTTTGAATTTATCTAATGCTTCATCCTTGGTATGTAATAGATAGACATAACAAAACCTAGAAGCATCATCAATAAATGTCACAAAGTACTTCTTGTTCCCCAAAGAGGGAGTGGCATGCAAATCACACAGGTCAGTGTGTATAAGCTCTAAGATCTCAGTCTCACGTTTTACACCCTGAAAGGGTTTCTTAGTTATTTTTGTCAACATGCAAGTCTTACACTTTTCAGTGTCCATGTCAAAAGCTGGGATTAACCCATCCTTGGACATATCTTGCATCCTTTTATAGTGTACATGGCCAAGTCTAGCATGCCACAGGGTGGAGTCGTTCAGTTTAGAGGTTGACACAAAGGCTGAATTAATAATGTCAGTGACAATATTAAGCCTGAACATTTGATTACACAAATATCAAAAACCAATAAACACACCATGTTTAGACAAAATAAATTTATCAGATTCAATAACTTGTTTATATCCATGATTATTCAAAACACTACTTGAAACCAAGTTCTTCCTTATATCAGGAACATGAATAAAATTAAACAAAGTTACAATCTTTCCAGAACTAAAATTAAGATCTACATAACCACGACCATGCACCAAAGCTGTTGACTCATTTCCCATGTGAAGAATAGAACCATCATTCAGTGACTCGTAAGTCTTGAACCATCTTCTATCTTTGCACACATGAACAGTTGCTCCAGAGTCAACCCACCACGCAACATCATCATCCTGCACATAGTTAGATTCAGATACATATGTAACATAATAAACCATAAGAGATTCATTAAACATATTCTGACCTTTCAGTGAGTTGGAAGGACCTCCACTCCCTGAACCACTAGTGCCTGAACTATTGGATTTACCTCCAATCTTAACTCATTTGCAATCCCTTTTAATGTGACCAGATTTGCCACATTTCCAACAAGTAGGTGTTGCCTTCTTGTTAAGATCAGCCCTCGTGTTATCATGATGTTTACGTTTGCCTTTGTTGTCATTGTACCTGGTGGAATTGTTATGTTCCACTATATTGACAACAGATGCACCAGTAGCATTGTTGTTCTTTGGCTTGTCATTATCCTGCACCTTGAGGGATTCCTAAATACGTAGGTGACTACCCAACTGAACCAGTGTCAGTTCTTCCTTCTTATGTTTCAAGGTATGCTAGAAATCTTTCCAAGAAGGAGGGAGTTTGTCAATGATACAAGAGACTGAAATAGACTAATCCATGTTCATTTTGTGTTGTGTAAACCTTCCAAGTATTCCAAGAAGTTCATTGTATTGTTCCATGACTGGTCTTGAATCAGTCATTTTTGTAATTTGTGAAATTACTTACAAGAAACTTCTAACTTGAAGCATCCTCAGCCATATATTTGGCATCCAAGGAATCCCACAGATCTTTAGAAGATTCAAAATTCTGATAAATGTCAAAGAGAGAATCAGACATACCATTGAGAATTAAACCTCTGCAAACGTAGTCATCATTCTCCCATTTGCTTCTTTTCCTTATCTGTTCCACAGTAGCATCTTCCCCATGATCTTCAGGAATAGCAGTGCTAAGAACATACACCACATTCATGCTTGACAGCAAGAAGTGCATCTTCTTTTGCCATCTTCTGAAATCAACACCTTCAAACTTTTCCAATTTGGAAAAGTTAGGTGCCATATGCCTCATAGGCAGCCATTGATTATCACAAAATAGTTTACTTTGATTGTTGGTGGTTATGAGCCCAGAACAGGGTTAAGATAAGCAATAGCCTAACTATGTACCAATGAAGGTTACCGGATATCACTTGGAATCGTGTTTTCACTTTCCAAAGTAAAATATTCGACCCTAGTGCCTGGGTATCACGAATATCTACTTGGGATAAGACCAAATGCTGTTAGTGATTTTGGCACAAATCAATAACTCTTCGTGTATAAGTGTCATATATTTTCTGTCTTTCATGCTTTATTTGATTTCCTATTTATAGGAAGATACTCATGGCTAGTCAAATGAAATTATGAGAATTAATTGGCCCATTAATCTCCACATAATTATCCCCATTATAGCCTAAAATAGTGGTTACATGACCAGTTAAACGAGGTCATGAGTGCAGATGTAACTGCCATTTGAATAGGTCAAATCAGTTACATAATCATACAACACTCAATCAGCAAAAATTTTGCTTATCAGCAGGATCCTGACACAAGTAGCAGGAACCAGCACTCAGCAGGAACCATCAGTAGGAACTAGCACTTCAGCAGAATCCTGCACAACCACTATAGAGTCAGGGGAATCAGTGACTTGATGGGTGTAAACTCCGTACCTCTTAACCCATTTCTAAGTATGATTAGATCCCTCAAGTGCACTAAATTTTCCAACAATACTTAGTCCCTTGTAGAGATAAGTCTTCAGGGTAATTGAGGCATTTGTAGTCTTCAGTCCCACTGGTATTGCTTAAATCTTCTTGTACTTTGCTTCCTGACACCGCAATTCGTTATACAAAATGTTTATTCAGTTGGTCTTCGACTTCCATCTTGCTTGGCAGTTGGTTGAGCTTTATAAAATGCTCACTGATTTCTTATATTAGTGAGGTTATAACCGCTGATGATCATTCATGTGCCACCTATCAATTACAATCATCAGGGTGTACTATCTGATAACCATAAGTGAGTAACACTTTTTGATAACCATCAGAGAGTAAGTCCTTTGATTTCCATTAGAGGGTAATGAGTGCTTTTCTCGCTGACTTATATCATAGACTTATGAGATTAGGCTATTTTTTGTTTAAATACATTGTGAGAGGCCATTGGGTTGAAAATCAGACATAACAATCTCCCCCTATTTGAATGTACAAATAGCCTAATCTAAATCCGTAGTAAGTGACCATAATGGCTTCTTCTTACGTACTGAGTTACAACAAGGAGAAAATAACAAGTACAGTCTAATTCCTTATTGTTAGTGAAGATGATATAGACTTGGACTTTGAACCATCAGTTGTCATAAGCACAAGTCACCATTAGTTCAGCTCTTTAGTATTGTAATTGGATATCTGTCAATGCAAGTACCAGACTATTAAGTAGTTAGTCTACTCACAGTCTCCTGTTTACATGCATAGATAGCCAGAATAGATTAAAAAATCATTTGTAAGAGAGTAAAATGCTTCTTCTTACAAACTGATTTTACCACATAGGAGAAGAAAGGGAAAAATCTCTGAAGATTGTTCCGTTGTTATATCTCTCTTCATTAAAGTTTCTTAAGGACCAGGAACTATATGACTCAGTGAACACTTCCTGATTTAATGTTTCAGCATGGACTGAAAACTAACCATCTATCCCCTGATGCTCCCCCTCAACAATGGCCTCAAATGCCTTTTAGTATCCCATGATACTCCTTTAACCATACATAAGTTACTACCGATAGTAACTTTTTTTTGCTATCTAGCACAACCTATCTTCATTGTTTGTGAGATAAGCATACTCACACTTTCCCAAGTACCTCTGAAAAGGAAGTTCACGATGAAAAGAATGCTATGTCCTAGTGATCATTCATTCCTGAACGAAGGGACTTGCAAGAAAGTAGTACTTAGAAGAGGGTGATTAAAAGAGTTGGAGCTTAGGCAGATGAAACTACATTTTTTCAATGATCATTCTGAAGTAACCCAATCATGTAGAAATGAAGTGGGACTGTTGCTGTGATAGGTATGTTTTGGTGGGGTTGGAAGAGGATGGTTTAGATTTTTTGTTATTAACCGTCATTCAATAGCAGCCATGGATTATTAGCAGTTATTCAAGAACGGATCTGGATTATGGGAAACCTACCCGCTTTGATACCACTTGTTGGTCTACAAGGTTTGAGTAAATGCTGGAATCTTCCTACTAGTACCGAGGGTAGTAACAACATCACAAAAACCAAAATAACACCATTTGTACTTTTTAACTTGTATAAATATTTATTAAAGAATGTAAAGATTTTTAGTGGAATAGCTCTCAGTAAAACTATTATGGTTGAATGACAAATGTAAACATTCCCTTCGGAAAATCTAGAGTCAACTACCTTTGCTTAGATGTTCCTGAAAGTGGGGATTCTATCAACCATAGAACTAAGTTCTACTCTATGTGTTTGTTTAGAATCCACTTATCCCGGTTACAAAGTTTCGTTTAAATAAGCCAAGGAATATTGTGGATGCACACGGGTGTTGTGGTTAGCCGGCTTTGAAGTAGCTTAGCACGTCCCTAGTATAGTAGGTGGAGCATGCGTTTGGCTTTCCAAATGCTGACAACTTCTGTAACCAAGATCTTGCTTTATCATCCTTTGGTAAGACCTTATGCTTATCTTCACAATGAGTTTCCTGCCCATTCATCAGATACTTAGCCACTTGTAGAGCTAAGTCTTGAGGGTAATTGATGCATATGTCAGTCCTCAGTCCCACTACTGCTATTGCTTATAGTTTCTTGTACTTTGCTCCCTGACATCGCATGAGTTATACAAAGTGTTTCTTTAGTTGGTCTTTGACTTTCCAGAAGCTTGGCAGTTGGTTGAGATTTATACAACGCTCACTGTTTTCTTATATTAGTGATGTTACAGCTACTAATGATCCTTCATGAGGCACTTATCACTCACTCTGATAACTATCCGGGAGTAGCACTTTTTTATGAGAAATGATTGGCACACCTAAAACTTGTGCCTAATTTTGTGCCTAAACATGTGTGGCATCAATTCATTGGTTGTATAAACCGGACCCACTACTTCACAATCCAATCAAATAATAACACATAAGTTAGGCACAAAATTAGTCATTTTTTTTAGGTCTCCCAATCTTTTTCCCTTTTTTATAACCATTAGAGAGTAAGTCCTTTGATTTCCATCATATGATGACTTACTCTCTGATCCTTATCAGTGAGTGTTGTTCTGGCTGACTTATATCAGGCACTTATTAGATTAGACTATTTTATGTATAAATACATTGTCAGAGACCATTGGGTTGAAAATTAGACCCAACAGTTTCTACGAAGCTCGTTTGATCGCTTTGAGCCTACGTACCATACACCCAATGATTAATGTTGTCTCAAGTAACCGTCTATTATAAGCCAAAAAAATAAACCGATATGCACAACTGGTTTGTAGAGAAACAAATGGGTAGAAATATGTAATGCGTCAAGAAATTATCATAGAGAGATTTGAGAGTGTATTGCTTTTTGTAGTGTTATTATCACTATGAATCTTGGCTAACTATTTATGCGTAAAACTATAACTTGATTGTACCGATGATTTGGTTAGTTTTCCAATGATCTAATGAACCACAAATGTCTTCAATACAATCCATAAATTTAGTGGTACACTATGACCAAGGAACATAGATCAATATTCAGTAAGTCATACTTAATTTATACATGAAAACCTTCTGCACTACACTTCATGTACATGTGTATGAAGAGTTATGGATATCCCACAATATTCATTATATTCAATTAATTATAATGATTTTCTTATATTAACTTATATAAGAAAACAAACCCGTTTCTTCAAACATTATTCAACTTATAGATAAATATTAATTTCATCACTATTAATATCCAACAATCCCTCACCAACTTGAATAATTTTTCTAGTTACTCAAAATGTCATGCTACAAGGTGTCACGAAGATTAAAACTCGTTATTAAACATACAGAAAGCAAGATCGATTTAATGGTGTCTGAAGATTAATGCACAAACCATAAGATATAATGATGTCTAAAGATTAAACCATAACTTTTTGACCTTACCAACGGATACATAAGCATTTTCATTTGTATTGTGCATTCTCACTAGGCACTAATTGGCCATGCGCTTAAATCATGTTTCATAACCATCTAAGAGAGAAACCAAAACTCTCTATTGAAGGCGGTACCACCTCTAGGTTATATAGGCTAAGCTTCTATAACGTCTTCGTTGCTAAGACGCCTCTAAAGCTTTGTTAAGAGAATAATCCCATCCTCGTTCTCAGCAATGCCGTATCTAGGCGATACATGGCTCAATTGGTTGATAACACCTTATATGCATTAATTACTTCGTTATTACCCTTTAAACTCCTAAGTATCTTGTCATAGGCTTAAAGGAGAAATCCGACAAGTCTACATCATATGTCGGTGATATCACAAATACTCATTAATGGCAATTCTCAAAATATTTATCAATAAATTCCATCACATTGAAATTTTTATAACTTAGATCTCTAATCAAATTAAGCTCATCTTCTAGCCACGACTAGTCAAAAGCTCAACTTCCTTCTTGAAGTATAAATACACGTATTGAAGTATAAATACCAGGCCCGGATTTGGGTATGTGCGGGATGGCACCCGCTCAGGGACTTTTTTTTTTTTTTTTTTTTTTGCAGGGGCCTCAGATTTTTAAAACTTTAGTATAGGTACAAAATCATTCTTGAAAGATTTAATCTCGTTAACAAATGATCTGAGATGAAGAATTATATTTTTATAGAAAAAAAAATAACTAAAATAAAAGCTTTGCTACTGCACTTTGATGGAGGAGGATGAGAAGATGGGGAAGCTGAACCCAAAATTGTAAGAAATGTTATAAGTACGTCAATATGTGGGCCCCTAAATTTTTATTTGTCTAATAGTTCACTTATCTTTTTGAAGTTTAAATTCAACCCTTGCTTTTATAATCTATCATTTATACCCTTGTCCCTAATTCAATATATGGTTCAAAATCCATGAAATTAAACTCAAAGCTTATATTTCATGAAGATAAAAAAACGTTATAGTTTTAACTTGCACTTGTAGTATTTCATATATTTTTTTTTCTGAAAAAATATACTATAGGAAGCTTCACTCTGAAATATAGAAATATTTTGATACGGTAAAATGTTTGGAGCATCATGTTGAAGTCAATCGTCACACATAGAAAAAAAATGCAATTGTTGTCACACCAGAAAAGGTATGTTGTAAATCAAAATACAATAGCATTTTATTATACTCATTTTAAATTTTCTTCTCATTGATCACACCTTATATAATCAATACTAGCAGGGTACCTGTGCGTTGCAGCGGCGGGTACCTGAAATAAAAATTTTCAATGAATAATGTATTTTAGTTTATTATGTTCTTTTTTTATGGATATCAAGAATTTTGTATAACCCGTGCCCGTTTGGGCTCGAACCCGTTGGTCCGTGCCTGTTCGGGCTCGAGCCCGTTTGGTCCACGCCCGTTCAGGCTCAAGCCCATTTGACCCGTTGCCTATTCGGGCTTGAATATTTGTATAATGTGCTTTATTATTTGAAGTAGCGAAATTTAATGAAGAAATTGTGTTTAATTTGGTTGTATAATATGTTTGATAATTTGTATTTCTTATGTAAAGGGTGTTTTAATAACTGTATTAATTGTATTTATTGACCAATTAAATAATTGTCAACATTAAATCGAATTAATGTGGTGTTTTGTTGTACACTATGCTTCTTATCTTGTACGTCTGAAAATTATGTGCATTAAAGTGTTGTACACTATGTTTATTTTCTTGTAAGTAGTAATCATTATAGTTATTAATAAAATTGATCACTTTAATAGCATTAATGCTGTAAGTCTGAAAATAAGTCTAAAAATTATATCATGCTTATTTTGTTGTAAACTATGCTTATTTAGTTGTAAATCTGAAAATTGGTTGTAGCTATTGTAAGTTGTGCTTAAATAGTTGTAAATTTTAGTGAAGTGTGTTTTTAGTTTCATTAATGTTGTTTGATAGAAATTTGGTTTTAAAATGATATCACGCTTTATTTTATTGTACAATATGCTTACTTTGTTGTAATTATGAAAATTGGGTGCATTAAAGTGTTGTGAATCATGCTTAATTTCTTAAATTGCTCTCAAGGATCTTAAATTGCTTACAAACAAACATAAGAAACCATACTGTGTCCAAACAAACCATGCAATTTCCAGTCCATCAACCATACTGTCCAAACAAACATTACCATGAACCTGTACAAAAGGTCAGATGTCAGCTCTCAAGGATCTTAAATTGCTTACAAAAGACCTGTTAACAGCCTATATTGTAATACACACATGACAACGGATATGCTTGCTTAAGCCATTAATAAGTAGCTTGATATCATTGATTCATTGATATAATGATAAATTGATATGTTAAGTTCTTCACAATAAAGTTGTTTTTGTAATAGTATTTTTGATTATTTATAACTTTTTTTAGCAAGATTAATATATTTGGATATTTGTAACTTTATTTTTTGGAATCGATAATGGTTGTTTTACTCACATATTTTTCTATTAGGGGGGGTTTTTTAGTTACGGCCCAGGGCACCCAAAATCCCCGGGACGGCCCTGATAGCTACTAATTTTGGTATTGTGTAGGTGTAATAAGTGTTGTTGCAAAGATGATTAACATGAGGGACCGCTAAAAATGAATTACTTTGATAATAAACTTAAACTTAACAATCGACTAAAAATGGATGTCCTACTTCAGTTACCTTAAAACTCACACTCTTCCACCTATATCGGAAAAAAATGATTTTGCACTCTTTATTTATTGATTTGCACACTTCATTGTAAAAAAGTTTAAGCAAAGTATGAGCTTAATAACCAAAGGGCTTGGTGTCCCAATTGTATCCAATATTGTGCAAGAATCTTTTTAGTTCTTAACTAATTAATGGATGTGTATTCAAGTCATGTTTAGAATATGTGAGATAGATTTATAATGTAAATGTTGTGAGATAATTAAGATTGTCGTTCTAAAAAAGTATGAGCTTAATACAACTACTTAAAACATGAGGTGGAGTGTCCAATAAAAAGTATACGTGTCCAAATCAACACATACTTTGATGAGGTAACTCAAACAATAATTTGAAATTATAAACATAGAGTTCGTTTCGACCTTCAATCACCAAAGAGAGACGCTCTAAATGGCTAGATAAAATTGGTATCACTCTTGAATTTGGATGTATAATAGAAATAAACATTCTCGTCCTCGACTGATCAGTTGGATCTCAAATCCAATCTCGTCTTACAACCTGCGTTTAATTTTGTAAGCTTGTCAAATATTATAAAAGCGACTGTCAAAACTATGGCATGTTAAGGGTTAAATAACTTCATATTTTGTTCAAAAAATTATACACAAAATTAAGAGCTTGTCAAATATTATAAAATCTCAAAGACGACATCAAGGCTTGCAAACTTATAAAACTCAAATAATAAACTTGCAAGCACCAAATGTTGACTTTTGGCTTTTATAAAAATCAACATGCCTACATTAAATTGAGTCTCTCCCTCCTTATTTATAACCAACTCCCATAAGCTACTTTCTTTCATAATGCGATGTGGGATGCTCAATAGTCAAAACCCAATTGATTTTAAGCAATTTATAGTACACTGGTGTAATTGAATACCGGTACATGTTTAGATCAATGTTTTAAAAGGCCTACTCCCTAAATTGCACGAGGCTCGAGCCTTTGGGTTTTTTTCAGATCGAGGCTCACGACATGCATGAATCCGGTAAAAATCATAGCGCCTTGGTGATTTTTGCGCTTTTGCGCCTTCGGAATTTTTGCGCCTAAAAGATATAACGGGGTTTTGGCCTTTTTTTCTTAATAGTAAGATACATTGTGGGCTTACATGTTATATACATTGGGCCCTTTAAGTTATAAAGTATCTAATAACCCTAATATTTTAGAAAATAACTAAAACACACGATCAACAAAGAAATATATATTTTTTTGTAATCTAATGTCTAAGAATAGTAGCTTATTAACATATACAAATGTTGTTTAGTGTTAAGTGTTACCAAACAACTATAAGTTTTTTGTTGTTGATAGTTGATAGAGATACATCATAATTTGTTAAATTTTATAAGTCATAAACTCATATATTGTAATGGATATTCAGGGATTTAGGGTAGTTTATGGATTCTGATACGTTGCTTACTTGATACTTTGGGTTTAAATGCAAGCTTTGTTAGATGTAATAACTATTAAGTGACATTATGCATTGAATATTGATATTTTTGCGTTATTTAAGTTGCATAAGTTGTCTCATATGTTATAAAAAAAAACCTAAATATATAGTGCGCCTCATATTTATGAATCACGTGCCTTGGTGTGCGCCTCGACTCGAGGCTCTTTGACCCCCTTTGCGCCTTAGTGCGCCTTGAGCCTTTCAGAACATTGGTTTAGATAAACACTAATTCATGTATATTTTGATTGTTGTACTTGCACTAGTTTTATTTCCCATAGTTTTATCATGTTATATTGACTGTTTGCAATGAAAGGTACTCAATCCGCACCCATGAGGTTTAAGTTAGACATATATGCGTCTCTAACGCATATTATCAAAGGCTGGGTTGGACCGTTGGTTGTGGGTTTACTGGCTTATAGAGTTCTCGAAACTTTTTATCATGTATAAGGAATGGATGGTGCTTGTACTTCACGAGTTGATTAGCGAATGGTTGAAGACTTCGAGTTATTAGTTATGCTAGTCGTAGAAAGGTATTGAAGGCGCGGTTTCATGGGTTTTCTTTTCAAGGTTTGTGTGTCAACGGGTGGCCGCAGTATGTAGTTAAGGTGTGTTTAAGTTTGCAGGTGTTGGTGAGAATTGATTTATATGAAGTTTAATTGTTACATGTATGTGTGTTTATTTATGATGTTCAAGTTAGTGATTTTGTTTTTGTTGTAGACTAACGATGGGATTGATGCTGATACATGATGATAAATGTGTTAGCAATACATTCTTTTGTGATTGATTTGGTCCTATCCGAATATTTACTATGATTGATATTGTAATCAGTTTGGTCTTATCATTAGCTTGAGATTTGGTCTTATCATATTGTAATGGGTAATTAGTATTTTTCCCTAAATAAGCTCTTGTATAGTCCATATATATTAATTGGTCCTCTCATTGTAATTGTGATCAAGCAATAAAGCAAACATTATACTGTTGGAATTATTATATCATGACATTCATATAAATAAACCAAGTACATCAAAGTGAGCATATAGCGGAAGCAATTATAACAAGACCATAATATGTAATTAATTAATCAAAACATAAATAATAAACGTACCTTAATGATTCTAGCCCGAACAAGAATCAAAAGCAATCTTCCGGAACCAATTCCCCAATATAGGGTTTATGTGAACAAACCAAGAAACAAACAATAATATGTTTGATTCACGATTTTGTACACACGTACTACTTCAAGCAAACGCTTATGCAAGTAAGACGAGCACAACACACGCTTAGAATAACAAGTCTCGACTACCTTCACTTAATGGGGCTTGTCGAAAATTGCTAGAGAAGAGAAGAGAAGAAAACACACAAGTTAGGTTTTCAAGTTATGTCAATAGAATAAAACCTTGTGTGTTTATATAGGGTAGAAATCTTGTGTTAAAAGCTTCACCAAGCGATGTGGGATACAATTCCCAATCGTCCCTACACCCTTAAAGGGTTTACGAAACCTTCTTGACATTCAAAGTTTCATCTATCGTTCTTCCTTTTCATTCGTCTAATAATCGTTATCCATTTCCGTTAAACATTAACGATCATTACGTGTTTGTGTTCTAATAATTAATATAACATTTATATAATTATTACTCATTTACTTTTCATACGTAAAGTGTGCAATCCCGTGATCTCGAGTTCGATCCTAACATACGTCTACTAAAATAATGTCCATATTCTAACAGCTCCCACTTGGACATATTTTAATAGTGTAATCACATCGGTTAGCGTCTTGCAACACGCCGATGCCTCTAGTACGATCTCGAGTAAGGCTCCTGGAAAAACCTTTTAATGATTTCTCATTATTATTATCCTTTTGTTTCTAATACCACGTTAATAAGGATATGGATTAAAGTCATTCCTTAATTAACCATTCTGTTTCTCGTTGTTTATGATTGATCAAGATTACCAAATATTCTGAACATATTCATGGGAGATATTGGGTGCGGCCGCACATGCATCTTACCTACCCTACGAGGGGCCCAGCAGTATTAAACTCCAAAAAATAAATTTGAAGGAACAAATTCTATCTTGACTACAAGCAAAACCCACAAACTTTGTAACACTTCCGAAAACAACCCTTATGACTACCAGTTACGTATAGCGTTAAGTTGTTCCACAAAAATGTACTACATTCATGACACTTATCTTGCATCTCAAGTCTGAGGATAACTTCTCATGATTTACTTAATAACAAAATCCATAAAGTAACATCATGTAGTTGGGATAAGTCCTATATTCAGTATCATCGAATATCATCTGAAATGGCATGACTACGCATCAATATACTTTAAGTATATTATACCAACCTTCAGATTTGTCTTAATTTAATAATATTCCCATATTATTAACTGACAACGGACAATTTAAGAATAACCTTTATTCATGGATTTAAACATACAAATATAGGATACAATTTATTATAAATTAAACATACCATGTATTTAAATTTATTATAATAATTGTTTAACATCCTTTATCCAAATACTAAATAGATCAATGCATGATAACTCTTGTTGATGGATTATGTCTCAAGCAATGACATTCATACTTGTTGACAAGACATAAATCATCCAACTTTGATCTATTGGAATTTTAAGAATACTTATTTCAAGAATTCAACTAGTGAAGTTCTTGTATGTGCATAGTCAACTATTTCGATAATGCCATATTTCATAAAAATGTGAGACATCCTTAACCACCAATTTATGATAATTACACTTCCAAACATTTTAAAGTTTAAAGTATTCTTATTCTTTTAATGTATAATGCAACTATGCTTTTAGTAAGCATAACTAGTACATATAGTCAAAGATGAAATCCTTACCATGACTAGTATTGAGTGTCATCTCAATTTCATTACATCATTGTATGCAAAAACAATATGTTATTAAAACTTCTCCGTAAACCATAATATCTATTGTGTAATGTTTGATGCCCTTCAAACTTTCAAGTTTGTTGGCTACGACAATTTTCACAACAATTGAAAAATTGTTCATCTATAGAATTTGGAAGCTGTTCCAGATTTAGGATGTAATTCTATAATCAAACATATTCTTATTAGAATATTACACAAGTTATCTAATAACCTTTAATTAGATATTAATATTGCCAAATCATCTTGTAATCAAGTATGATACAACAAAACATGATATACATGAAAAATCTATGAGTCATACTTAGATTTTATTCATGTCATACATATCTATTTAGACTTTCTAAATAATATATCATATATCATGATATATTAGATTTATTTACGGCACATGTTTCATCAATAAACATTCATTGCAAGGTTATATGTCTTATTTCCTAAATCTTTAAAGTTTCATTCCAAACTAAGACTTAACATTTAACTTATATAGAATGCTACATTTTATATGTTCTACAACATATATGATTTAAGAAATTAAACATAATACTCCCACTAGCTTTTAGGAATACTCAGAAATTATCTTATTTCAATTATAAATCAAAACATGAATTTAATAATTAAACATAAGAGTAATCTTCTAGATGCATGCATTTATCCATCCATGAATTATTGCACCATGTACACTTTCAAAGATATATTTGAATTCATAAACTCCCTTTGATTACTTATCGTCCTCGCTCAAGTAATCACTCAAGAAAGAGTTTTGATATTCTATTGTCAATTTCATAAATGTGACAATCATAATCTTTATATATTAATGTGCTTAGAAAATAATATTCAATCACAGTTAATTGCTTAAGTGATTAATAATCTTGTTATAAGACATGCATTAAATATGTGTACAACATTGTCCATATGATTTCTATACAAAGATTTAAACCACAAGGGTTACCTTATCTTTGAAGAAACTCATCTTCATTTTCTAGTCTAACTATTAAGATAAACCAAGTTTCTAAAATTGATTATCTTTATGGACAGCATCTTAATCATTCATATCATGTATACTTTACCCAATTTCATAATTGATAATGTATCACAATGATTATCAGGTTTACAATAATCATGTAAATCATAGCCCTCAGCATATTAATCAAATATCTAAGATATATTGCTATTCTATGAATGATAATTCCATCATCTTGAGATTTAACATTTAAATATCAAACTTCATCATCATCTTGAGATTTAACATTTAAATGTCAAACTTCATCATGATATTTACTAGTGTATTTTAGAAGATTATGTATCTTGTAATTTTATCTTTTAAAGATCAACACTCCCACTTGCTTTTAGCAATTTAAAGACTATCTTTAAATACTTGGCAAATTAAGCAATAATACAATATTCTCTTTTGGGATATTACAAATACATATTTGACAGTTCCTAACTTAATTTTAATAACCTCTTCATAAGCAGTTAAACAAATTTGGAACTTCAATTTAAGACGTAATGTGATTCATCACATTCATCACATTCCATCATATGATAATGTCTTATTAATCTTCTATGTTGGAGTTTTATTAAGTATGTCCAAGTCATACTCAACATTCTAACCTTGATAACTTTTGGAAGAAAATAAGTCATAGTTATCTTTAATCAAACAATATAACAAGAGTTTGATTTTCCTAACTGAACATACCATAAACATTTGATATTTCATTAGTATTAATATTGTAAGACAATCTAACAATATTTAGGATAACCATATTCCTTTTGACTTGTCTATTTACCAACTAATTCATGTTAATGGTACAATAATTTTCAAGCCTATTACATGCCTTATAACATAAGTACTTTTTACAAAGTTACTTCATGTCCATGTCTTTACAAGAAAAACATAAACAGTTATAATCCCACTATACGCTATAAGTCATTTAACAATTTAATGACTTCATGTATATGTCTTAATTAAAAGACACAACAAGATAACGTCTTACTTTATTATAAGTCTTGTAACAATTAAAAGACTTTATGTTTATATCTTTATAATGAAACATAAACATGTTTAACTAAAGTAATTATGAACACCATCTTTTGGTTTCAATAGTAATTTCAAGTTAATTTATTACTTCACAATAATGTAAATAACATTATTTCTACATTTATTTATGTCATTCCAAGAACACATAAATATTCAGATTGAAGTAGCATTAGATTACTTAATCAATTTATGTCATTCCATGAATTCATAAATCTATAAATTAAAGTAGTCTTGATATCATATTGACACATGTTCTAATACGTATCTAATTTAGAAACTGCAAATTCTCATAGTTCAATTACATCAGTTGATCTGCTAGTAATGAAAATATGAAATTCACCTTGTTGTTGCAATCTAGTTAAGTTCTCACATAATATAAATTGTAACACCAAGTGTTTCTTGAATTAATATTAGAACCTTATTCTCTTACCTTGTAGTCAAGAGAATCCATTAAATCATATCTTTATGAGTTGTTTCTTGCACACATTAAAGATAACATTTCTCCCACTTGTGCATGGAACAACATCATATAGTTGATAAACAACACGCCATGCATTTGTTTATGTGATCAATATGATTGTGTCATAGATTTTAGCATAACAAGTAGATGTAGGACAACAATGTCTAGTAAGGAAACGTACAAGACTATCCTTAAAAGTATGAGTGTCTACACTTGGAAAGTAATTATCTTTAGCTACCAAGATATCAAAGCTTGTAACTCCCACTGAATTAAAGATCATTACAATAATTCCTTATTTAGTGATAAGTACACAATAGTTCCACTGAATTTGACAACATTTAAAATGTTTCATATCTAGTGAAAGAATATAGTGTACTTTTAACTTTCCTACACCTTTAATGTCCATACGTAACAATTACTTATGTACTAAAAGTGTATTCTACTACGTAAATGATGGACTATCCACCAAATGCTATTAACTTGAAAATTGGGCATGCAATTTCTTCCTTAATAGGTCTACCATCCTACAATGTATGTAGCACCTTTAAAATAGTCAAAACAACTTGTTTGTCTTTAAACATTTTGTAGTAATTAGTCTAGCTTCTAATTATAATAACTCATAAAATGTCATACATAATTTTCTGTTAACCAAATATCATATTTGTTACTAAGAATTTGATCACCGAATGAGGATGATAAAATCCCTATGAAATATGTATGCAATTTTCTAAACCATTAAAAAATTTGCTATGAGTTATATTAGAATTTAGACATATCTAATATTCCTATTATCCTTTCTCATTCATGAAAAGGAATAGGATTGTGTCTCACTTTTCCTTCATAGAAAGGAGACTCCTTTTGTCTTTTAAGTAAATATTTCTTAATCAAACATTTGTTTGAAAACAGAACTAGGTCAATTTACCAAAGCCCAAAATACGTTTACGGTTTGAACATTGCATTAATACATTAAAACGAATTACAAAATTCAATTTCAGTATTTTTGATAATTAGATCTTTAAGAAAATAAAATACCCATTGGAAAATATTCATATAAACCATAGTATTTTCTTAAAGCTAGGATCCTAAATTGACATAGTACCATTACATCAGTTGATCTGCTAGCAATGATAGTATTCAACAAGGTAATTGTCGAACAATAATTGCCAATATCATATTGCAATTCCTAGATTTATGGGATCTACAATCACAAAACATTTGTATTGTAAGCATGTTTAGTCCCCATCTTAATGCCTTGAGTCCAAGTCTCACTTACTACTCAATTTAAGTTTTCTAACTTAAAAACTGTAAACTCACAAATCCATCACATCAGTTGATCTGCTAGCAATGAATTTATGAAATTTACCTCTCCATTGCAATCTCGCCAAGTCTCACTTGACGTAAATTACAACTTCAAGTGTTCTTAATTAGATGGCATTCAACTCAATTTTATAAGGGTATTAATATTTTGATGTGATCAAAATAATGTATGAAGAAGCATGCATACAACTTCATAACATTGGTTTTACAAAACAATTTTATTACCAATTAGCTAAGAGTGAAATAACAAAGTTTTGATTGAGGTATCGGGTTCACCAATTAAAGAATAACCATCAATTATCGTCCACTATATCGTACTTTTGCATAAGCCCGAAAGCTTAGTGTTTCGGATAATCATTGTGGAATTGTGGATTATTCACCCTTAAGATGACAATGTACATGTAATGGTTGTTCGGTAAGTCTAATTTACACACAAACGAGCGTTAAGACAGAATGTTGTCTCTCTAAGGCCACAATTTAATGCGTTGCCATCCTTATACCCATCTTATAGTGTGTAAACTTCGGTCGAGCCTATTTAACCATTACGTACAAAAACATCAATCAACCAATTCTTTGAGATTTAAACTCTTAAAAACCAAAACAATTTCGCCATTATTTAGTCCGTATTATTTTTCTATTCAAAATTACCCTTTTTGTTTATAAACATGTCTAACACAATAAATAAACAAAAACAAGCAATATACAATAAAAAATAAAACAACTAAATAAACAAATATACATAATCATAACAATTAAATATGTATAAAACATGTAGCCACATGCAAATCTTATTCAATAGTCCTATTAATAATCAAATCTAGGTGTATAACGTATTAATTCAATTAGGGCTTTCTTCTTCTTAGAAAAAGAGCCACATACATCGATAAATCGATTGCGTAAGCCAAAATTAAATAAATACCACATAGCACATAATTGATTACTTAATATTGGAGTCTTCTCCAATTCGACATCTATTAATAAATTTACATGTTTTAATATAACTTAACCATTAATATATATAAGCAATTTAAACAATTTAAATAACACAATAAAAAAATCCATGCAAATATGCACTTTTTCATGAATTTAGCTTAACAATTAACACATTTCACCAAGATCGTTTACTAAAACGCATAACAATTACATGACATCTTAGGGTTTCTAATTAGATTTTAATAAAATTAAAAGCAAAACCCTAAAAACCCTTAGGTCATTCGACCCAAATTAGGGTTAGGGATAAAAAAAATATAAACCCTAAAAAAAACATGTAACTATACGAATCAAAATCCAATTTTTATGCGTTGCGATAATTAATTACACATTATAACGGCTCTAGATGCCACTGTTGGAATTATTATATCATGACATTCATATAAATAAACCAAGTACATCAAAGTGAGCATATAGCGGAAGCAATTATAACAAGACCATAATATGTAATTAATTAATCAAAACATAAATAATAAACGTACCTTAATGATTCTAGCCCGAACAAGAATCAAAAGCAATCTTCCGGAACCAATTCCCCAATATAGGGTTTATGTGAACAAACCAAGAAACAAACAATAATATGTTTGATTCTCGATTTTGTACACACGTACTACTTCAAGCAAACGCTTATGCAAGTAAGACGAGCACAACACACGCTTAGAATAACAAGTCTCGACTACCTTCACTTAATGGGGCTTGTCGAAAATTGCTAGAGAAGAGAAGAGAAGAAAACACACAAGTTAGGTTTTCAAGTTATGTCAATAGAATAAAACCTTGTGTGTTTATATAGGGTAGAAATCTTGTGTTAAAAGCTTCACCAAGCGATGTGGGATACAATTCCCAATCGTCCCTACACCCTTAAAGGGTTTACGAAACCTTCTTGACATTCAAAGTTTCATCTATCGTTCTTCCTTTTCATTCGTCTAATAATCGTTATCCATTTCCGTTAAACATTAACGATCATTACATGTTTGTGTTCTAATAATTAATATAACATTTATATAATTATTACTCATTTACTTTTCATACGTAAAGTGTGCAATCCCGTGATCTCGAGTTCGATCCTAACATACGTCTACTAAAATAATGTCCATATTCTAACATATACAATTATTCTTGTCGTGTATATTCTTACAAAATGAGCATATATGACTATTTTTGTTGCTTCATACCTACTAATCTTGGTCATGTTTAGGTGTAATAAGTGTTGAGAGGAGATTGGCTGGTTAGGACGGAATGGGATCTCATATCAACAATCTGAAGTTGTCAAATCAATTCTTGACAACACATTACGGCTAAACTCGGATTATGATTTGGAAGAATTTGATTTATATTTATATACACCCAGTTTACTTTTGTTCGAGTACTGTGACGGATTCAGTGGTTCATGTGGCGTGTCTTTATTAAGGAAGGACTCATCCCTATTGAATGGATGTATGAAATGGGTTACAGCAGGTCCTTTAGACATTCTTTGGTTCCAGAAGTTGAGACGATTCTCGGAAAAGAATAGCATTTTCAAAGTTTTGAAGTTTGATATTTTTTGGGTATATCCTCAAGTTCATTTATTTTCTGCAATTTATTGGTTTTTATTTGCTCTTAAACATTGATATAAATTAATGCCTGACATAAAGTTGTGTTTACCAATTGTCTTATAGAAGGATATCATAGATGTTGAGGAGTTAAAGTTGATCCAGTTGCCACCTTATGAACTCGAACATGTTGACATAAGGGAAACACTGTTTTATGTAGCTCTTATGGATGTTGTGCTTTGGTGTTGTCGGCCTCGATCTCTAACTTTAGAACTGGCTCATTACTCTGACCAAGGTGATGTTGTCAGGTAGGATTTGTATGTATTTACGTTTGTGAAATGTTAATTAGCCGTTTGTTTATATATCATTTCTTATCCATTGCACTTTCACTGTTTAGATTATGATTCTCAGCAAAAAATAATGTTTTTAATATTTTTTCTTCAGTATACATATGAGAAACTACTTCAACAAGAAGCTAAGGGCCAAACTAGTATTAAGTTTGTGCTTATTTCCTATAACAAATGCGAGCAATTGTTCAGTGACTTGAATTCATTGTTGAAAGAGCTATCTTTTGGTCAATCAAGCTGCAAAATCACCTTTATAAAGGAGGAAGGTACACTATCTATTCTTTTCTTTTGTCAACTACGAAGTAATCTTTTATATAATAAGAGAATTACATCATTTCGGAGTGTTTTTGCAAAACACTTCTCATTGAAAAAAAAATTAGACCAATAGGAGAGGTCTATTTTGCCACGTAAATGAAATCGAGCGACGTGATTGGTTAATTAAAAGTCAAAATTGAATCCAATTTGGTCAAACTGTATGCAAATTTCGTCAGGTTAACAAAATATGTATAAACATATATGTGCCAAATTTATGAAAGAAAAAACATAGCAAAAGGCGGGCGTGAATGATAGAACTTCGGGGATTGAGTGTGTGAATTTTAAAACCTATGTTGGTACAGAAACTCATTCCCAAAGCTTCCATCTGTATACACCCGCACCATAACTAACACACAACTTTCCTCTCAAAACCTTAAAACTCCAATCCTTCCCAAGACCCTATTACTGTGTGTTACTTGTTACCCAAATAAACACAAACCAACAATTAATATATGTTTAGCTTCTTATTTACTCAATCAAGAACACAAACGGCACAATACAAAGGTTATTTCTTTTAGGGATTTTTTTATTTTTTAATTAATCTATTTATTTATTTATTTATTTATTTATTTATTTATTATTATTATTATTATTATTATTATTATTATTATTATTATTATTATTATTATTATTATTATTATTATTATTATTATTATTATTATTATTATTATTATTATTATTTGTGTTACTTGTAACCGTCCTGATGCGTCAGGTTTAGAGATAACTTGTTTGATTGGCTGATCGGTGATTACAGCTATTGGGTGCGCTTGAAAGTATCTACGTAGCCTTTTGGCTGCGAATACTAGAGCTAAGACCAGCTTTTCCATAGCGATGTAGTTAGTCTCTGTCTTCTTCAGGGCTTTGCTTACAAAGTATATGGGTGTCTGGACGGAGTTCCTATCTGTCAATAGTACTGCGCTAACTGCTCCATGAATTGCCGATAAGTACATGATTAGCTCTTCCCCTGGTTGCGGTGCGACAAGTTTGGGAAGGGATGCCAGATGGTGTTTTAGTTGTTGGAAAGCTTCTTCTGCTTCTTCGGTCCAGCGAAAGTCTCCCTTTTTAGTACACTTCGTGAGTGTTTTAAAGAGAGGAAGGGATTTGTCTGCTGACTTAGATAAGAAACGGTTTAGCCCTGCTAACTTTCCATTCAATGACTGGACTTCTTTGAGTGTGCGCGGTGAAGGGAGATCAATAACAGCCTTTGTTTTTTCTGGACAAGGCTTGATTCCATCAGGTTCTATTAAGTATCCAAGGAACATGCCTTCGGTTGCGCCAAAGGTGCACTTCTTGGGGTTTAACTTCATGTTTATTCGTTCCAATTTCTGAACGTTTCCTCGATGTCGCGCACCAATTCATTCTCTGTGTGGCTTTTGATGACAAGGTTGTCAACGTAGACCTCCAAGTTGCGGCCTAATTGTTTCTCGAAAGCTGTGTCCACCAATCGTTGGTATGTTGCGCCTGCGTTTTTTAAGCCAAAAGGCATTTTTGTGTAGCAGTAGACTCCTTGACTGGTGTGGAAAGCTGTTTTTTCTTCATCTTCGACTGCCATCTGAATTTGATGATACCCTTTGTATGCGTCTAGGAAGCATTTGAAAGGGTATCTGCACAGGGATTCTACCTTCCAGTCTATTTCTGGCAGTGGATAGCAGTCCTGTGGACAAGCTTTGTTAAGGTCTGTGAAGTCCACGCACATTCTCCAACTGCCATCGCTCTTCTTTACCATAACTGGGTTAGAGAGCCAGTCGTGGTAGTACACTTCGCGCATGATGCCTGCGTCTACGAGTTTATGAACTTCTTCCAGAATAGCCTTTGCACGATCTGGAGCCTGGCCGCGCTTCTTCTGTCGTATTGGGGGATATCCTTGTCGGATTTGTAGCTTATGCTCTGTGATAGAGCGCGGCACTCCTGTCATTTGTTTTGGTTCCCATTCGAAGATGTCCAGGTTCTTTTGCAAGAGTGCGCACACGGCTGCTTTACCTTTGTTAAATAAAGATCCACCAATCGAAACTTGTTGGTCCGGGTAATCGGGATGAATAGCGACCTTTAGGTTTGGTGTTTTTTCTGTGCGCTGTTCTGGAATATTCTCTACTTCAGTGGTTACCGCGTTGCTTTCCTTTGGTGGGTGACAACTCCTTCTTCTACTGGAAATTTAAGCATTTCGTGCGTTGTGGATGGTGCAGCGCGCATGGATGATATTCCAGGTCTCCCAATGATGTCGTTGTATGGTGAGGGAGACTTTATTACCATGAAATTTATCCATGTTGCAGTTGAGTGTTGTTCATCTCCTACGACCACCAGCAAGCGTCACTGTCCCATAGGCCAAATCTTTTCTCCTGTGAATCCAGTCAATGACGTTGTTGCTGGTATCAATTGACTTTGGATTTCAGGTCGCAGTCTTTTGAAACAATGATCATACAGGATATCTGCGGATGCTCCTCCATCAATGTACATGCGGTGGATATCATGTCCCCCCGTATGTATTTCAATAGTTAGAGGTTCTACCACTGCGTTGCCGCAGCTAGAGTAAGGAAAGATATCTCTTTCTCTGGAGAGAACTTTTGGCTGACTTTTTGCTTTATCTTACGCTGCCATGACTGTATCATGTATATGGTATCAGCTTTTTCTTTGGGAGGTTCTTTCTTACCCCCATTCCTTTGTTTGTCTTTTCCCTCTTTGATGTTTTTTACAAGGTGGTCCATTATGCCTTCCCTTACTAACTTTTCAATTAGTTGTTTTAGCTGGACGCACTCGTTAGTTGTATGGCCCTTTTGACCGTGATACTCGCAGTATCCATTCCCTACGCGTTATTCCTCTGCGGTGTGCATTGGTGGAGGTTTTGGAAAATTTGCGCCTTCTGTTACAAATATTTCCCTCGGAGTTTTTGTGAGAGGGGTGTACTTGTCATTGTCTCTTCCGCTGCGGTAATTCCTGCTGCGATTGTTATTCTGATCATTGGATTGTCTCCTAGGCTGTTCTTGTTGCCTATAATTTGAGTAACCCTTTTTGCTGTCCGCAGCAGCTGCTTCTCCTTGTATGAAGGATCTGGTGCGCTTTGTTAGCTCATCGAAAGTTTGGGGAACCTTGTCATTTAGCTTCCGGATAAGTTCTGGGTTGTTAATTCCATTCATGAACCCTGAAATTTTGAGAATTTCAGGACATGCTTTGACCTGTATGCACTCATCCTTGAAGCGTTCCATAAAAGCGCTGGTTGATTCCCCTTGGCATTGTTTTACTCTGGCTAGTTCAACAGGGTTCTTAGCGCACTTCTTTCTTTGGGTGAAGTTGAGACGGAATGCTTTCCGTAATTCTTCAAACCCACCGATGCTCCGTCGTGGGAGTTTGCTAAACCATGTGCGCGCGTTCCCTACCAACGTAGAATTAAACATATGGCACCACACAGGCTGTGGCCAGTTTTCGATAGTGGCGGATGATTCGAAAACTTTTAGATGATCATCCGGATCACCTGTTCCATCATATGTTTTCACATTAGTGGGCATGCACCTGCGTTTGCGGTCGGAGTAATCGCTGATGCGTCGTGTAAACGCATCAACTTTCTGGCGACGCCATGGAAGAGACATATCTTCATTTTCTTCTTCGCGGCGTCTTACTCTTGACTTCCAGTGTCCTGTTTCTTTATCCTCGTTGTCCGAGGAGTCACTGGAGGAAGAGTAGTCTCTTTTTCGGCGCTTGCGCCGGCTTCTTTCAGAAGAAGAGCTTGAGGGACTTTCACTTGGGGACATTCTTTTCCCCAATCTGTCGTGAATCCTCTTACTCCCAGATTTGGAGGACCCTTGGCTTGGTGAATGCTGAGGTCCTAATCGGTCTTGTATCCCTCGACTGCCAAGTCTGGAGTGAACATTAGTGCGCCTCTCGCTGTCTTCTGAGTACTGTGAATCAGATGTTGTACCCAGCCTATCATGGATGGTAGTACGTTCTGCGCGTCTTCCTCGTGGGTGGCGCGGTGGTGATGGTTCGCGTTCAGGACCAAAATTGAGCCGAGCTTGTAGGCTCGTACTTGACCTTCTCCTTGCCTCTTCTTGCATGAGGGCAGTTAGAGTTTCATAATTTTGGATACAAAATTTCCCAACGTTACGTTAGGTGAGTCCTCAGTTGCTACAAGAATGTCTGCCTCAGTATTAGGCAACCTATCTCGGTTAGGCGCGCCCGGTGGCACAGTGTTGCTCACTGTGGGTACAGTTTGATGAGGAGTAGTGAAGAGAGTGCACTGGAGTTCCTCAGCGCTTGGGACCACTGTGGTGGTTTGGGTAGTCCTTATAGGCAGTTCTACCGCTGGTAGAGGTTGGGTTGTCCCTGCCTCTTGGTGACCAGGTGTGCTGGTTGTCCCAGCAACCTGCCTAGGGGTCGAATCTTGTTGATTCTTCCTCTGGGGGTCACGTTTTTCTGGCTGCGGAGTCCGCTGGTTTGAATTCTTATTCTTCGTCATTCTAGTTCTTAATTCTTAGTAGGGTCCCACGGATGGCGCCACTTGTTGATACAAAAGTTGGGCGTTCCTGATTATGGGCTCTTTCTCTCGTACCAATTAGCTTCTTAGTACTTGTAACCTGCGCACTAAGAAAATAAACAACACCGTTAGGCTTATCGTGGGATTGTCTCCCACGATTAGACTCCGGCGTGAGAGTAAGTAATCAATTTAGGGTTCTTGTAAAGAGTTTAGGGTTTTTGAATCGTACCTTGAATGAGAATCATGTCATTCCTTATATAGGCGCAGAATCCTTGTAGGGTTCGTGCTCCTTACGTTTCGCACCCATGGTGCTTATCCGGGTAAGGATATCTATTCCATAGATAGAAGATCCTTACCTATACCGTGTATAGTTTAATTGGTTTGGGCTTACTTGAGCCTATTCCCATTATTGATGCGGCCCAAGTTATAATAGCCCACGCATGGTGGCTTTGGGCCTTAGTAATGTTTATCGTTTGGGCTCGTGGCCCATATATAGACTATACGTCATCAATTATTATTATTATTATTTAATAATAACAAACACTTTATTTATTTATTTATTATTATTATTATTGTTGATACAAAAGATGAGCGTTCCTAGTTTTAGCTCTTGCTCTCGTACCAATTCACTCTTAATGCTTGAAACCTGCGCACTAAGAAAATAAACAAACACCGTTAGGCTTATCGTGGGATTGTCTCCCGCGATTATCCACCGGCGTGAGAGTAAGTAATTGGTTTTAGGGTTCTCGTAAGGAGTTTTTAGGGTTTGTGAATCGTACCTTTAATGAGAATTATGTCATTCCTTATATAGGTGCAGAATCCTCGTAGGTTTCTTGCTCCTTACTCTTCGCACGCGTGGTGCTTATCTTGGTTAAGGATATCTATTCCGTAAATAGAAGATCCTCATCTATGCCCGAGTAGTTTTGGTTGGGCTTGGGTCTACGTGAGCCCAATCCTATTAACAATGCGGCTCAAGTTATAATAGCCCACTCATGGTGGATTTGGGCCTTAGTGATGTTTATCATTTGGGCTCGTGGCCCAAATATAGACTATACGTCATCATGTCCCCCCAGTCTAGTGTGCGGAGCTTGTAGCCGCGGATACTAGACTAGTGAGAGCAGCGGTAAGCGTGGCGGGAGGAATTTAGAAATTTGCCGCCCAATATGAAGAACTATGTATCTAGTCCAAGATATTTCAAAAAAATGCCTCGGGAAACGAGGAGTGTGTCCACGTATTCCTTGGAAAAAGGGAAAAAGTGCATGTACCTTTCGTATTCCAACCACACGTTTTCATGAGTGGGATCAACATGGCTCACATCATAGGGTTTTGGTAATCCTATATAAAACCGCCTCCCTTTTACCAAAAAACACACAGTAAAAAGCACACATTCACCATTTTACATTTCTTCAAAGCTTTTTTCAAAGAAATCAACTGTTTCATTAGGTAATTGTGCGTGCATATCTTAGTAGATATTGTTATACTGCTGAAATGGTTGCTCAGTTAGAGGATTTTCGTTCTGCGATGGATGAGGATGAACTGCGTCAGTTCTCTTCTGATTACTTTATTCCTCTGGATGTGCATCCAGAAGTCCTGGACGTCGATGCGTGTATTGCCGATTTCCTCGAAGGGAAGATAGGGTTATATACGCGCTTCTTTGAATACGCTAACTATCGCGTACCAATATCTGTATTTTTGAGCAACGTGGTCAATTTCTATCACCTTCATATCTCTCAGCTGCACTGTATAGGTGCGGTGAAGATATCAAACTTTGAAGTAAACTGTCGCTTACTTGACATAAACCCAACCGTCGACCTATTCCGTGCGTTTTACCACACAACGTGGTCGCATGGATGGGTATTCTTTGCGAAGCGCGCAGGGCGCCTTCAGTGTTATACCGATAAGGTAGATTCCTTAAGGCATTGGACGGAATATTTTTTCTGGGTTGATGATGTGGTTTTTCCTTCACCATTTGAGTTTTATACTCAAGAGTCGCTGCCGAGGGATGGGCGCCCCGCACCCGGTTCGTGTAGCTTGGCGGATGCGGAGACTATTGATGCCAACTACATCCCCATTAACCCTTACCCTGAGGAGTTTTTGGTGCACATGGGTTTGAGTCGCAACTATTTCCATGGTGCTGACGAGGTGCCAACCTTCATTGATGAGAGCGGTCGGGTGGGTGTTCATCCCTTTTAATTGTTCGCTTCAAATAATGTAAGTTTTTCTGTATGCGCACTTTTAATAACTAACCTGTGTTTTGGTATTTGTTTATGTTTTGCGCAGAGATGGATTTGTTTGCCGTAGTGAAGCTTGAGAAGCCGAAACAGGTGACTGTTGGTGTGCACCCTCTGAGGGAGAATGAGCAACCACTCTTGGTTGCGACTGCTGGGCATCTGACTGTGTTGGGGCCAACTGGTCCTGAAGATTCGCCCCCTCTTCTTGTGACACCATTACAGAGCGTGGCTCCCACTATGGAGTCTGCAGATGTGGAGAAGTTGCAGGCTGAGTCTTCTGACAGCGTAGAGGTGCTAGAGCCTGAGAACGTAGCGCAGAATCTAAAGCGCAAGGGAGAGGCTGATGCCCCTGGCACTTCCAAGAGGAGGCGCCATCTGATCACGGATGAAGAGTCATCCGCAGAGGATGACACATCTGCTACTGGCGCAGATAAGGAGACTGCAAAGTCTTCTCCGCTTCTGTAAGTGATATTCCTCATTCCTCCTTATTCTTTATATTTTATTTTTACTTGTCATAATATGCGCTGACTTTCTTCCTTATTCGTTGTAGTGACCATGCTGCAAAGGATGATGCGGCATTTGTGGAGAGTGTGGTCCCTCCTCAGAATGAAAACGTGGAGGAGGGAGTGAAGGTGGCTGAGGATGTATCTGCGCAGCAGCTGTTGGTGGAGTTGGCTGCTGCTGCTGAGCGTCAAACTGAGCTAGTCACTCAGTTGAAGACGCGATACATCGGGGAGAGTAGCACTCTTGCCCAGAAAGATGAGGAGATTGCTCTTCTCCGTGAGCAGTTGGCTGAGGCGCAAGCGGAGGTGGGGTCCTCCAAGGCGCACGCAGACAAGGTCACTAACGAAAAGTTGACCATGATGGCTGAGCTGCAGCATGCGTGTGGGAAACTTCATCAGTTTAGGGCAAACCTTACCTGGGCGGTAAGGAATCTTGAAGAGAAAAAATACGAGCATCATGGAAAAGATTATCAAGGAGCAGGAGGAGAAGCTGCGCGGCCTTAGCATAGACTATGATAAGGAATTATACCCGCATCTTATGTCTACAATAGCTGAGCGCAGGTACGTCCTTATGTATTCTCTGCAATGTTGCTTTATTATATTGATTGATTTGTTTCTTCTCTTCTAACGCATTCTTTTCCTGTTTATGTAGGTGGTTGATCAGTCATGGCTTGTGCCTTGCTGCGATGGGCACCTTAGAGTCTCCAGAGGTGTTGGGGACCTTTGGAAAGGTGGTGCAATGCACCGTGGAGCGTGGTAGGGCGCAAGCTATGGAGGAGCTCTATGAGGCAAAGGCGCTGAACGTGGCGCTTACTGAGGTGCCTGGCAACAACGCCAGTGCTTATGACGAGCTGATGCAGGCCATGGAGGGGATGAAGCTGCTCGAACTTCCCCATATTGCGCGGCTGGAGCGCGACCAGGATTACCCTATAAAGGTAATTATGGAGGGGTTAACCCTGGAGCGCCATATTTTGGAGGATGCAGAGGCGCAGCCAGACTATTATCTAAAGCCTGACGAGTCATAGCTGCAGGTTCCTGTGTTTGCGCAGCCGCGCCATATGCTGAATCCTTTTGTTCTTGAAAAGGAGGTTCCTCTTAAGGAAGTATTGGAGCTGCACGCGGAGAGAGCTGCCAAGAATAAAGGTGTTAAAGGCAGGGCCATCTTATGCGGTGTGGGCGCTGCGCACATACCCAGATCCGATGGGGTTCCTGTTAGCGTAGCGACCGTATCACCTAAGGATGCGTTGCTTTTGAAAAAACTCCAAGAGGCAGGAAGCTCCGCTGCCCCAGAAGATAGTCCTGAGCATCGTCATAGTGTATAGATGTAGACTTTTGTAACTTGTATTCTTTTGTATAAATAACAAATGATATCTTTTGCTTGTTATTGCATCCGTTCGTAAATTGTCATCCTTTATGTAAAAAGATCAATTAAGATATTCCTTTTGTTTGAACTTATTTTTAAATTAAGTGTGTGGCTTAAGATAAATTATAAGTATGAAAATAAACTTGCATTAGTTTTGCAAAGTTTTATTATGTGACCAAGAGTCTTGGCTCGTTATTTGCTAAGCTGGTACCATGTACGTGATATTTGCGCATCCTTCGTGGGATGCGCAAGGAAAACTTACTTCAACGTCTCGAGAGTAAGGCGCTTAGCAAGGATGCGTGATCCAATGTTGATGGGTTTGCAACCCTCTTACTCAACTAGTAAGTTAGTAGGTTTACTCATCCTTTATGCCATCGTGGGTCTTAATTAGTGCATGCACGCCATGTAGGCAATGTAGTATAACAATATTGAGACATATAAGAATGTATGCAATAAAGAAAAATGTGTTATGGAGTTAGCTAGAAACCATAACATTTTTTTGATACTTGCAAGTTTTTTGAAAAAGTAAAAAAAAAAAAAAAAAAAAAAAAAAAAAAAAAAAAAAGCAATTCCTAACAAAGAATAGAAAGAACAAACAATTATTGGGCATATACTAGAGTTCAAAGTTGTCTGTTTGTGGGTCGTAGCCTTTCTTAAAGATAGCATCTTTTGAAATTGCAGGTATTCCAAGTGCGCGCTAGATCGTGACCTACCATATCGCGCAACCTGTATGCACCATTACCTAGCGCATCGGTGACCTCATAGGGTCCTTCCCATTTGGGTCCAAGCTTGTCTGTGTCTCCTGCGTGGCTCGCGTCATTAGCGCGGTATACAAAGTCTCCTGGCCTGAAGGAAGTATGTTTGACTTTTGCGTCATAATACTTCTTCATTTTTTCTTTAGCCTTTGCTTCGCGTATAGCTGCGCGTTCACGTCTTTCTTCCAGTAAGTCCAAGTCTATGCGCCGCTCCTCGTCATTTGTTGTGACATTGACCTCTGCTGTTCGTATAGTTGGCATTCCTATTTCAGCTGGTATGACGGCTTCTGTTCTGTAGACAAGGGAGACTGGTGTGTCTCCGGTACTGGTTTTGATTATGGTGCAATGCGCCCATAAGACATGTGATAGCTCGTCCACCCACTTTCCTTTGTGTCTGTCAAGGCGCGCTTTTATTCCTTCACCTAGACTGCGATTTGCGCGTTCAACCAAGCCGTTGGTTTGTGGGTGTTTCACTGAAGCAAAGTGTTGTGTAATGTTTAATTACACGCACCAATCTTTAAATGGGTTGTCACAGAATTGTTTCCCATTGTCTGATATGATTTCTCCAGGTAGTCCGAAGAGACATACAATATTATCCCATACGAAGCGTTTTACCTGGTTGCCCGTGATACTCACCACTGCCTTTGCCTCAATCCACTTTATAAAGTAGTCTATGGCTACGATGAGGAATTTTAGCCCTCCCGCTGCAACTGGGAAAGGGCCTGCAATGTCAATGCCCCATTTATAGAATGGCTATGGTGAGGTGATGGGGGTTAGCTCTTGTTGTGGTTGGCACGGAATTGGCCTGTGTACTTGGCAATTGCTGCATTTTTTTCTCATATCGCGCGCATCGCGGTGCATAGTAGGCCAATAATATCCTGACCGTAGAGCGCGCGCTACAACAGACCGTGGTCCTGAGTGCATGCTACATGATCCAGCATGAATTTATCGGAGGACATAGTCTGCTTGAAGAGGTCCAACACATCGGAGCCAAGGTTGAAAGAAAGAACGCCGATATAGGATGTTATCTCGTAGTTCAAATCGTTGTGCTGTGCGCCGCACTCTTCGAGCGTCCTTATGATCTTGTGGTAAGACTCCTTTGCTAATGAATTCAATGATAGGTGTCATCCACGTGGGATCTTGTTCTTCTATCACCGTGGATACTTCCATCTCCAAGATTGATTTGTTTTGTTGAGTTTCTACCAATACATGTTTTGATAAGTGTGCAAAGCTTGTAGATGCAATCTTGCTAAGCGCATCAGCTTTCTTGTTTTCCCCCCTAGGTACTTGTTTGATTGTGAACCTATCAAAGTTCTGAATTAAGGACTTGGTCTTTTCCAAGTATTGGATCATGTGTTCATCCTTGGCTTCATACTCACCTAACACATGGTTAGCTACTAACCTGGAATCTACATTTGCTTCTAGGTTGCGTACACCCATTTGAATTGCAATACATAGTCCAGCAAGTAGAGCTTCGTATTCTACCTCATTGTTTGTGGGTGTGAATTCGAAACGCAGCGCGTAGGTGAACTCCATTCCTTTTGGATTAGTAAGGATAAGGCCTGCGCCTGATCCATCTACGCATGAGGATCCATCTGTGAACAGAATCCAGGGTTCCTGTAGATCCGTTTTGGTTGTTGAAGTTGGACTATCGATATCTGGCTTTTCAACAATAAAATCGGCTAATATCTGCCCCTTAATTGCAGTGCGTGGTCTATACGAGATGTTATACTCGCTCAACAACACACTCCACTTTTGTAGCCTTCCCGATGCGTCAGGTTTAGAGATAACTTGTTTGATTGGCTGGTCCGTGTTCAAAGCTATTGGGTGTGCTTAAAAGTACCTGCGCAGTCTTTTAGCTGCGAATACTAGAGCTAAGACCAGTTTTTCCATGGCACTGTAGTTAGTCTCTGTCTTCTTCGATGCTTTGCTTACAAAGTATATGGGTGTCTGGACGGAGTTTCTATCTATCAATAGTACTGCGCTAACTGCTCCGTGGGTTGCAGATAAGTACATGATTAACTCTTCCCCTGGTCGCGGTGCGACAAGTTTGGGGAGTGATGCCAGATGCTGTTTTAGCTGTTTGAAAGCTTCTTCTGCTTCCTCAGTCCAACGAAAGTCTCCCTTTTTGGTGCACTTCGTGAGTGTTTTAAAAGGAGGGAGTGATTTTTCTGCTGACTTAGATAGAAAACGGTTTAGCCCCGCTAGCTTTCAATTTAATGACTGGACTTTTTTCAGAGTGCGCGGTGAGGGGAGATCAATAACGGCTTTTGTTTTTTCTGGGCTAGGCTTGATACCATCAGGTTCTATTAAGTATCCCAGGAACATGCCTTCTGTTGCACTGAAGGTGCACTTCTTTGGTTTTAACTTCATGTTTATTTTTCCCAATGTTTTGAACATTTCCTCGATGTCGCGCATCAATTCATCTTCGGTGTGGCTCTTGATGACAAGGTCGTCAACGTAGACTTCCAGGTTTCGACCCACTTGTTTTTCGAAAGTCGTGTCCACCAATCGTTGGTATGTTGCGCCTGCGTTTTTTAGGCCAAAAGGCATTTTTGTGTAGCAATAGACCCCTTGACTTGTGTGGAAAGCTGTTTTCTCTTTGTCCTCCACTGCCATCTGGATTTTGTGGTATCCTTTGTATGCATCTAGGAAGCACTTGAAAGGATATCCGCAAAGGGATTCTACTTTCTAGTCTATCGCTGGCAGTGGATAGCAGTCCTGTAGGCATGCCTTGTTGAGGTCTGTGAAGTCTACGCACATCCTCCAACTACCATCACTTTTCTTTACCATCACCTAGTGAGCCAGTCGTGATAGTATACTTCGCGCATAATGCCTGGGTCTACAAGCTTATGTACTTCTTCCAGGATAGCTTTTGCGCGATCTGGTGCCTGGCCGCGCTTCTTCTGTCGTATTGGGGGATATCCTTGTCGGATTTGTAGCTTGTGCTCCGTGATAGAGCGTGGCACTCCAGTCATGTGCTTTGGTTCCCACGCAAAGATATTCAGGTTCTTTTGCAGGAGTGCGCACACAGCTGCTTTACCTTTGTCAGATAAAGATCCCCCAATCGATATTTGTTGATCTGGGTAATCGGGATGAAGGCGACCTTCAAGTTTGGTGTTTTTTCTGCGCGCTGTTTTGGAATATTCTCCACCTCACTGGTTACTGCATTGCATTCTTTGGGTGGTACTGTGGTGTTGTAGAGGGTGACAATTCCTTCTTCCACCGGAAATTTAAGCATCCCATGTACTGTGGATGGTACAGCGCGCATGGATGATATTCCAAGTCTCCCAATGATGCCGTTGTATGGTGAGGGAGACTTGGTTACCATGAAATTTATCCACGTTGCTGTTGAGTGTTGTTCATCGCCTACGACTATGAGTAAACGCAATTGCCCCATAGGCCAAATCTTTTCTGTGAATCCAGTTAGCGAAGTTGTGGCTGGTATCAATTGACTTTGTATCTCAGGTCGTAGCCTTTTGAAGCAATGATCATATAGGATGTCTGCGGATGCCCCCCCCATCGATATACATATGGCGGATCTCGTGTCCTCCAATATGTATTTCAATAGTTAGTGGCTCGACTACTGCGTTGTCCGCAGCTAAAGTGGGGAAGGATATCTCCTTTTCTGGAGAGAACTTTTGGCTGACTTTTTGTTTTGTCTTGCGTTGCCATGACTGTATCATGTAGATGATGTCCGTTTCATCCTTGGGAGGTTCTTTCTTGCCTCCAGTCCTTTGCTTGTCCTTCCCTTCTTTAATGTTTTTTACGAGGTGATCCATTCTACCCTCTCTTACTAATTTTTCAATCAGTTGTCGTAGCTGGACATACTCGTTGGTTGTATGGCCCTTTTGGCCATGATATTCGCAGTATCCATTCCCTATGCGCTTATCCTCTGCGGTGCGCATTGGCGGAGGCTTTAGGAAGTTTGCTCCTTCTGTTACAAATATTTCCCTCGGAGTCTTTGTAAGAGGGGTATACTTGTCATTATCTCGTCCACTGCGATAATTCTTGTTGCGGTTGCTATTCTGATCATTGGATTGTCTCCTAGGCTATTCTTGTTGCCTATAATTTGAGTAGCCTTTTTTACTGTCCGCAGCGGCTGCTTCTCCTTGTATGAAGGATCTTGTGCGCTTCATTAGCTCATCGAAGGTTTGGGGAACCTTGTCATTTAGCTTCCGAATGAGTTCGGGGTTATTAATCCCATTCATGAACCCTGAAATTTTTAGGACTTCGGGACACGCTTTGACATGTATGCACTCATCTTTAAAGCGTTCCATATAAGCACTGGTTGATTCCCCTTGGCGCTGTTTTACTCTGGCTAGTTCAACAGGGGTTTTAGCGCACTTCTTTCTCTGGGTGAAGTTTAAACGGAATGATTTCCGCAATTCTTCAAACCCGTCAATGCTCTGTCGTGGTAGCTTGCTAAACCACGTGCGCGCATTCCCTACTAAGGTGGAATTAAACATATGGCACTACACAGGTTGTGGCCAATTTTCGATAGTAGCAGCCGATTCAAAAATTTTTAGGTGGTCATCCGGATCACCTGTTCCATTATATGTTTTGACATTAGTGGGCATGCGCCTCCTCTTGTGATCGGAGTAATCGCTGATGCGTCATGTAAATGCATCAACTTTCTGGCGACGCCACGGAAGAGACATGTCTTCGTCTTCTTCTTCGCGATGTCTTCCTCTAGACTTCCAGTGTCCTGTTTCCTTATCCTCGTTGTCCGAGGAGTCGTTGGAGGAGGAGTAATCTCTTTTGTGGCGCTTGCGCCGGCTTCCTTCAGAGGAAGAGCTTGAGGGGCTTTCACTTGGGGATATTCTCCTCCCTAATCTGTCGTGAATTCTTTTGCTCCCAGACCTGGAGGAACCTTCGCTTGGTGAATGTTGGGGTCCTAATCTATCTTGTATCCCTCGACTGCCAAGTCTGGAATGAACATTAGTGCGCCTCTCGCCGTCTTCATATTCCTCTGAATATTGTGAGTCATATGTCGTACCCAGCCTATCATGGATAGTGGTACGTCTTTCATGGTTTTCGCGTCTTCCTCGCTGGTGGCGCGGTGGTGATGCTTCGCGTTCAGGACCAAAGTTGAGCCGGGCTTGCAGGCTCGTACTCGACCTTCTCCTCGCTTCTTCTTGCATGAGGGCGGTTAGAGTTTCGTAATTTTGGGATACAAAATTACTCAACGTTAGGTCAGGCGCGTCCTCATTTGCTGCAAGAATATCTGCCTCAGTATTGGGCACCCTATCTCGGTTAGGTGCGCCCGGCGACACAGTGTTCTCCACTATGGGTGCTGTTTGGTGAGGAGTATTGAAAAGGGTGCGCTGGAGTTCTTCAACGCTTGGGACTACGGTGGTGACTTGAGTAGTCCTTATAGGCAATTCCACCGCTGGGAGAGGTAGGGTTGGTCCTGGTTCTTGGTGACCAGGCGTACTGGTTGTCCCAGAGGCCTGCCTAGGGATCGAATCTTGTTGATTCTTCCTCTGGGGGTCACGTGTTTTTTCCAACTGCAGAGTCCGCTGGCTTGAATTTTTATTCTTTGTCATTCTAGTTCCTTAGTTCTTAGTGCAGGTCCCACGGATGGCGCCACTTGTTGATACAAAAGATGGGCGTTCCTAGTTTGAGCTCTTGCTCTCGTACCAATTCGCTCTTAATGCTTGAAACCTGTGCACTAAGAAAATAAACAAACACCGTTAGGCTTATCGTGGGATTGTCTCCCACGATTATCCTCCGGCGTGAGAGTAAGTAATCGGTTTTAGGGTTCTCGTAAGGAGTTTTTAGGGTTTGTGAATCGTACCTTTAATGAGAATTATGTCATTCCTTATATAGTTGCAGAATCCTCGTAGGTTTCTTGCTCCTTACTCTTCGCACGCGTTGTGCTTATCCGGGTTAAGGATATCTATTCCGTAAATAGAAGATCCTCATCTATGCCCGAGTAGTTTTGGTTGGGCTTGGATCTACGTGAGCCCAATCCTATTAACAATGCGGCCCAAGTTATAATAGCCCACTCATGGTGGATTTGGGCCTTAGTGATGTTTATCATTTGGGCTCGTGGGCCAAATATAGACTATACGTCATCAATTATTATTTTGCCGTTAAGAAAAAAAAATCTTTTAGGGATTTTTTTAATGAATCATCTAATTCATCAAATTAATGTGTTATTGATAGTCAATGTTAATGCTTTATTATTCTTTATAGAATTGAAGATTGTCATAGGCGCTATCACTCTCCTACTGGTATTTTATTACTTTTTTATAATTACAACTAATTATATTGTTTATAAATGTTCAGTCGTGTTCATTTGACATTGTAGGTTGAGAAATTAGTGTGATTCCACATTTTAAAAGGGCCGGTTAGTGGTTCAGATTTGTTAGACCAATAAGTCTTTTAGTATGGGTTTGGTGTCCTTATAATGTATTATCTTATATCCCTCAAACCCCTAAATAATATAAACACAAACCCTTGTGACAAGTTATGAAGCAATAACTTAGTTCCGTTGAAGTGAGAAATTGAAGAACTTATGTGAACAAAGATTTGTTACTGAATTTCCTGTCTTTAGGAGATAACAAATCCTTAACAGATTCTGACTAAGTTACCATGAGTTACTTCCCTTTCTCCTGTGATTTTTGTATAATATTATAACGTTTAAGGTACTACAAGACTTAAGTAACCACCATTGGTGGTATACAGCTTTTTAATGTCTATAAGAGTTAGATGTCTTGGATGGGAGGCGGTTCACAAATCACTTCAGTAAGGTGATAGGTAAAGGTTTAAACACTTTGTTTTGGTTAGATAAATGTGTTCGGGATGATAGATTTTTGACAGTTTTACAAAATTGTATCAATTAGGTGATCTAGCCGAGCTGGAATCACTATTTTCAAATGTATCATTAAGGTAAAACTATAGCGATGGTTGGACATAGTATATAGATACAAAATGAGAGTTTTTGATTAAGTTGCTTACAAAGTGAGTGGCAGATTTGAGGTCCAATGGCGCCATGATTACTGATCAAACATTATGGAATAGTCTTATACCACACAAGGTAAACATAGCATATGAAGTTTATTTAAAGAAATCCAATTTAGATCATTTGAGTGGTGTTGCAGAAGATAAAAAAAATATGCACTTTAGTGGGAAAAGTGGATTATGAGACCTTCCATGTATGGTGTGTATAATGATTAGAATACTGATTAGTCGAATGGAGGTTTTTGCGTTCATTGTGATATTTTATTCCAGTTGCAGTGGCTCCTTTTACATATGGATATGGTGTTGCTTAATGGTGTGGTTTGTGAACAAAGGCGTGAAACCAACCATCGGGAAAAAGAGCCAATTATGTATAGAAGCGGTTGAGCACCACTTACTATAGAGGGTTAGTTAAGTGCATTTGGTGTTTTGTTTAGATATTTGTATTTCGTGTGAGTTTATATCACAAAGTAATTATGTATGATTGGATTGATCTTTTTTCATACATTAACAATGTAAAATATGATATAATTGTAGCAGGTATGAAGCCTTTTTAAATCATATACAACTAGCCAAAATTTCTAGATTATGCATGTTCTATTTGTTACTTTTTCTTGCTAGCTGGTCATTAATTTAGTTAGGATATGTTTGTCATTTGTAAATACTATTGTTGGCCTATAGTAATTAGTGGCCTAAATGCTTTATAGTTGGAGTCACTAATTTGTCAATGCTATGAATTACAATTTGGTTCATGTTTGAAATGGTTCAGGAAGTTTTGAAGGTGGCACTAAAGGTCCAAGTGAGGATGGTAATGACATTATTGCATCATAATGACTAAAGAGTAAAGACCCGTGAACCTGGAGACACAATCCTTGCGCAAGGCTTAAAGGTAACAATTTTCATCGAACTATGTTTTTATAAAGTTAATAAAACCAAATTATCTCATTGAAGATTATTGAAGTAGACAACAATGTTTGTGTGGATTGTGCATTTTTTCCTAAGCTAGATTCTTTATATATTATGTTTGTTATCTGTGCACTTTTTTCTGAATCTATATATGTAAAGATGTTTATCTGCTGTAACCACTTAAAAATTTAACATAGTCAACCTCACCAGTTATTTTTTAAAGGAAAAGCGCATCTACCTGACCAGTATTTTTTTAAACGTAATTTCTATGTAACTTATGTTTGAGTTATTTCGGTAATTAGTGCTTATATATTCAAAGATTTGATTAGACTAATTTATTTATAAGATTATAATATTGTTAAATCAAAACTTTATGTTTTATTAGGCCAATAGCTTATCATAAATACTTTAGAATCAGATTGATAAATTCACAAAAGGCTTAAAGCGATGACTTAAAAAAAATTCTTTAGTGGCTTCTGTCGTGCTATGCAACAATGAATGGACGTGTGAGAAGAGGCATGTTATTGCATTTATGAAGAGAGAGCCTTTGATAACATTGTTACATCACTAGGTTTGGGATCACCAGCATGCCCGACTGATACAGGTAATTAACACACTGTGTTTGGCTTATGCATTACTCAAGTCGTACTTTATCACTCCCTTATGGGACTAACTGGATTTTAAAGTTTATGCATCTGCATATTAGAAGCTTACTTCAATTTTTTGTCTAATAGTCTAAATTGTATTTGCATACTATCTTTGGCTTGGGGAAGATTTAGATGTAAGTTAGCCCTAGCCCTTCCATTGTATTCTGAAAGGATCAAACTGTTTCTGAAACTAAATCCAAATTATTTTTAAGCAACTATATGTGATAGATTCATTTTTGTGACAATTAAGTCTCCTGGCGTGTCTTTTTATTGGTTGTCCAGTTTCTTAATGATGTTGAGTATGTTAGTAATAATATTGATTTTGCCTGTATAGTGACATGGTATAATTTCATATATGTCACATTGGAGATATTGAACCACCTTTTTTTGGGCTAAACATGGATCTGCCTTAAGTTGCTGCTAGAGTGCGAAGACATTCCAATCTTGGGTGTCTGTCTTCGTCACCAGGTAAAGTTTCAAGTTGGTTGAAATGCTCTTCGTTTTAGTCCCCTTCATGTAATTAGGCTGTTAACTATCTCACATGTTGGTTTTTGATACACTGCACATCTACCCCCAAACTTACATGCATGGTTTTATGCATAAAATTCTGTATTTTTATTTGGGAATTACAAATTCATCAATTCCGGTACTTTTTTATTTTGAAGTGGCCAAACGGTTGACCAAACATATATATATTTTTAATCATAGTTAACACATATTCATCATGGTTTGTAAATTCAAGATATATATAATTATGTAAGTTAACACATATTCATTCTGGCGTAGCATGGACTGCATTTAATGATGCCCCAACAACGTATCTTCAGAATGTAAGTTATATATAGTTATGTGATTTTTATCACCCAATCTTTTGAAAATGCACTATAAAATGCAATCATCTCTTTTGTTGCAGGACTATTTCTCAACAAGATTCGTAACTGTGAACCTACTTTTAAACCAGAAGATCGTGCCGAAAAATATAAGAAGAATTGCTGCAGTTATGCTTTATTATCATTCCTCTTACTTTTGAACTACTATATTATATGTTGAATATAGTCTACTAATGTTGATATTATATATATTTTTTTGGAGAAGTAGCTAAACTTTTTGTTGATGCTGGAGTTATCTGCATAACTAGCATGATATCTCCTTACCGCAGGGACCTTTATATAGAACCTGTTGTAATGGCTCCAAGGATTATAAAAGACATGCATTCATTTTTTATATCATTATGCAACACAAAAAGATTTATGGATTTTGGTTCTATAGAACAAACTTATGTTACAATATTATGCGTGAAGACACTTTCAAAAGATATATTTCAATAACAAGGTAATTTAGTGGCAATGGTTTCGGCAAGTGAAGTGCAAAGAGTTAACATGTGTTCAGTTAATATGTAATTTAATTTTTGGATCAATCCAAAAGATGCAAGTATATTTTCATCTTCTAAATCACAAATCTCCTTTCATATAATAAAAGTTCAAAAATCGTAACTATGTTATATGGTATATTATATAACTAAATAAGTATTAACTGACAAAACTCAAAACGACAATTATGTAAAAATCCGGTGCATGCACGAGTATTAAAACTAATTGCATATGAATTGCAAAATATAAGGTTCGAAATAAATACTTATAACATATACTTATTTGTTTTATTAAGTATGTTGTTTAGTTATAACGGTGGCCTAAAGATAAGATGTGTTTAATGGGGAGATGATGATATTTACAAGACTGCATCTGCAAAAATATATCACAACCACCAAACCTATTGTCATAATTATTCAGATAGCCAAAGCTACCTTTTCGGAAAGGAAACTTATATATTTTAATCGATAATAATACTTAATAATTTTTTTTAGAAAAAACCCCGTGCGTGCACGGGTATTATAACTAGTAGAATTTGTATGTGTATACCACATTCTTTTGTCATCTTGTTAATATCCAAACAGTTGTCCAAGAATCATGATAATGGAGCATGCAAATTGTGGGATTTCTTAATCAGTTGGATTGTGGAACGTATTTGTGATGACAGAAGTACAAAAAGTGACCGGTACTAGTAGAAAACTGGATTTTGTGATTTAGTGCTTTCGAGAAGCGAGGTTATAAAATTAGTGATAATCAGATAGAGTGAACATGTTTAAGTAACTCTGGTATGATTACTCTGCTTTTTGTTGTTTGCATTTTAACTGATGGTTTTCAATCTTAGTAACAATGTTATTGCAAAGAGGGTGAAGGAAAAAGGGCAAAATATGTTTTACAAAATGATGCAATTTTTACATTTTACTTTTTGATGTTGTGCAGAAGTGTTCTGGGTTAAACCGATAATGTCAAGCCCTTCTAATGAACCAGCTGGCCCGACCCATAGCTAGTTTGGGTTGCACTACTTTTGACGAGATAGCAGCTCATATACGTAGGTCATAGGTCGGCATTAGACGTGAAACTATTGGACTTTGAATTACGTTTGACCTTTTCAGTCAACACCCGATCAAAGTTCAGATATGATTTTTTTAAAAGTACTATTATTTCCATCTTAGTTGTCAGAAATGCTACTTTTTTATTCTGTGTCAAAACTAACATAAGCATGGTTCATATTAACGCAAACTAGACCAGTTAATAGCATGCCTGACAACAAACTTGCCCATACTGTGGAGTTGATAAAACTCGGGCTTGAATTCGCGGAAACACAAAAACTAAAGTTGATTTAGGGGTTCCCAAACCAGCCGTTGACTCAATTTATTTGCCAAAGCTACCACTGATGTAATTAATGCTTGAAGTAGTTGCTAAGTACCAGTTTGTTAAGAGACAACCTTAAATGGCATCTCCTGTATTTTTGGCAGATGTGTGTGAGTAAAAGTGAGAAAATGCGAGAGAAATGCATTCTTGGCAACCACGAAACTAAAAATGCTTTTGTCACCCTACCTATATTGTACTTCAACCTATTATCTTGTTAATATTAACGTTTAATTTCCATTTATGCTAAAATCTAAATCTATATTGGGGTGGTAATATAGAATATAAAATTGGCAGCATTAATTGCGACGAATCAAAAAGAAAAACTTCAATTGTTATTAGAGAAAAGATGCGATATTAAGAATTGGATGGCACAATTCATTGTTGTGTTGAAATTCGGAATGAAGAATTTCAAGGGATTTCCAACATTGCGGATATATGTGGTACGGTGATGAGAGTTTGGAAACGATGTATTACTTAGCTTCATGAGATGCAAACTACTGGGGTCATGTTAAGATTGCAATTTAGTCAAAGTTTCCTCCACAACATACGAGATCTATGGATTTCTATGTCCGATTTGCCAACCATGAATTCAAGCCTAAGTTTTATGAGTTTTACAGTAGGAGCAGGTCTGTTGTCAAGGATAGGATATATGCTTGGTTGCGAACCACACTTTACTTTACTATTCATAACATGTTTTTATTGCAGATAGCTAGAAATATTCATTTTGTAAACATACGTGGTTAGTAAAATGCAACACTTATGCATTGTAGCAGTTACTCAAATTGCAAAAATTGATTCATATATAAAAAGGGTAGAATAGGCATCACACATTATGTATAGTAGGTTTATAGACCCATGGAGTATTGGAAACTTGAAAATGATCAATCGATTCAGAACCCGCCTCCAAAAAGGCAACATGTTCTTTCAGTGAAGATCGTCTGCTGGGAAAAGGAGGGTTTACAAGGGAACGCTGCAGTCTGGTGAGGTACACTTCATAAAGTTATCTTGTATATTAGATCCTATATAAAACTGAATAAATTGACAGATATCATCATGATAAAGATGGAATTTGATCAAATAAGGAACATAAAACAGATATTCTTTTATAACAAAAAGTATAAATTCTGAATTTTTTGTACCGGAAGGTGGTGGCAATTAAGAAAATGGAGTTACCGCCATTTAAAGCCTCAGAAGGGGAGCGCGAGTTTCGGGTTGAAGTTGATATTTTGAGCAGACTGGATCATCCAAATCTTGTTTCTTTGATAGGGTGTTGTGCAGATGGGAAGAACAGGTTTCCGGTTTATGAATACATGCACAAAGGAAATCTACAAGATCACTTAAACGGTTTGTCTTTTTAACCGTCTCTTAAAAGGGTTATTTGCTTATGTTAGTATTTATTATTTGTATCCACTTAAATATTACAGGAATCGGGGAAAAGAAAATGGATTGGCCTGTGAGGCTTAAAGTCGCAATTGGTGCAGCAACAGGACTTGCTTACTTGCATTCAAGTTCTGCTGTTGGAATTCCTGTTGTACATAGAGACTTCAAATCAACCAACATCCTTCTGAGTGATGACTACGAAGCGAAGGTATATTTATCTTTATTTCGTTTACTATTATTCTGTTTCTAGATTTAATAATGAAATCATTTTCACAGATATCAGACTTCGGTCTAGCTAAGTTAATGCCAGAAGGTCAAGAAACTCATGTTACAGCAAGGGTGCTCGGTACATTTGGCTATTTTGACCCTGAGTATACATCTGTAACATTAATGCTATTTGTTATATAATATTCAGGATTATGATCTTCAACTTTTTCATTTTCTGCTCCTGCTTATCTATATTAGCAACATAATGGCATTTATATGCAAAATCAAGTTCAGGCTGATCATATCAACAAATATCACTTCTTAGAACTTTAGAAGCATGAACTATATGCATGTGTATTTTATTAAAGCTTATCTTAACTACTTATAATGTATTTTTGGTCAAATGTGAAATATGAAAAACTGATTTTTGAGTCAATCCCCATTTTGCCCTTGTCAATATTGTAAATCGAATGCACCCATCCATTTTCTCTTTTTAAAATAAAACACACCAAAATTATCTTCTCTCCAAAAATCTGCTACGGAGTACTTACACCCTCTCTCTCTCTCTCTCTCTCTCTAACCATCCCTCTTCTACCACCGTTGTAACCCTCCACCGGACGTCACCACCAAGAAACCACACGAACTCAGAACCACCGTGACGAGGCCTCATGACCCACGACTACCGTTTTGAGTTTTTTTTAATGTTTTCGAGGTATTTTTTTGTTAGGCTTTTTAATAATTATATTTGTAGTTCTATAAGTTTTTTACATAGATCTATCTAAATTAACATTTTTGTTTTTTTTCTACAGCCGCCTGGCCGGAAAAAACTGTTGTCGCCGGAAATATTTATGCCGTCGCTGGAAAGAATTGCTATCGCCGGAATAATAGGTTTTGAGGTAGTTCAGGTTTTGAGGTAGTTCAGGTTTTGAGGTTTTGTTTTGTGATTTTTCAATCTATACATGATATGAACAGTTTGGTTTTTTAAATCTGAGTTTTCTTTAAATATGATCTTTTTGTTTATTTTAACAAATCTGACTTTTGTTTTGTTGTCATTGGAATCCGATGCCGACATACCTTTGCGTCAATTTTAAAGTTTAATAAGTTCTTGTAAATTTGTTATTTAAAATTTACATGCGATAATTAGTTTAGTGTAAATTGTGTTAATGAAAAGATTGTTGGTGGCAACTGATGCCATTTTAACGTTGGTTTTATTATTGGCTGGGAAAATTTTGAATGGGTTGTGTTGAGATAACTGCATTACGATTCAGCTACTTTTCGGATTAAATGTAAGTAAAAAAGACAGTTCGTATTTGCGTGGCAAAAGTTTTCTACTTTTCCACTTTTCAAGTCTGAACAAATAAAATACCAGTATGTAAGTAAATGTAAGTAACAAAGACAGTTCGTATCTACGCGGAAAAAGTTTTCTACTTTTTCACTTTTCACATTTGACCAAAAATCTTAACTACTTATCTTGTAAAAATGGTCAAGTGAAAATGAGGAAAACTAAAATTCAGTCAATACCCATTTTACCCTTGTCAACCAATAAATGTAAATCGTTGTCAACCAATAAATGTAAATCAAATGCCATTTTGCCTGGTCAATGAATGAATGTAAATCGAAACTGCAAATCAAGTATTGATGGAAAGTAATGAATGGAAAACGAAACTGCAAATCAATGTTTGTCATTGAACTCACCATATGGAAAGTATATGCCAAACAAATGGTCAGTCTTGTGTGAGAAGCTTTATTTGATATGCATTAAGTCACTCATTATATTAGGCAACAGATATGCTTCTGATTGATTACAATAGTTTCCTGTTTTGTATTAGTTCGAATTTCAAATGAATTGACATTATTCTGTAAATATATCATTTGTGAAATTATAACGCATGTCTCTTCATTATCTAAATAACCTTTTTTTAATGTTTGGTTGTGAGTAAATAACCATTTCATTTTATCTTGCAGGTAGCATCGATATGTTAAGAGTTTGAATCTAGGATTGTCATGTTCACACGGTAAGATATATTCTAATTACCATTTAGGGTGTGTTTGGTAGGGAGAAAAGAAGACAAAGAAATGGAAATATTTACATTTCCCTTGTTTGGTATGCCAAGGAAAAAAAAAGCGGAGAATTAATTCTCCTTCCAAATTCTCGCTAGTGCTTTTTTTGGTTTTGTTATTTCCATCTCTTTTGGAATGGAAATGGTATTTCTCCATGTTTTGTTTAAATAATTTTTTTAAATATTTTTTTTTAAATAATTTTTATAAAAGATAAATTTAAAAAAAATAAATTAATTTTTTTTTAAATAAATTATATAAAAAATAAGTTTTTTTTAAATAAATTAAAAATATATTTTTTTAAATATATATTTTTAGAATTGTTATTTAGAAAAAATAAAAATTTTTAAATAATTTTTATAAAAAAATAAATTAATTTTTTTTAAATAAATGTTTTAAAAAATAAGTTTTTTTTTTAAATATCTTTTTTTTTTTAAATTAAAAAAAAATAATTTATATAAAAATATTTTTTTAAATATATTTTTTTAGAATTGTTATTTAGAAAAAATAATTTTTTTAAAAAAAATCAACAAATTTTTTTTTCATTTCTCGGGTCAAGTCTCTGTTGTTACCAAACATTACAATTGAACAAAATTCTTTACTGATTTCTATTCTCTGAATTTCTATTCTCTGCTATATTTCTATTCTCTGAAATTCTCCCTACGAAACACACCCTTAGTGATTAACAAGGTTTAACGAGGTATTATTCTGAAACAAGGTTTACAGGGGTATTATTCTGACACAAATGGTACTATCTTTTTGTCTTTAGTTTTAGCAATTAGTTTCAAATTTGTGATTAACAAGGTTTAAAGGGGTGTTATTCTGAAACAAATGTTTGGAAAGCCATTAAACTTATCGAGTATCCTAATTGGTCACCTATTAATGTAGGTTAGCTCGAAAAGGTCTTTGATTTTTTAGCAAGGCGTGATTATAGTTTAAACTCTTCTAATATGAGATTATAGTATCCTAACAAGAAAGTATGTGACTTGTTTATACTGCAAGTTGTTTCTTTTATTTTATTTATACTTTAAAAATGTTCTAATATGAGATTGAAATTCAGTTAAGAGAACATTTTGAAGGAGCAGACCACAATCCTCTTCTTATATTTCGTGAAGGAACATGCGTGAATAATCATTATATCATTATGCTAAAAAAGGTACATTCTCAATCTGTATTAAGTAAGATACTTTTACTTCGTCGTTATATTTATTTGTGGTTAGCAATCCTTTCTTTCACCGAGTTCATTCCGAGTCGCAAGAATAATCTCTCTTTTTTGTTTTATTTTTCTCCATTGGTCTTTCAGGGTGCATTTGAACTCGGGCCACTGTTTGCCTAATACTAGCAATTAAGTATAACAAGATATTTGTTGATGCCTTTTGGGAAAGTAAGAATTTTCCTTCAACTATTTATTTTAATTTGAATATTCTTTTCTTAAATTATTGTCTTAAAATGTGATTTCATTTTGCATACAATCCTTCACAACTCACCTATTGCAACTACGTCTTCATGGTCTGTGATGTGTGATGTTTGGTACCTTGAGCTCCAAAAGATAAAGCCTAAAGAAACAACCATTGAGTTTGCAGAGAGGTTTGATGGCTTAGCTCCAAAAAAAACTCAATATGTGATATCTGTTACCCAACCCAAGTTTCCACAGGATTTGATTTCAGTTCTTAGCTTTTCATTATGGAGTACTTTTTAAGAAATTGGTGATCAAGGTATGTACGGTTTTAGATGTTTACTTGAACCCAAACCAATGAACCAATTAAAATTCTTCTTGATTAATCATGTTATGTAATCCTCTTCGTGAATCAATGATAAGCTTTCATGAATCGATTGAGTGTTTCATAGAACAGTTTATATGCATTTTTCACACAGAGGCATATGAATGACAATAGGTTATAACTTGAAACATTTCATTTAACTATGCTTAATATCATTTCATATACATTCCTATGGGTGGCAGAGAGCTCTGGTGGAGTTAATTTGCAACTGCCATTTTCTTCTGCAATTATCATTTCATATCATGGACAAGAGTACTCAAGTATCATGTAGCTTACAAGATTAGTTCTAACGAAAGAAAATCAAGTAGTTCAACATAATTTTGAGAAAATTTACCAACCCATTGCCATTTTCTTCTGCAATTTTGTTATGGTGAACCAAGGACATCTTATTTCAAACTTCTATCTTATTACTCTTGTGATATGTTAAGTGATGATGTTTAAAGAAACATACCTTACTTTGTATACTTATTAATCTTTTAGGCTTTAGCTATGCAAATGACATTCTATTAAAATTTCATCAATGTTGCTATGCAGTCTTAAAATAAGATAGAGGTTAAAAGATGGAGGTGTCAGATGGGTTGCGTATACCGGTCAAAAATTGTTTATGTATAAATGGGTCTTCTTTTTCCATATGTATGTATTACCAACACAATCTATATCACTATTTATAAGAAAAGAAATTTTTATGAATATAAAAGTGGAGCTTGGGTTAATTTTAACCCATCACACTGAGTCCCATTTTAGTTCATCTTTTGTTTGACCATTTTGACCTGTTTTAAGATTAAAATTCAAATTATGGAGTAACATGACAGAAAACATATATTTTTATAAGCCGGAGGTATTATTTGTGTTTAATGAAATATCAATTATCGAATTCATGATTCACCCATTCATTAAGTTGTTGGTATCACTGTTGTGTTAAATTACAATAAAATATAATGTCAATCTATGAATATTAGTTGTCATATGTGTTGGTTAACATTAACATTTGGAAGTTATATAATCTAAAGTGCTAACTTTATATTCTTAATGAGACACTTACCACAATATCGCATATTGTTAATTGTCTGCCGCTAGGAATTTTCGTTGCTATGCACGGGTACTCGCCTAGTTATACTAATTTGTTTATAATCAATATGGATATTCCAATAAATAAGTTATAGTTATAAACTTCTCAGACTATTTTTTAACTTCTTAGAGACAACTGTGCTAACAAACAGGAAAACTCACTTTACATAGTGATGTTTATGCATTTGGCGTCGTTCTGCTTGAGCTTATGATCACTGGGCGTAGAGCCATAGACCTTAACCAAGGACCCAATGATCAAAATCTTGTATTGCAGGTACGATTCTTTTGGCATTCCGGACCATACAATAGTCTAGGTCAAGATCTTAATATTATAACTGTGGAAAAAATGCAGGTTAGGCATATCTTGAATGACAAGAAGAGGTTGCGAAAGGTGATATATCCAGAGTTGAGTCAGAAGATCTACATGTAGTAACATCCTTTGCCACCCGCCGTAAAAATATACAATACAGTTCCTGAATACGTAAATTAGTTATAACGGTATCTGATAAGATCATGGATATCAATATTATAACAAAAAGGTCAATAACAAAGATATACATACATTTAATATTGGGTTCAAGACCTGAAATTCTATTTTGTTTTGTTACACAAACAAGAGAAAAAAAAAATTATTAAACCTGTACAGAATAGATTATTTTCATGTTCCTAAGATGCTTGATTAGCTCTAGGAAACATATCAATTTATCAAAACCGTACAGAATAGATTATTTTCTGAGGAAGTTTATGTTTTATTCATTACACTGAACAAAACAATGAAGTTTGGGTTATGCAAAAGCATGGGGAATCGTGGGATAATTATATCATCTGTAGTAGATGTTGCTCATGTTCGTCTCCTGGGGAAGAGTTTATCAAATATAACAATCACCTCCTCACGATGAGCTACAACATGTGGTGGCATTACCTGCACCAAAAAGTTGTTTGGTAATGGATCCTCCAACCATTCTGTTGCGTCACAAGACCTTCTGAGCTCATATAACATATCCCGGAGAGCAGTAAACATCCCATGCGCATTAGACTTTTCAAATCAAGCAAATAGGAGAATGTATTCGTTCAAAGCTATAAATATCAGATTATTAATTTCTTGCGAGCTGGCAAGACAGATGAATGATCTCACAAGTCTTGGGTGTTGTAGGGGCCCGCTAACATATGACCCATTTTCATCATTGGTTGCTTTATCGTTTGATGGAATCATATGCCGAAAGGCCAAATCTGTTAGAAAATCCTGCAAAACACGGACCCATACACATAGAGTTATATATGGTGTATGAGATCGTCATTAATTAGTCCGTCTATCAACCAAAAGATTAGATGATAGAAAAGTATACATCCTATCATTTTTTATTTTTATCTATCCATATAAAAATAGGTCAAATTGAGTTTATATTTAGGTACCTACAAGTCAAGCAGCTAAAATAAATAAACAATTTACAAGTTACCCAAATCATAAACAAGTGTTTATAATAATTCATAAGTTAAAAAACAAGATTAAATATTGACTAATTATTTTTTGCAATCAGAACTAAAATATTAACTTGTTCATGAAATCAATAATAAAATAATATTCAGTAAGATGATCCAAATCTGTTTTGACCCATCTTAGAATTTACCCATTTTTGCCGCTCATAAATAATAAGAAATGATTTGTACATTTCTTATCCATACACTACGAAATTTATTTCATTTTTATCATAATACCTTATAGTAAAAATATGTATACCACTATCAAAAAGTGGTTAAGAAGTGGCACATAAAGATTATTTGGTCATCACAACAAAATGGATACCTTCCCCAAAATGCACTCAGCAGCAACTCGCGCACATTTGAAAATTATGTCTCTTGGAAATTACTGATTAAAGCAATCAGGATAACATCATAAAAAAAATAATAATAATAATTAAGCAGTGAATACTCACGTTTTGCTGATTCGTACAAGATCTCTGGCTCCATTAGATTCAGGATGTCGGAGTTGGAGTTCTGGGAGGTTACTTTGGATCTGCATTCTCCCTTCTAACCTCCTCTACTTCCTCTTCTTCTTCTTCTGGAGTGAAATCGTTCTTGACGTTGAACGTCTTCGAAATACTATGAACAATGATCCATCCTTTTTCAGTCACCTGCATGATGATAAAGATTCTAAGTTAGCATGGCATGATCATAAAATGAAAAAACTAGACTAAAAATCTGAGGATTAAGAAAAGACTCACATGTGATTCAGGAGGCCTTGTTTCATCGAACATGTAAAATGAAACTGTTGCCATTAGGGTTTGCTATGACTTGTGCGGCGCCTATTGGGCAAAAAAGTCTGACAAGACAACCTAGATCGAATGCAAGGATTTTATAGTTGTGAGATTAGGTTTTAAGTTCAAATGCATGTCTATAGTACGTTTAGCCCTTCTTCTTTTCATCTTTCCAGTTCTAACCCTTCCTCTTCTTTGTCATGCTTATTATAGAACTGTAGGATACATATTTAAAAGGAAATTTCGCCAAAAATGGTATTTCTAATTTAGAGGAAAGAGTTCTATGACTTGTGTCCCTTAACAACATTGTATTGGCAGAAAATAAGGTACATGATATATATGTTGGATTGTTTGGCCGTTATACCTTTCGTGGTGGTTCTCGTGTATATTATAATTATTTTCTATTTTTTTTAATTTGTTGGGCTAGTGTTGCACGCTTAATTGTACTACATGTAGTTTTTTTTTTGTTTTGTTATATATATATATATATATATATATATATATATATATATATATATATATATATATATATATATATACTAGATGTCGAAGCCCGCCCGATGGGCGGGCATGCCTTATAATTATCGTTGACATATGTTACTATAGCAAAAGAAGGTGGGTAGAAAAATGGCTTGAAAAGTGGCCAATGAATAAATTAACGGTTAATGAAATTTTAAATATCGTTGAAAAAAGTAACTTAATGAAAATAAAATATAAACATACGAAATTGTTTATTTAATGCATTAAGAATGGTAAGAAATAAACTAAGTAAAATTAGTTTAATATTCATTACAACAAAACAATCATTGTATGTTTAAGTGTAGTTATTGATTAATAACTTACATTTTTATCAACAAAATCATTATGGATATTTGAATCTCCATGACACTGAAAATGGGGCTGCAATGTCAAGCCTATCTCTCCCAGCATAGTAGATGAGCGGCCTGGTTGAATGAATTGGTAATACTACCTTATCGCGACTTCTTCCACTTATAATAGCCATAGGAAAACAACGTACAAGTTCACTTACGACCTTTCTCATCTGTATGTGAATTTTTTATGTAACTTGAACTCTTCACATAAGTGTAAAAGTAGATTGGTATTTACATGTAACTATAACTGTTACAAATTTAGATGTCCCTTATGATTATAAACACGTTCTCAGTTTTCATTCCAGCCTGCATTGACTTAGAGACAATCATAGCTATTTCTCATTCGTATAGATTGTCAAACAGTCCATCCGTAGCAGTCACAACTATGTCACCTTCCTTTAGCCATCACCTAAAAAAATAAAAAATAAATACCTCCACAAGTTGACCAAAAAATATAAAAAATAAATAAATAGCCACCACCCAAATATCTTTGTGTTGTTTATAAATGAATACCTCCACAAGTTGCATCAGATCATTCGAGTCTTCAACTTGCAACGCAAAATGGAGCTCGTGTAGTAATGGAGAAGATTTTTATAAATAGTACCATGTCTTAATATCAAAAATCCCATGTCTCCAATATTTGCCACGTGAAGAGCCTGTTAAAAATTTAGCGTCAAACGTATGTCCAATAACACTCCTCTTGTTAGATTTATGTTATGCCTCTCAACTAACTAATACACACATGGACATACTTGTTTAAACCTAAAAATTGATACACTGAATCGTATGATAGCTATTCTTTTAATTAAAAACACACAAAATAGATATACATTATGCATGGATTAAAGACAAACCTAACCATCAAAATGGCTATCAAAATGTTAGAGGAGACTGACATACTTGTTTCTTTGACACCTCTACACAAAAGTTCAATAGGGTTAGTCACTGGAACATTGATGGTGTCCAATACAATAATCTATTTCTATCATCAGGAATAGCAGTTCTACTGGTTAAGTTTTGATTTTATAACTGTTGGAAAACACAAGGCCCTTTTAGGCTTACGAAGAGAGGAATACTTAGAGAGCTTTTACAATGAAACTTTTATTCCTTAACTTTGCTTCGGTACTTACAAATGCTTCACCCTAAACCTATTTATACTACTCCATGGAAGATTCTAGAACCGAGATACTTCCATGGATAATCTAACATAATCTAGATAATTCTTATTACATCATCATCCTTATCTAATTTTAGATAACTACCACTAGATATTTCTATCGCATTTGCTACATACTTCTAGTAGATATCATCTACTACAACATTCTAGAAGCTTCCATACCATTCTACGACTTTCTTGAAGCTTTCAGCCCATTCTTCGTCATTCTAGAAGCTTTACGACTTTCTAGAAGCTTCCATACCATTCTTCGTCATTCTAGAAGCTTCTTGATCATGGGCTTGGGCTTTTATGGATTGTCCAATCTTTATTGGACTAAATCAAGTTTACGATCCAACACCCCCCTTTAAACTTGATCTCCCGACTCCAAGCATCGTCCTTAGTCTTCAGAAATCTCGCTCGTTGAGCGGCTTGGTGTGGATATCTACAACTTGGTTTTAGGATCTCGCATGTATCACACGTACATCCTTCCTCTTCATAGTCGATACCATGCTTCTTCTTGTACCTTTTAGCCACAAGCCTTTCCTTGTACTTCTTCACTTCACCTTTGGCGTTTTTCTTTGCCTTGTATACCCGCTTAACTCCAATAGCCTTTTGGCCTTTTGAAAGGGTCGTCAACTCCCATATATCATTCTTTTCTATTGACTTTATCTCCTCTTCCATGGCTTGTCTCCATTTCTTGCTTTTCATGGCTTCTTCAAAAACTAAAGGTTCACAGTCAGCATATAAACAAAGAAGGGGTATTTCGTCAGTTACCTCGTAGAGCTCCTGCAAACTTCTTGTCTTTGGTTCTCCTTCACTTGAACTTGAAGGTGAGTCTTGGGTTAGAGTTAGAGGTTGTTGGACTTCTTTACTTGATTCATCCGTCTCTTCTTCGTCAGTCATAGGAAGAAAGTCATACCTTTCATTTTCCTTAATGCTCCAATCCTATGCTTCTTCTTCATCGAAATCCACATCTCTACTTACTACCACCTTCCTTGTGATTGGATTATAAAGCTTATAACCTTTCGACTACTTGTTGTAGCCAACGAATACATGCTTCTCACTTCTATCATCAAGCTTGGATCGCCTTTGGCTTGGAACGTGAACATACGCTATGCTTCCGAATACCCTTAGGTGAGAGACGGTAGGCTTCATCCCATTCCATGCTTCTTGTGGAGTCTTGTTATCTAAACTCTTTGACGGACACTGGTTCAATAGATATACCGCACAGTCAACCGCTTCGGCCCAAAACTTCTTTGAGAATGGTTCTATTCTTTCTCTCCACCACTCCATTTTGTTGTGGGGAGTAAGGAGCCGTTAGAAATCTCCGGATCCCATTATCCTCACAAAATTTGTTAAATTCTTTTGATAAAAATTCTCCACCTCTATCGGATCTCATGGATTTAACTTTTAAACCTTTCTCCTTTTCCACCATAGCTTTAAATGTCTTAAAAGCTTGAAAAGCTTGGGATTTTTCTTTTAGAAAATATACCCAAGTTTTTCTTGAAAAGTCATCAATAAAAAGTATGAAATAAAGATTCTTACCATGAGAGGGTGGAGTAATGGGACCGCACAAATCCGTGTGAATTAGTTGTAGAGGCTCCTTAGCTCTTGATGTCGCTTCTTTCGGGAACGAACTTCTAGCATGCTTCCCAAGAAGACATCCTTCACACACTTGATTGGGATGATCAATTTGATCTAACCCTTTCACCATTCCTTTTGAGGATAATAACTTTAAGTCACCAGAGTTTAAATGCCCGTACCTCATATGCCAAAGCCATGAATGATCCTTCAAACAACTCTTTAAGCACTTAGCTTCATCATGTTGAATGTTTAGAAGGAACATTCAGTTTTTAGTCATGGGTACTTTTGCTATGAGCTTTCCATCAGGATTTCTTATTGTGGCACTACGATCCTTGAAATGGATATCGTAATTTTTCTCTAAAAGTTGTCCCACACTTAAAATGTTACTTTTAAGGTTGGGCACATTGTATACGTCCAAAGTATATTGGTGACTTCCATCTTTAGCTCGGATAAGTATCTTACCTTTTCCTTTCACCGGTGCCTTTGATTCATCTCCAAAGGTGACATTACCTTTACTCTCCTCCATCTCCACGAATAGGTCTTTTTCACCCGTCATATGGTTACTTGTAGCGGAATCTATATGCCATGGCTCTATCCTCTCTTCTTGTTCGTCATGTCTTGCCATTAGCAAGGTAAGCTTATCTTTGTCTTCTACCTCCAAAAGATTAGCTTTTTCTTCCACTTGTCTTGAGCTACTACACTCACTGGCATAATGACCATATTTGCGACAATTATAACATTGTATTTGGGGCTTACCTCCTCTTTGAGATTGAAAGCCTCTCCCACGACCTCTTCGATATGAAAACCATTGGTTTTCATCTTCTTTGTTGACAGCTTCTCTTCCTCTTCCCCGTCCTCCGCCTTGGAAACCACCACGACCTCGAAAAGTACCGCGTCCTCGTCCTTGCTCCTCTCCATTTAGAAAGCTCTTTTCTCTTTCTTTGAAAGAGACCTTTGAATATAGAGCTTGTTCCAAGGGTTCTTTCCCCTTCTTTTCTTCAACTTCTCTTCATGGGCTTGTAAAGATCCCATGAGTTGATCAATGGTCATAGAGTCTATGTCTTTTGACTCCTCTATGGCCACGACAATGTAATCAAAGCTTGGTGACAAAGAGCGAAGAATCTTTTCTATCACCCTTGTGTCACTCAAGCTTTCACCATTTCTCTTTATTTCATTTGAAATGGTCAAGACACGAGTGAAATAATCCGAAATGGTTTCGGATTCCTCCATTTGGAGCTTTTCGAACTCTCCCCTAAGAGTTTGAAGGCGTACCTTTTTCACCTAGTCAATTCCTTTGAAAGCATTTTGAAGGATCTCCCACGCTTCTTTAGAAGTGGTTGCATTTGCAACTTTATCAAACATCACATCATCAAGACGTTGATAGATGAGTGTAAGAGCACTTTGATCCTTCTTTCTTGCCTTTTGCAACTCCACCCTTTGGGTGGCATTCAACCAACTTTCATCATCAGCTTTCTCAACACCTTTTTCGACTATCTCCCACACATCATGTGAACCGAGCAACGCCTTCATACGAATGCACCAACTACCATAGTTGTCATTGGTAAGACGAGGAAACTAGAACAAGTTCATTGCACCTGACATCTCGATCTTCTAGCTCTGATACCACTTTGTTGGAAAACACGAGGGCCTTTTAGGCTTACGAAGAGAGGAATACTTAGAGAGCTTTTACAATGAAACTTTTATTCCTTAACTTTGCTTCGGTACTTACAAATGCTTCACCCTAAACCTATTTATACTACTCCATGGAAGATTCTAGAACTGAGATACTTCCATGGATATTCTAACATAATCTAGATAATTCTTATTACATCATCATCCTTATCTAATTTTAGATAACTACCACTAGATATTTCTATCGCATTTGCTGTAACACCCCCAATTCATGGTTGCAGCGGAATTCAAACCGGGTGTTACTGAACGGCACAATAGTCACAATAATAGAAAACGAACTCCAATTGAGTCGTTTTTAAAAGATTTATCATTCAAATTATATAAATATCAGAGATTACAAAATGAGGTCCCAAATGGTTCCATGTTTACAATTTACATTAAATGAGTTTTTGAATGATAATAAAATTTATAGCCCTCTTGAGTATCGTGTCCTTCCGTGCCATCCTTGATCGTCATGAACCTGAAATACATGCTTGGGAGGTCAACACAAAGGTTGAGTGATATTCATAGAGTTTGTTTAATCGTTTGAACACAATATGTTGGTAGTGTGAGCTGTAGACTCACACCAATGTTTGGAAAACAAAACAGGTAGGCTACGTTATTATACGCCCATAAAATGTATTATACACTAAGCTTATGACACCAAAACGTTAACGTGTACCAATATCGATCGGCAGATTTATCCCGGTAGGTACTTTGCTAACATACCTAAATCTCAAATATTAGTGCATTTGTTTGAACTTAGTCAATACAAATGGGATTCGTCAATCCCAATAGGCCTATTCACAATATTTGCGCTCACTATTGCTAGTGATTAAATGGTTCATAATAAGGGATCTCGGTTTAGCAAGGCAGGTACTTAGTGATAATAAAACAATCAGGCAAGCATACAATTTAAAAACATTGTGCTCGGTTAAAAATAGCATGTATTCCCCCCAAGGGTTTGTAAAACAATTAAGTAATGGAAAGTGGGGCTATGAACTCACCTTGAGTTGGATGATGTATAATGAGAATAATGGATATGCCGTAAGAACTTCTACGAGCAACCTAGAATAATTGTTGCGACTTAGGATCGGAGTAAAGAATATGAAGTAGTGCCTATATATATATATATATATATATATATATATATATATATATATATATATATATATATATATATATATATATATATATATATATATATATATATATATATCTTTCATTTAGTCCATGATGTGGTATGATGTATATTGTAAGTCTTTGAAAGAAAAGATTTATGAAACATGTATGTTTTATATATCGTTTACTACCGTTCGGGCCGACATAATTCAGAAGTCATGTTAGTAAGCGTTCGAGGAGCCAGGACACTTTAATTCGTAAATCCACAACTCATCTCGACGGCTTACATAATGAACTCCTCACATGAGGCTCCCTACTATTGTAGTAGTTGATAAAGTATATATATATATATAAGTTATGATCCGAAAAGTTACATGTCCAATATTTGAATAAACTTAGGAAAGTTTATTAGTACATGAAGATTGTTATTAGGGTAAGTTCTTATAACTTGTATGACAAATACTCGTAATATTTCATGGTTCTTTAGATGAAGTAGATCCAAATTGTATGTTCAAGTTATCGCCAACTCTTGTTCATGTATTTGTCTTGGTAAGTTTATATGGTTGTTAGCTCATGTTTTCGCCTTGGTATGTATATATGGTCTTAACTCATGTTTTCGTCTTGGTATGTATATATGGTCTTAACTCATGTTTTCGCCTTGGTATGTTTATATGGTCTTTACTCATGTTTTTGCCTAAGTAAGTTGGTATGGTCATTTCGTCATGGCCTAGCCATGACCTTTGGTTCTTGTTCCAAGGTCATGAGACTCAACCTTGGCTCTAGCCATGGTGGTGGTCTTGATTATAGGTCATAAGACCTCTTGTTCCTTTTAAAGTATAACCAATATATAGTGACTTATATATATGTAAATAGCTGTTAAGAAACTGAGAAATATCTCACTCGGAAATATTCCTGAACGAAAACGTGATTCCGGACAACTTTCGTGTTTTAACTTTTTGATGAATCGGACCAGAAATGCCTCTTTTTGCGTGTTTAAAGTTTCTGTAACAGAAACATTTTAGGCAGTTTTGCCGCAAAGTTTTGGTAACTTCAAATGGGCGTAACTTTTGACTCGTATACTCTTTTTAGTTGGTTCAAATTGCTACGGTTTCCTTGTTAAGTCCTCTACTGTAATATGTAATAATCCAATATCAAATTTTTACCATTTTGATCAGGTCTTACCAAGAAAATCACTAGTTTACTTGTTTTAATAACTTGTTTTAACAATCAATTACAACAACATGTTTTACTCATTTTTATACATCATGGACATTCATACAAGACATAATATAGCAAGAATAACATGTAAATGATATGAACATGATTAATTAACAAGAAGCATGTTAGGGTTTGGCTCACAACTTTTGGCTTTCAAAGATGAAAGGAAGTTAACATGTAAGGATAGGACTTTGATAGACTTGCTTCAACCCACTTCACTTCATGCAATCTTTCTACCCTTGTAATCTTGAAAGATGGATGATGAAAGTTGAGGTGACTTGAGTGGATTCAAACTCAAGAGAAATCATTAAGTATATGAGGTTATGGAAGTGTTTTGATAACCTAAGATCAAACTAGGTTTTAGGTATTGATATGGTACTTGAATCTTGCATGAAACTTGAAGAGAATGAGAAAATGAGATGGTGTTGGTGTGTGGTTATGGTGGACGGCATAAGGAGGGGGAGGGGGGTTTATAAAGGGTCTTGAGGAGGTTAGTTACTTGACTTGTCAAAGCTTCCAAGACAAGCTTGAACACATGTACTAATCCTAGAGCACAAGGAAGGAGATCATGCCACAAGTGTGAATCCCCCCCCCCCTAGAGGCGGTTCACAAGCTTGGGGAGGAAGTGTTGGTCTTTTGTTGGTATTATCCTAGCTTATGTAGTAAGTTTTGACTCCGTGAAATGCTAACCGTAAATGGTTAAGCCACGAAACGTAAAACCGGGTATCGTAAAAATACGAAACTTGAAGGAATGATTAAACTTGTCAAAATACTCCATAATAAAATATAAAATGATTGGTAGGTTCCCATTTGGGTGGTAAAACCCTGCTAAAACTGGAAACACGGGTCTAAAACGCGTAATACGTAAAATGTACGAATATTGCGTAAAATTGAGAAAAGTAAAATGTTACTTTTCTAATAGGATAATATTGATTTAAAATAACTTATAATTTCTAGACTGGGCTCAATCTAGTGCCGGTTGGTATTAAATATCTTTTAAACATCAAACCGTAAGCCTAAAAATCAAAGAATGACTTATAAAATCAAGGGATGATTTTTGGTCAATGGAGGAGGGAAAAATATGTTGACTTTTTCTAAAAAGTTGAAAACTTAAATCGTCTTAGAAATGCGGTGCAGGTATAGGCTAAGGTTACGGCTGAGTAAAAACGCTTAAAAACTGAAAATTCCAGTTTTTCACGGCCGAGGCTTATTTTGGTCATGTTTTTCTCAGTCACGATTAATTCTCAAATAAATCATGAGTGTGTCAAACATTTTTCTGATGCGGGGTCGCTTAACGCGGTCGAGTTTCGTTATGCGTAGAATTTTTGAATGACGTTTTACTCTAAAACGTGTAATTCCTTAATAACTTTCACGAAAATGAGCTTATGAAAGTTAAACTTTTAATTTGCCATAGAAATGATTTATCACTCAAGGCCAAGAAACAAAAATCAAGTTTCGGGAAATTTTCAGGAAATTTTCGGGAAAAATGAATAGTAAAAGTGAATAGTGAAATTTTCCAGGAATAGTAATTAACCTGAAATGTGAATTGTTACATTTGCTACATACTTCTAGTAGATATCATCTACTACAACATTCTAGAAGCTTCCATACCATTCTACGACTTTCTTGAAGCTTCCATCCCATTCTTCGTCATTCTAGAAGCTTTACGACTTTCTAGAAGCTTCCATACCATTCTTCATCATTCTAGAAGCTTCTTGATCATGGGCTTGGGCTTTTATGGATTGTCCAATCTTTATTGGACTAAATCAAGTTTACGATCCAACAATAAGTACCTAATATTGAGAGATCAAGCAGGTTAACATAAGGTGTAGTCAACATTTTTTTTATCACATTCCTGTAATTTTATAAACAGTTGGTATAAAGATCCAACAATGATATATTAGATATAGATAGATAAAGAATCGTGAATGGATTAAAATTACATACCCTAAGATCCAATGTTGGACCACCACGGCCTATGCGTCCACCTAGAGTTCGACCTCATGGAATCCTTCCCCAGCCCCTAACAACAGGGGGTGATGGTTGATTCCCGATATGAGACGAAACTGAAGCCTTTACAGTCACATAGATACCAAAAGAAAACTTATAATTATGGTTCCCTATAAAAGACTCACCAATGAGACTTTCTTTTTGTTTGCTGCAAAAAAATTACACCATTACTTTGACCACAAAAACCAATATGTGCTTCACGAATATAAAACAAAGTTTTAATGATTCTATAACCTACATAAATGGTATTTATATTCATGAATTCTTTTTTTCTACTAACTACTTGAGATTACAAAGTTTAATGAGACATCAACCATGCTGATTGTATTTAGCTACATCTGAATTGCAAAAACAAATAACACTTGAATTCAGTTATAACATCTTTACATGTATTTTAAAAACATTATATACAACCCAAAGGTCCTTTCGTTTGTTTCGTGGTTTCATCAAAGTCTCATGCCTACAAGTTTTGGTTTCTTGCAAGTCCAGTTCAACTACTTATAGCAGCCTAAACAAAAGATCACGTGATCAGTGAGTGACCAGCTTGACGAGCCTCAAATTTGCGATTGAATTCCACTTTTGTGTATGCAAACTAAATCGTCCAGCTTCATACCGTGTAAGGGCATCCCTGTCCAATATCGAACATATTATAAACATATATACCAAAGTGACGTTATAGTCATATGATATCCCGATTACGCTATCAAAACAAAATCTTTGCAGAGCAAAAAAAGCGGAAGGGAAAGAGTATTCTTATTCCTAAATTGTGCATAACTCGTTCAAAAAAAAAGCTTCGCATATCTAAGATGTGAAAACAGAAACGTTATGTATATATACCTTTGGAGTGAGTTTTGTGTTTTCAAGACACACCAAAATATAGCTAACTCTTGCATTGCATTCATTGTTTGCCATCTGTTAGATAGAAAAATTATCTCACATGAGCAAACCCAGTTACATTTTTTTTCCAGATATACACAATGAAGGTACCTTGTGATTGTGATGACCGAGTGCAGCGGCTGCACTGTAAATCACTTTTGTCTCATTTGGTTATAAAATGACACTTGTCTATTTTGAAAACGTTTATGTCTATTGGTATATACCTTGTAAAATAGACCAAGTCCGCCTTCTCCCAGTTTGTTGTCGACCAAAAGTTATCAATGACCACAACCTTATTTTCAAATAATAACGATCATATGGTATTAAGTTGTACCTACATCAATTTAAATTGATATTTCTTACCTACTATGATTTGAGTGTCATTTCAGGATGGCTGGTACACATCCGAATGAAAAGTTACTTTCTGGTCTCTCTTGTAGGGTATTCAATAGTGACATTGAAAGTGTAACACTTGACAAGATAAACATTTGTTAGTCACCAACTGCCTCGCCAGACCACTGGCCATATGGAATTGCAGCAGACCATTGGTCACCCTTACGGATAGCACCAGTTGCACATTTGACTGAAAACTTTTAGTGGATTGATAAAACTCGTTTGAGATCAGTTACATCCTAAATAAATCCTGTTATAAGTACCTGACTCTCTCCAAGAGTCTCGGTTTCTTCTTAGCATTTGTAATAAAGCGATGTCTCAGAAGTTCCTTTGCACTCTGTCTTTGAAGTATAGAATAAACAATCAGATTATCAAAGGTGTTAAGAGTTGGAAATTCAGAACTTAAAAAAAAAAAAAAAAAAAAAAAAAAAAAAAAAAAAAAAAAAATAGAGAAAAAAAAAAGAAAAAAAGAAAAAAAACTACTTTAAAATCTAGAAGAAACCTAACGATGGTTGTTTGTGAAGTATAGCACTTTGACAGTAATAAATTGGTATATAAAAAAGGAATTAGAAGCAAATAATGAGTTAATTACCTGTGTGGTTGAGGAATGCAACACAAGTACACCAGAAATTGTTGCAGCAGCCATTAGGTGCATGCATAGCTCCTCCCAGTTATAATCTTCTGTTACTTGCACCACCACATGATATCCGACCCCCCTTATGCCACTTTGTTGCTTCATTGGGCTTGGTTTTGACCTAAACACAGTTTCATGTTCTGTGATCAACTGTCCCTGAAGTTTTTTCTCGTCCTAAAAACACATAAAACATAATTTCTATTAGACTAGACATGTTTTTCTAAGAGTTGTAAGATGGATGCATCAGGTAAAGGGTCAAAACAGGTTTATTAACAGGTCTAAATGGCCTAGCTGGGTTGAGCTAAAAAACATTAATGTTTGTTTTATAACTATTTATCATGTAAACTATGATTAAACCTATAATTTGAGTGAGACGGTTTAAGAAGTTCACTTTGTTTGGAGTTTGATCATTATTTATCATGTTAAATATGATAAAAATATCCATTAAACCGAATCCACACATCTCTCTTTCAGCTGAATGGGTCCAAATTCTACCTGTATTTCATAATAAGCTAATTAAGGTTTTAAGATCATACCCTTTGTCATTTTCTTTCTTCCTCTTTTTATTGCCTTAAGATATTGTATTCCTCAAGCATGGAAAGAAGTCGGATCTGCATATAATGGATATGGGATAAAAAAAAGGCCGGAAATAAACAAAAATTTTCATATTAGTAGTTAATTAAATCATTAGAGGTATGAATTCACAACTTTCAGAAGGATAAGTGATATTAATCATACAACCGGATACAAACTGTTGGCCTCAAACGTGGATCTTTGTGGTCTAACGTTCAATGCAAAATATACCAAAAGTTGAAATGAAATAACCACTAAATAACTTTTTATATAAATGTAATAATAATCATGTCATATGTTGGTTTACAGAATCTGATCTATTTATAATGTATGAAAAGGTGTGATTGAATCATTGTGATGATTCGAAGTGTTGTGACTAAACGAACAGATATGTCTGTTTGTTGGTAACTGCTATTTGGCAGTTATTTCCAGTGATTGACTTTTCTGTAGTTGACTTTGACTTTCGGGTTTGACCTTTAATGTGAGTAGATTGGGATTAACCCAATATTCTCCTCCTTAATCACAATCTTCATATCCTAGATCTTTAACTCCAATAAGTTGCCTCATTGTTAGAAATTTGATCTTTGGTAGTGCTTTTGTGAGTATGTCCGTTTTCTGATATTCTCCACTTATGAATTCAATCTGTAGATCTTCTTTTTCAACACATTCTCGTATGAAGTGGTACTTTGTATCGATGTGTTTACTTCTTCCGTGAAAGACGGGATTCTTCATTAGTTCTATAGCTAATTTGTTATCAACCATAATAGTTACTTTTTCTTCATTTGAGTGTGTAAGCCTGCTTAGTAGTCTTTTCAACCATAATGCTTGTGTTGCTGCTGCAGTTGCTGCAATAAATTCAGATTCGCATGATGATAATGCTACAGTGGCTTGCTTCTTTGTGCTCCAGCTTATTGGTGAATCTCCATAATAAAAGATGATTCCAGTAGTTCCTTTTCCTTCTTGAGTATTGACTCCATAACTACTGTCGCTAAAACCTTGTATTTTGTTTCCTCCATTATGTTTGTAGGTGATACCGTAGTTCTTTGTTCCTTTAACATAACGTAGTACTTGTCTTATTGCTTTCATGTGTTGCTCTTTTGGTTCTTGCATAAATCGACTAAGTAATCCAATGGAGTAACTTAAGTCGGGTCTTGTGTGAAGTAGATATCGTAGACATCCAATTAAACTTCTGTATTCGGTTGAGTTTACCATTGTTCCTTTAGTATTCTTTGTTAGTCTTGTTCCTGGATCCATAGGTATTAGAGTTTCGTTGCAGTCTACCATTCCAACTCCCTTTAGAATCTTGGTTGCATATTGATTCGTGTCAATTATAGTATAATTATATTCCAAAGAAATACTAGTGAAAGTATTTCTCGGGTCGTTCTCCCAACGAAGGCTCGAATGGAAAATCCGAATTATCAAATTGGGAATCGTGTAGTGTAAGTGAATACTGAAAAAGTGATAGAGTAAAAATAGCAATCAAGAAATTCAATTATTCACAAACAATGATAAAGCATGCAAAGAGTACAAGCTAATTATGCACCGAAATGAAAAACACAAAAATGGAAACGCAACCGTAAAATTTAAAACGTAACGTATGACGAAAAATGATCCTACGAACTTGGAAATATTTTCTAAAATTCTAAAACTAATAAAAAGAATTTTAAGAAAAAGAAAAATATTTTTAAGACTTTTTATTTATTTTCTAGAATTAATTCTCTATTTTTGGAATTAAAAATGAATTAAAAATAAGGAAAAATAGAAAAATAACTTGGAAAATGAAAATTAAATTCTAAAAATTCTAAAATATAATAAAAGAATTTCTAAAAATATTTTTGTATTTTTCAGACCTTTTTATGACTTTTTATGAATTATTGGAAATTAAAAACTATTTAAAAATTGAAAATAATCAAAAGAAAATAAGAAAAATAGTAAAAAGCTTTGGAAAAATCTGGAAAATTTCCAGAGAATCAAAAATAATAAAAGAAACTCAGAATAAAATTTTGAAGTTAAAATCAGCTTATTTGGACTAAACTGCTTATCACAAGTGCTTATTTATAAGCACTTGTGAACCAATCTTTGTAAAACTTTGAACACTAACCAATTATGATGTATTAAGCTCAGATGTGACAGAAAATGATGTATGATAAGCTCAAAAATGCTCAAATGCACAGATTAGTAGCAATAAGCTATGAAATAAGCACAAAGTGCTATGCAGAATAAGCACAAGCTATCTCAGAAGCAATTTGACCAATCACAAATCAAAAACTACACAGATTAAGCACAAATCACTAGTCTACTCACAGTAATAAGCTCAAACACAAATAAGCAGGCTACAAGTCACTAACTGAAGTTAATCACAACCTATGAACTTACAAGGTCAATTCAGCAGATGAAATAAGCTGCTATTAAGAAGCTAATTGGATCTACTGCAACTCTGCTAGTCAGAGATCACAAATCTACCAAGAACTTGGATCTCCAAACTCATTACCCTACTTGAATGACGCCTTGAAAACAGGTCACAACCTGTGGTGCAGGGGACTATGGTGTCCACACAGGAAACTACTAGCTTAAATTTCTATAAGCTAAAAAGCTTCAAGACTGAAATTTCTTTTTGATTAATGTTCTTATACTAACAAGCTTTAGAAAATAGCTTTCAAATTTTATTTCCAATTAATAATAAAGCCTACATGTTATCCCAAAATTCTGACCAAATCTGAGTTTATGACCTTTTTGACTTTTTGATATTACTTCTAAAGTTGACTTTATTGAATTTTAAATGATCCTAGATGCTAATAGATGTTATACTAAGCTATAATGCTATTGAATTAAGCTACCTATACTAATTTTGTTCCTACAAATCAAACTGATATACCAAAAATCTGATTAATGTGACAGTTAAAGGATATAAAAGCTACTTTTGACTTTTAATGATCTAATTACCAAATTTATGTATTACTAAGACTATATCTATCCTATCTGAGCTATTTATGCAACTAAGCTTATCTGTCTAACTTTAGAGCTAAGCCAAACAGTTACTACCAAACACCCCTTAATGTGACTTATTAAACTACAACTCTATGATTTAAGCTACAAGTTACTAGCAGCCTGTCCTAGATAGCTTCTAATTGCTACACAAAAGCAATAACTACAACAAGCTATCAGTAGATTCACTCACATTCAGATCCTTTATTACACAAGTGAACAGATGATCAACAAGTTACTCAGGTTATGCAATTTAGCTACTAAGACCAATTCTCATTCAAATCTACAAGACAATGACCAACTCAGATCCACAACAAGATAGTAACACAGATATGAGATCAATCAAAACTGCTAGTAGCAAGCTAGAATGACAGATGATCAGTACTCAAATATACTACTCAGATAGTCAAAATTATACTACAAACTATCAATTATCAAGGCTAAAATCTACTCAGAATCAAACTAGCAAGACTACAACAGATCAAATCTATCAATTATACTATCAAACCTACACTAATCAACGATCAATCAATCACAGAACAATCAGAATTAGCTAATACTAAATATGAGACAAATAACTACTACTATAACTAACAATCTAGTACTATGCTATAATTTGAAAATGAGATCAAAAGTTACCACAACTCTCCCTCAGCTAGAACAGAGGGAGTTCACTGTTGCCTATCTTTAAGATAGGCTGATATCTTGATTGTCTGAATCAGCTATCAGCACACCTCAGCATCATTTTGAAATACCTCTCTTGGAATTTGAATGAAACAGTACATATGAAACTTAAGCTTTTTGAGCTTGATTATGATAAGCATAAGCTGAATTGAGCTTATTAAAGATTGAGAACAAATTTTGAAACTATTTTTTTTATTTTTTTAATATTTTTCTGATTTTTTTTTATTATTTTCTATATTTGAAATACTTGTGACAGGATTGAAAAGGATACTTGATTTAACTATATTTGATAACAAAAGAGATTTTAGAAGAGAAATTAAGCTGAGACTAATTGATATAAGCTAGTAATAAGCTAAGTGAAAAAATAGAATAAGCAATTGAAATTGATTAATAAGCTGAAATTATAAGAAGAAAACTCAAATTTTATTAAAAGCTAATTATTACAAATACTAGTCTAGATACATTTCTGCAGCATAACACTACCTAAAAATCTACATACAAAGAGCTTAAAATGACACCTATTTATAGATGAGGTGAGAGAGTTGGGTCTTCAAATGCCAAGCTGGCAATCCGTGCCTCATTGTGCTTCTATCAATCAATCACAGCCCTATGATCATTATGTGCTTCTTCAAATTGATGTGAACCCTCAGATCATGATCAATGATGTGGCTTCTCCAATTAGCATACGCCATCTATCCCGTTTGTGTGTAAGTACTATCTCTCCGTGTCAAATATGAGTCAGAAGCTTCTAGAAGGGATACTAATGATTGGAAAGACGTGCATCATCCAATCTTATTGTACCACGTGACCCTGAAAAATTCCCTTACATTCTTTGACATGTGCAGGGTCACGTGAGGTTCTAGAAGGTATAGTTATTGGCTAATTGATGGCTAGGTGAGGTGAGTTTGAGCCAATTGATGGAATTAGTGTTCTAGGGTTCATGAATTCTGAGTAAGGGTGATTTGGGGAAGAAATTATGGCGCGGGGGCTTTGTTTATTATTATTTGACCTTGGGATTTTGGGCTCGGGTCACAGGAACTAGGCATTGGGCCTTAGTAATATAATTGGCGGATTAGGATTTGGAGTTTAGGCTTTAGTAACTTCATGGACCAGGGCTAGTGTTTTATTTTCAGATTTTTAGTAATGAAAATTACAAGGACCATATATGTAAACTTCCAAAATCCAAGGGCTGAATAGTAATTTCTTCAAAATATACTTCAGGGACTAAACTTGCCAAGTCTGAATAGATGGAGGACTGAAACTGATTCTTGGATTCCCGGCTTTGACTTTTTGACCAACTTCTACTCTCGTGCCCGTTTTACCGATAATCGTGTGATTTTTCGTCTTTTTATGATAAATCCGTCCCTGCACATTCACAACATAAAAACACTTGTTTTCTTGGCATTTGTTAGCTCAAATAGTCGTTATGGGTCGGTATTTTGTAATATAAAGGTGTGTAATTTAATACACACCACATATGCTGATTGTTTTATTGATATGTCACCTCCAGTTTGTGTGACTTCTATTCCTAAATAATATGTTAATAATCCAAGGTCACTCATTTCGAATTTATCTTCCATTTGAGCTTTAAATTTGTCGATTTCTTCTTTTGGTGTGCCAGTGATGATTAGATCATCTACATAGAATCCTATAAGTAGAATTGAGTCTTTTGTGGCTTTTGTATAGATTGCTTGTTCTAATACACATTTCGTAATGTCTAAGGACTTTAATGTTTTGTCAAGTTTTATGTTCCATGCATGTGGTGCTTGTTTTAGTCAGTAAAGTGCTTTAATATGTGTGTAGACTTTTCCATAATTTTCTTTCTTTATGAAGCCTTCTGGTTGTGAAACATAAACTTCTTCTTTTAAATCTCCATGTAGAAATGCAGATTTTACATCAAGGTGATGTATTTCCCATTTGTTGTTAGCAGCTATGGCGAGTAATAATCTTATAGTTTCCATTCTTGCTACAGGTGCGAAAACTTCTTCAAAGTCTATGCCATGTTCTTGAACGTATCCTTTAGCTACTAGTCTTGCTTTATGTTTAACTATGTTTCCATTTGCATCTTTCTTGATTTTAAATACACATTTTAAACCAATTGCTTTATGTCCTTTGGGTAAAGTGGTTAGTTCCCAAGTATTGTTTCTATTTATAGAATCTATTTCGACCTTCATTGCTTCAATCCATTTTTGGTCGTTTGATGCTTCTTTATAATTCTTAGGTTCATCTTCAGCAAGTAATAATCTCTCAGTGTCTTCAAATAAATCAGTCAATGTTCTAAAACCTCTTATGGATGTATGATCGTATTGTGAGTGTGATGATGTGGTTGATGATGTATCACTATCACTTTGATTAGTTGACTGTGTTGAGTTGATTGGTGTAATCTGAGGATTTACTCGTGATGAAATTGTAGATGGTGTATTGAGTGTTTGTGATTGAGAGGGTGAATTTGTTGATGATGTTGTATAGTCATCATCATTATTAATGTTGTTGGGAAAATCATTGTCTTCATTATTTGATTGAATATCTTCGTTATTTTGTTGAACATTTTCATTATTTGGTTCATTTGTGGCTTCAAAGTTTTCTATTTTGAAGTCAACCCATTCAGGTTCGTTATTGGTGTGTTAACTCATGTAATTTTCCCAATCCCAAGCTTCATCCTCTTTAAATCTAACATCTCTACTAACACATATTTTTTGTGTTGTTGGATCAGATAGTCGATAAGCTTTTGATCCTTGTTCATTTCCTAAGTATACCATTTTGTTGCTTCTATCATCAAGCTTTGTTAAGCGTTGTGATGGTACCTTTGCATATGTTATGCAGCCGAAAACTCTAAGAGTTTCTAGGTTTGGTTTTCTTCCTTTAATTGCTTCATATGGAGTAATGTCTTCTAGTGCCTTTGTAGGAACACTATTTAAGATATATATTGCATGCCTGACGGCTTCAGCTAAAAAATTTTGTGGCATGTTAGTTGCTTTCATCAAACATCTGGTGGTAGACATGATTGTCCTATTTCTTCGTTCTACTACTCCATTTTGTTGTGGTGAGTAAGGTGCAGTAAGTTGTCGTAAAATACCATTATCTTTGCAATATTGTGTGAATTCATTTGATGTAAATTCTCCACCTCGATTGGTTCTAAACATTTTTAATGTTGTTCTTAATTCCTTTTCTATTGTGTTCTTGTATTCCTTGAAAGTATCAAATGCTTGATCTTTTGTTTCTAGGAAATATGCCCACATGTATCTTGAGTAATCATCTACTAGTAAGAATATGTATTTCTTACCAGAAGGTGTTGGTGGTGTGATTGGTCCGCATAAATCTCCATATACTAAATCTAATGGTGATGTAGATCTAGTTTTAGCTTTCTTTGGAAATGGTGCTCTACTATGTTTACCAATTAAACAGACGTCACAGATTTGCGTTGTATGTTTAATGGCAGGTATTCCTTGAACTAACTCTCTTTGAGCCATAAATTTTAATGATTCAAAGTTGAGATGTTCTAGTCTTGCGTGCCATAACCAGGTGTTATCATTTAAGTTTGCTAGTAAACAAACAGGTGTGCCTATTTTTAGACTTGCTTTATATAAACGGTTTTTCTGTCTAGTTACTTTTATGAAGATTTTGTCATCCATGTCATAAAGTCGTAGTTCATCATCTTCCATTACAACTTTACAACCAATTTCGGTGAATTGTCCAAGGCTCAATAGATTGCTTTTTAGGCTTGGAATGTAATAAACGTGTGAAATAATTCTTTGTTTTTCGTCATCACATTCTATTAGAATTGAACCTTTTCCTTTGATCTCTATGTGTGATCCATCTCCGAATCTTACTTTTCCACTAACTTTCTCATCTATTTCCTTAAAATGTTCTTTTACTCCAGTCATATGGTTACTAGCTCCGTTGTCTAAATACCATAAACTATCCATATTTGTCTCTTTAAGTTCTACTTCTTCTTCGTGTAAAGAGATATTTTGATCTTCAATTTTCGTTGCTATTGGGTCGTCTAATATTGCCATTAGTAAAGTAGGTTCTAAGTCCTCCTCGACTAGATTAGATTGCATGTTTGGTTTTGGTTTTGAATAACATTTGTTTGCAAGGTGACCCTTTTTGTTACATTTGTAACATGTGATTTTGCTAAGATCATGATTTGGTCTATTGAATTTATTTTGAGGATTTTCTTCTCCTTCTTTTCTTTCTCCTTTAAATTTATCGTGGTTTTTATTTTGTGAATATTTATGTCTTCCATTTCCACGTCTAAAATGTTTTCCTCTACTATCATGTCGTGTGAACATCAATTTTTCTTGATTGTTCTCTTGTTTTCCCTTTTTAAACTTAATTCTTTCTTCATAGGTTTTTAGTCTCCCTATGGCTTCTTCAAATGTCATAGTGTTTAAATCGGAATATTGTTCTATAGATGCTACTATTTGCATATACCTATCTGGTACAGCATTTAGTAATTTTATGACTAAGTTTGTATCTTTTATTGTGTGTCCTAGATTAGCAGCTTTGTTTACAAGAGTTGTGAGTCTTCCTGTAAAAGCGTCTATTGTTTCATCTTCCTTCATATTTAATAATTCGAAGTCAGATTTGAGTGTTTGAAGTCTAGCTTGTTGGACTCTTTCTTCGCCTATATGTCTAGCTTTCAAAGCATCCCATATTGCTTTCGGGGTTTTGTGCTTTGTTATTTGAACTAATTGTTCTTCGGGTAAGGATTGGTAAAGGTATGCTATAGCAGTTTTTTCTTTTTTATTATCAGTTTGAGTTGCTTCAGTTGGTTCAATGGTTTCCCATAACCCATTTGCTTCTAAAAGAATTTGCATTCGAATTGCCCATAAAGAGTAATTCGCGGGTTTTAATATCAGGCATTGGAATTGAGGGGTAGTATTAGGTGTACTAACCTCTTTTTTTCCGTTGTCTCCTCCGTTAGTCATTTGTTATTGTTTTGTTAAACAATTAATAAAGTGAAATAAACTTAAGGTTAATTACTCCTTAAAAGTTATTCCTAAAATATAATAAACAGCGTATTTACACTAGGTTATTATACTATCTAAAATGATAAGATACTTAAGGGTATAAATTTGTAACTTATCTAAAATAAAATAAATAAAACCTATACTAATTAGCAAGTATAAAATTTTTAAAAAAAAAAACTAGAGGGTGGATTATGAAAAGATGGAACCTGGGGGGGTTTATTAAAAAAACCGAAGCCCTAAATTGGTTGTGTTTGCCCTGATTTATTTGTACGCCTCTTTTGTTATCTCTTTGAAGAGATAATAAGCCTCTGCCTTTTTTGGTGAGATCGATTAACTTCTATTGATTCTGATGGTTGACCGCCTATTGTTGGCTTTGGTTAACTAATGTTCTTCACGGTGGTTCTGATAGAACTTGATTAAACCTCTTAGGGTTATTTCGTCGTGTATTGTCTTGATATAAAGATTCAAGAATAAAGGTGCTATGGTTCGAATCTAAATACAGGTGTGTTTGTTCCTTGTATTGATTCTGAAATTTAATTGCCCCTTTTTGATGACAAAATCGACTGGGTTTTATATGAGTCGAATTGATGTTTTTTGTTAAACAATTAAACTGGGTTTTATGATTTTCGGTATGATTATGTTTAATTTTGCAAAAGAATTAAAAGGATGCCTTCTAATTGATGCCGGTAATTAATTTTTACGAGGCGACAATTAGATGATGTTATCCCTAGTATGAAACACAATAGTTGTTGTTGTTGTGTTTGTTATATTTGCAAAAAATACCGAGACCTAGTTTTATTCGATTCACAGATTTGTAAAATTGAAAAAGAAAGGTATATGATGAATTGGTTAGTTTAATCCAAACCGCTCTGATACCAATTGTTTGCCTCAAACGTGGATCTTTGTGGTCTAACGTTCAATGCAAAATATACCAAAAGTTGAAATGAAATAATCACTAAATAACTTTTTATATAAATGTAATAATAATCATGTCATATGTTGGTTTACAGAATCTGATCTATTTATAATGTATGAAAAGGTGCGATTGAATCATTGTGATGATTCAAAGTGTTGTGACTAAACGAACAGATATGTCTGTTTGTTGGTAACTGCTATTTGGCAGTTATTTCCAACGATTGACTTTTCTGTAGTTGACTTTGACTTTCGGGTTTGACCTTTAATGTGAGTAGATTGGGATTAACCCAATACAAACATTTATAAAATTGGATATTGAGGGGATCAAGACATGCTTATGATCGAAACAATACCAATATAAATTCTATAAAAGAAACATATTTCAGTACTATATACACCGTAACATACCCATATCTATCAATTCCAGCCTCCATCACAAAATGATAGAAAAATGACAAACAACATAGCGATGATTAAAATCAAGTATAAAAAGAAAAGGAAATATATGCCAACACAGGGTGCATGCATATGCTTTCAACAGAAGTTCACTCATTTTACTGTCTCAAAAGAGAATTATAGGTAGGTAAACAAAATCCCGCTTTCTTAAAGTACGTAATATTAAGACAAAAGGACCTAAGGCACTGCTTGTTGGGAGCCCTTTACAAAATTCCAATCTATAGACAACAAACATGTCATTACTAGCATAACTTTAAGAATTTGCAGTTTCTTTTAAAGGCACTGCTTGTTGGGAGCCCTTTACAAAATTCCAATCGATTGATGTTTTTCTAAAACAAATAGTTTGGTTTAAGTTTTGTGATTTAATTACTAGCATAACTTTAATACGTTATAGTACGTGTGTACAAGAACGTGAATCAAACACACTATTGTTTGATTCCTGGATTGAATTACAAAAGAGGTAAGGGGTAATTCTTATAATCCACATAAACCCTAATTAGGGTTCTTGATTTGAAGATTGCAATTGATTCTTGTTCGGGCTAGAATCATAAAGGTATGTTTACTATTTAATATTGATTAATTAATTATATGTTATATGATCTTGTTATAATTGTTTCCGCTATGCTCACTTGATTGTTTGGTTTATTTTATATGATTGTCATGATATCATAACTCCAACAGTGGCATCTAGAGCCGTTATAATGTGTAATTAATTATCGAAACGCATAAAAATTGGATCTTGATTCGTTTAGTTACATGTTTTTTAGGGTTTTTAGATTCCTAACCCTAATTTTTTTTATGGGTCGATTTAGACCTTAAAGGGTTTTAGGGTTTTGGTTTTGATTTTTTAATATGATTAGAAACCCTAGGATGTCATGTAATTTGTTATGCGTTTTAGTAAACGATCTTGGTGCAACATGTTAATTGTTAAGCTTAATCCATGAAAAAGTGCATATTTGCATGGATTTTATTGTGTGATAATTTAAATTTTTTAAATTGGATATCTAAATATAAATTAATTGTTAAGTTATATCGAAACATGTAAATTTATTAATAGATGTCGAATTGGGGAAGACTCCAATATTAAGTAATCAATTATGTGCTATGTGGTACTTGTTTAGTTTTGGCTTACGCAATCGATTTATTGATGTATGTGGCTCTTTTTCCTAGAAAAAGAAAGCCTTAATTGAATAAATATTTTATACACCTAGACTTGATTATTAATAGGACTATTGAATAAGATTTGCATGTGGCAACATGTTTTATACATATTTAATTGTTATGTTATGTATATGTTTATTTAGTTGTTTTATTTTTTATTTTATATTACTTATTTTTGTTTATTATTATGTTAGACATGTTTATAAACGAAAAGGGTAATTTTTTGAATAGAATAATAATATGGACTAAATAAATGGCGAAATTGTTTTGATTTTAAGAGTAAATTTCAAAGGATTGGTTGATTGATGTTTTTGTACATAGTGTGCGAAAGGCGGACCGAAGGTTGCCATCCAATGTACTTGTAGAGAGGGGTTTTTAAAGCTCATGCACCTACCGGTTCTCTACAACTGCTTGGTTGCCGACTCTAGACTTACCTATATCACTATATTACGTACATTGTCATCTTAAGGGTGAATTCACCACAATTCCGCAATGATTATCCGAAACACTAAGCCTTAGGGCTTATGCAAAAGTACGATATAGTGGACGATAATTGTTGGTAATTCTTTAATTGGTGAACCCGATACCTCAATCAAAACTTTGTTGTTTTACTCTTAGCAAATTGGTAATAAAAATGTTTTGCAAAACCAATGTTATGAAGTTGTATGCATGCTTCTTCATACATTATTTTGATCACGTCAAAATTAATACCCTTATAAAAATAAGTCAAATGCCATCTAATTAAGAACACTTGAAGTTGTAATTTACGTCATGTGAGAACTTGGCGAGATTGCAATGGAAAGGTAAATTTCATAAATTCATTGCTAGCAGATCAACTGATGTGATGGATTTGTGAGTTTGCAGTTTTTAAGTTAGACGACTTAAATTGAGTAGAAAGTGATCTTGGACTCAAGGCATTAAGATGGGGATTAAACATGCTTAAATTACAAAGGTTTTGTGAATGTAAATCCCATAATGATCTAGGAATTGCAATATGATATTGGCAATTATTGTTCGACAATTACCATGTTGAATACTATCATTACTAGCACATCAACTGATGTAATGGTACTATGTCAATTAGGATCCTAGCTTTAAGGAAATACTATGTTTTATAAGAATATTTACCAATGGATATTTTATTTTCTTAAAGATCTAATTATCGAAAATACTGAAATTGAATTTTGTAATTCATTTTAATGTATTAATGCAACGTTCAAACCGTAAACGTATTTTGGGCTTTGGTAAATTGATATCGTTCTGTTTTCAAACAAATGTTTGATTAAGAATAATTTACTTAAAAGACAAAAGAAGTCTACTTTCTATGAAAGAAGAGTGAGATACAATCCTATTTCTTTTCATGAATGAAAAAGGATAATAGGAATATTAGATATGTCTAAATTCTAATATATAACTCATAGCAAATTTTTAATAGTTAAGAAAATTGCGAATATTTTCCATAGGGATTTCATCATCCTCATTTTGTGATTAAATTCTTAGTAACAAATATGATATTTGGTTAATAGAAAATTATGTATGACATTTTATGAGTTATTATAATTAGAAGCTAGACTAATTACCGCAAAATATTTAAAAAACAAACTAGTTATTTAAACTATTTTAAAGGTGCTACATACATTGTAGGATGGTAGACCTATTAAGGAAGAAATTGCATGCCCAATTTTTCAAGTTAATAGCATTTGGTGGATAGTTCATCATTTACGTAGTAGAATACACTCTTTAGTGCATAAGTAATTGTTACACATGGACATTTAAAGGTGTAGGAAAGTTAAAGACACAATTTTTGTTTTCACTGGATATGAAACATTTACAATGTTGTCAAATTCAGTGGGAGTATTATGTACTCATCACTGAATAAGGAATTATTGTAATGATCTTTAATTCAGTGGGAGTTACAAGCTTTGACATCTTGGTAGCTAAAGATAATTACTTTTCAAGTATAGACACTCATACTTTTAAGGATAGTCTTGTACGTTTCCTTACTAGACATTATTGTTTTACATATACTTGTTATGCTAAAATCTATGACACAATCATATTGAACACATAAACAAATGCATGGCATGTTGTTTATCAACTATATGAGGTTGTTCCATGCACAAGTGGGAGAAATATAATCTTTAATGTGTGCAAGAAACAACTCATAAAGATATGATTTAATGGATTCTCTTGACTGCAAGGTAAGAGAATAATGTTCTAATATTAATTCTAGAAACACTTGGTGTTACAATTTATGTTATGTAAGAGCTTAGCTACATTGCAACAACAAGGTGAATTTCATATTTCATTACTAGCAGATCAACTGATGTAATTGAACTATGAGAATTTGCAGTTTCTAAATTAGAATAATGTTCTAATATGAATTATACTAAGCTAATTCAAGAAACACTTGGTGTTACAATTTATGTTATGTGAGAGCTTAAATAGATTGCAACAACAAGGTGAATTTCATATTTTCATTACTAGCAGATCAACTGATGTAATTGAACTATGAGAATTTGCAGTTTCTAAATTAGATACCTATTAGAACATGTGTCAAAGAAAAATTATGCTAAAAGCAGATCAACTTATGTAATTGAACTATAAGTTTATAAAGATAGTCTTTAAATTGCTAAAAGCAAGTGGGAGTGTTGATCTTTAAAAGAAAAATTACAAGATACATAATCTTCTAAAATACACTAGTAAATATCATGATGAAGTTTGACATTTGAATTTTAAATCTCAATATGATAATAAAGTTTGACATTTAAATGTTAAATATCAAGATGATGGAATTATCATTCATAGAATAGCAATATATCTCAGATAGATTAATATGCTGAGAGCTATGATTTACAGGATTATTGTAAACCTGATAATCATTATGATACATTACCAAATATGAAATTGGGTAAAGTATACGTGATATGAATGATTAAGATGCTGTCCATAAAGATAATCAATTTTAGAAACTTGGTTTATCTTAATAGTTAGACTAGAAAATGAAGATGAGTTTCTTCAAAGATTAGGTAACCCTTGTGGTTTAAATCTTTGTATAGAAATCATATGGACAATATTGTGCACGTATTTAACGCATGTCTTATGAAAAGATTATTAATCACACTTAAGCAATTAACTGTGATTGAATATTCTTTTCTAAACACATTAAATATATAAAGATTATAATTGTCATATTTATGAAATTGGCAATAGAATATCAAAACTCTTTATTGAGTGATTACTTGAGCGAGGACGATAAGTAATCAAAAGGAGTTTATGAATTCAAATAAATCTTTGGGAGTGTACAAAGTGCAATAATTCATCGATAGATAAAAGCATGCATCTAGAAGATTACTCTTATGTTTAATTATTAAATTCATGTTTTGATTTATAATTGAAATAAGATAATTTCTAAGTATTCTTAAAAGCTAGTGGGAGTATTATGTTTAATTTCTTAAATCATATATGTTGTAGAACATATAAGAGGTAACATTTCATATAAGTGAAAAGTTAAGTCTTAGTTTGGAATGAAACTTTAAAGATTTAGGAAATAAGACATACAACCTTGGAATGAATGTTTATTGTTGAAACATGTGCGGTAAATAAATCTAATATAACATGATATATTATTTAGAAAGTCTAAATAGTTATGTATGACATGAATAAAATCTAAGTATGACTCAAAGATTTTTCATGAACATCATGTTTTGTTGTATCATGCTTGATTACAAGATGATTTGGAAATATTAATATCTAATTAAAAGTTATTAGATAACTTGTGTAATATTCTAAATGAATATGTTTGATTATAGAATCACATCCTAAATCTGGAACAGCTTCCAAATTCTATAGATGAACAATTTTCAATTGTTGTGAAAATTGTCATATCCAACAAACTTGAAAGTTTGAAGGGCATCAAACATTACACAATAGATATTAATGTTTACGGAAAGTTTTAATAGTATATTGTTGTTGCATACAATGATGCTAAATGAAATTGAGATGACACTCAATACTAGTTATGGTAAAGATTTCATATTTGGCTATATGTACTAGTTATGCTTAGTAAGAGCATAGTTGCATTATACATTAAGAGAACAAGAATATTTTAAACTTTAAAATGTTTGAAAGTTTGATTATCATAAATTGGTGGTTAAGGATGTCACACATTTTATGAAATAATATATGGCATAATCAAAATAGTTGAGTATGCACATACAAGAACTTCAATAGTTGAATTCTTGAAACAAGTATTCTTAAAATTCTGATAGATCAAAGTTGGATGATTTATGTCTTGTCAACAAGTATGAATGTCATTACTTGAGACATAATTCATCAACAAGAGTTATCATGCATTGATCTATTTAGTATTTGGATAAGGGATGTTAAACAATTATTATAATAAATTAAAATACATGGTATGTTTAATTTATAATATATTGTATCATATTTGTATGTTTAATCCATGAATAAATGTTATTCTAAATTGTCCGTTATCAGTTAATAATATGGGAATATTATTAAATCAAGACAAATATGAAGGTTGGTATAATATACTTAAAGTATATTGATACGTAGTCATGTCATTTCAGATGATATTCAATGATACCGAATATAGGACTTATCCTAACTACATGATGTTACTTTATGGATTTTGTTATTAAGTAAATCATGAGAAGTTATCCTCAGACTTGAGATGCAAGATAAGTGTCATGAATGTAGTACATTTTTGTGGAACAACTTAACGCTATACGTAACTGGTAGTCATAAGGGTTGTTTTCGGAAGTGTTACAAAGTTTGTGGGTTTTGCTTGTAGTCAAGATAGAATTTGTTCCTTCAAATTTATTTTTGGAGTTTAATGCTGCTGGTCCCCTCGTAGGGTTGTCAAGATGTTTGCATGGCCGTGCCCAAGATCTTCCCTGAATATGTTCAGATGATTTGGTAATCTTGATCAATCACTTACAACGAGAAAAAAAATGGTTAATTAAGGAAGGACTTTGATTCATATCCTTATTAACATGGTATTAGAAACAAAAGGATAATAATAATGAGAAATTATTAAAAGGTTTTTCCAGGAGCCTTACTCGAGATCGTACTAGAGGCATCGAAGTGTTGCTAGACGCTAACCGATGTGATTACACTATTAAAATATATCCAAGTGGGAGCTGTTGGATTATGGACATTATTTTAGTAGTTGTATGTTAGGATCAAACTTGAGATCACGGGATTGCACACTTTACGTATTAGTATTAAAGATTAATACTTGAATATAAATGTTGTATTCATTTATTAATTGTCACAAAACATATAAACGTTTATTAGTATTTAAGATATATGACTAATGGACGTTAAATTAAAAGAACGAGGACTAGAATGAAATTAGATGTCAAGAAGCTTCTGGATTCCCCTCCTCTCATGAGGGCCGATCGGTTTGGTATTGGGTTTACCCAATCCAAACTTAACTTGAGCTCTATGTTTCATCTAGTATAAATACAATTCAAGGGTTATTGTTTTTGGGTACTCTTGTGTACACACACATAAACCTAAATTGTTTTCTCTCCTTCTTTTTTCCTTAGGTCGATCGAACCAAATCCCCACAAGGATTTTCGATTGATGTTTTTCTAAAACAAATAGTATGGTTTAAGTTTTGTGATTTAGTTACTAGCATAACTTTAATACGTTATAGTACGTGTGTACAAGAACGTGAATCAAACACACTATTGTTTGATTCCTGGATTGAATTACAAAAGAGGTAAGGGGTAATTCTTATAATCCACATAAACCCTAATTAAGGTTGTTGATTTGAAGATTGCAATTGATTCTTGTTCGGGCTAGAATCATAAAGGTATGTTTACTATTTAATATTGATTAATTAATTACATGTTATATGATCTTGTTATAATTGCTTTCGCTATGCTCACTTGATGTGTTTGGTTTATTTTATATGATTGTCATGATATCATAATTCCAACACTTGATCATGAGCTGATTATGGAATGGATGCAGTTATACTAGTTGTGGGTGTTGAAGGCACGGCTTCGTAGGTTTCCTTTTCAAGGGTTGTGTGGCAACGGGTGGGCGCGGGTTGCTAAGGTGTATATGTTGTTTGCAAGTATGTTTGTTTTTGTGGCCGATGTGTGCTTGAGTTTTGCACGTACATACGTGTCGGTCAGAATTGCTTAATATGAATGTATTGATACATTTAAAATGAGATAAGTATATTGATGATGTTTAAGACAATGACTTTGCTTATGTTTAAGAAAATGACTTTGCTCATGTTTCAGACTATTTGTGTTGCTTGATAGGTACTGATATGGACTGAATGATTGCTTAACTTGTTTGGTCTCAGTTATCTAAATCATATTGGTCTTGTGTAGGTGTCATAAGTGTTTTTTTCAAAAGGATTAACATTGGGGACTACTGAAATAGTTGGGAGGGGAATTGGCCGGTCGAGACGGAGTGGGAAGCCAGGTTCATCTACACCCAAAATCCTTCTTACAAATGGTTGCAGAGCGGGAAACATCTAGTGGACCGGCTATATACGTGAAGTGTCATGCCGTCATAAAAAACTTGACATCCTCAAATATTTAAGTAAAGAACAGTTCAGATCCTTCCCAAGTGAAATGAATAAACAAAAACACAACCACCTTAAACCATACCAAATCAACTCTATTTCCATCGTATAAAAATAAAATTATAAAAATCCTTTATCATGTTATGTATCCTAACTTCCCAACATAAAATCGTGTAAGTTACGCGTCAAAAATACTGATTCGTTGTGTTTTGGTGTGTAAACAACAATTTATCAAAATATCAACAAACGTGAAGTTTAATTTGTCGTGAGACAAATAAACGTGAAGTAATACGAGTAAACCGTTTAGGAAAACGATTACCCCGCAAAACTTGTGAAAGTGATATTCAAATTGTGAGACCGGGAAGTGATTCCCCGGGTCGTACCCCAACGAGGTGTGAATTGAAAGCTTCGAAAGAGATTTGGATTAAAATCTTGTATGATAGGAAAGGTTATTTGGTTTTGCGAGTACGTTAACGAAAATTAAGAATTATTTAAACGAAAATTGGATAAACTCAACCTAAATAAGAAATAAACCTAGGTATGCTAATAACTATTTAAAATTACTCGGGCATCGTTGGTTGGGAGAGCTTTTGCTTCGACCCATTTTGACAAGTAGTCAACGGCCACGAGTATGTACTTGTTCCCTCGTGAAGACGGGAACGGCCCCATAAAGTCTATGCCCCAAACATCAAAGATTTCACACACTTGGATGACGTTTTGAGGCATTTCATCCCGTTGTGTGATCTTTCCTTGACGTTGACACGAGTTACAAGATTTGACTAGGTCATGGGCGTCTTTATAAATGGAGGGCCAATAAAAACCGGACTCAAAGACTTTTCAAGCGGTGTAGTTCGGACCATGATGTCCCCCGGTGGGTCCATTATGACAAGCCTTAAGGATTTCCATGGCTTCTTGGCCATGAACACACCTTCGAATAACCTGATCCGCACAAATTTTAAACAGGTAGGGATCGTCCCAAAAGTAGTGATTAACATTTTTGAAAAACTTGCTCTTTTAGTGGGACGTCATCCCTTTGACAACGAAGTTCCCCGCGTGATAGTTTGCAAAGTCGGCAAACCATGGGGTACTAGAATCACCACGAGAGGAAATCACATTGAGTGTCTCGAGAGGAAACGTTTCGTTTATTTCCTTTTTCTCGAGAACTCCTTGATGAGGATTTTCCAATCGGGAAAGATGGTCAGCAGCGAGGTTCTCGGCTCCTTTTTTATCACGAATTATGATATCAAATTCTTGTAGGAGGAGAACCCAACGGAGCAATCTCGGCTTTGCGTCTTGCTTGGCAAAGAGATATTTTAGAGCCGAGTGGTCCGTGTACACTATGCACTTAGTCAAGATCAAATATGGCCGAAATTTCTCAAACGCATACACCACGGCAAGTAATTCTTTTTCCGTTGTGGTGTAATGAGCTTGAGCTTCGGTCAAGGTCTTGCTTGCATAATGAATCGGCTGAAAATGTTTGGTTTTTCGTTGCCCCAAGACCGCACCCATTGCAAAGTCACTTGCATCACACATGAGTTCGAAAGGTAGGTCCCAATCGGGGGCAACTAGAATGGGTGCCTCGGTAAGCTTTTTCTTGAGAGTTTGAAAAGCTTCGATGCACTCATCGGAGAAGAAAAATGGAGTTTCTTTTTCAAGAAGTCGGGTCATAGGCCTGGCTATCTTCGAGAAATCTTGAATGAATCTACGATAGAAGCCGGCATGACCCAGGAAACTCCGAACACCTTTAATAGTAGTGGGAGGAGGAAGCTTAGCAATGACATCGATTTTAGCTTTATCAACCTCAATCCCACTCTTGGAAATCTTATGGCCAAGGACAATTCCTTCCTTGACCATGAAATGACTTTTCTCCCAATTTAGACTAAGATTGGTGTCTTCACACCTTTGAAGCATTTTGTCTAAATTGGAGAGACATGATTCGAATGAATTCCCAACGACCGAAAAATCATCCATGAAGACCTCCATTGTTTTCTCGATCATGTCGTGAAAAATGGCCATCATGCATCTTTGAAATGTGCCCGGAGCATTGCATAAGCCAAAAGGCATGCGTCGATAAGCAAATGTTCCGTATGGGCACGTAAAAGTCGTTTTTTCTTGATCTTGAGGATCAATGGGAATTTGGAAATAACCCAAAAAACCGTCAAGGAAACAATAGTATTCGTTTCCCGCCAATCTTTCGAGCATTTGATCCATGAAAGGTAATGGGAAGTGGTCTTTACGGGTGGCGTCGTTTAGTTTTCGATAATCAATGCAAACGCGCCAACCCGTCACCAATCGAGTTGGAATCAACTCGTTATCATCATTTTTTACAACCGTTATGCCACCCTTTTTGGGTACACAACGAACGGGACTCACCCAAGGACTATCCGAAATGGGGTAAATCAAACCGGCATCAAGAAGTTTAATGACCTCTTGCTTGATAACCTCATGAATTTTAGGATTTACCAGTCTTTGTTGTTGAACCGCCGGTTTATAGTCATCCTCCATCAAAATCTTGTGCATACAAAATTCCGGGTTAATACCCTTGATGTCGGAAAGTCTCCAAGCAATGGCTCGCTTGTGTGACTTTAAAACTTTGAGAAGAGCGGTTTTGTTTTCCTCATTCAAGTCTTTGGCGATTATGACGGGAAACTTATCGTCACCCTCCAAGAACGCGTACTCGAGATGAGGCGGAAGTTCCTTGAGTTCGACATCGGGAAAGTCATCAGTTTTTTCAACATCTTTGACTTCCACATTATGAAGTTCTTTTGGAGGAAGAGATGAAGGATCATCATTAAGCAACTTCTCAAGTAGAAGTAAGTCTTCCTCAGGATTGATAGAATCATAATCAACATGGGAATCACACGACAAACAAGCTTCGATTTCTTCCAAAATGAAGTCACCTCCCAAAAATGGAGTAAGAGAGGGGGGAGAGACATCAATGGAAGAGTTGATTGATCCTTGCACACTTAACACTTCTTCAATATGGTCATCGCATGCAAAATCGATGACATCAAGTCGGTTGATTTCTTCTCGTTCAAGGTCAAGAAGATCCTTAGAAGTGTTTTCAATGTTTATGATCAATTTCTCATCGCCAACTCTAAGAGTCATTTCTCCTTCGAAGACGTCGATTAATGCACGAGCCGTTTTTAAGAATGGTCTTCCTAAAATAAGAGGGACACGAGGATCGGCATCAAAATCGACGACTACGAAGTCGGCAGGAAAATAGAACTTGCCAACCTTCACAAAGACATCTTCAGCAATACCCTTCGGAGTTGTAACCGAACGGGTTGCTAATTCGAGAGTCATTCGTGTTGGTGTAAGCTCGGGAAGTGAAAGTTTTTGCCAAATCGAAAAAGGCATGAGGTTAATGCTAGCGCCAAGATCGGCCAAGGCAAAGCATTCCTCAAGCTTTTGGAAATCACATGGAATGAGAAATTTTCCGAGGTCTCCTAGTTTTTTGGGAAGTTTCTTTAGGAGAACCGCCGAACAATTTTCATTCAAACGGGTTTTGGTGAGTTCAAATAGTTTCTCTTTGTTACTTAGAAGACTCTTGAAAGTGGAAGCAAACTTGGGCATATAGAGAAGAGCATCCGCAAAACTAATGTCGAAGTGTAATTTTTGAAAAATTTCAAGAAACTTCTTCATTTGATCATTAATTTGCTCGCGGAGTCTTTGATCATTTAACCGCGAAGGATATGGTATTGAAGCTTTTTGTTGAACGGGATTTTCCGATGGTTCAAAAACAATTCCCGGTTTTGATTTGGTTTTTGGGACAACATGAGGTTGGACGTGTGCGGTACTTCGTGTACTTGTGATTTGTACCTTGTCCTTTGTAGCCTCGTGTTCACGTTCCACTATCTCGGGAGGAGAAGAAGATGAGGTAGTAGGAACCGTGGGTCCATCATAAGAAACTCCACTACGGGTTGTGATCGCCTTTACATCGCCCTTTGGGTTGGCGATCGTGTTGCTTGGTAGCGTTCCCGATCCCGAAGGTCGATCATTTAAAGACTTCTTAAGTTCAGAAATCTGACCGATCAACAACCTGTTAGTTTCTTCTTGAGCTTTCATAAATTGCTTCAACAACTCATCGGTTGATGATTGAGGTTGAGCAACGGTTTGATTCTGAGGAAAGTTTTGAGCTCGGTTGTTTTGATTGAAACCTTGATTTTGAAAATTTCCATGGTTTTGATTACCATGAAAATTGTTTCCTTGATTGAAATTACCATAACCTTGGTTTCTATTCAAGTTTCCTTGATTTTGAGAACCTTGGTTGTAATTTCCCCCTTGATTTTGATATTGGTTCATAGGGGCTTGAAATTGGTTTTGAACATTCGGGTTTCTTTGTTGTTGATTTTGATTGAATCTATTTGGATTGTTGGGTTGAGAGAAACCGGGTGGACCACTTTGATTGTTAGTACGGTAATTTTGTTCCATTTGAGGACGGTATTGGTTACCTCCTTGGTTGGAATTACCGACTATTGCATTGACTTCAAAAGGATTGCCATCGGTGGCAGTACAATTGTAGTAAGTGTGTGGACCACCACAAGTAACACAAGTATCAACCTTTTTTACTTCAGCAGGTTGAGAAGAGACTTTCTTTGTTTTGGTGAGAACCAAAGCATGAATTGCTTCCGTGAGCTTGTTAAGTCTAGCATCGGTGCTAGATTGAGCCACGGGTGATGAGGAAGAAGGACCAACATTAATTTGCGAAACAACCGATTTGCTTCGTGGAATGCGGACCTTGGATTTGTTTTCAATGATCATCAAAGCATCTTTGGTGGTTCGATTCAAGAAGTTGCCTCCCGCGGAGGCATTAAGAGAGTCTTGATCGACTTGGTGCACACCATTATAGAAAGTGTCGAGTTGCATCAACTCGGAAAAACCGTGATGAGGACATTTACGAAGCATGTCCTTGTAACGATCCCATGCCTCACCGAATGATTCATCAAACTTTTGAGTGAATTTCATGATCTCATTCTTGAGGGCGGTGGTTTTGGATGGAGGAAAGAATTCGTTCACAAACTTCTTGACCAAATCTTCCCACGTTTCAATCGATCGAGGGGGTTGTTTGTCTAGCCAATTTTTGGCAGCCCCATCGAGGGAAAACGGGAAGAGAAGAAGTTTGATAGCCTCCTCAGGGACATTTTTGCATTTGATGGTTGACGTGATTTTGTTGAACCATCGAATGTGATCTTGAGGATCGTCCCTCTCGAAACCATAGAATTGACGCGAGGTGACTAAGTTAATCAACCCCGTCTTAAGTTCGAAATTGTCAGCCACGATGGCTGGGATGATGATAGCATCTCCGTAACCCTCGATGGGTGCTTGGAGAAGCTCATTTATAGTGGGCTCGGCCGCCATGATTGGAATAGTACGAAGCTCGGGTTCGACTATTCGATTGGTACGTCGTCGATTACGCCTTCTCGGAATGTTATTAAGCGATTGCAAAGGACTCGTTGACGTAGACGAACGTGTGCGCATGCACACAAAAAAATATCAATTAAAACAATACCACTTTAAAGACAAGGGAACTTAAACCAATAATCAAGAACGCGAGGTTAACTTCTAAAGAAAAACGCACAAAGGAGCGGGAGAGAAGAATGGATCTCTCACTGGGCGAAGTTCGTTGGATCGCCACATACCGTTTCGACTCCTCTTAAAGTGTGATTCTCGTTTAAAAGTTTTCCAATACGCAAGTGATACAAAGGCAAGTTTTGATCTTTTGTTTGGGAACTTATTATGGTCACACCCCCAGTTGGTAGGTGTTCTGCCATGGTTTGCGGTGGTAAGATTTTAACTTTGTATTTATTAAACAATGAAACGGGAAAATCTTTTTGTGTTTTTCTTTATCTTATATAGATATAATACATATACTAGAAACAAAAGAAAAATATTTTTGGTTTTTTATACGTTTTTATAAAAGCGTAACTTCTTGCGAAGGTTCTACAAGACTAAACGTCTAAATCTTATCGAGACTTTCGACACACAGCCTCCCCGGCAGCGGCGCCATTTGATTCGTTGTGTTTTGGTGTGTAAACAACAATTTATCAAAATATCAACAAACGTGAAGTTTAATTTGTCGTGAGACAAATAAACGTGAAGTAATACGAGTAAACCGTTTAGGAAAACGATTACCCCGCAAAACTTGTGAAAGTGATATTCAAATTGTGAGACCGGGAAGTGATTCCCAGGGTCGTACCCCAACGAGGTGTGAATTGAAAGCTTCGAAAGAGATTTGGATTAAAATCTTGTATGATAAGAAAGGTTATTTGGTTTTGCGAGTACGTTAACGAAAATTAAGAATTATTTAAACGAAAATTGGATAAACTCAACCTAAATAAGAAATAAACCTAGGTATGCTAATAACTATTTAAAATTACCTAAAAAGCTACGGGAAAACAAAATTAGTTATCGGGAATCCTAAAACGTTAAACAAATTAGAGACGAGACGTTTAATTAAAAATTACGCGAGTGCGCGAGATAAAACGTAAATTTTAAGCTACGAAGACCCTACGGGGTTACAAATAATTTTCTAATGTACTAAAAGACAAAATAAAATTTTGTGAAAAAGAAAATTAATTTTTCGATAAAAATTCTATTTATTACAAATTAAAAACTAATTAACACCATTTAATTCAAATTAAATACTAAAAGCATGGTAAAAAATCTGAAAATTTTTTGGAAATTAGTTTATGCTAACACTAGTCGTAGAAAAATTTTAAATCAGAATAAGCTAACTTGGATAAGCTGTAATAAGCTCAACCGGTTAATTAAGCTATTTAAGAGAACAAAAGATCAACTAAGTTAAACAGCAATCCTTGTATTACTTTTATGAAAAGAAGTCCCAAGGGCGCTGGTAAGAGTGTGGGTTGTGGGCTGTGAGACCAGGGTTCGATCCCTGGATTGGCACCTCTTTTATATTTTATTTTCGATTCTTTTCTCTTTTTTTTTTTTTTTTTTTTTTTGACAGAAATGAACACAACTTAAACAAAACCCCACGTGGCTCTTAAATCAGATACCAACAACAACAACTTTGGTGAATTTCACAACAGCTTTTAAATGTTTATCTAGTTCGATTTTCTACCAAAAAATCCACTCAAACTTTCAAACAAGTAACAACAATATCAACAATCATATCCCAAAATAACTCATTAACGAACTCAGATTTGTTTCAAGTAGTTCAAGAGAAGTAGCAGCAGAGCAGCAAAGTCAATGAATCATTCTCGATCACTTAATCTAATAGCAGCAGTAGCAGTGGTCGAAGAAGCAAAAAGAGGGCTTATGTATAATCACTCAACAAGTAATTTATGCAAAAACTAAAAGGAAGAACCTAAAACCTACCTAAGGGCTTTCCAAACCTGCAAGATTCGAGGTCTATCACTACCTAAAAAGCGATCTACACTCAATCAAAAGTACTTATAAAACTGAAGTGCAAGGGACTGATGTTCAGACCATCAGTTTCCCAACCATTTTTCGTTGGGTATTTCCTTTCCAAACTCGAAAATTCTTTTTGAAATAGTTAAATGGCCTGGGTGAGTTCTCGAATCAACAAAGCTTACACCCCTCAGTCCAAGATTGAAGACTAGGGTCTGATTTGAAAATGGAGCAAAACCTGGGTAAACCACTTTTTGACTTGCAAGAATTTTACTCTAAAATGACTTTTATGAATCAAACTTTAACTTTTATCTTACAACCTACAAATTTGTTGTTCAAACTACTCCAAATGGCTACTGATAATGAAGTTTCAACAAGTGATGTTTACTGAAAAGTTTATGAGACCAGTGAACCACCCAAATCCAAACACCCTAACTTAACTCGTTTTTAAGATTTTTTACCAAGCAATCACTAAACTAACCTACGAGATTCTCTAATCTACCTCTAATATGCAGCCTAATACTAGATTAAGCAACAAACAATGAATTTAAACTACCAACTTCAAATATTGTAAACTAGAGAGTGTGATGTAAAACCTACTTGTCGTCCGTTTTGTGAGATTGCTGCGAACCAAGAACCAAGAACAACCTAAACGCCCCCATGGGCTCTAAACCAATTTCCCATCCATAGCTGCTTACTGCATACCCTTTTTTCATATATATATTTTTTTTCGTAACTCTCTTTTTTTTTTCTTATCTGAGCTTTGTTTCTTTTCAGGACTTAAGTGAAATTTAAATAAGCAGGAATTGATAAAGACGAATATAAAACTTAAACAAGCATTTAGATAAACTTAAACTTCAACTTTCATTAAACCTTAAAAATTTCAGTTTACAAACTAAAAAGACTTAACTTTTTAAATTAAAATTACAGAAGATAAAAATTGAGAGATGATATAATAAAAGATGTGAATGCCCTTAGGCTTACAAGTGGTAACCTATTTATACTAAAACTTGGAAAATGGTAGGTATGCCTTAGCTTCTTCTTTGTCTTCATCAGCTTGTGCTTTCTTGATCAAATCCAAACCCTTGATTCTTGTAGGAGTGCTATCATCCCTTGATTCAGCTTTTTGGCGCCCATTTGAGTGGTGGATTGCCAGCTTGTCCTTCCTTGAATAGTTGAGGGGTGTTAGGTATGAGTTGTGATGGGAGTAGTGGGATTGGGGAATGGTTTTGATGGTGATAGGAAGATGGTGATGGGGGTGTTGGAGTTATGCAGTCACGAGGGTGGTTTTGGTGGTGATATTTTATTGTTCAGGTTATGAGTGGGTGGGGAAGATGGGAGTGATGCGTATTTTTTAGGGTTAGGGTAGAGGTGAAAGGTTATTAAACGTAACAAAGGGGTGGGAGTGGGCTAGCATTGGGCTTGGGTGCAATTTTGGGCCAAGGGTGGGTTGTAATAAAAGAGTGGGCTTCTATTAATCTTTATTGTCCGTTCGGATTATTAGCTTAAAATCACAAGGACCAATTTCGCCGAAGGCTGAAAATCCACGGACTGAAAGTGTAATTCCCTCAAAATACTCACAAGGATGATTTTTGCCAAGTACCAATAACACAAGGACCTTGAATGAATATTTCCCAAATTTGAATTCCCGGGGGTATTTTCTGCCATGTTTCAAACTAGAGGGACCAAACTTGTAATATTTCTAAAATTTTCACCCAAAGATCATTTGTGATTTATTTTTTACTTTTAAAAGCAAGAGTTGACTTTTCTTTGAAAATGATTGACCAGGGACTAGTTTTGTAAAATTTTGAAAGTCGGGGGACTGAAACTGCCAAATATGTAACTTTTGTTCGTTTTTCATTTGTTTTCACTCATTTCGCATAAGAAACATATAAAATACGATCTTTGGGATTTTCTTCGCATTTTGGTGCGTTTTTGAGTATTTTTGATCGTTTTGCAGCTTAGATTTGACTCAAAATGATGAGTATTTACACACTCATCTATACCCCCAAAAATACCGATTAAAAAAAAGACTCAAAAGAAAGCCAAACTAAGGCCTCATTTTCTTAAAATGACATTTAAAAGTCCATATTCGCGCGGTTACCATTTTCTCATAAACAGAACACAACCACCTTTAAACCATATCAATCAATCAACTGTATCTCCCTCGTATCAAAGTAAGATTATAAAAATTCATCATATTCTAATTTATCCTAACTAACCAACATAGAGTTGTGTAAGTTATTTGGTTACACTGTGACTATATTATGGCGAGCAAATGTTATTTGGTTACACGTTTTTTCTAACAATAATTGTACAAATGAATGATAATTAAATTAAAATGTGGAAAACTAGAAGGGGGGGTTGAATAGTTTTACGTCCTTTTAAATTTATAAACACAAGTTTGTTTTAAAAACTTCGATTCTAGTTTATGTGAATTCAATACTTGCACTATATGAACAATTGTATGGTAACTAACTAACAAAACTAATATAATGAAAGTAAATAAATAAGTAATGAGAAGAGTTAGAAAGATCAAACCACAACACAAGGATTTATAGTGGTTCGGCTACAAGGACACCTTCCTTGTTCCTACTCCACTCCCCGAGTCACCTACTCGAGAGTTTTCTTCACTATGTCAACAAACTCCCTTTTGGCGGAGAAAACCTTACACACCAATTTACACACCACACAACTTCCCAACTTGATCACGCCTTCTACACAACTTCTTCACACCAATATACTACACACCAATCTTCTTCACAACTATCTTCTACACACCAATCTTCTACTTCACACCTATCTTCACAACTATCCTACTTCACTACTTATCAACTTCTATTATCTACACAACTAATCACAAGCACAACACAATATTCACAAATGAATATATATATATATATATATATATATATATATATATATATATATATATATATATATATATATATATATATATATATATATATATATACTATGCACAACTATTCTTCAACACTTCTTGAGCTTGGTTGTAGAGAGAGTGTTCTTCTTTTGCACTTTGGATGAGAATGGATGATTAGAGATTGAATCACTTGAAACAAGGATTAATATACTAATGATCAAAGGGTTTTAGAGAATGTTTAAAGAGTTATAGATCTGAAAATTTTTGTGCAAAAGGTGGGGAAAAATTCCAGAATTAAGGTGGTATTTATAGGAGAAGAATTCTGACAGTTTCTGACAGGGGAGCCTAGCCGGTCCCCTTAAATCATGGCCGGCCCCCTTAAAATTAAGGGGACCGCCCCTTATAATTAAGGGGGCCGCCCAACTGTAACGGCCAGAAAACTTGTCTTTTAGTGGGGAAAGTTTATTTGGTGAAAAACTAACTGATTTTGGTTAAATATTTGAAATCATATATTTAGTATGAATAAAACATTTTTCTTTATTCCCAAAAGTGTTTTTCAAAAAATATATAATATGTTTATACATTTAAATAAACTTTGTATTAGTTAATTAAATATCCCTTTGATCATGAGATGTATTAAGCACTTGTTTATCCATACCTTAAGTGATTAAGTTGGATATAGTGATATAAACTAGCTTAATACTTGTTTACGTAGTAATCTTACGATTGACGAGTTTACATTTTGTGATCGTCAAAATATAGAGATATCGAAAAATATAAATAACGTTTTCATACATTATTTATGTCAACAATCTCCCCCTTTTTGATGATTACAAAATTTAAACTCATTAATCTAAAATTAGTATATATTCAAGTATTATTGTGAGTATATATCACTTCTCCCCCTTTTTGTTAGCATCAAAAAGGTTATCCCATATTAATGTAAACTCCCCCTCGAAGTGTACTCCCCCTCATTTTGAGGCCAAAAGAAATCGAGATATGGATATCTTGCAAAAAATATTTAGTGGCAAGCAACATATATATGTATATAGCATGCAAGAGTAAAGACTAAGCAATAGCATAACATTAATATAAAAAAAATACATCAAGCATTACAACCATAACAAGTAATGCAACTAACAAAAGCCTTAAAGGCTTAGAATCATCATTAAAAAAAAAGACCAAGTCTCAAACATGAGAGTCCTTCTCTAGAGCTTGCCATCCAAAAAGTGTTAACACAATTTTATTTGTAAAACACCAAGCATGTTTAATTGGGAGGAATGGATGGTGAACATGGGGATGGTGATGGTGGAGGTGTGTTTGTTGATGGTGGTGGAGGTGTTGTGTTTGTTGTTGGTGGTTGATGCAACATGTTTTCAATATGAGAAAACATGTATTGGATCTCATCTCTTAATCCGAACACAATTGTTCGGTTGTGAATGCAACAAAGGCAAGTGTCTCCATGAGCTTCAAGTAAGCTCCATGGGACGGGGTTATAGGTTGGTGGGTTGATAGGAGATGATGAGAAATGTGCATCAAGAGGTGTTAATGGTGAGAGAGTGATTGCAAGATATGTATTCTCATTGGTAGGTTGTGATGGTTGATCAATTGTTGGAGGAGATAAGTGGGTGTTGATGTAGTCATTTATGGATGAAGTGGATGGTATGGAGGAAGTGGAGTTTCCATTTGTTGAAGGTGTTTTGGAGGGTTCATTTGGTGCACTAGGGGATGAACATTTAGGTGGTGGAGATGGAGTGGTATTGTCTTCATTTGTAAGATCAATAAAGAGTTGTTTGGGTGGAATGATGACAAGTTTTTGTTTCTTGGCATTGTTTGAATAGGTGGTTCTTGGTGATGACATGATGATGGTTGATGAATGTTTGAAGATGATGGAATGTGAATTAAACATGCATGGAGATTATATAGTGGGAAAACATGTTTAGAAGTGGAATTAATTTGAAATTGTAATGTTATATTCCAAAATCAGTTTAGTTTTTAAGGGAAATGGTAGCTGGGACTAGCAAAAGGGATCACAAGATGCAAAAGAAAACAGTGTAAAAACTGTTCCAGATGGCCGGTCCCCTTAAATGGAGGCCGGTCCCCTTAATTTTAAGGGGGCCGCCCTTTATGATTTAAGGGGGCCACCCATCTGACGACCCAGAAACCAAAATTTTCAAAAATTTTCTGGAAAAATGTTATGTTCTATTTTGTATTTGCAGCAAGCTCTATTTGGACATTTCACATTTGTTTTGGTCTATTAGAAAGCATACATGTCATATAGTTATTTAAACATTAACTAATCATGCAAACATATATATATAGTTTAATAGAAGCATGCATTAAAAAGTATAAAAACCATCAAGTTAGCATCCTTAACAAATATTCAAGTACTTCCGAATAAACTTCGGACAAATAGCATACAAGACATAAAAATTAAATATTGTTTAACAAACATAATCCAAGCACATTATTTCTTTTTCTTCCCGAAGATGCCCTTCAAAGTTTTTCCGATAGACTTGAAGCCACCTCTAACTTCTTTATGCAAGCTCTTTTGTCTTCTAAGCATTTCGATAGTTCGTTCATGAAGCACTTTTTCGTTTTGATCACTAGGAGATGGGGTAGAATACTCGGGATAGTCAAGATCCTCTAAATTGTCAACGAACTCAGAAAATGAAGGGGTACTAGCATCATGGATGTTTTCCTCATCATCGTCATCGTATTGCCTTGAGGATGATCCATGAAAGCTATGACGACGAGGTTTACCCTTGTCACTTCGAGTTCGTCGAGCTTGTTTTAGAGCGAGAGGACGTAGAGTGGGGTAGATGGACTCATAGATACTATTGTCAAGATCGGGGTAGTACTCGATAACATGACGATAGATACGAGTAAGGAACATTCCATATGGAAGGTTGGCTTTGGGAGTTTTTCTAGCACACTCAATCCGTTTGATAAAGAAGTAGGCCAAATTGTACGGCTTTTCGACAGCTATACAATACAACATGTGAGCAAGGCTAGCCGGGAGATGGTCCCGGTGACCTCCAGTACCAAACGCATTCTCACGAATGAGTTCTTCCCAACGCTTCATGTGAGGGCTTAATTCTTTGAGGAGAAGTTGGTATGGAGAGATTTGAACGTTTTTGGATTTTATTTTTCGACTTGTGGTGGCACGATCTATACCAAGGACTTGACGAATTTCGTCGGGATGAGGAATTTCGTCGAGATAGGGACCGAAGGTTGGTCGATAGTGATTAAGAGATTCGAGGTCCCACTCGTTTGAGAAAATGGCTTGACCTCTAATTGGAATTTGGAGGATATGACCAAATTGTTCGAGAGTTAGGGTGATAAATTCATTTTGAATCATGAAAGAGATGGTGATGAAACCAAGATCATTGGTTTGGACGGTGACTTGGCTATAGAAATCCATTATGAAGCGAGGAATGATAGGTTCATTAATTTCATAAAGACAATTGAAGTTGATGCTTGAAAACAAGCGATTTATGTACTCGGATTGAGCAAAAGCAAGATCTACTACACGTCCCTCATGAACATTTCTATCTTCAATTTGACGATAGATAAGTCCAATGGAAGGAGATGTGGTAGGGAGTTGTGAAACTTTAGGAATGTAGTCTTTAGTGTGAGAAAGATCTTCGGTAGTTGCTTTGGGCATTTTCACCTAAACACATCAACAATACAAAAGGACCAAAATAAATATAAAGAAAGATAAAAGTATATGTCAATTGTTAAGGCTTATGTTAGAACGTAAACATACTTCGTTACTAATCCTAAGAAGTAGATTACCATGTTCCTTAATATTGTTTTTAACTCGTTCTAGATATACTTTACGATGTTTAATGAGTAGTTATGGACAAATCCAAACGCCCCGTTAAACATCTTAATATATCATGAAATTTACTAGATTTACGTTAGATTGTAAAACTAGCTATTTCTTGCGAGTTTTTTATGCATGTGATTTGTTTTTGAAAAAGATGGTTTGTATTTTTACTTAAAAATGTCATTTTTAGTAATAAACCAAACGCTTCCTTAACTATTGACTTATACCCCTAGTATGTCAATATATATATGAATTATATATCTTGACGAGTTCGATTAGCAATTTTAAGGTTTATAATTATAACAAAGTTTTATAAAAATTATAATGACTATGTTTCGATGTTATTTGGACATAATCCAAACACCCCTATATTGTGAACCAATATAATTTTTTTTAGTAAAAAAAAATGTAATTTCAAGTTTTACAAGTTACACAAGTATAATGTGATTAGTTTTAACACGTTTTCAAATCATTATTCAACAATCAGTTTACTAAAAATTTTGAAAAGGAGTGTATGAAATTTTTTAAAAATTTTCGACATGATAGTTTATAATAACTAGTTTCTAGTGTTGATCAATCATCCTAATCCTAGGGGAAGCATTTGGTTATGAAGTTTTAAGGCTTAATTCGAAAGAAATTATGAAATTTGACGAATTTTATAAAACATGCATAATCATGAGTATGATCAAATAAGATGAAATTAGATGAAATGTGTTATGAAAAACTTACAATATGTAATGGTGATTGTGTTAGATGAATTTGCCCTTTGCGAATTAACCCGAATTGTGTGATTTAGAAGTGATTTGAGAGGTTCTTGGGTTTTGGTTTTCGTCACAGCAGAAGCAAGGGAAGGGAAGTATGAAAAAGTGGAGTGTTTGGCAAAAGGAAAAAGGAGAAAAACGGGTTTGAGCTATCAGATGGACGGCCCCCTTAAACATTAAGGGGGTCGCCCTTCATTTGGCTGCCGGTCCCCTTAAACATTAAGGGGGCCGCCCTCCAAAATTTGATTTTTGTGATTTTGGGTTCTGGAAAGAGCAGAAAATTATTCATATGTATGTATTAGATTTATATTTAATCAAAAATACGTTGGAGGGTATTCGCACGAAAGGAATTACTTGACACTTTTAATCGACAATTTGCCAATTAAATTTTCTTGATCGTTTCGGATGAAATTTATCAAGTTGTCAAGTACACGAGAACGTTGTGGAAGGTTAATAAGTATATGTATATATATAAATATATATGTATGTAGTATGGGCTTATAAGACGAGAATAAAGGAAGGAGACGAATGCAACGGAAGCCGGGAGTTTGTTTCATCCATAGATTTTTCGACTCATCTCTCTTCATCAGCATGAGTGTTGTTGAACAATAAAGTTCAATAAGGCAAGTAGGGAAAAGAAAAGGTTCGTAAACGAACAATTTCTAGTTCTAGAAAATCAACAAATGAGTTTTCTAGGTTGAAAGATCCTAGATATAACTAAGTGTATATATATATATATATATATATATATATATATATATATATATATATATATATATATATATATATATATATATATATATATATATTTAGATATAGTATAAGTAAATAAGTATATATATGTATAGAAGTAAAGACTAGAGAGAATAATGAACCAATCAAAATTATATAAAAGCTAGATACTAAACTAAGCATGTATTTGTTTACAAGGAAATAAAAGGAAATGTGTACCTTTCGTCTTCAATGTGTTAAACTTCAAAATCTTCAAAGGAAAGTCCGAACACGAGGTGACATCAAAGATTTCCATGTATGAATGGCGAAGTTTTCACGTTGGTCCCCATGGTCTTATTTGACCAAAGTTGTTTGTCCCGAACATGTTATGTATTTGACTTGGGTGCATATATGGTGGAAACATTCCCCATGGATTGAAGTTCCACATTTGTTGATTATTGTTAAAGTTTTGTCTACTTTGGTTTACTCTTGATTGAGGTGTTTTAGGTCTAGGGTAAGAATTATTTGGCTTCCTATGTGGTGGTGTTTTAGATCTTGTTTTAGTTTTGGACGATCCTACTTCGGTTTTTAAAGATGGTTTATAAAATGGTTTTATTTCTTCATTACTAGCTAGATGTATTTTCCTATCATTTATGAGTATATACTTAGGATTAGGTTTTGAAGGTTTTAGTTCCTTATGTTCGCTTTCAAATTTAACATTTTTAACTTCACTTGTTGAGGCTTTGGTTGAGTTGAAACCTAGACCGGTTTTATCTCCGGATATTCTTTGAAAACTTATAATTTTACTAAGTGAGTTACTACTATTTTCAAATTTATCAAGTTTACAAATTTCTTCCTTAAGTTTGTTGTTTTCACTTCTAAGTACTTGACATGGTTTACATTCTTCAAAAGTTTCTTTACCTTTCTCAAGTTGATGTATTTTAATTTTTAGTTCAAGTACTTCATTTTCTAATTGGTTATTTATGTATTTTAGTGATTTGTTTTTAGCCATAACTTGTTGTCCTAGTTTGCATAATCTATTGTATTCACTATCTAAGTCTTTTTCATCTAATGATAAATTTTCATCACTAAAATATTCGGTTTCGGAACGTACCTCACTTGATGTTTTAGCCATGAGACACTTTTCTTCCTTTGTTGTTTCTTTCTCATCTTCATCGCTATCACTCCAGGCACCTCCAACAAACGCTCTTTGATTTTGATCTCTTGTCATCATTGGACATTTTCCAATAAGGTGATTCGGATCACCACACTTGAAACATTTTCTTTCATTCTTGCTATACTTGTCATCATTATTCTTTTGAGATGTTCTTCTTTCATCATGTGGTTGTCTAACGAATCTTCCTCGCCTTTTGAAGAATTTCTTGAAATCTTTTACGGCCATGGCATATTCTTCGTCTTCGCTTTCGGAAGATGAGCTATCTTCGTTTTTGGATTCCTTTCTAGCTTTCAAGGCGATTGACTTGCTTTGCTCTAGTTTCCCTTTAACCATTTCGGAGTCCTTCTTTATTATAGCTTCGTAAACTTTTAAATTACCAATTAATTCATCAAGTTGTAGCGTTGACAAATTCTTCGATTCTTCAATAGCCGTCACTTTAGCTCGCCATTTCGGGTGAAGAGCTCTAAGAAACTTCCTAACAAAATTCTTACTAGAGAAATTCTCATCAAGTGCTTTTAAACTTGTGATTATGGTGTTAAATCTAGCAAAAGCATTATCAATTGATTCCTCGTCCGGAATCGTGAATTGCTCATATTGTTGAACAAGTAGATCTATTTTGTTATCTTTGACTTGATTATTACCTTGGTGGGTTATTAATAAAGAGTTCCAAATTTCTTTTGCGGTTTCACACATAAAGATCCTTTCGTACTCTTTACGTGGTAGCGCATTGTAAATAACCATTTTTACTTCATTATTTTTAGCAAGTTTTCTTTTTAAATCATCATTTTGTTTTTCAAAAGGTACGATTTCATCTTTCTTAGTTTCGGGGTTATTTTGAATAGGTAAAAAATCACCATTGGTAATAATATGCCAAAGATCTAGATCTTTTGATTTCACATAAGTTTCAAATCAATTTTTCCAATATAAAAATCTATCACTTTCAAATAGTGGTGGTCTTTGCATTGATTGCCCTTCTAAATATTTTTCAGATTTCATAGATCGTTACAAGTTTTAAAATACAATATATTTTAAAGATCTTGCGAGACGTGGCTCCTGATACCAATTGTGGAAAACTAGAAGGGGGGGTTGAATTGTTTTACGTCCTTTTAAATTTATAAACACAAGTTTGTTTTAAAAACTTCGATTATAGTTTATGTGAATTCAATACTTGCACTATATGAACAATTGTATGGTAACTAACTAACAAAACTAATATAGTGAAAGTAAATAAATAAGTAATGAGAAGAGTTAGAAAGATCAAACCACAACACAAGGATTTATAGTGGTTCGGCTACAAGGACACCTTCCTTGTTCCTACTCCACTCCCCGATTCACCTACTCGAGAGTTTTCTTCACTATGTCAACAAACTCCCTTTTGGCGGAGAAAACCTTACACACCACACAACTTCACAACTTGATCACGCCTTCTACACAACTTCTTCACACCAATATACTACACACCAATTTTCTTCACAACTATCTTCTACACACCAATCTTCTACTTCACACCTATCTTCACAACTATCCTACTTCACTACTTATCAACTTCTATTATCTACACAACTAATCACAAGCACAACACAATATTCACAAATGAATATATATATATATATATATATATATATATATATATATATATATATATATATATATATATATATATATATACACACACACTATGCACAACTATTCTTCAACACTTCTTGAGCTTGGTTGTAGAGAGAGTGTTCTTCTTTTGCACTTTGGATGAGAATGGATGATTAGAGATTGAATCACTTGAAACAAGGATTAATATACTAATGATCAAAGGGTTTTAGAGAATGTTTAGAGAGTTATAGATCTGAAAATTTTTGTGCAAAAGGTGGGGAAAAATTCCAGAATTAAGGTGGTATTTATAGGAGAAGAATTCTGACAGTTTCTGACAGGGGAGCCTGGCCGGTCCCCTTAAATCATGGCTGGCCCCCTTAAAATTAAGGGGACCGCCCCTTATAATTAAGGAGGCCGCCCAACTGTAACGGCCAGAAAACTTGTCTTTTAGTGGGGAAAGTTTATTTGGTGAAAAACTAACTGATTTTGGTTAAATATTTGAAATCATATATTTAGTATGATTAAAACATTTTTCTTTATTACCAAAAGTGTTTTTCAAAAAATATAAAATATGTTTATACATTTAAATAAACTTTGTATTAGTTAATTAAATATCCCTTTGACCATGAGATGTATTAAGCACTTGTTTATCCATACCTTAAGTGATTAAGTTGGATATAGTGATATAAACTAGCTTAATACTTGTTTACGTAGTAATCTTACGATTGACGAGTTTACATTTTGTGATTGTCAAAATATAGAGATATCGAAAAATATAAATAACGTTTTCATACATTATTTATGTAAACATAAAATAAGTTTAAGCTTTACAATGCAAACTATATTTGCTTCAAACCGTCACACAGACAAGAGTATGCACGGTTTCTAATTTCTTTTTGTTGAAAGGTGGCTTCAAGATCTTGGAAAAGAGGTGTTGGGTAGGTGACGTTTGTATATCATTTTTGAGTTTTGATTTTCCGTTTAAAGTCTTACCGAATGAAAGAAATAATTGAAACAAAATTGTTTTGGTTATTTCTTTATAAGGTTCGAAGATTAAAAAGAAGATTTGTAGCCTTTTATTGGTTAAGTGAATCTTGATAATGGATTAATCCTGATTTTGTCAATAACACGTACCCCAAAAATAACTATTAGCCAAAATACTACCAAGAATTAACAATAATCCGAAATAACAAAAAATTGTAACACTCATATTTCAGCTAAAACAAAACAACTTTTCAATAATCGGATTAATGCTACTTGTATTATAACCTATCCAACCCAACATTAGTGCCAACGGCCCATCTCAAAAGATAGTAACACTAAAATTACAAAAGCCCAGTCCATGATCTATCCTATCCAAACCGATCCAAAAACCATACATACCCTAATCATTTGTGACAACCCTAATCACACATAACTATCACCAGCGCCCCCATCTCCTTCTCTCTTCTGCTCTTGATCGCACACCACACAAACACCAACTTCAATCTTAAAAAAAAAAAAAAAAAAAAAAAAAAAAAAAAAAAAAAAAAAAAAAAGCTTTCTTGTTACTTTCAAACCCACGAAAACACTAAAGCACAAATATGTTAGAATTTTCAGTTCGAATGCGGCTTCAAGACCTCATAGAGGTCTTGGGTAGGTATACTTTGTTTGCTTTTGTTTCGTTTTATTTTGAACCGAACGAAATGAAAGAATGAAACAGAGGTTTTGTTCTTTCATTACATGTTTCGGATATTAACAAGAAGCAAAGCTTCACATAGATATATGATTTTTTTTTTTTTTTTTTTTTTTTGTGTTTAAGATTTATTTTGGTTTGGAAATATCTTGTGAAACACAAAAAAAAATCTGAGATCTTGTTGTTCTTTTAGTTTCGGATCTATGATGTGTTTTTGAATAAAACTTGTAAAATCTGTTAAAGATTTGTAAACAAGTTTACAAAATCTGAGATCTTGGAGTTGATGTGTTGAGATTTGTTCTTGTTGTATGGTTGATATGAAAAGTTAGACAAACATTTATATAGCAATATAGATAACTGACATTTTAATGTTATCAATATATTTTTTTCAATTCATATGTTACAAGTACTTGGTGATTAGTATTACGAGCGTTACAAGTTTTCCCATTAAATCACTTGTTTGGGCAATATTATCTTACTATTTGATTCAATATATATTTTCTAAATCGATACGATTGTATTGTATGTATCGCTCTCGGTTTTGCAAGATGCAACCTTTCAAGCAATGGTACATAACTTCGTATAATCGCTTAAGGGTTTCATCCTACAATCAACAAGTAAAAAATATTTTTGTTTGATATTTTAGCTCTTTAACGACCCAACTTAGTTAGAAAATAGATTGATTCAATACGTATAATGTATAATCCAATAGTTAATGTCACGTTTTGTTTTTTTAATATGTACATTATGCATTGTTCATTGTGAATTGGGTTTAAAGATGGATGAGTTTTAATGGAGGGTTGCAGCTACTGTACATTGTGCTTAAATAGTTGTAATTTTTGGTGAATGGGTGTTTTTAATAGCATTAATGATGTGATTATGGAATTTTTGTCTGAGAATGATATAATGCTTATTTTTGTTGTATAATATGTTTACTTTGTTGTAATTATAAAAATTGAGTGCATTAAATAGGGGTTGTACATTATGTTCTAATAGTTGTAATATTATGTTTAGGGGTGTTTTTAATGGTATTTAATGTACAATTTTATGCTTTTGGTCTAAATTTCGTATTATGCTTGTTTTGCTTGTACATAATGCTTTGTTTGTTGTACTTTTGAAAAATCCTTGCTTTAAAGTGTTGTAAACATTGCATATTTTTTTGTACATTTGAAATTTTTGGAGAGAGAGTGGTTTGCCTATTATATGTAGTATAGATTATGTACGATCAGAGCCTTTCTAAAAAAAATTATGTACGATCAGATTTCATAATTTTCAAAGAGTAATCATGACTTAAAGTCGATGTTAATTAAAAACAAAATGAATAACTTTGACTATACTATGGACTACCCAAAAAACTTGGAAGGCATGGTTTAGTTGTCTCAAAACTCCAGTCTTCCAGATGTCCAGTAATCGAGTTTGTTTTAAGCTATACAACTATAAAAGTTTATGGGGTGTAGCTAACTTTTTATAAAAAAAAAATTATTAGCTTGTCAAATATTGTAAAAACCAATGATCGTATGTAGTTGCGGCTTGCAAACTTAGAGAACTCAAATCACAATGTATGCATTGCAAGCAACCAAAGGTGACCATATATAGGCTTTTAAGGAATTCTACATGCCTAAGTCTAATTGAGTCTTCTCGACCATAGGCTATGTGGGATGCTCAGATGTCAAAACCCAGTTTATTATAAGCAATTGGTAGTTCGCTGGGACTATGTAATGAAACCAGCATTAGATGGAGGTGGAAAGTAAATAAATATGAAAATGTCATGAAACCAGCAGCATTGGTCCTGCAGATGCTTCATTGTTCCCGTCAAACTCAGAAAGAACATCAAAACCATGCAATTTCCAGTCCAACAACCACACTGTTCAAACAAACATTACCATGAACCTGTACAAAAGGTCAGATGTCAGCTCTCAAGGATCTTAAATTGCTTACAAAAGACCTGTTAACAGCCTATATTACACACATGACAATGGATCTCTGACAAATACAACTTTAAGTATACGTTCATGATCAACAGCTTTACTTCACTAGGTAAAATAAGAGATTAGTATCTCGAAGGAGTCTACTTCAAATAAACATTTGCATGTCTACATTCTTATAAGATGTTAAGTTGTGAATCCACTGACAGAATATAACCCAGAAATAGACACTTGCTACTGTAAAAAGCAGCACAGTCTTGGCACCATTTTCTATTAAGTGTTTAAAGATATCTACTCAAACATAAAATATTCGCTACAGCCATCATTCTTTTGCACTTGCAAACTCTATCATCTTCTGCGTCTTTTCTCCCCTATATAACAATTTATCAGCTACTTTTGCACTTGCAAACTCTATCATCTTCTGTGTCTTTTCTCCCCAATATAACAATTTATCAGCTCCTTTTGCACTTGCAAACTCTATTATCTTCTGTGTCTTTTCTCCCCAATATAACAATTTATCAGCTTCTTTTGCACTTGCAAACTCTATCATCTTCTGCGTCTTTTCTCCCCAATATAACAATTTATCAGTAGGAAGGCTTGGGAGAGTAGGAAGACGGCTTGGGAGAGTAGGAAGACTTGGGCCCTGTATAATAACAACAATTCAAACTCTTAGTAGTTATTTCTTGTCATTGTTAAGGTGCAATAATATAATCAAAATGGTGTGGCAACTTTACCTTGGCTCCAATCAAGTGTCAATAGTAATGAGCCGTTTTGCAAGCCCATTCTCCACTCACTGCTACCTTGGGTCATCGCATGGAATCCTTGTTTTGTTTTCAATATAGCTTTGTTGGACTTATCAAAGAATCTTGCTTCAATGACAAGCATGCCATCGATCGGTACAGCCATGACAGATTTCTGCAGCGAGAGTGGGCCAACATTCATTGGGGAATCACTTTTGGCTTCAAAGACGATGGCCTTGTAGCGATATCGTATAAACTCATCAAGTTGATCAAGTACATTTCCATAATATGCAGTAATATGTCCATACGACACATCAGACACATCAGACACATCAGACACATCAAGCCTCAACTTTATAGTCACGTCTACGGCATCTTTCAACGCGATGTAGTCCATGTCTATTTCTCCATCAATACTTTTAAATTGAAGAGTACCACGCTTAAGATTTTTTCCATTGACCCAAATGTCCGATAAGTCTATCGGTTGCGAACAATTGCACATCAATATACACTTATGAGCTGTAGTAACAATAAGTCTCGTGTAAATCTTAAGGACCGATGAAAATGGAACTAAATGGCATGGAGTAGGACTCCCGAAGTGTACAACTTCAGTGTTGCGTATTGTGATCGTGTCATACCACTCACGAAAGAAATAAACAACAGAACCATGTTCATCAGCATTTAATTGCAATCGGTCATCAGCGAGTAACCCATCCGTGTCGACCAACGAAATGATCCCAAACACATTTCCCTTCTTAAAAGTCGGATCTGAAAAGTTGAGACTCATTGAAAATATCTCAAAGCGGGGGTTTACTCTATCAAGCCTTATAAAAGAACCAGTACAAATTAAAAACAAAATATTAATTAACTAAAGATAACAAAATTGCGTTAAAAAGTAAAATATATATATATATATATATATATATATATATATATATATATATATATATATATATATATATATATATATATATATATATATATATATATATTATGGATAAGATATAGTTAGGATCGAGAAATCGATTGGCTTAGTGGGTCATTTACAAAGTTAAACACGGCTCAAGACACATTATAAATGTTGATTAACATAAACTTCGCATTTTGCAACTACTCAATTTTAACTTGATACCGTTTGTTATGATCAAATTTTTTAAAAATTAAATATAGATATTTCTAAGGGCAAATTACCTGAAAATGTATTTAACTTGCCACTTTTTACCATTATATGTAGCTATCTTTTTTTTTTTCCTATTGTGTGACTAAACTTTCGAATTTTGTGCATTGTGTGTATTTTGTGACTTTTTAGCCTTGTAAAATGACTATTTTACCCTTCGAAATTTTGAAAATGTAAGAGTAAAATGGTCACAAAATACACACAATGTACCTGATTCGAAAGTTTAGTCGCACAATAGGAAAAAAAAATGGCTACATACAATGAGAAAAAGTGGCAAGTTAAATACATTTTCAAGTAATTTGCCCTATTTCTAATTTGAAAAACACAAACTACATAATTTCACTTATCGCTAGCCACAAAAAAAATTTATCTATAATAAAAATACATCATGCCACAAATTTAATTGTTGGACTTCTATATGGTTTTAGCCTTTGAACTTCTTTTGCACATACAGTCGTTAAAAAATGGTTTTGGGTGACGTTGGGTCAATTTTTAAACACTGATTTTATCAATTCATAAAGCAAAATGGTAGTTACCTTGTTTTTACCCTTGGAGGAATGAGCTCAAAACCCCTAGATCTCGTACGCGTCAATGCGACTCTGGAAGATCCTCTCGAGGATTCCTACGCCATAAAAGTTCAAAACTGTTTATATAATGTGGAACTAAGACTAACTTTGTTTAATGCAATACTTACACTTGTTATTTAAACTTAACTTGATTTTCAAATAATAATAATAATAATGGGTAATAACTATAATCATATATTTGAGATGCATCGACATGAATTAGATGCATCTCTATTCATTTAGATGCATCCCAATTAGTTTCAAAAGTAATTTTGAAGTGAAAACAATGCAAATTAGTACTTGCAACAAATTTGACCCGCAGAGAATGAAAAATACGTAGGATTTTCCTAACTTGCTAACATGCATCTAATATATGTATATGCATCTAATTTTTAGCTAGAAAATATATTATGGTGCATCAAAAAGATTAGGAATGCATCTAAATCAAGTCGATGCATCTCTAATATTTGGTTATAGTTATTTCTCATTCTTCTCATTTTAAGAATTGTTTTCATTTGATCGTAAGTTATAATAATAATAATAATAATTTCTTGTAAATCCTATTATTTTCTAATGAAGTGATAATAATAATAATAATAATAATAATAATAATAATAATAATAATAATAATAATAATAATAATAATAATAATAATAATAAACTTTTTAGTTTACTCCTTCAAAGTAAATCATTTAGACATGAACTGATTCAATAGTATGGTATTGTATTTTAATGTTAACTGAAATTAAAGAACATAAACCCAAAAGATGAAAGCCTACCGGAGTGATCCCCAACAGATGAAAGCATTTTTCAATTACCGCTTTAGTTGCATCACACAAAAAAAATTTGAACTTGAAAGTCCTTAAGTCCAGAAACTCCATAACCTGCCAAAATAATAATGTCCGTTAAAAAATCAAATTAATTTTTAGAAATTTAACATAAGAGAACCAGAATTTGAATTCAGTATTGTGTGAAAAAAAAAAGGCATTTGTTAACACAATATATCAATATGATCTGATTTCTCAATTCTCAAAAGCAGACCCAATAAAAAACTTCCAAGACAAAAAATCATCACGTTTGCCATTTTAAAAATCAATTAAACTTTTTTGAAAAAGAACCATCAATATTGTATAAGAGCAAATTAAATTCAATATTGTATGAGAAAAAACACATGCAAGTCAATGTACCTCGGAGTAGTAACTCATAAATTTCTTACATAAAATCCAGATGTATTCACACACCGGATGTAGCAAGAAAGTTGCACAAGCCTCACGAATAACCTGGAAAAGAAAGTTAGATTATTAATACAATAATATACCAATTCTCCACTTCAGTTTTGCATCTACATTTGTGAAATGTCTTCGTTTAGGCATGTATATTACTACTGAATATTCAGCACGAAGTATGTTTGTCTTACCTCAGTGAACTGTACCAAGTGTAATGCTAACTCACGTTCCTTGCTAAAACACTCCTGTTGGGCCAAGAACAAGAGAGTAACAATAAAATTGGGGCCGAGATTAAAAAGTTGTAACATTGAAACGAAAAGAAAGTCTTACCTTCGTATCCTTAACCGTGCCTCTACCACCAGAATTCTCGAAAAGTGAAGAAATTAGAAGTCGTGTTCTAAGTAGATATCCGAAAGTATTTCCCTAATTTTTAGAGGATTAAGGATTTCCAATCAATGAACAATTCAATATACAATAGCATATAATATCAGTAAAAATACCTGTTCATCGAGCATGTCATCCACATTGAACGCACATTTCGCCAACCTATGGGTCTTCAAGTATGTATACCTGTTAAGAACACAAAACGCAAAACTATAAATATGGATAAATACGAAACTCAACCTAAAAGTAGGGTGTCTCGTTTTATAAGACAAGAAATATAGCTAGTGTTACATTGTTGAATTCATTATGAAAAAGAAAAAAAAAAATTGTAAATAAAAAACTGACTACAGCAAGTTGATAAGGAGATAGCATTAAGATTACTGATGATAATAAGGTACAATAAGCGTAAAAATGAAGATAAAAGCGTGAAATACTTACTTAATCGCACATTCCCAAGAACCCTCACGAGTATACCCAACAGCAACGCCTGGTTAAAAGAAAATTTGTGAAATTTAGCTATGTTAAATCAATCCCGTTAAAATAGTAATGGATTTGGGGCATCATTAGTTGGTTAAGAAAAATATATAATTTTATGTAAAAATATAACAGGTAGAAAGCTAGATTGCTTTCTAAAGGAAGTTGAATGATATTTACAATAAAATATTTTTGGTAATCACATTTTTTTCACAAAAATAAAAATATATAATAAATGAATAATATATATACCTAGTGTGAGAAGGGGTTCCACTCTGATATCACTTCCGTATATGTTCCACAAATCAGCGAGCTTCCCTCCTTCAACACTTGAAGTGCGGTACCCACAACAAACTAATCTAGGGTTCCACGCACGTGTGAACCAATCTTCACTTTTCGCAGCCTAGAAAAAGAAACAGTGAATTTCTCCTACAATCTTCTTTTTTAACATATTATTTCATGTTGTGTAGAAGTTACTTACCTCAAAGCATTGTTTGATATATTCTCGACGGCGTGCAGGAGTGACATATACTATTACTTCTCTCCGCTTGTAAATTGCATACCTACATATACAATCAATGTTTACAAAGAGGCATACGCATAAAGTGACATTAAAGAAGATATCTTTTAATAAAAGATGAAAAAAAATAGCGAAAAGATAAACTCTGCAAGTTAATTACCATAAAGTTTCAAGATCTCTATATATATTGTGACCTTCTTCTCCCCTTACATTAAAAAGACAACTTTTTCACCTTCTACTAATAATCTGACATCCCTTTTGTTCAAAGTAGTTTTGTACTGCAATACGAGACTGCAAAATATTCTTAGTTCATACATGTATATATAGTATAAAACGTTTAAATATAACAAACATTCAACGTAACGGCATATTGACCCTCCCTATACTTTAGAGAGTACTTTTTTTTTTTTTTTTTTTTTTTTGTGTTTTTATTTTGTAATGTATTATTTTGTGTAATAATGTATTTTTTTTTATTTTTTTATTTTTTTGTGTAACATGTACAAAAAAAAAAAAAAAAAAAAAAAAAAAAAAAAAAAAAAAAAAAAAAACCTCCACTAGGGAGGATTTTTGTACCCATCCAATAGAATGGCCTCTGCTGACAGCAACTCCACAATAGTCAAGCATACAAAATAGCATCTCTGAGATGTAACTGAGTCGGATGTCATCTGCATGCAAGTCCGCATCGATAGCCGGTGTGGGGCAGTCTAATACTAGTGATTTCAGAGGTAAAACTGGTGCCCATGTGTCAATACCATCACTTATCATCTTCTTGATCCTCTGCAAAGAAAAGGTGTCCACAATAAGAATATCAACATGTGTTTTAAGAGAGTTAGTTTAGGAAGAGAAAAAAGAATACCTCGATCATCCATCCCGGAGATAGCCTAAAAGTGATATATCCCACGTCACGTATGCATAGTTTTTCTAACATCTTGGATTCCTTATCTTCTTTCTTCACAGCCTACAATAATACTAATAAAACATCACACCGAACCACTAAAAGTTAATTATGATATTACACATGATAATACCTCTAAAAGTTGTCGTGCAATAACTCTATGATTTTGATGAGAATGATCTGGATCTAATCTTCTCAAACTATGGCATATGGTCACGACATCCATGCTATAATAATTACCAAATGTAAACTTGTCATCATAATTCTGAATAAAAAACTCAAAAAATTACAAACAAAAGAGTAGAAATTACATACCATACGTAATCACCATACTTTTGACCGGGCCCTTCCAAACGCCCACACAAAAGATGACTCTTACTATCTAACTCAGGGAAAGCACGTTGGATTGCTTTATCAAATATATCTCTAAGTTCATCTGTTAGCATCGTTCTATGGTTTCTTGCTGGAGAGAATGACATTTTTGAACTAGAATGTGCGCACTTTGGGAATATCCACCTAGTAGAAAAAGAAAAGAAAATGTAAGAACTTTGAACAAAACATTATTAAAATGTTGCTTATGTTTCAATTACTAATTTCTTAATTTTATCCAAAGCTGCCTTATGATGAATAACAGCAATTTTTACTAATCAGTTATGAATATTTAAAACACATATGTTTGAGGGGTTGTTTGTTTAAAGCTTATAAAGAGGGGTTAATCGCCTTTTAGCTTATGAGACTTAAAAGCTTATATAAGCTTTTATCAAGTTATAATAAGCTTGTATAAGCTGAAAACCAAAGAAGCCATAAGCCGAAAACAGTGATAAGCGAAATCTAAAATTATTTATGATGCTCAAACTAAAAAAAAACAGCTTACCGGTGAGTATGGCTTTCTTTTTCTTGCGACTTGAGAGATTTTGATTAGGTTAAAGGGATGATCGAACAATAAATATCCCAACCAAACCGTCTTAAGGGTTTCTTTCTCTTTTGTCCCTGTAGGTTTTGAAATACATAGTATTGGCCCTTGCTTTCTTTTATCAGCTAACCACGAATTTTAACACGTTAAGGATAAAATTGTAGAGTGTTACAACTTACAACAATATTCTTTCATTCACTAACTAGCTTGTTGTATAAGTTAATTCATTTTTATAAAGACTAAATGAGTATATGTGAATAGCAAACGGGATTTATACGACATATAGTTTTAGTTTTAGTGATTAAAAAAAATCTAGAGGATATAAACGAAAAATAATAAAAGTTTGAGAATTTAAAGATTAAACATAATGTTTTTAAACCCGGTTCAACCGGTTGAACCATTTCGGTCGAAAAACGGGTCAATTTAAACCGGGTCAACCCGACGGATTGAGTCGAAAAAATGGTCAAATTAAACCGATTCAACCCAACAGGTTTGAATATTGCTCATAATTAATGGTTTCGGTTTCAAATTGAAACTGATTGGAGGTTGTAAGAGATCCATGGATCAGTTTTTAAGATTGCTTATGGGCAAGAAATTTTGCTTTCGCAGGCATTCAACAGAATCAAGTGGACTATAATTACACGCAATTAGTAAAACAGTTAAATCATTTTATGGTTAATTTAGCAAATACATTGAATAGTAAACCCAAATACTTATTGAGAATTATTTTGACTTGAAACCTCAAATACGTGCCGTCAATCAGTAAGACATGATAAATCATTGTGACTTGAATCTCGGCGTCGGGACACTCTCATAGAAGAAAATCAAGACTCTTTCACAAATCACACCTTTGAATTACTCATAGAAGCAAAAACATCCGGTGAACTGGCTCGAATAGATCCCACCCCTAGAGTGGCTTGCACTACCGTTTAATTGTATCATTTTTTTTATTTTTTTTTTATTTTTATTTTTTTGTATCTTTGTTCTAGCTTCTTATTAGTTTTTAATACAAATCGCCATTCAAAAAATACTTTTTGCGACATCATCTTCTTATATTTGTTATTACATCATATTTGTTATTGTCGGACAATAAAATAAAGTAAGATAAACTCACAATTCTTAGTTACAAAATAGTTATTTACATGTGTACACGTTACAAATAAAACATATCCACACGTGTACACGGGATACATAAACAAATGTGTACATGTTCAACAATAAACGTCACATACATATTTCTAATTATATATAGTCATAGTTGTATGCACAAACACATATAATTTTTTTTTTTTGAACGGCGGATTTTATTAAAACTAGCAAAAGCTAGCGAAAAGAACTACAAAGGGGGAATTACAATAGGATTACCAAGCCAATCTATCCATCTAAATTTACACTTAAGATTTCTAGATGAAATCCACAAGAACGATTGATGAACAATAGAATCCCAAATGTTTGCTTTCTTCGGTTTGGTTGGAGAGAAGATCATAGAGTTGCAAAAGTTCCAAATACACCAAAGCATAGTAGACACAATCCCTTCAATGATAGATCTAGCAAGCTTCGAAACTTTAGCGGAATCAAGCCAAGCAAACCAATCACCTATGTTGTGCAGCTCCGGAATAATCAAACAACACCAACGAGACAAACGTCCCCATAAAGCAAGAGAAAAAAAGATGATCAGTGCTTTCGGTATGATCGTTACATATAGGACATCAGAGGGAATCAACATCAATACCTCTCTTATCCAAATTGTCCAAAGTGGGGAGCTTATTAAGGCGAAGCTTCCAAAGAAACACATTAGCCTTGATAGGAATTATACGTGACCAACGAGTAGGAATAAGAGTACCTGGTAAAATCAAATCATCAATGTGATGTCTAGCAGACGAAACCGAGTACCCCTTGCTGCTAAGATCCCAATTCCAAATATCACTATTGGATGAAAGACTAAAATCGCGAATATCCTCCATCAACAAGTCAAACTGGAACGATTCGACCCCCCCCCCCCCCTCTTGGAGACCTTCTGAGAACTGAGGACCAGACTTGAAGGTTTAAACATTGAGCAACTGTACAACTTTTGATCGAATCCAAAGCATAAACACGCGGGAACTTTTCTTTCAAAGGAAACTCCCCACACCAGCGATCAGACCAAAAATTAATGGAAGCACCATGACCAAGAGACCGAGAAAAAAGAGAAAAAAGGTCTATGCCTTTATCACGAAGATGATTAATGGATTTGAGAATACAATACCAGGGGGTGTATGAGCTTTTGAGAACCGCCCTATTATGACCAATACGACCTTCAAACCCATGAATGTTTTTGATAATGATGTTCCACAAACCATTTGGGGACGTACGGAATCTCCAAATCCATTTGAAAAGCAAGGCGGCGTTAAGAGCAAAAATGCTTCCAATGCCTAGCCCGCCGGATGCTTTACTCGCGAGGCAAGACTTCCATTTAATCCAAGAGATCTTTTTATCATTAAAATCACCACCCACAAAGAATCTATTGCGTAAAGATTCGAGGTGATTTTGCACCGTTATAGACATCCAATAAAGAGACATATAATAAGTAGGAAGGTTACCTAAGACCGCTTTAATAAGAGACAGACGGCCACCCGCAGATAAAAGATTGGCCTTCCACCGGGATAACTTGGAATCAAATTTCTGAATCACTTTCTTCCAATTATCGCAACGACCCATATTGCATCCGACGGGGACTCCTAAATACATCATAGGAAGATTAGAGGTCTCACACCCAATAACTAGAGCCATATTTTTTACTTCATCCTCAGGGACATTAGCGCCAAGAATCTTGCTTTTATGAATATTGATCCTTAGACCAGACATCAAGTAAAAGCATCTAAGAATACATATTAGGTTATAAGCATCAGAATGAGACCACTCTCCTATAAATATAGCGTCGTCCGCGTATAACAAGTGAGAGACTTTAACATTGCCATGACCAATAGAAGCACTTTTGAAAAGCCCCATAAGATCCGCCTTTTTAACCATAGCATGTAAACCTTGTTGAAAGTTACGTATAAATATTAATAAGTAAATGTCTAGTATCGAACCCGAGACCTCGGGATTGCACACTTTACAAACAAGAATAATGTAAAATAAATATATATATGTTAAATGTGTAACAATTCGCATTTTTAAGATAACTTTTATTCCCGAAAATTTCACTATTCACTTTTTACTATTCACTTTTTACTATTCACTTTTCACTATTCATCTCAGAAATTTTTATTTCATATTCTCGTAAGTTAAACTATTTTAACGATAATCCGAGAGTTTGACGCTAGTCGGATCATTTCTGCGAAAATCACAAAGCCGTGTCCGAGATTTACTTTTAGGTTTAAACGTCTTTTCAGCATCCCGATATATCCATAAAACATTATAAACAATAGAAATATGATTTTCTATCATTTTATGACAATTCCAAAAGTTTTGAAATTTTACGTTTTCCAGTTCAGCGTTTTACGCGAGTTACGCGTTTTAGACCCGTGTTTCCAGTTTTTAGCAGGGTTTTACCACCCAAATGGAACCTACCACTCATTTTATATTTTATTATGGAACATATGGACATATTTAACAATACTTTCAAATTCCATAATTTTACGACACCCGGTTTTACGTTTTGAGGCTTAACCATTTACGGTTAGCATTTTACGGAGTCAAAACTATCAATATAACTAGGATAATATCATCACAAGCCAACTCATTCCCTCCTTATCCATGTGAACCGCCACTAGGGGGGGGGGGGGTTTCACACTTGTGGCTTGATCTTGACCCTTGATTCCTTAGATGATCACATGTGTACAACTTTGGCTCCAAGTAAAACTTGGTCACCAAGTGTTGGTAATTTCCTAGTTGTTTCCTAACCTCCTCAACTCACTATAAATACTCCCCTCCTCCCCTCATTTAAACGACACACCTCACCCTCCCCATCCTCTCATCCTTAGCTCATTCTCTTCCAAGTTTCATGCAAGATTCAAGTGCAAGTTCAAGGTTGAAACCCTAGTTTCTCTTAGATAATCAAAACACTTCCATAACCTCATATACTTGGTGATTTCTCTTGAGTTTGAATCCACTCAAGTCACCTCAACCTTCATCATCCATCTTTCAAGATTACAAGAGTAGAAAGATTGCATGAAGTGAAGTGGGTTGAAGCAAGTCTATCAAAGTCCTATCCTTACATGTTAACTTTCCTTTCTTTGTTGAAAGCCAAAAGTTGTAAGCCAAACCCTAACATGCTTCTTGTTAATTAATCATGTTCATATCATTTACATGTTATTCTTGCTATATTATGTCTTGTAGTTATGTCCATGATGTATAAAAGTGAGCAAAACAAGTTATTGTTATTGATTGTTAAAACAAGTTATTAAAACAAGTAAACTAGTGATTTTCTTGGAAAGACCTGATCAAAATGGTAAAAATATGATATTGGATTATTACATATTGTAGTAGAGGACCTAACAAGGAAACCGTAGCAACTTGAACCACCTAAAACGAGTATACGAGTCAAAAGTTATGACGATTTGAAGTTACCAAAACTTTGCGGCAAAGCTGCCAAATACCTTCTGTTACAGAAACTTTAAACACGCAAAAAGAGGCATTTCTGGTCCGATTCATCAAAAAGTTAAAACACGAAAGTTGTCCGGAATCACGTTTTCGTTCAGGAATAAAGAAGCTCGAGCCTTGAAAACGCATTCTGAGTGAGATATTTCTCAGTTTCTTAACAGCTATTTACATATATATAAGTCACTATATTATAGTTATACTTTAAAAGGAACAAGAGGTCTTATGACCTATAATCAAGACCACCACCATGGCTAGAGCCAAGGTTGAGTCTCATGACCATGGAACAAGGACCAAAGGTCATGGCTAGGCCATGACGAAATGACCATACCAACTTACATAGGCGTAAACATGAAACAATGAATTAGGCGATAACTTGAACAAGCAATTTGGATCTAGTTCACTTAAAAAGGAACCATGAGATATTACAAGGAAAAATGGTCATACAAGACTTATGAAACTACCCCTAATAACAATCTTCATGTACTAATAAACTTTCCTAAGTTTATTCAAATATCGGACATGTAACTTTTCGGATCGAAACTTATATCTATATATTTTATCAACTACTACAATAGTAGGGAGCCTCATGTGAGGAGTTCATTATGTAAGCCGTCGAGATGAGTTGTGGATTTACGAATTAAAGTGTCCTGGCTCCTCGAACGCTTACTAACATGACTTCTGAATTATGTCGGCGCGAACGGTAGTAAACGATATATAAAACATACATGTTTTATGAATCTTTTCTTTCAAAGACTTACAATATACATCATACCACATCATGGACTAAATGCAAGATATATATATAGGCACTACTTCATATTCTTTACTCCGATCCTAAGTCGCAACATTCGATTATATGTTGCTCGTAGAAACCTTCGCGATTCGACCATCACATTCACTACTCACTACATAACTTAAGGTGAGTTCGTAGCCCCACTTTCTATTATTTAACTATTTTACAAACCCATGGGGGGAATACATGCTATTATTTTTCTACTCGAACACAATGCTTTCTACTGTATGCTATCCGACTATGTTTTATTGTCACTAAGTAACGATTGCCATGTTCGAAGTCCCTATATCATGAACCATTAGTCACTACCTATAGTGAGCGCGAATATTGTGAATAGATCTATTGGGATTGACGGATCCCATTTGTGTTGAACAACGACGAGTTCACACAAATGCACTATATTTGAGATTTAGCGGTATAATGGCAAAAGTACCTTGATAGGGCTTCTATAATGCCAATTTTGTTGGTTCGATGTTAATGTTTTGGTTGCATGAGCTTAGTGAAATAAATAACGATTTTGTTTTCTAACTATGAGTGTGAGTCTATAGCTCACACTACGACATATTGTGTTCAAACGATTTAACTAAACTCTACGAATTCCACTCAACCCTTGTGTTGACCTCTCAAGCATGTATTTCAGGTTCATGACGATCAAGGATGGTACGGAAGGGCACGGATACTCAAAAGGGCTATAAATTTTATTATCATTCAAAACTCAATTAATGTAATTTGTAAACATGGAACCATCTGGGACCTCATTTTGTAATCTCTGATATTTATACAATTTGAATGATAAATCTTTTAAAACGACTCAACTGGAGTTCGTTTTCTATTATTGTGACTATTGTGCCGTCAAGTAACACCCAGTTCGAATTCCGCTGCAACCATGAATTGGGGGTGTTACAAATTGGTACCAGAGCCATGGTTATAGAGAAACGGGTCTAATTGAGACCTAAACTAGAACTACAATTACAAGCAAAAACATTTTATAGCCTTCCACTCTCCGTGTCTTCCATCCTCCAGACGATTATGGACTTATTAAGCATTTTATGCTACATGAACATATAAGTATATTTATATATACATTCGAGTTATTTTCAATCATTTTATCTAAACATATCTACACATGCCTATTCTATGGCATTTCGACACAACCACATTCTCCCAACCATGTTCCTACTCCAACATTTTATATCCAAGACATTGTAATGAATTACGATGGTCTTTTCTATTTTCCGGACATTGTATGATACAATGGTCTTAATCATTTCTCAAATGTTTTGAGTGACACAATGGTCTAATCTACTTCCGAGACATTGTGATTTGTGCAATGGTCTCTGGAATTATTCCACCACCTCATCAATATCATTTCATATGATATCAAAAACCCATCACAATCTATCGATTTCAAAATAGAAATATGAGATTTCTAAAGGACAAACTAATTCATCATCGACAAAAGCTGAACTTTCTCTACATTCATCAAAGTTTTCTTCTGAAACCTTCATTGTTAAAAGTTCGTGATCCTGGCCAAGGATGTTCTATTTTAGAACTACTTAAAACTTCCTTTCCACACACGTATCTACCCTTACTATCTTCTATGCAATGGAATATGAAAACATACATTACAAGTCTTGTATAGGCGGGACTTGCAACTGAAGGGTTTGACATCGCCTTTGTTTAGTGGACAGTTTCCCGAAAGCAACGGACATATCACAAATATACCTAATTTAGGTATTTGAAAATTTTATCGAACCTTGGCTAAATATAGACTAGTCACCTATATTTAACCTAGGGACAGTGGAATATAGTCTGACTAACTATATTCGACTTAAAACTTTCAAATACTGAGAATAGTTGTACTAGGGTTATGTTTAGATTGATTTCCTACTTGAACTCGATAAACCACCAGAATTCTTTAAAACGATCTAGAGACACGATAGTGTTTTACCACTCAGCAAAATCTTAACACCTTATTTGTACTACCTAATTTCATTCTTGAAAATCTTCATTTATGAGATAATCCGAACTACTATCTTGGGATAGTTATCAATTATTCTCTTCATCCTGTAGAAGTACTATCCTGTTTAGGTCCTAAGGATACCATCCTGTCATAAACCTTTAAAATCTCTTAAGATTTTCAAAGCAAACTTGACATCTCTACCAATATTAATGTTAAGCATACACTACACACTTCTGTTCATCAACATATCACATCATTATCTTCACAACCGTTACAACCACAAGCTCATTAACAGATCTTGATGCACTTTTAAAGCTCAAATCATCCTTAGTTACACCACAAGTATCCTCATCAGCTTTACAAGATTGAATATTCATTTTGTACTTTTGGAACACCAGTATCATCTCGTAATACACTACCTTGTAACTCACCGGCTAATTGTGAATGTTGTGTTGGGAATTCTTAAGTAGGATGATTTGTAATTATTTGAATGGATTGGGATGCCTTTTCATTTAAATAAAGAAATTGTAAATCACCGAACCATAAGTTTATATTTTCCCTATTTACATTGTTTGGGATGCCTCTCTATGTAAATAAAGAATGATAAACAAGTGGGCTTATTTGTATCCGAAATAACATAAGTATGAAGTCAATAAACACTAGGTACGACAACATATTACCTACTAGGCTATGATTGCAACTACTATCTCAATTCCTATTAATATTCGACTGCTATATCAATTTCCTTTGATATTCGACTATTACCATACCTCTCCTACATAAAAGTATGCCTCATCCTACACCATACACTGAAACGACAAATCAAACTACATCACCGGTAATCCCAGACTTTAGTCCTCATAAGTAACCACACCTTTTCATCGACACAACTCCAACATATAACACACATAGAACTTCGGGACGAAGTTCCCCGTAAGGGGTAGAGACTGTAACAATTCGCATTTTTAAGATAACTTTTATTCCCGAAAATTTCACTATTCACTTTTTACTATTCACTTTTTACTATTCACTTTTCACTATTCATCTCAGAAATTTTTATTTCATATTCTCGTAAGTTAAACTATTTTAACGATAATCCGAGAGTTTGACGCTCGTCGGATCATTTCTGCGAAAATCACAAAGCCGTGTCCGAGATTTACTTTTAGGTTTAAACGTCTTTCCAGCATCCCGATATATCCATAAAACATTATAAACAATAGAAATATGATTTTCTATCATTTTATGACAATTCCAAAAGTTTTGAAATTTTACGTTTTCCAGTTCAGCGTTTTACGCGAGTTACGCGTTTTAGACCCGTGTTTCCAGTTTTTAGCAGGGTTTTACCACCCAAATGGAACCTACCACTCATTTTATATTTTATTATGGAACATATGGACATATTTAACAATACTTTCAAATTCCATAATTTTACGACACCCGGTTTTACGTTTTGAGGCTTAACCATTTACGGTTAGCATTTTACGGAGTCAAAACTATCAATATAACTAGGATAATATCATCACAAGCCAACTCATTCCCTCCTTATCCATGTGAACCGCCACTAGGGGGGGGGGGGGGGTTTCACACTTGTGGCTTGATCTTGACCCTTGATTCCTTAGATGATCACATGTGTACAACTTTGGCTCCAAGTAAAACTTGGTCACCAAGTGTTGGTAATTTCCTAGTTGTTTCCTAACCTCCTCAACTCACTATAAATACTCCCCTCCTCCCCTCATTTAAACGACACACCTCACCCTCCCCATCCTCTCATCCTTAGCTCATTCTCTTCCAAGTTTCATGCAAGATTCAAGTGCAAGTTCAAGGTTGAAACCCTAGTTTCTTTTAGATAATCAAAACACTTCCATAACCTCATATACTTGGTGATTTCTCTTGAGTTTGAATCCACTCAAGTCACCTCAACCTTCATCATCCATCTTTCAAGATTACAAGAGTAGAAAGATTGCATGAAGTGAAGTGGGTTGAAGCAAGTCTATCAAAGTCCTATCCTTACATGTTAACTTTCCTTTCTTTGTTGAAAGCCAAAAGTTGTAAGCCAAACCCTAACATGCTTCTTGTTAATTAATCATGTTCATATCATTTACATGTTATTCTTGCTATATTATGTCTTGTAGTTATGTCCATGATGTATAAAAGTGAGCAAAACAAGTTATTGTTATTGATTGTTAAAACAAGTTATTAAAACAAGTAAACTAGTGATTTTCTTGGAAAGACCTGATCAAAATGGTAAAAATATGATATTGGATTATTACATATTGTAGTAGAGGACCTAACAAGGAAACCGTAGCAACTTGAACCACCTAAAACGAGTATACGAGTCAAAAGTTATGACGATTTGAAGTTACCAAAACTTTGCGGCAAAGCTGCCAAATACCTTCTGTTACAGAAACTTTAAACACGCAAAAAGAGGTATTTCTGGTCCGATTCATCAAAAAGTTAAAACACGAAAGTTGTCCGGAATCACGTTTTCGTTCAGGATTAATGAAGCTCGAGCCTTGAAAACGCTTTCTGAGTGAGATATTTCTCAGTTTCTTAACAGCTATTTACATATATATAAGTCACTATATTATAGTTATACTTTAAAAGGAACAAGAGGTCTTATGACCTATAATCAAGACCACCACCATGGCTAGAGCCAAGGTTGAGTCTCATGACCATGGAACAAGGACCAAAGGTCATGGCTAGGCCATGACGAAATGACCATACCAACTTACATAGGCGTAAACATGAAACAATGAATTAGGCGATAACTTGAACAAGCAATTTGGATCTACTTCACTTAAAAAGGAACCATGAGATATTACAAGGAAAAATGGTCATACAAGACTTATGAAACTACCCCTAATAACAATCTTCATGTACTAATAAACTTTCCTAAGTTTATTCAAATATCGGACATGTAACTTTTCGGATCGAAACTTATATCTATATATTTTATCAACTACTACAATAGTAGGGAGCCTCATGTGAGGAGTTCATTATGTAAGCCGTCGAGATGAGTTGTGGATTTACGAATTAAAGTGTCCTGGCTCCTCGAACGCTTACTAACATGACTTCTGAATTATGTCGGCGCGAACGGTAGTAAACGATATATAAAACATACATGTTTTATGAATCTTTTCTTTCAAAGACTTACAATATACATCATACCACATCATGGACTAAATGCAAGATATATATATAGGCACTACTTCATATTCTTTACTCCGATCCTAAGTCGCAACATTCGATTATATGTTGCTCGTAGAAACCTTCGCGATTCGACCATCACATTCACTACTCACTACATAACTTAAGGTGAGTTCGTAGCCCCACTTTCTATTATTTAACTATTTTACAAACCCATGGGGGGAATACATGCTATTATTTTTCTACTCGAACACAATGCTTTCTACTGTATGCTATCCGACTATGTTTTATTGTCACTAAGTAACGATTGCCATGTTCGAAGTCCCTATATCATGAACCATTAGTCACTACCTATAGTGAGCGCGAATATTGTGAATAGATCTATTGGGATTGACGGATCCCATTTGTGTTGAACAACGACGAGTTCACACAAATGCACTATATTTGAGATTTAGCGGTATAATGGCAAAAGTACCTTGATAGGGCTTCTATAATGCCAATTTTGTTGGTTCGATGTTAATGTTTTGGTTGCATGAGCTTAGTGAAATAAATAACGATTTTGTTTTCTAACTATGAGTGTGAGTCTATAGCTCACACTACGACATATTGTGTTCAAACGATTTAACTAAACTCTACGAATTCTACTCAACCTTTGTGTTGACCTCTCAAGCATGTATTTCAGGTTCATGACGATCAAGGATGGTACGGAAGGGCACGGATACTCAAGAGGGCTATAAATTTTATTATCATTCAAAACTCAATTAATGTAATTTGTAAACATGGAACCATCTGGGACCTCATTTTGTAATCTCTGATATTTATACAATTTGAATGATAAATCTTTTAAAACGACTCAACTGGAGTTCGTTTTCTATTATTGTGACTATTGTGCCGTCAAGTAACACCCAGTTCGAATTCCGCTGCAACCATGAATTGGGGGTGTTACAAAATGTATCGTATATATATATATATATATATATATATTTATGAACACTTAATGGACTAAATGGTCGTTAGTTGTTAACCGTATGGACTAACTATCGTTAATGACGAAAGATATGGACTAGAGTGTAACTTGGGAGTCAAGAAAGATCTAGAAACACCCTCTTGGGTGCATGGCCGGTCGAAGCCCACACCATGGGTCGACCCATGCCTTCCTTGTGCTCCAAGAAATCCTCTACTATAAATACAAGGCCAAGGATTAGGGTTTCACATCTTTTGTGCACACAAACTAACCCTAAAATCCTTGTTTTCTTTCTTTGTGTCTTGGCCGATCGGTTCAACCCCTCCCAAGGGATCTTGGATCGATTTTGGTTCTTCCAAAATTAAGTGTTTTGTTTACTTGCATCAAACCTTTATTCGTTGGTAGTTTGTGTGTACAAGAACGAGGTAATTACTTACTTTAGTAATTATCAAGAGATCGATAAACAAAACGGTAAGGGGTTTATCATTGATCTATTTGTACAAGAATCAAGGTTTATTTGAAGTGCATCGGGTACGTTTACTATTTATGTTTTAGTTAATCTTATACGTGTTATTACTTGATCCTAGCTTCCGCAATATGTGTACTTTGATTGTCAAACTCTAACAGTGGCATCACGAGCCATGGATAACATGTAATTGATTACTAAAACGTAATAAAAATCGAATCTTTAATTGTTTTAGATACATGTTTTTTCTAGGGTTTTCTTTAAATTTTTTTTTTTTTTTATAAAATTTTGTAACCCTAACCCTAATTTTAAGGGGGGGTCGATTTCCACTAAAAAACCCTAATTAGGGTTTGTGGTTTTCTTGATTATATGGTAATCATATAGAAACCCTAGGTCTTAACCGGTTTTTGTGAACGTACTTGTGACCTATGTGCTAATTGTTAGGTTAATCCGTGACGAAACATGCATGTTAGTCATGGATCTTGGTTGTTTGTCACATGTTTTTAAGTAGATCTAAAATTGGGGAAGACTCCAATATATATTAAAATCAATTTATATGCTATGTGGTGTGTATATTATCTTTGGCCTACGCAATTGATTCGTCAATGTATGTGGCTCCACTTCCATTAAGAAGGGAAGGCCTTAGGTGATTACATGCATAATTATACCTAGAATTGATTTTATTAGGATCTTTTTAATATGGTTTGCATGTGGCTAATTGTTTCACGTTTTATTATCGGTTGTTTGTTTTCTTTAAATTACTTGTTTATTGTTTTCTTAATTGTTTGACTTGATGTAAGCAATAAAAAGGGTGATTTTCATAAAGAAAATAATACGGACTAATAATTGTGAAACCCTAAAGTGATAAAGTAAGAATCTTGCAAAGGTCTTATGACAATCGTGGTCCGATTCGCACGGTAATCAGCTCCCAGTCGAGACTAGCAAAAATTCAAACTTTATTACTATTTTGAGATTGAATCCATAAACTTTTGCTTGAATGATGTTTTGTGCAAATATGCTTTTAAAATTAAGTCTTTTAAGATGATATTCATAACCGTGATTTGAAGGCTTAGAAAAGAGCCTTAGAGTCTGCCTTGGTTATCACAATCTTGAATATGTCTTAAACGAATTACTTTTAAAATCATATATTGTAGAAAGTCATCTTAGGGTTTTGGCATAAACCTCAAGTAAAACTTTGTGTATTAATTTCACGAATTGGTAATAAAAAGGTTTTGAAAACTTATGCTATAAAGATGAGTGCATGCATCTTTATACATATTTTGATTTACACATCAAAAATAAATACCCTTATAATTTAAGTTACATGCCATCTACCTATAAGAAACACTTGGAATTTTAATTTAGTAAACGTGAGACCTAGGCTAAATTACTATAACAAGGTAAAATTCTTTTAACGCGTGAGACCATAATTATAATTTTACATGTTTCTAAGGTAGACGACTTAATTAAGTTGTGCGTGAGACCTAGAACTTAAGGCATGAGATGGGATGAAACATGCTTACAAGGCAAATTGATGAATCAATTTGATGTAATTCCCATAATGATCTAGGAATTGGAAAACTTGTTTGCCAATTATTGTTCGACAGATTACTATCTTTTGTACTTTCACCACTAGCAGATCAACTGATGTGGTGGAACTATGTAAAGTTAGATCCTAGGTTTTCAAGAAAATTTTGGTGGTTATATGAATATAACTTTGGGTATTTTATTTTCTTGAAGATATTTATTATCGAAAATACTAATGTTTGAACTTTTATCTGTAGATATGGCTCAACCCGATACCCCATCTGTGATTTCTGCTTTCGAGAGTCATCTTGAGAGAGAGAAACTGACTGGAAAGAATTTCAATGATTGGTACCGCTCACTTAGAATTGTCTTGAGGTCGACCGGTAAAATGGACTATTTGACCGAAGAATGCCCAGCTGAGCCTGCTGCTAATGCACCAGAAGCAGTCAAGGCGGCATGGAGGGTGGAACATGCTAAGTTTAATGAGGTTGCTTGTTTAATGCTCACTAGCATGAGTGCTCAATTGCAAAAGAAGTTTGAGTACTTTTTCCCAAAAGATATGCTTGATGTTCTTAGGCAATCTTATGAGAAACCACCAGCAGTTGAATTGTATGATGAATTGGACAAGCTACATAACTGCAAGCATGGTGATGGTAAACCAGTTGAAGATTATGTGACTGAGATGAAGGAATCTTTTGATCAGCTTCACAGAATTGGATTTGGTTACCCTGACAATGTGCAAGTGCACTTGATCAACAGGTCCCTTAACAAGGACTTTGTTGGTTTTGTGCAGAACTTCAATATGCACTGCTCGGGGAAGACAGTATCTGAATTACTCGCATTGCTTATTGAGTATGAGAAAAGTCTACCAGCCAAGGTCAAGAATCCTACCCCGCAAGTGTTGGCAATTCATGGTGGGAGAATCCAGAAGAAATCGCATGTGAACAAAGGCAAAGGGAAGGTTAACAAAGGCAAGCAGGTCATGGCCTATCAACCTGAACCCAAGATGAAGCAACATCAGCCTAAGCAGAAAAAGGTGAATCCACCAAACAAGAAGGATCAGACATGTCACCATTGTCATGAAAAGGGCCATTGGAAGCGCAATTGTCCTCTCTATATTCATGACTTGCGACTTAAAAAGCAGGGGAATGAAGCTGGTAACCCCAGCTCATCAGGTGCGTTCTTTATGATTGAATTATTCACTCTTACTCCTAAATTGAATTCATGGGTATATGATACGGGATGTGGCATTCATATTTGCAATTCATTGCAGGGGTTTAGAGTTGAGAGAAAGCTGGCCTATGGACAACAATTCTTGCACGTTGGTAACGGAGCGCATGCAGGAGTTGAAGCTATAGGAGTTTATGATTTAGTGTTGCCTTCGGGCTTAGTACTATCTTTAAATAATTGTCATTATGCACCGTCAATTGTTAGAGGTGTAATTTCATTTTCATGTTTGTTGAACCTTGGTTTTGAGCATACTGTTTCTAGCAATGGAATTTCGGTTTCTTTAAATGATGTTTTTTATTTTAATGCTATTGCTGTGAATGGTGTCTTTGAAATTGATATGAATGATAATGATAATGCTTTTGTTAAAAATAATTCAATGTATAGCATCAACAATAAGAGAATCAAGAAAGGTCTGGATTCATCTTATCTTTGGCATTGTCGACTTGCTCACATTGGCAAAGATCGCATGAAAAAGCTGCAACATGATGGGCTTTTAGAAAAGATCAATGATGAATCATTTGATAAGTGCGAATCTTGCATTGCTGGGAAGATGACTAAGAAACCCTTTAAGAATAGGATTGAAAGGGCGAATGATCTACTTGGTCTTATACACACAGATGTATGTGGACCACTTAGACATGTGTCAAGGAGAGGTGCTAGCTACTTCTTAACATTCACGGATGACTACAGCCGTTATGGTTATGTTTATTTACTTAAACATAAACATGAGGTGTTTGAGACATTCAAAGTGTTTAAAGCAGAAGTAGAGTTGCAATTAGGAAAGAAGATCAAAGCTCTTCGATCCGATAGAGGTGGTGAATACCTGAGTCAAGAGTTTATAGATTACTTAGCAAATGAGGGAATTGTCCAGCACCTTACTTCTCCATATACTCCACAACAAAATGGTGTATCTGAAAGAAGGAATCGTACATTGCAAGATATGATACGATCTATGTTTAATCTAACAACTCTTCCTTACTCGTTTTGGGATTATGCCTTGGAATCTGCAGTTCGCATTTTAAATATGGTTCCAACAAAGAAGGTTGATAAGACTCCATATGAAGTATGGACTGGAAAAGCTCCTAATTTGTCTTATCTAAAGGTCTGGGGTTGTGAGGCGTATGTTAAACGTGACTCAGCAGACAAACTCCAACAAAGATCTGTAAAGTGCATCTTCGTAGGTTACCCTAAGGAAACTATGGGTTACTACTTTTATTACCTAGCTGAAAACAAGGTTTTTGTTGCAAGGTATGGAGACTTCTTAGAAAAGGAGCTCATATCTCAAGAATTCAGTGGGAGAGTATATGATCTGGAAGACGATCATGAAGATGTGACACCTTCTGAAAACACTAGCCAACTTCCTGAAGAACCTGAAAGTTTAGGTCCTCCACCAGAAGTTGAAGTGATTCCCGTTCGCAGATCTTCAAGATCTGTGAAGGCTCCTACACGTCTATGTCTAAACATGGAGTGTGATGACAACTTGATAGGGGATCTTGATGAACCTGCAAGTTATAAAGCTGCTATGAATAGTCCTGAAAAGGAAAAATGGCAGGGAGCTATGAATGGGGAGATGCAATCCATGAAAGACAATGAAGTCTGGGAAGAAGTAGACCTACCTCCGGGTGCCAAGCTAGTTGGGAGTAAATGGCTCTTCAAGAAAAAGACTGATATGGATGGCATTGTACATACCTATAAGGCCCGTTTGGTAGCTAAAGGCTATACTCAAACTTTAGGTGTTGACTATGAGGAGACCTTTTCTCCTGTAGCTGACATAAGGGCAATTAGGATTCTTATAGCCATAGCCGCTTACTATGACTATGAGATTTGGCAAATGGATGTCAAAACCTCCTTCTTAAATGGTCGCCTAGATGAAGACATCTACATGGCGCAGCCTGAGGGGTTTGTGAATCCAGAATTCCCAGATCGTGTATGCAAGCTTAAGAGATCCATTTATGGATTAAAGCAAGCATCACGACAATGGAATAAAAGATTTGATAGTGAAATTAAGAAGTATGGATTCACTCAAAATCTTGATGAGCCATGTGTATATCACAAAGCTAGTGGGAGTAATGTAATTTTCCTTATATTATATGTCGATGACATATTGATCATGGGGAACGACATTCCAAGTTTGGAAAAGGTTAAGGAATATCTTGGAAGTTGTTTTTCTATGAAAGATCTAGGGGAAGCTGCATTTATTCTGGGAATCAAGATATATAGAGATAGATCTCAGCGATTAATTGGATTAAGCCAAAGTGCTTACATTGATAAAATATTGAAGAGATTCAGTATGCAAAATTCCAAGAAAGGATATTTGCCGATGCAAGAGCAACATGGCTTGAGCAATAAAGTTTGTGCTTCAACACCCGAAGAGGTACAACGCATGAAGAGAGTCCCTTATGCTTCGGCTGTGGGATCTATAATGTATGCGGTGAAAAGCACAAGGCCTGATGTGGCGTTTGCTCAGAATTTAACCAGTCGATATCAGCAGAACCCAGGTGAAAAACACTGGACTGCTGTTAAGAATATTCTTAAGTACCTTAGGGCTACTAAAGAGATGTTCTTGGTTTATGGGGGTACTCCATCTGCAGAGCTTGATGTAACAGGTTACTGCGATGCTTCTTGGAAAGGTGATAAAGATGATACGAAGTCTCAGACGGGTTATGTCTTTGTCATTAATGGAGGAGCTGTTGATTGGAGGAGCAAAAAGCAGAGTGTACTAGCGATGTCTGCTACAGAAAGTGAGTATATAGCTGCTTCAGAAGCTGCAATGGAAGCTGTTTGGATTAGGAAGTTTGTTTCAGGGCTTGGGGTTATGCCTTCGATTCAGCGACCTATAAAAATGTATTGTGACAACTCAGCCGCAATCACATTTGCCAATGAACCTGGAATCGTGAGAGGCACCAGACATTTCCCGATTAAGCACCACTATGTCAGAGAACAAGTTGAGATAGGTGAAATCGAAATGCTCAAAGTTCACACAGATGAAAACTTAGCTGATCAATTTACAAAGCCTTTACCTGGCACCAAGCTTTATAAGCATGCTGAAGGAATAGGACTTAAATTAGCTGATAGTTTCATGCCCATTTGTGATTAGTATTTGGATAAAGGATGTAATGTACAATTATTAATATTTATTGAAATAAAATATTGGTTATGTTTATTTATTCATTGTCTTATTAATAATATATCCTATATTTGCATGTTTAAAATCCGTGAATAATTTATTATTCTAAATAGTCCGTTGTCGATTAATGATATGGGAATATCATTAAACTAAGACAATTTTGAGTATTGGTTAAGGATATACTTGAAAGTATATTGATGCGTAGTCATACCAATTTCACATGATATTCAATGAATTGAGTATTGGACTTAGCCCAATAATATGATTTAAATTTATTGTGAGAATCATATTTAATAGTTATCCTCAGACTTGAGATACCAGATAAGTGTCATGGATGTAGTGCATTTTGTGGAGCAATCTACCGCTTACCGTAATTGGAAGTCATAAGGGTTGTTTTCAGAATGTTGCAAAGTTCATGGGTTATTCTTGTAGTCAAGAGAGAATTCGCTCCTTCTGATTTGTTCAGAAGTTTAATACTGCTGGGCCCCTCGTAGGGTTGACAAAATGTTTGCGTGGCCACGCCCAAAGTCTATCTGGAATACGTTCAGATGTTTTGGTAATTTTGTTCAATCATAAAGAGACGAGAAACAAAATTTAATAAAGAACCTCACATCTTTATTAATGTAGTATTAGAGGGGAAAGGATAATAATAATGATGAATCATTAAAGGTTTTCCAGGAAACCTAGCTTGGGTCGAACTAGGGGCATTGGAGTGTTGCAAGACGCTAACCAGTGTCATTTTACTATTAATAGATATACGAGTGGGAGCTGTTGAAAGTTACGTATAAATATTAATAAGTAAATGTCTAGTATCGAACCCGAGACCTCGGGATTGCACACTTTACAAACAAGAATAATGTAAAATAAATATATATATGTTAAATGTATCGTATATATATATTTATGAACACTTAATGGACTAAATGGTCGTTAGTTGTTAACCGTATGGACTAACTATCGTTAATGACGAAAGATATGGACTAGAGTGTAACTTGGGAGTCAAGAAAGATCTAGAAACACCCTCTTGGGTGCATGGCCGGTCGAAGCCCACACCATGGGTCGACCCATGCCTTCCTTGTGCTCCAAGAAATCCTCTACTATAAATACAAGGCCAAGGATTAGGGTTTCACATCTTTTGTGCACACAAACTAACCCTAAAATCCTTGTTTTCTTTCTTTGTGTCTTGGCCGATCGGTTCAACCCCTCCCAAGGGATCTTGGATCGATTTTGGTTCTTCCAAAATTAAGTGTTTTGTTTACTTGCATCAAACCTTTATTCGTTGGTAGTTTGTGTGTACAAGAACGAGGTAATTACTTACTTTAGTAATTATCAAGAGATCGATAAACAAAACGGTAAGGGGTTTATCATTGATCTATTTGTACAAGAATCAAGGTTTATTTGAAGTGCATCGGGTACGTTTACTATTTATGTTTTAGTTAATCTTATACGTGTTATTACTTGATCCTAGCTTCCGCAATATGTGTACTTTGATTGTCAAACTCTAACAAACCTTCCATAGTAAGGATGAAAAGAAAAGGTGACATGGGATCACCTTGTCGAAGGCCTTTAGATAAATCAATCTCTTTAGTGGGAGATCCATTAACCAAAATAGAGGCCTTGGAATTTTGGAGACAACCTGCAATCCATGATCGCCATTTAGTACCAAAACCGAGCCGATCCAATATATCATCGAGATAATCCCACCTTAGAGAATCAAAAGCCTTCTCAAAATCAACTTTAAAAACCATGAGAGCTTTCTTCCGTTTGCGGTACCAAGCTATACATTCGTTCAAAATTAATGGACCATCAAGAATATTTCTACCTTTAATAAAGGCAGACTGTTCCGCACTCACGCAACTATCAATGACCGAACTAAGTCTATTAGCGAGAATCTTGCCAATAATTTTGTATTGGCACCCAATTAAACTGATAGGCCTAAAGTCAGCCACAAATTTAGGATCACCAACTTTAGGAATGAGAGCTATGAAAGATGAATTACATCCTTTAGGAAAACAAGCTGATTGAAAAAAGTCACGAACGAACCTAACCACATCGACTTGAATGACATCCCAAAAAGTTTTGATGAACATGAACGTAAATTCATCCGGGCCCGGAGCTTTATCTCCACCATAATCCCAAATAGCAAGTTTAATTTCCTTTATGGACACATCCCGTTCCAAATGATTACGCTGATCCGAGGTGATCATATTAAAGGAGACATCACCAACGTTGAGCCTGTTGTCACTAGAGCAAGAGAATCTAGTGTGAAAATGATTATAAAATTCGAACTTGACTTCCATAGGTTCATCGATCCAAGAACCATTATGAAGAATTCCTTTAATGGCACTTTGACGACGTATTTTCTTTAGCGAACTGTGGAAAAATGAAGTGTTTTCGTCTCCTTCAATGGCCCACTTCACTTTAGCTTTTTGGGCAATATCGCTAGCCTCTTTGTTCTTAATATCAGTCAAGATCTTCAAAGAATTGATATGTTTGACAAGGTCATCGCTAGTCGCCATACCTAAGTTGATCAGGTTATCAATACTCGAGAGACAAATCTTATGTTCTTTCTTTAATTTCTTATCCGAAATCTTTTTAGAACGACTCCAATCGCGGATAACACTTTTGAGATTTTGGAGTTTCTTTTTAAAAGAGACCAGCCCGTTGTTTTCCCCACTGTCATATTTCTTCCAAGTGTCAACGACCAGATCATGAAAGCCATCACATTGCAGCCACGAGTGAAAAAAGCGGAAAGGAGTTGGGCCGTAATCTGCCACGAATTCTTTGAGGATAATGGGCCGGTGATCAGGGATGCCTTTTTCAAGAATAGAACCAGTGACATTGGGGAAGGATTCAAGAAAACCTTCGATAATTAGAAATCTATCTAACTTACTCATCTTGGAAGCCCACTTGTTGGTCCAAGTAAAATGATATCCTCCCAAAGGGACATCAAACAGATTCAGATCATTGATAAATCGATTAAAAACCTCAGAGTGCTTTTCATTAAAGATAGACCCGAACCTTTCACTAGCATGACGGACCTCATTGAAATCACCCATGACAATGGCAATGCCATCCCAATTATTCATAAGCAAACAGATGGCGGACCAAAGAGCAGATTTACCATCTAAATCTTGAGGAGCGTAGAGAACTATGAACATTACCTTAAGACCAGATACCTTGCACAACGACATAATTATCCGAACGGATCGTTTTATTCATGGAGAACATCAATTTATTCCATATACAGATTATACCACCAGATTTTCCCCTAGCCGAGGAAGACGCAAAATCAAAAAACGAATTCCCCCAAACTTGCCTAAGAGCCCAAAGATCAACGCGAGTCGATTTTGTCTCCTGCAAAGCTAAAAAATTCACGTTATGAGAATGACACAAATTATTTACCCATCACCTTTATTTAGAATCCCCGAACCCTTGCACGTTTAAAGAAAGGACATTCATTTAAACGTGTTATTGTTCCCCATGTCCGCAATCATTTTTTCAAGCAATTCTTGACAACCATCCATATTGAACCCAAGAGCGATACCAACTTTAATCGTGTCCTCAACTTGTTGTAACATGGATATACCAACATATTTCTTGGCTTTTCCATCGCTATTCACCTGGGAGTGTTGGGAAAGAGGGAGAATTCAAACGCTCTTTTGATTTGCAAGCATCACTAACCTCATTGTAGTTACCCACATTCTCAGATTGAGTAAATCCCGGAGGAAATAAAGGAGTTCCCCGGTCTGATGAGGCATGATGATAATTCCCATTTTTGACAATAAGTGGTTCAAGGTTAAAAGGGTCACTGTTTGAAGGTGAAGGTGGAACAGTAGCCTTGACCTCCGAATGATCATCCTTATTTGAATGAGGCACGTAAGCATCATACCCCTCAAATTCATTATCTGGTTGCACTTTAATCTCATCATCCATATCACCTGATGAGTTGGAGGACTTATCATCAGGTACATTCTCGTCAGAATCACCAGGAGGAGCACATGACGGAACCCAACTGCATAACTCTCTCACCCTATAAGCGTATGTGACCCCAATTAAAGTAACAAGTACTGTGGATGCAAATATCAATGAAGTATGTGTAGTTTTTAAACATAACCAAATGCTAAACCTGTTAGATGCATCAGAATCATCGATGAAAAGAACCTCACCCCACTTCTTGCATAAACCCTTGAAAGTATCATTATGCTATGCTCTAAAAGGGATACCTTCAATTTCAAGCCAAACAAGACGCTCATTGAGAACAAAATCCTCATCACATGGTACAAGAACAGAAAACCACGACAAAACACCTTCGTGAGTGAGGAAAGAGTTTCGATCGTCCATATCATCAAAAGAAAACATAACCCATAAGCCACCAAGATACTTAACATCGACGCCTAAGAAACCTTCGTTGTTGCAGATGATTTTAGAATTTTCGATAGAACGAAAATCTTTATGACATCCTAAAATGACAAGTTCCATATCAGTGGTATCTTGAGAGGCGATGAAGCTAGTTCAGTCTTCGGCAATACTCCCCATTTTATCTCCAGAAAAATCGCCTTTGACAACATTAACAAAAGAATTGGGTTCAGAAACTACCTTCTTGGCAGACGAAGATGCCACAGCAGGTACTTTTGACTCAACAATTTTCTTAACAGGGATAGCATTTTTGGGGGTGCCATTGTACCTGTCAAATCTTGCAATATTCGCGTGCAAGTTGAGTTTGCCAATTCGAACCTTGTTGAGAGAGGCAATCAAATTCTCCTTGTTGTCAACACCGTTGAATCGGCAGAATCCAAATGATTGGCCGAACTTATTCTTATGTTTGGCAATAAACACATCAACGATGTGCCCTTTTTTACCACAAATATTTAAGAGTTCGCGCAACGAAAGATGAGAAGGGAAATTGGAAACGTACACATTAAGAGTGGATCCCATACGTTCAAAAACCGAACGCCGTTTTTTATAAGAAACCTCATGCCAATCACTATCAGCCATTTAGGAAACCGATTAAAACAAGAAGATCAAAACGAAAACCCTAACAAAACGAAAGTCCTACCTATGTTGTCCCACTTTTGTTGTCCCGCCTCTCGTGTCCCACCACAAGGGTGTACCACCTATGACGTCCCAACTATAGTGTCCCAACTTTGATATACCATTCGAATTGATTCAGGATTCAATTGTAATTATTTTGGATTGAAGGGGGTTCTAGGAATTGAAAGGGATTTGCGAATTGATAAATGATAGTGAAATAATCGTGAAATAAGTGGTGATAAGGGGTGATGATTGGCGTTTGAACCCGCCGGAACAAACACATATAATTAAACGTAAAGTTTACTATATACACAACCTAATGGGAAACTCACAAGTCCGACGACCACCACGGCCAGCCATCATCTGCGCTGTGTGCATGGACGTTATAAACAAAGGCGATGTGATTAAACGATTACCATGCCGCCATTTTTTCCACCGTGATTGTCACAATCATTGGGTTGCTCTCAAAAAAAGTTGCCCAATTTGTAGCAGTGCTAGGATGATTGCAAAAAATCCGCCACCTTCGTATATAGCATCAGGAAGTGGATCAACTAGACGAAATGTAAGTTTGTCTCATGGATATTATCGTCGACCAATTTGGTTGTGGTGGTACCAGCTCAAGGAACTAGTTGAAAACCTGTTTTACACGCGAGATCGATATATAGAATACTAGTGATAAAAAAAACTTAAACCAAAGGTTTGCTCGAAATTACGAATTTTGTACCTTTGCACAATATTAATTACGATTTTAGTATATAAAAAAATAAACAGTGTTTCCAGTGATCATGATGTATGTAACTAAAATAGGTAAACGGATGAGATTTTTCTTTTTCATGTTATCTGAGAAGAGTGACTTTTTTACTCGGTTATACGCGGCCTAGCGCAAGTTATTCCGCAACGGATCAAATACTTTCTTTGACCAACTCAAATGTGTAAATAAACTAGCACGGTACCTGTGCAATGCGGTGGCGGATACCCTTTGACTAAATTTTGTGGGAAGTAAATGTATTTCATTATATGTTTTTTGTAACAATATATTTTGGGCCAAGGACCTCATTATATTGTGAGAACCCTGCTGCAGACCTGCAGTTCCAATTGGGATTATTCTATAATTAGCAAATTTAATTCTGAATTTTTAAGTCTCGCTAATTATAGAATAGTCTCAAATGCATTATAATATTGTAGTATTGATACTTAGCTTAATTTTATAAAAAATTAATTGACAAGTGTGTTTGAAAGTGTAATAATTTGAATAATCAATTGTTTGAGTGTACGTATTTCATACTTTCATATGTTTTGATCATTTAATAGATACAACAACGAGAAGCTTTTAAGAATTGAAAATTATTTATGCTAGCAAATTAGTAGTTTCTAATTCTAAGTTACTCGTTTGAGTTGTCAATCGTGAGTATGTTGGATGCTACTATGCTAGGACATGAGAAATTTATCTTGTAACTCAAATTTCGCTCGACCAGCAATTGTTTTCTGTTTGTATTAAACTCGTTTTCTTTGTATTGCATGTGACGAAGTGTAGGTTCAATGGATTGTTTGTGTTGGAGTTGTTTGGTTTTGGGATTACTTGTGATTGCTGGTGGTATAAGGTGTATCTGTTTTTTCTTTTGTTTTGTTTTCTTTTTGGTTCATCATTATGGGTAATGATGATGAAGCTGGGGGATCAAGTGTTACCAAACTTAATCAGTTTGACCCTTTGTTCTTGCACAGTAGTGATACAAGTGGCATTCCTTTAATCAGTTTTAAATTGGAAGGCCCAGAAAACTATAAAGTTTGGTCAGCTGCAATTAAATTGGCTATTCATACTAAAAATAAACTTGGTTTTATAAATGGTAACATACCTAGACCTACTGATACTAGTTTTTTGCAAGAACAATGGGATAGATGCAATTCTGTGGTTCTTTCTTGGATTCTTGGTTGTGTTTCTCAAGATGTGTTTATGGGACAAATTTTCTCTGATAATGCTAAAACTGTGTGGGATGAATTGGCTGAAACATATAATAAAAAAGATGGTTCCATAATTTTTAATATGCATTATAAAATTCATTCTTTCACTCAATCTGGTGTTCCTTTGTCTGAATACTATCTCAAGTTTAATGCATTGTGGAGGCAATATGACTCCCTTGTGGATTTGCCTTAATGTACTTGTGATGGTTCAGACAAGCTCAAGAAACATAATCAACTCATCAAGTTGATGCAGTTTCTTATGGGTTTGGATGAGATATATGCTCCCATTAGGAGTATTATTCTCACCACTGATCCTATACCTGATGTTAAGAGTGCTTTTGCTACTCTTTCTAAAGATGAGTCTCATAGGAGTACTCCATCTCAGTCAGGTTCTAAGTTTGATAACTCTGCATTTGCATCTAAATCTAATCAAAGATTTAATGATTGGTCTGTGAACAAAAGTGCTAATAATAATAATAATTCTCAACCTAGAAGACTAAATAGGCCTAATTTGGTCTGCACTCATTGCAAAAGAAATGGACATACTGCTGATAGATGTTTTGAACTTGTTGGCTATCCTTCTAATTTCCAAAAGAAAAATAGTACTAATCAAAACAATGCTAGTAGTAATTCTGTTTCAGGGCATAAGGATAGGCCTGCTGGTTCATCTAATTCCTTTACAGATGATCAGTATCAAAGGCTTATGGCCTTGATCAGTGATAAATCTGGATGCAGTAGTATGCCTGCAAACATTGCAGGTATTAGCTGTGTTATTAGCTTTAGTCATTCTAAGTTCTTTAATCATAATACCAACATAAGCTCTTATAAAATGTATATTGGTTGGATCATTGATTCTGGTGCAAGTCAACACATGACTTATACTGTGTTAAACATGTTCAATGTGATTAAGTTTCCAACTTAAATATGACTGTTGGTCATCCTAATGGTACTAAAGCTAAAGTTACACATATTGGAAGTTTAAAATTAACAGATAAATTGGTTATACGTGATGTCTTGGTTGTACCAGGATATCAAGTCAGTTTGTTGTCTGTTCACAAACTGAATAAAAACAATAAGTGTAGAGTCATTTTTGATGAAGATGTTTGTATTCTTCAGGACTCTGTTCTAAGGACCCAGATGGGGACTAGTAATCAAAGTAATGGGTTATACTTCCTAAATACAGGTATAAATCTGAATAAAAGTAATAATTCTCAAGTTTGTTGTTTTTCAAGAACTATATGGCATAATAGACTTGGTCATCCTGCTGATCAAATTCTTAACATACTTAAACACAAACTTAAAATTGACAAAGATTCTAAAATTGATTCTTGTGATGTGTGTCATAAGGCTAAACAAACCAGAGACCCATTTCCTTTAAGTGAACATCAAACCACTGAAGTTGGACAGATTGTTCACTTAGATGTCTGGGGTCCCTATAAAGTTCAAAGTAGAGAAGGGTATAAGTACTTTCTGACAGTTGTTGATGATTTTTCTAGAGCTGTTTGGGTGTTTCTATTAAGGGGAAAACTGAAGTTTATTCACACATTGTTACCTTCTATAACTTGATTAGAAATCAATTTGATAAAACTGTAAAAGTTTTGAGAAGTGATAATGGTACTGAATTTGTGAATCAGAATATGGATAAGTTTTGTAAAGAAAATGGTATTCATCAACAGACTTCATGTTCGTATACCCCTCAACAAAATGGTATAGCAGAAAGAAAACATAAACACTTATTAAATGTGGCTAGAGCCCTCATGTTTCAGGGGGGATTCCTTTAAACATGTGGACTAAGTGTGTTCTAACTACTGCTTATTTTATTAACAGGACACCCACTTCTGTTTTGAATGGAAAGTCACCTTATGAAATGATATATAAATGTGAACCTAATCTATCTCTTCTAAAAGTGTTTGATTGCTTATGTTTTTCAACTGTTTTAAACAATTTAGACAAGTTTTCTTCAAGGTCAGAGAAATGTGTCTTTTTAGGGTATTCTTTTGATAAAAAAAGGTTTTAAACTGTTCAGTTTGGATACAAAAAAGGTTTTGTATTCAAGAGATGTAAAATTTTATGAAACTGTGTTTCTTTTTAAGCACAGTTCTGAAAAAGAAAATTATGAGTTTCATTTTCAAAATACTAATGGTCAAAAAAAATTTAACTCTGGCCTTGGATCATCACATGATCCCTATGATGATAAGAGAGAGAAAGAGTCTGTAGAGGAACCTGGAAAACAGATTCCTGAACAAAGTGAAGGCATAAACCAACCTCCACTTGGAGGCTCATCTGATGATATCATAAAGGATGAGGTGGTGCATCCTGATATCATAGTTGATGTCAACAGTGGAGGTAAGGAAAATGCAACACTTGAAGAAAATGAAAAACTATCTGAGGGTGATGATGATTATTATCAAGAATTTAATGATATGTTTCATGATGTTGTGGTAACACCTGTTGTAACACCTGAAAGAGAGGCTAATATGAGAACTTATACTAGAAAGTCTAGTAGAAAAACTAGTCAACCAATTAAACTCAATGATTATGTGTTGAATAGTAAAGTAAAGTATAGCATTAATAAATCTGTGAATTATAGTAATCTTAACAAAGAAAATTATGTGTTTTTTACCAATCTTAATAAGATTGTTGAACCAAAAACATATAGTGAGGCTGCTAAAAATCCTAAATGGATTGATGCTATGGATCTTGAAGTAGAAGCTTTACACAGAAATAACACTTATGAAATTGTTGAACTCCCTGCTGGGAGAAGAGCAATTGGTTGTAAGTGGGTGTGGAAAATCAAATATAATTCTGATGGGAGTGTGGAAAGATATAAAGCCAAGCTTGTAGCCAAAGGCTATAATCAAAAAGAGGGTATAGATTATGAGGAAACATTCTCACCAGTTGTCAAGATTGTTACTGTTAGAATTATTATTAGTATTGCTGTACAAAATAGCTGGCCTTTATATAACTTGATATAAATAATGCTTTTTTGTATGGTGAACTTGATGAAGATGTTTATATGCAACTACCTGAAGGATATTTTGATAAAAATGATAAAAGAGTGTGCAAGTTAAACAAATCCTTATATGGTTTAAAGCAAGCTCCTAGAAAATGGAATAAAAAATTAACTAGTGTGCTTAAAGAGAATGGTTTTCATCAAAGTAAAAGTGATTTTTCTTTGTTTACCAAGTCTGAGAATAATGCGTTCTTAGTTCTACTTGTGTATGTAGATGACATTGTTATTACAGGTAATAATGTTACTGAAATTGAAAAAGTTAAGCAGTTTTTGAGAACCAAATTTCTTATAAAAGATTTGGGAAAGCTCAAATATTTTTTGGGTATTGAGGTGTTAAGTGATGATACTGGATTGTGTTTGACACAAAGAAAGTATTGTTTGGAGTTACTCAATGAATTTGGTATGCTTGCATGTAAACCAAGTAAAACTCCTATTGATTCTGTTAATGTTTTTGATAAAAATAAGCTTAAAAGTATTAATAAAGATGAACCTTTGCTTGGTGTTAATAACTATCAAAAGTTAGTTGGTAAACTCATATATTTGACATTGACTAGGCCTGATTTGTCTTATGCAATTCATTGCTTAAGTCAAGCTATGCATAGTCCTATGTAGTCTCATTTAAAATTGGCTTTTAGAGTTCTTAGATATCTTAAAGAATCTCCAGGCAAAGGAATATCTTTTAACAAAAGTAATGATTGTAGTATGAAAGTGTTTGTTGACTCTGACTGGGCTAAATGTAAGATTACTAGAAAATCAGTAACTGGTTTTGCTATTTATCTGGGCAATAATCTCATTTCTTGGAAGAGTAAGAAGCAATCTGTGTTGTCTAGATCTTCTGCTGAAGCAGAGTTCAGGGCTATGTGTAATGTGACTTGTGAGATTATGTGGATCTTGAAGATCTGCAAAGATCTTAATGTACAGGTTAATACACCTGTTGAGATGTTTTGTGATAATAGCAGTGCAATGCAGATTGCTGCTAATCCAGTGTTGCATGAAAGATCAAAGCATTTTGAAATTGATCTCTTCTTTATAAGAGAGAAAATTTCAGATGGTGTTATCAAAACCATTAAAGTTAAATCTGAGAATAATGTTGCTGATATTTTTACAAAAGGATTAAGTGTTGTTGAACACATAGAGTTTTGTGATATGTTGAAGTTAAGAGATTTCTATAAGCCTTAGCTTAAGGGGGAATGTTGAAAGATAAGCTAAGGGCTTATTCTGTAATATTGCTATTCTTGTTTCTTTTGTTTTTATTAGTTTCAGGTACTACTCTAAGTTGAGGGACTGAAGGTGAATTGTTAGAAAGATGAAGGACTGAAGGAGCTCAAGAGAGTTAAGTCAAGATTCAAGACTATATAAAGATCGTATTACCTCATTAGTAGTAGTTCTGATTAGGGTTTTACTGTGTGCAATCTACACACAGTTGTTTTCTGAGTTGTTAGTTGATTTCTGTTTGTATTAAACTCTTTTTCTTTGTATTGTAAAAATAATAATGAATCAACCATGGGGTGGTTGGTTGGGTTGATTCTTAATAAAATCCGTTAGTCTGTTTAGTGATTTGATCATAACTTTGTATTTTTAACAATTTTGCTCGATAGTATACATAGAAATATTTTTTTTCTTAACCAATCTCGAATGCCATGCTAAGTATAATGTATGAGCATATATATGTTCATATCAAGAGTTAGTTCACAAACCATACCAAGTTCAAGTAGTGAAGCCGTGAATAGTGTCGATTGCCATCGACATCTATATGTGTGGCTACTATGATCTAACAAGTACCACCCACATATTTCTTTCAAATGATTTTCAGCTAATTTTGCGTTCACTCTTGGCTTTGACGAGTGCAAAAGAATCAAGCTCACGTGTATTAATACTAACACGATAGTGTAGCTAAGCGACTAACTCTTGAAGGTTACAACTTTAAAATTATTTGTCCGAATTTAAACCTTAAGCCATTATGCTACCCACGTCGGGACTCTTTTAAGCTATGGAATTTTTGTGTAGTCATGGTGTGTCCAGTGACGGAGCCAAGTTTTAAAAAGACCAAGTGCGGACCGGTTGCAATTAGAAACAACCAGAATTCAGAGTTCTTTACGAAAATTAACACAACATAACAGAACATCATGTTTCATGACACCCTGGAACACTTCAAACTCATTTTAATAGAATGATAACCTTGATATAACACTTACGAGAATTCAAACTACAAAATATCTATAATTCAAAGAAGTGAGAATGCAACTTTTTTGGCCCACTAAAACTCTAGAAGGTTATGATGAAGTTGGACATGATTTCTTTCAACTGAAGCATGGTGTTAGTAATGCTAAAATAAAGGATAGCACTTTAAATTCTTATAACAAGTGGAATATAGCGGCGTAACAATCATCATTAGTGTATGTATTGGTATAGATTATGATGATTCACATGCTATTAAACGTGTTATCAGAAAAAGCATTCCAAGTAGTTGACTTTTTAAGGTAATGCAACACTTTGAGTAGATTTACAAGCATTCTTTTGAAAAGTTATGTGAGTTCATAGACGGAGCCAAATGGGTCATACCCGATTTTAAGTCACCAAGTGTAAATTTTTTATAAAACATATTTTTTGTGCACCACCCAAATTTTACTTAATAAATTTTTTATATGACAACTTTAGTATTCATAATCATAAAAAAAAAAAAAAAAAAAAAAAAAAAAAAAAAAAAAAAAAAATTGTGCAACACCCAAAAATCCTGGATCCGTCTCTGTGTTAGTTTAAGCAATTAAAAAAAATACAGCTTTTAATATAAGCTAGGCTTGTCTAACAACAAAACTTATTGGAGCTTTCGAATTCAAAAGCTCTTATTTTATAAGATGCTTGAAATAATATGTGTATGTGTATATATCTTTGTTTGGATGTCCTTCTTGTGTTATTTCACATCCATAAACGCTAGCTTCATCTACTTTGTTAAATAATATATAAACTCCAGCTGCTGCAGCTCTTAGAAGCTCAAGCTCCTAAAAATTATAGCTACAACTTCAGTTACAACTAGTTTTGACAAAGATACTCTAAAACATACTCCTAAGCTCTAGCTCCCACTTGTGGAAATAGTTGTCAAAGACGATTCATAAACAGTGTGCTATCAAAATAACAATAGAGTAAACTACACCGTTCGTCCTTGTGGTTTGCGTTGACCGCAGCCTGTGGTCCTTTGACCAAAAATATTGCACCGTTCAGCCTTAACTCATAAACGTTATGCACCGTTTGTCCCTCCATCCAACTGGGCCCACTAACTCTCGTTAACCAACTACACGTGAGATACATGTGAGGGTATATCCGTCATTTTCATCACACCCATCTCATCACCACCAGATCTTTCACCCTCTCTCCTTCCTCATTTTAATCTTCAATAACTCTGTTTCTTATTTCATCTTATTCACTCATCTCACTCACACCAACCCAACATTTCAACAAATCTTTCTTATATCCCTCGTATTTCCCTTCTTTCTCTATCACTTATTAATACCTCCGTCCCAATTTATTTGTCCAGTTTTGACTTTTTGAGTCTTTCTTTGTCAACTTTGACCGTAAATATTCTTATTTGTGTTATATAATACTTGATGAAAATTATACAAATTAAAAATACACTAAAAGCTCAATCTATTCATATATTTTGCATCAAATATCAAATAACACAAACATATATATTTAAGGTCAAAGTTGACAAAGAAAGACTTTGAAAATCAAAAGTGGACAAATAAATTGGGACGGAGGGAGTATTAAATAATAAGAATAAATAAACAAATCCTTACATCTTCATAATCTCTTTATCTCTTTACCAAATATAAAAAACAATTTAACAAATCAAACCACCGAAAACAAACCCATCATTATCAAGTCATTAACCACATGCCACCACCACAGATCCAACCATCACTGCCACTACACTTGCAAAATCGTGAATTCGAACACATTGTTTCCTTGCAAAATCAGGTAATCTAATTTTCTTGGATGCACTTTACAGTTGGGTTCAAAAAACTAGGAGCCGATTGAAACCCAACACTCTTTTAAAGGATTATTTATTTATTTATTTAAAGATGTTTTGATGTTATAAATTAAGTGGGATGCATGTGAAGCAGGGGTGTTTGAATTTGTTATATTAGGGGATTATTTATTTATTTATTTAGATCTGAGTGAAATTAGTATATGTTTTTTGACGGTGAAATGATGGTTTGGAATAACGAAGAAAGAGACATAAAACAAGTGTTTTTTAGATCTGAGATGGTGGGTTTTGTGCAGCGGTTTCGGCGAGGTGCGATGGTTATCTACAGATCTGGAAAGATGAAACTCCAATATATTGATGCCTTGAAAAATACATGAATGAAACTCAGTTTGTGTGATGGATTATTGGATTTTTTTTTTTTTGTTGGATGAATAATGAAATAGATGTGAAATTATTTTTGGATGATCTTAGGTATTTTGTGATAAAAAAGATAATTTGATAAAAATATTTCGTTTTGATCAAGGATTTTTGTTGTTATCTGAAACTGGTCGGAAGAATAGGCGGAAAGTGACGGGTGTATTAGTAAGAATAAGTGGAGGAAGATGAAATAGAGAAATAAAGAGTAAAATGACGAATATACCCTCACGTGGGTATCACATGGCAGCAGATAACGAGCGTTAGTGGGCTCCGTTAGAGGGAGGGACGAACGGTGCATAACGTTTCTGACTTAAGGCCGAGTGGTGCAATTTTTTTGGTCAAAGGACCAACGGCTGCGTTAGAGGGAGGGACGAAGATGAAATAGAGAAATAAAGAGTAAAATGACGAATATACCCTCACGTGGGTATCACATGGCAGCAGATAACGAGCGTTAGTGGGCTCCGTTAGAGGGAGGGACGAACGGTGCATAACGTTTCTGACTTAAGGCCGAGTGGTGCAATTTTTTTGGTCAAAGGACCAACGGCTGCGGTCAACGAAAACCACAAGGATGAACGGTGTAGTTTACTCATAACAATATAACCTAAAATGAAAAAATGTATAAACTGAGTAGCCCATAAGGCCATAATGTTTCTCATCAATGCTTTTTATTTTGCACATTTAGACCAAGTGTAATAAGGCTTGGGCGATCGAGTCCCCGACCCATGTGGCAAGGCCAAAACTCCTCCCAACTTGGTCTCACTTATTACACTTGGTTGACAAAGACTCGGTTGACATGGACGATTTGGAGAAAAAAGGTCGCTCAACCGACCGATCCAGTGTGCTTGTTTTTGTGTGTGGTGCTTATTTAAAATGTATTTTTGCGGTTTTTTTTTTTTTTCTCTTTGTTACACACTTACACTACGTTAATTACAAAGTAGTCTTAAAAGGAAAAAGCTGAGGTGACTTGGAGTTGACGACCTCTTACGATGTGTTCTTGAGTTTGATTCATAAAAGAAAAGAAGAGAACTCATAATTACTTATCTTCCTCCCTTTTCCTCCCAAAAGTAGGAGGAAGATTTTATACCAAAAATACACTAGATCTTTTTTCCGGTTCTTTCTAGATCTTTTCTTTTCTCTTGTATATCAAGCTTGAGAACACAACATTAAGGTCCTTATTATACTTAGTCTTAACTAGTGATGAATAAAACCTAACTAAGAGGGCATTTCTTTTTCCTCTTATCTAAGGATATGACCCAATAAACATAATTTAATTTTTTTTTTTTTTTTTTTTGGCAATGAGACCTACTCATTTCTACTAATTCATCTATATATGAATATGAACTCCTCCCCATTAAGAGGAAATAATAGACGTGTGACTCATTATTTCTGTTATTAAAAAAAAGCCCTAAATAAGAGTTGGGATGCATTTGGTATGCCGGCATCAATCACAATGGGAATAATTTTAATAGTAGTGGTGGGGCCTTTGGTATAAAAGATCCATACCTTATCCTTTTGAGGTATATGAAGCATGAAACATTTCTATTATTCATTACCATAGCGGTGAGCCATATTATCTTAAACAAACACCTTTAATCACTTTCATAATAATAGTCTCATTCACATAAAAATACCAAACACACTTTAAGATTTCATGTTGAAACATAACTACACAAATATTATCCTGTAAATCATCAATGCACCACTAACAGAAAATTAGATATTCCTACTACTTCTGTTCAAATGGGCCCCATGACTCTACTATGTCCATGTTTTTCTCTTCCTAGTAGGTAGAGACTAGGGGTGTAAACGAGCCGAGACAACTCGCGAGCAACTCGAGATCGACTCGAAAAATACTCGATTCGACTCGATTTTAAACGAGCCGAGACAACTCGCGAGCTACTCGACTCGACTCGATTACACATTTACACCCCAAAATATATATATATATATATATATATATATATATATATATATATATATATATATATATATATATATATATATATATATATATATATATATAGGGGTGTAATCGAGCCGAGACAACTCGTGAACAACTCGAGATCGACTCGAAAAATACTCGACTCGACTCGATTTTAAACGAGCCGAGCTCGAGTATGTCAATACTCGGCTCGACTCGGCTCGTTTACACCCCTAGTAGAGACTATGACTTCTAATCCCCTCTCATTAAAACCACCCCATCTTTTCCACTAAAAAACACCCATATTCCCTTTCTTTCTGAAAACCATGAAACCCCTTTTTGTACTACTTTTCATCTTATTCCTACATACCCATTGCAAGATTTCATATGGGGTTTCATTTTCAGGTACTAACTTGTTAGAAAATGATGAACTTGAGCCAATGATGGAAAGTGAAAGTAGTAGAAGAGTGTTGATGATGGGGAAAAAGTACATTAGTTATGAGACTTTGAAGAGGGATCTTGTGCCTTGTGGTACACCTGGTGCTTCTTATTATAATTGTAAAGGCAAAGGTGTTGCTAATCCTTATAATAGAGGGTGTGAAATTATCACAAGATGTGCTAGAGATGCTATTAACACATAACGTTGGGTGGTGTAATTGGTAAATTTTTCATCTTTGTTGTTGTGACTTTATAGTTTATATAATCAAGTTAATTTAGTATTTAAGTGTATGTGTTATGTATTTATGTTTGTGGAACCAGTCTCCTTACTCTCGGGTTTATCCTGGTGTAGGGGTAGGATCTGTCTACATTCTACCCCGATCGGATTGGGTATGTTGTTATTGTTATGTATTTGTGTTTAGATGTTTTCTTTATGACCTTAAAAAACCATGATATATGGGATGTGGGACACTTGTGTTTGTGGGCATTATTGATAATAGTATGATCTGATATGAAGATCTTCAGGTGGGCATATTGTGTATCTTAATCTTATTATAATGTCAATTGGGGCTTTAAATATTGTGTTCTTTCCAGAAGCATGGTGTAAAAAATTGTTTGGGTGATTCATGGTGGATTAGATTAACTTCTAGATAAGGGTCAATAGTTCTTGATGGTAAAAGTTACGACGAGGAAGAACTTGGAAGATAATTGATCATTGTATGATGTCTTTGTTCGCAGTGTATTGTAACGTTTTGAATGACTTAGTTCATAATAGTTCTTGGAGTATTACAATATTGTATTGCCCTGCTGTTAGGCTCTCTTGCCAGACTATTTTCAAGTAATCATCGCAAGCGTTGTATGATGTTTTTGTTAGCAGTCTATTGATACATTCCTAATGATCTGGTGTAAAAAAGTTGAATCAAGTACAGTATGGTATTCCATTTTATGAGGCACTCTTACGGTCTTACCTGACTTTTTTCAGTTAATCATCGCAAGTTACTTTTTAAATTACGAAAACTATCTATTGAAGTCACATATTGGACCTGATGAGCAAGCCTGAATTTACTATCATGAAAACTGAAGTACACTTTCTAGCTTGGTGTTGTGTTGTTCTTATCATGAAATCTGAAGTACTCTTCTAGCTTGGTGTTGTGTTGTTCTTATAAGATTGAACTCTTAAGAACGTTGTAAACGAGCATAACAAAGATGAGTGGCCTATTTGATTTTTGTATGTATAATGTCTTCAGAAGATACCAACTCCAATTGCAGGTATCAATTGAACTGGACTTGAACAATCCCAACCTGGATTTTATTGGAAATGTTGATAATTGCTTAGTAAATCAGTTGACAATAACTCGATTCATTTGTCTTTCGGGTTTCTCTGTATAGTTCCAATTTTATCGGATGTCCCCAAAGGGACTGATCTTTCGAGTTTCAGTAAACCTTCAACAGGCCAAGGCAAAACATCTTTTTTCTCGAATATAACCCATTCAAGTGTCACATTTCAAAGCAAACCACACAACTGTATTTCCAGTTTATCAGTAAGACACTTCTGTCAAAAGAGGAAGACTTGTCCCAACACAGGCATATTGTTGTTGGTTACTGTCGGTGAATTTGATTCGGTTTACATACCACCGTGTTTTAACGACGCCGTCAAAGTAGCCACTAGATCAATAAAACTCACCAGTAACGTTTCACCATACTAGCGATTTTCTCTTCTATATAAAGCTATATGTGACTATTACAGAAGGTGAAGCACACACTGCATTACACTTTTACATGATAAACTGCAACGATTTGCTGGCATACTTGTACTAGCTCATAACTCGGGCAAGTGTATATCCCCCATCCCCGGAACATCCTTTGATAGCATTTTACAATGCATTGAAAACTGTTTTGTGAAAATAAACTTTTCTAGTTGAATATATATGCAGTTACCCCTAGATTCAATTCAATTGTTTCCAGGGAAACCACAATGAAACCCACAAAATAAGAAACGCATCTTTCAGCAAGTTACATTTCTAAAAAGTTTAGCAACGCTAATAATTTACGCAGAAAATACCCTTTTCCTTTGATTTCCTCAACATGGATTAAGAAGCAAAGAAACTACACAGCCATTATTCAAAACCAACATCTAGCCTTTCTCGATAACAAAAAAGACCAAATCAGTTTTAATCACGGCCGACATCCCCATTAGAACAACATCCAAAAACTAACCGCTAAAACATAGTACTAGAAATGTATCTTATAACAATCCAACAATCACCACATTACCAACATCCAAATCATATCACCAAAAACCAACGCCGCTCAATACCTGTAGTGAAGAGGCTTGTATGGTCCCTCGATTGGTACACTGATGTAGTCAGCTTGGTCCTTGCTCAACTTGGTCAACTTAGCTCCAAGCTTTCCAAGATGGAGTGCAGCAACCTTCTCATCAAGATGTTTTGGCAACACATACACTTCCTTCTTGTACTTTCCGCTGTTCCTCTCGTTCCATAGCTCGAGCTGGGCAATCACTTGGTTGGTGAACGAGCACGACATCACGAAACTGGGGTGACCAGTGGCACAACCCAAGTTCATGAGACGGCCCTCAGCCAAGATGATGACGCCGCTCTTGGTTTCTGGGAATACCCACCTGTCAGTTTGGGGTTTGATGGTGATTCTTTGGACACCAGGGTAAGTCTCAAGTCCAAGCATGTCGATTTCATTGTCGAAGTGACCAATGTTGCAGACGATAGCATTGTTCTTCATCTTGACCATGTCGGAAACCATGATGATGTCTTTGTTACCGGTGGTGGTGACAAAGATGTCGGCTTCTGAGACTACGTCTTCCAAGGTGAGGACTTGAAGACCTTCCATGGTGGCCTGAAGGGCACAGATGGGGTCAATTTCTGTCACGATGACACGGGCACCAGCTTGTTTCATGGCAGCAGCACAACCCTTTCCGACATCTCCGTAACCGCAGACAACAGCGACCTTTCCAGCGATCATAACATCAGTGGCTCTCATCAAACCATCAGGGAGAGAGTGACGGCATCCATACAAGTTGTCAAACTGCATCAAAATCAAAAACATACAGTGTTGTTAACAATCAACCAGTGTAAACAAGATCTAAACATTTCACTTTTCAGCAAGTTCAGGTAACAATAAGATTAGCAAGAGGGTATTCATGAAGCGAAAATACGCAATCAGGTTAGTTAAGCGACAAACATTTGCAGCAAATCTTAACTTGAAAACCTACTTATGTAGTAAAAATGTAGTTCAGTCCAACAGTTAGAACAATAATGTCCAAATCAACAGGAAATCAACAGGTAAATAAAACACTACCAACACTAAACCTGTAGACTCAAGATATCAGTAACAGCATCAAAGTGACAATCCAAGAGCTATGGATTTCAATCATACGTTTATTAGAAAAGTACTGTTAAAAATGAAATGTGGACAAGTAACAATCAGACCGTCAATGGAAAAAATGACGACTGAAACGATATATCTTGCCATCTTTTCTTTATCCTTCTGTTAATCATTATGATGAGACAATTTTATTTATATCTCTCATTTACATATTATAAACAGAGGAAGAGAAATCAAAATAGAACAAGAATATGAAAACGTATATGACAAACTAAGAACAGATTTAATTTTTAAGGATGAAATTCAAAGCTTTTAGCGTAAACAGCTGGATTTCGAAAAAAACAAAGCTGCACGATAGATCATTTATCCATAAACATTAGCATACTAGCGGCAAACTATAATCAGTGCATCAAATATAAACCTAATAATAACGTACCAACACACTTAAACCATATTCAAATCAAAAACACAATAACAAACAAGCATACCTTGCTCTTGGTGACAGAGTCGTTAACGTTAATAGCCGGGAACAACAAAGTACCATTAGCTTGCATCTGGTACAACCTCTTAACTCCGGTGGTTGTCTCCTCACTCACACCGACCAATCTCTCCTTCATCTTGTGGTACTTCTTGGGGTCAACAGCCAAACCTTCCTTGATAATGCTCAACACAATCTGAAACTCAGCATTGTCGGTTGAACTTGGGTCTGGCACCTTTCCAGTCTTTGCAAACTCTTCCTCAGCTTTCACACCTTCGTGGATCAACAAAGTAGCATCACCTCCATCATCAACAATCAAATCGGGTCCACCACCTGGACCCCAGTCCAAAGCTCGCTCGGTACACCACCAGTATTCCTGTTAACAATGTTGATCAGAGCGTTAGCAACAACACTATACCAAGACGAATAAACGCTTACCTATAACATTTAGGCTATATTTTTTAGCAATTACTAGTTGCCACAATATGCCAGGAACACTAAAACTAGATCTTTCTGCTTAGTAAAGTTTGAAAAATCTAATACAGTAATAAGTTCACTTTATGGCTTTTATTAGCTTATCACAGTGAGTATATGCTCAGCTTGATAAACCCATAAACCTATAGGTTTTCCAAATTTAAATAAGTGTATCAGCACATAGGAACCAGAAAGAAAACTAATCCAAACATATAAACTTGTTGGCAACAATAACGCGATTTTCAAAGAATATAAAGTGTTTTGAATCAATTTTTTTAAAATATTAATTAAGCTATACGATTTTGAAAAAACATTTGGGGCTGTTTGGTTTAGTCCAAACCAAGCTTATATGCTTATTTAAATAGTAGGATTTAATAAGGTCATTTTTTGGCTTATTAGCTTATCAAATTGCATTTATGCTACTTAAGTGGATAAACTCAACTTCATAAGCCCAAATAAAATTAGCGTGGATTACCAAATTCTAATAAACACATAAGCCCCACTAAAGAAGCTAATTCAAACACCCCTAAAAAGTTATCAAGACTAAAACCAAATTTTAGTTTAAAGAAAAAAATAGCAGTTTTCAGAATCAACTTATTATTAACACTAAGACTCGATCTTATACTTTTTTACAAGTACTTAAGGAGTGTTTCAATTGGCCTATGTTCTGCGCAGCTGTGCTTAAAGGCTTATTTAAGTTTGAAAAAGACGACAAGCTCATTTTCTGAGCTATTAGATCGTCAAATTGTATTCACGAGATTTTCCAATTAATAAGCAAAAAGTACAAAGCACAAAGACTAATCTAAACACTCCAAATTGCTCGGAACACTTAAACCATATCTAATATACTAGATCTAAAATTTAAAAAAGTATTAATTGTTGAATCAAATTAATAATAGCAACAGAACCATATCTTATTTTTGAAGACTATAAATAATCAAGACATATATTTGGAAACTACTGGGAGCTGTTTGGATAAGCCTAAGTTATGTTTTGGTCGCGCTACTAACAGTAACACTAGATCTAAATATTAACTTCAGTCAATTTTTAGTTTTTTACCAAACACTGTAAAACACACATAAACACAACTTAAAAGCAATAAATGTCATAATAGTGGGCCTATGGCTTATATGGTTTTTAGCTTATGTTTCATCAGCTCAGTTTTTGTGGCTTATTTCGAAACTTATAAACCTATATAAGTTTATTATGTCATACATAATAAACTTTAATAAACCCATAAGTTTCGAAACAAGCCAAAAAAAATAGGCTTACGAAACATAAGCCGAAAACCACATAAGCCATAAGCCCGCTATATAAGGGGGTGTTTGGATTAGCTTATTTTATGGGCTTAACAGCTTATTGAAATATGGAAAATCCGATAAGCTCACTTTTTTAAGCTTATGATCAGAATAATATAAGCCCATGGCTTAAGCCATGGGCTTAACCTAACCTATCATAAGCCCATAAAAGTAAGCTTATCAGCTCTTCCAAATTTCAACAAGCTAATAAGCCCATAAAATAAGATAATCCAAACACCCCCTAACCTTAAACAAAACACCCCATATAACCTTAAAAACAGCCTTATAAAACACAAGCCGAAAACCAAATAAGCCATAAGCCCACTATATATCCCCACCTGTAGAGTCTCCCCCTTCCATGCAAAAACAGCAGCAGAGTCCCTAGCAATAGCAGCAGCAGCATGATCCTGCGTCGAAAAAATATTACAAGAACACCATCTCACTTCCGCTCCAAGAGCAGTCAAAGTCTCAATCAACACACCTGTCTGAATAGTCATATGCAAGGAGCCAGTTATTCTGGCTCCTTTAAACGGCTGTGCCGGGCCAAATTCGGCCCGGCACGACATAAGCCCCGGCATTTCCACTTCGGCCAGCTCGAGCTCGAGACGGCCGAAGTCGGCCAAGGACATGTCCTTGACTTTGTATTCTCGGCCTGTTGAGGTTTTCTCAACTGTTAGAGACATGGTTGTTTAAGGTTTAAGGTTGGGTTTTAGGGTTAGGGTTTTGGTGGGTGGATCTGAGGTGAGGCAAAGAGTGTGTGTGGAAATGAAGGGGTATAAATAGGGGTTTGGAATGTGGGATGGACGGTTGAGATTTCATCTTGGTGTGGGGTCTGTGTTGGTAATATAGACCAAAAAACCTTATCTTGGAAATTTTTATTAGTTTTATTTTCTTTCTTCACGTTTATAAGGTAGATATTTAAATCCTATAATTTTATTTTGTTTTTGCTAACATTGTAATAAAATGAATTTTTTGGTTTATTTAAGTAAAAATTATGTTCAAATATAATATTTTATCAGTTTATTTAATATGTATTTAATGCATTTTTTTTATTAAATTAGAAAATTAGTGTTTATAATTATACGTAAACTTGTGTCTAGTGGTCACTTGTTAGCAAAACTCATTTTATTTTATAAGGTAGATATTTACGCTCTGTTCTCGAAAAAAAAAATTAGAAAGAAAATGAAAGAGTAGTAAAGAAAGAGATGAGAAGTAAAGTTGTGTTTCAAAGCAAAATCTCTTGACTTTCATCTATTTACTTTCCTTTTCATTTCCAAAAAAAACTTGAGAAGACACATTTTATCACTTTCACTTTCGTTCCTCTCTTTTACTCAACTTGAGAACACAATTTTATAATTTTATTTGGTTTTTGCTAACAGTGTCCACTGGTGACTTATTAACGTGTAAATAAAATGAATTTTTTGGTTTATTTAAGTGAAAATTATATTCAAATATAGTAATTTATTACTGTAATTTATTTAATATGTATTTAATGCAGTTTTTTGATTAAATTATAAACTTTGTGTTTATTAACTATACACTAACTTGTGCCCAGTAGTCACTTGTTAGCAAAAGTTGTTTGTTTTTATTTTGAGTTAACTATATTTTTTAGTCCTTGTGGTTTGCTGGGTATTTGACTTTCAGTCCAAATTTAGAAAAAGTTTTGAGTTTGGTCCAAAGTGTAACCATGGTGTCAGGCGGCAGCCGGTGGTGGTGGTGGTGGTCGGATTTGATAAAGAGAGGAAAAAAGTTTGTTTTTGATGAAATGATAAAAGTGTATTATGTTAGTGGGGTAGGTGTTATTAGTTTCTTTAATAAGATACGTGAAATGACAAAAATGCTTTGATATTTAATGGTCAAACAAAGTCAAACTAACAAAGTTATAAAAATTGTACAAAGCCCAAAACAGTTGTTTCACTTTTGAACTAAACCTGGAACTTTTTAAAAACTTGGACTGAAAATGAAATAACCGACAAACCACAAGGACAAAAAATGTAGTTAACTATTCTATTTATTTTTTAGATGTTAAAATTAGATTATCTTTAATGTTTACTGCTTACAACGAATGTTTTAAAATTCGGGTTTAGTTGGTCGGCTAAATAGGGAACCGGTTTGGTCATTGTTAACTGGTTTGGAGAAACAAAAACGTAGTTAAACATAATGCACTATAAATAGGAAACTTATACATGTCTTTTTGAGAAAACAAACTTTAAAACATCTCTAATAGGCTTATTTAATGTCATAAAAACTCATAAATTAGACATTTTTGTATTATTGATGTGTCATATTCAGCTTATATATCTAAATAAGGTATAAGCACACGTTAATTATTTCATGAGTCGGTATATATGAGTTTTTAAGTTACTCTCTAAATAATCTCATAAATTCGAAAAATAAATCCATACATCTCTTTAGTTTAGGATTGATTATATATATTTGGTGTCGAGCTTATTCAAATTTATGAGGGCGTAAGTTTATAACATAAGTTTCTATAAGCCTCATAAACTCATAAATTTGTGTGGAACTTATTCATATTTGCATTATAATCCACTATGTCTTGAAAGAGATTTAAGTAATTTGACTAACTATAAACCTCATAAGCCCGTTTCAACAGGTTTGAGCTTATAGAGGCTTGTGGCTAAAATCTTCTATAAGCCTGTGTGACAAACAAAACTTATTTTAAAAGCTCCAGCCCTTATAAGGCCCCTACAAGCCTCACGCTAAACACAACGTATGTGATCGTGCTTTATGATCTCAAAATTTTAGAATAGAAGTTTTTAAAAGGAGCTTATGGAAAAAACTTAGAGCTTTTTATATGATTAACTACGTAAACTTTTATATGATTAACTACGTAAATATAATAACTAGATGTGGCAATTTTGCACAAATGAGAAAAAATGTGCTAATTTTGGCTATTTTGTAAAAGATTCGGGCACATTTAGCTCTCTCCCTTTTTTGAAATGGGCATTTAGCCCATTGAAAAGTTAAATGTGCACTAACGAGCACATATTTTTCTCTTAATTGTAGAACATTATAATCTTTTTTGAAGCAAAATTTATATATAATATATTTAATTTTTTAAATATAAAAAAGTTATTACGTTTAGGGAATTTATTTTGTCATTTTGGGTCTTTTATAAAGCGATTTATAAGACATGTGTCCGTTTGGCCCGTACTCGTTTAGCCCGTGCCCATTCTAGCCCGTGCACGTTCTAGCTCGTGCCCGTGCCCGTCCGACTCGCCCGTTTTGCCACCTCTAAATTAATAACGTGTTTATATGAAAAATTGATTTATATTCATAACAAAATATTCAACTATTTTATAAGTATATCTTAAAAAGTCAAAGATACAATTCTAGCAATTGTCACTAATTTTGTTAACGCACTTGTTTACAAATTTACAAAAAAAAAAAAAAAAAAAAAAAAAAAAAAAAAAAAAAAAAAAAAAACATTTAAATTTTTTGGCATTACGAGTAGGATGATGAAAACGTAATTGTGCATAATCGCTAACAAGTGTGAGTTGTTAACATGGAGCTTTAACAAAACAACTGGTAGGGTAACAATGCTTTCTCATTGTGATTATGGTTACAGATTGATAGCGTTTATGACGAACAACAAGCGTCAATTGGACCAATATAAGAGCTTCGATTTTGATGAGAAAGAATGAGACTCGTGTGTATTTATAAGTGAGCGTAGAACATTAATTTCTGAATTTCACATCCATTGCAAATGTGCAATGAAATCAGATGAACCATAAAGATTGAGGACCCTTTGGTTCTTTACAGGAAAAGGACTTTGTACGATGTAAATGCATATGCAAAATGTGGATGATATTGACTATATTTCATTATTTTATACAGTAAAATCTTTATAAATTAATAGTGTTGGGACCAAAATATTTTATTAATTTAACGAGATATTATTATATCGATAAATTAATAATTTATTAATTTAAAGAGGTTTACGTATGGTTTTTAAATTTTCAAGTCTAATATACTAGTTACAATGTATACTCATTTAAGACGAAAAATAAATTTGAAAAACACGTTCCAATTAACATTTAATGAATTCACATTCCATACTTTATGAAAATAAAAAATTAACACTTTTTGTTGCTATACGAGAAGACCACACACCAACTCTTTAGTGCAATAAGGAGATTTTAAGATAAACTCAATATGGATTTGAAGTTTAACAAAAAAACACGTGACTATGGATTCATTTTTTACTAAATAATCTTAGGATTTTGAAGTGTATCTCTCTCACACACATATATATACACGTATATATGAAATTTTTAGTAATTATTAATTTATAATTTCGTTGGGACTAATATATATACAATTGGGTTTTAAAAAAATTATTGTCTTATTATTTTATCGATTGAGGTCCAAATTTGTACTAATCCCAAGTTGGGACTGGACAAATTATTAATTTTATCGAGGTTATTAATTTATTGAATATTAATTTATAGAGGTTTTACAGTATATGGACCTTACATATATCCATCGTTTATATCATAACTTTTAAAGCTAAAAATGCACTTACACATCAAAGTTTTTAAGATCGAAATCCTACTAAGATTATTTTAATTTTTGCTAGATCAAGATCGTAATATCGAATCAGGTTCTTAAAATCTTACTATAATGTTTTTTTTAGATGTTGTCAAAATATGTAAATCTACAAATTATTACTCGTATATATTAATCAATAGCGGAGCTAGAAATTTTTTTGTGAGAGGTCCGAAACAAAAATTTTCCCGAAAAAAAAATTAAATGGAGGGCCGAGATTGAAAGAAACTTTTTTAACACATAAAATCGCAAATAAATACACTAACGGGTTTAGGCATAAAGGGGCGGGTCTCGGTCTTCATTAAGCTCCGCCCATAATATTTATGTTTCATAAAAATGTCAACCTAAATTATGATTATAAAAGGTTTAAATGGATTATACTTTTATCTTAAATTTTATCAAACTTAATCAATAAACTTATAGCTTTTTTTCTTATGGTTCGAGCAAAGTAAAATTGGATCGTGATTTTAAGATTTTACAAGATCCAATAAGATTGTACGCTTGATAAAATCCTACATATAATAAGGTATATTTTTGCTTTGCAATATCATAATTCATGATTATTTTTGCTTTGTAATATCGTAAAATCGTAAGATCATATATAAGACGAATATCAAGATAACCATGTTTCATACACTATAACTCTAGAGCAGTTGCATAACTACATTTAGAGCACAAGATGCCCACAAACCATAGACTCGTGTTATAGGGTAAAAGTGTTGCTAACTTAGCACTTTTCCCCTAGAACTTAGAACTTAGAACCTAGAACTCAACACAAAAACACTCTCATTTCAAAACTTGTGTTATAGCACACTCATTTCAAAACTAGTGTAGAAAAAGAAAGAAAAAAATACGTATAACATGGCTGGTGGGTACAGCGTCAAGACTGATGGCGCGAATGTCGATGTCTTGATCACGTTATTCATTGACGTTTTCGGTTGGCACGAGGCTTTCCAGCCACCGACACCGTGCCCTCTTACGAGAAAAAAATATACAGTACTATGTAAAATGTTAGCCGCATCACCGTACGTACTCCTTCACGAAAAAATATAGCGATGTTTTCTATTAACAATTCTCAAAATAAATCACCGACACATTTTATTTTATTCTAATCTTTTTTTTTTTCACATTATTAATAGTTATTATGATATTTGCTTTTGGATCTATGTTCTTTCCTTTTCGGATATTTACTTTTTCTTTTACGCCAATATTAGTTGCTTTTGAGATTTGTGAATGTCGCTTTTGTAGATGAAATGATTATGATGCACGTAAAAAAATTCGTTTGGTTGATCCTTTAGGTATATAGTCGTTGAGCAAATACTTTCAAATTTTTTTTTTTTTTTTTTTTTTTTTTGTAGTGAGATATATTATTAATACTCCAAACTTTGTACAAACATAAGAATAGAGAAAGATTTGTGACAAACCAACAAATCTGATACAATACAACTATCCATTCTAACTAATAACAGACTAGACTCTGCCATATACTATACTAGTTAACCAGTACTAGTATTAGAGTTACTTCATCCTATCATATACTTCAGAATCATCTCACTAAAGTTGCACAAACCATCTAGCTACATTTCCCCTACCTCAATCTATCAAGCTACTCAACCTGCCACCACAGTATACTTGACAGAATTGAGGAGAGGCATCACTAGGAACCCAATTCCCATCCATGGGGGGGCTCTGCCAATACAACCTACATTTCCCTCTCATAAGGAAGGCCTCAGTTGTATGGGAACACACACCCTCCATGATGACCATCCTTTACCTCCTTGACAGTGCATTGGGTAGACCAAGAAGGTCCATCTTTCATTCCTCTCTATTCCACCCATCATGCACTGTCCCCCAGCCATTTACCCTTCACAATGGAAGTTCCTTCATTATGGTACATCCATATTGAATTAGACCTCCTATCTAGCCAAACTTTATTGTCCAAACTCCTCCCAAGGCCAGTTTGAACCAACAAAGTGACTATAATAGGTACAGTCACACCAATTAGGACTCCAAGGTACAAGGTAACAACCCATTGTAATGGCCTGATAATGAATATAAGAGCAACTATACAAAGAACCATTGCTCTTATCCAACAGTTAACCAAAATCATACACTGCTTTGCTAACCATTTCCATAGTACACAACTAGCAATTACTGCCAAACACCCCTTAAAATCCCCTGCTCCACTTGTACTATATTTTTCTGTCAAATTTGACATTCCATATAGTTTCAGCATTGGTAACATTTGAATTCTGCTTAACTTTGATTGAGACCATCTTTGCTTTGACTTCATCACATATTGTCTTAAACATCTCTTCTGCACTCCTTTTCTGACCAGTGAAAAGTCTACTATTTCTTTCTTGCCAGATGTAGTAGATTGTGGCTGCTAGACATAGTTTTTTTATCACCTTCCAGATCCCCCCTCATGTGGTTTCTGTACTCAACTTTTGCACCATTCTGTCCCAGTTGTTATCACTTGCTTGAATTTTGGCAATCTTACACATTGGGTTCCAAATCTTCATAGCAAACTCACAATTGAAGAATAAGTGATTATGAGAGTCTGCCTCAGTTCCACACAAACTGCATTCATAAGACCTAGTAGGATACCATTTTTGTAGTTTATCTTGTGTACACAACTTTCCTTTGACAACAAGCCATAATAAGAATGTGTGTTTTGGTACACAGTGTGAATGCCAAACCAAATTCTTCCAATCAACTTTATCAATATCTTCTCTCAAATCATTCCAAGCTCTGCTAATGGTAAATTTCATTGTATTGCCATGCTTGTTCACCCACACCAGCCTATCATGATTCTCATTAAGTACAGGAACTGGAATGTTGTTTAATAGAGGAAACTTGATTAACCATTGAATAGGCCACTTCCATTCTTCATCACTTATAACATCAGCAAGTTTAGTATCATCCTTAAATCCAGCAAGAAAGACCTCTTTCTTACTAATAAAAGTATCTAAAGGATCATCTTTATTCCACCTATCATGCCAAATATTGATGGTTTTGCCATTACCAACTAGAAACCTCATATATTTCCCCACCCAATCTCTGAGATTCAGAATACACTTCCAAAACCAACTATCATTATTATCAGCATTCACATCCCAAACACTTCTGTTCTTGAGTTTCACCACATTAACCCATTTGACCCAAAGAGATTCTTTATTAGAAGCCACATTCCAGAGGTGTTTTGACAGAAGAGTTTTATTCCATAATTCCAAAGGTTTGAACCCCAATCCTCCTTGATCCTTAGGCCTGCACACATCTTTCCAAGCCACTCTTGCTTTACCATTACAGCTTTCACCACTATTCCATAGAAACTTTTTGAACAGAGACTCAATATCATTAATAGTAGCCTTTGGAAACATGAACACAGAGCCCCAATATAATTGCATAGATGACAGAACAAAAGCAATTAATTGTGCCCTTCCAGCATAAGATAAACTTTTGTTTTTCCAGTCATTGAGCTTTTTTTGGACTTTATCAACCAATTGCTTGCAATCTGCAACTCCAATCTTCTTTGTTACCAATGGGACACCTAAATATCTCACTGGAAGTTTACCTTGTTTGAAAGGCATTATTTTACTTATAGCATTGGTTGTTTCTTCATCAAGACTGCCACAGAACATTGTACACTTGCCAAGATTAGGATGTAGACCAGAGACAGCACTAAACTTTTTGAGGGCTGAATTAAGAGTTTTAACTGATTCAACACCACCATGACAGAGCATAATCAAATCATCAGCAAAACACAAATGGGTAATCTTGAGTTGCTTACATCCAAAGTGGAACTTGAATTCTTTATTCTTCCTGACCTCATCTTTTACAATCAAGTTAAACATCTCCATAACAAGAGTGAAAATATAGGGAGATATTGGATCCCCTTGTCTCAACCCTCTACCACCATTGAAATACCCATGTCTTTCCCCATTAACACAGATAGTGAACTTGGCATTAGTGATACAAGTCATAATCCAATCTATCATTTGCTTTGGGAACCCAAACTTATCCATAATCACTTCTAAGAATTACCAATTGACTGTATCATATACCTTTTGAATATCAATTTTGAAAGCAACTCTTTGAGGTCCATTAGCACAGTTATAACCCTTAAGCAACTCTTGTGTTAACAAGATATTATCTGTTATTGCTCTTCCAGGAATAAATGCACTTTGGTTACCTTCAACAACATAACTAAGAGCATTTTTAATCCTATTGGTAAGAATTTTGCTTATGCATTTGTAAATGACATTACAACATGCTATGGGTCTAAAATCAGATACCTTGAGAGGAGTGTTTGACTTAGGTACAAGAGCAATGAGTGTAGCATTTACCTCCCCAAGAAGCTTTCCTGTCATAAAAAAATCTTTAATTGCTGCACAGAACTCCTTCTGAACAATGTTCCAGGCTTTTTTGAAAAATTTGGAAGTAAAACCATCTGGACCAGGAGCCTTGTCATCATCAATGTCAAACAATGCCTCTTTGATTTCCACATCTGTAACCTCTCTTATCATAGTTGCAGCTTCATGACTTGGCACTTTCTTCCCAAAAATTCTATCATCTTCATCATTAAGACTACTCACAACAGGACTGATTCCAAGAAAACCTTCAAAATGCTTGACAAATTGATGAGCCACATCCTTATATTCATACCTAGTTCCATCTTCCCCACAGATTGACATAATTCTACTTTTATTAATTTTACTTTTCAACACTTTATGGAAAAAAGCTATGTTTTTATCACCCACATTCAGCCAAGTGACTTTTGCTTTTTGTCTTAGTAGTTTTTCTTCATCAGCCACCGCAATTTTGTACTCTTTTAATAGCTCACATTCTTCATTCCTGAGATTCTTATTCACAGGCTCTTGATTAATCTTCATTTGTACTGCACACAACTTGTTTTTTAACTCAACAACTCTATTGAACAGATTACCATTTTTCTAATTGAGTTTATTGAGATGAGGCTTTAGAGCTTTCAACTTTTGAACAAGCTTGTACATTGCATGTCCCTGGATGTCTGTGTTCCACTTATCCATCAACAACTCTTGAAATTCTTTCTTATCAGCAACATAGTTGGCAAACCTAAATGATTTGTTCTTCTTAATCATAGCTTGAGGTATACACATAATAGCTGGGCTATGATCAGATATACCATAGGGTAAGAAACTTGCACTTGCATTATTGTATTGAGAAAACAATTTGCTATTCCCCATTACTCTATCAAGCTTATTTAGAACAGTAGCTTCCGGATTTAACAAACTCTTAGTCCAAGTGAAATGTAGACCAGTGCTACTTATATCCTCCATTTCAACTTCATTAATGCAGTCTTGAAAATCAATCATATCTTGTGTGTTATGTGATATACCTTCTGAGTGATCATGGAGATTTAAGCAGACATTCATATCTCCCATAATAGCCCATGGCACATTACCAACAATTCTTTTGAACAGAATAAGATCTTTCCAGAGTTCCTTTCTTTCTTTTCCTTTATTAGCTGCATAAATGAAAGTGCAATACAAGACTTGTTGAGTACTCAGAACCTCTATCAAATACAACATGGCTTGAGATGTAGCATGGATCAAAGAACATCTGATATTATTACCATCCCAACCCACTGCAATTCTACATCCTCTCATACTCAATTGCACATTACTCTGCCACTGCCAACTTCCAAAAACATTATTACATACTTTCTCAATTCTATTAACCTTCATATGAGTCTTTAAAATTGCACAAATACTAAGTTTCTCATTCCAAATCAAATTCTTGACTTCAGTTTGTTTAGAGGTTGTTCCTAAACCTCTAATGTTCCATGCTGCTATTCTGAGATCATTCATTGAGAATTGTTGAAAAGGCCACTATCTCCACTACTTACCTCATTCTCAGTCATAAAACTAGCCATTTTAGACTTATCTGCATATACCTCCTTTTCATTCAACTGTCCATTATTATGATTATTCTCCTTACCATACTTTGCTTCCCAACTTTCTTTGAAAAATCTTCTCATACAGTGATTCCACTTTTCAGATATTTCAAGATCAGGTTGCAATTTCTTTGATACAAAATCACTCACAATTTCTTTTTCCTTCTCAGTCATATTCTCCCCATTACCTCTATCATTATTCACTTCATGTTCCTCATTTTGGCTTTCTAGAACAGAATATCTATTAGCAGTATTTCTCACAGCTTGCTTCATCATTAACATTCCATGTTCTCCTTTGTGATCCTTGTGGTTCTTTGTCTTGCACACTAGTATTGTTTGCCTTGACATTTTGTTTCTCAACAGATTTAGCTACAGGTTTATACATCTTTTGAGAGTTTGCAGCCTTCTCCTTAGGTTTCAGTTGTGGTGCATTTCTTTGCTCCTTATTGTTGTTAACTTTCCTGGTATTAGCTTGTACAAAACCTTCCTCATCTTTTTGATTCTCATTCACATGTTCCTCTGTTCTTTCAAATTTGCTTGTATAAAGTTGAACATTACTTATACTAAACGGTTGGGTGTTTCTAAGGAAGTGGCAAATAGATATTTAGCATGTTCAAATAATACCATTTCGTGTATCTCAAAATATGCACATTTTCTGGTTGACAACCTATACATGTTTGAATCAATGAGCTAAATACTTCATCTTATAGATTAATAGGTTAGCCAAACTCAATTAGTCAAGAAAAGTATGAAAAAGAGAGGAAGTACTTCGTACCTCATGTACGTGTTCTAATAGGTTTTACGATGACTTGTTTCAGGCTTTTTTTACTCATCACAAATTATTCATTCAACGAAGTTTTAGCAGGGCTGTCCCGTGGATTTTTGGGGCCCTGTGCCATTGTCGCAAAAGAGGCCCTCCTTAAACCAAAAAATTTAAGCTAACGCAAAACAAATTCATAATATTCTAAAAAATCTTTAAGCATCTATATATATTAATTTAACGATAACAAAGTACTTTCAATAATGGGTAAACATTACACTATCTATTTCTTAAATAATGCAATTCTCTTAGCATTCTTTGAAGCAAAGTTGTCGATGACATCTTCATAGTCAATACTCTCGAGTAAATCACACTCAATCCTATCAATGCCAACCCATTAAGTCTCTCTTGTGTCATAGTGGACCGCAAGTAGGACTTCAATAGCTTAAGTTTCGAAAAACTTCTTTCTGTCGATGCCACAGTTACAAGAATTGTCAGCAATCTGTATGCAATTATTGCATTAGGAAGATAAGCATTTTGATTCACAAAGTCTAGAATGTCAACAAGTCCAAAATTTCCACGAGGCAAAATTTTATTTAGTAACCTCAACTCCACGTATAGATCATTTGCATCAATATCAGATTGTCCATTATTCTTAAGTGCATCCTCAAGATGACTACAATGCGACTTGAGAGTGTTGTCGTCAAGAGATTGCAACTTATGAGAAGTGAATAAGAAACCAAAAACTTTCTCATACTCTTTGTATTGTTCAAATCCCGTATTAAGTTATGAAAGAGCTTGCTCAACAATATACAAGAAATAATTGACTTTAAATGATTCTTCAGTAGAGAGTAAAGTATCTGACTCGGCTGTATTCTCATCGAATTGTTTTTTCTATGAATTACACGCTTCTAAGGGAACACCGGATCAATATCCATTTCAATAGCAATTTCCTTGGCAGTATCAATTGCTTTAGCAAAGCCTGTATTCCTAAACTCCACAAAGAAACTAATCAGCCTTTCCACTTCCTTGATAGCAACATCAACAAGCATATCATTGGATTGTAACTTCTTGCTAACCAAGTTTACGATAGATAATATTTCAAACCAAATGACATGAATTAAACTAATGATTAATAATGAATAAATGATAAATGGAACAGGGGAGATAGGTACCTGTTTGAGTGTTTGTGAATTGTGAGAACTGAGACGATAATGATTCATGAAGAATCTAGAATCTCGAATGTGTAACCCTTAATTAGAAAGTTGAATTTGGATGCTTTTTCCACCGTCAAACATAATACTAAAGCATACTGGATTTGAATTTGCAGTTGGGCTTTATATACCTTATACCAGATTGAACTATTTTGGGGCCCCTCTTGGATTTTGGGCCCTGTGCTGTTGGTCACTTTGCACAGGCCCAAATCCGCCCATGAGTTTTAGCTTGGAGTTTATGTGAAATTTTAGAGACCTTGACATGTCGCTTTGAGGATGGATAAATGATAATCACGGATAGAGATCTTTTAAAGTTTATTTTAATATGACACATCATGTTAACTAATAAATAAAAAGTTGGTCCACTTATATAAAAATCAAAAACTTATTATTTTAATTCACTCTTACAATATTTAAAAATAGACAAAAATACACAGTTGGTCCCTAAACTTTGCACGAAATATCACATGGCACCCTAACATTCAAAAAACGTCTCCGTGCGTCCCTCCTCAAGTTTTTTGAGGCCGATTGCGTCCTTTGACCTGGAAATCTAAGTTAACGCCCATTTTTAGGTATAGCATCAAGGGTATAATAGAATAAACACATTTTCAACCATATCTATGTTAAATTTAACCCAAACTCCTTTAACAATCATCATTTTATGTAGTTGTTGTTTCCCCTCAAGTTAGTAAGCATGGATCTTCATGAAAATTCACCATATTAGTGTGTTCTTTCCTCAAATGGGGTATTGTTAACATCTCATTAAATAGCAAGTTAGTAAATTATATCATGACTAAAATACACCGTTGGTCACTAAAATACACCGTTGGTTACACACTCATTCAATTGTTTGGTATATGTTGACTTGTGAAAGTCAAGCTGGTTAAATCTAAACACCCGCTAAACTGCAGATGCAAACATGCAATTGAAAGCAAAATACTCGAAAAATCAAGATTAAATTGTCTTAAAATTATCATTTAAAATATGTTTCGTTACATAATGGCATTAATCAGACACATATGCCTTATATAAATCATCGTATGAAAAAGTTTCTAAACATTCCTCTTCTTCTTCTTCATTACAAACAACATATTTGTTTTTCTTTTTATCTATTTTTTTCTAGTCTCCTTATAGCACGTTTCTCCTTCTAATGCCCCTCTGCTCTGGCCTTTGCAGCAAGCCTTCTTCTCTCGACTTCAGCAGCGCTTGGAGCTGCCTTCTCCTTCTCTTCTGTAGGCTCCTTTTGTTCCACCTTGCAGTCATCTTTCAATGCCGCTTCTAGGTCGTAGTAGAAGTTTCATCGCCTCCACCATTTGGCACCTCAGCTTCTTTCCTTTTAGGGGCTGGTCTTTTGACCACCTCCTCATTTTCTGTTTGGTTTGTTGGGGTAGCATCATCATCTCTAGGTCTCTTGTTTCCCGACAACATGGTTACAATTTTCTTGATTTACTTTTTGATAGAAGTAGATTGGTTTGCAACATAATATGGGAGTAACAAATTTATACACAAATAATGGGGAAAACAAAGAGTCTGTATTAAATTTCAGAAGTATTTTTTGAACTCTTCGATTCCCCATTATTTGTTGGAAATATACACGCATTTAGACGTAAATAGAGCGTGTCAGGGAAGACACTGTTGTCACTCAATTTGTCTATGTTGCCGTTGGTATTGTTAGAACTCCCGCCAATTATTAAGTTGCGTGTTCACATTTGGTCCATCAAGTTGACTGTCGGGTTTAGCTTGGGTTAGATCATAGTTAAATAGTGATTGGACTATTATGCCTCTGAAACTAGAACATAAAACGTGCGTTAACCTTGCCCAAATGGGTCAAGGGACTCAATCGGACTCCAAATCTTAAGGTTTGGACGTCTGACGACGAATTTTGAAAGTTAAGGTGCCCTGTGATATTTCGTGGAAAATTTAGAGACCAACGGTGTATTTTTGTCTTAAAAATATGACCTATATCATGTTGGTATGAATTTTATAGGATGTTTAAGCCATATGAATAAATCGTAAACTCACATGTCATAACTTAATAGTTTAAGACTTGAAGACGTTAGTAAAATGTGGACATTTTTCTGATGACAAAATAATTGAAGATATTTCATTAAAAAATAAGATGGTGCAAAGTTGATCACTCAATTATCGAAGCCATGGGGTTGGTGAGAATATCAAGACAAATTTACCTTTTTTTTTTTTTTTTTTTTAACAGAAATTTCATTTCACGCCTTACAAATGAAGGAAATCCTTACCCATCTCCCATTCTTTTAATAAAATCCTTACTCACAGATCTGTCATCTCCCATCTGTCGCTACTCGATGCCGCCGATCGCTGCCGCCACTGCTGTTCTACTCAGATCAGTTGCCTCCCGGACTCCTCTGCTCAGATCTGTTGCGGTTCATCATCGATGGCTTGATGCTGCCTTGGGTTTTGTCTTTAGATCTGTTAGGTTTAGGTCTGACTCCTTTAACAATGCTTAGTTTTATCTTCTTTATATGTTTTATGTACTTTATGTATTTTTGTCAAGTTACACCTTCATATGGTTGTGTCTACCAAAAGCTCACTCTGGTGATTCCCCCACCCTTTTATGGTGTTGCTGTAGTCTGTCACAACTATTATGATGCCAAAAGTTCTTTATAGATCCAACTTTTACCATAGAACCCATCAAACAATCTTAGCCACTTATTTTTTTTTATCAAAATAAAAAAATAAACTTCCATCATTTTTTTAAAATTTAAATATTTCGCAAACCGTAAATCGTCAAGCTACAAAAAAAAACCATTGCGACGAGAATTAAATTATCTTTCTATAGACATGCATTGTTATATGCTTTCGACGAACTTTTTTTTCGCCCAGAAAAATCATATATGATTCGTAAGAATCATATATGATTCGAAGAATCGAATCATATATGATTTTTTACGAATCATATATGATTTTTACGAATCATATATGATTCTTTCTGGGCGAAAAAAAATTCGTCGAAAGTATATAACAATGCATATCTATAGAAAGATCATTTAATTCTCGTCGCGATGGTATTTTTTTTGTAGCTTGAAGATTTACCGTTTGCAAGATATGTTGTTTTGAAAAAAAAAGTGAAAAATATAAATGGGTGGCTATGATTGGTTGATAGGTTCTATGGCATGTATGAATTCTTCATGGATCTCAACTCCTATTATGATATATGTCTTGTTTTGACTTAACTTGTTATATTCAATGTAACTTGTGTTAAATTTACCCTTCTCAACAACCAATTCTATAAAGTTTTGGCGGCTACAATTTTTGACAATGACATTATGTCGACACAATTGGTTCATTAAATAGCACTCTTGATATCTTTAGTCAATATCAAACGACCATATGGTCCATATCGGGCACATACTATATTGTGAAATTGTGAATGTCATTTTATTCCAAATTTTTACCTAAGTTAAATGAGTAGGTCAAGCTGGATTAACCATCCATTATTTACTTAAGAGTCAATTTCATGAATACTTTTCACATTTCTCATTTCATTTCACATAGTATAAAGTATAAACTATTCCATTCATAAAAGATATTTATTTATCTTTGTCCAACCATTTCTTTTTTATTGATGTAATCAGTAATGTTGTTGATTAATATGCATTTTTCACCAAAATTTATTTATCTCATACACATTAGGTATAGTTAACGACAACAATTGACATAATTAGGCTAATTAACTTATTTGCCATAAATACATAAAAGCCTCTAAAACAACCAACAAACATACAAGTTTATGGGTTACCTATTTGAATAGGGAGGTGATATGTACACCACTAAAAGTGGTGTGTACACCACTAATTCTGCATTGGAATGTTGTACTGTGTGCATCATCAGTGTAATTTAGTGGTGTATACACCATTTTTAGTGGTGTACATATCACCTCCCATTTGAACAAGTTAGCTTCTTGTGAGTATATAAAAACTAGCGGGGTTGCCCGCGCGTTGCGGCGGGTGTGTTTTGTGTTTTGTATTTTGTCGGTTGTACGGTATAATTAATAATTTTGTTATCTGAAATATGCATATGTTTACTTGGAATCATAATTTGTTTATATTTACGGTTTTTTTTTTTTTTTTTTTTTTTTTTTTTTTTTTTTTCTTGCGTTGCGGTTGAAATTTTTTTTGGTTGTTTGTTTTCTCGGTATGTTTTTTTTTTTTTTTTTAATAAACAAATTTGTATAAGAAATTTTTTGTAAGTGTATTATTTTTTGTATTTTTTTATTTTTATTTTTTGTATTTTTTTTTTAAAAACAAATTTTCTTAAAGAAATTTATGTTATAAAAAAAAAAAAAAAAAAAAAAAAAAAAAAATCTGTACCGACCGAGCACTGTAGCGGCGCAAAAAAAAAGTATTATTTTTTGTATTTTTTTTTTATTTTTTAAAAAAAAAAACAAATTTTCTTAAGAGAAAAAAAAATATACCGAGTACTGTAGCAACGTAAAAAAAGTTACTGTAGCGTATTTACTGTAGCACTGTTCATGCTACAGTATTTGGACACGTGTCGCGATGTAGGAGAGTGCCTGGGTTTTAGATAGTATAAATAATATAATGTGTAACCTAGTTATGTAGCTTACTACTACTACTTTTTTAACACGCTCAATACTACTCAGTAACATCATCTTTGACAGAACACTGTACACAACTCTAATGACCCTCACGTGTCTAGCATTGCTTAATATAGTTCGATTCTTGTACCATTGGTCTTAACCCACCAGTTTGAATCTTTATTTTCTTTCTATTTCATTAACCATGTGAGCTTTCATTGCATTATCTGTTTGATATTTCAAATATTTTTTTGCAAAATAACACAATCTTTAATTTTTCCCGCTTTCTCCAACTCGCTTTAATCATATCATCTCGGTCATCAATACAAGCAGCGAACAAGGATTCATTTTTACATATTTCTACACCTAGTGAACAGGGTGTTTGTTTAAAATTTTGAAACTCTGTTAAGTTTAAATTGTTTTTATTATAAATTTATCAGCTTGAGATTAGGCTAATCGTATGTTGGGTTTCTTTTGAGTGGTAACAATTTCGAGATAAAAGTGTTTATCTTAGAGGAGAGGGAGTGGGTGAGTGAAGCCTGCGGGGAGGGTGGAACCCCGCACGGGGAGGTAAAAATCGGGAAAATATCACGCATGCGGGGAGAAAAATGAGATAGACGTTGGAGGAAGAAAAGAGCCGTTTGGGGGAGGAGCTGCCTTCAACGGCTATTTTTTATTTTTTATTTTTTTTTACCAGCACAACCAAAGGAAAAAAGCACAAAAAAAAAACATTCCTTCTTCCCTTCTTCCTTCCCCTTGCTGCTGCAATTCGAAAGCAAAAAAAAAAAAAAAAAAAAACACAATCTCATTCAAAAAATATGGAACGTGGTAAAAATAGAGATCCAAGAAGAGGTACTCGTGGATCGAGAGGTGGATCGAGAGGCGCAATTCGTCCTCGGATTCAATCACAACCCGGTCCCGAACCATCGTCTCTAGCACAACCTTATCACCCCCAAATGTATCCTCAATCTCCACAAATTTTTTTCTCCCAACAACAACCCCTCCCGCAAATTCCCACAAACTTCGACCCGTTTGAGTCGAACTATACTCAACAATCTCCACCGCCAAATCCTAACTTCAACCCGTATGCGCTGCGTTATACCCAAGAAAAAAGGCGCGAACGGGTTAGTGAACCGTTACCCATTCCATTTGATACCGATGAAGATGAAGATTTCGACAATGTTGACGTGGTACCCGAGACACAACCAAATGAGTATTTCGAAGAGGAGGAAGATGTCGAAGAGGTCGAAGAGGTTGTTGTAAAGAAAAAAAAAACCAAAGACTTTGACGCCCGATGAGGAGGAGGCGTTAACTAAGTCTTGGGTTAAAATTTCGGTTGACAAAGAAGTTGGCGACCGTCAACCCAAGAAAGGATTTTGGCAGCGAATTCTAATACATTTTAGAACGCTTGTCCCAAGAACCGAACGTACTCATCATCAATTGAATTCGAAATGGAGAGATATACATCCTTTGATCGCAGCGTTCAACGGTTACTACACACAAGCGGTATATTTATATATTTTTGATTTTTTTAGTTATAAAAACGTTATATATATATATATATATATATATATATATATATATATATATATATATATATATATATATATATATATATATATATATATATATATTTATTTTTTTGGATATTGTTATATATTGTATATTGTATATTGTTTTATAATTTTGTAGAATCGCTTGAGAGATAGTGGGTGCAACGATGTTCAAGTCCTTGAAAGAGCCAATCGTGATTTTGCGAAACATTATAAGAAAAGTTTCGCGCATTCTAAAGCGTGGCAGATTGTCAAATATCAACCAAAGTGGAAAGAACAACCAACTTATACTCAAGAATCCACGGGATCGAGCAAGAAAAGAAAGTCGTCGGAATCGAGTAGCGCTCAAACGCCGGTAAACGTGGAAGATTTCGAGTGTGAGTTACCGAACCTCAACGAGAACCCAACTCCATCACGTCAACCGAAAGGCAAAAAAAAGACGACTTCAGGAGATTCAAGCCGAAGCTCGATGCGTGATGCCTTTGATAGTTACACCTCCGAGAAGAAAAGTTTATTGCAAGCGCAGTTGGAGTCTCAAAAGAAAAAAGACGACGAATATTTCAACTTTATTAACGGGGAGGTTTACAATCGTGACATGAAGTTCGTTATGGACCCGCACGACCAAATCCCGGACCCGACTTTTAAAGATTTCGTCATCAACAGGAAACGCGAGCTATGCGCCAAATACGGTTGGCCATGTGGTTTGTAGGATTTAATGTTTAAGTTTTAAGTTTTTAAATTTTAATGTAACTTTAGTTATTTTATGGTTTTTAATAATATTATGTAATGTTAATTAAATTTTAATGGAATTTTTGTTTTCAAATACATTTTTTAATAGAATTTAAAAAAAGAGTTAACTACATTTTTGGTCCTTGTGGTTGTATCAAAATCTCACTTTTGGTCCAAAATTCAAAAAACGTTCAAAAACAGTCCAAAAGTCCACGTGGACTTCACTTTTGGTCCAAAATTCGCACCTAGTTAATTTTGACGTTGCACCGTTAGTCCTTTAACCAAACGCTCGTTAAGTCAGTTGCACCGTTAGTCCTTGGTCGTTAGCAATGTTTACACCGTTAGTCCTTGTGGTTAAAAAATTGAAAAAATTCGAAAAAAAAAAATTTTCCAAAAAAAAAATAATTTGAAAAATTAGAAAAAAATTCTAAAAAAAAAATTTTTACGAAATTTTTTTTTTCCAAAAAAAAAAAAATTTGAAAAAAAATTTCTAATAAAAATTTTTCTTAAAAAATTCGAAAAAATTAAAAAAAAAAAAAAAAAAAATTTTGACGAAATTTTTTTTCCAAAATTCGAAAAAAAAATCCAAAAAAAAAAATTCGAAAAAAAAAATTTCTAATAAAAAATTTTCTTTTAAAAATTTCTAAAAAAATTTCTAATATATTAAAAAAAATTCTAATATATATAAAAAATTTCTAAAAATTTCCAAAAAAAAAAATTTATAAAAATTTCTAAAAATTAAAATGTGTATGTATATATATAAAAAATTTTCCTAAAAATTTCGTCAAAATTTTTTTTTTTTTATAAAATTTTTCGAATTTTTTAAGAAAAAATTTTATTAGAATTTTTTTTTTGGAAAAAAAAAGTTCGTCAAAAAAAAAATTTTATAAAATTTTTCGAATTTTTTAAGAAAATTTTTTTTCGAAAATTTTATTGAAAATTTTTCTTAGAATATATATATATTAATATATATTAAAAATTCTAATATATTAAAAAAAATTCTAATAAAATTTTTTCTTAAAAAATTCGAAAAATTGTATAAAAAAAAAATTTTTTGACGAAATTTTTAGGAAAATTTTTTATATATATACATACACATTTTAATTTTTAGAAATTTTTAGAATTTTTTTTTTTGGAAATTTTTAGAAATTTTTTATATATATTAGAATTTTTTTTAATATATTAGAAATTTTTTTAGAAATTTTTAAAAGAAAATTTTTTATTAGAAATTTTTTTTTTCGAATATTTTTTTTGGATTTTTTTTCGAATTTTGGAAAAAAAATTTCGTCAAAAATTTTTTTTTTTTTTTTTAATTTTTTCGAATTTTTTAAGAAAAATTTTTATTAGAAATTTTTTTTCAAATTTTTTTTTTTGGAAAAAAAAAATTTCGTAAAATTTTTTTTTTTAGAATTTTTTTCTAATTTTTCAAATTATTTTTTTTTTGGAAAAATTTTTTTTTTCGAATTTTTTCAATTTTTTAACCACAAGGACTAACGGTGTAAACATTGCTAACGACCAAGGACTAACGGTGCAACTGACTTAACGAGCGTTTGGTTAAAGGACTAACGGTGCAACGTCAAAATTAACTAGGTGCAAATTTTGGACCAAAAGTGAAGTCCACGTGGACTTTTGGACTGTTTTTGAACGTTTTTTGAATTTTGGACCAAAAGTGAGATTTTGATACAACCACAAGGACCAAAAATGTAGTTAACTCTTAAAAAAAAAAGAAAAAAGAAAAAAAGAAAAAAGAGAAAAAGAAAAAAAAAAAAAAAAAAAAAGGTGAGTGAAGGTGCCGCCTCCAAAAATGAAGTGAGTGAAGGGTGAGTGAAGGAAAAAGTGGGAGATGATGTGGCGCAAGGGGATTGGTTGTGAGTGAGTGAAGGGGAGAGGAGCGAGTGATGCACTCCCCCCACCTTTAGTGTGTGTAAAAGGTGAAGAGACCAAAAAAGGCTCGGTTAATCACTCTTTATTTATACTACTATATAAAGCATTTGAGACTATTCTATAATTAGAAATTTTTTCTTGCTTATCATAGAAAGATTTTAAAATTAATTTGTTAGGAAGCAAGTTAATTAAGGAGCGATTAGTTGTTCAAACTAAAATTATTTTGCTTAACCATCTCTAATATCTCTACTTATAAAGTATGAAGACAACTAACCAAATAACATAAAATATAATTACACGGTACCCCTGACGCATTGCGCGGGTACCGTTGTAGTCTATAAGTCTATAACCATGGGTTTAAAATAATATTTCAATAATAATAACTTTAAAAAAAAAAAAAAAAAAAAATCATTTTTAATCTTACGCTCCAAGCCTCTAACAGGTCTAACTCCCGAGATTCATTCAAAAAGCATTTCACACCAAAAAAGCCCCCCAAAAAAATATTAATGGAAACAAAGAAACAATCAGATTGGGAAATTGAATTCACAGAAGAAGAACTCCAATCAATCGAAGCAGCATTCGAATCAGCTTCCTCGTCGTCTCGTAAAGCGGTTTCGGATATCGAAAACTGTCGAAAAACTCGCAGGAGGAGATTGCCTGATTCCTTGTTCAATTCTTCTTCTTCTGCATTCTTACCCTGCCCTAGAAACAGATCTAATTCCCGCGGTAAATGTCATTCTTTTATATTTTGTTTGTTTTTTTTTTATTACTTTTGATATGAATTTGTTCATAGAAATTTAAAATTATTAGGAGCGTTTACGAACATTTAGGAGCGTTTTGATATTAGATTTGAATGCTCGTTTGGCAAAGAGCGTTTAGCGTTTAGAGCATTTGAATATTAAAGCTTGTTTGGCAACAAGCATTTAGCATTTTTGTTTTGTTTAAATGCTACTTTTATAATTTCAGCTACATTACCAAGCGCGTTTTAGTAAAACAAACAGCCATTGCTAACTACTACCGCTCGTTTCACCAAACATACCCATATATGTTACAGGTAGCCGGTAGGTAACCGCTTGTGCTAGTTTTACCAAACATACCCATACCCGTGTATTAGTTAGGCCAAAAGGTGGGACCAAAAAAAAAAAAAAAAAAAAAAGTAAAATAAATAAAAAAAGTAAATGTTGAGAGTTTCCACTTACTTTGGGAAGTTTTAACTTGGGTCTCCAATAGCGAATCCAAAGCGCCTACGTTGACGGAAAAGCTAGGGAGAGTATCTTTATATATGAGTTTGAGTTTAGGTTTACAATTACTCAAGAGTTTTTTTCTATGTGGCGAAAAGGCGCGTTATCTTAAACCCCAAGATTACGATTTTGGGCCTTCCCGCTCCGTAGTAGTTAGAGCCTTCACACTCAATGACAACTTAGTTTAGCTTACATTTTCATGTATCTGCTTGTTAAACCAAGTGTATGCATTTTGGTGAAATTAATTTTACATAAATAATGGCATGAAAATGTATTTATGTTGCACGGTAAAAATAAAGTAAGTCATGTCATATAGACCGGGAAATGCAATAGTGATCGGATGTTACAATTCGATGCAATTAACCCTTAAAATAAAGAATTTATACGATTTAGGTAGACATTTTTGGATTTTCAGTATCATATCTGAAATTAGAGGTACATTTCTGAAATGACTAAAATCAATGTTGAATATATGTGAACATTTCATTGTGTTACATATGTGTTTAGCACCGGTGAAATGACAAATATAGTTGTATACCGTATGCAGCAAGTGAAGTTTTAGGTCATCAGAATGTTGGACATGGAGCCTTTAAATGGTTTAGGTTTTTGTATATCTAACAATGAGTAGCAAATTGAGCAAGTGTGTAATAGTAATCGACAAAGCTATGAAGCATGTTGCTGAACAATGTAAGTATTGTGTTTGAGTTTTGGTTGCCTGCAACTATTATTGACTTATTGTGTGTGTGATTATTGTTCCCAACAGGCCAACATATAAGACTTACCATGATCTTAAGTCAGTTGCAGAACTATGCAAGTATTGTTTTCGAGTTTTGGTTGCCTACTAATATTACTGTACCAAGGATAAGACTTTGTAGTCTCGTATTTGGATTCATAAATAATTCTTTTTGCATAAATGCTACAAGGAAAATCAGTTTATATCGCTAACTTGTTACAATCATATTTCTACTTTGCATTTTTCACATTGCGTTACATCACTATAAGGCTAGCTGCTGCAATTAAGTATCTTAGTAGCCCAACTTATGTTTTTAGGCAGTTATGCAGTTATGTATTTTAGGCAGTAAGCGTTGCAGTTGTAACTGCTAAGCAGTTATACTTGCAGTTATCTATATATATGAAATAATCAGAAAAAAGGACAGATAAGTTTTCTTTTCCGTTAAAGTGTGTGTGGTTTTAGGAGATCGAAGAGTTCCAAATCCATCATTCGGGACTATATTTGTCAAACATTTGGTATTGCTAATTAGCGCTTCACTCTTTTGCTTTTGTTTTGAGACCAAGTATGTGATAATACAATATAGTTGCTTGTTCATTCTATCCATTTAGAATAGAAGTCAGAAGTTATGAAGATACAAACTTACAAAAAAGCTTATAATTGTCTTATTTGTGTTTCTGTTGCAGATATGAATAAAGTGCGAATTCCTGCAATGACTTTTAAAGGTCATATTGTGTACAGCAGAACATTATCAGAGGTGGAGAAAGCTGCAGACGAACTGTTATCTTTTGTTGAAACTAAGACTAAAGACGGGGGCAGTGCTGCTATTGGTTTTGACATCGAGTGGAGACCGTCATTCAAAAAAGGTTTCCATCTGAACTGAAAATTTTCTTATATTCAGAATATGTATTCTTTCCTTGTCTATTTGCATGCATAAAATCCTTTGTTTTATATAGACTGCGATCCATAGAGATTATCTGGTCACACAATAGTTATTTAAAGAAATAATACCCAAAAGATGGAGCTCTCATTATTGGTGTTACTTGTGTTTATGTTAACATAAATTGATTTACCGTTTCGTCAAATTATGGTGTTTTTTCAAAGTTTAATGCAGCTATTATTCTCTTGTAAAACATGGCAAATCGTTATCAACTAACAATTCATTAAATGAACCCTTGCATTTCTAAATGTCAAAACGGTTTTTTTTTTGCTTTTTGTTTTTTTTGTAACAGAGAGCAAGTACGGCAGTAGAATTTGTTATTGAACCTATGTTGGCGAAAACTAGTCTTTTTACTGACAGTTCTGAACCATGCAGGTGCTACACAATCAAAGGCGTCGGTTCTACAATTATGTGTAGATGCTGCTCGTTGCCATGTAATGCATATTGGTCATTCTGGATTCCCCAAAAATTTGAAGTCTCTTCTTGGGGATCGAAGATATCTAAAGGTCGGTAAAAATGTAGTAGTCCTTAATTCCAGTTTCTATTCCCATTTGTATGTACTATGTAGAGGTGGATAAATATGCAGGTCACGTCAGCCCGAAATACTTCATGATAAAAAATTTTGGGTGCAAAATATGATGATGTTGACTATATCATCTAGATAAATAGATGATTCTTTTTTAAGCAATTAGAAGGTTATAGACACACTTTCGGCGACTTTCGGACCTTTTGATTTATTTGCTGAGTTTCTTTGTTAGATTTTCTTTTGATGTCCATAACCGATCTTTTAGAGGCTTTTGAACCTCTCTTATTATACTTTTTTTTGTAGTAGTGACCCCTTATCACTTCAACAGGTGGGAGTTGGCATTGCGGGCGATGCTCGTAAGGTCTTCAATGACCATAACGTGTCTGTAGATGCTTTAGAAGATCTCTCACGTTTAGCCAATCAAAAGCTTGGCGGACAGCCCAAGATGTGGGGTCTGTCATCATTAACCGAGAAGCTTACATGTAAACAGGTTATCTTACCATTTACAAATTCTTAATGCTTACATATGCTTGGAAACTAATATATTATACTCGTAAAGAAAAGTGTTCTGTTAACCATTGTATGTCAAGTTATCGTCAAAAAGGATTTGTATCAGAAGATGCAAATTTTATTTATTTTTAATCAAGCAAGAGTTGACGCCTGTGTAACTTATATGCGATTTTGCAGGTTCTAAAACCCAATAAGATTAGGTTAGGAAATTGGGAGGCGAATCCTTTGTCAGCAGATCAGCTGAAGTATGCAGCCACGGATGCATTTGTTTCTTGGTACCTGTTTGAGGTAAGCAAATGAGAGTCAACTTTGATTCCTAAAATCAACCCCTCTTTTTCAGTCATTTGTATCATAGACTCATAGTATAACGATAGTTATTGGCATAGGTTGCAAAATGGGTGGGTTGGATTGGGTAAATCTTAGATTTATACAAATCTCCACTAAAACGTTTTTGTCCGTTTTATTTGAATTTCATAAATAACTACCTAATATTGTATGCAATGTACTTTCCTGTTATTTTTTTTTAGGAAAAATGCCATTTTTAGTTATGAAATTCAAAGTAAGCTGTTTATTTTGCATAAATTGATGAAAGTACATTGCTTGAAATGGACGTAATCAAAAGTATTTCCTATTCTACATAGAAATGTACATTGCGTAAAATGGTTATTTTGGGTCCCTATATTAATCAAGACAATTCATTTCTTCTCATATCTAGCACATAAGACACGTAACACAAGTTATCTGTGGTCTTGGGACTTTTGGAGGGCAACAAATGGGCCAGATTTATAACTCCTGACTCCTGAGCTTTGGTTAATGGCCCAAATCACAATTTTACATGTAAACTAGGGATGTTCATCGGTTCGGTTATCGGGTTATTCGGTTTATTCGGTTCGGTTTGTTCGGTTAATTTTTTTTTCTGGGTCAAACCGAAAACCGAACCGAACCGAACCGAATTGAAATTTGATTCAACCGAACCGAAAACCGAACCCCTATAACCGAAAACCGAACCGAATAACCCGAATTACAAAATTTTAATTATTTTTCATTTAATTATACATATTTTTAGAACAAAATTTTTTTTTCAAACTTAAATAATGTTATATTTATACTAAAAAAGACTTTTAGTAATTATTTTTATATATAAATACATAAAAAAATATATATATTTATATATTTTCGGTTTTCGGTTCGGTTTTCGGTTTTCATTGCCAAACCCATATCCAAATCGATAACCAAATATTTAGTTCGGTTCGGTTCGGTTTTGATCAATTCGGTTCGGTTACGAATTCGGCTCGGTTTTTTTTGGTTTCGGTTTTCGGTTATTGTGGATATTACCCGATCCATGAACACCCCTAATGTAAACACATACGTCCGTATAAATGTAACATTGAAAATTTTAACGTACACTAATGACGTGTTTAGTTGTAGAAACTTTTGTTTCAAATGTCTAGCGAGTTTGTGCTTCAGTGCTTCACCCTTGTGAGACATTATAAATTGTTGAATCGTTTTGTAGCTTTTTCATTAAAAGTTCGTAAGTGCTCTCTGTCAAAAAAAAAAAAAAAAAAAAAAAAAACAAATATGAGATCAAATATTTTTTTTTTTAAACTTAGGTGTTGCTTGTTTATTAAGAGGCTCTGAATTTGAATCTGACTAGCACATCTAAATCTGAATCTGATGCGTAAATGTCTAAATCTGAATGAAATGATACTGTTTGTTTTTTACTTTTTAAATGTCTGAACAATAAAAGTATAAATCAGTTTATTATTAAAATCAGTTTTATTCTTACGAAACATAGGAATGTCTAAAAATTATATAGATCATTTTAGTCATAAAATTAACATAGTTGTGCAACGTGATAATAAAATGTTTCAAAAAAAAACATTCAAAATTATGTATCGCTATTTATTCTTACAAAATAGTCATATACATTGTACTCCCATGCGGTTAAACATCTTTATTGGTTTGCAAATTATTACTATCATTAAATTTACAATCATAATATTGCGAAAAATAAAATTTCATAGTATACTTAACAGTTAACATTATCAATTAACAATAAAATACTTTTTAGTGAAATTTTAAGCTCAGGTGCAAATTACACGGGCACAATTTAACTTTACAAACTAGTTATATATTACTATTATTTGAAAAAAAATTATATGTTTAAACATTATCATCATTAGTATTTTAACATTGTTTATTAAAAAAAATAAAAATAAAAATAAACTTAATATCAATATTAAAAGAAGAGTAAAAAAATATCTCACAATACAAAAGAGAAAAAAACAATAAACTTAAAAAAGAAAAAAGAAAAAAAAAAAAAAAAAAAAAAAGTGAAGAGGTATTAAGAGACATCAAGACCCACCATCCACATCTAGTTGGTTAAGATGTTTCAGCCTCTGACCGCGTCTGGACGAGGAAATAAAAACAAACACTCTCAATAAGCCAAATGTCTGAACGCGTCTGAATGAGTCAGATTAAGAGGCTGATAAGAGCCTCTTTATGAATAACAAACACCACCTTAGAATGTTTAACATAATAATATATGACACAAAAATTGTTTTCATACAATTCAGGAAACCCTTTTCCGACTCTCGGTTTAAACCTAATTGTTTTTTTTTTTGAAACGGTTCTTTCGGAGAAATCCTTGACCAATGAAACCCGATGGGGGGAAAACCTTCAACTTAAGCCGCCCGAAGGCACGACACTTAATTTGAAGTAAACCCTGCCTTCTCCAGATTCGAACCCTAGTGGGTTGAAACCTTCATTGAAGGACTTTGAAAGCCTGGTATCAACAAACCCTGTGGTCAAAGAGGACTTCCCGGATGGTCACCCATCCGGTACTACTCTCTCTGTGGCTCACTTAACAAGTTAAGCACTCACCACTAGACCACATGGTAGTTGATTTAAACCTAATTGTTTTAAACCTAATATTTTTATGCACGATTCCTTTATAAAGATTTACAAATGTTAAAAACACCTCGAAAAATATAGTATTCGTTTCATCCCAAATTAATATTACACGTTTTTTTTTTCTTTTTTTTTTCTTTTTTTTTTATCAAAATGTTCCAACTTAACTATCCACTATTAAAAACAAATATGAAAGTTTAATCGAAGTCTGTATTACTCTTGGTTGAATAAATTATTACAAACTTTAAAGAATTAATAATGATATTGTTATTTTGCAAAAAGTTATATAAAAATAATAATAATTATTTTTTTTTAGAGTTGAAAACGAGCCGAGCCGCTTGTTAAAAGCTCGAGATCGAATTAGTAAAAAGCTTGAACGAACCGAGCCTAAACGAGCTTGAGCCCGAGTTCGAGCCTAAGTTTGGGCTCATTTAATAATCGAGCTCGAGCCCGAGCTTTATAAATAAATATCGATTAGACTCGCGAGCCTAAACGAGCCCTAAAAATATATGTATATATATTGTCTATACATATAACCTTCTATAAACGTAATGTGCTTAAAAAAAATAAATAAGCTCGAGCCTATTGTGACTAACAGCCTTTGACCTTTATTTCCTTAAACACGTTATATAACTTAGTTGAGCCCGAGCCGAGTTCGAGCTTGAAAAAAGTTTCACAAGCCGAGCTCGAACTCAAAATATGTGGCTCAAAACGAGCTCGAGCCCGAGCCCAAACTTTATATATCTAAACGAGCCGAGCTCGAGCTCTAACAAGCTCGGGCTCGACTAGTCTCGTTTCCACCCCTATTTTTTTTTAAACCGTTTGTGTTTTGGTAAAGAACATTTATCATAAGGTAATACGTAGTAAACATTTACAAGGTTTGTCGACTTCTAAAAGAATTTGTGAAAGCGAAGTTCTTTTTGTAACAAAAGATAAAGTGGAAGAATACAAGTGACACGTGTACGGATAGATAAAACGAAAAAAAATTAGGGAGATGACACGTGGAGTAAAGTTACTTGTGTAGCCATCTTCTTCCCACATGCAAATGACTTCCTGGTGTTTGCTTCCTTCCACCACGCTTTAATCTCACGCGTGTATTTCACTACCTTCATCTTTTGCTATACTTTGGGTAGGGGTGAGCATGGTGCGGGTTTTGACTAAAACCAAACCGCAACCGTAATTGTGGTTTCTATAAAAAATAGAAACCGAACCGCACCATATTTTGCGGTTTCGGTTTTGCGGGTTTTTGCGGTTTATGTGAGTTTTGCGGGTTTTAACCGCACCGCACCATCACTTATGACTTATATAATTAATGTGGGTTTTTTCGGTTTTTGGTTCACAATATTGGTTTTTTTTTTTTTTTTTTTTTTTTTTTTTTGTTATAAAAATGCAAATATTTAATTTAAACACACACATCACTTATGACTTACAAGAATATTAATCATAATATGTACTAGAAGCCATATAAAACACATTAAATAATCAATGCGCCATTTTTCGGTTTTAAAAATCAAGTGTTGTGCGGTGCTGGTTTTGTGGTTCGGTTTTACGGGTAAAACCGCAACCGCACCGCATTTTGCGGTTTTTCTTTTTTCTTAAAACCGATCCACCGGTTTTTGCCGTGGTGCAATTTTTTTGGTTCGTTTTTTTGCGGGTTTTGCGGTTTTATGGTTTGCGGTGCGGTTTGTGCTCACCCCTACTTGGGTGATGAGAAAAATAATTGACTCTTTACCGAATAATACATTTTCGTGAAGTTTTGGGTATTTTCGATAAGTTTTAGGTGTTTACGACAAGATATGTCTTATACTAATAACTTGTAATAGATATAAACGACGACTATAAGTGATTAAAACAAATTTCTGGCGTGTTTATGGTATTCCCATCAATATTTGCATATTTCCAATTAATTTAACCACCGTTGACCGATTTACACAAATCGAAAATGTTGGTGGCCGATTAATGCTTAGACGATGAATAATCAGCCTTATAGAGTTTTTTTGTTTTTTTTAATCGGAAAAAGTGTGTTATACGTAATCAAAAAGTTAAATACATGTTAGCAATACTTTTAGAACGTATGGAACATATAATTTGATATATCAATTGGTAAAAATTTGAACTTGTAGTGTTTTTCATTTGCAAAAGTGGATATAGGTTAATAATAAAAGTTTAAGATTTCACGCAAGAAAGTTTAAATTTAAAGTTTGCAAACCGCAACTTTTTTGATTCGCTTGTTATCATCTTAACTTTAAATCACAATCGTGAAATACTAGCAATTTGTCTTGAAATATAGTTGATTTCTTTTGAGAAAATAGGTAATGAGTTTAATCCCAATTAACTACTGACTAAAGATTACTGAAACATGTGATCGTTACCTGAGATTAAACTACTAAATCTTTCAAAAATGTCACTCAACCCTCAAAAATATACACGGGGTTAGAGTTTCTTTTCTGGCTAATATAAACCTTATAAAAAAAAGGTTTGCTCGTTTATTTGGATGATCAAAATTTGTGAGTTTTTAGTTCCTAAGAGCATGGGGTACGGTGGTGTCATGGCTGGCGCCATGCCCACCAGCCCAAAAAGTCCGACGGCGCACCACACCGTCCCTCGCGCCATCACGTCTGGCGTCGTCCCATAGGCGCGCGCCATCGTTTTTTTTTTTTTTTTTTTTTTTTTTTTTTTTTTTTTTTTTTGATGGGTTTGTTTGTGTTTGTGTTTGTACGTTGTGTTTGTGTGTGGGTCTTTTTTATTTTTTATTTTATTTTTTTTGCAGGCTGCAGAAAGCTAAAGGAAGAAGAAGAAGTAGGTTTTTGTTTTATATATTTTTTACTTTTTCATTTTATACCTTTTTGTTTTAGGTATTTACATTTTAAGTCAATTTGACATTCTTTTACATCCCTAGTCCTTAATATGCTTGCAATCTTAGTCTCTAAGTTATTATTTTTTTTTATTAGTTAATCTAATGTGTTTTAGTTAATATTGTGTATGTTTTGTTAATATTGTGTATGTTTTATTTAATGTAAAAGAAAAAAAAATGGCCGACGGCACCATAATTTCTGGTGCCAACGGATACCCTGAAATGTGATGCCGTGAGATTTCTGGTGCCGTGGAGATTTTTGCTGATGTGGCAGCACTTTTTGTGCCACGGCTTGAAGCCATGGCACGACGATACCCAATGCTCTAAAAGTAACATTCATATTTGGATAGAGAAATTTGGGCAAATATTTTTGGTGAGAGAAAATAAATCCGTATGCTACCGATTTTAAGCCTTTTTACAAGCTACATGCCAAATATACTCAAGTTGATATGCATGATAGCATTTGCAACGAACCTCAAATAGTGTTCATGTTTTTTACACACATTTATTTTGTCACATGGTGGACAACTAGCTTGTTCAAGTGGTGACTTGTGTTGGTTTATGACAAGAATGTTTCATTTTCTAGTTACTGTTTGCATGTTCTTAAAGTCGTTATAGTCTATGTATAATATATGCTAAGTAATTTAATCGGTCCTTAACTACTTATTGACACCAATCTATATTTAGTTCAGCTCATAAATATTATGGGTATGGTAGTTTGTTTGATATTATTGGCAAAAGTCTTTCTAATACGTGTGTACTTGCGCTCATGCATGTTTGTGTGGTGGCTGTAAGCCTGTAATGCATCTTAACTTCTATTTCAAGCAATTTGGTTAAATTTATAAAGATACAAATGTTAGATGACTAGATAGGATAATTCATCTAACTATTTATACGAATAACAAACACATGTAAAATTTACTAAAATACATTTTAGTAGTAACTTTTGAACATGACCCCATCTTGTAAAGATCATGATCTTATAATAACAAAATAATGATCCAAGTAGAATCTTAATATTAAGAATTCTTTTTATATGAATCATGGTTTTTGATCTTTTAGCCGATTCATAGGATTTGAATTCAACGTCACACATACTCAAATCAGGTAAAACCCTCATTTTTTAAGAGCTTGGCGTGACAACTTCAATGTTGTTTGCACTAAAGGAATTGAACTTGAGATCTCACACATTTTATTGTTTTAGTGTGATGGTTACAAACATTTTTGACACTAGGCCATCTCTAGTTGGTTTTAATGCACATGTTCTGGATTAGACACACTTCCCGAGTTTTGAAATGAAAGAAACAAGATAAAATACAAAAAGTGACAGAAAATAAGAGGAGATGAATGGTATTTTGACTTTGTATATCGTGTTCCCGAGTTAAGAAATAAAATAATATACAATTGATGATTTTACAACTATATCATTTGTTATGTATAAAAGTTGTGTTTTATATTAGGTTATTTAAGTAATTGTATATATTAGAAGCTTTCTAATACAAATGCTTTTCAAATCATACCACTTTTGAGAAAAAATATGGAGAGAAATTTAGCCAAATTTACTCTTCATTTCTTTTCTTCTCTCTAATGAAAAAACTCATAAACACAAATTTATTTTGTTTTCTTTCCACTTCTTTTATCTTCTTTCAAAAATAAAACTAAGGAACGTAGTGTATGGGCTTTTAAAGCTTTGTGTAATATAATTTATGGATTAGGTAGAAGAATAGCAATGTATTTTTTCAAATGTACCTATTTGGTATGTAAACTTTAAAAAAATTGTGTAAATATAATGAACTTTCATAAATGTTTCAATTTGATACGTGATGACGTGTTATACCTAAAAGTCAAAAGTAGACACTTATTTAGGGACGGAAGGAGTATGTAATATGATATCTAGATAAAAAAAAAATAAGTTTCATGTCATAAATGCAAAATATTATAGATTATGATATTTTTTACAAATAAAAATAAAAACAAATTATATAATGTGATTAAATTTGAGTTTCATGCAATATATGTAAGGTATTTAACTATTTATGATTAAGAAATAAATATTACAACATGTCATAAATGCAAAGTATGAATGATCATAATATTATTTATGACTAAAATTAAAACTAAAATATAATATGATATGATATTATCTAAATAAAAATTGAGTTTCATGTAATAAATGCAAAATATTATAGATTAATAATATAGTTTATAAATAAAATAAAAACAATTATATAACATAATTAAATTTGAGTTTCATGCAATAAATGTAAAGTATTTATGATTAATAAATAATGATTACAAAATACATTTTATAAATACATAGTATTATATAACTGTATAATAATTAAATGTAATGCAAGTATTAGTGATTATGAATTAATCACTATATTATGTATTTTTTAAATAAACTTTATATAAATAATCCATATGAAAATTGAGTTTCATGTTACAAAAACAAAGAATTAATGATTAATTTTTTTTTATAAATTAAATAAAAACTTTCTATTTTAATATGTATAAATCGAGTTTCATGTAATAAATATAAGTACTAGTGATCATAATAATTTTTTTTTTTTTATAAATACATAGATAGTTATATAATATAATAACAAAGTTTGAGATAATTATATAATATCAAATAATATAATTTATTTTCAAGCAATAATATGCCTACTTAAGATTAAACTTTTATTATAAACATTATACAATGTGATAAAAATTAGAACTTTCATGTGATATATATAAAAGTTAAGTTTCATGTCATAATTACAAAGTATTACTATGATTATAATAATCTTTATCAAATAAAATAAAAAGTCTATAGTATAATATATTTAAATTGACTTTCATGCCATAAATGTAAATTTAATGATCACTATATATATATTTTTTACAAAATAGATAATTATATATTAACATATAATACTAAGGAATATATATGACTACTTAAGATATATATTTTATTTATAACTATTATAAAATATGACAAAAAAATAAAGATTAATGTGAAAAATGTAAATATTAAATATTTTAATAATTTTGTAACTTCAAAAGGTTGAGTTCATACGATAGATGTAAGTATTAACGATATAAAGTTGAGTTTCAAGGGATAAATATAAATTTTTAAAGACTTAAAACTTGTTTACAACTTCAATAAGGAAACTTACATAATATACCTAAACGGATTTCCCGGTAATACATCGAGCCTCCAAATCTATTAATTATAACTTATATACAAGTGAGAGCATCGTATGGGTCAGCTAGCCTATTGAATCTTATATTTCTACACAATTCATTAATTAGACAAACAATATTCTTGTTTTACATTACAAAACTAAAACAAAACTACAATGCTAAACATTTAAGACTTGACACATTTCTACAATCCTCAATCCTATACGGAGTATACGTTTACAATTATCTTATTAAATTTAACTTATACCATAACTTTTATTTAGAGATAGAGTATACCTAACTCGTACCCATATAAAATATACCTAAACTGAATGCACCAACAGAATTTTTTCACAACAAGATGTAAAGAGATAGAATGTAACAATCATATTATTGGCTTATTGCCTGAAATTATTCTCAATAATAGGAACACTATTTGAGAAAGATCTTATATATGACAAATGAATTTGTGCAAAAACGAGAGTGAATACAACAAACATTTAGGGTTTATACATTGCTACAAACACGTAAGAATAGGGCAACTTTTATTCTTTCTAGTCAATGAATTACACACGTGAAAAAGATTTATCTAAGAGTGAATACAACCTTCAAATAACAATAAAATTTCCTCTCTTTATTGTTGAGTTCTAAAAATTTTCGAATAAGGTAAAGTAAAGAAATCAGAGCTAAATATTTTTAGCACAATTTTGATAGAAAATATTGTATTTTATAATAAACTAAGTCGTTTTTCTTTTCCAGTCATTTTCATTTTCCTTCACTCATTAACTTGTTACTGAAGAACTTAACTTTCTCTTGTTTATTTTTTATTTACTTTTTTTCTTTAAGTAATACTCAATAATACAATAAGTCTTACGAAACAAAATAAAAACACGACGAAAATAAAAAGTAAAACCCTCGGCGTCTTTCATCATTCCATCATCCAAATTAATGTATGTGTTTTTCTTTTATTTTATTTAGGAGTGGTGAAGTTAAGCATCGTGATTTATAATGTTCGTTTGATGAACAACAATAAGCTTTATCTATTTTTTAAAATACTCATTTTCCACCGCTTCATAAAGTATATCATTTAGGAGCGTTGAACATCTAAAAACTGTTTTACACGATAAAATTACAATTACAAAACTATATCATAAACAAAAATGCTAAAACATCCTACTAAATATTCCTACAAAACTGTATACTCACAGGATCCTGCCAAGTGATAGAACTAACAATTTAAATGAATAAAAAAAATGAGTAAAAAAAAACTATTTAATATTGTTGTGAGTACAGAAGAATTTAGTAGAAGGTTCTAGCAACATGTATCATAAAAACATTATAAAAATATTTGAGGAACATACCCGTGTGTGTTTGTATGTATGTATGTGTCTATCTATATCTATATATACAAAGTCCCATATCTCTAACCAAGTTTCGCCCCTTCACCCCTCTTTTCTCTCCCCCCTCCTCCTTCAATTCAATAATACAACATATAACCTTTACAACGTCGCTTACACTTTTACCGACACTAAGCTAGATGTCGAGTTCTTTTACAAGGGTACAACCACTCCCGTCGTCGCTTACACTTTTACCGACACTAAGCTAGATGTCGAGTTCTTTTACAAGGGTACAACCACTCCCGTCGTCGCTTACACTTTTACCGACACTAAGCTAGATGTCGAGTTCTTTTACAAGGGTACAACCACTCCCGTTTAGTTCTTTTACAAGGGTACAACAACTCCCGACACACTTTGTATTTTGAGGCCTAAAATACTAACCGATCACTTCTACACACAATACAAATGAAGTATAAACTATCAAAGTTTATACAAAACAAAGATAACAAGTCTTGCAACTTTAGAGTTGAAACTTGTAATATGATATCTAGATAAAAAAAAATAAGTTTCATGTCATAAATGCAAAATATTATAGATTATGATATTTTTTACAAATAAAAATAAAAACAAATTATATAATGTGATTAAATTTGAGTTTCATGCAATATATGTAAGGTATTTAACTATTTATGATTAAGAAATAAATATTACAACATGTCATAAATGCAAAGTATGAATGATCATAATATTATTTATGACTAAAATTAAAACTAAAATATAATATGATATGATATTATCTAAATAAAAATTGAGTTTCATGTAATAAATGCAAAATATTATAGATTAATAATATAGTTTATAAATAAAATAAAAACAATTATATAACATAATTAAATTTGAGTTTCATGCAATAAATGTAAAGTATTTATGATTAATAAATAATGATTACAAAATACATTTTATAAATACATAGTATTATATAACTGTATAATAATTAAATGTAATGCAAGTATTAGTGATTATGAATTAATCACTATATTATGTATTTTTTAAATAAACTTTATATAAATAATCCATATGAAAATTGAGTTTCATGTTACAAAAACAAAGAATTAATGATTAATTTTTTTTTATAAATTAAATAAAAACTTTCTATTTTAATATGTATAAATCGAGTTTCATGTAATAAATATAAGTACTAGTGATCATAATAATTTTTTTTTTATAAATACATAGATAGTTATATAATATAATAACAAAGTTTGAGATAATTATATAATATCAAATAATATAATTTATTTTCAAGCAATAATATGCCTACTTAAGATTAAACTTTTATTATAAACATTATACAATGTGATAAAAATTAGAACTTTCATGTGATATATATAAAAGTTAAGTTTCATGTCATAATTACAAAGTATTACTATGATTATAATAATCTTTATCAAATAAAATAAAAAGTCTATAGTATAATATATTTAAATTGACTTTCATGCCATAAATGTAAATTTAATGATCACTATATATATATTTTTTACAAAATAGATAATTATATATTAACATATAATACTAAGGAATATATATGACTACTTAAGATATATATTTTATTTATAACTATTATAAAATATGACAAAAAAATAAAGATTAATGTGAAAAATGTAAATATTAAATATTTTAATAATTTTGTAACTTCAAAAGGTTGAGTTCATACGATAGATGTAAGTATTAACGATATAAAGTTGAGTTTCAAGGGATAAATATAAATTTTTAAAGACTTAAAACTTGTTTACAACTTCAATAAGGAAACTTACATAATATACCTAAACGGATTTCCCGGTAATACATCGAGCCTCCAAATCTATTAATTATAACTTATATACAAGTGAGAGCATCGTATGGGTCAGCTAGCCTATTGAATCTTATATTTCTACACAATTCATTAATTAGACAAACAATATTCTTGTTTTACATTACAAAACTAAAACAAAACTACAATGCTAAACATTTAAGACTTGACACATTTCTACAATCCTCAATCCTATACGGAGTATACGTTTACAATTATCTTATTAAATTTAACTTATACCATAACTTTTATTTAGAGATAGAGTATACCTAACTCGTACCCATATAAAATATACCTAAACTGAATGCACCAACAGAATTTTTTCACAACAAGATGTAAAGAGATAGAATGTAACAATCATATTATTGGCTTATTGCCTGAAATTATTCTCAATAATAGGAACACTATTTGAGAAAGATCTTATATATGACAAATGAATTTGTGCAAAAACGAGAGTGAATACAACAAACATTTAGGGTTTATACATTGCTACAAACACGTAAGAATAGGGCAACTTTTATTCTTTCTAGTCAATGAATTACACACGTGAAAAAGATTTATCTAAGAGTGAATACAACCTTCAAATAACAATAAAATTTCCTCTCTTTATTGTTGAGTTCTAAAATTTTTCGAATAAGGTAAAGTAAAGAAATCAGAGCTAAATATTTTTAGCACAATTTTGATAGAAAATATTGTATTTTATAATAAACTAAGTCGTTTTTCTTTTCCAGTCATTTTCATTTTCCTTCACTCATTAACTTGTTACTGAAGAACTTAACTTTCTCTTGTTTATTTTTTATTTACTTTTTTTCTTTAAGTAATACTCAATAATACAATAAGTCTTACGAAACAAAATAAAAACACGACGAAAATAAAAAGTAAAACCCTCGGCGTCTTTCATCATTCCATCATCCAAATTAATGTATGTGTTTTTCTTTTATTTTATTTAGGAGTGGTGAAGTTAAGCATCGTGATTTATAATGTTCGTTTGATGAACAACAATAAGCTTTATCTATTTTTTAAAATACTCATTTTCCACCGCTTCATAAAGTATATCATTTAGGAGCGTTGAACATCTAAAAACTGTTTTACACGATAAAATTACAATTACAAAACTATATCATAAACAAAAATGCTAAAACATCCTACTAAATATTCCTACAAAACTGTATACTCACAGGATCCTGCCAAGTGATAGAACTAACAATTTAAATGAATAAAAAAAATGAGTAAAAAAAAACTATTTAATATTGTTGTGAGTACAGAAGAATTTAGTAGAAGGTTCTAGCAACATGTATCATAAAAACATTATAAAAATATTTGAGGAACATACCCGTGTGTGTTTGTATGTATGTATGTGTCTATCTATATCTATATATACAAAGTCCCATATCTCTAACCAAGTTTCGCCCCTTCACCCCTCTTTTCTCTCCCCCCTCCTCCTTCAATTCAATAATACAACATATAACCTTTACAACGTCGCTTACACTTTTACCGACACTAAGCTAGATGTCGAGTTCTTTTACAAGGGTACAACCACTCCCGTCGTCGCTTACACTTTTACCGACACTAAGCTAGATGTCGAGTTCTTTTACAAGGGTACAACCACTCCCGTCGTCGCTTACACTTTTACCGACACTAAGCTAGATGTCGAGTTCTTTTACAAGGGTACAACCACTCCCGTTTAGTTCTTTTACAAGGGTACAACAACTCCCGACACACTTTGTATTTTGAGGCCTAAAATACTAACCGATCACTTCTACACACAATACAAATGAAGTATAAACTATCAAAGCTTATACAAAACAAAGATAACAAGTCTTGCAACTTTAGAGTTGAAACTTGTAACTTCTTGGATGAACTTGTGGACTCCCTTGCTACATAAGAGGATCACACAATTCAAATGTTACTGAGTTAGTTGAAAGAGTATATGAAATATATGTCCTAAAGTGATGACTCAAAACTAACAAGTGGCTTGGTATTTATAGCAAAACAAACAGCAGGTCTGGCGGATACGGCGGAACCCTCAGATGGGTTCCGCCCATGTACCCCCAGGGTTCCGTCAGGCTTGCAGTTGGTTTTGCAATAAATCTTACAAACCAACCAAAGTCACATCACATAAAACTAGTCAAACACAAACTTGTGTAAGAAGACATATGGTTAGTCAAACACACTATCTTACCTTAAATGTATATTGACAAACTTACCATAAATGTGATGTGACATTAACACTTTCTAATTAAAGAAATAAAAACAATGTTATGTTTAAAAGAAAATGTAAACCTTAGTTAAACAATACTTAAACACTAAAGTGATGATTTACTATTAGCTAAAGTTCATACTTTGTCATTAACAAAACTTAGCAAAGATCGTAAAATATAAATAACGTTTTTAGGCGATATTTGTATTAACAGGGTTCGATCAAATATCCAAGAAACATGCCTTCTGTAGCGCCGAAGGTACACTTCTTGGGGTTTAACTTCATGTTGATCCTTCCCAATGTTTTGAATGTTTCCTCGATGTCACGCACCAATTCTTCTTCAGTATGGCTTTTTATGACAAGGTCATCGACATAAACCTCCAGGTTGCGACCTACTTGCTTTTCGAACGCGTTGTCCACTAACCGTTGATATGTGGCCCCCGCATTCTTTAAGCCAAAGGACATTTTTGTGTAACAATAGACCCCTTGACTTGTGTGGAAGGCTGTTTTTTCTTCGTCTTCCTTGGCCATCTGGATTTGGTGATACCCTTCGTATGCGTCTAGGAAGCATTTAAAGGGGTATCCGCACAAGGATTCTACCTTCCAGTCTATTTCTGGTAGCGGGTAGCAGTCTTGTGGACATGCTTTGTTAAGGTCAGTGAAATCCACGCACATTCTCCAACTGCCGTCGCTCTTCTTTACCATTACTGGATTGGAAAGCCAGTCATGGTAATAGACTTCCCGCATAATGCCTGCGTCTACAAGCTTGTGTACTTCCTCCAATATGGCTTTTGCGCGATCTGGGGCCTGGCCGCGCTTTTTCTGCCGTATTGGAGGATATCCTTGTCGGATTTCTAGCTTGTACTCCGTAATGGCTCGTGGCACTCCCGTCATGTGCTTTGGTTCCCATGCAAAGATGTCTAGATTATTTTGCAAGAGTGTGCACACAGTCGCTCTGCCCTTATCAGACAGTGACCCTCCAATTGATATCTCTTGGTCTGGGTAGTCGGGGTGGATTGCGACTTTCAGGTTTGCCACTTTGGTTGTGTGCTGCTCTGGGGCGCGCGGGGTCTCATTTGTCACTGTGTTGCATTCTTTTGGGGATGCAGTGATGTTGTAGAGGGTGACGATACCTCCTTCTACTGGGAATTTGAGCATCCCATGTGCTGTGGATGGTACCGCGCGCATAGCTGATATTCCTGGTCTTCCAATAATGCCATTATATGACGAGGGAGACCTGATTACCATAAAGTTCATCTAGGCTGTTGTAGAGTGGTATTCATTACCAATTACCACTAGTATGCGTAATTGCCCCATGGGCCAAATCTTTTCTCCTATGAAGCCAGTCAGCGACGTCGTGGCCGGAATTAACTGACTCTGTATCTCAGGTCGTAGTCTCTTGAAGCAATGCTCGTACATGATATCCGCGGACGCTCCTCCATTAACATACATGCGGTGGATGTCGTGACCCCCGTATGTATTTCAATGGTGAGTGGTTCCACTATTGCGTTGTCCGCAGTCAGAGTGGGGAAAGAGATTTCGCTTCCCTTGGAAAAGTTTTGGCTGACTTTTTGTCTCGTCTTTTGCTGCCATGATTGTATCATGTATATCGTGTCCGCCTTGCTCTTGGGTGTCTCTTTCTTGCCCCCATTCTTCTGTCTATCTTTCCCCTATTTGATGTTTTTAACGAGGTGATCCATTTTTCCTTCTTTCACTAATTTGTCAATTAGCTGACGTAACTGGACACATTCGTTAGTGGTGTGACCCTTCTGTTCATGGTATTCGCAGTATCCACCTCCTACGCGCCTCTCTTCTGGGGTGCGCATTGGTGGCGGTTTTGGGAAGTTTGCTCCTTCTGCCGCGAATATCTCCCTTGGGGTTTTCGTGAGTGGGGTGTACTTGTCGTTATCTCGTCCACTTCCTTGATTGCGGTAGCTCCTGCTGCGGTTGCCACTCTGGTCATTGGATTGTTTCATAGGCTGTTCTTGTGGCTTGTAGGTTGAGTAACCTTTTTTGCTATCCGCCGCCGCTGCTTCCCCTTGGATAAAGGATCTAGTGCGCTTTGTTAGTTCATCAAAGGTTTGGGGTACTTTATCATTCAGCTTCCGTATTAGCTCTGGGTTATTGATCCCATTCATGAATCTTGAGATCTTTAGTACTTCGGGGCATGCCTTGACTTGTATGCATTCATCCTTATAGCGTTCCATATAAGCGCTTGTGGATTCCCCTTGGCGCTGTTTTACTCTGGCTAGTTCAACAGGGTTCTTGGCGCACTTCTTCCTTTGAGTAAAATTTAAACGGAATGCTTTTCGCAACTCTTCAAACCCGTTTATGCTTCGTCGTGGAAGCTTACTAAACCAAGTCCGCGCATTCCCTACTAATGTAGAGTTAAACATATGGCACCACACAGGTTGTGGCCAATTTTTTATAGCAGCAGTTGACTCGAAAATTTTTAGGTGATCGTCAGGATCACCTGTTCCATCATATGTTTTAACATTGGCGGGCATGCGCCTTCTCTTGTTATCCGAATAATCGCTGATGCGTCGCGCGAATGCGTCGACCTTTTGGCGGAGCCAAGGGAGAGAAATATCTTCTTCCTCCTCATCGCGACGTCGTCTTCTAGACTTCCAGTGTCCCGTCTCTCTATCCTCGTTGTCCGAGGAATTACTTGAGAAGGAGTTGTTCCTTTTGTGGTGCTTGCGCCGTTTTTCCTCGGAGTCCGAGCTTGGAGGGCTTTTGCTTGGGGAGTGCTGTCTCCCAAGCCTATCATGGATTCTCCTTCTTCCCGACCTTGAAGAGCTCTCGCTCGGTGAGCGTTGCCGTCCAAGTCTGTCTTGCATCCTGCGGTTACCAAGTCTAGCGTGGACATTGGTACGCCTCTCATTGTCTTCGTATTCCTCCGAGTATTGTGAATCAGATGCTGTACTAAGTCTGGCGTGGACATTGGTACGCCTTTCATTGTTTTCGCGCTCCTGGTAGCGCGATGGGGATGTTTCCCGGTTAAAGTTAAGTCGGGCTTGTAGGCTCTGACTTGACCTTCTCTTTGCCTCCTCTTGCATGAGGTTAGTTAAAGTTTCGTAATTTTGAAACACAAAATTACTCAGCGTCAACTCATGTGCATCCTCTTCTAGTGCGAGGATGTTTGTCTCCGCATTAGGCCCCCTCTTATGATTAGGTGCGTCGGGCGGCACAGTGTTGTCCACTATGGGTGCCGTTTGATAGGGAGTAGTAAAGAGAGTGCGCTGAAGGTCTTCAGCGCTTGGGGCCACCGTAGTGGCTTGGGCAGTCCCAGTGGGCAATTCTACCGTGGGGAGAATTGGAGTTATGCCTGATTCTTGGTGACCAGGCGCACTGGTTGTTCCAGAGACTTGCCTAGAGTTCGAATCTTGATGTTTCCTCCTCTGGGGATCATCACGTGTTTTTTCCAACTGCGGAGTCCGCTGGCTTGAGTTTTTGTGTTTCGTCATTCTAGTTCTTAGTTCTTAGTGTAGGGTCCCACGGATGGCACCACTTGTTGATACAAAAGTTGGGCGTTCCTTATTTGGACTCATGTTCTCGTACCAATTAGATCTTAATGCTTGAAACCTGCGCACTAAGAAAGCAAACAAACATCGTTAGGCTTATCGTGGGATTGTCTCCCACGATTATCCTCCGGCGTGAGAGTAAGTAATCGGTTTTTAGGGTTATAGTTGAAGAGTTAGGGTTGTAAGTCGTACCTTTAACGAGAGTTATGGCATTGTTTATATAGACACGGAATCCTTATTGGATGCGTGCTCCTTACTCTTCGATATATATCCGGTTTGATATATATCCCTTAAATAAGAGATATCTATATCCAAACCATAAATAACTTTGGGTTTGGGCTTTCGTGAGCCCAAACCGTTAGCGTAGTGGCCCCAATCATTGTTATGATAGCCCACTCGTGGTGGGCTTGGGCCTTAGTAATGTTTATCATTTGGGTTCGTGACCCAAATATAGACTATACGTCATCAATGTTTTTTTATCTTTTAGCTGATTAATTCGCAGGATTTGAATTCAACGTCACACATAACCCTCATTTTTTAGGAGATTGGCGTGACAACTTCAATGTTGTTTGCACTAAAAGAATTGAACTTGAGATCTCACACATTTTATTGTTTTAGTGTGATGGTTACAAACATTTTTGACACTAGGCCATCTCTGGTTGGTTTTAATGCACATGTTCTGGATTAGACACACTTCCCGAGTTTTGAAATGAAAGAAACAAGATAAAATACAAAAATGGACAGAAAAGAAGAGGAGTTGAATGGTATTTTGACTTTGTATATCGTGTTCCCGAGTTAAGAAATAAAATAATATACAATTGATGATTTTACAACTATACCCTTTGTTATATATAAAAGTTGTGTTTTATATTGGGTTATTTAAGTAATTGTATATATTAGAAGCTTTCTAATATAAATGCTTTTCAAATCATACCACTTTTGAGAAAAAAGTTTTGGAGAGAAATTTAGCCAAATTTACTCTCCATTTATTTTCTTTTCTCTAATGAATAAACTCAGAAACACGAATTTATTTTGTTTTCTTTCCACTTCTTTTATCTTCTTTCAAAAATAAAACTCAGGAACATATTGTATGGGCTTTTAAAGCTTTGTGTAATATAATTTATGGATTAGGTCGAAGAATAGCAATGTATTTTTTCAAATGTACCTATTTGGTACGTAAACTTTAAAAAAATTGTGTAAATGTAATGAATTTTCATAAATGTTCCAATTTGATACATGATGATGACGTGTCATACCTGAAAGTCAAAAGTAGACACTTATTTAGGGATGGAAGGAGTATGTAATATGATATCTAGATTAAAATTAAGTTTCATGTCATAAATGAAAAATATTATAGATTATGATATTTTTTACAAATAAAAATAAAAACAATTATATAATGTGATTAAATTTGAGTTTCATGCAATATATGTAAGGTATTTAACTATTTATGATTAAGAAGTAAATATTACAACATGTCATAAATGCAAAGTATGAATGATCATAATATTATTTATGACTAAAATTAAAACTAGCATATAATATGATATGATATTATCTAAATAAAAATTGAGTTTCATGTAATAAATGCAAAATATTATACTCCATCTGTCTCATATTAAGTATACACAATAGAATCTTTGAATGTCCCAAATTAAGTGTCCATTTGTACATTTCACCAATAAAAATAAACTTTAGTTGGTAAAAATAATATTTGATTGGTGGAGAGTTTAATTAGTGGAATCTCTTAAAACTTTGTGCATTATAAAAGTGGACACTTAATATGAGACGGGGGGAGTAGATTATAATATAGTTTATAAATAAAATAAAAAATATTATATAACATAATTAAATTTGAGTTTCATGCAATAAATGTAAAGTATTTATGATTAATAAATAATGATTACAAAATACTTTTTATAAATACATAGTATTATATAACTGTATAATAAGTTCAAAAAAAAAATATAACTCTATAATAATTAAATGTAATGCAAGTATTAGTGATTATGAATTAATGACTATATTATGTATTTTTTTAAATAAACTTTATATAAATAATCCATATGAAAATTGAGTTTCATGTTATAAAAACAAAGAATTAATGATTACATTTTTTTATAAATTAAATAAAAACTTTCTATTTTAATATGTATAAATCGAGCTTCATGTCATAAATATAAGTACTAGTGATCATAATAGTTTTTTTTATAAATACATAGATAGTTATATAATATAATAACAAAGTTTGAGATAATTATATAATATCAAATAATATAATTTATTTTCAAGCAATAAATATGCCTACTTAAGATTAAACTTTTATTATAAACATTATACAATGTGATAAAAATTAGAATTTTCATGTGATCTATATAAAAGTTAAGTTTCATGTCACAAATACAAAGTATTACTATGATTATAATAATTTTTATGAAATAAAATAAAAAGTCTATAGTATAATATATTTAAATTGACTTTCATGCCATAAATGTAAATTTAATGATCACTATATATATATTTTTTACAAAATAGATAATTATATATTAATATATAATACTAAGGAATATATATGACTACTTAAGATCTATATTTTATTTATAACTAATTATAACTATTATAAAATATGAAAAAAAAAATAAAAATAAAGATTAATATGAAAAATGTAAATATTAAATATTTTAATAATTTTGTAACTTCAAAAGGTTGAGTTCATACGATAGATATTAACGATATAAAGTTGAGTTTCAAGGGATGGATATAAAATTTTAAAGACTTAAAACTTGTTTACAACTTCAATAAGGAACCTTACATAATATACCTAAACGGATTTCCCAGTAATACATCGAGCCTCCAAATCTATTAATTATAACTTATATACAAGCGAGTGCATTCTACGGGTCAACTAGCCTATTGAATCTTATATTTCTACACAATTCATTAATTAGACAATCAATATTCAGGTTTTACATTACAAAACTAAACAAAACTACAATGCTAAACATTTAAGACTTGACACATTTCTACAATCCTCAATCCTATACGGACTTATTAAATTTAACTTATACCATAACTTTTATTTAGAGATTGAATATACCTAACTCGTACCCATATAAAATATACCTAAATTGAATGCACCAACACAATTTTTTCACAACAAGATGTAAAGAGATAGAATGTAAACAATAATATTATTATATTATTGGCTTATTGCCTGAAATTATTCTCAATAATAAGAACACTGTTTGAGAAAGATCTTATATATGACAAATGAATTTGTGCAAAAACGAGAGTGAATACAACAAATATTTAGGGTTTATACATTGCTACAAACACGTTAGAATAGGGCAACTTTTATTCTTTCTAGTCAATAAATTACACACGTGAAAAAGATTTATGTAAGAGTGAATACAACATTCAAATAAGAATAAAATTTCATCTCTTTATTGTTGAGTTCTCAAATTTGTCAAATAAGGTAAAAGTAAAGAATGCGAAAGTAAATATTTTTAGCTCAATTTTTAGAGGAAATACTGTATTTTATAATAAACTAAACCACTTATTATTCAGTCATTTTTATTTTCTTTCATTCATTAACTTGATACCGGAGATCTTAATTTTTTCTTTATTTGTTTTTTTTTTTCTTTTTTTAAAGTAATACTTAAGAATACAATAAAAGTCATGTGAAACAAAACAAAAACATGACAAAAATAAAAGTAAAACCCTCCACGTCTTCCAACATACAAATTAATGTATGTGTTTCTTCTTTTATTTTATTTAGGAGTAGTGAATGTTAAGCATCGTGATTTATAATGTTCGTTTGACGAACAACAATAAGCTTTATTTATTTTTTAAAATACTTATTTTCCACCGCTTCATATTCATAAAGTATATCATTTAGGAGTGTTAAACATCTAAAAACTGTTTTACACGTTATAATTACAATTACAAAACTATATCATAAACAAAAATGCTAAAGCATCCTACTAAATATTCCTACAAAACTAACGATTTAAATGCAAAAAAGAATGAGTAAAAAAAACTATTTAATATTATTATGTGTACGAGGATTTAGTAGAAGGTTCTAGCAACGCCTATCGTAAAAACATTATAAAAATATTTGAGGAACATACCCATGTGTGTTTGTATGTATGTATCTATCTATATATACATAGTCCCATATCTCTAACCAAGTTTCGCCTCTTCACCCCTCTTTTCTCTCCCCCCTCCTTCATTAACAAAAAAATCTCATCATTCTCTCTTCACAAAAAAACACACACACTCTTCTCACACACAGATTCACATTAAAAAAACACACACAAACCCACACCCCAATTAATTATAACTCTATATAATCAATCATCACTTCAATTCAATTAGGTATACATATATATATAATCATCATCATCATCATCATCAGCAGCAGCAGCAATTCAATCGATCACTGATTGATTGATTGTTTGATTACAGTTGTGTGTGTCTAATTTGATTGGGATTGGGATTTAGGGTTTCGTTTCCTAAATTAGGGTTTTGTTTTTGATTGCATTTTAGGTTTTGGTGAATTAGGGTTTCTGATTGGGGATTTTAACTGCTTATGCCAAAATTTAAGTGAAGTTTGTGCGAAACTAGTGAAAATTGGATTTTGTAGTTTTTTAGAGGTCGTTAAGTGATCGAAAAACCGGTTGGATTAGTTTACGTGTTTGGATGCCGTGGGTGGTAGTGTAGAGAACTAGAGAACTTTTTAGGTGATTGAAATCCCGAAAAACCGAAAAATAAACAAAACGTTTGGATTCGTTTAGGTTTTTGCGCAGTATCGGATAGTTTACGTGTTTGCGTGATATTGGAGGCTGCGGGTGGTAGTGTAGAGAACTAGAGAACTTTTTAGGTTATTGAAATCCCGAAAATTAAAAAAAAACAGAACGTTTGGATTAGTTTAAGTTATTGCGCAGTATTGGATAGTTTAAGTAGAGAACTCGTTAGGTGATCGAAAAAACTGAAAAAAAAAAAGTTTGGATTAGTAAAAGGTAGTTGAATTACAGACATTGCGTATCTTTTGTGCCTTTAAGTTTTTGCGATAGTTGGATAGTAAGTTTACTGTTGACGGTAACGTAAGTTTGGTTTTGCAGTTTTGAAACTGCGGGGTATAACGGAAGAAGGAATATTGGATTTGGAAATGAGAGCAAGTACATGGTGAATGGAGAGGAAAATAGTTGCTGGTTCCTTTGGATATCAGGACAGTTGAAACTAGTTGAAAACCGTTTATTTGTCCATACTTTTGGTTGTTGTGATTGTTTCGTGGAATTTGTGCAATGTCTCGGTGCTTTCCATTTCCACCACCGGGATATGAAAAGAAACCTATTGCAGACGAACCCGACTTGTTGAAGAAGGTACATTGAATTATGTCGTTTTGGTTTGTTATGTTGCGTGGTTATTATTGACATAGATTCGTGTGTTAAAACATCCGTTCGTTAAAGTTGCTAGAATCCAAAGTTATTGGCACATTTATTATTCCCCTTTTGCCATTTGTTTGGGGAAATTGGTTTTAGTTTGTTGAGCGTGTTGTTCACTTGTAATTAATATACGTGCATGTTGGAGTTATAGAAGCTACGACCTAGAACGTAAAGTAGGGCTATAGCGTGGTTTTATCCATGTTAGTATGGTGATCTCACATGGAAAGTGTGTTTATTTTACTTGACTTGCTAAATTACAAAAACCGAGACTTGCATTGTCTTTTACTTGTGTAAATGACACATTAAAGTTATGGTTGATATAAAGACGAATATTGACTTTGTGTTGTAAATGTGAATGAAAAAGTTCATTGCTTGTCGCCCCTTTTTTTAGGAGTTGATGACGATGTCATTATATGACACTTTAGAGTGAGATGTGTAGGAGGTGTTATTGTCATCATCTCTTTGAATGATAATTAATGAGGGATTCTAGATGGTATCTTCTTTAAAGGAAAGCTAATTTTGACTTCTCGATGAAGGCAAGTCATATGCATAATGACAAATCCGCATAAAACATGAAAATGCTGATTTCTTTTACGATCAATGTTAAAAAGTTTCTCCGCATGTCTCACTTATTGCCGAGAGCTCGCTTTAAGAGATCCATTTGTTATTAAGTAGATTGTTTTCTAGCGATTTTTGTTAAGAGTTGTGATTAGAATTGGAAGAATATGTCATCCCCTGAAAACTATATAACAAACAAAGAGATATGTGAAAGCCTGGAAAAATTTGCCACTAGACCTGGCAAGGAAAAGGCCTATCAGACACACTTAGAGAAAGGATCAGTTATAGGGCATTTAAAGTCGTACTCCAGGCTTTTACTTATGCTATGGACATGTCTTGAATGTGAACAGCAGATAATTTGCAGAAATCCCCTTCGTATGTAATTAAAGCATCTGTATAAACCGAGACCCACTGTAGTCAGATGGATGATGACATCTCTGTAATTAGTGATATCCTTTCATAAAAGTTATGACAGCTCTGTAATTAAAGCATCTGTATAAACTGAGACCCACTGTAGTCAGATGGATGATGACTGATGTAATCATATGCCGTTCCTGTTACAAATGTCCATTTAAGTAATATTGCATCTAATTTGACACATCATAAGATTGAACTTTTAATTGAATAAAGTGCCAATTGCTTTTATATTAGTTGATTATTTGGATCATGTCTGTGCTTAACTGATTCACCCTGTTGTGTGATCTCCTTTGTTATTTATAGCTTATTTGAGATACGGATAATATCGAACTAAGTAAGAAATTAATAATCCAGTATTGATCATTGTCTTTTTTACATTCTCTCCTTTTTAGCATAATGGGTAGGGATCATCATCTTATTATGATCGAAAAGTTAAATTGTGAAGTTTTTCCTTTGATTTCACTAGTTCAACCCACTACTCTATAGTACAGTTTTTTCATTCGTGTTCTGTCTTGAAATTATTAAATACACTATGAAGTTTATAAGTTAGAACATTTGAAGCAAGGTGGAAAATTGGTTTAATGCGGATTCTTGAACTGTTAATTTTAAAGTGAACAACAGGGAAAGTAGAAAGGAGTGAGAACAATGTTGGAAATATAAACTTTTGTAAAATTAGGCATGTTACATATTAAAAAAAAGCTGATTCGTGGATAATTTAATGCTGTTTAAGAAGACAATGTCACTGTTTTCTGGCAGTTGCTTACATTGAATGCTTGTATAAGTTCTATAATTGTGCATAATGCTATGATTGCATTTTCTTTATTTGGCCCAAATATGAATGACTGGATAAGGTAACCCGGTCATTTTGATATTTCAGTTGTATTCATAATTGCTTATTGAAGGGACAGTGTTTCTGCTGTATGGGGCCAAATATTTGTGGCATATTGTGATTACCTTTTACTGTTGCTTGTTTGGAATTTTAATAGGTGTGTCAATAGTGACATTAGATTCTGCACATAAATTCTTTAAAAGTGCGCATACACAAGTTTCTGTCATTACTTATTCTGTCCTTTTGAGTTGTTTTCCTACTTTTGGCTCAATGGTCATAGCTTCCTGAGAAACCTTTTTTTCTCTACTTTTGGTGTAGATCTAACTTGTTAAAAACTTGGATGTTCTGGATACCATATTTTTGGCAGTGATATTTAAATTTGAGGTTTTCGCCTCCATTTTTTGATATACGGAAACAGTAAAAACATGACATTTACCCTATCTTTCATTTTTAGGTCTTATGTTTCGGATGATTCTTTTGGACCTTTTGGTCTAGTATATTAACATGAAAGGGATCTTCTGACTATATTTATCTCAGGAAAAGCGCAAAGAGAAGAAGCATAAGAAGGATAAAAAAGATAAAGAGAAAAAAGATAAGGATAGAAGTGAAGGAAAGCATAAAGATAAGAAAGACAAAAAAGATAAACATCGGGACAAGAACAAAGATAAAGAGAAGAGTAAGAGTAGTACCCCAGACGAGAAGAAAATATATGGGCAATTTGAGGGGTGCAATGGAGAAAAGCTTCATCATAACAATGAACAAAATAGAGAGAAAACCAGTTCCTCAAGTGACAAAAAACAATCTCTACAGTTCCAAAATGGCGGTGACAAGAGATCACCATTGCAATTCACTGGCCAAAATGGAGAGTTGGTCCGAAATAGGAGTAGGGTCGTGGATCCTGAGAATAATAAATTTGTGCAGGAATTGGATAGAAGGATTAGAGATGAGGAAAAGGGAATGGGTAGCCACCAGTTTGTTGGTGAAGGTAGAAAATCTAGCGTTAACAAAGTTGAGATTCAAAAGATGGGTGGGCAGCAATTGATCACGGATGGGGTGGTAGGCTTTGGCGGAAATCCGATGGTTGGCGGAAATCCAATGGTTGGCGGAAATCCGACTATACAGAATAAGATCAATGGAGCAACACCACCAGTTTTGGATCACAGAAGGATTGAGCAGAAAGAGAAAATACAAGAAAAAGAAAATGATGATAAACGGGGAGATAAACGGAAGCACAAAGATCGGGATAAACAAAGACAAGAGAAGGATAAAGATACGGAGAAGGTGAAAAAGGATAAAAAGGATAGAAAGGAGGAGAGATCAAAGGAAAAAAGCGAGCAGAAGAAAGCCGAGAGGGATAAGAACAAACATATCAAGAAGAGCGATCCCATTACCGCCCCTAATTGTTTGCCTGCACATTCTCTGGAAACTAGTTTTCAAGGCATTGGTAGTGAAGGAATCCATAAGAAAAGGAAAAATATGGAGTCCAATGGTGTTTTTCATGGTGCGTTTTCCTTATTTCCTCTAAACTTCTCCTTAACCTTTTTTACCAAGATCAATTATTTTTAGAGGCGACAGTTTTGACCTATTTACTAATGAAAGGGTTGATCTGGGTTGTGTGCTTATCACAAACGGGGAACATAAAAGTATTAGATGATAATTTAAATTGGATGTAGCCTCCTGATTCCATTTAAAAAAAAAATTAGATGATAAGTTTCAGAATATTATTTATATAATCATAAATGACACATTAAATGTCTAATAAATTCTTTTCAAATTGACAAAAATGCCGCCGTTAATTCGTTGCTAAAACAATTCCCTATTTTGACCTGTCCATCATCCAACCCCTATCTTGCCGCATCTACATTGTTTTTCATCTTATGCAAACCCTAGAATTTCTATCTTCCCATACTGTACAATATTATATATTTATATTTAATTTTGATACGTGATATCATCTTTGAAGCTGGTTTGAACTTTACGAAAGTTCCGATATATGTCGTAATTGTAACTTTGACAAAACTAGTTATATCATTTCATCATGATGTTCAAACCAGTAATTCAGAGAAGCCAAAATATGACTGGCATATGGACTTTCCAAACTTGTATGATGTAATGTTAACGCAAAACACTAGTTAGTGGTTAGTGAAAATAATGATTGGTTTTCACTTTTCAGTTTTAAAAAGCTTTTCTGCACCCGGATTGCATTTTATTGCTTCATTATGCGTAGCCAATAAATGTTAACTGGTTTAAGGCATGTAGTGTTTCAATCTTCATATTCTTGTAATTTGTTCCTTATCATGTTCGAATATTGAGCTCTGGTGTGTTGATAATGCTGTTAATTGAATTACGTTACAGAGAATGAACCGAGGCCAAACAAGATGGCCCGACATATCTCTAATATCTCCCCAGAAAATGGAAGGAGGATAAATTTCCCCCAAAGCCCGAGCTCAAGTTTGCAAGGGGCATCTCAAGGAGCGTCACCAAACAGTTTTAAGGTGGGTAGTAAGGGTCAAAGAGTTAATGGCATGATAGCCTCCCAACCAGATTTGGTTCCTGCTAAAAAGCGGTCAGTCTCCCCTTTCAATCACCTTCCCGCCAAACCCTCCTTGATAAAGTCGCCACCTGTAATTACAAACCATGTTACTGCCCAATCACCACCAATCCCTACAACCAAGCCACAACCCAATCACATTGCAGCCCGACTGTCATCACCCAAGCCACCACCTTCAATTCCTAACCCCGTTACCCAAACACCACCCCGTTCATCAACATCACCACTTGTGCCCCGACCTAAGCCACCATCTGCTGTTGTTAACAAGGTGGCGGCAGCAGCACCACCTCCTACTCATTTCAACAAGGTGGCGGCAGCAGCAGCACCACCACCTCCTAGTCTTGCGCCACCACCACCACCACCTCCTGCTCTTGTTAACAAGGCAGTGGCACCACCACCACCTCCTGCTCTTGTTAACAAGGCAGTGGCACCACCACCACCACCACCACCTGCTGTTATAAACAAGGTGGCAGCACCATCACTGCCTGTACCAAAAAAGAAACCACCTCATCCTGATACCAAATACTTGAGCCGAATACTCACGGTTCCAAAACTGGACCAATGGTGTGGTGATGATAACCAGGAATGGTTATTCAACAGCAAAGAGGGACCCACTTGCAAGAAACCACCAACAGAGGATCCTCAGGTCCAGGTATGGTCTGAAGCTAAGCACATAGAATCTGTTGATGTTTGTGCTTTGCCATATGTTATTCCCTACTAATCGATTTTGTGATGAGCACAACTATATGATGTGGGGTATAGAGCTCTTGAGACATTCCGTGCGGCTTTCTTGATCCATATTCATTCTAATTTCACAAGACTGCTATATGATTATGTGGTTTCTTGATGATGTTACGAATCGGGGTTGATCAGATTTGATAAATTGATTTGCACCACCCGAGTCGAATATGGCACAACTAATTTGTTGAAATGGAACATTTCCATGAGGGTTTGAGTTATAGAAAAGGCTGAGGAAGATGCATTGGTGGCTTCTGCAATGTTTATTGATATTTGCTTAATGGCTGATATGCTCTTTGCTAACTTGAGTGTACAAGAAACTTGGTTTGTGGTGTCTTAGCTACTTCACCACAATTTTTGATTTTGTAATATAGTAGAACTATTTACATGAAATGTAAGATAGGTCGGTAGGGGTAAAATGGGGAGGATGTTAAAGGAAAATAGGTTGGTGATATCCATTTTGACAGTGAATGCTTTTTATCTATGACCCCTTGTGATTTTTCGAGTGGCTGTTTTTCTATGCATGGTTTTCCATTGCCAAATGCTGTTTCACATTATATGCGCTTCATGCATAAAAGTCCGTAAATACATACTTTTCGTGATTTAAGCTCTCCTTGATGATTGGGAAATAACATGTGATGTTTGAAGTGAGGCAAGCACAATGCATATGGTTTGCTTGTTTTAAGCATTAAAGTTGGTAATCGTACATCTCTTTCTTGGAAAATGGTTTTTTATCCCGTTGCTTCATCAAATCTTCAATCCTCATCCTCGATTTTTCATGCAAAAACTTGTGTTTTAACTTTTACTTGTGATGATTCTTTTTAGTACAAAATTTCAAGTCACTTTTGTATGTTGTAATTGAGTCAACTCGGAATAAGGTGTTTATCGGTTCGGTTAATTTTTTTTATTATTTTTTTTAAAACTGAAAATCGAACCGAATTGAATTTAAATTGGATCAAACCACATCTAAAGCAAAAACCGAATATTTAATTCAATTTTGTCCGGTTTGAAAAATACGGTTCAATTCGTGCATTTTGGTTATTTGATAGGTCTCCAATGTTAGGCTAATCTGGGCATGGGTCGGGGCTTTAAATTTCACTGGGTTGGTTTAGTTATTGGGCCATAGTGAGTGGTTGGGCCGTGTACTGGACAGGACGCATGTCAATCATTTGCTACTAATCAATGATCAATCTGATGATATGGGACATGGAAAATGATTCTTTAAAACGTCTTATTATTTACAGATCATATTGTTTCTATTTTATTCATGTAATAAATAGAATTTTTATTCCATAAAAAAATACAGCATATGACCATTAACCAACTTACAGAAAATGGAAAAAAAGCTCACTTCATAAAATTAAATATATTTTGTAAAAGACTTCAAAAAATTCAAAAAAAAAAAAAAAAAAAAAAGAGAGAGGTAGCGAGATATATATATATATATATATATATATATATATATATATATATATATATATATATATATATATATATATATATATATATATAATACATGGTCGATTCGGTGGCCTGTCATTGGCTACCCACATTACTTGCGTCAATTTAACGTCACAAACGGGAGCCCAACAATTAGCAATGTGTGGCCCAGGTCCAGCAGAGTAGAGTGAGTACTTTGTTTGGTAAATATTTGAACACAGTCCAGTAAATTGTTGGGCTTACTTGCTTTTTTTTTCTGTATATAATGCAAGCCAATACAAATGGGCTAAAAAACAAGTGCTCCATGTCACAAACGCTTTAGTAAAACACATACAGAAACCACAAACGCTATGGCAAAACACATATGAAAATCACCCGCCGGCCGCCGCAATGTGGTGACAACCAACACCTTGTTTATATAAAAAGAGCTCACATTATATATTTGTAGAAAAATGCGATGAATTAAAATTAATGAACATTGAAAAAGATGATGAACATTGAAAAATGTGACAAAAAACGTGATGAACAAAACAAAACGTATGCATTTTCATCACAACTATAACTAGTTATAATACATGCGCACGCGTGAGTTTGTTTGTTTTTTTTTTTTTTTTTTTTTTAATGATATAATTGTATTTATTAAAAATAAAAATATAAGATGCATTAAATGATACACATTACATACTTGAACATTACATATTACGTGTAATTATCCCGAAATATTATACATAAAGTAAAGTAAAGTAAAGTAACTCCCAATACCGTCTTCCACGGGTTATGGGTCCCAATACCGTCTTCCACGGTGTATGGGGGAGGTTGAGACGTAGACAACCATACCCCTACCTAAGGTAGAGAGGTTGCTTCCGGTTCTACTTAAAGTAGAAAAGGACCTCCGGCCTTTTGTAGGGAGTGAGGATCGAACCCTTGACCTCTAGGTTAAGAGGCAAGGGGTTTTCCAACTGATCCAACCCTACTTGTTCCGAAATATTATACATAAGATGCATTAAATGATACACATTACATTCTAGAACATTACATATTACGTGTGTGTGTGTATATATATATATATATATATATATATATATATATATATATATATATATATATATATATATATATATATATATATATATATATATATATATTTTGCATATTCCATTTAGCAAACTCTAAAAAAGTAAAAATAAAAAAATACTTAGCAATTATTCACTTGAGTTTTATTTCAAGCCAATTATACTAGACTCTAAAGTCAATAAGCAATTCTTTTCACATATAACCAATATTTAATGGGCATACTCTTTTGTTAATCTTACAACATAAATGATCATGAATATTGAGCAAATGTATCAATTTATACTGTTTTGTACCATAAAATCCATAATTTGTATATGTAAGGAGAAAAAAAAGATGACATAATACACATGTTTCAATCTCACTATTACATGTTAAGTAAGTAAGATTGCATAATAACACATATACAAGAAGTGCAGACTTTTAAAACATAAATAAGATAGTTAATCAACTTGATTTTAAAAGATGGTTACATGATTATGTATCTTCAACCAAGTCACATTTTTTAATTTTTAGTTAACAAATTCTTTTACATTCACAAAGAAAGGGCTCTATGCACTTTCCTGCAGCGGCTTGATCCCATTCTCTGCATCTTTTATCGCATACTTGCGAACTAAAGCAAATTATCCAGAAAGTTTTCCTGCAAACTTTGATTCCTTCACTCGATATCTCATTCCCTGCACGCATATAAATATATTAGTACACGTATATTCATTTTGTGTTTTTCTTCTCAAATTTATTTATGCGATTTATATGAAATAGTTTTGACATGATAATAATGCAAAGAAGTTAACCATACCAGAAGCAGCGGTCAATATATTCACAAGAAGAAAGATAACTAAAATGGAGATGTTTGACATAGTTGGACTCTTTGAGTAACTTATGAATGTAATACTATAGTTTTAGAATAATTTGATTGAAAAAACAAAACTTCTAATGAGTATATATACATACAACAATGCAAATATTTATTAAATGTATGGAACTTAATAGCGGTTGTTAAATGTTTGTCCTTTTCAATAAATACTACCTCCGTCTCAAAATTATTGTCTACATTTCCATTTTAGGATGTCTCAAATTAATTGTCCACCTTCCTTTTTAAGTAAAAACTAGAGAATATAATAGAGGAATATTATTTTTGAGTGGTTGAAAATAAAAGTTACCCCACTTTTATTAAACTTTGTAATTGTTGTCTCTTGACAATAATTTTGAGACGGAGGGAGTATTAGTTTAAGAAATCGTGCACATACGAAGTTTGAGGAAATAGACAATAATATTTCGATAGCTTTATTTTGAAGTTAAATATTGTGACAATTCTTAAACTTATGATTTTGTAATGCTTAAGATTGTAATACCAATGCATGCACGAGTTTTTACATAATTTTTTCATTATGTTTTAATATCGATTAATATTTTGTATCAATTCTTGTTGCAAAAAGGTTTTGACTTTATTTAACTGACATAGTGTTTATGTTGATCTTGTTTAAGTTTAACTAATTATATCATGTTCTAGATATAATGTGTGTTTAGTAGCACATAATTACCTTGAAATAATATGTGACGTTGTTATATGTAGGATCTCGTTTATTTATTCTCATCTCACAGTAACGTGTGAGGTCGTGCTTTCATTTTGATATTTATATTTCTATTTATAGTACTTTAAGCTGTTTTTTAAACCCATGCACGGGTTAGAGAATAATATTTTTTTGGATGTACTTACTTAATCTCATAAATTGGAATAACATAAGTCATTCGTATATGTCTAATCTCATGTATTCATTTACATGTCGCAGTAATTCGTGCTTTTCTTTTTATATATATAATCCCGTGCAAATACATTGATTTAATATATACTGATAATAAATTTGTAAATAACAACATAGTGTTGTATTTTTTTTTTCACAAAATATAAAGTATAGAAGGTAGTTATTAAAAAAATAAAACGGATAAGCATACTTTATTTAAATTTAAAAACAAAGTTTCTATTAATTACCCCTCTTTTTTCATTTTATTATTATTATTATTTTTTTTGACAAAGTTGACATATATATTTTTTTTACCACATTTTATAAATTAAAAGAAAATTTAATAGTTTCACCAAATTGAGCTTCAATTTTGATTTTTATTAGCTAATTATAATGCTCGATTTTGTAAAATGTTAAAATAGAGTAGCTTGTTTGGTCCATTTTTTTTGAATAATATTGTTTTGACAAAGTTGCTATGAAATGATATAATTCTTATATAATACAAAAGATTTTAAACATCTTAGGCTGGCGTAGTTGAGGGTCTCGATCGATAGGGCGATTGGTCGCCCTTATTGTGAGGTGTCGGTCGCCGATCGATCGTTGCCATTTTGTGTGTGTGTTGGTCCTTTGCACGACCGAAATGAAATACACTACATTTCAAAAATTATTACCGTTTTATGATTGAGCTGCATTTTAGTTGTAGTCTGTGTTTTTTCAGTGTGTGTAAACGTTGAAGATGGAGAAGTTAAGTGGTTTTTATTTATTTATTTATTTTTAATTATTATTATTTTTTCTTTTTGGGTAAACGTGTTGTGCTGTGACTGTTACGTTTAGAGTTTTTTTTCCCTTAAAATTCTAGTTTTGTATATTGTTTTAAATACAATTTGTAAATTTGGTTTTTTATAAACGAAGGTAAAGAAAAAAAAACATGTAATGAAATTAAATTTGTTAATTGATAAATAAATAAAAAAATAAAATGAATGTCGCCCTTACTGTGGCAAAAAATCGTCTGTAGGTCGCCGGAGAAAGAAAGCTGATGTGCCGAGTAAAATATAGGTCGCTGGTGGTCACTACTGCGTGCAGCCTTATGGGCATGATGGTAAAAATGAAAATTCGAACCATGGCAGTCTGACATTAGTCGCTTGGCTAACACGCGAGAGGTAATCACGTAACACTTTGATTTAGGAGAAATTCAAGGCCGTCCTATTGATTTGTGTGACCCGGTGTCAAATCACGAACGAGGCCCACATAAATTATGAAAAGTTTAACTATTATGAAAAATAAAAAGTTCTTTGATATTACGCAAAGACACTAAAAATTCAACTTTGATAATATTTAGCAAATACACTAAAAATTCAAAACATTATATATTTAGATATGTATAAAACTATAAATATTAATATATGTATATCGTCTCTTATAATAAGAGGCCCTGTGTGATTGCACCAATTGCACATGCTAATCGCCGCCACCGGAAAAATTGTGACTGAGATAGTGAGATTGAAATACCAACCTTCGTGTCATGCTAGATGCATGCCCCCCATTACTGAGTTACCGTCCTCATTAATTTTAGTAGTTGTATTTATCGATAAAACCATTCAACTCTAAACCACTTTTGAACTAGCGGTATGTGAGTGAAATTATCAACTAAAAGATTGCAAGTTCAAGTCTAATAAATGCATTTAGGAGATATGTTTTACATAAATGTTCGAAAATTTATCTTCCTACAAAAATATCTTAAGTCATGTAGAATTTACGACAAATTATTTAATACTCCGTACGAAGAAGACAAAATAAATAAGCGAGATAACATTAGATTTACACAAAATTTCTAGTGCATATTACCACAATATTGTAATTCCTTCCACTCTTTTTGTTCACCAACGAAAAAAGTTATTTGATTAATGTCGTATTTAACAAATGAATGTCTTTTTGTCTTTAATTAATTTATCTTTTTATCTAACTATTTCTCCTTCTATTCGTATCTGGTTATCATTTTCCCATTCTTTTAGCCTTTTTCCAAAGCCGTTGACTATTTGCCGTGATTACCTCGTCACCAAATACACGACAGCTTGTAGCACTTATCAATATGTGACTATAAAACAAGCCTTTTATAAGTTTTTAATAATTAATTAAAGGTAATATAGAAAAAATCATTTATTTATAAATGTTATTTAATGAAGGATGTTAGCATTAAAGAATTGTATAAAGAAGTGATGGTCATTCTCATAGTTAAAACACTTTGTGTCGTTTGTTAGAATATTTAGTTAAGATATTGGGCCATGAACATGGTAATTAGGGGTGTTCATCGGTTCGGTTTTCGGTTTCATGGGTTGCATGGTTCGGGTTAATCGGTTTGAAATGTTAAAACCAAAACCAAACCAAACCAATTATAGAACGGATAAAACCAAACCGTACACCAATTTAGAATTCGGTTTGGTTTCGGTTAAAACCAAGAAAACCAAATTCAAGTAAACTTCTAAATGTAATATAAAAGTCACAAATAAAAACCTAAAAGTTCAAATAAATTACCAAATAAAAAGGTCTCACAAAATGTTTAAGTAAATCAACAAAATAAAAGTTCAAGAAACCAAAAGGTTTCATAACTTAACGGAAATAAATAAAAGCGAAATAAAATAAAAAGTTCTTCAACAAAGGTCTACAGAAGTCTTATGCTTGAATATTCCATCTTCAAGCATTCTGAGTGGTTAGTTTATGAGATATTTTAAATTTTTAGGATTTTTTGTTAGGAAGATAAACATATAAAATCTGTGTATATTTAAACTTTTTTGTATGGATAGGTATATATTCGGTTTTTTCGGTTTGGTTTGGTTATGTATTTGTCAAACCCAAAACCAAACCAAACACCAATTAAATACTTCAGTTTGATTTTAAACCAAACCATACACCAATTAAAATTTTCGGTCCGGTTTTATTCAGTTTCGGTCCGGTTTATATTTCGGTTTGTTTGGTGTCAAACCAAATACTGAACACCCCTAATGGTAATTTAATATGTAAGAAGATAAGTTACATAATCCTTAGTTAACTGATGTAAACCAAGCCCATGACAAAAATCCATAGAAAGCCCATGGTGGCAACTTGTATGAAGTATAAATACCTCAAAATGGTCTGATTTGGAGGTGGTGCTTGAGTGTGTAATGTGTGTGTTTTTCTAATAGAAGCTCTTATCTTTCTCTCTCTAGATTACACATACTTCTCTCTAGTATCCATCATAAGATTAGTGATATAAGTTAGATCATCGATCCTACAAGTGGTATCAAGAGCCTAGGGATAATATTAGGTTGTTTTAGATCGTTTTTTGTTGAAAAATCTCGTGTTTTGGGCTGTTTTTACATCTTCTGTAGAATAAGGGAGCGTATTTTTCGGGGTTTATCGAGTAACGAACCTAGGTTATCGAGTAAGGATTAGTTTTATTAGCTAAGCATTGGTCTTATCCAGTTAGGTATCGAGTAAGAAAGGGCTTTATCGAGTAAGCAGCGTTTTATCGTTTAAGGGTTTGTTTGATCGAGTAAGATCATTATTGGCGAGTTAGCCATTTTTCCTTATCGTACATCGAGTAAGGATTTTCATTGGTTAATTCTAAACGAAACTCTACTTCGTTTAACTTTGGTTATCGAGTAAGCTAAGGAGTTATCGAGTAACGAAGGAGTTATCGAGAAAAGAAGGATTTATCGAGTAAGCTAAGTAGTTATCGAGTAAGCTAAGGAATTATTATTGAGTATTAGTTATCGAGTAACAAAGCATATCGAGTAACCAAAACCCTTATTGAGTTATAACCTTTATCGAGTAAGCAAACCTAATCGAGTTAAGAAGTTTTACCGAGTAACAGTTTATCGAGTTAAGTGTTTTATCGAGCAAGTATCTTATCGAGTTAGGCAATCTTATCGAGTAAGACTATCGAGTAAGGGCTCTGAGTTTCGAGTAAGGTATTATCGAGTAAGGGTTCTGAGTTTCAAGTAAGGTTTTTTCGAGTAAGTTTCTTCGAGTCAGTACCTCCGATTTAGGACTGTTAGGAATACCAATATTCCTGTAAAAGTCTCGGTCACCTAATTATTGTAATAGCATTAAGTTAGCTCGTAGTTAGTTTATATATTAGTTAGTTTAAGTAACACCGTGGAAGAAGGACGGGTCTTTACCCACTGTATGCCTGATCCACAGCCCGGGTGTGGGCGTTTGTAGCTTAGTATAAATACCCCTCTCCACATGTGGAGAGGGTTGGACCTTTCACAACCTTAATATAATATTCTCTATTTTCTCTCAAGGTTCCCTTCTACTTTCTCTCTCTAACTTCTCTCTACTAATTCTTCCATCTTTGATCCATATTATACAAAACCAATACGTGTTATAAGATTATGAGAATATTACAATTGGTATCAAGAGCCATCGTTCTATCCTAGGATTCGTGGTATGCTCGAATTTATAGCTTGGTTTTGTGTTTTAGGATGGTTCGACTTTACTTGGTGGTTTTCACATTAGTTTGATCTCGTTAGGTGTTATTCTTGGAATTTTGATTGTACTTTTGTATCTAGAAGTGTTGTAGGCATCTTGTGTAGCTTTTGGTTAAGTTATTTCATCATTTTCGTGGACATTGGAGGACTTTTGTGTTGTTTTTCTTGCTAGAGAGTTGCCATTTCATTGTAGAGGGTTGACAGGTTTTTCTAGAGAGTTGGGTGTAGTGATTTGGCAGTTTACTATAAAGGGAAAAGAAGACAAAACGCTAGAAAGTGATAGTTTTGTCCTGTTCTTGGTAGAGAGTTGGTTCTAGCGAGTTGGTTCCAGATTCTAGCGAGTTGGTTCCAGAGAGTTGGTTCTAGCGAGTTGGTTCCAAAGAGTTGGTTCCAGCGAGTTGATCTAGCGAGTTGACCTATTCAGCGAGTTGGTCTAGCGAGTTGATCTAGCGAGTTGACCTATTCAGCGAGTTGGTCTAGCGAGTTGGCATTCTAGAGAGTTGTCATTCTAGAGAGTTGCCATTCTAGAGAGTTGGTTCTCAGCGAGTTGCCATTCTAGAGAGTTGCCATTCTAGAGAGTTGCCATTCTAGAGAGTTGGTTTTCAGCGAGTTGCCATTCTAGAGAGTTGCCATTCTAGAGAGTTGCTCATTCAACGAGTTGGTGTTCAGCGAGTTGACCAAAGTTGACTTTTTACATCAAAACTTCAAACGGCAATAACTTTTGAACCGTAACTCCGTTTTCAGCGAATTAGCTGTCAAAACATCCGGAACAGGCTGAATATTGTGAGGCTTCACCACGAAGTTGTGAAACGAATTTTTTTTGAGGCCCAAATCACCTCCGGAGTGAAGTTATTGAGGTTTTAAATTTTTAGACGAAACTCTTCAACATTACAATTTGCATCAACCAAACCAAATCATACTGCTTGTTGATAACTCACTGTTGGTTGACTCTTAGTGCGAATTGATAACTCACTACTAGTTGATCAAGTTGTTGTGAGGTGACTATACGCTGCGAGTTGAATAGTTCTGTGATTTGAGAATTGTTGCAATTTGAGTTGTTGCAACTTGTCCAATTACAATCTGACGTTGCGAGTTAATTCTTGCAATTTGACTAATTGTGATTTGACTTGGTGTGATTTGACTCATTGTGACTTGACTTAGATAACTAATTGTACCTTGCAAGGTTTATCATCTCACACTCAATCACTAAAGTCCTCTTGCATCATTTCACGGTTTCTTCTTGATTTTGTAAAATCCCGCGAAAGAATCTATTTCTCGGTTTAAATCATAGAATTGTAAAATCCCGTGCACGTTTACATCATGTCTACCACTTCAGACTCTGTCATTTCTGAGAGAGAACTTCTTCAGCCGCTAAAATTGCCCGATAATGCAAAGGAAAAGTGCATTGAATGCTTTCGACTTCTTCACTCACATCTCAAGGTTCTATTTGAACGACCTGGATACTTAACAGGATACGAACGCACATTCGCTTACGAACGTGCATTCACATCACTCTTTGGTCAAGATGTTCAGACTTTCACAGTCAAAATGACTTTGTATTTAGACCAACTTGAACAACAACTTGACAAAGGAAAATTTTCTGAAGGAAGATCCATGGTTGCCTTTTGTGTGATCAACAACCAACTCCAGGTGTTCATTGATTCACAAATCTCTGAGAATCAAATGACTAATAAGTATTTTTCTAATTACACGGGAGTTGAGGTTGACGTGTTCAGAGATACACTACTCTAACTCATGGGTAATGTTAAGGAGTACATTGAGGAAAGAGCAAAGCATGAACCTAAGTATGAAGACAAGGTGAAGGCATGTGAGGTGCAATCAAGTGATGGTATTGTTGATTCGGGAAAAGCATTGGATGTTGGGTCAGCTTTCACTAAATGCAAGGGATTAGAGACTGCTAAGCTTGACACTACCAGCAGTTCAGTGACTCTTGTTACACATGATATGAATGCATATTTTGGACCGGCAAAAGAACAGGAGTCATGTGCTGAGGTACCCTTAAATGATCAACATAATGTGCTTTCTAATGAACGGCAACATACTGATCATATTAAGCCCAGTTATGACACAAATTTGTTGGAAAAGACTGATAGCAATACCATTTCTAATTCAACAAATTTGAGTCATAAAGGGGGAGAAAGTGATCAGGATGCTGAACATGATGATGAGTCAAGTTCTTTGTTTATGGCCGAGTCTTTTAAATCAAATGATGTGGTTGATAAAGAAGTTCTTAATGAATTTTCAAACAAATTTGCACAACTTGAAAAACATTGTGTTAATCCTTTGTTTATGGCTGAGTCTTTTAAATCAAATGATGTGGTTGATAAAGAAGTTTTTAATGAACTTTCAAACAGATTTTTACTACTTGAAAAACATTGTATTTCACTTGAAATCGCAATGCAACAAAAGGAAAAAAGTTTTCAAATTAATCAACCATGTAAAAATCCGGAATTTCCTGAGTTCCGTGAATTTTTTGAAATTAACACTTTGAAAGCTCAGCTTCAAGACAAAAACTCGACAATCAGCAATTTGAAAAAGCACATTTCTATCCTGAATGAGAAAAGTAATATAGTCAAAGCTAAACATGACATCGATGTTATTAAATCAAGAAACATCGAATTGGAACTTTATGTGGCTAGATTACTTAAGGAGAATGAGACTTTGAAAAGGCATCACATAGATCTAAGAGACTCTATCAAAGATACTGGTACTAAAACTTCAGAACAAACAACATCTTTGAGGGTCAAAAATGATAAATTCAAATCTCAAATTCAGGAAAAGGGCTTTACAACTACTGCTCTTAAAAATGAGGTAGGAAAACTAACAAGAAACAGTGTGAACACTAAGTTTGCAAAACCATCAATCTTGGGGAAACCGGTTTTACAATCAAGTAGGAATTATTCAGTTGTTAGACAACCGAATGCGATTAGATCTGAACATCCAAAATTTTCAAAAACTCAGTTTGCCTCCCAAGTTGATGCGAAACAAGTTTTGTCAAAACCAGTCACTTCACATAATTTGCCTAAGAAAAATGCCTCTGGGTTTGTTCATGCTCAACAAGCAGCTACACCTTCTCCTGACTCTTCTAGGATATGTTTAAAAAGAGTGTCAATACCAAAAGTTAAAACTCAAAACTCTTATGATATAAATGACTTTTACATGAACAATGATCTTGAAAAGGCTAGGAAAAGGGCTCTACTTCAAAAGGATGGTATCTTAGGTTCACGACCTCATAGGATGCCTTCTAGCTTACTCCAGAACTCGGCCAGTAGCAGCAAACCAAAACCTGTGAGCACTCAACAAACAAATAGGAAGTGTTCAGTTTCCATGAGTAGTTGCACATCGATTAAAGCGAACCCTGTAGCTAATCACTCTAAGAATCCTAGAGTTTGTTCTGAATCCAAACACCTTGTTTGCTCAACTTGTCTGAATTGTGTTCTTAAGGCAAACCATCTTAGTTGTCCTACACAATTCCTGAAGAAAGTGAATATTTGTGATAAGGTTCAACCATCTAAAACTAGAAACTACAACAAGCCCGTAGAACCAAAAAGTTATAATCAGAAACCTGGTAGGCAGATTAATTTAGGGCAAAGGTCTTCTCTCAACAATAATTCCATTTTACATGTGAAACCAAACATTCCTAGAACTTGCCTTAGGTGGATACAGACGGGTAGAATTTTTAAGATTATAGGTCTTAGATGGATACCTATAAAAAGGATGTTCACTGATTGCAAAACCAAGGTTGAAAGTGGAACCCCAAATGGAATAGATGTTGATTTCACTAACCCATATAAATGCAAACAAACTCTCAATTTCAGTGTAGGAAGTCTTTACTTAAGTGCAGGTACATCGTTCAATCCTATTAAGGAAAGACTCAGAGTTTGGCTGCCGAAAAGAGTGAAATCTCATCAATCAGGGGTTACTGAAGCTCAACTTTGATGCTAATGACTATGACGTCTGAATACTTCAGTTCAGGCCTCGTTCTTCAATGGCTATGACGTCTGTTCACATCAGTTCAGGCCTCGTTCTTCATCGACTATGATGTTTGAACACCTCAGTTCAAGCCTCAGTCCTCAATGTCATCATTATGGCGTCTGCTGACAACACTTCAGGCCCCGTTCATCAAAGAAAAGAAAGGTGTACGATTCAATGTGCCTTATCTTCGGAAGAAGAGAAATCTTCTTAGTCTTGACCATTCTCAACAACATGCTTCATGCTTTCTCCATGCTCATTCAGTCATCAAGTGGATCTACTCATCTTGGCTCGAATTCATATTCACTTGCTCTTTCAAAAATGGCAAACTTCATATGCAATTTTTGAGGGGGAGAAGAGTGAATAAAATACATGATTGAGTGTATTCTTATTCACATACTCAATCAAAAATGGCAACCTCGTATGCAAGTTTTGAGGGGGAGAAGTGTGAATAAAATACATGAATAATTGTATTCTTATTCACTTGCTCATTCAAAAATGGTAAACCTCGCTTGCAATTTTTGAGGGGGAGAAGTGTGAATATACCACATGTTGGTTGTTGCTTGAAGAATGGTTATACGACTCTCCTCCAACACCTAATGTTCCATTTACTAAGGATGACCGAGATTCAGTGTTTCAACTTATGTTTGATGATTACTTCCAAGCTTCAACGAATGATGGATAATCTAGATACACCATCTAGAAGTATTAGTTAGACTACTAAAGTAATCCAATCTCCAGTTATTCCTCAAGGTGTTGATGATGACTATCATGATATTGAAGTTGCACACATGAATAATGATCCGTCTTCTAGTATTCCTTTCTCAAAACCAGGATATGAAGAATCTTCTTCTTCTCGGATTATTGTTCCTTCCTATGTGCAATTTGGAAATCAACCACAAGAACTACAAGTAAATGTTGGCTAAAACGTCAAAATGGCTATGTATTTGGACATGGAATGTCAAGTGATCACGGAGTTTATTTGGCATCCCTTAATTGAGATTGAAGTGTATTTTACGAAGGTGTCTACTTATTTCATCATCGAAACTTCATGTATCGATTGATGACTTGCGTGGATTCTTAAAGTTTATGATTAGGACTTGGATTATCTAGTTATACCCGATGGAAGGAGTTACGCTGTAGTACTCACGGGTTATAGTTATCACTACAAGGAGTTACTTTGTAGTGCTTAGTGTCACACGCAGATGCGGATGTGGATAGTCTCAAGAGGTGTTGTACTTACTTTGGCTCTTTGGAAAGTGTCTAGGGTACTTAGAGGGTTTCTTCTACATCGTTCTTTAATCAACAACAGTGCAAGCTTAAGTAACGGATTTAGGGAATTCTACTTCAGTCTCAAGTTTGGTTTATTGGATTTGCTTCATTAGTGGTTACTTCAAACAGTCTACACAAGGGTTGATAATGATAGTCAGAGAGTTTCTGTAGCAGTTGATTCTCACAAGATTTATTTGAGCCAATTTTGTTCTCCTCTCATGATTTCAAGTAGATGTGCGTAAAGTGTGTTGCTGATTCTGAGGTATCAAAACCAGCAAGGGGGAAGGAGACATACATCTGAATGCATAATGAGTACATATGATGAACTTAATACTTCTTCTTAATTGAAGTTTTCCCGGGAAGACAATTGTCTTAACCGCAGAGAATATCAGTGTATTAACTCGTGGCGTTTGGTGTATCATTCCAACTACATGGGGGAAGTGGTCTTCTGATACTTGTGGTATGTACTACTTCAGCTTTCAGTGGGAAGAAATATGAGAAGAACATTTGAAGTATGAGATGATATTGCTTATCGACGTCTTCATATGAGCTGATATAGTTTATGGTAAAGTGCTTCTAGTTAATGCTTCATGTACACAATGGTATGATGATTCCGATGAGATCGCAACCATCAGGGGAGAGATTTGTGTACATCAAGGACGCGCAACAGGTTCACGTGATCGGGCCTAATCATATATTCTGGAGGAGATATCCGTAGAGATGATTAGTGCTTCAACATGTTACTTTGGTGTCATCATTTCTTCTTGTGTTGGATACATGCGTACAATATGGATTGAGTTGGTATGTGTAAGTTAACTGGAAAGCATTTGGTGAAATGAAGATGTTGATATCTTATTCCCCCGAATAGACAACTTGATGAGTGCTTAATCACTCATCCTTTTTAGACCCAAAATCAGACCAAATACACTAAATACTAACCAAAAATGCCAAGAGAATGCATGTTTTTGTATTTGTGTATGTGCAGGTACGGATATATGAAAAATGAACGAAAACAAAGCAAAACCGACAAAAACGAGCACGAGAACGGAAAAAGGTCAAAAGCCGGAGCCGGGGAAGCAAAATGATAAAGGAAAGCTCAAAATGTCATAAGAAGTCCTCAGGAATTTATAAAGTTGCATAAATGGTCCATGGACAAAGTTTGAGAGAAATGGCGAATTTAGTCCCTGCAGTTTCAGATTTTGACAAAAATGGTCCCTTGATGAAATAATTGAAGAAAAGACAAATTGGTCCTTCATAAATCAAAGGATGGCAATTCAAGCCCTTGGAAGAAACTTTGGAAGAATAACAAATTTGGTCCTTATGGTTTGCAATATTACACAATTGGTCCTTGTTAACAAAACTAATACTAAAAATCCTACACAACAACCGGATCCAATAAATCTTATATCCTTAATTATCCAAGCCCAGTTACACACCAAAGCCCAAAACTCACCCCTTTACCCGACCTGCTATATCTCTACCCGGTCAAATAATCAGTCAACGCATCCAATTAATAAAATCCCAAAACCAAAAAAAACCCCGCCCCCCAAAATACTTTCAGCCAGATTTAGTTACTGTAGCCATGAACCCTAAATATTCACCCCACCAAATTACCCCAATCTCACAATAATTACCTCATGATTGAGGTTTCTAGAAGGTCAGGGCACATGTCAGGGAATGTTTGATGAATACGTGGACCAATGAGGAGCCACACGGAGGATACATCACATCACAGCAATCAATCAAACGGCTGAAATCAGAAGATTGGGGACCAAGGAGAGATCAAGGGACAATATTCATTTAAACAAAAACAAATAGACGCGGATGGATGAGCTGTACATGCTAGAAGGATCCAAGGCCAAGCTCCTCAGCTCCTATATATACCCCCTCCTTCATGTATAGAATGTGTAGGTTTTAATATAATTTTACTTTTCTGTTTAATTGTAATTTTCCAATTTCAAATATTGTACTTCATTTTTATTATTAATATAAAGCCAGTTTTCATTTATAGCTTATTGTTTTAAATTTCAAATTTAGTTTTGTTTATTAATTGTCTATTTAGTTTAATTCAGTAGTTTAAAGTTTGTTTCAAATCATCTCTTTTAAAGTTTCTATTTATCCTTATATATAAAAAAAAATAGTCTCAATTTAAATTCAAGCTTAGAAACAATTTAGTTTTCTGTTTAATCAATCAAAATAAGCTTTTAAATAGTCACTGTGGTTTGTTGTGTTCAAAATTTCTCGAATATACAAAAAGTCAAACTGGTCAACTGTCAAAGCTTATTAAATAAGCTGAGCTTATTGGAGTTTGAGGCAGCCATAAAGGAGCTTGTGGCCTATCTAAGAGACAGGCTAGCTAAGTGAACCCCCTCTGTTCTGCTGAGGGGGAGTTGCTCTGTAAGATTTTCGTTTATTGTTACTGTTACATTAGAAGATTAGTTAGGACTGCTTATTAGTTTTAATTTATGCTTATTATAATTGTTTGGTTTCTTGTTTGCTGTTTATCATAGTTATATATCTATTTTATTTATCTGACTTCATTTGAGTTTTGAATTCTGTCTCTAAGTTGTATCTGTCATATCTATATCTGTGTTATATTGCATCTATGGGTCTGATTTTCTAAGTTCTTTTGAAGATTTGGTTCATATATAGCATATTAGAGTTGGTTTGGATCAACATAAATTGCATCTGAGGTGAAGTTTGGTTGAGACTGTCACTAGTAGGGGTGTTTGGATTATTGGATTTGAGTGGGTTCTAATGGATTACTGGTAGTAAGTTTAGTCTAAGTAACTTACAATAGGTGCATTTAGATTAATTTAGGCATTTATAGTATAGGTAATTAGTTAACAGTCAAAGTTACACTTAATCTCTTATAAACAACATTAGGTTTTGAAATCAGTAGCTAGGATTTGATTTGTAAGTGCAATTTTAGTTAGGACAGCCTAGTTGAGTCTTATATCAGCTTAATACAACAAATAGAAGCTCCTAGGATCAAATAAAAATCAGTTTAGTCAAAATTAGTGTGAAATAGAAAAGTCAAAAAGTACTTGGTTGCCTGTTTTGGTCAGACATTCAAAGAGGTGAACAATCCTCAATTTTTATTCAAAATCAATTTGGAAAGTTGTTTTGTAATCTTGGACAGGTTGTTAATAAGTTTCAAAAAGAAAAATCAGATTTGAAATTTGTTAGCTTATTGAAAAATTGTCTTTAAGTTGACTGTGTGAACTATAAGATCCCCTGCACATCAGCTCATAGGGCTATTTCTAAGCAGCCTTAGATTCAGTTAATTGGTTCTATAATCTGTTTTATTGGTGGAATTGAGATCTCTGGTGGTTAGTTGGTTGTTTGCACCCATAAGCTTTCATCCCCAAGCTTATCTCAACTGCTTATTGGCATTGTCTACTTGGTGGTCTAGCTTAGGGTCTGTCTTAACCAAGTAAGGCTGCAATTGTGTTTGTTTAACCATAAGCTGAGTTGAGTTGATCTTCTGAGTTCATTTGCACCTTTAGTTACTGTTTCAATTGAGTTTTTATATAGTGCTTATCTGTTTTGGCTTTTTGCTTATCCATTAAGTGCTTATTGTACCTGTTTGGCCTTATTCTGTGAATTTAAGTTACAACTGGTCTTAACCTTGTTCCACTGAGCTTTTCTAAGTCCAAAAGTACATTGGTAAAAGTTGGGGTCAGCCTTGGTCAACATAGCTTATTAATAAGCAATTCCAAATAAGCAGTTTAAAGCTAATCAGCACTTTCCTAACTTATTTTATTTTCAAATTTTTTTCCCAAGCTCATTTTAATATTTTAGATTTTCTGTAATTTTTTCAAATTTTTCTGAGTCCATTTACTATTTTCCTATTTTATTTTCATTTTTAAATACATTTTAATTACTAAAAAATCCAAAAAAAATCAGAAAAAGCCAATAAAAATCCAAAAATATTTTTAAAATTTATCTTCATTTATTTTAGTATTTTAGAAATTAATTTTGCATTTTTCCCATTTATTTTGAATTTATTTTGAATTTTTAATTAGATTTAATAGTTTTTAATTCCTGAAAATTATATAAAAAGCCAAAAAAATTAGTTTTTAGTTTTAAAATTACTTTTTAGTTATTTTATAATTTTCAAAATTTAATTTTCATTTTTCTCACTTAAATTCCATTTTCTTTTTATTTTTAATTAGATAAATTAGTTTTTAATTCATAAAAAATAAATAAAAAGTCAAAAAAATATTTTTCTTTTTCTCAAAATTTTCTTTTATCATTTTTAACTTTTGAAAATTATTTCCAAGTCCGTAGGAGTAGCGTAGCTTAAAAGTCGCGTTTTATTTCGTACGTTAACGTTTATTTTCCGTTTTAGCTTACGTTTTCGATTTTACGTTACGTTTCTAGTTGCCTTACTTGAATTACGTGTTTAGTTGATTATTTGTGCTTCATTTACTATTTCATTAGTGTAATCCCATAAAAATCACTTTTTACCACTTTCACAACACGTTTCACGAATCGGGAATTCGAAATTCCATTCATCCTTCACACGGACTACGACCTCGGGTTATCCGTATTTCTTTGCGGATCTCTTGAGTAATACTTATACTATACTATATATAACTTTGATTTTCACGAATCACAACTGCTCCAAACCTTAAAGTAATGTGTACATTGGGGATGTACAACAGGGTCATGTGATCGGGTTTCATCATACATTCTGGGATTGATACCCGCAGAGATGATCCGTGGTTCACCTTGTTACTTCGATGTTATCGTTTTCTTTGGGTTTCTGAGCTTCATCCAATGAGACCTTTTGCGTCACTTCAACGTCTTGGGGAAGTGGTCTCATGTAGGTGATTGTCGGTTTAGGGGGAAGCTACCAAAGCTTCACATTGAGGAGACTATAACTCTGCAATTTGGTGGTGTCTAGCGATTAACTCAGTTGTGAGATTCCAGTGATGTGTTAACTACTTGTGTTTGGTGAACTGTTGTGACTTAAGTCGTTTCGATTAATCTGATTGTAATTTGACGTTGTGAGTTAATCTTTACGACTTGACTTATTACGATCGGATCTATTGTAACTTGACTTGTTATGACTTGACACTTTATGCTAATTGTCACTTATCCAAGATCTCTCTCTAAGTTTAACTCGCATATTACATCTTTCGGTTTCTTTTGTTGACTTTAGTAAAATCCCGGGAGAGAATCGATCTCTCGGTTTAAGTCACAAGAGTTGTAAAATCCCGTTTAAGATTTTATCATGGCATCTACCGCTTCAGACGATTATTCAGGAGCCTCGAAAGCTTTGGTGGTGAAAGTTTAAGAGATGTTGACTACATACTTCTACAACGAGCCGAACGATTATCTCATTTTGATGCTCATGTCAACATCTCCTTAAACAGTTTGGTATCCTTTGTACATATCTTATACCAATATGTAAATAGAAAAGTATAAAGCCTATAAAAACCATAAAAATCTGAAAAAAACATAAAAAATACAAAAACATTCTTCTCGCGACATGTCTCTTGTGTAATCAATATTATGTACGTTTCTAGAAATGTCATTCAATAATGACACGGAATCATACATATGCTTGAGCAAGAGTTTTTCGGTTTCAAATAAAGTTTTCTTTTCTAAAACATGTCGTTCCTAAAAATATTCTTTCAAATCATGGTTTGCTATTACTTCAAATAGCAACCCGGACTTAAAATCATGGCTTACAGTCATTTCAGGCTGTAACCCGGACTTCAAAATTATGGCTTGCTATTACTTCAGATAGCAACCCGTTTTTCAAAATGGGGAAAACACGTCGCCAAAAAGACGGTTGTTCCTTTTAACGGGTGAAGTTCATCCGGGCATGGATTACTTTATATCCATGTTTCCTCGATCTAATGTACGCTTCAGTGCATTATTTCTTGATAAATAAGAGAAATCTTCTTTTTATCGCCAAATACTTTCCCTTCTATGATTTTTCCGGAAAGTATTTGTGCAAAATTTGGTGGTACCATGAGATTTTGATTAAAAAATCAAATTGAACTCAAAATTTCAATAAATTTTTTCACTCAATCAATGACCTTAATATTTTATTTTTCACATCCGTCATTGATTGAGGGGGAGAATGATTTCTCAAAATTTTTTGGATCATCAAAACTCTCCACTTTGTACAAAAGCAACCAAAACGATTTGTGATGGTTATGTGTCAGAATGAGTACATTTTAAAAGAGTTTTCGTTAAAACTTTGAATCTTTTGTAAACTCTTCAAATCTGACACATAACAACCTCCCTCACAGATTGAGGGGGAGCAAGAAAAAGGTTCCTCTTATCAGAAAATATTAAAACTATCCGCATTTCTCTCTCCAAAATGTTCTCTAAATTATTTAAATCAATTGAGATAAAAAATCTTGAAAGATTTGAAATTTTTGATCGGGGGAGAGAATGTGATTTAAATATGAAATCTGATAATCAAACGTGATCTTCTGGACTCAATAAATGTGCTCCCACATATGTGCTAAACTCTTTCGAATATCGATGCATATATTGAGGGGGAGTAAAAGGCGTTTGTGGAAGTTATACCTAAGACCGACCATTTATATTTATGCATGGAGTTATAAGGTTAGGTATGAGTTCCCATGATCCACCAGAACCGGAAGGATCTTCCCAGGGACAATCCTCTAGATAGATTAGAAGTCCTTAGGAATGATTGAAAAAAGGAGTAAAGTGAGAAAGGGAAGAGTGCAGACTGAGATAGAGCTAGGACTGGAACAAACCCAACAAGGTTCTAGTGGTGAAGTCTCGGTAAGCACTGAAGGGGTTGAAGAATGAAAAAGAAATGTAATGAGAAAGGGTGAAAAGAAATAGCCCTCCATATATTGAACCTTAGGGCAGAAACCGGGTTCAATGCATAATCTACTGGCGGTTACTAAGATAACACCGGTATTGAAGACAAGACGTCATGGACCCAGTGACGCACTGCACTAAACTTCCCAACCACTCAAGTTCTCTTAAAAGAGCTTGTTTCATTCTCACGGGGAACCCTGTGCAATGTATCGACCGCTCATTGCGAGTTCTGTTGATACCTAAAACAGGAGACGCCTCCCCAGTCTCCAGGAGCGGATCAAAACGCACTATTGAGTCTAGAGCCATGAGATCATCCATAAATCTCGATAGGACACATTCCAAATATGCTTATTGTTTCACACAATGTGGAAAATAAGATAAAACATTTAGAGTCCTACTCATTATCCTTGTGGTATTGCCAGAACATCCGAGTGATATGAAAATATTCACAATGACGATGGAAATCCTTCTAGAGCGAACATCTTTCAAGCTCTTGGTAGGTGACATGTGAGATCCGTCTTGGATCAATGATCAAGTGACAACTGGAAAGCAACGATGGTGCGATTCAAAATTGAATCAAACTTGTTCTAGGATATGGATTGACGAATACTTTTGCTAAAACCTTTCAATATGCTCACAAACTAATTTTTCGAGCACATTGATTGTGTACAATCTTTCAAACAAAAGTATCTTTGATGGAAATATGATTCAAAGCATAAAACTCTCGTTGTGTCGCAAAATGTTTATTATATGACACGCGAGTGATCTCTATAAATCTATTTCTCATCAATCCATGAATATGAATTCACTGATTCACTCTATCGTGCTGTCTGCTTTGAGACGTTCCGGTATGAGAACATGCTTAGTATGAAGATTCCAAAGTGGATTCTTTGGAAAATTCATTACTACAAGCTGGAAATTCCTGTCAAGGAGAGTCTTCTTTAAAAGAGACTCTACCTGATCACAGGTCGGTTTTCACAAAACCGGAGGGTAGTCTGTCCTCGCAGAACGAATGACAAAGCCATATTCGTTCTCTATCTTTATTGCTAACTGTTTTATTTCAGGGACACATATAAAGATGGCGTTGATGGCTCCTATTTCCAGCTGAATCGGGTTAATCCATACCTCATGCTCACACATCCTCCACACTATCAATGACGATGAGAGACTTGCTACAACAAATGTTGAGAGATTACCAACAACGTTTCCGCAATTCTGATGAAAAAGTCTCCTGATCCACAACTCTAATGTAATGTCTCCTGATCCAGAAGGGTGTGAGCATGATGGTCCTAAAGTCACTACGTCACATGAAGGCGATACTACTATGGATGAGCTTGGAGATTTAATATGGCTGATGATCTCAAAGAAGCTCAAAGATCACTTATCACAAAGGAATCCAAATCACAAGTTCGCTTGCTTGAAGTACAGAGTGTGCAGAAAAGTGAAGAATCAGAACCTACGAGCTACAAAGACTAAAGAATGCTTAAAGATCAAAGAGCTTAATCTCCAAGGTGACCTCGCTTAGGGGGAGATTGTTAGGAATACCAATATTCCTGTAAAAGTCTCGGTCACCTAATTATTGTAATAGCATTAAGTTAGCTCGTAGTTAGTTTATATATTAGTTAGTTTAAGTAACACCGTGGAAGAAGGACGGGTCTTTACCCACTGTATGCCTGATCCACAGCCCGGGTGTGGGCGGTTGTAGCTTAGTATAAATACCCCTCTCCACCTTAATATAATATACAAAACCAATACGTGCTATAACATGTGGAGAGGGTTGGACCTTTCACAACCTTAATATAATATTCTCTATTTTCTCTCAAGGTTCCCTTCTACTTTCTCTCTCTAACTTCTCTCTACTAATTCTTCCATCTTTGATCCATATTATACAAAACCAATACGTGCTATAAGATTATGAGTATATTACAAGGACCAAACTTCAAACGGCTATAACTTTTGAACCATAACTCCATTTTCAGCGAAATACTTGTCAAAACGATCGTGAGACCGAGGAGAATGACACGCTGAATCGATTTATCGATTCAGGTGAAGTTTCGAGGCCCAAAATCGCTCCAGAGTGAAGTTATAGAGGTTTTAAGTTTTTAAACCAAACTTTCACCAAAACATCTAATCTACTACAACAACCTTTGTTATCTTAAAAGATCCTAAGATCAACTTTATCACTTATACCTTCATCAATGTCTTTCTTCAATACATTCTTACCATCAATGGCCATGGACCCTCTTGTTCAATTCTTTGCTCCATATCCTACAACTGAGACGACGATGAATGAGGTTGAGCAAATATTGAATGAGGCTAAGAAGCCGTTAACTGATAATGAACAAGACATTGAAAACGAGCTACCAGATTACATGGGGATTCAGATAAGGCGGTATGCGGGAAATCCGATGGATCAGTTTGTAAGTCAGAATGTGGTCAATCAAAATGGGAATGATTGTTGTTTCATGACTTCGATTCAGAAACCTACATCTGAAACTCACAGTAGTGCTATTGGTAGAGATGTCAATGTCAATGCAATGACAAAGGTACAAAAGATCCAGCACATGTTGATGTTAGCCAATAAAGAAAAGTCGGGAACACCGTTGAATGCAGAGGAATACGACTTCATGGTTGCAGCAGGTGCAGAGGACAATTCAGCTGATCTCAATGAAAACATCAACTTTATGGCAAGTCAGCAGGTATCTTCATCAAGTAGTGATTCTGATCATCCTCCTACTTGCGACTCAGAACCACTTCATGAGGTACCAATGTATTGTAATGGTGCTAATATGTTTGCTCATGAGAAGCCACATTCTGTGCCTCCCGAACCTAATTATGATACATATGTGGGGGAGCTAGTTAATAGCAATGTGAACTATGAAACTCCAGATATGGATCCTAATGGAGTTCAAGCTGCACAAAATGGTCCTAATGATGAGGAAACCCCGAATTTCTTTGAATCATTATTGAATAATTATAGCATTGAAATAGAGAAAGTGAAAAAGGTCAATCGTGAAGTTAAGGCCGCGAATGAGAAATTGACCACTGAGCTTGAGTGATACAAGGAAAATGGAAAAAACTTTTAAAGTGATAAAAAACGTGAGTCTGAATTTGAAATTGGTTATAAGAAGTTACTTGTTAAAGATAGGGAATTACAAAAAAAATTTGATACTTTTCAAATTAGTTCAACAAAAACCATTAACTCTTTAAAACAACAAAAATTCTGATTTAACAAACCAGCTTTCAAAACAAAAATCAGCTTATACCAACCTTGAAAAAGAAAGGGATGAGTTGAAAAAGGACTTTGCAAAGAAAGAAGATAAACTTTTGGAAGAAATCATAGAGTCGGAACATATTATAGCAAAACTAGAAAACTTGTTGGTTAAAACGGGTTATTCGAGTCAAACAATTCGTATGATTACTAATCAAACTGATCCGATTTACCATACAAAATACAAAATGGCTCTAGGTAACAAAACTCCTTGTAATTTCAAGAAAGCTCAGGAAGAACAGAATCCTTTGTTTAATGGAAATGTTTCGTTTACTAAGCATGATCCTCCTATTGTTCGTGATTATGTGGAAACGATAGAACTGGCCAAACAGAGCATTAATAAAATGAAACAAAAGAATCCAGATTTGAAACCAATTGATTACAACAAACTGAACAAACTTTCTGGAATTACTTTTGTTCCACAAAAACAAGCATATGAGATTTCCAAAAGTCCAGGAATTTCAAACCATGTTTCTAAACCCGTAGTTGTTTCCAAATCTCTTTCAAAACTGGAACAGATGTCTTTAAGCAACAGTTTTAACACAAGTGATGCAAGAAGATATCTTGATGATCTTAAAACAAGAATTGGACAACTTAAAACGTCTTTAGAATCTAAAATGAAATTAAATGAGATCAATTGGAATTCCACGGTTCATTTACAGTTAAAAAAGATTCTTGAAAGTGACTTCGCTCCTCAAATTAATGACATTCATGCTCGTGTTATTCATTTTGAGAATGCATTTTTGAAAGAAACAGCTGACTTTGTTAAGGACCAAAAATCCCTGATAAAGAAGACAAATGAATCTTTTGAGCAGATAAATGTTTTGGAAAGGTTAAATGATTCTCTCTTAGAAGCTGTTATGTCTACTGACATTATGTCCATCATTTTACAAACATATTCTGATGAAGACGATGAAAGACTTCGAGCCGAGACCTCCGCAATTTTTTCAAAATATAAAAAATGCTCTTATTAAACTTGAAAAAGAAAACGTGTCATATTTTAAACAACTTGATCGGAAAAGCGAAGAATGCAAGTATGACAAATTGTCGTATGAGCGTGCGTTCAAAAACATGAAAGCAGCAAAATGATCTTTTGAGGTCTGAGCTAGAAAGTCTAAAAGGGAAGGGTGTGGATACTAAGTTTGCAAAACCATCGACTTCGGACAAACCAAAAATGTCGATTTCTCAACTTGCTCCAAAAGTAGATGTGAAAAATGACTTGATAAAACCAGCCACCCCACAACCCTTGCCCAAGCAAAAAGAAATTGTAAAGATTGTTGAAAAGGCAAATGTTGTTGAGCAAAACACAAATGTGCTTACTTCTGGCCCTTCTAGGAATAGTACACCGAATGTAACCCCAAAAATGGTTAAGGAATCTGTTGGTTCTAATGACATGGTCCAAAATTACCATCTAGAAGAAGCTAGGAAAAAGGCACAGATTCGTAACGATGGAATGTTAGGTACAAAACCTAAGGTGGTGAATTCTACAAGCTTTCAAGGCACTGCTAGTAGTAGTAAACCATTACCTAGGCGCTATCAACAAAAGACTAGGGATTGGCCTACATCTAAGAGTACTTGCGTAGTAGAGAATGTTATGCACGTAGAATGCAACACTAAGAATTCTAATTTCTCTTCGAACAACAAGCAATTTCAAAATGACTGTATTGACAAAGTTAAGGTTGCTGTTTTAAACAAGAATGCTGAATTTGTTTGTCATACATGTCAAAATGTGATTTTTCAGCTAATCATGATGCATGTATTGCTCAATTTCTCATGAAAGAAAAGTCAAGTGCCAAGGCAGAATCCACTAAGACACCATATAGAAACAAAACCGTTGATACGAAGCAAGAGGCTAAGAAACCTAATAGGTGGATATCTACAGGATGTAGTTTTTCAAAGACTGAGACTTCCGCTGCATCTGATAAGAAAACTACGTCTAGATCTTACCTTAGGTGGATTCCTACGGGAAAAGTTTTTAAAACAGTTGGTCTTAGATGGATTCCCACAGGGAAGAGTTTTGATAGTTGCACAAAGACAAATGATAGTGAAAATCATCAGGATAAGGAAGTAGAAACCACTACAACCGTTGATAGTGAACACCCTCAATGTGAGGAAACATGTACTTCTAACACTGTTATTTGTGCAAATTCTTCTTCTGTGGATGCAGGTACGCGTAAAAGTGATGAGGGTTCATACACCAGATGTGGAAAAAGGGAATTTTATGCCAACATCGCATATGGAAATCCTTATCTTATACCACTTTATCTCCACTTTTACTTGTTCAAACTTAATTTTTTCTTTCTTCCATTATTTTTTTTGTAAATATTAAAAAAAAACAAGATACAAAATTTGAAAAACCAACAAAAATAAAATACAAAAATAGAAAATTTCAAAAAATACAAAAACAATATAAAATTAAAAAAATACAAAAATATTCTTCTCACGACATGTCTCTCGTATAATCGATATTTTGTACGTATCTAGAAATGTCATTCAACAATGATACGGACATGTACAGATGCTTGAGCAGGAGTTCAGTAAAATGTTTTCTAAAACATGTCATTTCTCTATTTTTCTAAAAAAATGGCTTTCGTATACTTTAGTACGAAACCCGGACCAACATAATGACTTCTTAGTATTTCAGCTAAGGACTCGTTCTTCAAAGAAAGGAAAGTGCTACGCCCAAATGATTTTCATCAACAAAGTGCACTTATCCTAAAAATGGACACTGTTGTACGCCTCAGTGCGACATTCCTATTCAAACAAAGAGAAGTCTTTGTTTTTCAAAAACCTTGATGCACAATCCAACAAATCCGAAATATCTTACATTTTTAGTATTTTGCTAAAAAAGACTCCTTCCCTCTAAACTGTTTGTAAAAAGGTTTAAATTCTCAAAACATATGCGAGTTTTGAGCAGGAGTATTTCAAAATCAAAATGTTCCGATTTCATGCAAAAACAAATCCGTTTATCTTCTCTCCAAAAGCTTTTCTATTAATCAATTGATATAAAAAAAATATCACGATATGCTATTTTTGAGGGGGAGAAGACGTGATTAATATGAATGTGATCAAAATGTTTGAATATCGTGGCTAAATCTCATGCGAGCTCGACTCAGAATTGACCCAAGAATTGACGAAGCTTAAATGTCAGTAATCAAAAAGACTTGTCCTAGACGGGTAATAATTTCAAGCTAGTCTAACTAGTGATGTAAGCGTGTCTCGAATAGGACTTGTCTAAGTAGAATGTACCGTCTCAAGAAACTTTCCTTGAATATGACCAAGCCGGGTAATAACTCCAAGCTAGTGTAACTAGTGATGTAAGCGTGTCTCGAATCGGCCGTGTTCATTGAAAGTGGATCAATTCAAAAGTGCAAACTCCTCCTGCATGTGCAAATTTCTTAAAATATACATGAGCACATGTCAAGGGGGGGGGGGGTCCTTCAAAATGAAATCGAAACTCTCAAAGTGTTAACAAAATATGTTTCATGATCATAAACACTTTGAGAAGATTTTCAAATATTTGGTTCGATGGCAACAATAGGATAGTCATGAAGATATAAGGTGACTAAGGTTAGGAAAAACCGTCCTATGATCCGCTAGAGATGGAGGGATCTACCCAAGGACAATTCCAGTAGAATAGAATTAGAAGTCCTTAGGTATGATTGAAAATAGGAGTAAATGAGAAAGGAGAAAGAAGGGGTTGAAGAATTAAAAAAAAAAACAAATGAAAAGGTGAAAAGAAATAGCCCTCCATATGTTCAACCTTAGGGCAGACACCGGGTTCAACTCATATGCTACTGGTTGTTACTAAGGTGACACCGGTATTGAAGACAAGACGTCATGGACCTAGTGACGCACTGCACTTAACCTTCTAGCCACTCGGGTATCTCTCAAAAGATACTTGTTTCATTATCACAGAGAACCCTACATAATCTATTGACCGCTCACTAAGAGTGTTTTGATATTGAAAAGTTAGTACTCTGCTACACACCTCCGACGACCAAAATATGCACTTATTGAGTCTAGAGCCCCGAGATTACATCAAAGATCTCTTAGGAACACTTAACATTTCTACACTGGTGGTTCTACATCAATGGACACCAGTTGTAAATTATCGAGTCTTACGCAGATCTTAGCAATCTGCCGAGAACGTTTACGAGAGAAGTTACTGATGTATTTCTCAATGATTGAACGAAAATCCTGCCAGGGTCAACATCAAACAGCCCTGACAGCAGGTCACTTCGGTAATCTCTTGTGGGTTACACTTAGTGTTTGCGATGGTTCCAAAATGGTCTACAGTAGTTGGGTGATCTCCAGCGACTCACCTAATTGTTGGTGTACTTCGGTATGTCAGTATAAGCCCTTTCGGGGGTGTCCGATTAGGAACGGCCTTGGTAAGGGTTAGAGAAAGTTTTCACACTATGTTGTTAACAATCTCTACTTCCGAACCTGTAAGTACCATATGTTTTATTGCTAACTGTTATCATGCAGCATCACATCACCTCCATGACGAAAGATTCCACATGCTCATACATGCAATTCGATGTCAATGAAAGTTCTCACAAAGACCAAAGCATATCAAAGTTCAAAGAAAGATTCTACGATACAAAAGGGAATCTACAAAGTAAAGAGACAAAGATCAAAGTTAAAGAACGGGAACAACAAATGTATGTATCTCAAAGACTAAAGACGTATGAGCATGTTGGAAAGGTGTATAACCTCCAAAGACAAAGAAGTGATGAAAGGCAGATAACTCCACCACAACAACAAAGAACAAAGAACGAAGAAAAGTCGTTTATCAAATATCACAAAGCATGAAGGAACAAAGACTAAAGACTATTCTACAACGACACACAAAGTTCAAGACAAAGAACACAGAAGACCTAATCACGTGAAGCATCATTCGAATGACCACCCCTTAGGGGGAGATTGTTAGCATTAAAGAATTGTATAAAGAAGTGATGGTCATTCTCATAGTTAAAACACTTTGTGTCATTTGTTAGAATAATATTTTGTTAAGATATTAGGCCATGGACTTGGTAATTTAATATGTAAGAAGATAAGTTACATAAGCCTTAGTTAATTGATGTAAACCAAGCCCATGACAAAAGCCCATAGAAAGCCCATGGTGGCAACTTGTATGAAGTATAAATACCTCCAAATGGTCTCATTTGGAGGTGGTGCTTGAGTGTGGATTGTGTGTGTTTTTCTAATAGAAGCTCTTATCTTTATCTCTCTACTTTCTCTCTCTAGATTACACATACTTCTCTCTAGTATCCATCATAAGAGATTACTGATATAAGTTAGATCATCGATCCTAGAAAGGATGACGATGTCTTTTTAACAAACAAAACTAGTAATTTAGACTATAATAACAAGATGGAAGAAGTAACACTTATATGTGCTTTTCCATGTAAAATAAATAAGCTGCAATCAAGGTTATTGTATATTACTCTTTTTAAGATTTTACACAAAACTTTAAAGTCTTGGTCCTTAGATCAACATTAAAATGACACAGCCATCATCCTCTAGTTTAACTAGTTACCATCAATATAAATGTTATATAAGTTAGATCAAATTAGAAGAAAATTTAAAATTTTAAAAATGAAAAGAAAATTTCGTGAAATATGCTTTTTTTATATAATAAAAATATCTTGCAAATAAAAAATATACGATCACGAATAGAATTTTGTTATCTTTCAGCAGACGGGCATAAGATGCATCAAATGATATATATTACATATTAAGTTCTTTTCTGAACAATACACATTACATATTACGTACAATCATACATATATATCTAGTATATTGCATATTCCATTTAGCAATTATCACTTGAGTTTTTGTTTCAAACCAATTATACTAGACTCTAAAGTTAATAAGCAATTCTTTTCACAGATAACCAATATTTAATAGGTATGCTCTTTTTTTAATCTTACAACATCAATGATAAGGGATATTTAGCAAATCTATCAATTTATTCTATTGTATACCTTAAAATCCCCAATTTGTATATGTAGGAAAAGACAAAAAAAAGTTGACATAATACACATTTTACAATCTAACTCTTACATGTTAGCAAAGTAAGAATGCATAATAAAACACACATACACACACACACACACACACACACACACATATATATATATATATATATATATATATATATATATATATATATATAAAACATAAATAAGATGGTTAATTAACTTTATTTTAGAAGATCATTACATGATTATGTATCTTCAACCACATAATATTTTTTAGTTAACAAAATCTTTTACATTGACAAAGAAAGGGGTTTATGCACACTCCCACAGCGATTCCCCAGTCTCTGCATCTATTACGACAATCTGTTGGAACAATGCATTGCATCCAGTAATTTTTGATGCAAATTTTGTTTCCTTCACTCGATATCTCATTACCTGTATGCATATAAACATATTAGTACACATATGTTCATTTTGTACGACTCATATGAAATAGTTTTGACACAATAATAATGTAAAGAAGTTAACCATACTAGAAGCAGTCAATATATTGGCAAGAAGAAAGATGACTAAAATTGAGATGTTTGACATAATCAGACTCTTTGAATAACCTATGTATATAATATATAGTTTTAGGATGATTTGATTGATAGAAAAAATTTTCTAATGTGTGTATATATATACGACAATATAAACATTTAAAGTCATCTATCGGTAGCAAGGGGCAGGTTTGAGAAAAGAAGTTAACAAATGCATGATATTTAATGGTGGTTATTAAATGTTTGTCTTTTCCAATAAATATTTTAAACATTTAGTATAAAGAATAGTTCTTATGGTCACCGTTATCATCACTTCCACATCATTGCCACACGCCCACACCATCATTTAACACATGATCAAATCACCACATATTACCTTCTATGGTCACCGCCTAACCTACTACCAAACCAAAAATATAAAAATACCACATTTTATACAAACATACCCCATTTACAATCATAAATTAAATTAATAATGATAAAAACACCCATGGGAGGTGACAATTTCTTGGTTGGATAAAGGTGGTCACCACCACCATTAAGCATAAAATAGTGGGTGAGGTGAAGGTGCGTGAATTTTATGGTGTTCCACTCGTGGGAGGTGTGATATGATGGAAAACATCAGTGTAACAAGCAATGATTTAAAAAAAATAATAATTAACCTTTAAACATAGTAGTAGTTATCATATAAAAACATGTAGTGAAAGTCTTACTAAAATTACATATTAACACAAATGTTTTCTTCCCAAGAGATCCGAATACACCGGCTATTAATTATCGCATGTTACAACCATTTGTAATTACATTTTGATATTTTCACGTTCTATTTTAAACGTTGTACGAAACACTATCCATAATATCATATATTGTTAATTATCTGTCGATAGGAATTTCTGTTGCTATGCACAGGTACTTGTGTAGCACTAAATATATATATGTACGTAATATCTAATGTATAGTATGTAATGTGTATCGTTTAATGCATCTTATGTATAATATTTAATACTAGTTTGTTAAATGAAGGGCTAGAATTTTATAAAAACAATCGAATTCTCACAAGTTTTAAAAACAAAATATAGTAAAAAAAAAAAACTGCTCGTCAGGTTTTCACTCTACAACTCAGAACCTATAACTCAGCTCAAAAACACCCTCGCTCATCACTCACTGTATTTGCACGGAATTATTATTATTATTATTATTATTATTATTATTATTATTATTATTATTATTATTATTATTATTATTATTATTATTATTATTATTATTATTATTATTATTATTATTATTATTATTATTATTATTATTATTATTATTATTATTATTATTATTATTACATCAATGTATTTGCACGGAATTATAAATATGAAAAAAACACGAGTTACTACGGCATGTAAATGAATACATGAGATTAGACATATACGAACGACTCATGTTATTCCACTTTATGAGATTAAGTACATCCGGAAAAAGTATTATATTTTAACTATCCGCACTCAACAACGAATCATGTTACTCTCTAACCTGTGCATGGGTTTAAAAATCGCCTTAAAGTACTATAAGTAGGAATTTAAATATCAAAATGACGGCACGACCTCAGACTTTACTATGAGATGAGAATAAATAGACGAGATTTTACATATAACAACGACACATATTATTTCAAGGTCATTATGATCTACTAAACACATGTTATGTCTAGAACATGATATAAATAGTTAAATTTAAACAAGATCAACATAAACAACATGTCAGTTAAATAAAGTCAAAACCTTCTTGCAACAAAAATCTATAAAAAATATTAATCGATATTAAAACATAATGAAAAAATTATGTAAAAACTCATGTATGCATCATAACAATATGAATATTAAAAATTAAATGTAATTTTTTAGAAAAATCTTAAACATTACAAAATCATAAATTTATAAATTGTAACAATATTTAACTTCAAAACGAAGCTATTGAAATATTATTACTTGTTATATTATTTGCTCAAACTTAATGTGTGTACAAGTTCTTAAACTTATATTTATTGAGAAGAACAAACATTTTATAACCACTATTAAGTACCATGCATTTAATAAATATTTACATTGTTGTGTGTGTGTATATATATATATATATATATATATATATATATATATATATATATATATATATATATATATATATACACTCATTAGAATTTTTTTTTCTTTCAATAAAAGTATCCTAAAACTATAGTATTATATAGATAAATTACTCAAAGAGTCCAACTATGTCAAACATCTCCATTTTAGTTATCTTTCTTCTTGTGAATATATTGACCGCTTCTTCTGGTATGGTTAACTTCTTTGCATTATTATTGTGTCAAAACCATTTCACATGAATCGCATAAATAAATTTGAGAAAAAAAAACAAAATGAATATACGTATACTAATTATATTTATACGCATACAGGGAATGAGATATCAAGTGAAAGAAACAAAGTTTGCAGCAAAACCTTCCGGATAATTTGCATTAATTCGCTAGTATGTGATAAAAGATGTAGAGAATGGGATCAAGCAGCTGCAGGAAAGTGCATAGAGCCCTTTCTTTGTGAATGTAAAAGAATTTGTTAACTAAAAGATATGATGTGGTTGAAGAAACATAATCATGTAACCATCTTCTAAAATAAAGTTCATTAACTATCTTATTTAGGTTTTAAAAGTCTGCACTTCTTATATATATATGTTATTATGCAATCTTACTTAGCTAACATGTAATGGTGAGATTGAAAAATGTGTATTATGTCATCTTTTTCCACTTATATATACAAATTGCGGATTTTATGGTATACAACGATATAAATTGATAAATTTGCTCAATATCCATGATCATTTATGTTGTAAGATTAACAAAAGAGTATGCCCATAAAATATTGGTTATATGTGAAAATAATTGTTTATTGACAGTATAATCGGGTTGAAATTGAAAACTCAAGTGAATAATTGCTAAGTGTTTTTTTTTTTTTTTTTTTTTTTTTTTTTTTTTTTTTTTAAATTTTTTTTTAAGTAATATAATTGCTAAATGGAATATGCAATATACTAAATATATATACGTACGTAATATGTAATGTGTAGTATGTAATGTCTATCATTTAATGCATCTTATGTATAATATTTAATAGGGATAAATAGTACAATAGCCCAGTTGCCCAACGGTTAGGCATATCTAGCCCCTTTTTTGAAAATTCCCGTATTAGCAAGGGCAACTTTTAAGATTGGGCAACTTCCATCAAATGGAGACACGTGTCGCGTATATGTATTTTGGGCAACAAATTTTAGTTGGCAACCGTAATAGGGCAACTGGTTTTTTGGTCATTTTACACATTATACACTATTTTGCCCATTGACTTTTGCGAGGACCGTATACGAAAACAAACTAATACGAAGGAAAATAATCATAAACTTTAAAAACAAACAGTCTTTCCTGTATCACGATTAACCACTTCTTCCCTCCATATCGACTCACTATTATTTGAATCTCCAATGTTAATATCCAATGTTCTTACAATATTATTTCAGTTACTGAATCTATTCCGGTTAATTTGTATGTTTCGCTGATTCGCACACGCACTCACTGTTCATTGAACAGTGCTAACACAAAATTATGTTTACCAATGATGGTTGATGTTATCATTTAGGATGTGGTATAACAGAGTTTGTCTTCGGTGTTTTTGTATTGCCCTGATTGACACCAAAAGTATTTGATTGTACAATTTTTCGTTGGTTTATAGATTGTGTGTCAATTTTTAACCGTTTATGTGGGTTATGATATCATTTGTGTTTATAGTTTGTATTTGATAAGCCCCGAATTTATCCACTTTAGTTGAGAGGTGTTTGTTGTTAATGTATCATCACTTGTAAGCTGGAAACTGTAATGGAAATATGGGGTTAATGATAGACTGGCCTGAGTCAACTAGGGTCATAACCACTGATATACGCGTATACAAAACTCTCTATTTAAATTGTCAAATACCAAGGGGTTGTACTTAGGTTCCAATTAGGCATTCAATGATTATTAAATATGCGTTTGTATGTATCAGCTGAATTGTTGGTGATAGTGTTTACGGTGCCTGTGTAAGTGTCTGCATACTAAATTTGTTATGTATTGTAGGTTGGCAGTGAGAAAACTGTACTATTTTTGGTTAAAGTTCAAGTGGTTGCCTCTGCAAAGTCCGTTAGAAAGTCCAGTGTTTTGAAGTTGACTTCATGGTTGGTTAAGCTACATGCCGGTAAACAAATTATTTTGTGGGTCGATGGTACTTTATGTAATGGTTGGAAATGTTCCAAATTTTCCCTATTGTTGTTGGTGTATGGTATGTTTATAATCAACTTATTAATAAAGTAATATTAAGTCTAGTAATTTTCTATGTTTTTCTTTTGTTAGCTGAATTATGCAAAGTCAATTGAACACATGACCATTTTTTTGTATATTGGTTTATGGCTTCTCTGGATATGCATTTGCAGATTGTAATTACACATTGAAAGAAGTTAGTTTGGAAATGTAATTGTATAACACAACAGTTAGAAAATTGAACGATTTTCATGAAGCATAACCAGGGAATCTTTAAATGACATTATCTCAAACAGTTTGGGTTTATATTGTTAGGAATCATAGTTTGTACTGTTCGGTGAATTTGGTACTAGTAGGCTAAAACTTAGTACGGGTCGGTTACGGTTGGTACTGGTAGGGTAAAACTTACTACGGGTCGGTTACCCTTGGTACTGGCAGGCAAAAACTTAGGACGGGTCGGTTACGTTTCATAGTGTTTGGCACTAAATTGGGTAATTCATTATCTTAGTTTACATAAACATATATTCAAAAGAAACATAACATTTATGCACTCGATCAAATCAAAACCCTAAATTAAATCTATATCATCTCAATCGTGTTTAACAACCACACATAATCTTCTAAACGATCATAACCCAGAATCCTAATCAAATTTTTTCCAATCGTAATGGCGATTTTGGATCATTCTAAGGCACACAAAATGGTTGCTTACTTACAGAAACCAGAGGGAAGTCAACAGTTTCACCAGATAGTCGATTTTCTCAATTCCAGTTACATAAGGTATGCTATTACAAAGAATCCTACTGTATATGTTTCTCAAATCAATCAGTTTTGGCGCATTGCCAGTGTCAGCACACTTGATAATGGTGAAAGAGAGTTAAATGCTACAGTAGATGACATTTCCATGGCCATTACCAAGTCATCTATTAGGAGGCATCTCAAACTAGCAGATGATGGTGCTATCAGTTCATTGCCAAATACTGAACTTTTCCTAAATCTTTCCTATATGGGATATGGGTTAACTTATGATAACTTAACTTTTCAAAAACCCCAATTCCCCCCTCAATGGAGATTTCTCATTCATACCGTAGTACATTGTTTAAGTCCAAAAAAAACTTGTTGGGAACAATTTAGTAGCAACATAGCAACTGCTATTGTTTGCTTGGCAACAAAAAGGAAGTATAACTTTTCAAAATTGATTTTTGATGGTATGGTGAGAAATGTGAAAAGCAAATACAAATTTTTAATGTATCCCAGAATGAACAAGTATCAGCTTCTACCTCACAAAACATTTTAAAAACTCCTACCCTTAGCCGAAAGGTTTTTAGTAATATGAGTACGATTTGTAATGGGTATAAAGGTAGTGAAGCACAACTATTTTTATCAATGATTGTTCCACCAGCTGAGGGTGAAGGATCAAGAACCCAAGCTCAGTCCCATGACATAACCAGAAGTGTTCCATCATCATCACAACATCATGTTACAAAACATTTATAAGAAGAATCAGAAAGGAATCTATTGTACGGCAGGTCAGATATCCTACTGAGCCAAATGTAGCAGATGAGCCTGTTTCTGACACAATGGTGCGGCCTGCCAGTACTGTCACAGGCTTAGAAGATGGGCAGGTCAGTGGTAACATTCACAAGAACCAACACATGGCAACACCTACTGATTCAGTTTCTCATGAGCCTGAATCAGCTGATATAAACCCCATGCCTCAAGATACAAGGGGTGATGTGCCTCATGATACAGTGGCTGATATGCCTCATGATACAATGGGTCATATGCCTCATGATACAGTGATTGATATGGTTCATGGTTCGGGTATTCCGAAAGTGAACCTAGATGGAAGTGATGTAGGCAGTCTGAAATACAAAGAATTAATGGAAATTTGTACAAAATTGTGAGATAGAGTTAATGGATTGGAGAAAAAGTTGAAAGATACACGGGTACTTTATGCTCGCGCTTATACCAAGCTGATTGAGAAAGTTAAGAAGTTGCGCAACAAACACAAGGGCAGTAAAGGTAAAATGAAATCAACCGTTGTTAGGTCTGATACTGCAGAAGGTTTGGAGGAAGTTGATTTGGAGGATCTTTCACAAATGGGGAGGATCGTTGCTGACGTTGTTGAGGAACCAAACATACCATTAGTCCAAGAGGGTGCAGAGACTCACGGGAGGTTTGAAGAAAAAATGGGATTTCATATGGCTTTTAAAGATGCTGATGGACATACTGTTAACGATACTGTTGAACATATTCGTACTGGTCGCGGCTCTTGTTGTAATGCTAGTCGCACGAATATGGATGAAACAGCTGCACAGACATTAGTACATATCAGAGATACTCCTACTAATGATATCTTAAGGAATTTGAAACGTAAACTGATTGCAAAGAAAACTGAAACTAGAAACAACAAACCCGAAACTGAAGCACAAAAGATGAGGTATATAAAGCAATATCTAACCAACCAAACTCCTTGGACTTACAGTCGACTGAAAGGCCAATCTTATGAACAGATACTAAATCTATACAGACTTGCTCGCAAGTGGAATGACGACTTTATTCCAATGTCAGAAGAAAGTACAAGATTGAAGATAGGTGGTTTTCAGTTGGAATCAAACTGTTCAAAGAAGCAAAAAACATATGTTTCAGACCAAGAGCAACAAGAATTGACTGACGAACAACTTAAACATATGTTGAATATTGTTCCATACGACGGTATGAATGCAGATGCTCTACAACCAAAAATCCCAATCATAGACTGGGAGAGCTACACTGATGAATTCGGAAACTACTGGAAGATCATAAGAGGTGGAAATCGTTGTGAGGTATACAAACACTTTAAAAATATGATGAAAGCTTTTGACAGATCAGATTTGATCAAGTTATGGAATTTAGTCAATGAAAGGTTCAAGTTAACACAGATAGCTGCTGACAAGGAAAAAATGCTATGGGTCGAATTGAATAGACTTTTTGAACCAGATAAAGCTGATAAATTATGGAAGTTTAATGCAGATGAAGCATCATTGAAATGGATATTGTATGATAGTTGTGGAGTTCACCATGTGTCTACAAAAGGTGGAACTGACATATACATGCTGGTAGAGAAAGAATACCCATTGTCAATACATGCTCTGTCTGTCATGTTATCTGTAAAGTTGACTGTCGAAGAAGAGACTGAGATGGCAAAAGAACTGGTAAGGAAAATCTTCCTACATTGTAAGCGTTATGTTTGGAAATGACCCAAATTTTAGTTGTAAGAAGGAACATATTAATCTAGTAATTATAATTCCGCTATTTTTGTATGTTTAATTTTGTTTTGCCTAGCTTTCATTTTTAAAGATTTAAATTATTTATTTAGCTATTACAAACTATTTTATGTATACTAGTATGACATTTTGATCCAATGAGTTTCACCATGAAGTTGACTTTTCGAAATCAATTAAAGCCATGACCAACATACGATGAACATCATTTGATGCTGCCTGACTTAATTGATCATGGTTTTCATGTTACTAGTGTACAAAGTATGAAAATCATTACTTCCTTATGATAAAGGTTGAGATCATCGACTATTACATTCATTTGGGGTATAGTTGACCAGTCTTCGATTTGTAGTTTACCTTGCATAGCCTGTTACTTTAAATCAAACATAGGACTAGTAATTAAAGATATACTTTTCATTGATCGAGGTAAAAAGCAGCAACCGTTCCATACATCAGACATTAAAACAACATTAGAAACATAGTAAAAACCTTACAAACACCACATTAATTAAAAACTTATTTTCAATGTCACCTGAACTGGTTCGAACCAGAGCTCTCTGCCCTGCTTTTATCCCTTTCCCTCATTTCCTTCCTTTCTTTCAATTGTTGAAAGACAATTTCAAGAGTCGAAATCCTGCTTTCCAAATTAAGCTCCTGCACCAAGTTTTGTTGCTGCTGATCCACCGCGTTTTGCGGCTGCTCCACCAAGTTTTGTTGCTGCACCACCTCATTTTGATCATCACCCACCTCCTCTTGGTCCTCCTCATCCTCGTCCTCTATGTATTCTTCCTCATTCAACCCCAGAACCTCATCCCAGTAAAAGTCGTGTCTCCGCACCCATCTCAGTATTTGTGTCCTCATCCCGATGCTAACCTGCCTGTAATTCCCAAATTCCAAAACGGGATCATATCCGAATTCATTGAACACCGCGTCCCACAACAAGGTGTTGTTTAACACAAACTCGTATTCGTCAGCCTCACTTAGAAAACATCCATTTGCATCTGGGCCTGCCATTTTTAACGGTGGTTAATTTCAAAGGGATTAGTGTTTTGGTGTGTGTTTTCTAGGGTATATAAAGGATGTTATAAATAGGTTGCAGTGTTGTAGAACGGTTCCCAATAGGATGGGCGGGAACAAAAGCGGGACCAAATGCGGCAACATTTCAAAATTTTACGGAGTAAATGACCAAAAAACCACTTGACTAGTCAACTAACGTTGCTAGGATATATGCTTTTTTATTTTTTAAATACTTATGTTTTACTACTATTTATTTTTGTACTTGTGAAGGGTAACTAAAGTTAATCTATTTTAAATACTTAGGTTCTATTTAGGTTTCTCTAAATAAATTAATCTATTTTTTGCCATATAAGTTTGCTTCATTTATTACTACTCTTCTCCTATACGCTTCTTTAAAAACTTTCTTAAATTTCTTTCTTCAATTGTATCCTTCATCATGGGGTCTAACATACCAATTTATGATCAAATCGCACATCAGATTGGTTCTAGGCGTTTTGATAAGGTCCTCCTAGCTCTGTTTTCTAGAGAGACAGAGGCCAACAGGGGTGACGAGAAGCAGTATGTGAAGATGATTGAGGAAATACAGGTGCGTGTTGAGCACAGGCATGCTATCTTACTGAAGCTTGAAAAATTTGGAGCCTATAAAATGATGAATGAACCCTTGGACCGTCTTAAGTTAGCACAGCAGGAGGATTTGGAAGAAATCACCTTTTTCACTAAAAGGCGACAAGCAAGTTTGCGCCGTGCCACTGAAAAGTCAAGGATTATCAAGAACCTGAGGATGTTTAAGTAAGCAACATTTTTAAGGTTTGGGTCCTTTGTTAACAAGCAGCTTTTGAAGTTAAATCGGATTTTTTGCTACTATTTGTGGTATATACGCTATGTAAGTTAAGTGTCGTTATGGGTTGTGGGTATGTCTCTAAGTAGTCTAGTTGATCGTGTATTGACGTTTTATCCAGAATATTATGTATTTTGGGTCTTATGAACTTTTATCAAGTCTAGAATGGATTACTCTGAATTTTAATAATGAAACTATGTCTACTCATTATGTTCTTGCGTTACTTGATTTGCTGTTTTATTTTGACTAGATCTAAGAATTGTACCATACTTAGAGTAAATGCATTCACCGTTGTTATAAAATAAAAAGAATACACACAAAATATAGAAAAAGTTAAACAAAAAAAAGGTTGCCACAAACGATAATTAGTTGCGCAACTACTCCAACCAGGTTGCCCAAAGTACAAAATAAAAGTGTGTCGTCAGTCGTTCAGAAGAATATATGATTCTAAAAGAACAAACAACAGTGTACTAGTGTTAGAGCATGTTGTTTATGTATGGATATTTTAGGGCCTATTAATAATAATTTGTTGGTTGTGTACTTTAATTTTAGTTGTTTATTCAGAACTAGTAAATAACACATATTTTTCATTGAACAAAACATAAATGGGACATGAAAAAATTACAAAGTAAATTTCAGTGATTTTTCCGGATCAAATGACAAATGTAATTTGTCATAGTCAATACACTCATCGTCTGATGAGTGTTCTTGTTGATCAGAAGCAAGTTTGTGTTTTCTGTAACCCCACATATTCTTCCAACTCTTTTTCTTCTTCTTATCTGGTTTTCTTGCAGCTTTTTGTTCAAACTTTTGGACTTTTTCTCTCTGCTTTCTTTTTTTTTTCTTCAAAATACCATCTAACAGACTCTTCAAAGGTGGTATCTTGTTGATTCTCTGCATCTTGAACATTTGGTTGTATCTCTTGCACATTCATTCTTGAAGTTGATGGCCTAAATTCTATTATAGATATTTAACATTTTTTTTGATTTGGTTGTTTAGAAATGTTGCAATTTATAACCATTCCATTGGCAAGTGAAATGTTTTTTTTTGCTTTGGAAAAGACACACAGTTTAATTATTTATTGAACAATTAATGAAGAATATTTATGACATAATGCATAACTAAACATATGAAATAACAAATAACATACTTAATTATTATTATAATTAAACATATGTAATGATAGGTTGGAAGTACTAGCACTAAAAGAACTCTACCACGGATGTGGTGGAAGCTCGGGGGAGTTTCAAAATCTTCCTAGCCAACTCCCAATTCATCTTGATATTTTCATGTGCATCATTAGTTGAATTGCTGACCCGGATATACATTTTCTTCAGAATTGGGGAACAAGCAAGTATAAACTTTATTATACACACTTCATTATCGGAAACAGGAAATGATTTAAACACCACACTCTACAGTTGCCTTGGGGCCAGTATGTTGCTTGGTGACTCAAATGCAGAAACTTGAAAAGGAACATCACTAAGCTCGTTATCAGCCTGGAAAAAAACATAACAGTGAGATGCAAATACATGCCAATGTATCATGAATTAATTTTTTTTTACATATTTATTCCACTTACACTTGTTTCTAGAATTACCAACTTTGGAGATGCACTAATCATTCCAATGATGAATGATGCCATAACATTATTCCCAAAATCGACTCCGGACAGAGTAAGAGTCTTGAGGGATACAAAGTCGACATCGACATTGTTATTGGAATCAGCTTGTACCAACATCTACAAAATTCCACATTTCATATTTATTATAGATTCATTTTAAAATGCATACCTTCAATTTATAGAACTCAAATTGGGCTTACATTGCAATCTTCAAAACCCAATGTAAGCATCTCAAGCTTTGGAAGACTTGCCAGGTAAAGGAGGTTGGACGCTGTAATTGTTGTCCGTTTGTTCAAAACACCAAATGACAAATGTAACTCCTTCATATTTCTGAGTTTTGCTATTTCCAACAGTCTCATTTCCTTTGTAGTATCCATATTAACTTTTAGAAACTCAAGTAGGGGACAACACACTATAAACTCCCAAAATGTACCGCCAAGAAAGTTTACATATAACAATTCTAGCCTCAATAGTTTTGGAAACATACAAAATGTTTCCAAATTAAGCATCTTACAATGATGAAGTTCCAAATGTTTCAACTCAGTACGGGAGTAAATTTCGCTTGGCAACGTAACCGGTTCACCATACCAGTTTCTAACTGTCAGCTCCTCTATTATGTCATTAGACAAGAATAAAAGCCAATCCCCAATCTCTTCATAACTCAAGTCTGAGATGCCACAAACAGGTTTTGGGTCTATGGAGAAGACAAACCTTCTTACTGGACCTATAAGTTTAACTAAAACCCTCGTTATATCATTCCCATCAAACTTACTTGTTAGAAAATAAAAGAAATCCTCATCAATTATTATATCGGTTAGCAAACACCACTTAAACCTCCAGTTTCGAGCTAACGTTGAGGTCCTCACCGCTTCTTTTAGTGGCAAACGATTCAAAATATTAGTGATAACATTATTTGGCATCTTGCCAATATATTCTTCTGATGCATAGTCGGAGGTTCTATGAACCCGGCGACGACTGGTTTCAGCAAACGACATAATATTAGTTGTATTTGAGTATGTTTTTCAGTTTAATAAATGTTGTCTTACTTTTTTATAAGATGGTTAATGTATTTGGTGTGGCAATCAATTTGTTGCAGCTTTTGGTATGATGGATACTGTAGTTGGTGTGGCATTCAATGTTTTGCACAGTGTCTGTGGGTCATGTTCTAGCATAAGATGGAGAGCGCCAAAAAGGGGTAATTCTATACAAACACTCCTATACTCCTATGCACAAACCCTTTTATGCATAGCGGTGTTGTACTATGTGCATCACCGGTGGTGATTTAGGGGTGTGTGCATAAGATTTTTGTACTAATGGGGTGTGTCTATAGCAACACCAAAAAAAAGGTGAAGGTATATCTTAGTAAAAGAGGCGCATAGGACTTCATGTGTACATATTATTTGTCTACATAGTATGTGTTAGTATGTGAGTTTATTAAGTGCAGCAACAGTATTTGTTGGTCTATCCAACCGGTGATGTTGTATCAAAGTGTACCCATATCCCATACTCGTCTAAAAATACTCGCATACAACAAACCCATTTAGTTTTCCATTAAAATATAAAGTTGCCCCAAAGTACACGTTGCCTAACTTACACATAAAAAGTTGCTTATCTTACCGGTTATCCAAACAGGTTACTGTCCTTATACAAAAAGTTGCCCACTTTCAAAAAAATGTTGCCCTAAAGTATAAGTTGCCAAATGTACTATATTGTTAGTTTATAAAATTTTTACTTTTCCTTAAAGACGAAAAATGTAAAAGTTGCCCGAATTAAAAAAATTGTTGCCCTAAAACACAAGTTACCCAAATGTACTATATTTTTATTTTATACAATTTGACTTTTGTACAAGAGAAATTAAATGAACTTGACCAACTATATATAAAAAAAGTTGGCCCAAATTAATTGTTTCTAAATGCACTATATTATTATTTTATACAATTGTACTTATGCAAACGAAAAATAAAATTAAATGTGCCCATATAGGGTTGCCCCATGAATCACAAGTTGCCCTATAACTAATACCTTATAAATAAAAAACATATAACAACGATGCAAATCAAGAATTTAAGATAAAGCATCGAAACTAAAGTAGTAAGTACTACGTATGTCATGATATGTTGAAACTACAAGCACCAAAACATGAAACATTAAGATATAACATAATAAACTATTGAAATAACATACTTATGTATTATAATAGCAAACACCTTAAAAATCAAATTTCAATACATGAACCATCAAATTATAGTATTGTAAACACCAACAATTGTTTGACGGATATCTTCAATTTCTTGATTTCGAAGATCAACTCTAATTTGATGTTCCCGTATGGTCGCTTGATCTTTTCTGTTTTGCTCCTCCAACTTGTTGATGCGGTTAATGTAAATTGCAACCAACTCTCGTTCAGTTTCAGGTCTGACAGAATGGTTTTTATCAAACTTCTCTTCAACACTGAATTTTCTTTCATTAGGAGAAGTATCATTTGAACGTTTATGTTTCTTTGAATTAGGATTAGAAGATGATGAAGCCATTAATGTTATAAAGAAATAAAATAAGAATGAAGTATATAATGCAAAATATATGAGAAGTTAGATGTTATCCTTGTGCATTTATTGGAACAGTAGCGTCACAACGGTTAATTGACCGCGGTTAATTGACAACGGTTTCCAATGTGTGTAGTTGTATGGAGAGAACCAACTTTTTGTTTGAATTACTTTATAGGGCAACTTATGAAATGGATTGTGTTCATTGGGCAACCAGAGTTGGCAGGCTGTACTGGCCAACGATTATTCTATTTAATAAAAATAAACCTAATAAAATAGAAGTTAAAGTGAAAAAGACACAATGGCGAAGTTAAAGTCAAAAAAAGAGAAAATGACAGTTGTGTGTACTTATAAATTTAATAAAAATAAGAGTATTTTTTGTACTTTGATGTACTACAACAGTCCATTCTTCCGATTGAGCATATCAGGGGTATTTGGAACATATGCAGACGAGGGAAGGTATGACGGAGCATATAAGTATGGAAAAAATAACAAAAAAAAATATATAAATAAATAAATAAATAATAAAACAACAAAACAAAAGAAGTAAAATAACTAATGATTCTTCAAGTAACAATATATACTCAGTTGAATTGATAAGGAAAGTCAAGTGATAAAAAGTAATGTCTTGTCAAGTTATTAGGCTTTCACAGTAACCCAAACATTATGATTACAAGTTACGAAATGATTGTGGCAGGGCAAGTGGACCTTTACCATATCTGGACATGGACAGTGGTGCAACCTTTTTCATATTTTTTGGGCAATTATCCCAACTATGGGCCAACTGTTTGGAGCATTTTTTATTAGTCATAACTTTGTAAGATGCATATAGGCAATGTAATCAATTTGTGGTAAACTTTGTTAAATGATGCACAAAATTCAGCCGTCGTGTTTGGTAAATGGGATTGACTATCAAATTTCTCCTATCAAACTATTAAATTTGTACAACATTAAAAATTGGATGAAAAGTATATACTCAGTTGGTGTAACAAAATGTCATCGAAATTTTTTATGTGTGCTACGTAAACCCAATTAAGATGATATATATGTAATTTAAGGTTTTGATTTGATCGCGTGAATACATGTAATGTTTCTCTTGAAAATATGTTTGTGTAAAGTAAGATAATGAATTACACAATTAAGTGAAACATATAAGCGAACCCAAAGGATAGTCCCAAACAGTACCTAGCGTAATCGACCAGTACTACGTTTTAGCCTACCAGTATCAAATACAGCGAACAGTACAACGTATGGTTCCCAACAGCATGATCCCTAACTGATTGAGATAATGTGATTTCAAGATTCCGTTGTTATGCTTCATGAAAATCTCATATTTTCTATTTGTTGGCTACTAAAATTGCATTTCGAAACTAACTTGTTTGAATATGTAATTGCAGTCTGCAAAAGAATCTTCAAAGAAGCCATAAACCAATAGACTAAAATATGCTCATGTCTTGAATTGACTTTTAAAAGTCAGCAAGAAAAGAAAATCATTGAAAATTACTAGAGTTAATGTTACTTGATTAATATGTTGATTATAAACGTACCATACACCAACAACATTACGGAATATTTTGAACATGAATCTTAAAGTACCATCCACCAACAAAACAAATTGTTTATAAGCATGAAGCTTAAACATCCATGAAGTATGTCAACTTCAAAACCATGCAATGGACTTTCTAACGGAGTTTGCAGAGGCAACCAACTGAGCTTTAGATGCACTTAAACCAAGTATCACTCCAGTCATGGGTGGTGGCCTATTACCTCTTGGATTTGAACTTGAAGGATCTTGTGTGGGAGATGTTTTCCTGTGACCAACTGTTTTTTTAGAGGATGGAGGTCTACCTCTAGGTCTTTTGGGAGCAGCTACAACAGTTGAACCGGAAGTTCCGGATTTTTTGGGAGGTCTGCCTCTTGGTCTTTTCAGAGCATGTGACGCATTTGTAGTTGTAGGAACTTGTAACATTTCAGAACACTGACCGGAAGTTCTGCCTATTTTGGGAGGTCTGCCTCTTGGTCTTTTCAGAGCATGTGACGCATTTGAAGTTGAAGGAACTTGCAACATTTCAGAACACTGGATTGGTTGATCATCCATGTCTTCATGTTTTACTACATCTGCAGCTTTGGAAGTGGTAGGTGTGGATCTTATTGGAGCAGGTTTTGAACTAGAAGGATTTGATCTTTTTGGAGGAGCTTCATCCTCTGAAGTTGACACACTAAACACCTCCTCTGCAACATCATCTTCATTAGAAACATCCTCATCACTTGGAACATCCTTCATTGCCTTCGAATAGCACTCATACTCAAGGTTTAGCATCCTCTTTTCAAGCCATTTTATCTTCCTAAAAAGGTGTTCAACCACATCCTCACAGGATTTTTCATTAACAATTCCCCATTGTTGCTTCATTTCAGCTGAATCTCCTCTGTAAAAGTACACCGCCTCAACTGGTTCCATCCTTTTTTCAAGGTTTTGTATCTTCTTCTCAAGCTTTATAAGCATGCCTTCATAATCCTTATGCTCTTCTGCAACTAGTTAGGTTAACACATGTTAGATGTAATACATATATCCAACTAATATGCTAACTCTAATTGTACCAAGTTTTTCAGTCATTTAAAGACCCCTAAAGTCCTACACAAGACAATTACGACTTATTAGCTCAAATACAAAAGCCCTTAATTAGTAAAGTCAAACACAATTTGCACTTTAAGTAATGCACTTTCACTTGCTAAAGTAAATATGGTTGCTTACTAAATTGGAAAGTGAAATTGCAGTATGGAAACAACAAATAGGCATTCAGTATGGCAACAACAAATAGGCAAATCAACATCAAAATTGTCTAAGGACATGCTCAATGTTTGCAATTTTAAATAAAAACCAAAAATGCATACCTTTATTCGTCTCTGCTTGCTTCCCCTTCATGGGTTTTGAGGTCTGACCCAAATGCATACCTTTACTCACGTCTACTTGCTTTCCCTCAATAGGTTTTGAGGTCTGACCCAACATAGCCTGAATGGTTGGAAATTCCTCACTGGGTCCTTTTTTTAGCTCTGTCAATTAAGATGGGGCAGATGATGAACAAAAGGTCAACTCAAATCATTATGTTAAACTATTACTCTAAACAAGAAGAATGCAACAATGTGCTAACCTTGAACCATAGCGTAGTTCCATAAGTCGTCTAACATTTCATCCGTCGCATCATCCCCTGGCTTCCACATATTCTTATACCTTTCATACATATAGTCTACCATGTCTTCGGTGTATTTGAACTTGCTCCAGTCTTTGTTCGCCATCGCAATATTCACGGTATGTTTGAGATTGATTTGTTTAATCGTTCTAGGGTTTGAAGGTTTATGTGTGTGCCGATGATCGGTTTGCGCAGTAACAGTAGGTATGATCTGTTTGTGAAATAGCCGTTTTATATTCTTGTGTAGCCTGTGGGTTAAAAAAAATATGAAATGACCAAAAAACAAGTTGACTGGTCAACTATCGTTGTAAAGCAACGTCCCTAAGTCAAAAAATGGATTCGAGGGCAACTAGGAAAGATAGGGCAACTTGGTAAAATTGGGCAACTTGGTAGATTCGCATTAATTTTACTTATATTTGGAACTCCAACTAAAATTTATGATGTATTTAAATTATGTGTAATTTTTAGGAATATTTGTAAATTATGTGGACACAATTTATGTGTCATTGCAACCAGTGGCGGACCCAGAACTATATACTTAACCAAATGCCCTTCAACATATCTATTTGATGATAATATGTTCATGTAAGTTGGAATTTACTCTGCTACTATTTGATTCTACTGCTGCATACTTCTAGTACATTTGCAACATATGTTTATATGTTTTGTGGTGTTTGGCCTAACATTTTGCAGTAAAAGTTATAAGTGATGATTGTTGCTGTTAGTTTACAAGAATGCAAATATTCAAAACATAATTGGATCATTCATCATTCATTCAAGTCAAAATATTACAATTCAAAGAGTTCCATCCACAAATCACTTCCCAAGTTAACAAAAGATTGCTAAATCAACAGACAAAAACAAAAGAAAACAATCTACAACTACATCAATGCCTAGGGAATGAAAGCCCAAGTACCACTTCTCTATCTTTAGGAAGAGGAGGGTTTGACTTTCTTGTTCTGGATGATGGAGGTCTGATGAGGATCCAGTCTGGGTCTTCTGATGATTCTGATGAAGTTGTAGATTTGGGGGCCATAACTTCCTTACCCCTTGAAGTGCTTGGTGTCTGATTCAAGTTTAAAAGATCCTTAAACACTGGAAGATCATTGTGGGGAGGACGGAACGGTGTCACATAGGTAGGGAGTGGTGCTTCATCATTGGTTATTTCATGAACCTCCATAAGCTTGGTTTGTTGTTCCTTCTCCCTAATCCCATCAGTTATATCATTGATTAGATTAGTCAACAAAATAATCTTGTTACGCTCCCTTTCTTGTGTTTGAAGTAGACAACCACGGATAGCAGCAGCTTTTACGTTCAATCGACCAGATGTTGCGTCTCGTTGAGTGGTACTTGACGGTCATCAACTTTCTTTTCTAGTTGACTACGCTCTTCCACGAATCGCTGCAAACAACTCTTGTCTTCAGTCATTTCATTCTTGAAATGACCCTTGAATTCCGTTGCTAAATTATAAGAGCCAGATACTTCTTTGATTTCATTTATGTTGGTGGAAGAAGAAGAAGCCATGATAAGTTATGTTACAAAAAGTATGTTAGATAAATTATTTATGTCATATGTGTTGTGTGTTACCACTAATATAAATATAGTTACTTTTGGTCAAACCGCTATTGGATGTGAAGGGATGGGTAGTTATTGTGTGTTCATGCATGTGGAAGGGAAGTTAATGATGATTTACTGTTACTTCGTGTGGCTCAAGGGTGTCAATCAAATCATGTGGCCTTATAAGTCATATAAAAACACAAATTAGTAATAATAACCAAAGATAAATTACACATTAAACAGACACACACAATTAATACTTGTTCATGTATGTGGAAGTGAAATGAAGCATGAGTAATTATTGTGTGGCTCAAGGGTGGTAATTAAACCCACTATAACTATAACTGACAAACAAACAAGATAAATTAATCACTAACAAATCAACATCTCAACCTAAACACAAACATATACTCACAAAAAAAAAACCAGCCTTTTTATAAGAAAGAAAAAGATGACAACACCTATGCCATTTTTCAACGAGTTGGCTGCAGCTGCTGGGTCAAGCTTGGTTTGGGACATGATGGTTGAAAGGTTCGAGAGGGAGGTCAGTGTCACATTAGTGGATGAAGGGGAGCTAAGAAAAAAGCCAAGGAGATTATGAGTCGTGTGGCTGAGAGGGACTTTGTGCTTGGAGAGCTGGGGATGGTGTTAGCTTCTGAATCCTCTGTTCAGAGCATTTCAGAGCTCACGAATCTGCAAACCCAAGATTTGACGGAGGTGTCAATGATCTTGGTGAATGTTATCAAGAAACAAAAGCGAGCAACGGAGCTTTTGTTGTTCATTGACAGGCTCAAGGCCATGCCATACTGATGCATTATGTTTTCTCCTTTTTTGTAGATGTCTTATGTTTTAGTATTTAAGTAATGTAAGCTCTATGGATGTGAAATTTAAGAAAGAACATACCTTTCCTGTCTTTTTTGTTATTTTATTGCTGTGGTGCTGTTGTCGTCATGTGTTGGTTGTTTGGTCTGTTCATACGTTGGATTGTTTCAATACCGTTGGGATTAACTTTTTGGCGAATAGTGCACCTGTTACAATAAGGTGACTGTTAAAGGTAAGTAATGGCATTGCTTTAAAAACGATAACATATTGCTGATTGTAAAAATTTACCTTAACTGCAGTAACAGCAATCCCTGAGACCCTTGTGTTTAGAAATATCTGGTGCCCACCATCCTAGTTCCTATGATTAAAATGTTTTGGTTAATTCAAGTGTCTATTATCACAAAGTTTTCAACATACATAAAAAGAGAATGTCAACTTGACCTTCCTAGTTGATTCACACGCGCTTATCATCCTTGTGATTAACCTCGTCTAACGATGGGCCCAGCAGAGACCATATGTTTAGCTGCAATCAGGCGTTGTTGATTGAATGGATGTCAGAACCCGATGCCCGATTGGCTGAGTCAAGCTATGACATGCCATTCAATCAACAGAGCCGGATTACTGCAAAACCTCAAAGTTGTGGCAAATATATTTTCACCCTATAGTTAGTCTACTAAAATGGATGTAAGGTACTAAGGTGCAAACACAACCAACTTGAATCATTCATAAATGCTTGTACTTAATCAGCTTGTACTTAATCAACCTCTTACCTAGGCCATAATGCAGCATAAAGAGTGTCGATAAGATCCTTTATTTTTTTTACACAAATTATGTTCAAAGCATATCAACCTATATTAAAAAAAAACAACAATTCACAAAAAAAAAAAAAAAACTAAAAAAAAGCAAAATTAACAAATTACATATAGTGAAAAACTGAAAATGCAAATCAAACCAACATCAAAAAATAAAGAAAAAGTACCTTAATTTTAGTTAAACAAGGAGTATAACACCTAATTTGAAAATGGTAGAATCAGATTTAATCGGATCCCTCAAAATCTGCAAAAAGATTATAACACCTATTGTGAAAAGGCTATAATCATATTCAACCGGATCCCTCACAAGCTGTAGAAAGGTTCACAAAACCAATGACGGTAGAGTGGGCCGGAGCCGCCGTGTATTAAAATGAATAAGGCAGTTTCCGATGGAGACGACCAACTAAAGGGGATACAACGGGATGGTCCACGATGGAGACGACAACTTTGCGCGACGGCGATGGCGAGCAGGAGACGTTGACTGGTTCACCATTTTTGTATGTATGACTGTAGGCTTCTTCTCGTACATAGATCAATATAAGGTCATTGTTTTAATCCATGTTAAATGACCAAAATACCCAGTTGCTCTTTATTGGTTGCCCAAAAAACAAATTTTGCCTAAAATACAATACGAAACATGTACTGCGTACCAACAGTGGTTGGTCGAACACGTGTCATCCTGTAGCTGGTTACACTTTAGTTGCCCTGGACAACCCGGGCTAAAACGAGAATTTTCAAAAAAGGGGCTACATATGCCTAACCCGCTGGGCAACAGGCTATATTAGTAATTTTCCCTATTTAATACTCGTTTGTTACATGTAAGGCTAGAATTTTATAAAAAGAATTGAATTCGGACAAGTATTCAAAATAGAAGGACAACATAATCAAGAAATCGCTAAGAGCACAAAGTGAGGTCCCGAGCCATAGGCTCGTTTTATAGTAAAAAGTGTTTTCTCGTCAGATGTTCACTCTATAACTCATAACCTATAACTCAGTTAAAAAACATCCTCGCTCATCACTCAAGTTATTAAACACCAATTTATGCCCACTCATTTACTCAAGTAATACACAAATTACATATAAATCAAATTTTATATAATTTAGGACCTACAATGCTAACCCAACAAGGACTAACAACATAAGAAACTAAAAATTATGGACTAAAAATAAAATAGTAGAATCCATAGCGTTAAAAACAAAATGAAAGTATATCTTCGTCTTCATGCTTTCTTCTTCCTCACCTAGTCGCCTGCAACAAAAAAAAAGGAAAAAAAAAAATACAAAACACATACATCTAACACCAAAACTAATCAGTCACACACAAAAAACTTGTTAATACAGATAATCCTAAGAAAATTATTTCTATTTAATGATCTTCTAACTTTAAATAAAGAAAAATATAAAACATATTAAGTACGAGTTTACGTAAATAAGTTTTATACTTAAGTTTTTCATTTGATGAACATCACTATGGTATGAATATGGTATATTATAACTTGTATAATGATCAAATAATATTTTTGCCATGCATCGTATAGTTTACACTTAAATCATTTAAAAAAAAACATTGCATAAACTTTCACTAGTTTACTTACACTTATATAAAAATGTTTTATATAATTACTCGTGCTAATAAGACAAAAAGACTAACTAGCTAGAACCTTCCCATTTGGGAATGAGATCAATGTAATCATTTGCATATCATTCAAATCTTTCTATTTTAGTGAATAAAGAGATTGCATCTAGAAGTGATTTGTCATTTTGGGAGAAAATCAAACATGATCACTTTTAAAGAATATTTTAAGAACTATTTTTGGTACATTCCATTCATAACAATCTTATGAAGATTCCAAATCAAGTAAGATTGCATAATCAAAAAACGGATTTTCATTTCTTGCTTAGTAGAGGTACGACCCCCTGTAAGATTCCCTCTTTAAGGGGTCATGGTTACCTTGATTCCTGACGTTTTCCTATAAAATCAAGCCCCTTGCACACATTGTTCCTCACCCCTTTCCATCATCTCAATTGAATACATTCTTTCAGTTATACATTCTTTCTTTGATCATTATCTTGTTTGATATCCATTTAAATGATTCATCCAATTAGCTATCTTGTCAAGAAAAGGGAAGAACACTGGAAGAACTCTCAAGTCACATGTGTTGTAGTCATTAGAACTTGTTAATAATCTTGTTATATCACCATACCATACTATCATGTTCGAAAGTTTATAATCACCACTATACTTCAAAATATAGTGTTACGTTAGTATTTTAGTCCTCAAAATGCAAAGAGATAAAGGTTGGTTCTACCTCGACTAGGACTCGATGTCTAGCTTAGTATTGGTAAAGATTATGAGCAACGTTGTATGGTTTTCTCCGTTAAGAAGGCAGCTTGTTGACATAGTTAAAGGATACTATCGGGTTAGATACTTGGGGAGTAGAGTAGGGTGAGGAAGGAAGCTTTGTTACCGAACCACTATAAATACTCGTGTCTTGGTTTGATCTTTTCATTACTTACTTGTTGTTGTGCATTTATATTTACATATTTTTGTGTTGTTGTTATTATTCATTGCCATCGTTTGAATTTACATAAAGTTTCAAAACTATAAATTTTAAAACTATAAAAACAACATCCCCCTTCTAGTTATAGTCAATTGCTATCAAGAGCAAGGTTAAAAAAGCTTTTAACATAAATTATATTTTAAAACTTAAATAGATCTATGGCTTTTGAAACCTACAAAGAAGGACAATCTACGCAAAGACCAACACTATTTTAAGTGATGTTTCATTTATTGGAAAAATAGATTTGAAACTTATGTGAAGTCAAAAGACATTGACCTATGGCATATCATGACCGAGGGTGACTTTCAACCCATTGCTAGACACATTGCTACACAAAGAATCCCTTATGAGTGTGAAGGTGATGAAATGAAGAAAAATATGACCAAAAATAATGAGGCTAATATGATGCTTTATAATGCTTTGCTTAAAAAGGAATATGAAAGAATTTTATGTGTAAAACGGAAAAAGAAATTTAAAACACCCTCATTATCACTCATCAAGGCAATTCACAAGTAAAGGATAATAAAATTGATCTTCTAATTCAATAATATGAAGAATTTTCTAGCATTGAAGATGAAAGCATTGATAGTGGTTATGATAGATTTAATACTATCATTACTACTTTAAAAGCACTTGATGAAAGTTATTGTATTAAGAACTATTGTAGGAAATTTTTAGGGCTTTTCATCCCAAGTGGAGGTCAAAGGTGACGGCGATGAAAGAATCAAAGTATTTATCATCACTTTCTTTAGACGAACTCATTAGGAATCTCAAAGTTCACGAAGTGGTGATGAAAAAGGATTCGGAAATCATCAAGAACAAAAGGGAGAAAGTGAAGTCCCTCACACTTAAAGCAAAACACACTAAGCAAGAATCAAGTGATGATGAAAGCTCATCCATCGTGTTGGACCCTTTGTAACGTGTCATAACTTAAGAACTTAGTTAAACAACGTTCCATACAAACATATGAACGTGCATAAATAGTCAAGATAAACAATAAGTAAAGCAATTTAAAGCACGAGACACAAAGTTTAATTTTCAACGTTTAAAATTCTTATTTGAATGAATCAAAAAATTTGGCAAGGTTTGCTTGCGGAATAGAAAACCTAGTTGAATGAAAATGTGTAATGATGTCCTCTCAAACTTAAACACAAATCTAAGTTGGTGTTTAAGTACCAACTATTCTTACTGGTTGAATGTGTTGGGTCAATTCTAGGTCTGAGCATCGCAGACCTAAAATCGACCGAGACCGAGGGGACCGACCGAAAATTGGCCGAACCGAAGGACCAGCGGTCCGGTCTCGGTCCAGAATTTTTCCTTATTTCGGTCTCGGTCCGGTCTCGTTCCGGTCTGGTCCGATCCGGTGTACAAACCGACCATTTTGCCTTCTTGGACGAGACCGACCTAAGAATCGGACCAGACCGGACCAACCCGGACCGGACCAAACACATTCAATCCGGTCCTCGGTCTAGGTTTTAGGCTATTTCGGTCTTGGTCTTGGTCTTGGTCGGTCTGGTCTGGTCTGGTCTTAGACCGATGCTTAACCCTAGTCAATTCAGTAGCTATTTACCACTTGTATAGTATTTGAATGAAAAATACCCTAAGTATTTATTTTGTCCCTGATGAACCATTCATGAGGAATTGATCCTCAGTCATTAGGGAGTCATCCACAAGATGTTCTTCCGAGTCTAAAAAGAAAAGACTCATGACAACCTGATGCGGTAATCAGTGAGTGAAGATCAAGAACCAAGACTTGGATGATGGAGTCACTGAGTGATGACAATAACTCACTGACTCCCTGAGAACTTATCTCGAGAACAAATACGAAATATAGGCGGGAATTTTCTTAGGAAGATAAAGTTTCTTGAGAAGATAAAAGCTAAAAGAATGAACAAGAAAGTTTAAATGAAGACAAAAAGTACATAGTAAATAATGTAGTACAAAAGTAAATAGTTGTCTTTTGTACTATATTCAAAGTTTGAGAAAGTCTAAATGATGTAAATGAGATAGGTAGAGGTCTTACACAATTAAGTAAATGTAATGTAAATGAGATAGGCATATATTATGGAGTGAAAGGGGAAATCATTACCCCTTATATACGTTAACTGTTAGGAATTATATTTGAGTTGATAAGACAAAACAATGAAAGATGAGGGACTTATGGAGACAAAGGATGAAACTCTACAAAAGATAAAGATTCCAAAAGATCTTTTATACTTTTAGTAAATATCCTTTGTAACCTTAATTCTCTATTATATAAAGAGAATATAGGGAATTGGTTTTATGTACACAACTACAGAAAATATGTAGTCGATTAAAGGTGTGTGTGTGTGTGTGTGTGTCTAGACGTTTTGTCATAGAAAAACGTCTAGGGTTTATGTGCTTTCAAGATCGTTTGATCCTTGTTATTGTAGATAACACGTTTAATATAATTGAAAGCTTTGTTGGGAAAAACCTTGTTTATAATATTGTTCTTATTCCGATATGTTTTATCATATGAACATTATTATTCCTAGGATTAAGACCTAATCAGTCTTGAGCCAAAACGATCCTAGAAACTATTTTATTATGGCATTATTAGTTTCTAACAATAATGCTTAAAGTACACCAAGTGCTTTAATTTTATTAATTCGGGTCATCAATTAGTTATGAAAAAGTTCAAGTGTAGGGAGGATGCAATGTAACACCCCCATTTTCACGGATCGCAGCGGATTAAGATTTGGGGTATTACTTCATGGAATCACAGTCACAATAATAGAAAAGAACTCGAAAAGAGACGTTTTTATAAATGAGTTATCATTCATTAAAATATCAGAGTTTTTATTAAGAAGAGGTCCCGTAAATCTAAGTGTGAAAGTAGTATTTGAATGATAACAGGGTTGAAAGTCCTCCAAGTTCAGTACCGCTTCATGTCATAGCTCCGTAACAGCCATATACCTAGAATACATGCTTCAAAGTCAACACTAGGCGTTGAGTGAGAGTCATAGGTTTAAGTGATAGTTAATACAAGTTCCACAGGGTTTGTGACAACTGGAAATTTAGGGACACATTTTTTTAAAACCCGCATTACGTTACAGTTTGATGATAATTAAATATTTGAAATTTTATTCGTAACCGATTTGTGAAATTTAAACCGATGTTTTAAATTTTGAAGTTATGAGATATTGAATTCGAGTTACTGATTTATTATGGAAATTATGTTGAGATTTATTGATTGAGACGTTTCGTTGCACTACGTTGACTCTGGTACTAGGGATAACCTAACATGTTTAAAAGTCTTGATTTACGGTTTGGTTTATATATTTAATGAACGTATTGTGGAGTTTTAAATATTGGGAACTAGTTTGAGTTGAAGGTGTCGTATTATTTTGTATGGTTTACGGGTTTGGTCCTCGTGTTTACATAACTAGCCACACCTCTCACTATAATTATTATTATTGTTTAAGAAAAAAAAGAGTAAATATAATGGTCCTTGTGGACCAGTCATACACACACAAACACAACACTCACCCTCACCTTCATCCCATCTCTCATCTCTCTCTCTAACAAACCCTAGACGCCGCTCCTCTTTTCCGACCGCCACCATCACACCGCCACCCCTACAACACAACCATCACCACCATCTTAACCATCTCGTTGTGTTCTTTCTTTTGGTGTGACCCACGCGCGACAAAAACACCCCTAAACCCTGTTTGATTTAATCACCATCGCCTATACACCACCACCACCACAAATATTTCTTGGTTTTTAAAAGATTCACGAGTTTGGAGTTGTAAAAGGTAGGTAACGTCGATTGGTACCGAGAGTGCCACGATGTGAGTTTTAATCTGTGTATACCCGGGTTACTTTAATGGGTCTCGAATTAATATTGATGGGAAATGATGTTTTTATCATAAAAATTTGGTTTGGTATCCGGGCTTGGTGAGTTCATGTGGAGGACGAGTGAAACCGTCAGCTTTGGCTCATGGCATGATGTTGTGGTCGAGCCTTGTGGTTTTCTTTTGATAATTTTGACCTTGTGCTCATGATAGCGAGGGTGTTGTTGTATTGGAGTTGGATTTTTGGTTTGAGTTTATTGAAAATTTACGCTTATTGTTGTTCTTGTGTGCCGCGACCCAAGAGGGTCTGTTTGGCGGCTTTGGGAGTGCTCAGATGAGCCCTAGCCGAGGCCCTTGTGGTCTTGGGTTTGAGTCCTCGTGACTTGTGGTATTGCCGAGACCCGAGTGGGTCTCATGGCACGGGTTTGACTTGGTAAATCAACCCGGAACATGTATATGTCTTGATGTCTTTCTTCTTGTTGTTTTGATATTGTTGTTGTTGGGTTTATTCTTGTAGTGGCTGAATACTATTGTTGGGTCGAGACCCTTGGTGGTCTCGACAATGGGAATACTGTTATTTTGTGAAGTGTTGACGAGAAAGTGGATGAACGGGGACCGATTGTGAGACGGTCGCATTAGCATGACGGATATAGGTTAGTCGGGTGCCGTAGTCGGACCCTAATGTTGTAGTTTGTGTTTTGGGGATGATTGACGAAGATGTAGTATTGATTATTATTACTTGGGACACTTGGTTGTGCGAGTCGAGGTCACGTTGACTTTCTAGTCAACGGTTGACTTTGGCAAAACGCCTTGACTTTTGGATTTGGACAATGAGCCGAGAGTGATGACTCGAACATGTGACTCGTATTTTATAACTCGAAATAATTAATAGTTATACAATTAATAAAACTCGTAATAACTTATATATTGATATAAACATTTATATAAATATATAAATGTGAAAACGTATATATATTTATATAGATGCGTATATAATAAATTGGAGATCACGAGTAACAAAAATAATAACGTTTACAATATATATTAGACTATGAAAATAGTATAATATCGTCGGAAACATTATTATAAATAAACGGTTATAAACAGAAATATTAATTAACGCGAATCGTTTGTAAGAAATAAAGCAAGTTTTGAAAATAAAATGAAATGTTGCGAGTTATAAAGTAATCGAGGGCACTTAAATCCAAGTTTCGACCGTTTATAAATGATTGACTTTGTGCTTGTCACGGATATGTGACGTTAATATATTCATTTTCTATAACTACGTAACTTATTTGATCGACGGATTAAATAGGATCTATTTAGTTATACAAAATGAGTATATTAATGGGCATTGTATCCTAGAACGCCCATAGGTTGTGGTATGTGTACGAGAATAATAAATTACTAAATACCTCGCGAGGTTTGCCAAATTGACGAATTTGGTACGCTTGACGATATATCTAGGGAATTTATTAATCTTTGATACTTACCATATAGTACTCTACGTGCTATGTGACTTAGGTTTTGGGTATAATCTTGGAGTGATATATTAAGTAAATAAATATGGGGGATTACCAAATCGACGGATTTGATAAACTTCGATGATTTATTTAAATAATATATTAGGCTAATATTAGACCTATAGATGGTTTTTATTATTCTTTTTCGTTGTGGTTTCTTGTTTTGAGTTGTGTCAACCCTCCACCCGCATGGATACCAAACTCCAAACTAATATGAGAATAATACGAGAAATGGATTTTTGGAAAGTAAAAAGGAATACGTTCGGGATTGGGAATATTCAATTTCGAGTAAATGATTCTGAACGAGTTTATATTGTTAGGAAGTGCCGAGTCCGTAGTTGCCTTCTTTTGAGTTGTGATACTTCTTGATTCTACCGTTTTCATTTTGCTGATATCTGGACTTGAGGTGAGTCATAGCCCCACTTTTACTCTTGAACTTTGTTTTCAATACTTGGGGTGAGAAACGTGCAAATTGTTTTATGTGGACTATTATCGCTTTGTTTATTTTAAAACTTGCTATGCTTATTGAACTAGGTAGGTTATATAGCGAGGCCTAGTCCCGAACTAGGTAAGCTATTGATTGGTTGTAGAGCGAGGCCTAGTCCCGAACTAGGTAAGCTATTGATTGTTGTTGAGCGAGGCCTAGTCCCGAACTAGGTAAGCTATTGAATTGGTTAGGGAGCGAGGCCTAGTCAAGAACTAGGTAAGCTATTGATTTGATTGATTTGGGCTATAGTGTGCATCTATAGGGTTGGTTAGTTTTGGTTGGTTCGTTTTGGTTGGATGATTGAGGCCTAGTCTAGCTAGCAAGCGTTTTGCGTATATGTCCACTTGATTTAGTTACGAATTTAAACCTATGATCTCACCAGCGAAAGCTGACTTTTAGCGCGTTTTCTCAGGTAATTAAGTGAGGATTTGGATGCTTGGATTGGAGGCTTGGCTTCTGCACCTGGTTCATGGATCTATTTTCTAAAACTCTGATATATAATTATGGACCTACATTTATTTTCTTTTGGGCCTTACTTTGGATAAATTTGGGATGAATGTAAACTTCAAAACCCCGTTTGGTTGTGTTTTTCTTATGTTTACTTTATCTCGTTCTGTTATGACTTGTGTTGGATACCAATCCCCGTAACACCCCGAAAGTTTGTTGAGTCTTCCGCTGTACCAAATTTTGGGGGTGTTACAGGGTTCAATTATTACAACCTTCAATGAAAATGTAGTGTTTATGATAATTCCAATGCATATACAATTATCATGAAGTGGGTTATTGCACTAAGCTCATGAGACCACACATTAACAGGTCCAAATCATGGGGCACTGCAGACCAAACCATGATGGGATAGAAAGGATAACTTGCCAAAGTTAATCCTTTAGAAAATTTTAAAATATAGTACTTATTGGTACCCAGACATAGGCAAACCAACGGGAGTTGTCAAACTCCAATAGATCTATATATATTCGCGTTCACTCGCAAGTGATTATGGTTCATGAATTTTAGTTACGTAATGGTGGCAGAAAGTATCACTCATGCAATAACCAAAGAGAAAGACTTGTATTCGGTTTAAAGAGAAAAAATAAGCATGTATCCCCCTCACAGGGTTTATAAAGCATTTAGAAAGTGTGAGGCTATGAAGTCACATGAGCTTAAGGAAATCTGATTGATGTACAAAGTGACTCTGAGACTAGACTGCTTACTCACGTATCCTGGTGGTTTTATAGGTGTGGGTGTATGTCAAATCCACCACAACTCTATCTAATTTCTTCGAGAGACCATTAGGATTACCAGGACTTTTATTCCAAGTAAATTGAAGCCCTGACATAACCAAATCCACCACATCAACTTTATACAAACATTCACGAAAATCTTCCATCCCAGAATTAACAATTGAGGAACCAATAGATCTTTCACTAGGATCCAAGATAATATTAAAATCACCTAATAGAGCCCAAGGAGCATTATTAATAGAAAGACTATGAACAATAAGGTCCCTCCGAAGAGACTGATGAGGCGAAAAATGATCCGTTTTTAGGGGGTCATTTAAGCCCGAATCCGACTTTATTTGATCAAATATTGCCCTAAATCGTTCCTTTTGTGATTTTAGGTGTTTGGAGAGTGAATTCTGGAAAAGAGGCTATTTTGGACGTTTTTGGAGCATAAAGTGAAGAAAACAACAAAGTACCGAAAATCCAAGCTGGAAATACAAGGTGACGGCGTCAAGGGTTTACTCTTGACGGCGTCAGACATGATGAATATTTTACCGTAGCTGGTGACGGCGTCAGATGGAGAGATGACGGCGTCAAAGTGGCCAAGAATATTTTACCGTAGGTGGTGACGGCGTCACCAAGGCCGTCACAATTGGATCTAGGGCGTCCGAGGAAGTTTATGGCGGCTAGTTGACGGCGTCAGATTTTACTCTTGACGCCGTCAGGACGATTTTCCTATATATAGTTTTCTAGTTTTTTCATTAAAGAAGAGAGAAGTTTTGGTGAAACCCTAAAGACGATTTTGGTGCCTCTTTTACAGGTTTTTCAAGGGTTCCAAACCCTTGATACCTTGCATTGTAATTGAGATAAGTATACTCTTAATTCAATCAATATGTCTATGTGTTGGTTGTTTATCTTTTGTTCTTATCTTAATTCTACTATGCTAGGCTAGATTTCCTTTGTGTTTGCTTAGATCTAATGAAACCTAGATGTTGATTATGTGTTAATTAATTGTCTATTCTTGTTCTTGGATGAATGATATTATATGTTAGGCTTAAGAAAACTGGCAGATCTCCAAATGGTAACATGCTTGAACGTCTTAAGAAACATGAACCGAGGCGTACTAGGTCTTTATTGGTTGTATTTAATGCATGAGCCACTGTTTACAATCCCTATAGTTGTGCTGGGTCATGGTGTAGGAGGAGATAAGAGCTCATAGAGTTGGGGAGTTATGTATGCCACCCCACGAATGGTATTAAGGAATACAATCCGTCATCCATACAAGTGTAACAAGTAATTGACATGTAAAAGATATCTAGGGAGTAATGAAATCTAAGTAAACACAATTTCTCCAAATACTGCTCACAACCTTAGTTTAATATTAGCTTAATTTCATTTTCATTAGTTTAATTAGTTATAAAGTAGTTTTTGGGTTAGTTGAATAACAACTAATTCCGCCCACTCTTCCAAAACCCGAGATTTTACTTGCTTTCATAAAATATAAAAACACAAAAATAATCATCTTTCATCTTTAGAACTATTAATTAGGCTTTCTAATCCTAGCGACACTATTCCTAAGCTGAACGATCAATCCCCCGGTACTTGTCACTATACTATACTACAACGATCAGGTACACTGCCTGGTGGGGGTTGTAAGCCTCGCGAGATCCCTCGAGAGGTAAAGCAAGGTGCGATTCCCACGCATCAAGTTTTTGGCGCCGCAGCCCGGGGAATAGTTATTGTCTAGGTTAGGATTTCTTTTTATTAGGTCTACTTGCTAGATTCCTTTCTAGTAAGATTTTTATTTTTATTTTTAGGTCTTCTTTAGTCTATCTTATTTCTTCGTGCCTTTGTTCGTAACTCTTTACCATCCGACATCATGGAAGGTGGTAACATCTTTGAACCCGTCATCCCACCACAACAAAACCCACCATTAGAACCCCTTAGGCCCCGAACCTTAGGAGAGTATTCCCGACCTAGCCACCAAGGCTACCGAAACACCATTGAGCTCACCGGAGCCAATGTGACCCCCTTGCGATCCGACACCATCCGGTTGGTGCAAAGCGGATGTGCATTCCATGGACTTCGTTCCGAAGATCCAAACCAACACCTTAAGGACTTCCTCAAAATCGTAGATTCCATAGACCTAGGTGTTGAAACTAGAGAGACTACCCGTTTACGCCTATTCCAATTCTCTCTACGGGATCAAGCTAGTCAATGGCTTGAGCGTTTACCCGCGGGATCCATCACCACATGGGATGATCTCACCACTCGTTTCCTTGCTCAATTTTTCCCACCGGGGAGAACTACTAAGCTTAGAAATGACATCTTGATGTTCCAACAACGTCAAAATGAATCTTTTTATGAAGCATGGAATCGATATAAAGACCTACTCCGAAAAGTTCCTCATCATGGGATCGAACCATGGCTGCAGATCCAAATATTTTATGGTAAGGTTGACTATCAAACAAGGAAAGCTATTGATTATGCAGCCAAGGGTAGGCTAGATAGACTTAGCGTTGACGAATGTTGGAAAGTTCTTGAGGAGTTGGCACAATACGAAGAGGAAGGATGGGAGGACCCGATGCTCCCGAGCAAAGCAAAGCTTGACTATGCATGTGCCACCCAAGAACAATTGTTGGGAAGTATCGAGAAACAGGTAAGTATCGAGAAACTGGCTAATGAATCCATATGGAACCCTAGTCCACTTAGGAACACGGTTATCTGCCAAAATTTTCCTGAACGCTCACGGCAAGAAGAATTCGAAGGAATAATGGTAACCTTCATGGATAATCAGGAAAAGCAAATCCAGCACCTTGAGGCACGCATGGAAAACACTCACAAAGCCTTCATGGATTTCGCAGACCAATTCATATCAAGGGTCAAAGAAAAGATCAAAGAAAATTCTATACCCAAAAAAATTGAAAAAGTCTTCGAGGTGTCAGCCTCTTTGGTATTTGACCAGGAGGACAGCTGGAAACTCTCCTCCAACGCTTCACCACCAATTACCCCCCATTTTCATAAGTACCCCCATAAGGAGAAAAGCTCGCGGATAAATTGCATTTTCGTTGGGTGCTTGTGAACCATATTCCCGATCTCATCCAAAAAATGTTCTTTTGGTTTTAAACCCGGTATGAAGAGGCCACACCTCATAAATACCATTTATTTGAAACCTCCCATTGAACAACATCTTTCTTCTCGCGCCAACGACCCGTGCATAAGGATCAACTTAGCCAAAACATCGCCCGACCCCAGCTACGACATTACCTCTCTCCGCGACAGTAACGAGACGTTCGACCCTTGTGGACCTCGTTAACGGAATAACTACTCATGAGTTTTACTCACGATTAGTTATTCACGCAAAGAACAAGGACTAAACTTGAAACTACTCCAAAGTCCACCCCACACGGGCATCTGACGGCGTCAAATTTAACCCTTGACGCCGTCAGCTCGACGAATCAGCAATATTAACCCAAAAACCAATCACTTTCAACCCATACCCCACAAATCTCACCCAAGTGTTGCTGCTACTCCGACTCTCAAACCCCCAATTCGACATCTTCCGCCTTCGATCTCTCCTTTGTAAGTAAGTTTTCTTCATCCCTTCTCGGTTAATTATCTTTAGGACCCGTCAATTTGAAAAACCCCTTTCGCCCGAAACCCCGTTCTTGACCCACCATTAGCAGATCGTAATGCCATCCAATTGGTGATTTGTAATCGTGGGGTTACCATTTGATGATGTTGTCTCAACCGAATCATGCATTAATTTAGGGAGAACCCATCATGCCTCGGATTTTTTGACCCCCCACCCCTGTTTCCTGATTTAAGGAGCGTTTGGGTAATGGGTTAAGAGTTTGAAAATTGATTTTTTCCCTCGCTTTTGCATGGCTTCATTTCTGGTCCATCTGACGGCGTCAGAAAATACTCTTGACGGCGTCAGATGTGTCTGACTGCATAAAATTCATATAAATCTCGCGTTCTAATCATTTCCACTCACTACATTTTTTTTCAGGAAAATGAGCAAACGAACTCGCCAACATAGGGGTAGTTCTTCTAGATCTCAGGGAGTTACTTATGGGGAATTAGTGCATAGTTGGAGTGAGTTTGGTGATATCGGCACTAGTACTAAGTATGAGGGGTTGTGTAACCACCACATCGATGTTGGGGCGGTGGTTGACTGGGATTTTCTAAGAGCTAGTGGGTTGGAAGGTGAGTTTGTAGGGAGGATCCGCACAGATGGATTCGCGGGTCCTCAATGGGAGAGATTGTTTAGGATGAGGGAGACGGTGTTTAGTGAGTTGGTACGAGAGTTCTTTGCGACTTTTCGGTTTGACCAAGCTGAGGCTAGGGGAGATATGGGGGGCACCACGATATACTTTAGGCTAGGGGGTGAGTTGAGGTCTTGTTCTGTGGCTGAGTTTGGTTGGAGGCTGGGGCTATACACTAGTGAGGAGGTTGATGGGGCTTTTCTGCTGAATCTGTTACACGGAGAGACTCAGCGGAATGAGTTGAGGTGTGTTACCTTTTGGCCCACCATAGGGAATGGGGCCTACACCTCGACCACTGGGGCTGCATCTATCCGGGACCCCATTGTCAGGCTAGTTCACCGATGCATCACCTATAGCTTGTCTGCACGCCAGGGTACCACCCACCGTATCACTTCTTCGGACTTATTCTACTTGTACACCATCTTGTCCGAGGATGTCTATTGCAACATCCCGTTTTGGGTGGCCAGTTATTTGAAGACCAGTGTGGGTGAGAGGGATATCGACAGGATTTATGAGGGGATGTTCATCACACGGTTGGCCCGTTCCTATGGTCTTCTTACTCCTCAGATCATGGGATACTTGAGCGACTGTGGGAACTGCAGGATAGTGAGGGCGAAATCCCTTAGGCAGATGAGGATTGTGATGCAGATGGGGGATGGTACCTATATATGGTACATAGGGGTTGATGATGAGGATGATGACGGTGATGATGAGGGAGTGCCCCAGCAGCATCAGTACGAGGCAGGGACGGCTGATTACTACCGACATATGAGTCGGGGAGACTGGCAGGCACACCAGGGTGTCTGGATGGGTCAGATGGACACATGGCGAGCAGCTACCGACCAGCGCTTTGACTGGATGTATGATCATACCGTCCGCCAGATGCAGCACCTCTCCACCCGAGATCAGCTTGAGCCTCACCTGCAGATTGACCCCTTCCCAGGCCGAGAGACTGACTACCCTCCCTATGGGTACACTGGACATCTCCCACCTGGTTATGATTATCGTTTTGGTCCTCCCCCTCAGTGATCCATCTTGATGTCTGTAATTCTTGAACAATTTATTCTTGGTTGAACAATTTGAAACATTTGGTTGTAATAGTCTAGGATCCGGCCTTTGTTGGCATTGAACAATTTCTATTTCTGTTCTTTTAATTTATGTATGAATGATTAGCTTTTAATTTTTGTTGATGGTTTATCTTTACAAACCCATGTTTTGTGTGATTTTAATTGTTTGATTGTTATTTGCTTCCGTATGCATGTTTTATTTGTATTGTTGGTTGATCATGTTTCTCAATTAAAACGTGAAATACTTTATTATGTTGTTTGGCCTAGTCTTAACTTCAACCTAAAGGTATTTTTGCAAAAGATAAGTGTAAGGGGAAACCCCAAATATGTTTTTAAGAAACAAACCGATCATGATTTTCCACAATATTTAATGAACATGTATATTCGTATTTGTTAGAGTCAAATGCTTGTATCGAGTCATGATGAAGTTTTGCAGGATTTTCCAGGAAGTAGGACAAGGTTTTTCCAGAAATTTTCCGGAAACTTAACATAAAGATTTCTGCAGGTCCATTCTGACGGCGTCAGGCGATTGTTCTTGACGGCGTCAGGAGTCAAAAATCTGGAAATTTTACCCGTTTTGTTTTTCTAACGGAGTCTTATGGTTTTTGTGAATTATTAAGTTTTATAATCTCCAGGAAATCTGCAAACTTCATTCCACAAGCATTATATCTTACTTTGTTTTCTAGGATTTAGTAACTTATATAGGATGCCGCCGATTTTACGCGAGGTTGCCTTGTCTATTGTTGTCAGGATTTACAGGTTATTTAAGACAAGAAGATGATTTATATTCTGGAAGGGAAGCTTTGATTGCTCATTTTCTTGGAGGAAGATTTAACCTGGCCAACCTAAAATCCATACCGAGCGAATCAGGGGAGTATTTGATTTCATTCTCTTTACTTTTACATTCTTTACTTGAACATTGGGGACAATGTTCATCCTAAGTGTAAGGGGAGGGTAAAAAGATGATACCTTACATATGCACTTTCTCTTGAGTTTGTTTTGTTTGATAGTAGATGAGTAATAAAACTATGAGAAATACTTGTTAGTGTAATTTTAGCGCCAAATTTAAAATTTTTTACAACATTTAGGAGTGAAACTTTAGCCATAGCAAGCGTCTCATGGATAGGAGATTGTATGACTAGCACATAACCGTATATTCAGAAAAATTTTCCACCCAAAAATGTGAGGTTCGCCTTTAGATTTGATAGGAAAAGCATTTATTATTAGTGCTTATGAGTGTACCGGTAGCATTTAGATTCTAGAACTTGCGTTAGTGATGCATCCCGAGACCGCTAGTGAGACTACATTCGTGTGGTAGGATTTACTACATGATAAGAGGCATTAGGATCACCCTTGTGTTAAACCCGTATCATAATTACTTGACCATTTAAGTCATATTATTTGACTAGTTAAGTCAACTAATTTTTCCCACACCCTTTGCGTTGTACTCATTTTTAGTACACGATACCCCTAGTACACCCCTCCGAGCCTATCTTTTCGTTTCTAACTTTAAGCATCTTACTTAAAGGAAGAATTTGTTACACCCCACTTAAATGTACACCCAAATCGCCTTAGCCTTCCGTGTATGCGCTCATTTTTAGTGCATTATTGTTATTTGTTAAACCCTAAGTTAACTTTCTAATTGATTACATGGTTGCTAAGTCGAGTCATATCCTTGTACATATTGTTTTGGGACGATTGGGACTCATGGGTAAGTACTTATTTTATGGAGTAATGGGAAAGAACATCATATATTACCCCCATATGTACGTTAATTTAAAAGTGCTCCAAGTGTTTTGATTTTCTTAATTCGAGTCATTAGAATAGTTAATGTAAAGTATGTAAAGATTCAAGTGTAAGGGGATTGCTCATACCCCTATGATGTATTATTTTGGATGGTAGGGTAAGAGTGTATAAAAAAAAAAAAAAAAGGAAAAAGAAAAAGAAAAACATACGGACTACCATCCCGTTTTATTTTATGTTCATTTTATGTTTTTTGTTATTTTTCATTTATTAGCTTAAGTCGAGTCTAGTCTTGGCTTAGCAACGCCATCTTGTACATGTAATTTACTAAGATTGTTAACTCGCCACCAGTAAAATTCCCTTTATCCAACAAAACCGTGTAATTCATATCCCTACACCTAACGTTATAACCCTTTTTAAAAGACCTCTTTGATAGTTTATCCTAGGTGCTTACGCCATGTGGTGGAGGTTTGATCCTTTCCCAAGCCTATGGTAATCTATTTTGCTATGACAGGTAGTGAGAGATATCTTCCATTTCCATAATGTTATATTACTTTATTACACCCGAGAGATGTGAGTATCTAAACACTATTTGTGAGGTGCTTGTGTATGACCTCCGTGCTTGTCTATTGGTCTTTAGTGGAACGATTATTTGTTGTAATTACTTTTATATTAGTGTTAAATGACCCCTAACTTGTCTTTTGAGTAGAATAAAAGCTCATTTGCTTGAGGACAAGCAAATCTCAAGTGTAAGGGTATATGATGAGGCGAAAAATGATCCGTTTTTAGGGGGTCATTTAAGCCCGAATCCGACTTTATTTGATCAAATATTGCCCTAAATCGTTCCTTTTGTGATTTTAGGTGTTTGGAGAGTGAATTCTGGAAAAGAGGCTATTTTGGACGTTTTTGGAGCATAAAGTGAAGAAAACAACAAAGTACCGAAAATCCAAGCTGGAAATACAAGGTGACGGCGTCAAGGGTTTACTCTTGACGGCGTCAGACATGATGAATATTTTACCGTAGCTGGTGACGGCGTCAGATGGAGAGATGACGGCGTCAAAGTGGCCAAGAATATTTTACCGTAGGTGGTGACGGCGTCACCAAGGCCGTCACAATTGGATCTAGGGCGTCCGAGGAAGTTTATGGCGGCTAGTTGACGGCGTCAGATTTTACTCTTGACGCCGTCAGGACGATTTTCCTATATATAGTTTTCTAGTTTTTTCATTAAAGAAGAGAGAAGTTTTGGTGAAACCCTAAAGACGATTTTGGTGCCTCTTTTACAGGTTTTTCAAGGGTTCCAAACCTTTGATACCTTGCATTGTAATTGAGATAAGTATACTCTTAATTCAATCAATATGTCTATGTGTTGGTTGTTTATCTTTTGTTCTTATCTTAATTCTACTATGCTAGGCTAGATTTCCTTTGTGTTTGCTTAGATCTAATGAAACCTAGATGTTGATTATGTGTTAATTAATTGTCTATTCTTGTTCTTGGATGAATGATATTATATGTTAGGCTTAAGAAAACTGGCAGATCTCCAAATGGTAACATGCTTGAACGTCTTAAGAAACATGAACCGAGGCGTACTAGGTCTTTATTGGTTGTATTTAATGCATGAGCCACTGTTTACAATCCCTATAGTTGTGCTGGGTCATGGTCTAGGAGGAGATAAGAGCTCATAGAGTTGGGGAGTTATGTATGCCACCCCACGAATGGTATTAAGGAATACAATCCGTCATCCATACAAGTGTAACAAGTAATTGACATGTAAAAGATATCTAGGGAGTAATGAAATCTAAGTAAACACAATTTCTCCAAATACTGCTCACAACCTTAGTTTAATATTAGCTTAATTTCATTTTCATTAGTTTAATTAGTTATAAAGTAGTTTTTGGGTTAGTTGAATAACAACTAATTCCGCCCACTCTTCCAAAACCCGAGATTTTACTTGCTTTCATAAAATATAAAAACACAAAAATAATCATCTTTCATCTTTAGAACTATTAATTAGGCTTTCTAATCCTAGCGACACTATTCCTAAGCTGAACGATCAATCCCCCGGTACTTGTCACTATACTATACTACAACGATCAGGTACACTGCCTGGTGGGGGTTGTAAGCCTCGCGAGATCCCTCGAGAGGTAAAGCAAGGTGCGATTCCCACGCATCAGAGACATCCTGTTGATACATTGAACATGGGCATAAACGAATGAACAAAAAAACTTCTGGTGGCTGATTCGTTGTGTTTTGGTGTGTGCAAACAACAATTTATCAAAATATCAACAAACGTGAGGTTTAATTTGTCGTGAGACAAATAAACGTGAAGTAATACGAGTAAACCGTTTAGGAAAACGATTACCTCGCAAAACTGGTGAAAGTGATATTCAAATTGTGAGACCGGGAAGTGATTTCCCGGGTCGTACCCCAACGAGGTGTGAATTGAAAGCTTCGAATGAGATTGGGATTAAAATCTTGTATGATTGGAAAGGTTATTTGGTTTTGCAATACGTTAAATTAACGAAATTGAAAATTAACGAACGAAGGTAAAAATAAATTAACCTAAGGCAACTAATGAACTAGGAAAAACCTAAAACACTACGGGAAAACATAATTAGGTATCGGGAATCCTAACACGTTAACTAAATTAAAAACGTAAAGGTTATTTAAAAATTACGCGAGTGCGCAAAATAAAACGTGAATTTTAAGTTCCAAACGTCCTACGGGTTTCTAACTAATTTTCTAAGGTACTAAAAGACAAAAGAAAATTTTGGAAAAAAAAAATTATTTTTTTGACTTTTTATTTAATTAAAATTGATTAAAAACTATTTTTATTAAATTAAATTATAAAAAATACTAAACCAATTTTAATAAATCTAAAAATTTTATGGAAATTAAGTTATACTGAGACTAACTTGGGAAAATTATTAGAAAGGAAAAATAGCTGGAAAAATAAGCAGTGAATAAGCAATCTATACCTGAAAAATAAATAAGCAAAGAAAACACTACTTATTAAATATTAACTATTGCAAAGGATAATAGAAAAAGACCCAAGGGCGAGTTGGTGTGGAGTGTGGTGTTTATGTCTGTTGTGAGCATGAGGTCTGGGGTTCGAACCTTGCCCAGACCTTTTTGCACTTAAGTATTCTTTCTTTTTTTTTTTTTTTTTTTTTTTTTTTTTTTTTTTTTTCAATTTTTCTTTTGCTCAATTCATTTAAACACCAACTGTTATCAATCTTAAAGATGAGTTTTCACCAAAAATTTTAACTGAAACTCAGACGAATTTAGTAACTTTATGCAGAAACTGAAAGGGTCACACAACTTCACAAATAAGCCATTAAGCTCACATAAGCTTGAATCGAACAAAACAACAACAAAAACAAGTAATAACAATAATAACAACTACCACAGAATCAAATAGAAGGAGAATCAAACAAGAACAAAGATTAAGCTCAGTGTTGTACACTGATGAGCAGCAGCACAGTGGCCAAAGAGGCAAGTTAGGGACACAAAATAAGCTAAAAAATAAGCACTAAGGGGCAAACAAAAGCACAGGCAACTTAACAGTACTAGTGGGGAATCTAAATCATCCAAAATCAAGACCTAAGCTCAATCTTGGAGCAAGTTATAGACATTTGAAATAAGGACAGAGCAACAAAAAAAATGAGTGCAAGGAAAAAAAAACAAGAAATCCAAAAGTTATCAATAAGGTGGAATAAGCTAAACTAAAAAGGAGCATGCAAGATGGATAATGGGGATCCTAAAAAAAACTATATTAAACAGATAAGCAGTTATGAATAAGCCTAGAAACCGAATTAGCTAAAAGAACTAGTCTAGGCTGCAAATGGGTAAAACAGTCAACGTGGCAACTTTGGACTAATGCACAAGCTACAGAAAAAAATTCTAAAATTTATCTAAAATTACGAACATGTTCACAAGCTAGCAAACTCACCGCAAACCAAGTTCAAGGTCAAATCGCTAAGGATTAAACACATTAAAAATACTTTTCTATGGATGTATTGAAGACAAATTGGACTGATTAGCAGACCTAGTGGGGGGGGGGGGGGGGGGTTTATGCATCCCACTTTAACTAAGAAAACAAGTTTGGATGTGAAAATAATGCGACTAACTAATAGTCTACCTAGTTTCGAACGTTAATTCTCACTACTCCTCACCTAAATCTAAGGGCGAAAAGGGCTGTTTGGGGTAATGGACTGCTGATGCAGCAGGTAATTGGGTAAACAAAAAGAGTGGTTTGGCTAAAAAAAACTAAGCTTACTAGATAACTTAAACTTGCAATATCCTATAGAAAACTAGTGTGAAGCAATTAAAACACTACAAGAGCAAAGTCTAAAAATCCATCCTAACTTCTAATTAAAAATAATTGAATTTAAAATTTTAGAAAACAAATGAAAGGGCTTGTATTGAACCTACTGATTTCTACTCTAAAACTACTAATAACAATGGTAAAAAGCTGATTCAAATCCAAACCTGGAACAAAAATAGTTTTTAGCTAAAAAAAGAGTTGTGCCAAACACTACTTAAAGTGGTGACTGTTTGAATTTTTTGCTAAACAAAGAGGTTTTTGAAACTAGAACTTGTGAGGAAATGACATATTAAGCTAAGATTTAATTGAATAAGCAAAAGCAAACAGTAAATAAGCAATTGGAAATAAATTTAAAGGGACTTTTTGAAGAAACTTGAATTGCATTAATTTGAAAAGTGAATACAGGGGAACATAAAAAATATTGAAGACTTGAATTAAAAAAAACTAAAACCTAACTAACTGACTGCCTTCTGGCTTACATCTCAACATCTATTTATATTATTAGAACTAGGGTTTCCCTTCATCTTCTTTTGTCCACATCTGCCTGTGCATGTTTTGAGAGATAAAGCAGCATTGGATGCCTTCTTGTGTTTCTTTAGATTGAATCCCAGCCTTCGATTTATCTTCCAAGTAATCACAGCCCTTGACTTGATTTTTTGGCGCCCAATTGAGTTGTGGATTGATGACATGGAGGTGTTAGGTAGGGTTTGTGAGGAGGGGGGAAAGAAGATGAAAGGGATGGGGCTTTTGACTCAGAGGTTTGACCAAGGATAAAACATACGTTTTTATTAAAACGTGATAGGGGAATGTGGGCTTTTGGTTTGTTATTGGGCCAAAGGTTTAGTGTAAAAGGGGTGAAGTGGGCTAAGGGTATTTGTAGGTTTTATTTGTGGTGGGCTAATAGTATAAAGGGTCCGTTTGATATAGATTATTTCACAAGGACCATTTTTTGCAATAAGTTGAAACTTCAAGGACCACTTCTGCCATTTTTCCAAAGTATCACCAAGGGCTATTTGTGTCCACCATTTATTTCCCAAGGACCTTTGTTGCATATTCTCCAAAGAAAGATCATCCGGGGACCAATTCTGCCAAATTTGCAAAGTACAGGGACCAACATGCCAATTGTGAAATTTCAAAGGTTTAACTTGAAATCTTATGAAAAAATTTTACCCAAAGATCATTTGCGTTTTCATTTGACTTTTAAAGAGTTTGGGTTGACTTTTCTTTAAAATAAATGCCTAGGGACTAGTTTTGAAAAACTTTGAAAGTTGGGGGACTAAAACTGCCAAATATGCAAATTTTGTTTGTTTTTCGTTTGTTTTCACTCGTTTTGCATTAGAAACATATAAAACACGATCTTTGGGATTTTCTTCGTATTTTGGTGCATTTTTGAGTGTTTTTAATCGTTTTGCAGTTCAGATTTGACTAAAAATGATGAGTATTTACACACTCATCAATCCCCCACACTAAACTATTGCTAGTCCCTAGCAATCTTTTTGAGAAAAATTGATAGATTTGAAATCTCTTTACCAAAATCCATCACTTCTGGAGTATCCAGATGTTTTGGGTTCAAGTAAGAGTTTTGGTCCATCCGATGACCATGTGATTTTTAGCAAATGATGCGTAGGGATTGCACCAGGCTTTACCTCTCTAGGGATTTCAAGAAGCTTACAACCCCCACCAGGCAGTGTACCTGATCGTAGTAGTATAGTATAGTGACAAGTACCGGGGGATTGATCGTTCAGCTAGGAATAGTGTCGCTAGGATTAGAAAACCTAAATACTAGTTCTAGAGATGAGGGATGATTCTTTTTGTATTTTTATATTTTTTTAGAAATTAAGTAAATATCTCGGGTTTGAAGGATATGGCGGAACTAGTTGCTAGTCAACTAACCCAATACTAAGATGCAATCAAAATAAAATACTAAAAATGAAAATAAACTATATTAAACTAAGGTTGTGAGCAATAAGTGGAGAAATGTGTTTACTTAGATTTCACTACTCCCTAGATATCTTTTACACGTTAATTACTTGTTATAGTTGCGTGGATGACGGATTGTATTCCTTAATACCATTCATGGGGTGGCGTACTTACTTCCCCAATCATATGAGTGCCTACTTCACTCCTATGTCGAGCCTGCAAGAAGCTCCTAACATGGGATCATTAGAATTTACTCATGCATTAAATACAACCAATAAAACCTAGTACACATCGGTTCATGTTTCCTAAGACGTTCAAGCATGTTACCATTTAGAGATCTGCCAGTTTTCTTAAGCCTAACATTGAAATCATTCATCCAATACAACCATAAACAAGTAATCAACACATAATCAACATCTAGGTTTCATTAGATCTAAGCAAACACAAGATAAATCTAGCCTAGCATGGTGAAATCAAGACAAGCACAAGATATAGACAACCAACACATAGACATATTGATTGAATTAAGTAAAGACTTATCTTAATAACACAAGTAAGGATTCAAGGGCTGAAAACCCTTGAAAAGCTGTAAAATTCGTATATGGTTCGGCCTTAGGGTTTCTCCAAACTTGTTCCTCCAATGAATGAAAATTAGAAAAATATATATAGATAATAGAGTCTGACGCCGTCAAGAACAACCTTGTGACGCCGTCATCTCGCAACCAAAATAATCCTCGGACTGCCTTGATCTACATCTGACGCCGTCATGTATTCCATATTTGCAGGCCGTCACACTTTTAACTCTTGACGCTCTACTTCGTGACGCCTTCATTTCTGTACTGGGTCGTCATGATCTTTACTCTTGACGCCGTCAAATTCTTCCTCTTGACGCCGTCACACACTGTACCCAGCATGGAAAATTAAGTCTTTGGCGTTTTCTTCACTTTTATGCTCCAAAAACGTCCGAATTGCTTCCTTTTCCAGATTTCACTCCCAAAGTACCTAAAATCACAAAAGGAACGATTTAGGGCAATATTTGATCAAATAAATTCAATTCCGGGCTTAAATGACCCCCTAAAAACGGATCATTTTTCGCCTCATCATATACCCTTACACTTGAGATTTGCTTGTCCTCAAGCAAATGCGCTTTTATTCTAATCAAAATACAAGTTAGGGGTCATTTAACACTAATATAAAAGTAACGAGATTGGTGACGATCGCCGCGTTGCCGGCGCGCCTGTTTTTTGCCGAAATTATGATTGTATCTGTTACTCACCGCTTTAATATTTTCCAGATTTATCGATTCGTTTTTCCATCTATAATACATTTCTTTGTTGGAACCAAGCAAAAAAAGTTACTTAGTCATAGAGATATATTACAATCATTAGTAGCAGTTGTTTTTGTTGCCCTATCCTTAGTCATACAAAGCTGCAGTACAAAAGAGTAGTGGCACATTTACATAGAGGGTTCATACGGTTTCAAGACCTTCACTTCAAAAACCTTGTTTAAGTCTTCTGGTATTAAGTCCATCACGTCCATTACTTGTAGGTCTGTAGTAATCGCCTTTTCTGTGTCTTTGAGTTGATCAAATGGCTGTGCTTCTGGCATGATGGTGTTCCCTGTATTGTTTAAAATGGCCTCCGGAATGTTCTCTTCAGCCATTAGTCTGCAAAGGCGTAAAATACTAACAGCGATGAGAAAAAACTAAAAGAAACCTGGCGCAATTTTATTTTCTTTAGAAAGTCCTCGATAAGTGAGTTATGACTGTCAACTCGATAGTGAGACCCATGACTGTTAACTTGATAATTCAGGCCGTAACCGAGGGAAAAGAACAGGGGGTCATTGTTAAAGTTTCACTTTCAGTTAACAGTACTTTATTTTTTCGTAATACTTACTCGTAACAGATAAAACTATAGTAGCTTACTTTATTGGTACATATGGAATTTGATTACCTATAGTCCAAATATCATCTCGCGAATACTCGGGGTCAGATTTAAGGGGTATTTGGATTTGCATTTTAGAATCACTTTGCTGTTTTTTTTAACATGTCTGATTTTCATTTCATGGGGTATAGTATAGTGAATGGCAAATGAACAAAGAAACTAACTGGTCCTTGTGTTGTGTGGAGGTAGTCAGCCTTTCCTCAAACCAAGAGCGAGCATGAAAGTTGGAATATACACAGTTGCAGGACCCAAATGCTTTGTATTTAGTTGGAAGCCCTTCACGTTGAATAAAAACCAAATAAGGAACCGACATATTATATAGCATATCGACAAATTACATAAATAAGTTGGACCAGATAACTGGATATGGCTAACCTACGTATGCACTTGCTATTGCCGTCGTTGGTACAACATCTCTCGTGACACCTCCAAGGAGAGATTGCCTGGTTGCCCGTGCACCGCCATCTTTTGAACGTGAACTGAAACGACCCGTTATTCTTTGTCCAGTCGTACCTACAACAGTAGGAGTTGCTAGCGCGTTAGAATAATACATTCTAAAACAGTTGCACTATTTAAAATAGAAAAAAAAGAATACAATTAAAGCGGCATTAACTTAGGAGCAACCTCAACCAAAAAAAGAGCTTCAGTTTTGAGTCATCGGAATAGGGATCGGCAAAAAATAATACTCAAAGCAGATTCGGAACGAAGGAATTTTAATTTTTTGGCAGACAGTGTACCCAAGGAGGCTAGATGTGAACACTCTATCTGGTATTACCCTGAGGGTCCAGAACACGGTATACAATGAACCCATTCTCGCTAAGAGTTCATCATATCTGCTAGTACCCTGAAGGTCCAGAACAGTAGGCTTCGAACAGTGCTGATGCACATCGTCCTTCAAGACCTGATTCATACATGTCAAACGAACAAAACCAAAGTAGGTCGGGTGAGTAAAGCAAAAGCATTTGGCAGCATATGTTGGTGGAACACGTACTTGATCAGTCGAACCGGGATAGAGCACAGTTAATACATGGCGATTCTTGACAAAGGCGCATTTTCAAAGCAAAATTGAATGGCGGCAATCAATCACTACATCTATGATAGACTCATGGAAAAGTTAAAACTGTATCATCATATTAACTTATTTAAAAGCAATAATTAAGTATAAGAATGAACCTGAATGCATAAAAAAAATCCCATTCCATGAAAGATTACCGCATTTGAGGTCCTGTTTTCTGATTCAGCATCCAGGCATCTATGATAAGCGTCACTGACATGAAAAAAAGTACACGCCGTAAAAGTAAGGACATAATCAGTAAATTAAAATAAAAAACAAAACAAAAATCAAAGAGGCTTGATTTTCTAATTTGTGAACTGATATAGTACATGGTTCCAAAATTATATAAATAATCAAACCATGTAAGTACCGACAATTGCAACAACTAAATCAGTGACCCCATTCATTTAGGTACAACTGGTCGGAAGCATAAAAGCATATAAAAACACAAAATTCAATCCCGTACAGACAATGTACAAATTACCTGTAGTAAGTCGAGGCAAGGCCCAACCACGTCATTCAACACACTTGCCTCAGGCTAGGTTTTAGCGGGTTCCAAGTTTTGATGGCGGTGACATTTCCCCGAGTGGATTCATTATTGTTCATTCGCCACTTATTTGCACGTCACACCCTGTATATCAGGGAGATGAATACTTGACTGATGAAAGCTTTTAATGAAGTGAAAGTTTCCAGCCACTTTGTTAACCTCTAGAGACCCATAGATATTGCATCCTTCGCCTCCTTCATCCTTAATCTTCTGAACAAAACCTTCTCGTTTGCACTGAAAGCCATCACATACCATTTTCACATAGTTAACATAATATTATCATGATAGGACTAAAAATATAGATAACAGGGTAAAATAAATATAAATCATAATCTAGAATCTACTATTTTTCTTTTCCCTTCAGATTTGTCTTATACTCAATACTCCTATATTTGCTTTTTTGTGTTTCAGCTGAGATCAAAATAAAAGAAATATGTATTCTTTTATCGAAAATGTCTACACAAAAATTAAGGTTCTGCCAACCTGGTCAATCAGTTCAGGATTGGTTAAACCCCATCCTTTTCTTCGATACGCTTCACGAACTTCTTCACATGAATTACAACATTCATGATCTGTCTACAAACATCAAAAAAAAAAAAAAAAAATTAAGAAACGTATCAACAGAAAGATGTCCGATAAGAATACAGGGTAATTTAATTACTGCTTCTGCACCAAAGCATGAACCACAATATGTTTCATTATGCTCAAGCCTGCCACCATGTCTTTGCAAAGGTTTGTCAATCTGCAGAGGATGAAAGGCAGTTTCAGTGTATACGATAATAACATATAAATAAATAAATAAAAAAGCCAAAAGATTGACATGTTACATTATGTTAAACATAAAACTCTTAAGTAAAATGAGCCTCTGTAAGACACACATAACAGAAGTAAGAAACACAATATACAGTAAGTACTACATGTTATTAAAAAGCACATGTTCAATGACCTTGGGCCCTTAGTAAGTCAGTAATCACAAAAACATGTACGTTGTTGGAATTTGCAACCTGCACATTATTAAAACTATTAAAAGAGGGCGCAGACATGTACGTTGTTGGAATTTGTAACCTGCACATTGTTTGTGCAGTTTGGTGCAGGCAAAAACATGTACGTTGTTGGAATTTGCAACCCTCACATAAACTAAAAAGCGCATTAGCTGTGAAATACACATTATTAAAACCGATTACTCACATTATCCATTACAAATAACATGTCTTAACATGGCAAGATTGCGTGTGCAAAAACACAACGTTGTGACTTGGAAGAGAATTTTTGAGGTTCGCGATAGAGCTGTAAAAAACGGCTTCCATCTTCCTTAAAGAAGAAAGTTTTTACCTGTTGGCCTTCACTCGTAGTTTCTGTCTATGGCGTAAAGCACCACAGTGACACTCTTGGTCTGTGCCAAACTGTACAAACATGCAGAATCAGTTAGATAGGAGAAAAAATGTAGAAAAGCAAAAGAAAATTTTTAATTGTAGGTGCTAATATGCCCATTTTCACCCGTAACCTAGCCTACCAATTTTATCATCTCTACTTGATATCACCGAACGCCAAACCAAAGAATAGTTTGTGCCCATCTAAACCATTGGCAGGTACAATTTAAGCACCTGAATAACATGGAAGATCGTTTTTTGGTTACAGATTGCATTCAAGAAACAATCATAATAGGTGTGATTTTGAATATTGCTAATACATCATGAGTATACTTCGTTAGTGGTACAGCAAAAGGCCGGGCAAGTTTTATAAATGAATATGATTTCCAAGTATTTTGATGTTGTTTGTGAGTGATCTTGTTCTTTTTTCTGCTTGAAGAGCAACAGTTTTACTTACTTGCCACTCGGCTGAAATAATATCACAAAAGACATACATACCAATTATCGAAAGAGATGTGAAGTGCGTCTGAGAATGCTTGTCACCAACAGTCTGCTCCCCTGAAACCATGCTTGTCACCAAGAGACAACCTTTCCTTCAACGAACACCTATCAGTATACCTTCTAGTAATTATAAGTTAGTCATGTTTTGTATAAGGCCTAATAAATTGAAGTATTTTTATGAAGGAAAATGTGATACCTCCATATTGTTTGTTCTCAACATCCTCATAAGAGTCAGGCAGCACCCAACGAACACCGGGAAACTCTGACATAAATCAACAACACTAAGGTTGCACTATGTAATACAGCGATGTAAATAAATTATGCCACCTTTCAGCTTGTGGGAGTCTTCTTCGGACATAAGGGCTCCAAAAGCATCAATTTTGATCCTTGCATCATCATAGCTACAATAGGCTCATTTTTGCCAATAACTTAATAAGCTACAACAAAACCTTAAAAATAAGCTGGTTGTTGGGCGTATAACAAAAAAAACTATCAATACCTCGAGGTACCTCTTTCTATTTCCTTCCAATTTAACTTTAGCTTTGAATCACCACCCAGCATCTCCTGCTGCCGCTGCTGCTACAGGTCAAACCTATTATCACCAATAATAAATAAATAAATAAATAAACAAAACCAAAATAAAAAATAAAAAAATGCAAGAAATATTTACACTTTCTACAGTATATCAAAACCAACATTCTTAAAAAATTGACTAATTAGATCCGGAAAATTTATATCCCCATCTGATTTATATTCCCAATGGAAAGTTACCCGTCGATAGTCACCTTGTGGTCGGAGGAGGTCTTTATCAATCAATCAAACATAAAAACCAAAACCCATCAACCATATAACAAAACCCAAACCCAAGATCCAAAAATTAACAAAAAAAAACAAAACCCTAACCTTGCATAGATTTCTTGAAACCGGTGTTACCGTTAGATCCGGCAGCTGGACGACCACGTTACTTGTTGAGTCCGAAGTCCATTGATGAGCTTGAATTAGGGTTTGATGTTTGAAGGTGAAAAGACCCAAATCGGAATGTGTGTGTCTGTGTGTGAGGCTAGGGTTTGGAAAAGAGGTATTATTGAAACGAATCGCATGCCATTCTGGGCTAGGCTAACACGCAAACTGGACTAAAACCGGGCCTAAAATTTTGGCGGGAAAACGGGAAGGGTAATACGGTGTCGTTTGTTTGCTGTTTTAATATATACTTTTAATTACAACAAATAATCGTTCCACTAAAGACCAAAGACAAGCACGGAGGTTATACACAAGCACCTCACAAATAGTGTTTAGATACTCACATCTCTCGGGTGTAATAAAGTATAAATTACAATATGGAAACGGAAGATATCTCTCACTACCTGTCATAGCAAAATAGATTACCATAGGCTTGGGAAAGGATCAAACCTCCACCACATGGCGTAAGCACCTAGGATAAACTATCAAAGAGGTCTTTTAAAGGGTTGTAACGTTAGGTGTAGGGATATGAAATACACGGTTTTGTTGGATATAGGCAGTCTTTACTGGTGGCGAGTTAACAATCTTGGTTAATTACATGTACAATGTGGCGTTGCTAAGCCAAGACTAGACTCGACTTAAGCTAATAAATGAAAAATAACAAAAACATAAAATGAACATAGAATGAAAAGGGATGGTAGTCCGTATGTTTTTTCTCTTTTTCTTTTTCTATATATATATATATATATATATATATATATATATATATATATATATATTTTTTTTTTTTTCATACACTCTTACCCTACCATCCAAAATAATACATCATAGGGAATGTAAATTTCCCTTACACTTAAGATGAACATTGTCCCCAATGTTCAAGTAAAGAATGTAAAAGTGAAAAAGCAAAAAGAATGAAATCAAGTACTCCCCTGATTCGCTCGGTATGGATAATAAGGTGGCCAGGTTAGATCTTCCTCCAAGAAAATGAACAATCAAATCTTCCCTTCCAGAAAAATAATCATCTTCTTGTCATACATAACCTGTAAATCCTGAGAAAACAGACAAAGCAACCTCACATAAAATCGGCGGCAATCTACATAAGTTACTAAATCCTAGAAAGCAAGGTAAGATATAATGCTTGTGGAATGAAGTTTGCAGATTTCCTGAAGATTATAAAACTTAATAATTCAACAAAAACTTTAAGACTCCGTTAGAAAAATAAAACTGGTAAAATTTCCAGATTTTTACCCGTGACGCCGTCAAGAGCAAGCTCATGACGCCGTCAGAAGTGACCTGCAGAAATTCTTATGTTAAGTTTCCGGAAAATTTCTGGAAAAACTTGGTCCTACTTCCTGGAAAATCCTGCAAAACTTCATTATGACTCGATACAAGCATTTGACTCTAACAAATACGAATATACATGTTCACTTAATATTGTGGAGAATCATGATCGGTTTGTTTCTTAAAAACATATTTGGGGTTTCCCCTTACACTTATCTTTTGCAAAAATACCTTTGGATGAAGTTAAGACTAGGCCAAACAACAAAGTAAAGTATTTCCACTATTTAGTTTTGAAACATGATCTACCAACAATAAAAATAAAGCATGCATACGGAAGCAAATAATAAATAAACAAAATAAAAATCACACAAAATCATGGGTTGCCTCCCAAGAAGCGCTTTTCTTTATTTATGAGTCTTGTAGCTAGACTCAAGGTCATGGGTTACTACGTGACCTCATCGTTGGTTTCACTCTCTAGGTCGTCTTCTAAACTAGTATCGCTTTCATAGTGTAAGTACTTTGGGTCTTCGAACTCGAAGACATCTTCTCGATACTTAGAATCAAGCTTACTAACATCCTTAAAGAATCCACATGATAAATCGGAAGTGTTCTTACACCCTCTTCGAACATCTTCATCACACAAAATAAGTTGGGAACTTATCCTATCAAGCCCTTCACATCGGTTTCCTTGAGATCTCTTCTCATGTACGGTGTTTGGTATGAAACCCTCCTAATTCCATCAGCGAAGGTCATGATCCCGTTCCGGTCATCAACTATCAACTTAGTGATTTAACAAAAGGGTGCTCCAAAAACAACTTGTGATAACTCGGGTCGACATAGTCTTCGATATTGTCCACAATCATAAATTCCATAGTGAATGCCATATTTCCTACGAACACCTTGATTTCATGATCTCTACCAACCACATTCTCTCCTTTGTAAATCATTCCCTATCTGCAGATATTGTTATAATGGAATAGGGACATAAAATTCTTAGGCAGGAATACGTTAATGTAGACGTTATCGAAGTACTTATGACCGATCATGCAGGGAATTTTGAGATTATTCGGATCACGCCTCCTTATCTTCCCCGATTCTCCATCCTTTGACCCATATAGATTCCCCTCAAGGGAAGGACGATACTCGTACACCTCCTTATTACCACTACAAAAAATCACCTTCTTAACACCATTGGTGAACAATGCACTACCATCCTTCTCATCAAGGATTACTCCTGATTCATTGATAAACGGTTTCCCAAGAACAAGGTTAATTAATGTTCGATTGGTGAGAGGGTCCACGTCATCGACCACGGTGAGGTCAGTATTGTAAACAAGTTCTCCAATCATAATTGATAGATTTCTTATTACCCTTGCATTATTGACTCTCTCGCACACTATGCGTTCTGGGAAGGCTTCTTGGTATAGGGAAAGGGGGATTATGTTGACTGGGAAGCTAGGATCTATAGGACTATCGGTTAAGAGCTTTTCCTTAATGGTGCAGGAGATCTTGAAAACTTTAGGGTTGCTTTCATCAGTCCTATCGCTACTTCCACTAGTAACATCCTCCATTTTTCTCTCGGGTTCCTCTATAATAGATTTACCCAAAATGGCTGGATTTCTCATATGCACTTCCGATCTCTTTTTCCCTTCATCCGATTTGCTAGATTCTTGTGCGACGCACTGCTCGGATGAGTTGGTAGGGCTTCTGGCCAAATCGTGGTCCACCCTTGAGGTCTCATCTTTAGCTGTATGACCAATATTTTCAGTTTATTGTTGGTTCAGGTTAGGTGTAGAAGTAGATATCGTGGTGATGGTGTTTACAAAATGGATTGGTCCTAGGGGGTTGACAGGTTCTTTTACTTTTGGTGATAGATGTTTGAATAGCTTACTAGGACTTTTTATTTTCACCGGAGAGGTTGGCGGACTCATGATGATAACAGATTTGACCTCATCAATGTGAATTGGTTTATTAACAGCGTGTTCTTTGATAGCAGTTAACAGATTACAAATCTTGTTATTCATATCGGCCTGCTGTTGTCTAAATTTAGCCTCGAGCGTAGAGAGCTGCAATTCTTGAGATAGAATGAATTTTCGCAAGGCATCTTCACAGCTTTGCCTAGGAGTGCTTTGTGATGGAAAATGCTCGGACCATTTGAGTGGTGAGGAGTCATTGAAGGATACGCTCCGCGTTTGGTACCCTCTGAAATTAGGTTTATCCTTCCATGCCTCATAGGCCTCGTCAGAAGTTCAAGGGCCTCGACTAACGTGTGACGATGTGAATTCGTTGGAAGCACGTTTTGGAAGCTCCATGCAGTTATGAGTCTCGTGAGGGCCATTACACAATTTACATGTAGAAGCGATTCTGCTTACTTGGCTTGAAGGCTTTTGAGCTTCGTAAGATTTCATGAGAGACTTGACTCAACCTTCAAGTTCCCTGATCCTACGGTCGGGAGTGCTAGAGTTATTCGAAGGCAAAGATATTGCCTTGACTGTTTTGTTCAAATCACGGGGATCATTCCAACTTTCGTTGTCATAGAGAGCAAGCTCTTCTATGAGTTCCCATGATTGTTCCGCACTTAGATCACGTAGCTTACCACCGGCCGATTGGTCAATGGCTCACCTCGTGGAGAGATCGATATGGTCATAAAAGATTTGGACTTGGAGCCAAAGATCTATGCCATGATGAGGGACTTTTTGAAGTAAGTCCTTGAAACGAGTCCATGCTTCATAAAGAGATTCATTTTGACGTTGTTGGAACATCAAGATGTCATTTCTAAGCTTAGTAGTTCTCCCCGGTGGGAAAAATTGAGCAAGGAAACGAGTGGTGAGATCATCCCATGTGGTGATGGATCCCGTGGGTAAACGCTCAAGCCATTGACTAGCTTGATCACGTAGAGAGAATTGGAATAGGCGTAATCGGGTTGTCTCTCTAGTTGCAACATCTAGGTCTATGGAATCTACGATTTTGAGGAAGTCCTTGAGATGTTGATTTGGATCTTCGGAACGAAGTCCATGGAATGCACATCCGCTTTGCACCAACCGGATGGTGTCGGACCGCAAGGGGGTCACATTGGCTCCGGTGAGCTCAATGGTGTTTCGATAGCCTTGGTGGCTAGGTCGGGAATACTCTCCTAAGGTTCGGGGCCTAAGAGGTTCTAGTGGTGGGTTTTGTTGTGGTGGGATGACGGGTTCAAAGATGTTCCCATCGTCCATGATGTCGGGTGGTGAAAAGTTACGAACAAAAACACAAAGAATTAAGATAGACTAAAGATAACCTAAAAATTAAAAATAAAATCTTACTAGAAAGGAATCTAGCAAGTAGACCTAATAAAAAGAGATTCTAACCTAGACAATAACTATTCCCCGGGCTGCGGTGCCAAAAACTTGATGCGTAGGGATTGCACCAGGCTTTACCTCTCGAGGGATCTCGAGAAGCTTACAACCCCCACCAGGCAGTGTACCTGATCGTTGTAGTATAGTATAGTGACAAGTACCGGGGGATTGATCGTTCAGCTAGGAATTGTGTCGCTAGGATTAGAAAACCTAAATACTAGTTCTAGAGATGAGGGATGATTCTTTTTGTATTTTTATATTTTTTTAGAAAGCAAGTAAATATCTCGGGTTTGAAGGATATGGCGGAATTAGTTGCTAGTCAACTAACCCAATACTAAGATGCAATCAAAATAAAATACTAAAAATGAAAATAAACTATATTAAACTAAGGTTGTGAGCAATAAGTGGAGAAATGTGTTTACTTAGATTTCACTACTCCCTAGATATCTTTTACACGTTAATTACTTGTTATAGTTGCGTGGATGACGGATTGTATTCCTTAATACCATTCATGGGGTGGCGTACTTACTTCCCCAATCCTATGAGTGCGTACTTCACTCCTATGTCGAGCCTGCAAAAAGCTCCTAACATGGGATCATTAGAATTTACTCATGCATTAAATACAACCAATAAAACCTAGTACACATCGGTTCATGTTTCCTAAGACGTTCAAGCATGTTACCATTTGGAGATCTGCCAGTTTTCTTAAGCCTAACATTGAAATCATTCATCCAATACAACCATAAACAAGTAATCAACACATAATCAACATCTAGGTTTCATTAGATCTAAGCAAACACAAGATAAATCTAGCCTAGCATGGTGAAATCAAGACAAGCACAAGATATAGACAACCAACACATAGACATATTGATTGAATTAAGTAAAGACTTATCTTAATAACACATGTAAGGATTCAAGGGTTGAAAACCCTTGAAAAGCTGTAAAATTCGTATATGGTTCGGCCTTAGGGTTTCTCCAAACTTGTTCCTCCAATGAATGAAAATTAGAAAACTATATATAGATAATAGAGTCTGACGGCGTCAAGAACAACCTTGTGACGCCGTCATCTCGCCGCCAAAATAATCCTTGGACTGCCTTGATCTACATCTGATGCCGTCATGTATTCCATATTTGCAGGCCGTCACACTTTTAACTCTTGACGCTCTACTTCGTGACGCCTTCATTTCTGTACTGGGTCGTCATGATCTTTACTCTTGACGCCGTCAAATTCTTCCTCTTGACGCCATCACACACTGTTCCCAGCATGGAAAATTAAGTCTTTGGCGTTTTCTTCACTTTTATGCTCCAAAAACGTCCGAATTGCATCCTTTTCCAGATTTCACTCCCAAAGTACCTAAAATCACAAAAGGAACGATTTAGGGCAATATTTGATCAAATAAATTCAATTCCGGGCTTAAATGACCCCCTAAAAACGGATCATTTTTCGCCTCATCAGCAAACCACCAGCTTTCAACGGTTTTGATTTGTCTTTACCAGAAGCCGTTTGCTCCTGGACTAGCCAACTCTTGATGGAACAGTCAACATCTTGGCGAGTTGATTACCAATTATGGTTTTTCCACTGCTTTACCACAAGCCATAATCTTGCGGGCTAGCCAACTCATTTGCTTTTGAGGATATGGGGAGTTGAGGAACCATACAATTTTGGGCAAATTGCAAGCCATCAACGGGTTTGAGTTATCTTTACCAAGAGCCGTTTGCTCCTGGATTAGCCAATCCTTTAGTTGTTTAGACACGGCGGATTGATAACCACAAAAATTTTTGAAGCTCAAGTGAAACTTTTTTTTTAAATTTTTGCCAAAAATGGGGTACTAGATGGTAAAATGTGATAAAATTTGCTAGAATACCCCCCACACTTAGAATTGAATATTGTCCTCAATATTCAAAGTCCCGGCTATTATGCCGACTCTTTGAACGTAAAAGGGCAACATTACAAGCTAAATGTGGAAACACAATTTTGTTTTTCACTTTATTTGTAACCACAGTAGGGGTAATTCCCCCACACTTAGGGTGAAAACCCTATAAGCATGCTACTATTTTTGTTTACCGAGTCGCTAGCTTGACTCGACCCCGAATTCATTTGTCCTTGGGGAAGCATGATGTGGAAGAGACAATCTCCATCGGACTTTCATTCAAGATGTTTGGACAAACATTTGAAGCACGTGAAAGTTCCACACCGATGAGATATAATCCCGGCTTTAAATAGTATAAACTATAAGCGGTGATGCCGGGGTCAAAGATAATGTCTTCATTCCCGAAGGAATGAAAAACAGGAGAAGTCACCCGATAGGTGAAAAAGAGAAAGAAAGTCATGATAAACATCTTGACTAACTCATCATCATTAGGAGGAGGATTCATGGATTCATCATCATGAATCTCCTCATTTAAGCTCATGTGATCAAGACATATCCCGGGTGTGTCTAGATCAAAGTAGAAGGTATCATACTCCGGTGGAGATATGATATGAGTGAGTTCACAGGAGAACTCATCGAAGGTAAATGATTCATAATAAAGGAGAGAATTATGAGAATGAAAAGTAGTACTGCCACTAATCTTCTCTCCCATAGGATCAAACGTAAAGGCTTCAAACTCCGGAATATGATCATCGGAGAAAATGTCACTATCCTGAATGGGGATAGGAGATGAAATAGGTTTCTCTTTGAAAGCCTCAATTTTAGAGATGAGGTGACTGACATTTAATAATGTAGCACGAAGGGCTTCATCTTTGATTTCAGCGCCAGTTTCATCATTCTCTTCTTCTAAGCTGACTAGCTCACCACATGACTGATGTTTCCAGAAGATAGAGAATTTTCATCAGTATGTGAAGTACTAAGCTCGATGTTGGGATTAGAATTTAAAAGGTTTTCAATTTCTACCAGATCGGCTTCGAAATCAAACAGATCATCATCACTTCCCAATGGAAGTGGATTGATGTGAGTAAGTTCGTCTGTGAACTCCTCAAGGAGATGGTCAACATTAGAATGAGGCAGTGATACCTCTACATACTCAACTTCTCCATAAGATGTACAATCATCATCAAAGTCGGAGAAAGTTTTAAAATGATCTTTTGGATTTTCAGGAGGGGAAGGTGAATCACACATATGATCAAAAGTTCCCTGTGACTCTCCTGGGATTGGGACAAGGTTCTCAACACTAGACTTTATGAATTCGTCCGATTTCGTTTCAGGAACAGTGCTAAGATGCTCATCCCCCATATTCAGAGAGTGAGTGTGAATTTCGGGTGTGATATCAATAGACTGAGGGAGTCGAGAGGAGCTAGCATTCATGGATTGTACAAGTTCCATTTGATCTTCTGCTAGTAATTTCTCGGTCACATTATTTTCTCCCTGATTTTTCATGGAAGGAACCACAACTGTTGAATTTGATGAGCCTTGACGAATATCAAGGGTATCTTCATCATCACTATCGTCATTACTATCGTCATCGTCATCGTAGATGATAGTTTTACGCATTCGAAATCTCACTCTAGCTGCTTCTTCAGCTAGTATTTCTTTGTAAGACTTCGGACGAGGTTCTTCCGGAGCAGGTTTGTTAACCAAATCCTTAAGTTCATTTGAAGTATTTAAGACATTTTGCAAAAGTTCTTGAGGAAATGGTTGAGGTTGTGTTTCAAAAGTTTGGTATTGTGGAGGTTGATCGTGATAATTGTTGTCACAAGGAAAAAGATTCGTAGTGTGACAATCGGTGCTAAAATGTGGACCTCCACAATACTCACAACCGTATTGTTGTGAAGTTGGTGCATTTTGAAATGATTCGGCATTGAAATTTTGATAACACGGATTATGCTCATATGAAATGAAATTGTTTTGTGGCTCATTGCAAAAGCTCGGATTAGAATCCTAAGCGAATGAATTACTCGAACCACAAAACAAACAACTTCCATTTTGAATATCATTACCACATCGTTCACACGTGCACCAACGACATGGTAGACCGAAAAGTGGCTCACCACAACCGATGCAAGGAATAAACGATTGCCTTAGAGAAGGAATCGGGCCATCCAAAGAATCAACAAAATAATTCGAATGATTATCAAGTCTTGAAGAACATTTTGAAAAATCCGGAGGTGGGACAAGTGGTATGCTCTGAGAGCTAGGAATTTCTACCACTTCCGTTATGGTCCCCGGTTTTTGTTCTTGATAAACGTGATGATCAGGCAAGTCGTTTATTTCAGTCACCGTTTTAAGCTCAGTACGTTTGCTTGATAACCTTCGAATCGTAAATCGTGAGAGGTGTGGATCGACTCTTGACGGTTTGCCATTCATAGTACGTATTTTGGAGTGTGAGGGGTAGTCGGAAGAATTTTGAGAATCATTGAAAGCATTCGGATGTGCTTTGCACCATTTACAAAATCCGTCTCTAATATTACTTCCACACCGTTCACACCCACACTCGTAACAACGAAGATCGTCATCCATTGGACTTTTACAATGAAAACAGTGATAGTCGAGTGATGACATAAGAATTAAACATTAACGAGGGATGAGAAGGAAGAATTAAACGGTAGGAGACAAAGATTATTTTTGGGTTTTTCGAAAAGCACAACAATTAAAACAAGACCAACTCATAAAGACAGGGGAACTTAAACCAATAATCACAAACGCAAGGTCGACTTCTAAAGAAAAATGCACAAAGGAGCGGGAGAGAAGAATGGATCTCTCACTGGGCGAAGTTCGTTGGATCGCCACATACCGTTTCGACTCCCCTTAGAGTGTGTTTCTCGTTTAAAAGTTTTCCAAAACGCAAGTGATACAAAGGCAAGTTTTGATCTTTTGTTTGGGAACTTATTATGGTCACACCCCCAGTTGGTAGGTGTTCTGCCTTTGTTTGCGGTGGTAAGATTTTGTATTTATTAAATAATGAAACGGGAAAATCTTTTTGTGTTTTTCTTAACTTTTATAGATATAATACATATACTAGAAACAAAAGAAAAATATTTTTGGTTTTTTATACGTTTTATAAAAGCGTAACTTCTTGCGAAGGTTCTACAAGACTAATCGTCTAAACCTTATCGAGACTTTCGACACACAGCCTCCCCGGCAGCGGCGCCATTTGATTCGTTGTGTTTTGGTGTGTGCAAACAACAATTTATCAAAATATCAACAAAGTGTGAGGTTTAATTTGTCGTGAGACAAATAAAAGTGAAGTAATACGAGTAAACCGTTTAGGAAAACGATTACCTCGCAAAACTGGTGAAAGTGATATTCAAATTGTGAGACCGGGAAGTGATTTCCCGGGTCGTACCCCAACGAGGTGTGAATGGAAACCTTCGAATGAGATTGGGATTAAAATCTTGTATGATTGGAAAGGTTATTTGGTTTTGCGATACGTTAAATTAACGAAATTGAAAATTAACGAACGAAGGTAAAAATAAATTAACCTAAGGCAACTAATGAACTAGGAAAAACCTAAAACACTACGGGAAAACATAATTAGGTATCGGGAATCCTAACACGTTAACTAAATTAAAAACGTAAAGGTTATTTAAAAATTACACGAGTGCGCAAAATAAAACGTGAATTTTAAGTTCCAAACGTCCTACGGGTTTCCAACTAATTTTCTAACGTACTAAAAGACAAAAGAAAATTTTGGAAAAAAAAAATTATTTTTTTGACTTTTTATTTAATTAAAATTGATTAAAAACTATTTTTATTAAATTAAATTATAAAAAATACTAAACCAATTTTAATAAATCTAAAAATTTTATGGAAATTAAGTTACACTGAGACTAACTTGGGAAAATTATTAGAAAGGAAAAATAGCCGGAAAAATAAGCAGTGAATAAGCAATCTATAGCTGAAAAATAAATAAGCAAAGAAAACACTATTTATTAAATATTAACAATTGCAAAGGATAACAGAAAAAGACCCAAGGGCGAGTTGGTGTGGAGTGTGGTGTTTATGTCTGTTGTGAGCATGAGGTCTGGGGTTCGAACCTTGCCCAGACCTTTTTGCACTTAAGTTTTTTGTTTTTTTTTGTTTTTTTTTTTTTTTTTTTTTTTTTTTTTCAAATTTTCTTTTGCTCAATTCATTTAAACACCAACTGTTATCAATCTTAAAGTTGAGTTTTCACCAAAAATTTTAACTGAAACTCAGACGAATTTAGTAACTTTATGCAGAAACTGAAAGGGTCACACAACTTCACAAATAAGCCATTAAGCTCACATAAGCTTGAATCGAACAAAACAACAACAAAAACAAGTAATAACAATAATAACAACTACCACATAATCAAATAGAAGGAGAATCAAACAAGAACAACAAGAACAAAGATTAAGCTCAGTGTTGTACACTGATGAGCAGCATCACAGTGGCCAAAGAGGCAAGTTAGGGACACAAAATAAGCTAAAAAAATAAGCACTAAGGGGCAAACAAAAGCACATGCAACTTAACAGTACTAGTGGGGAATCTAAATCATCCAAAATCAAGACCTAAGCTCAATCTTGGAGCAAGTTATAGACATTTGAAATAAGGACAGAGCAACAAAAAAAATGGGTGCAAGGAAAAAAAAACAAGAAATCCAAAAGTTATCAATAAGGTGGAATAAGATAAACTAAAAAGGAGCATGCAAGATGGATAATGGGGATTCTAAAAAAAGCTATATTAAACAGATAAGCAGTTATGAATAAGCCTAGAAACCGAATTAGCTAAAAGAACTAGTCTAGGCTGCAAATGGGTAAAACAGTCAACGGGGCAACTTTGGACTAATGCACAAGCTACAGAAAAAAATTCTAAAATTTATCTAAAATTACGAACATGTTCACAAGCTAGCAAACTGACCGCAAACCAAGTTCAAGGTCAAATCGCTAAGGATTAAACACATTAAAAATACTTTTCTATGGATGTATTGAAGACAAATTGGACTGATTAGCAGACCTAGTGGGGGGGTTTATGCAGCCCACTTTAAATAAGAAAACAAGTTTGGATGTGAAAATAATGCGACTAACTAATAGTCTACCTAGTTTCGAACACTAATTCTCACTACTCCTCACCTAAATCTAAGGGCGAAAAGGGCTGTTTGGGGTAATGGACTGCTGATGCAGCAGGTAATTGGGTAAAAAAAAAGAGTGGTTTGGCTAAAAAAAACTAAGCTTACTAGATAACTTAAACTTGCAATATCCTATAGAAAACTAGTGTGAAGCAATTAAAACACTACAAGAGCAAAGTCTAAAAATCCATCCTAACTTCTAATTAAAAATAATTGAATTTAAAATTTTAGAAAACAAATGAAAGGGCTTGTATTGAACCTACTGATTTCTACTCTAAAACTACTAATAACAATGGTAAAAAGCTTATTCAAATCCAAACCTGGAACAAAAATAGTTTTTAGCTAAAAAAAGAGTTGTGCCAAACACTACTTAAAGTGGTGACTGTTTGAATTTTTTGCTAAACAAAGAGGTTTTTGAAACTAGAACTTGTGAGGAAATGACATATTAAGCTAAGATTTAATTGAATAAGCAAAAGCAAACAGTAAATAAGCAATTGGAAATAAATTTAAAGGGACTTTTTGAAGAAACTTGAATTGCATTAATTTGAAAAGTGAATACAGGGGAACATAAAAAATATTGAAGACTTGAATTAAAAAAAACTAAAACCTAACTAACTGACTGCCTTCTGGCTTACATCTCAACATCTATTTATATTATTAGAACTAGGGTTTCCCTTCATCTTCTTTTGTCCACATCTGCCTGTGCATGTTTTGAGAGATAAAGCAGCATTGGATGCCTTCTTGTGTTTCTTTAGATTGAATCCCAGCCTTCGATTTATCTTCCAAGTAATCACAGCCCTTGACTTGATTTTTTGGCGCCCAATTGAGTTGTGGATTGATGACATGGAGGTGTTAGGTAGGGTTTGTGAGGAGGGGGGAAAGAAGATGAAAGGGATGGGGCTTTTGACTCAGAGGTTTGACCAAGGATAAAACATACGTTTTTATTAAAACGTGATAGGGGAATGTGGGCTTTTGGTTTGTTATTGGGCCAAGGGTTTAGTGTAAAAGGGGTGAAGTGGGCTAAGGGTATTTGTAGGTTTTATTTGTGGTGGGCTAATAGTATAAAGGGTCCGTTTGATATAGATTATTTCACAAGGACCATTTTTTGCAATAAGCTGAAACTTCAAGGACCACTTCTGCCATTTTTCCAAACTATCACCAAGGGCTATTTATGTCCACCATTTATTTGCCAAGGACCTTTGTTGCATATTCTCCAAAGAAAGATCATCCGGGGACCAATTCTGCCAAATTTGCAAAGTACAGGGACCAAACATGCCAATTGTGAAATTTCAAAGGTTTAACTTGAAATCTTTTGAAAACATTTTACCCAAAGATCATTTGCGTTTTCATTTGACTTTTAAAGAGTTTGGGTTGACTTTTCTTTGAAATAAATGCCTAGGGACTAGTTTTGTAAAACTTTGAAAGTTGGGGGACTGAAACTGCCAAATATGCAAATTTTGTTTGTTTTTCATTTGTTTTCACTCGTTTTGCATTAGAAACATATAAAACACGATCTTTGGGATTTTCTTCGTATTTTGGTGCATTTTTGAGTGTTTTTAATCGTTTTGCAGTTCAGATTTGACTAAAAATGATGAGTATTTACACACTCATCAGTGGCCATTAATAGCTACAACAAATACATTCATCACTTGAGAAGACTGACTATGAACGATAATCCTAACAGCATTAGGGTTCCACCCAATAACTATACCAGTACCACCATCACATTCAACAAAATTAGACACCCATTCCCAATTACCAAAAACTCTAGAACATATCCTATTTAACTTCTTTTTCTTAACTCTAGTTTCCAATAAACCATAAAAACTAAAGCCACCTTCTCTTATAAAACTCATGACCTGATCTTGACTGATATCATTGTTGAGGCCCCTCACATTCCAGGCAAAAGCTTTAAGATTCATTGATACACATAGTTTGACTGGTCCTTTCATTCACAGTTGCAGGACCTTTATCATCAACCTTTTTAGGCTTCATCATATCAGCAATACCTCCATTATCCGATTCCACTTCATCATCATCAACATAAGATTCCATACCAAACTTAGAGCAATTCTTATAAAAGTAATCAAGTTAGGTAAGAGACCAATTAGACCTGTCCTCAAAAGAAGGATAAATACCAGACTGGATAACTTTATCAATTTCATTCCTCAACTTAGGCCAGACAACATTATTGTACTCTTCATCAGAATTTTTCAAAAACTCATCATCCTTATCAATCATATCATGATCATCTAAGGCTTGACACAAGTTTTTCAAAGGAATATTTTCACTCTTGGCATTACCAGAAGTATCAATAGATCCAGAACCCCTCACCAAAACTTTCGGTTTAAAACTATCATTAAATCTAGTAGCTAAAGGAGGTTTATTCACCAGTCCACTAGTTATTCCATCAACCTCACCAGACTGCCTATGAACAAAGCTAACATTATTATTACCACCTTTATTAACCTGCTTCCAATTACCAGAATTCCCACTAACACCCTTAGCCTTCAAATTACTTTGTTGCTTAAAATTACCTTGCTTATTCTGCTGATTAGGACCCATTCTATTACCACTTTGGCTAAAATTCCCAGAACCAGGCCTATTATTTAAATGAGTAACCTTATTATGAGAATTTCTAACTTGATCATTACTCTTAGGAACATTCCCCTGTTGAGACTTAGAAGGATCAAGAACTTTGTTATTTTTTCCAACTGTAACAAACCCATCACCTCCTCCCACTTCAATATTACTCTTCTCATTTCTATTATCATTATTATCCACAACTTCCACTTTGTTTTTAACTTCAATTTCAGCTTCAGTTTTCGGCCTAATTTTACATGAAATAGTATTATGACCAAAGGTTTTATAATGACTGCATTGAGGAGGAAGCCATTGATATTTCACATCAAGTTTACCAATCCTAGTTGGCCTATTACCTATTTGTGGATACTCAATTTCTAAAGAGTGAGGTAGAATATCATTAGCTCAAACTTCTACCAAAATTTTAGCAAAGTCTAACTTACCCTATTTCTTTAAACAACTCTGCTTAGTCATTCTATCCATTAATATAGGTTTCCCTATCCCACTGAAAATCTTACCAATGCCATTCCCATTACACAATTCCATAGGAATATTATGCACACATACCCATATAGGAATTGTGTTTGTTTCCACTTTCTCAAACCAAATTCCAGGTTCCCACACATTTAAAACCAATGGAATATTGTTCACCATCCACGGCCCACTCTCCAAAACAGCTTTCATTCCCTCTTCACTCTTAAATTTAAAATAGAACAACCTAGCACTCGTTTTAGTAATGTCAGAAACCCCATGAGCTCTCCACATTCTGCTTAAATTGGCATTCACAACCCTATAGTCCATAGAAGTACCAAAAAAGTAGTCGTAAAGTTGAAGTGCACAAGCTTCACTTCCCTTTTTGACATCTTCAACAGAAATAGCAATTCTGTTAGAACCATCACTATTTATAGACACACACTAACGAGTAAAATTTATTTGAAGTTCTCTGTCTTCAACCCCTTTTTTCATCTTCTCAGCAAATGACTCAATATTAATAGAACTATCAGAACTGAAACCAGGCTTATTAGTAGACCATACATTAGACTTAAAGAACAAGCTAGGCCCAAATTGCACCTTAGTCAAACCAACAGGAGGCTTATTAAGAATGCCATTATTACTCTAAACATTACCAAAGACAAACTAAGAGTCACCATTACAACTACCTATCACATCCTTATTTGATTTCCTTGTGTTTTCAACCTCCATATGCTCTAAATTAGCCATATTGAGCTTACTAGCACTATTAATAATAGAACAAGGATCTACACAACCTTCAACAACTCCCCCTTTAAAGTTCATCCCACTATCATTCATAATCACCTCAGATTCAGACGCGTCTAAAGGCTTGTTAATAAATGAACCATCATTACCAGAAACCAAACAATGATTATTAACCTTATAAGCTTTACCACCCACAGAAATGCTATCACTACAACCTTCCCTAAACACCATTTGTCTACCCACATCAATCCTATCTAAAACTTTAGAAAGAGCATCATTAATAGGAGAATTACTAGAGTTGTGATGCTTACCACAACCAACAATAGGAGAAGACTCACTGCGACTTCTACCTTTACCATTAACCTTCGAGTTCCTTAACCTTTTAAGGATATCACTAGCCCCAACAGAAGATGAACGCGGAGATTGCACTTTAATAACTTTAGAGCGATTCTTCGCCCCTTTAGGTCGACCTCTAGATCAAAATCTAGACGAATTTGTATCATCAAAAGTATTACAAGGTTTATGATGTAAACCTTCCGCCGCCATCCCAGTAAGAGTACACAACTCCTCAAGGATTGGGTCAGGGGGCTTTACAGGACCAATTGGCATAACAATAGTGAAAAGAAATAGAGATTAAAATAAGAGGAATTTCAGTTAATATTCACAGCCAAAACCCCTAAATTACTAGGGTTTAAGGTTGTTTGAAGAAGACAAAGTCGCCAAATTCGCCTACAGAGAGGAGAGTATATTAAGGTTTGGTTTTTAAATAACGTTTTTGACATTATTTGTATTAACAATCTCTCCCTTTTTGATGATTACAACATATAAACTCATTTTATGTAAAAATATAGTTAAAGAAGTTTTAATGAGTTTTAGTCCATTTCTCCCCCTTTTTGTAGAATCAAAAAGGTGTCGTCAATGTGTAGAGAGAAAAGAAGATCGACAATACAAATGCTCCCCCTTATTGAGGGCATCGGGGAATCGAGCTATGGTAATGTGCAACAAAAACAAGTTAGAGTGCAAGTGCAAGTGCAAGTGTACATACATATTTTTTTTGAACAACGAGTTAGTACAATACTAAGTTAGTTATTCGATTTTACAGTACTTACCCAGAAGGTAGTCTCTTCCAACCATGAATAATAATTAGTGATTCGATTCCACAGTACATACCCAGAAGGTAGTCCCTGCTAACCTTGAATCGACGCATCTATGAGGCCGAACCCCGCAGATTCCACCTTGAAGGAAAACCCTCACGGAGAGACTCGAACCTGAGACCTATCGCATGTGATAACAACCTCTCCCCGAGGTCACCCTTGGTGGCCAACAGAGCTAGCCCACTTGGTTACATACATATATAGTGTTGTATTCTATGCAATACCAATATTAGATGCAGTTATTAATATGTAATATATATATATATATATATATATATATATATATATATATATATATATATATATATATATATATATATATATATATATATATTAGATGCATTTCATTAAGTTATGTGCATTCTATGTATTTTTTGTCCCATGCGGGTTAAATTTATTGCTAGTACTACTTTGCATCGTTTTCACTCCAAAATAACTTTCGAAACTAATTGAGATAAATCTACATGAATAAAGATGCATCTAATTCAAGTCGATGCATCTCAAATGATGGTTATTATTTCTTATCTTTCTCATTTAAATTTTTTCTCACTGGATCCCTATCCGTTATATGACCCGTATGTAACTCATTTATGAAAACAACACATGTATCAACATATATCAATAATTTTATAAAGATCAAATAGGCAAAATTTGACCACTTATTTTTCATCAAACAAAAAACCTACTTTTCGCTTTTTTTAATAAAATATCTTGCAAACGATAAATTGTTATGTGACAAAAAATACATTTTCGCGATGAGAATTTTGTTAACTTTTAGTAAACGGGAATAAGATGCATTAAATGATACATATTACATATTAATTTCTTTTTTGAACAATACACATTACATATTACGTGCACGTGTATTTAGTATATTGCACATTCCACTTAGCAATTTCACTCGAGTTTTTGTTTCAAACCAATTATATTAGAATCTAAAGTTATTAAGCAATTCCTTTCACATATTACCAATATTTATTGGTGTACTTTTGTTAATTACAACATCTATTATGTTGTACAACTTAAAATCCGCAATTTATATATGTAAGAAAAAAAATTGACATAATACACATTTTTCAGTCTCATTGTTACATGTTAGCTAAGTAAGAATCCCTAATAACACATATATAAATATAAGAAACGCAAACTTTTAAAACATAAGTAAGATAGTAAACTTTATTTTAGAAGATCATTATATGATTATGCATCTTCAACCACATCATATTTTTTAGCTAACAAAATTTAGAACATTCACAAAGGAAGGGCTCTATGCACTCTCCCGTAACGGTAAAAGCCCAATCTAGGCATTTGACAGTGCATTCTAGGTGACTTTTGCAAACTATAAGGAAAGCTTTGCCGCAAATTTTGTTTCCTTCACTCGATATATCATTCCCTATACGCATAAAAATATATTAATACACGTGTATTCAGTTTTTTTTCAAATTTATTTATACGATTCATATGAAATAGTTTTGACATAATAATAATGCAAAAAAGTTAAATATACCAGAAGCAGCAGTCAATATATTGGCATGAAGAAAGATGACTAAAATAAAGATGTTTGCCATAGTCGAACTCTTTGAGTAACTTATGTATATAATATAGTTTTACGATAATTTGATTGAAAGAAACAAATTCTAATGAGTACATATATATACACAACAATATAAACATTTATTAAAGTCATGGTATTAATTAAATGTTTGTCCCTTTTAATAAAGGATTTTGCTAACAAGTGCCCACTGGACACAAATTAGTGTGTAGTTAATAAACATAAACTTTTTTAATTTACCAAAAAATACATTAAATGCACATTAAATAAAGTGATAAATTACTATATTTAATCATAATTTTCTATTAAATAAACAAGAAGATACCTTTTATAAACATGTTAACACGTGCCCAGTGGGCACATGTTAGCAAAACCGTTTAATAAATACTAGTTTAAGAACCCGTGCACATACGGAGCCTGGGCAAATAGTATAATGAGCAATAATATTTAAGATTTTTCTATTAGATTGTGAGAATTTATAAATTCATGATTTTGTAATGTTTAAGATTTTTCTATAAAATTATATTAAGTTTTAATTCTTATATATAGTTATAATAATCGTGCACTCATGAGTTTTACATAATTTTTTATTATGTGATAACATCGATTAATATTTTTATAGATTTTTGTTGCACGAAAGATTTGACTTTGTTTAACTAACATGGTGTTTATGTTGATGTTGTTTAAATTTATCCATTTATATCATGTTACACATATTATGTACATATAGTAGCACATAATGACATTGATATAATATGTGTCGTTGTCATATTTAAAATTTCGTCTATTTATTCTCATCTCACAGCAACATGTGAGGTCATGCCTTCATTTTAATATTTATATTCATGTTAATATTAATTTAAGTCAGTTTTTAAACCCATGTGCGAGTTAAACTTATAAAAAGGAATACTACAAGTCGTTATTGAGTGCATATAGTTAAAAAAGAACACTTTTTCGGATATACTTAATCTCATAAAAAAGAATAATAAGAGTTGTTCGTATATGTATAATCTCGTATAATTATTTACATGTCGCAATAACTCGTGCTTTTCTTTTCATATTTATAGTTTCGTGCAAATACATTAGTTTGATGTATACTAATAATAATATTTATTAGTAACAACATGTTGTCGTATTTTTTTTCATAAACTATAAAGTATCGAGGGTATTTATTATATTTATAAAGATATTACAAAACATAAAAACGGATAACTATACTTTATTTAAAACTAGTAGGATACACGAGCGTTGCGGCGACGGGTACCCTGTAATTACAATTTGCAACGAATAATGTTTTTTGATATTATATTTTTTTGTGATAATAACTTTTTAAAAGGCGGAGAATTTATTTTGCAATAACTTTGAGAGACGCTGTGATAAACTTATTGTTGGGATTTGTTATCTAATAACCTATTATATACATATAATAATCACGAGTACGTAGTGGAAAATAAACACGTATGATGAACTTAATTAACATAAAATAATAAATGAGAAAACGTGTACCTTTTTGCAAATAAGCTATCGAACAACGAAACAAGTGAACACACGTATGTATTCTTATTGAGCTACACGAAACCCAACAAGTTACTAAAGTAAGTAACCTCTACGTGTATCCATGCTACACATTAACCAATACCGCCCGAATGTTAGTTCGTAAACTATAAGATAAAACTTAAGCACTTCGAAAAAGGCCAAAACCAACGAAACCCTTACTTTGGTGTTTGGTTTTTCGGCCAAGAAAAGAGAAGAGAGGAAGAGATAGAATAAATGAATAACCAAGGACCCCTATTTATAGTTTAGGATTTAGGGCATCCTAATCATAAAAACTTAGGCCTTAAGTTATCAAGCTTATTCCGCCTAAACCCATAAGGTGACCGGGCCCCCTAGGTCCAAAAAACCCTATTAGTTGACTTTTTGACTTTGCTAATTATTATGTATAATCTCCCACTATATAAAACAAGTTTTCCCTAAAGAAGGTTTTGCCCAAAACTCCAGGATAATGACATCTGGATATTCAAAGTGATCTAATGGACCAAATGCAAGTTCAGCCATTTAATTAATGCAAACAATAAAACACACCGATTACCCTACCCCATCGATCAAACACAACTTACGTATGAAAAAAAACCCCAAACATTTACCTGGAAAAAAAACCTCTCCAACAATTACCCCAACGCAATAAACATAGATCATTGTAATTGCAGAAAAAAAAAACATTTAAGAAATGGTTTTTTTCACATCAATTCATACTCGAAAATCAGTTTACCCTAAATCAATTAATCCCCAATATAGTTTTCATGATCCGATACCAGAGTCCAACACCACTACCGCCGACAATACAATCCGTCATGACAAGTGCCAGAACTCAAAGCACCACAAGGTTTGTATTAATTCCTATCAACACGCTAATCTCATTTAGACAATTTTTTTATTCATGAATTTATTTATTGTACCCTAATTCTATTTAAACATTTTCATACATCAGCAAGAAGTAGCAAATCTCTAGCTGCCGTGATGGAGTATACCGCTGCCTAGGTATTGATTGCTTGATTTTTTAAATATCAATTTATGCTATGTTAGCATGTGGTAATTTTATTTTACCTAATTGTGATCTTTAAGAGTTTTGATTGAATGTGTTTTGACATAATTATGATCGAAGATTGAATTGGAGTGTTCGGGATTAGTTTTTGAAATTGATTATGGATGAAAATCAATTAAAATAAGCTATTGCAAAAAGCACCTATACGAAATATAAATAGTGTAGTGTCAAGTATTGCTTTTACAGACTTAATTTCTAACCTAATTTGAGTGGCTTATTGTGTTTTAAGTTAGAGCCAAAACTTTTCTTTTTCCAAACAAGGCTTTTACGAATAAGCTTTTTTTTTTTTTTTTTAAATAAGGAAAAACTTAAACTTACTTTTGTTCCTAAAAGATGTGTGCAAACATACCTTCTGTGTTTGGATATTTTTCAAAGTTTGTGCCATTTCTTAGGGTGTGTTTTGAATATGCAACAAAGCACGTATTCGTTAGCGAACCGCTTGGGATACCAATATTATGGAAATTAAGAAGGATCGTAGATCATGATAAGAGCATGAAGAGGAGCAATCATAAGAAGTTAAAAGTAGAACACTAATTGTGTTTAAAGGTATCATAATATATCAATTATATGCTAATTTATATTGATAAGATATTGTTTAAAGGTATCTATGTGTAGCAGTTGAATTCGTTGCCACAAGGGAATTCCTGGTTCATGTGAATCTGATCTATAGCTTGATTTTGCACTTCTCTGAACGTTTATCTCTTTAATATTTAATTATATATTTCCTAGGTACGTTAGAAAGGTAAAATTTTGTTGATGATTAATGGTTTAATTTGAATTACTTGAAGTTGTGTTAAGCTTATATTACAGTTATATGTTTTTTATGCAGTTACTATGACATGATCCATTGACAGTTGATGGAATTTGAAATAATCAATGTTATTGGGACACATGTTTGTATCATTATTTTTTATATGGTTTACTCCATTTTAGCCTTGCTGATAAATATGTGTTTCACCTACTTAAGATATGAAATGTGAATAAGTGCAATGGCATTGTGGGTGTATTATAAAAAATCTAAAATTCAGACACCTAAATGATGTATATTTCTTAGTAGAACAAACAAGTTATCTTTTCCACTTTAATCATTCAGGTAATTAGTGGCTATTTAACTGAATGAATTTCACTGTTTCTAATGATATCAGATCAGGAGTCATGTCCAGTTTAGGAGAATCATGCAGAAAATTCTGTCTATTGGAAACGCTTTGAACCAGGGTACTGCAAAAGGTGAGTTATTACTTTCTTGCTAATGGAAAACATCATGTTTTGATATCATTAACCTATAAAATAAACTGGAAATGAAACCTCAACTATTGCGTAGCTTATAAACCTACGATGAACATGTCATTTTCGTATATAAATAACACTATAGTAGTTCACTGAATATGAGTATTCTAAGTATACAAGCATTAAAGTATCTTGATGAAAATAACCTAAATATGTATATTCGTTAATAATACTTCCACAAAGAGGTACATCAAACAAGTCTGCAACATAGCCCGCGCACAGAGGTAATCCACATGCAATGACCTCCATCATTTTCCTTCTATCTTCCATTCATTTCTCAAACAATGTCAACTACTGATGCTAGGATTTTATTAGACTTCTTACACAGCAAGAACTGGCTGCAATAATTAAATAATTTCTATGTACAGGCAAAAGAGGTGCGTATTTTGTAGACGGCAGGTTTATGGGTAATTTTTTTTACATGACTGTAACCTTCATGACATCTCATTTTTATTGCTACTTTTTGGCTAAAATCTTTCAGGTGGCAACCACTAAGTTTCTGGACAAAGGAAAAATAGGATGAGTGGAAAATACTACAGATTTACTTACTAGGTGAGTAATAAGTATGGTTTTTATGCCTCATAGTTTATAAAATATGCCCCATTAACCAGTTTAATTTAAGATGAAAGAAAAACTATTTCATTTGAAAGGTAAATGTTGATTTATAAATGACAACTTACCTCATCTTGGGGAGCATAGAGGGTATAGTTAATAGGAAATAATTTTCATATGATTATTTTCTAATTGAGTTATTTTTTGAAACGATATTTAGTCTCTTAGTTGGTTCTGAAATTAAAGTAGTATTTATAACAGAATCTGGAAGAATGCGAGTTGATGTTAGACTGCGCCCAAAAACACATATGGGCTTATTTCAGATGATTATTGTTTCGATTGCGTAGAACTTCAACCTGAGGTAACCATAATATCCAATCTAAAACGTTGCCAGTTTCTCCATTTTTCTATATTTAATCCGACTGTTCGTGCTATGTTAGATTGCTTCACCTAATGCACTTTAAAAGGGTTAACACAAAACACTAGTTAGTAGTTAGTAAACATAATGATTGGTTTTCAGTTTTAAAAAGCTTTTCTGCACCCGGATTGCATTTTATTGCTTCATTATGCATAGCCAATAAAGTTAAACTGGTTTAAGGCATGTAGTGTTTCAATCTTCATATTCTTGTAATTTGTTCCTTATCATGTTCGAATATTGAGCTCTGGTGTGTTGATAATGCTGTTAATTGAATTACGTTACAGAGAATGAACCGAGGCCAAACAAGATGGCCCGACATATCTCTAATATCTCCCCAGAAAATGGAAGGAGGATAAATTTCCCCTAAAGCCCGAGCTCAAGTTTGCAAGGGGCATCTCAAGGGGCGTTACCAAACAGTTTTAAGGTGGGTAGTAAGGGTCAAAGAGTTAATGGCATGATAGTCTCCCAACCAGATTTGGTTCCGGCTAAAAAGCGGTCAGTCTCCCCTTTCAATCACCTTCCCACCAAACCCTCCTTGATAAAGTCGCCACCTGTAATTACAAACCATGTTACTGCCCAATCACCACCTATCCCTACAACCAAGCCACAACCCAATCACATTGCAGCCCGACTGTCATCACCAAACCCTCCATGACAAAGGTTTTTACACGCTTTTTTGTGTCAACCTTTTTTGATACAATTTATCTCATACAACTCGATCTGCAACTATCATACACAAACTGCCAAACTAATACTAATTTACAATATAAAAGATAACATACTCAAATTGGCACAAACTGATACTAATTTGTTAACATATTAAAAACCAGTAACAAAGTATCAGTCTTTTAAAGACTTTTAAGTATGTTTACAAACTGATACTAATGATTCACAAACTGATACTCAAATTAAAGACTTTTAAGTATGTTTACAAAGTATCAGTCTTTTCACAACCTGCACCTATCTTTTGTCTTCAACCTGATCCATTCAAATTTTCTGCAACTTGCTCCTCTATCTTTTGTCTTCAACCTGCTCCTATCTTTTGTCTTCAACCTGATCCTAAACAACACAACAACTTAAAATAAGTTGTCATCAATAAGCAGTTTAAGAGGCTTAGGGGGTGTTTGCTATTAATATTCTTAGGCTATTGCTTATAATCAAGTATTTTTTTCAGCAGACGATATATGCGAATAAGTACAGGCATAAGCTACTTATATCATTTGTTTCCAAATACTACATTACTACATTATTGGCGATAATTTTGTTATATCCGAAAATAGTAATTGGACAACACATATCAGTTAACTTAACCACATTGCAATTTTTAGTAACTAATCTAAAGAGAATTTAAATTCACCAGGCTCCAATATTTAAAAGCAAATTATTATACACAAATAACAATCAACTCGTTTAATACTCTATTTTTAGTATGCAGAAGTGAGGACTTACTGTAGAGGCAGTTTTGGCAAAAAATGTTAGCAAACAAATGGTTTAACGCATTTGCTTATTTGCTCAGCGCATTTGCTTAGTTTTAAGTAGAGGCAGTTTTGTGTTATCCGAAATGCTTCTGCTTGCCTGCTTATTCTAAGGCAGAATAAGCAGATTTTCAAAAGTAGGTACAAAGCTGCTTGTTTCAAACGCTAATTTGAGACGAAATCAAAATTATCCTTTTAGCATCAAATTTAACCTAAAACTTCTTAAAATGAATTTGACTGGATTTTTTCAAGAAATTGTTGTTTTCTTTTCAGATATTCTAGCATATTTTACAAAATAAGCAAACTCAAACACCATTTCCAAAAGTACTTACATTTAAGCAGCTTATCAGTTATCACATTTAGAAGCAGAAAAAACAAGTGCAATCCCAAACACCCCCTTTAATCTTGAATCAAATAAGCAGTTATCAGTATTTGTAAAAACTACATATCCACCTATTTTAGAATAAATGCGCAGATAAGAATATGAAGCTTATTGCTTGCCATCAGCTTATTTATAATGATTCTAGTAATAGCTACTTATTTTCATTTTGATACATCATAAAGAAATACAAACACTATCTAATTAACTACACCTAATAATAGCAGCTTATTTGGAAACAAATGATATAAGTAGCAGTTTAAACAAATGATCCATGTAAATCACAATCACAAATCTCAAATACTAGTTAAATTTGCCACAGTCATCAGTTCAGTAAAAACTAACAGTAACTCAATAATCTAATAATAAACTGCCACGTAATCATTTCTAAAAATAGATGAAATTACAATCAAAGAGTACCTCAAAATGATCCCGAATCTTATCAGTAAATATCAAATACCATCAATCAATTATAAACTAATTAAAGTAAAAAAAAAAAAAAAAGATACCCGGGTAGTGATCCATGACAGGTGAGTAATGATCCATGACGGGTGATGCGCTAGAAGAGGGCTGAAAAAAATATTATCTTCAAATAAGGAACTGAAAGAAAAAAAAAAATAGTGCAATAAACAATAAACCACTCACTTGTTTGTCACATGTACTAGCAGCAGCAGAAGTAGAAGCAGCATTATATAGATCCGGAAACGCGGTTTGAAAAACTTTCAACATTCCATAAACTTCATTCAGCTGTTTTCCCATATTATTCAGTTGCGAAACTAGAGTGTCTACTTGCTTACTGTATGACTCAACTTTGTTCTGTTGAGTCTCTAATTGCTTTTTTTGAGTCTCTATTTCCTTACTTTGATTGTCTACCTTCTCCAACAGAAAACGGTTTTCATTTGCTAGTACTTCACCTGTTGAGTCTCTAATTGCTTTTTTTGAGTATCTATTTCCTTACTTTGATTGTCTACCTTCTCCAACAGAAAACGGTTTTCATTTGCTAGTACTTCACCCCTCATCATTCTTAGATCGCAAGAAAACTTAGTTATTTGGGATTTTGTCACACCGGCCCCAAAACATCGAGGTTCTTCATTTCCAAACAGTTTGTTAAGAACCTCCCTAGCAATTTATGCCTCTAAGGCAGGTTCAATATTACCTTCGGGACCTACTAGCTCCAATTTCTTCTTTGATAGTTCTTGATTTGCTATAACCTAAAACAAACAGTGCATACACTTTTAAGTTCATAAATCAAAGCATGCCATATAAAATTTGAAAAAAAAAAAACAGAATATTCCAGTATGTGTATACCATCATTTCTGCTGTTGCTTCCTGAATATATGTGTCATTAGTCATTTTATAGCAGATGTCAAATGACTCTACATCATTCGGTGATCTTTTCTTTTTCACTTTCTGTAGATTAGATACATAACATCAAATATTGCATAAAAATACGAGTTATAATAGTTTTGAGATTAAATGTTTTGAGCAATAAAACTCACAAATTCATGCCTTCTTCGCGCGAAAGTTTTAGCACCAGTAGTGCGAGTATGGACTTGGTCGAGTCTTTCTTTCTTCCCACATGCTGACAATTTCTGCATTTATTTTTATTGTATACAAGTGGATGAGAAACATACCCAAATCACGTGACATGAATAAAAAAAAGCCCCATTTAGAAAACTACCAATTTAAGCAAACACCATATCACATACACACAGATACGAGAGTGCTAGGCATTAGATTTGTAAGTGACTACATGATACGGAATAATCAAAATCAGATATTCTGTGGTCCTTTTGCTTGTAAATCAAAATCATATCTAAACACTATCTCAAGCAGCCCGTTACCTGCTTCTCAATACACTAGAAACTGACTATAAGCAACCTCAAAAACACAACATTCAGATAATCATTAGAAATGTCTACTTAAGAAATCTACATGTAAAAATGAACCTAATTAACAGATAATGACAGATAGCTTCATTGCAAGTTTGCAACTACTCCTAAACTGATTATTAGTCCTAACAAATCAGAATCGCGTTCATTAACCCAAACACTATAAATTGATTATCCAAAACTTGAAAAGGTAACAAGCATATATCAAAAAAGAATTTGAACAAAACCAACATAATAAGTGATCCAGCAGCAAGTGATAAAAGAGAAGTCAACCATGGATATGGAACAAAATCAGATGAGTTATTCAAGTGTTTAGCAAAATCTGTTCAGTTAAAGATTTACATCTAAAATGACTTTCAAATAATCACAATTGGTTCTGTTGTAGCTACTCATAAACTGATAATTTGACCACTAGCTGATTTGAAATTCAGAACCAGATTCATTATAACCAAACACCAGAAACATATTATCTACGATTCCAAAAACGCAATGACAAACACCCCTTTAATAGGATGACTTCGAGTCAGAGAAAGAAAGATAGTTAGGGAAGCTTATGGCTCAAAGTAAAATACCTTAAAAAAGTACTAATCATTGTGGTGTTTAAAGTTTCGATACACATGTTTCTTGAAGATGACATAATGATACAGAAAAAAGCAAGCTGTTTTACTCAAAGCCAATCTTTATTAGTAATCCTCAATGGGTAAAAAGATCATTCTTAGATGCAAGATTTTCCATAAATGAAACATTGTCATCATTTTAACCACCACCGAAGTGGCCTAGTGGTCAGGGTGTCCTGATGTCCTCACATGAGGTCTCAGGTTCAAACTTCACTAGGCAAACATCTTAGGGGTTGCTATGGAAAGGGTCCGAAAACGGTCACGAGGATACCCAGTTAGGTCGTGTAAATCTGAGTCAATGACTCACCCTCAGCGGGACCTGAACAGAAAGAACCTCATCCATTTACCCGAACATTGCATTCAATTTAGGACATACCAAGATCACAACTAAATCCCAAAAGCTTAATTTCTTATTAACAACATACACCACCAATGCCTCAATTTTGACTTCCAATTTCTAGCATACAAAACAGTCCACCACCTACTCATTAACATGATTTCCACAATGCATTGTTCCAATCAACAAAAATAACCAAATAAATCTTCCAACCATCAAATGTAGCTTATTTTATGGGCTTTTATCTGCTTATTGAAATTTAGAAAAGCCGATAAGCTCACATTATTCGAGCTTATCACCTTGAACTTATATAGTCCATAAGCCATAACCTCATAAGCCGAAAAAAGTGAGCTTATCAGCTTTTCCAAATTTCAATAAGCCAATAAAAGCCCATTCAAAACCCATGATCCCAAACAATCCATTCATCACAACACCAATTCATGCAAAAGGGTATCATAAAAACATTAATCAAAGATATAAAAAAACAATCTTTAAGAAAAGCAGTAAAGCACCTTAAGACTATGACACAAAGTAAGAAAATCAATACTAGAAGAGCAAGAAGATGAGGTTTGTTCAGAACTGATGAGCGATCTCTTAGGTACTGTAGACATCAAGAGTGAAAAATTCATACCTTTGCTATCGGCTTTCTAAGATGACTCTTATACATTTGCCATTGGTGGTCAAGAAAATTTTCTAGTGGTTCGAGTAAATCCAATACTTCCAAAAGCTTATCTTCGGTATAAACTTTCTCTTGTGCATCAAGCCCATTCACGCCATTAACTTCATTCAACTTATTCTTAGCTTGCTCATACAAACTCGCTTTTAACCTATACTTTAAGGTCCTACGCTTCCCTCTAAACATAGCACAAAGAACATTGTCTATACTTTCCCCATGAGGTATGTGGAATCTCCGCTGCCAAAGTTGTCAATAAAGGACATTAAATGGATAATAACAGTAATTAGTAATTGCACTATGAACAAAAAAAAAAATAAAAAATCGTTTCTTTAGCTGAATGTATTAACCGGAGTTCTACTAGAAGCATAACACCACAACGTTTTTTACATTCTCTCCAGTCCTTGGCATCTGGGGGACATATATTGGGTTCTTTGAGAAGCAAGGTCATGAATCTTGAACACAACCCCTCAGCATTACCGATTAGCTGATACATTGGATTAACATGAACCAATACCTTTTCACCCTCGTTCATCTTATACACTTGTTTTACGCACATTTTTTGTGTCCTAAGAATATTTCCATGCCCATCTATAAGATTATGATACATATTAGAATATAATCTACAAACGCATGGCTAATTTATATTTTCAACATGATTTTAGTTACCTATGATCTCAACCTCCGACAATAGATTCTGCTCATATTCATCAGCTAGATCTTGATCATGAAGAGAATTTGTGGATGAAGATTCGTGCAAAACTGGCTCGTGTACAGTAGGTTGGGATTGTAATGATTTTGAATGAGAAGATGAGGAGGAAGAAGAGTTATGGTGCACGTTTAAAGGAAGAGAATGTCTGACAGATGCTTGAAGCGAAGATGAGGAAGACGAAGAGTTTTGACGCATATTATAAATGAAAGAAGGCCGAACAATTGCTTGAAAGGCTGATGATGGGTGATTGGTGTTGTCAACTGCTTGACCAACACTTTGCATATGTGTGGGAAATGAAGGTCGGACGGTTGCTTGAAAGGCTGATGATGGAGGATTGGTGTTGTGAATTGCTTGACCAGCGGTTTGCATATATGTGGGAAATGAAGGTCGAACGGTTGCTTGAAAGGATGATGATGGAGGATTGGTGTTGTCAATAGCTTGACCTGCAGTTTGCATATGTGTGGGAAATGAAGGTCGAGCCGTTGCTTGAAAGGCTGATGTTGGTCGACTCATTTGACTCTGTTTTCTTTTATGTTCCTGCATTGTTTTTTTAGATTTGAACATCTTGGAAACTGCATCAAATGAAACAAACATATAATTAGTATCAAATGAACTGATAAAAACATATAGAAAGATGTCAGCAATCACAGTTATAACAACCCAAAATAATCATTTTATGAACATGTCTTTGTCAATTTTGAAGTCGTTGAATGCGTGGAATACAATACATATGTATTTTCATATTTATTCACTTATTGTTTGCGGGGCTGAAATATTTTTATTTCCTATCTAACTTGATATAACTAAAATGAACATCAGAGTATAAAGGTCACCATATTCAGTTCACGAGAAGTGTATAAACAATAACATGAATACTGTTTAGCAAATTTCCTTCACATCTAAGGGCATTGCAATATAGGTCATACAAAAAGGCAATGATTTGTAGTACAGAGCAGAAAGAAACACGTCTTCTCACATTAAAAGAGCAATAAAACAAAGAATAATACATAAAATGCAACATCAAGGATAAATAGAATGGGACCCTGTTGATCATTTCTTCTGTTTGCATTAGTATTGTTTCTTTACTTCTAACTTGTCTCATTCATTTTTAAATCATGTTCTTATTTCAATTCTTGTCTAAGAACTTCTTACTCTATATATAGAATGGGAGAGACACAGTTTGGCCACATGATCCTCGCACAGGATGGAGTTACTGCATCACAATCCCAGCGTGGGTTGTCCTTCCGAAATCTAGAGACTCGGACCGTGTTGTGGTACGTACTGATATCTCAACTGTATAAGCACTTTAGTTTATAATGATATGTATTGCCAAATTTGTAGTTTCAAAGCAAACAAACTCCTAAACCTTTATTAAAATTTAAAAGATTAATATTGCTAGTATATAGTTGTAGTTTCTTTCCACTTTATATCTAACTATCTATAAAAAGGTATATAACAAAAACATCAAAAGAAGTGTTTGTGTTCAACCAAAACCAGCGCAAGCTGTACTAAAAAGACAACCAGTTTTTTACCCGTTACCCAACCGGTCCTTTTTGGCACCTCCAATTTTGTTGCTAAGCAACATATTGATCGACTGAGTGGTTTTAATTCTTTACAGCTGCGAATTGAGCAAAGAAGGGGTCGTGTTTTCCAAGGATGGAATGAAGGGAAGATATATTTTCCACCAACTTACAAATACTTAACAAACTCAGATAGATACACTGGAGATAATTTGCACCATAAGGAGAAAAGAAGAACGCCCACATGGTAAATCTTTGAAGAAAATAATGTTTACAGTTTGTATCAACATTTAATGTTTGCTGTCAGAAGCAAGTTTTACTAATATGGCTAATTTCTCGTTTGCAGTTTTTTAAAATATCTTACAAGTTTTACTAATATGTCAGAAGCAACTTTAGTGTACTCGCTAAAATATCTTACAAGTTTTTTAAAATGTCATTCTTGCCCCATTTGGGCTTGAAGAATATACTCTTACTGAATATTCAAGTCATGTTTTTGATACTTGTTTTTGATGAAAGTTTGTTTTGTTTGTTGGCGTTTTAGTTTTGTTTTTCTTCACGAAGTTGATACAGTATATGTTAGTGTATCCTCCTTTCCTGCTAATAGATGAACTTTCAAGCATACTCACAGTTATGAGGTGTATGTATTATGTGTAGTGTAATACGTAGGTACAAAGTAATACTAAAATAATATGTTGACTATAATACTTTCGTCAAAAAAAGATGAACATGAAAATCTGAGTACGAAAAACAAACATGAAAATTATTAAGAATAATTTATGTTGAATAGGTTTGCTGTCTGACGCTATTTTTACTTTATTCTTGCACACCAAAAAGGAATTTTATCAAGAGCTTGTTTTCGAAAGAAAGAAAAAAAAGAATATTGAAACAATGATGAGTGCAAATATAAACAAATAAACAGCAGTCTGTTTGACAGAATAAGGGAAAATTTTCAAGTAGTGGCTTAAATGTCATCCTGCGCAGAAGAATAATCAAAGTAGCTGTAAGAATAGGGCTTTTGTTTTGGTCTAAGACCCTATGATGAGTATAATGAAGTTAACTTGTTTCTGTTGTTCCAGTATATATTATTGGTTTTCATAACTTAAGAAGCAAATCCTCACTATAAATGCTTATGTTATATCCAGATATATTGAGGATGAATTTGCCGACAATCATTCCTCCATCATACAGGTGGAAAAGGACACTAAAGTCTGTGAAGGTTGAATTGGGTGGGAGGGAAAAACCTTTTTCAGTAACTTATTTTTCTGTCACTCAAAGATTTTTTATGACCAAAACAGGCCATAAGGACTTATATTACCTAATAGGGCATGTGGTAACTTGTGTAAACAACAAACAACAACACAAACAGTCAGTAGGCCAGGTAGATCAGCAATTCCAAACACCCCTTAAAATGCAAAATTACACTACAAATCTAAGTTTTTAGCTTAGGTCTACTGGATTTATGGTTGAAACAAATTATAGGACTAAAGTTAAAACAAATTAGGCAGTTAGAATGAAAACTGACGAGGCAAAAAATGAACCACTTTTAGGGGGTCATTTAAGCCCGGAATTGAATTTATTTGATCAAATATTACCCTAAATCGTTCCTTTTGTGATTTTAGGTACTTTGGGAGTGAAATCTGGAAAAGGAAGCAATTCGGACGTTTTTTGAGCATAAAAGTGAAGAAAAACGCCAAAGACTTAATTTTCAATGCTGAGAACAGTACCTGACGGCGTCAAGAGGAAATTCATGACGGCGTCAAGAGTAAAAGTGGTGACGATCCAGTACAAACCTGACGGCGTCACAAGAAGGGCGTCAAGAGTTAATTTTGTGACGGCCTGCATAAGGAGACTACATGACGGCGTCAGACCCAGATCTAGGCAGTCCGAGGAACTATTTGGCGGCGAGATGACGGCGTTAGACATTTGTTCTTGACGCCGTCACCTTCTAAACTCTATATATAGTTTTCTATTTGCATTCATTAGGAGGAACTTCTGTGGAGAAACCCTAGGGCCGAACTTTGTGAACCCTAGCTCATATTTTACAGTATATTCAAGGGTTTTCACCCCTTAAATCCTTTCATGTGCTATTCAGATAAGTCTTCTCTTAATTTAATCAATATGTCTATGTGTTGGTTGTCTATATCTTGTGCTTGTCTTGATTTCAACATGTTAGGCTAGATCTATCTTGTGTTTGCTTAGATCTAATGAAACCTAGATGTTAATTATGCGTTGATTACTTGTTTATGGTTGTATTGGATGAATGATTTCAATGTTAGGCTTAAGAAAACTGGCAGATCTCCATTGTGTAACATGCTTGAATGTCTTAGGAAACATGAACCGATGTGTACTAGGTTTTATTGGATGTATTTAATGCATGAGTAAATTCTAATGATCCCGTGTTAGGAGCTTCTTAGCCGGCTCGACATAGGAGTGAAGTAGGCACTCATAGGATTGGGGAAGTAAGTACGCCACCCCATGAATGGTATTAAGGAATACAATCCGTCATCCACGCAACTATAACAAGTAATTAACGTGTAAAAGATATCTAGGGAGTAGTGAAATCTAAGTAAACACATTTCTCCCATATATTGCTCACAACCTTAGTTTAATATAGTTTAATTTCATTTCTAGTATTTTATTTTGATTGCATCTTAGTATTGGGTTAGTTGACTAGCAACTAATTCCGCCCAAATCATTCAAACCCGAGATTTTTACTTGCTTTCCTAAAAATACAAAAATACAAAAAAGAATCATCCCTTATCTCTAGACCCAGTCTTTAGGTTTTCTAATCCTAGCCACACTATTCCTAGCTGAACGATCAATCCCCCGGTACTTGTCATTATACTATACTACATCGATCAGGTACACTGCCTGGTGGGGGTTGTAAGCTTCTTGAGATCCCTCGAGAGGTAAAGCCTGGTGCAAACCCCACGCATCAAGTTTTTGGTGCCGCAGCCCGGGGAATAGTTATTGTCTAGGTTAGAATCTCTTTTTATTAGGTCTACTTGCTAGATTCCTTTCTAGTAAGATTTTATTTTTATTTTTAGGTTCTCTTTAGTCTATCTTATTTCTTTGTGTTTTTGTTCATAACTCTTCACCACCCGACATCATGGACGATAGGAACATCTTTGAACCCGTCATCCCACCACAACAAAACCCACCACTAGAACCTCTTAGGTCCCAAACCTTAGGAGAGTATTCCCGACCTAGCCACCAAGGCTATCGAAACACTATTGAGCTCACCGGAGCCAATGTCACCCCCTTGCGATCCGACACCATCCGGTTGGTGCAAAGCGGATGTGCATTCCATGGACTTCGTTCCGAAGATCCAAATCAACATCTCAAGGACTTCCTTAAAATCGTAGATTCCATAGACCTAGATGTTGCAACTAGAGAGACAACCCGATTACGCCTATTCCAATTCTCTCTACGTGATCAAGCTAGTCAATGGCTTGAACGTTTACCCGCGGGATCCATCACCACATGGGATGATATCACTACTCGTTTCCTTGCTCAATTTTTCCCACCGGGGAGAACTACCAAGCTTAGAAATGACATCTTGATGTTCCAACAACGTCAAGGTGAAACTCTTTATGAAGCATGGACTCGTTTCAAGGACTTACTCCAAAAAGTCCCTCATCATGGCATAGATCTTTGGCTCCAAGTCCAAATCTTTTATGACCATATCGATCTCTCCACAAGGCGAGCCATTGACCAATCGGCCGGTGGTAAGCTACGTGATTTAAGTGCGGAACAATCATGGGAACTCATAGAAGATCTTGCTCTCTATGACAACGAAAGTTGGAATGATCCCCGTGATTTGAACAAAACGGTCAAGGCAATATCTTTGCCTTCGAATAACTCTAGCACTCCCGATCGTAGGATCATGGAACTTGAGGACCAAGTCAAGTTTCTCATGAAATCTTACGAAACTCCTAAGCCTTCAAGCCAAGTGAACAAAATCACTTCTTCATGCAAATTATGTAGTGGTCCCCATGACACTCGTGATTGTGTGGAACTCCCCGGAACAGCTTTTGCGGACTACGCATCCTCGCGTACCGACAAAGCGGGAGATAAGTGGTACACTTTCAAACCCGAGCCAAACCCTTACGGTGATTCATACAACCCCTCTTGGAAAAATCACCCAAACCTTAGGTGGAAACAAAATCAAGCCGATTCTTCCAATCCGCCTAATTGTTACCAACCAAACGGTCCACCCTCCAACCGTACTTTCAACAACAATCCTTCTAACAACTATGGTAGTACCAACAATCTTGAAGGATTAATGTCTAAGTTCATGGCATCTCAAGAAGCTCGCATAGCTAGGTTTGAAACCGAATTCAACCAACAACAAACGGAGATGACCAACAAGATAGACAACTTATTGAAAGCCCTCAACAACCAAGCGTTAACCACACCTAGGAAGGACACTAGGGACACCAATTAACGGAATCCAAATTAAGGACCCCTCATCATCCAAACATGTTCACTTTGTCAATGTTGTCACCATTAAGCCAATAGATAAGAATATGGAAGAAAGTGACAAAGATGAAGTTGAAATAGAAACCGAGACTAGGGATGGAATTAGGGAAGTTGAGGTTAATAAGGAAGAGGAGTTAGAGGAAGTAGAGACTATAGAAAAGCACTTTGATAAGTTGCCCACCAAGGAAGAACGGGAATACAATAAGGATTTATTCGATAGTCCCGAGACACCATATATCCTTGGCACACCCCTTATCAAAATGGGAGACCCCTCTAACATCAACATACCATGCAACATTGGGCATATGCATATATGGAAAGCTTACATCGATCCTAGATCTCCTGTAAACATCATGACTAGGACCTATTACAATTGGGTGATGAAGAAACAACTTGATTATAGGATGATGCCCAATAAGAATTTAATAAGTAATTTTGTAGGAAGAGTGAAGGGATTGCATGTGATTATAGGTAATTTCACCTATGAGATCGATTTTATGATAGTAGAAGACACTCGTCCGGTGATAGATGATTGCCTAAGCCAAGTAATATTCGGAAAACCATTTGTTGAGGCCACTAGGATGAGTTATGATCCGACTTTAGGGATAATTAGATTCAATGAAGAGAATGATGAGATTGCCTACCAAATGCCCTACAAGATTGAGCAATACCGCCTCCTTTCTAATATAGAAAAGGAACACAAACAAGCACCTTACTATAGGAATGATGAGGATAGACGTAGAGGAGTAGAGTATGTGAAGAATAGGATGCTTGGTTTCTACAAAGAATGCTTGCAACTAGGTCCGGAGTACAAAACTGGCTTAGAAGACGACCTAGAGAGTGAAACTAACGATGAGGTCACGTAGTAACCCATGACCTTGAGTCTAGCTACAAGACTCATAAATAAAGAAAAGCGCTTCTTGGGAGGCAACTCATGCTTTGTGTGATTTTTATTTTTGTTTGTTTGTTATTTGCTTCCGTATGCATGCTTTATTTTTATTGTTGGTAGATCATGTTTCTAAACTAAATAGTGGAAATACTTTATTTTGTTGTTTTGCCTAGTCTTAACTTCACCCAAAGGTATTTTTGCAAAAGATAAGTGTAAGGGGAAACCCCAAATATGTTTTTAAGAAACAAACCGATCATGATTCTCCACAATATTAAATAAACATGTATATTCGTATTTGTTAGAGTCAAATGCTTGTATCGAGTCATAATGAAGTTTTGCAGGATTTTCCACAATATTAACATAAGAATTTCTGCAGGTCACTTCTGACGGCGTCATGAGTTTGCTCTTGACGGCGTCACGTGTAAAAATCTGAAAATTTTACCGGTTTTGTTTTTCTAACGGAGTCTTAAGGTTTTTGCTGAATTATTAGTTTTATAATCTCCAGGAAATCTGCAAACATCATTCCACAAGCATTATATCTTATTTTATTTTCTAGGATTTAGTAACATATGTAGATTGCCGCCGATTTTATGCGAGGTTGCCTTGTCTGTTTTCTCAGGATTTACAGGTTATGTATGACAAGAAGATGATTATTATTCTGGAAGGGAAGCTTTGATTGTTCATTTTCTTGGAAGAAGATTTAACATGGCCACCTTATTATCCATATTGAGCGAATCAGGGGAGTATTTTATTTCATTTGTTTTACTTATTTCACTTTTACATTCTTTACTTAAACATTGGGGACAATGTTCATCTTAAGTGTAAGGGGAGGGTAAAATGATGATACCTTACAGATACACTTTCGCTTGAGTTTGTTTGTTTGATGGTAGATGTGTAATAAAACTATGAGAAATACTTGTTAGTGCAATTTTAGCGCCAAATTTAAATTTTTTTACAATATTTAGGAGTGAAACTTTAGCCATAGCAAGAGTCTCATGGATAGGAGATTGTATGACTAGCACAAAACCGTACTATTCAGAAAAATTTTCCACCCAAATATGTGAGGTTCGCCTTTAGATTTGATAGGAAAAGCATTTACTATTAGTGCTTATGAGTGTACCGGTAGCATTTAGATTCTAGAACTTGCGTTAGTGATGCATCCCAAGACCACTAGTGGGACTACATTCGTGTAGTAGGATTTACTACATGATAAGAGGCATTAGGATCACTCTTGTGTTAAACCCGTATCATAATTACTTGACCATTTAAGTCATATTACTTGGCTAGTTAAGTCAACTAATTTTTCCTACACCTTTAGCGTTGTACTCATTTTTAGTACACGAAACCCCTAGTACACCCCTCCGATCCTATCTTTTCGTTTCTAACTTTAAGCATCTTACTTAAAGGAAGAATTTGTTACACCCCACTTAAATGTACACCCAAATTGCCTTAGCCTTTCGTGTATGCACTCATCTTTAGTGCATTATTGTTATCTGTTAAACCCTAAGTTAATTATCTAATTGATTACATGGTTGCTAAGTCGAGTCATATCATTGTACATATTGTTTTGGGACGATTGGGACTCATGGGTAAAGTACTTATTTTATGGAGTAATGGGGAAGAACATCATATATTACCCCCGTATGTGCGTTAATCTTAAAAGTACTCCAAGTGTTTTGATTATCTTAATTCGAGTCATTAGATTAGTTTATTGTAAAGTATGTAAAAATTCAAGTGTAAGGGGAATGTTCATTCCCTATGATGTATTATTTTGGATGGTAGGGTGAGAGTGTATGCAAAAAAAAAAAATTGAAAAAACAAGAAAAAGAAAAGAAAAAAATAGAAAAAAAAAGAAAAGAAAAAAACATACGGACTACCATCCCTTTTCATTCTATGTTCATTTTATGTTTTTGTTATTTTTCATTTATTAGATTAAGTCGAGTCTAGTCTTGACTTAGCAATGCCATATTGTACATGTAATTAACCAAGATTGTTAACTCGCCACCAGTAAAGACTGCCTATATCCAACAAAACCGTGTATTTCATATCCCTACACCTAACGTTACAACCCTTTAAAAGACCTCTTTGATAGTTTATCCTAGGTGCTTACGCCATGTGGTAGAGGTTTGATCCTTTCCCAAGCCTATGGTAATCTATTTTGCTATGACAGGTAGTGAGAGATGTTTTCCATTTCCATATTGTGATATTACTTTATTACACCCGAGAGATGTGAGTATCTAAACACTATTTGTGAGGTGCTAGTATATGACCTCCGTGCTTGTCTTTGGTCTTTAGTGGAACGATTATTTGTTGTAATTACTTTTATATTAGTGTTAAATGACCCCTAACTTGTCTTTTGATTAGAATAAAAGCGCATTTGCTTGAGGACAAGCAAATCTCAAGTGTAAGGGTATATGATGAGGCGAAAAATGAACCACTTTTAGGGGGTCATTTAAGCCCGGAATTGAATTTATTTGATCAAATATTACCCTAAATCGTTCCTTTTGTGATTTTAGGTACTTTGGGAGTGAAATCGGGAAAAGGAAGCAATTCAGACGTTTTTGGAGCATAAAAGTGAAGAAAAACGCCAAAGACTTAATTTTCCATGCTGAGAACAGTACCTGACGGCGTCAAGAGGAAATTCATGACGGCGTCAAGAGTAAAAGTGGTGACGATCCAGTACAAACCTGACGGCGTCACAAGAAGGGCGTCAAGAGTTAATTTTGTGACGGCCTGCATAAGGAGACTACATGACGGCGTCAGACCCAGATCTAGGCAGTCCGAGGAACTATTTGGCGACGAGATGACGGCGTCAGACATTTGTTCTTGACGCCGTCACCTTCTAAACTCTATATATAGTTTTCTATTTTTCATTCATTAGGAGGAACTTGTGTGGAGAAACCATAGGGCCGAACTTTGTGAACCCTAGCTCGTATTTTACAGTATATTCAAGGGTTTTCACCCCTTGAATCCTTTCATGTGCTATTGAGATAAGTCTTCTCTTAATTCAATCAATATGTCTATGTGTTGGTTGTCTATATCTTGTGCTTGTCTTGATTTCAACATGTTAGGCTAGATCTATCTTGTGTTTGCTTAGATCTAATGAAACCTAGATGTTAATTATGTGTTGATTACTTGTTTATGGTTGTATTGGATGAATGATTTCAATGTTAGGCTTAAGAAAACTGGCAGATCTCCATTGTGTAACATGCTTGAACGTCTTAGGAAACATGAACCGATGTGTACTAGGTTTTATTGGTTGTATTTAATGCATGAGTAAATTCTAATGATCCCATGTTAGGAGCTTCTTAGCCGGCTCGACATAGGAGTGAAGTAGGCACTCATAGGATTGGGGAAGTAAGTACGCCACCCCATGAATGGTATTAAGGAATACAATCCGTCATCCACGCAACTATAACAAGTAATTAATGTGTAAAAGATATCTAGGGAGTAGTGAAATCTAAGTAAACACATTTCTCCCATATATTGCTCACAACCTTAGTTTAATATAGTTTAATTTCATTTCTAGTATTTTATTTTGATTGCATCTTAGTATTGGGTTAGTTGACTAGCAACTAATTCCGCCCAAATCCTTCAAACCCGAGATTTTTACTTGCTTTCCTAAAAATATAAAAATACAAAAAAGAATCATCCCTCATCTCTAGACCCAGTCTTTAGGTTTTCTAATCCTAGCGACACTATTCCTAGCTGAACGATCAATCCCCCGGTACTTGTCATTATAGTATACTACATCGATCAGGTACACTGCCTGGTGGGGGTTGTAAGCTTCTCGAGATCCGTCGAGAGGTAAAGCCTGGTGCAAACCCCACGCATCAAAAACCAAAGCAACAATGGATTTTAAAAGAACAAATATGCAAAGTAAATCAAGATTTAAACTAACATATACCTAAAGATCACAAATCAATAGAGATGAGTACAAATCATGAACACCTAATATTTCAAATTGAAATATTTCAGCCCGAAAACTAAATTCATTCTACTTATATAATGATAAAGAAAAAGCCATTAGAAAACCTTACCTGATTAATTAAGAAGATAGTGCAGTCAAACGGATTCGTAATGATAAACTAGCAAGCTCAAGGACCCTGCAAACAGAATCATATAACCATATTAGCATTTCTAAATGTTTGTATATATTTCATGATGAAAATGAAATACTTAAAAGCAAATAATAAGTTCTTTTGGAGTCTTTTGCAGAATCCACTTTTTTCAAGAACTAACACGAAACGACCCATTTATAATAAAACAAACTGCTTATACCAAATTCTGATTAACTCAGCAAAAACAAACAAACTAGGCACCTAACTTGCAGACCAAAGATAAGCAATCCAATAAGCACTTAGAACAAAGTTAAGCACAAATAAAGAAAGATAAGCAAGAAAACAATTAATTCACCAAGTTTTAGCTAGTTTTGACTTATTATGAACTTATTATTATAGCTGATATATCAGCTATTTGGATAACTTTTTATGAGCAGACTTGCAAAAAGGGGGTGACAGGCTAGTTTTGAACCAAAAACTAAGCTACCAATTGACTTCAAAATAATCTATAAACTATTTAATTGTATTATCCTATAATCAAAGACCTAATAAAACCATTTTACTACTGATTCATACTTATGAAAAACACTTAAATGACTGATTTAATCTCAATTTTAACAACTAAACACAACTAATCCTAGAGTAAAAAACGATTACACAGACCTATAAAACACAAAGGAAAAAAAATGAGCTCATGAACTCCAATAGGTGAACAAATACTGATTGTTATTGAGCGTCTTGGAGTTCAGTTTCCATACGAAGCCAACGAGGTTCCTGGTTCACATCATCCATTATTGGAAGATTACAAGGCATGCATTGGGTATAAGAGTCAACATCATCTCTATTTACATTGGTCCCCATGTCATATATATCCCTAGGCTTGGTCATAATAACATGTGACCATCCAACATCTTTCAAATCCTCTATATAGAACATTTGTCTTGCTTGAGTAGAAATTATAAAAGGATCATCTTTGAAATTTTCACCGGTGTGTACGAGTGGCCTAGAAAAATTCACAAGAGGAAACCCATATTTATCTTTCTTTAGCCCTCTATAAAGTCTATTGTCGACCCAATCACAATGGAAAAGCACAATTTTGTATCCACGATAATATTCAAGCTCAATAATGTTCGTAAGTTTTCCATAATAATTTCCTCCTTCAACTTCCACCATGACTCCTGAATTTTGGGTCTTCTTAAACTCTTCACGCCGCCTTGTGAGAAATCTATAACCATTAGTGATGAAGCCTTTATATTGTTTAGCAACAGTATTCGGACCAATAGCAAGAGATAACACTTCTTCATCTACATTATCCTTTTGTAAGTGAGAAACCTACCATTATTTAACATCACTATTAGTTAATGCACCTCAGAGATGAGGAAACTCATGTAACAACCAATAGATTTGTAACCTGGTTTTTTAGCCACCATGGAAATTCCTCAACCATCAATTTCTCTATTGTTTTTGAGTGCATGGGTTTATCCCTAAGAGCTTGTTTTTCACCAAAAAAATAACTACAAGAAACATATCATAATCTTAGACTTTATCAAATCACTATTTCTTACTAGATATAATAAATATATGCTAAAAGGAAATACTTGCTCGCAGAAAGGTTGAATTTTACTATGGTTTAGTAACACATAACGATGTGCTTGAGCTAAAGACTTTCCATCAAGCTCAAGAATCTCAACCTTACCTAACTTACGACCACCTGAATTCAACATGTACATCTCTTTTCCGACAACATTCTCATCATTTCTAAGGGGGCGATTAAAGGGAGTCTCAACACCTTCAAAATACCTTGAACAAAAAGTAAGACACTCTTCCTTGATATATCCTTCTGCAATTGATCCCTCTGGTTGAGCCTTATTGTGAACATATGACTTCAACCTCATCAAGTACCTTTCAATTAAAAAAAATGGCCAATAAAATCACAAGGTAAAAAGAAAATATGCATAACTTAATGGTACGAAAGAGAGTACCATTCAACCGGATACATCCATCTATAATGAACGGGGTCCACCAAGCTTCGCCTCTGATATCAAATGGATAGTCAAGTGGACCATGACTGTGAAAAAACTAGGAGGGAATAATTGCTCCAACTCGCACAATGTCCGCACAAGTTGATACTCCATTTTGTCTAATTCACTAAGATCAAGAACTTTTGCACACAACCCTTTGAAAAAGAAGCAATAATCAGTCACTGCTTTAACTACACGAGATTGTGTTCTTGAAATCACGGATGCCCGTAAAGCAATGGGAAAAACATCTTGCATTAAGATGTGCCCATCATGACTCTTAAGATTGGAAATTTTATGATCTTTCAAGCTTACACCCTTCGAAATATTGGATGCATACCCATCAGGAACTTTGAGATCTTTTAACAATTGCAAAAAGTTGGACTTCTCTACACTAGACATCGTATAACATGCTGGGGGTAAGTACGGCTTTCCATTAGGACGATTTATAAGGTGAAGGTCATGTCTAATTCCCATTTCCTCGAGATCCGTGCGGGTGTTTTCGTTGTCTTTAGTCTTTCCATCCAAATCTAATAAGGTCCCAAGAATATTGTCACACACATTCTTTTCAATATGCATCACATCTAAGTTATGTCTAAGTAAATTGTGCTCCCAATACTCTAAATCAAAGAACACACTTTTCTTTTTCCATAATTGGTTCTCACCGTCGATATCTTCTTCAATGGTAATATTTGTACTCTCAAATGCACCTTGGTTGTCATATGTTCCCTCTGTTGTATGAGTACTTGTTGAACCAACATCCTCCCTCGTCCTTTTCTTAGACTTTCCATATTTAAATCTTACTCCGCTTAATTGTTTCAAAACATCTAATCCTGTTAGTGGAGTTGGCGGACCCTCATTCTCTGTTGTACCATCAAAACGTTCCTTTTGAAATCGATAACCATGATTCGGCTCTAACCATCTTCGATGTCCCATGTAGCAAAATTTTTTTCCATGCTTTAACCACCTAGAGTGAGTGGAGTTCACACAAACTGGACATGCCACACGACCCTTGGTGCTCCAACCAGATAAATTTGCATATGCAGGAAAATCGTTGATAGTCCACAAAAGGGAAGCCTTTAGTTTGAAATGTTCCTTAGAAAAAGCATCATATGCATCAACACCCTTCCATAATGATCGGAGATCTTTTATTAAAGGTTTTAGATATACGTCAATATCATTGCCAGGACCTTTCTCCCCAGGAATAATAGATGAAAGAATAAATGATTGTTGTTTCATGCATATCCAAGGAGGTAAATTGTAAGGAATCAATAACACTGGCCATGTGCTATGTGATGTACTCATTGTACGAAACGGATTAAAACCATCACTAGCCAGGCCAAGCCTCACACTCCGAGGATCTGAGGCAAACTTTGAATATCGATCATTAAATGCGCTCCAGGCAAGACCATCTGCGGGGTGCCTCAATTTTCCATCTTTTTTTCTACCAATATCATGCCACCTCATGTCCTTTGCTGTTTTCTCGGACATGTACAACCTTTTAAGTCTCAGAATTAAAGGAAAATAACGTAAAACTTTTGCCGGCATATTGGATTTGCGTGATTTTGAACTTCCTGTCACTTCATCGCTTTTATATCGTGAAGCTTTGCAAATATGACAAGATTGTTGACCCACCCTGTCACCCCAATAAAGCATACAATCATTAGGGCACGCATGGATTTTTTCGTAACCTAGACCCAAATCTTTAGTAAACTTTTTGGCTTCATTGGCAGATGATGGTAATGCTGTAAGATGTGGAAATGCATCCCTCAAAAGTTCTAGTATCATGCTAAAAGTCTTGTTAGATATTCCACCAATACATTTAATGTGATATAAATGTAAAGTGAAGGACAAATTTGAGTACTTGCAACCAGAGTACAATTCTTTGTCACATTCTTCTAACAACTTCTTATATGTAACACCCTCATCACCATGATCACCACTTTCGGTGGATTCTCCAGTATCTCTTTGCATCGTTGTATCTCCTACTTGTGTGTTATCCGAAGGCAAAGAATTAATACCTAAGGCATCACGAACCAAACCTCTTATGTCCTCTTGACCAACAGAAGTTTCCTCAACATCAACATTACTAGAATGAGATGGTGCTAAAGACATAATATGCTCTCCATGCACAGTCCATTCTGTATACCCGGGTAAAAACCCATAACGCAATATGTGGCCGTGAGCTTTATCCAAATTTACCCATTCACCGAGACAACATTTATTACATGGACATTTAATGGATCCTCTTATACTTCTAACACGAGCAAAACTTATAAAATTATTAGCTCCATCTCTAAAAGTTTTGCTTTTGATCGGAGCATTAATCCAACTTTTATCCATCACTTATACTTACCAAGTTTCTGATACAATGCCTAAAATCATTAGAATTGAAATCTTTTAGTTTTAATAAATTCCAAATATGAATTGAGTACTGACAAAAAACGGGTATAGAATACACATTTCAATTCATTCATATACTAGATTTATTAAGGCCTAATTGTTGTTAACCACAATGAAGAACCAAACAAACATATCAAGTGACAGAAACATATGAAGTGAATCAACGCCAACAGTCATAAACTCATAAGTATCATTCTAATTCTCAAAAAGTGAATCTAAGCAGGGGTAAAAGTGAATAATCAAGTGACTATAGTCCTTGCCCACTTCTTAGTCTATTTATTCTAAGCGCATATTATTCATATTATTCAAATAATCAATTTCTAAGCGCATATTATTCATATTATTCATATTATACCTAGCTTCCCATTAACAAGCTCTGCTGCAACAACTCAAACCCTAGCTTCCGATTAACAAGCTCTGCAACAATCAAAACACCACCGGAATTTATTTAAACTGCAAATCGAAGTGAATTAGGGTTTATGAAGGTGGAAGAGATTTGGGGAAAATGATATATAAACTGCAAATCGGTGAATTTGGGGAATGATTGGGGAAAATGACGAAACTGTTAACTTTTATGCATTACTATTATTTTTATATAAACTGCAATTTTATGAAGGGAAAATGACGCACTAATTTGGGGAAAGTGATTGAATCGGATGTTCTAGCTTTTAACTGAAAGTGATTGAATCGGTGATATAGGGAGGAGATATAAATGGATTTATAAAAGGATTTATAAAAGGAAGGAGATATAAATGGGTCGGAATGACACATATTAAAACTTTCTCCACGCTTTTAACTGTGGATTTTTCTTTTAATAAAATTAATTGTACACGCTTTTGTTTGTGTACTAATTTTCGTTTTTTTTAATATATAAAGTTGGTTGTCCACGCTTTTTATTGTGAACCATAGTATTTTTTTACACGCTTGTCACGGTGTTTACAATGTGGAAGTCTTCTTTTATCTTGTAAACGCAAATAACCGTGTACTAATTTCATCACACTTATTTCCGTGTAGAACAAAGATTAAAAGTCCACCCTTTTCAAAGGGTGGAAAAATAAGCGTGTATATATTCCCTATTTTTTGTAGTGCCACCACCATCGCCTGCTGTTATAAACAAGGTGGCAGCACCATCACTGCCTGTACCAAAAAAGAAACCACCTCATCCTGATACCAAATACATGAGCCGAATACTCACGGTTCCAAAACTGGACCAATGGTGTGGTGATGATAACCAGGAATGGTTATTCAACAGCAAAGAGGGACCCACTTCGAAGAAACCACCAACAGAGGATCCTCAGGTCCAGGTATGGTCTGAAGCTAAGCACATAGAATCTATTGATGTTTGTGCTTTGCCATATGTTATTCCCTACTAATCGATTTTGTGATGAGCACAACTATATGATGTGGGGTATAGAGCTCTTGAGACATTCCGTGCGGCTTTCTTGATCCATATTCATTCTAATTTCACAAGACTGCTATATGATTATGTGGTTTCTTGATGATGTTACGAATCGGGGTTGATCAGATTTGATAAATTTATTTGCACCACCCGAGTCGAATATGGCACAACTAATTTGTTGAAATGGAACATTTCCATGAGGGTTTGAGTTATAGAAAAGGCTGAGGAAGATGCATTGGTGGCTTCTGCAATGTTTATTGATATTTGCTCGATGGCTGATATGCTCTTTGCTAACTTGAGTGTACAAGAAACTTGGTTTTGTGGTGTCTTAGCTACTTCACCACAATTTTTGATTTTGTAATATAGTAGAACCATTTACATGAAATGTAAGATAGGTCGGTAGGGGTAAAATGGGGAGGATGTTAAAGGAAAATAGGTTGGTGATACCCATTTTGACAGTGAGTGCTTTTTATCTATGACCCCTTGTGATTTTTCGAGTGGCTGTTTTTCTATGCATGGTTTTCCATTGCCAAATGCTGTTTCACATTATATGTGTTTCATGCATAAAAGTCCGTATACTATTCGTGATTTAAGCTTTCCTTGATGATTGAGAAATAACATGTGAACCTGTGGCACAAGATTGATGACAGTAAGGGGGTTGGCAATGCATCACTCACCACTTTTCCCTTCACTCACAAACAACCAATCCCCTTATGCCACATCACCCTCCCACTAATTTTCCCTTCACTCACTCATTTTTTGTTGGCATCACATCCCTCACCCTTCACCCACTTCTTTTTTTTTTCTTTTTTTTTTCTTTAAATTCTATTATTAATAACCGAGAGATTTACATGTGAAGTCAAAGTTGCAATAAGTTGCTAGGATCGAGAGGTTTACATGTCAGTAAGTCAAGAATCAATCCCAAACAAAAACCCAACAATCAAAAGCCCAAAGCCCAAACAAAAACCCTAAAACACATCATATAACACTCCCACCCTCATTTGTGCCTCTTCTTCTTATTTGTCCCACCCTCACCCTTCTTCTTCGTTCACAGATCAAGAAAAAAAATAAAAAACAAAGCCCAACGTTCCAATCCAACGGTAACAAAGCCCCAACGGTCGAATTTTTGGTCTTCTTCTTGTGCGATAAAGTTCCCCGCAACGGGGCCTCCCGCAGCCTCACCGCAGGGTCGGCGGCATTGTTCCCGTGCGGGAACCACGCCTTCCGCAGCCTCCCCGCATGTGTTGCCAACCCTCTAAGACAGGGACAATGCATATTGTTTGCTTGTTTTAAGCATGAAAGTTGGTAATCGTATGTCTCACGCTTGGAAAATGGTAATCGTAATAAATAGAATTTTTATTCCATAAAAAAATACAACATATAACCATTAACCAACTTACAGAAAATGGAAAAAAAGCTCACTTCATAAAATTAAATATATTTTGTAAAAGACTTCAAAAAAAATTCTAAAAAAGAAAAAAAAAATAGGTAGCGAAATTGATATTACTATATATATATATATATATATATATATATATATATATATATATATATATATATAGGGGGCCATTCATGTGAGAAATCTAATTTTTGTGAGAACGCGAGAACTAATCCTAGCCACTCATTTTATCCTCCTTTAACTTTGATCTAATGGCTATTATTAGCTAACTATTTTTTTTGAAAAATTTCAAAAAAATTTCAAACAAACTTCGAAAAAATTTCAAAAAAATTTCGAAAATTTTTTGAAAAATTTTCAAAAAATTTTCAAAAGATTTTCAAAAATTTTTTTGAAAAATTTGCAAAAAATTTTCGAAATTTTTTTTCACATGTGACGGAATTTTTTTTTTCACATTTGACGAAAAAAAAATTTACATGCGACGAAATTTTTTTTTCACATGTGACGAATTCTTTTTTCACACGTGACAAAAAAAATTTCATGAAAATTTCAAAAAAATTTTTTCACATGTGACGGAATGTTTTTTTCACATGTGACGAATTTTTTTTTCACACGTGACAAAAAAAAAATTTGTAAAAATTTCCAAATTTTTTTTTCACATGTGACGAATTTTTTTTTTCACATGTGACGGAATTTTTTTTTCACATGTGACGAAAAAAAAATTTTACATGCGATGAAATTTTTTTTTCAGATGTGACAAAATTTTTTCACACGTGATTAAAAAAATTTCGTTAAAATTTCCAAATTTTTTCACACGTGATTAAAAAAAAAAATTCGAAAAAAAATAATTTTTGAAAAAAAAAGTTTTGAAAAAATTTTTCCGAAAAAAAAAAATTTTCGAAAATTTTTTTTCGAAATATTTTTGAAAATTTTTGATATTTTTTTAAAATTTTTTAAAAAATTTTCAAAAAGTTGATTAACTAATGTTAGCCATTAGATTAAAGTTAAAGGAGGATAAAATGAGTGGCTAGGATTGCTTCTCGCGTTATTATAAAATTTAGGCTTCTCATTTGAACGCTTCACTATATATATATATATATATATATATATATATATATATATATATATATATATATATATATATATATCATACTATATTATAAAGCATAAATGCCTACTATTAATAGAATACTTAAAATTAAGCATTACATATTTCAATGCTAAAAGTACAAGTGATTCAACATAATTAGACATTTTTTGCCATTAAAGTTTAAAATTAATTACTTAAAATTGAAAATTAATAACTTAAAATTGATCATTATGTATATTAAATAAAATTAATTAAATAGTCAATAAATACAATTAATACACTTATTAAAACACCCTTTACATAAGAAATACAAATTATCAAGCATATTGTACAACCAACTTAAACACAATTCCTCCATTAAATGTCACTAATACAAATAATAAAGCATATTATACAATTTTTTAAACCCGAACGGGTAATGGGTCAAATGGGCTCGAGCCCGAATGGGCACGGGTCAAACGGGCTTGAGCTCGAACGAACACGAGCTAAATAAAATTTTTGATATCCGTAAATTTATTGTCAAAAAGAATATAATAAACTAAAATATGTTCACATATTGTACAAACCAAGCAAACTACTAATCAAAAACATAAAATAAATAATAAATAAAATAATACAAACAAAGCAAAATTTCATCAAACTTTTGATATAAAAAACTAATCAGTAAAGCTATTGCCAAAAAACGTACAAATAAAATAAACTATTAATAGAAAAAATTAAATTACAGGGTCCCCGCAGATGCATCGCGCGGGGACCCTGCTAGTATATATATATATATATATATATATATATATATATATATATATATATATATATATATATATATATATATATATATATATATATATATTGCATATTCCATTTAGCAAACTTTAAAAAAGTAAAAATAAAAAAATACTTAGCAATTATTCACTTTAGTTTTTATTTGAAACCGATTATACTAGACTCTAAAGTCAATAAGCAATTCTTTTCACATATAACCAATATTTAATGGGCATACTCCTTTGTTAATCTTACAACATAAATGTTCATGAATATTCAGCAAATGTATCAATTCATACTGTTTTGTACCATAAAATCCACAATTTGTATATGCAAGGAGAAAAAAAAGATGACATAATACACATGTTTCAATCTCACTATTACATGTTAGGTAAGTAAGATTGCATAATAACACATATACAAGATGTGCAGACTTTTAAAACATAAATAAGATAGTTAATCAACTTGATTTTAGAAGATGGTTACATGATTATGTATCTTCAACCAAATCACATTTTTTTAATTTTTAGTTAACAAATTGTTTTACATTCACAAAGAAAGGGCCCTATGCACTTTCCTGCAGCGGCTTGATCCCATTCTCTGCATCTTTTATCGCATACTTGCGAACTAAAGCAAATTATCCAGAAAGTTTTGTTGCAAACTTTGTTTCCTTCACTCGATATCTCATTCCCTGCATGCATATAAATATATTAGTACACGCATATTCATTTTGTGTTTTTTTTTCTCAAATTTATTTATGCGATTTATATGAAATAGTTTTGACATGATAATAATGCAAAGAAGTTAACCATACCAGAAGCAGCGGTCAATATATTCACAAGAAGAAAGATGACTAAAATGGAGATGTTTGACATAGTTGGACTCTTTGAGTAACTTATGAATATAATACTATAGTTTTAGAATAATTTGATTGAAAAAACAAAAATTCTAATGAGTATATATATATACACAAAAATGTAAATATTTATTAAATGCATAGAACTTAATAGCGGTTGTTAAATGTTTGTCCTTTTCAATAAATATTAGTTTAAGAACTCGTGCACATACGAAGTTTGAGGAAATAGATAATAATATTTCGGTAGCTTTGTTTTGAAGTTAAATATTGTGACAATTCATAAAGTTATGATTTTGTAATGCTTAAGATTGTAATACCAATGCATGCACGAGTTTTTACATAATTTTTTCATTATGTTTTAATATCGATTAATATTTTGTATCAATTTTTGTTGCAAAAAGGTTTTGTCTTTATTTTATTTAACTGACATAGTGTTTATGTTGATCTTGTTTAAGTTTAACTATTTATATCATGTTCTAGATATAATGTGTGTTTAGTAGCACATAATTACCTTGAAATAATATGTGTCGTTGTTATATGTAGGATCTCGTTTATTTATTCTCATCTCACAGTAACGTCTGAGGTCGTGCATGTAACGGAGGGCGAAGCGAATGTAGGGGACACAGCCTATTCAGGGAAGGAGGATGGACTGGACTTGTTCCTATTCATGGCATGGGTAAAAGAAGCCCTAATGACTTTTAGTGAAGATATGCTTATATGGCACAAAATGCCGATCAAATTCGTTGAACAAAAGACGTGCATTCAAAAATTCCTATAGTATTGCTCCAGTAAGAAGTTCATGGATCTCTTGGTAGAAGATAGTAGGTGGTGGTGGCATAGCTGATTCTGGTGGTGGTATGACAGGAGATGATGGTGATATAACAGAATTTGCTTCATACGGCTAAAGTTGTCGAATTTTTCCTATTTCGGGGAATTGGATCAGGTGATGTTTGGAGGGGAAGCATCTGAATCCGATGACAAGACAATAAGGTGGGAATATGAGTACATGGTACTTGTAATAATCCCGATTAGTAAATATAAGTCATTAGTATAATCATAACATGTTAACATATATAAGAAATCATGTAAAAGTAATGTCTCTACCAGATGTTGGAAACGCGTAGGCACGGAGGGCATAAGGTGGTATCTTGTAAAAGTGGTCCGTTTTAAAAGTGTAGTTATAGTCCAATGTTCAAAACACTTGGTTCTCTATAACTGTAGCTCTGATGCCAATCTGTAACACCCCCAAAATAACCATGTCAGCGGAAGACTTAAAAATGACAGCGGAAGACTTTTTGGGTGTTGAAGTTTTTGGGTTACAGCGGACATGGCTTCAATAGCTTGATCCCTCACCTTTTTCCCATCTTGGGATTTCTGCAATGCATGCCTAAGATGCATATTCTGAGTGCTAATCCTATCAAGTTCACGATCCATGGCTCCTACTATTATCTCCATTGAAGTATTTGCTCCACACAATGCTCCTATAAACTCCATTGATTCCCAAAACTGAGTATCCATCTGTTCAAATACAACCTTCATAGCTAACTGACCAATTACGAAGTTCTCAATCTCATCTGCAAGAGTGTCGACGTGTTCACGAAGAAAGTCGTTGAGGGTGTCGGTAATAGCATTGAGTCGATCCTCATGTCGGACAAGTCTGTCTGCCAACAAGGGTACAATGTGATGAAGGGGTGAATAAATAGTCATTCCTAATGATCTAATCCTGAGTGGTTTTAATCGTTCTTTCTAGCTTAACGTATCTGCTACTACATTAGCTTTTCTTGTGTGATAACGTATCTCACAGTCATAATTGTTGAGTAGCTCTAACTAGTGGCGTTGTCCTGACTTGAGAAACAATTTCATTTTGAATGAAGATTGTTATTCTATTGTGTTTGGAAAATAATTATTGTTCACATTCTATTGTTCCGTGAAAATCTGTGGGGTAACTTACCCATTTAGACAAAGATTTTGTCTGTGACAGATATTTAACAATGAGGGTTTCGGATAAAAGTGATAGACGTAGAGAAGGTTGTTGAACTTCAGCTTTTGTTCTGGTGGAAGGTCTAAAGTCTTTCAGTTTATTTATGTTTTTTGACAAGTTAAAAGAAGGCTTTGATACTAAGAGGACTATTTGGGGTTTTTCTACGCAAATAACTCCTATGTGGATGTAAGGTTGAACTGCTGAAGGAACCTCTTTCCGTTGTTAAAGCAAGTATGCTTTTCAAGCTTTTCCTTTACTCTTACTATAGCAGGCACACGCAAAACTCTCTATTTGGCTTTTTACTGAAACCAATACGTCTAAACATAAGGCAGGTGCTTTCACAACTTACTAAACGGGGAATCAAAATCTTTGCGCAATAGCGGAGGGCGAAGCGAATGTAGAGGACACAACCTATTAAGGGAAGGAGGATGGACTGGACTTGTTCCAACTCATGGCATGGGTAAAAGCAGCCCTAATGACTTTTAGTGAAGATATGCTTATATGGCACAAAATGCCGATCAAATTCGTTGAACAAAAGACGTGCATTCAAAAATGCCTATAGTATTGCTCTAGTAAGAAGTTCATGGATCTATTGGTAGAAGATAGTAGGTGGTGGTGGCATAGCTGATTCTGGTGGTGATATGACAGGAGATGATGGTGATATAACAGAATTTGCTTCATACTGCTGAAGTTGTCGAATTTTTCCTATTTCGGGGAATTGGATCAGGTGATGTTTGGAGGGGAAGCATCTGAATCCGATGACAAGACAATAAGGTGGGAATATGAGTACATGGTACTTGTAATAATCCCGATTAGTAAATATAAGTCATTAGTATAATCATAACATGTTAACATATATAAGAAATCATGTAAAAGTAATGTCTCTACCAGATGTTGGAAACGCGTAGGCACAGAGGGCATAAGGTGGTATTTTGTAAAAGTGGTCCGTTTTAAAAGTGTAGTTATAGTCCAATGTTCAAAACACTTGGTTCTCTATAACTGTAGCTCTGATGCCAATCTGTAACACCCCCAAAATAACCATGTCAGCGGAAGACTTAAAAATGACAGCGGAAGACTTTTTGGGTGTTACTTCGAGGATCTTTGTCACAATCATAGAAAACGACACAAAAGTGACGCTTTAAAGTTTTAATTTATTCAAAATACCAAATATTCGAGACACCAAGATGTTTCATAGTTTAAACAACAAGTTTATTTAAAATGTATCAAAACATTTATTTTAGCTCATGCCGGGTTACAAGCCCACTCCGTGCCTTCAAGTTCCTTCTTGTTTAGTTACCTCAGATAAAACATGCTTAAAACAGTCAACACAAAAGTTGAGTGAAATCCATAGGTTTAGTTTATTTTGTTGAACACAATAATCATGGTGTGAGTTACGTTGTTATACACTCATCGTTGAAAAACGAAATCAGTATTTATTTCTTTATTTCACTAAGCTCATGATAACCAAAGCGTAAACCTCATCGTACCAATAGAAATTGGCTAAATCGTTTCAGTATCGCCCTAGCAGGTAAATTTGCCGATTTACCCAGTGTTCCAAATATAGTGCGTTCGATTTCCCCTATCTGGGTCAATAGGAACGGGATTGTTAATTCCAATATTACTATTCACAATATTCGCGCTCACCCTACAAGTGATTAATGGTTCATGATATAGGGACTTCAAACATGGAAAACAGTTACTTAGTGACAATAAAACATGCGATCTAGTTTACAGTCTAAAACATTGTGTTCGAGTATAAAAGTAGTAGCATGCATCCCCCCCAACGGGATTGTAAAAACAGTTAAAACAGTAGAAAGTGGGGCCATGAACTCACCTTAGTAGTACAGTAGTAGTGGTAGTATCGTAATCTCAATGATGCAAGGCAACGGCTTCACACACAACCTAAAAGATATGGCATGTTTTAGTTGATAGTCTAAGTCTAGTTTTTATCGTGAATATTAGTCATTCAGTTGTGATCGAAATTCGTGTTTGTTTAAATGCCTTAAGTTCAAGAACAAAGTTATATATACATATAACTTGCGAGTATAATGATCGATGATCAATGTGCGATGGAAAATTATCAAGAATAAGTTGAGGTGTGTAGACGATGTGTTATGTTGTCAGTTTAAAAGAAAATGAATAAACCAATGTTGCAAAAATCGTGAATCGGTCCCGAGGCGGTCGAGGGCTGTGTAGCGATTTTTGGCCGATTAATCGCCGATTCCAAGGTCCAAGGCCGATTAATCGGCCGATTACCTTGTAATTCGCTCCAAGGTCCAAGGCCGTTCAGCTTGTAATCGCCGATTAATCGGCCTTGTAGGCCGATTTTTGCAACACTGGAATAAACGTATAGTTATATCGTTAAAAATTAATTATAGTTACGCGAATATTTATATCGTATATATAAGTTGAGATAAAAGTTTTATACTAAATATGTGTATTTATATATAAAAATATTAATATTATTTTTGTAAAATAATAATACAGAAAATCCCTTCAAGTTTTACAAATGTTACCTTTTTAACCTTAACGATATTAACTTTTCACCGTTAGTCCAAAGTTATATATATATTTACATTTCCGGTTCAAAAGTATCGATATTTACGTTTATTACTTCTAAGTTTTTAATAATTTACAGTTTATAACCCATAAATTCAGAATTTACAGTTTTGATCCTAAGTTTCCAAAATTTACACTTTTAGTCCTTTATTTATAAAATTTTGCAAATTTAGTCCAAATTTCACCAAATTAAAAGTTTAACATTTTTATTTTCTAAATAAGCTCTAAACATTCCTAATAGCTTATTGGACCAGCTTATTAACTTAAAATCACTTATTTTCATTAATTGGGCTTAACAAGTATACTTTTAAAGGCCCATTAACATTTTACGATCCAAAAGGTTTGGGGAAACATTGGGCTTACCTTAGTCCACATTTTTATGTTATAAAAACATTTCAAAAGAGTTTGTATGATCAGCTTATTGAATAAGCTTAAAAACAGCTTAGTGGGCTTTTAAGGCCCAAAGTTAACTTATTTAGTTTTATAGAAAACAGATTTGGTCGATTCAAAATGGGTCGTGCAAACAGCTTATACGAGCTTATGAGGTCGAGTAATAAAAAGATGTGGTCATGTGTCGAAATTTGTATCTACGAGGTCAAAGTATACGACCCAAATCAATTTCTGAAACAATTTACTTAGTCAAAATATTCTAAGTCTTTTTAACAAAGTTGAATGGGTCATGGTGACTTCTAAACGTGTTATGTTCGTTAAGTATACATTATTATCTAGTTCAAAGCTTTGTATATCTCGATTATTAGTATATTAAACATTTAGGAGGTTGAATAAAAAGTATATGTTACGTTCTTTATTTACGAGAGATTAAGACAAAGTGAATGTGCAAAATCAATATTAACGAAATGAAAAATATGATAAAGGTTTCTCCATGTTCTCACCTCACCTCTAGGGGTGGAGTAAGCTTGCACGTAGGGATCGAGTTGAAGAAGGCTAGCTGTGTGGTTCGATTCACGACCCAGCAAAGGTTCAAGACGCGCAAATGTGGTTCCTTGGGATCATTTCTATGCTTCGTACGTTGGGCAAATGGTTCGTCCCAAATCAACTCGAAATCTTCACGTATAACAGAATATGGTACGTTTTTGTGTGTGTGTTTACAACTGAGCTTGTATGGGAGGTTTTATAGATAGTCTAGTGAGTGCATACAAGCGGATATCACAAGAGATGGAGTGTTAGATCGAATGGTTTACATGTTGCCTCTCCTTGTACCCAATCGATATATCACAAGCAATGGAATGTGTAAGAGATAGATTCTGACATTCCTGACATTCTAAACTTCTAAAATTGGGTTTTGTAAGGATTGGGGAGCATGGGTGGTGATAAGAATAGTTGTGACACGTTTTGTAAGTTTTACACCAAGTGATTTTCATGGTTCATTTGGGTCGTATTTGAGGCAGTAAACGAGTGAGTGAGGTCACGAAGTTTGTCATTCTCGATTCTCAGTAACGAGATGAAACAGGTTGGGTAAAAATATTGGGATGTTGTTTGTCGAAATTGCAAGAAAATGAGGTGTTTTGGGTGCTTGGTTGCGACAGGCTACAAAGGGAAGAAACAAAGAAATTAAAAATCTCCCACGCTTGGCTTTGGCCTGGTGGGCTTGCTGGTTGTATTTCGGCCCAAACAAAAAGAAAAGAAAGAATAGTCCGTTTGGTGTGTTATTTGGTTTTAATTATGGCCCATAGGGTGCTGTGGGCCCACGTAGCGTGTTTCGGGTATCGTGTCGAGGTCCAAAAATATTAGTGGGTAATCTCGGGAATTTTCGTAGGCTCCGGAATTATATAAATATTGTACGGTAAATATACGAAACGTATATTTATAAAATATAAACGTTTAAAAAAAATATATTCGCAATATTAGACTATAATGGTTGTGTGTAAGCATCGTTCCTAGGTAAATGGTCAATCATAAATATCGTAGTGATCCACATAATATGTCATGCATATAAAAAAAATTGTTCCCCGTAAAAATGGTATTTAATTCATGTAGTATCCTTTTATTCAAAAATGATATTTACTAATCGTATGGGAAAATTACGGGAGGTTACATTATAGTACTTTAAGCTGTTTTTTAAACCCATGCACGGGTTAGAGAATAACATGAGTCGTTATTGAGTACCAATAGTTTAAAAAATAATATTTTTTCTTGATGTACTTATTTAATCTCATAAATTGGAATAACATAAGTCATTCGTATATGTCTAATCTCATGTATTCATTTCCATGTCGCAGTAATTCGTGCTTTTCTTTTTATATATATAATCCCGTGCAAATACATCGATTTAATATATACTAATAATAAATTTGTAAATAACAACATAGTGTTGTATTTTTTTCACAAAATATAAAGTATAGAAGGTAGTTATTAAAAAAATGAACGGATAAGCATACTTTATTTAAATTTAAAAACAAAGTTTCTATTAATTACCCTTCTTTTTTTCATTTTATTATTATTATTTTTTTAACAAAATTGACATATATGTTTTTTTACCACATTTTATAAATTAAAAGAAAATTTAATAGTTTCACCAAATTGAGCTTCAATTTTGATTTTTATTGGCTAATTATAATGCTCGATTTTGTAAAATGTTAAAATAGAGTAACTTGTATGGTCCATTTTTTTTTCAATAATATTGTTTTGACAAAATTGCTATGAAATGATATAATTCATATATAATACAAAAGGTTTTAAACATCTTAGGCTGGCGTAGTAGAGGGTCTCGACCGATGATCGATCGATAGGGCGATTGGTCGCCCTTATTGTGAGGTGTCGATCGCCGATCGATCGTTGCCATTTTGTGTGTGTGTGTGTTGGTCCTTTGCATGACCAAAATGAAATACACTACATTTCAAAAATTATTACCGTTTTATGATTGAGATGCATTTTAGTTGTAGTGTGTGTAAACGTTGAAGATGGAGAAGTTAAGTGATTTTTTTTAATTATTATTATTTTTTTTCTTTTTGGGTAAACGTGTTATGCTGTGACTGTTACGTTTAGAGTTTTTTTTTTTTTTTTTTTTTTTTTTTTTTTTTTTTAATTCTAGTTTTGTATATTTTTTTAAATGCTATTTGTAAATTTGGTTTTTTATAAAAGAAGGTAAAGAAAAAAAAACATGTAATGAAATTAAATTTGTTAGTTGATAAAAAAATAAAATGAAGATCGCCCTTACTCTGGCAAAAAATCGTCTGTAGGTCGCGTGAGAGAGAAAGCTGATGTGCCAGGTAAAATATAGGTCGCTGGTGGTCACTACTGCGTGCAGCCGTATGGGCATGATGGTAAAAATGAAAATTCGAACCATGGCATTCTGACATTAGTCGCTAACACTTTGATATTACGAAAAGACACTAAAAATTCAACTGTAATAATATTTAGCAAATACATTAAAAATTCAAAACATTATATACTTAGATATGTATAAAACCATAAATATTGATATATGTATATTGCCTCTTATAATAAAAGGGAGGTGATTTGTACAATCTCATATTTGATTGGGACACTCTAAACAGTGCATTAAGCAGTTGTACTGTAAATATAAAATGCTTTAATTGTTTGTACATTGAGTGTCCCAATCAATTTTTTGAGTGTGCCAATCAATTCTCATAATAAAAGGTCCTGTGTGATTGCACCAATTATACATGTTAATCGCCACCACCGGAAAAATTGTGACTGAGATTGAAATACCAACCTTCGTGTCATGCTAGATGCATGCCCCCCATTACTGAGTTACCATCCTCATTAATTTTAATAGTTGTATTTATCAATAAAACCTTCCAACTCTAAACCACTTTTGAACTAGCGGTATGTGAGTGAAATTATCAACTAAAAGATTGCAAGTTCAAGTCTAATAAATGCATTTAGGAGATATGTTTTACATAAATGTTCGAAATTTATCTTCCTACAAAAATATCTTAAGTCATGTAGAATTTACAACAAATTATTTAATACTCCGTACGAAGACAAAATAAATAAGCGAGATAACATTAGATTTATACAAAATTTCTAGTGCATATATTTTTTTTATAAAGGCAACATATATAGAACGGAACCAACAATGCAAAGTACAAAAGAAATGGCGGCACACCTTCTAACAAGACAATTAAAAGGCGAGCCCCAAAGAAACATAAACCGAAAATACAATACTACAAAAAAAACATACCACAAAGACCACTATATAACCTGACATAAAACCTTATCCAAACTCATGACCTGCACCTTTTACCAACTAATTTCTAGTGCATATTACCACAATATTGTACTTCCTTCCACTCTTTTTGTTCACCAACGAAAAAAAGCAATTTGATTAATGTAAATGAATGACTTTTTGTCTTTAATTTACTTATCTTTTTTATCTAACTATTTCTTCTTCTATTCGTATCTAGTTATCATTTTCCCATTCTTTTAGCCTTTTTCCAAAGCCGTTGACTATTTATCGTGATTACCTCGTCACCAAATACACGACATCTTGTAGCAGTTACCAATATGTGACTATAAAACAAGCCTTTTATAAATTTTTAATAATTAATTAAAGGTAATATAGAAAAAATCCATTTATTTATAAATGATGTTTAATGAAGGATGTTAGCATTAAAGAATTGTATAAAGAAGTGATGGTCATTCTCATAGTTAAAACACTTTGTGTCGTTTGTTAGAATAATATTTAGTTAAGATATTGGGCCATGAACATGGTAATTTAATATGTAAGAAGATAAGTTACATAAGCCTTAGTTGAATGATGTAAACCAAGCTCATGACAAAAGCCCATAGAAAGCCCATGGTGGCAACTTGTATGAAGTATAAATACCTCCAAATGGTCTCATTTGGAGGTGGTGCTTGAGTGTGTAATGTGTGTGTTTTTCTAATAGAAGCTCTTATCTTTCTCTCTCTACTTTTTCTCTCTAGATTACACATACTTCTCTCTAGTATCCATCATAAGATTAGTGATATAAGTTAGATCATCGATCCTACAAGTGGTATCAAGAATCTAGGGATAATATTAGGTTGTTTTAGATCGTTTTTTGTTGAAAAATCTCGTGTTTTGGGCTGTTTTTACGTCTTCTGTCGAGTAAGGGAGCGTATTTTTCGGGGTTTATCGAGTAAGGAACCTAGGTTATCAAGTAAGGATTAGTTTTATCGGCTAAGCATTGGTCTTATCCAGTTAGGTATCGAGTAAGCAAGGGCTTTATCGAGTAAGCAACGTTTTATCGGTTAAGGGTTTGTTTGATCGAGTAAGATCATTATTGGCGAGTTAGCCATTTTTTCCTTATCGTACATCGAGTAAGGATTTTCATTGGTTAATTCTAAACGAAACTCTACTTCGTTTAACTTTGGTTATCGAGTAAGCTAAGGAGTTATCGAGTAACGAAGGAGTTATCGAGAAAAGAAGGATTTATCGAGTAAGCTAAGGAATTATTAATGAGTATTAGTTATCGAGTAACAAAGCATATCGAGTAACCAAAACCCTTATCGAGTTAGAACCTTTATCGAGTAAGCAAACCTCATCGAGTTAAGAAGTTTTACCGAGTAACAGTTTATCGAGTTAAGTGTTTTATCGAGCAAGTATCTTATCGAGTTAGGTAATCTTATCGAGTAAGAGCTCTGAGTTTCGAGTAAGGTATTATCGAGTAAGGGTTCTGAGTTTCAAATAAGGTTTTTTCGAGTAAGTTTCTTCGAGTCAGTATTTCCGATTTAGGACCAAACTTCAAACGGTTATAACTTTTGAACCGTAACTCCGTTTTCAGCGAAATACCTGTCAAAACGACTGTGAGACCGAGGAGAATGACACGCTGAATCAATTTATCGATTCAGGCGAAGTTTCGAGGCCCAAAATCACTCCAGAGTGAAGTTATAGAGGTTTTAAGTTTTTAAACCAAACTTTCACCAAAACATCTAATCTACTACAACAACCTTTGTTATCTTAAAAGATCCTAAGATCAACTTTATCGCTTATACCTTCATCAATGTCTTTCTTCAATACATTCTTACTATCAATGGCCATGGACCCTCTTGTTCAATTCTTTGCTCCATATCCTACAACTGAGACGACGATGAATGAGGTTGAGCAAATATTGAATGAGACTGAGAAGCCGTTAACTGATAATGAACAAGACGTTGAAAATGAGCTACCAGATTACATGGGGATTCAGATAAGGCAGTATGCTGGAAATCCGATGGATCAGGTTGTAAGTCAGAATGTGGTCAATCAAAATGGGAATGATTGTTGTTTTATGACTTCGATTCAGAAACCTACATTTAAAACTCACAGTAGTGCTATTGGTAGAGATGTCAATGTCAATGCAATGACAAACGTACAAAAGATCCAGCACATGTTGATGTTAGCCAATAAAGAAAAGTCGGGAACACCATTGAATGCAGAGGAATACGGCTTCATGGTTGCAGCAGGTGCAGAGGACAATTCAGCTGATCTCAATGAAAACTGCAACTTTATGGCAAATCAGCAGGCATCTTCATCAAGCAGTGATTCTGATCATCCTCCTACTTATGACTCAGAACCACTTCATGAGGTACCAATGTATTGTAATGATGCTAATCCGTTTGCTCATGAGAAGCCACATTATGTGCCTCCCGAACCTAATTATGATACATATGTGGGGGAGCTAGTTAATAACAATGTTAAAAATGAAACTCCAGATATGGATCCTAATGGAGTTCAAGATGCATAAAATGGTGCTAATGATGAGGAAACCCGTGCTTTCTTTGAATCATTATTGAATAATTATAGCATTGAAATAGAGAAAGTGAAAAAGGTCAATCGTGAAGTTAAGGCCGCGAATGAGAAATTGACCACTGAGCTTGAGAGATACAAGGAAAATGGAAAAAACTTTCAAAGTGATAAAAAACGTGAGTCTGAATTTGAAATTGGTTATAAGAAGTTACTTGTTAAAGATAAGGAATTGCAAAACAAATTTGATACTCTTCAAATTACTTCAACAAAAACCATTAAATCTTTAAACCAAGAAATTTCTGATTTAACAAACCAGCTTTCAAAACAAAAATCAGCTTATACCAACCTTGAAAAAGAAAGAGATGAGTTGAAAAAGGACTTTGCAAAGAAAGAAGATAAACTTTTGGAAGAAATCATAGAGTCGGAACATATGATAGCAAAACTAAAAGACTTGTTGGTTAAAACGGGTCATTCGAGTCAAACAATTCGTATGATTACTAATCAAACTGTTCCGATTTACCATACAAAACACAAAATTGCTCTAGGTAACAAAACTCCTTGTAATTTCAAGAAAGCTCAGGAAGAACAGAATCCTTTGTTTAATGGAAATGTTTTGTTTACTAAGCATGATCCTCCTATTGTTCTTGAGATTATATGGAAACGATAGAACTGGCCGAACAGAGCATTAATAAAATGAAACAAAAGAATCCAGATTTGAAACCAATTGATTACAACAAACTGAACAAACTTTCTAGAATTACTTTTGTTCCACAAAAAGAAGCATATGAGATTTCCAAAAGTCCAGAGATTTCTAAACCATGTTTCTAAACCCGTAGCTGTTTCCAAATCTCTTTCAAAAATGGAACAGATGTCTTCAAGCAACATTTTTAACACAAGTGATGCAAGAAGATATCTTGATGATCTTAAAACAAGAATTGGACAACTTAAAACGTCTTTAGAATCTAAAATGAAATTAAATGAGATCAATTGGAATTCCATGGTTCATTTACAGTTAAAAAAGATTCTTGAAAGTGACTTCGCTCCTCAAATTAATAACATTCATGCTCGTGTTATTCATTTTGAGAATGCATTTTTGAAAGAAACAACTGACTTTGTTAAGGACCACAAATCCCTGATAAAGAAGGCAAATGAATCTTTTGAGCAGATAAATGTTTTGGAAAGGTTAAATGATTCTCTCTTAGAAGCTGTTATGTCTACTGATATTATGTTCATCATTTTACAAACATATTCTGTTGAAGACGATGAAAGACTCCGAGCCGAGACCTCCGCAATTGTTTCAAAATATGAAAATGCTCTTATTAAACTTGAAAAAGAAAACGTGTCATATTTTAAACAACTTGATCGGAAAAGCGAAGAATGCAAGTATGACAAATTGTCGTATGAGCGTGCCTTCAAAAACATGAAAGCGCAAAATGATCTTTTGAGGTCTCAGCTGGAAAGTCTAAAATGGAAGGGTTTGGATACTAAGTTTGCAAAACCATCGAATTCGGACAAACAAAAAATGTCGATTTCTCAACTTGCTCCAAAAGTAGAGGTGAAAAATGATTTGACAAAACCAGTCACCCCATAACCCTTGCCCAAGCAAAAAGAAATTGTAAAGATTGTTGAAAAGGCAAATGTTGTTGAGTAAAACACAAATGTGCTTACTTCTGGCCCTTCTAGGAATAGTACACCGAATGTAACCCCAAAAATGGTTAAGGAATCTGTTGGTTCTAATGACATGGTCCAAAGTTACCATCTAGAAGAAGCTAGGAAAAAGGCACAGATTCGTAACGATGGAATGTTAGGTACAAAACCTAAGGTGGTGAATTCTACAAGCCTTCAAGGCACTGCTAGTAGTAGTAAACCATTACCTAGGCGCTATCAACAAAAGACTAGGGATTGGCCTACATCTAAGAGTAGTTGCGCAGTAGAGAATGTTATGCACGTAGAATGCAACACTAAGAATTCTAATTTCTCTTCGAACAACAAGCTTCAAAATGACTGTAGTGACAAAGTTAAGGTTGCTGTTTTAAACAAGAATGCTGAATTTGTCTGTCATACATGTCAAAATGTGATTTTTCAGCTAATCATGATGCATGTATTGCTCAATTTTTCATGAAAGAAAAGTCAAGTACCAAGGCAGAATCCACTAAGACACCATATAGAAACAAAACCGTTGATACGAAGCCAGAGGCTAAGAAACCTAATAGGTGGATATCTACAGGATGTAGTTTTTCAAAGACTGAGAATTCCGCTGCATCTGATAAGAAAACTATGTCTAGATTTTCCCTTAGGTGGATTCCTACGTGAAAAGTTTTTAAAACCGTTGGTCTTAGATGGATTCCTACAGGGAAGATTTTTGATAGTTGCACAAAGACAAATGATAGTGAAAATCATCAGGATAAGGAAGTAGAAATCACTACAACCGTTGATAGTGAACACCCTCAATGTGAGGAAACATGTACTTCTAACACTGTTATTTGTGCAAATTCTTCTTCTGTGGATGCGGGTACGCGTAAAAGTGATGAGGGTTCATACACCAGATGTGGAAAAAGGGAATTTTATGCCAACATCGCATATGGAAATCCTTATCTTATTCCACTTTTATCTCCACTTTTACTTGTTCAAACTTAATTTTTTCTTTCGTCCATTATTTTTTTGTAAATATTTTTGAAAAACAAAATACAAAATTTGAAAAACCAACAAAAACAAAATATAAAAATAGAAAATTTCAAAAAATACAAAAACAATATAAAATTAAAAAATACAAAAATATTCTTCTCACGATATGTCTCTCGTATAATCGATATTCTGTACGTATCTAGAAATGCCATTCAACAATGATACGGACAAGTACAGATGCTTGAGGGGGAGTTCAGTAAAATGTTTTCTAAAACATGTCCTTTCTCTATTTTTCTTTAAAAAAATGGCTTTCGTATAATTCAGTACAAAACCCGGACCAACATAATGACTTCTTAGTATTTTAGCTAAGGACTCGTTCTTCAAAGAAAGGAAAGTGCTACGCCCAAATGATTTTCATCAACAAAGTGCTCTTATCCTAAAAATGGACACTGTTGTACGCCTCAGTGCGACATTCCTATTCAAACAAAGAGAAGTCTTTGTTTTTCAAAAACCTTGATGCACAATCCAACAAATCCGAAATATCTTACATTTTTAGTATTTTGCTCAAGAAGACTCCTTCCCTCTAAACTGTTTGTAAAAAGGTTAACATTCTCAAAACATATGCGAGTTTTGAGGGGGAGTATTTCAAAATCAAAATGTTCCGATTTCATGCAAAAACAAATCCGTCTATCTCTCCAAAAGCTTTTCTATTAATCAATTGGTATAAAAAATATCACGATATGCTATTTTTGAGGGGGAGATGACGTGATTAATATGAATGTGATCAAAATGTTTGAATATCGTGGCTGAATCTCGTGCGAGCTCGACTCAGAATTGACCCAAGAATTGACGAAGCTTAAATGTCAGTAATCAAAAAGACTTGTCCTAGACGGGTAATAATTTCAAGCTAGTCTAACTAGTGATGTAAGCGTGTCTCGAATAGGAGTTGTCTAAGTAGAATGTACCGTCTTGAGAAACTTTCCTTGAATATGACCAGGCTGGGTAATAACTTCAAGCTAGTCTGACTAGTGATGTAAGCGTGTCTCGAATCGGTCGTGTTCATTGAAAGTGGATCAATTCAAAAGTGCAAACTCCTCTCGCATATGAAAATTTCTTAAAATATACATGAGCACATGTGAAGGGGGAGTCCTTCAAAATGAAATCGAAACTCTCAAAGTGTTAACAAAATATGTTTCACGATCATAAACACTTTGAGAAGATTTTCAAATATTTGGTTCGATGGAAACAATAGGATAGTCATGAAGATATAAGGTGACTAAGGTTAGGAAAAATCGTCCTATGATCCGCCAGAGCCGGAGGGATCTACCCAAGGACAATTCCAGTAGAATAGAATTAGAAGTCCTTAGGTATGATTGAAAAAAGGAGTAAATAAGAAAGGAGAAAGAAGGGGTTGAAAAATTAAAAAGAAAAGCAAATGAAAGGGTGAAAAGAAATAGCCCTCCATATGTTCAACCTTAGGGCAGACACCGGGTTCAACTCATATGCTACTGGTTGTTACTAAGGTGACACCAGTATTGAAGACAATACGTCATGGACCCAGTGACGCACTGCACTTAACCTTCTAGCCACTCGGGTATCTCTCAAAAGATACTTGTTTCATTCTCACAGAGAACCCTACATAATCTATTGATTGCTCACTAAGAGTGTGTTGATATTGAAAAAGAGGTACTCTGCTCCACACCTCCGACGACCAAAATGTGAACTTATTGAGTCTAGAGCCCCGAGATTACATTAAAGATCTCTTAGGAACACTTAACATTTCTACATTGTTGGTTCTACATCAATGGACACCAGTTGTAAATTATCGAGTCCTACGCAGATCTTAGCAATCTGCCGAGAATGTTTATGAGAGAAGTTACTGATGTATTTCTCAATGATTGAACAGAAATCCTGCCAGGGTCAACATCAAACAGCCTTGACAGCAGGTCACTTCGGTAATCTCTTGTGGGTTACGCTTAGTGTTTGTGATGGTTCCAAAATGGTCTACATTCGTGGGGTGATCTCCAGCGACTCACCTAATCGTTGGTGTACTTCGGTATGTCAGTGTAAGCCCTTTTGGGGGTATCCGATTAGGAAAGACCTTGGTAAGGGTTAGAGAGAGTTTTCACACTATGCTGTTAACAATCTCTACTTCCGAACCTGTAAGTACCGGATGTTTTATTGCTAACTGTTTTCATGCAGCATCACATCACCTCCATGACGAAAGATTCCACATGCTCATACATGCAATTTGATGTCAATGAAAGTTCTCACAAAGACCAAAGCATATCAAAGTTCAAAGAAAGATTCTACGATACAAAAGGGAATCTACAAAGTAAAGAGACAAAGATCAAAGTGAAAGAACGGGAACAACAAATGTATGTATCTCAAAGACTAAAGACGTATGACCATGTTGGAATGGCGTATAACCTCCAAAGACAAAGACATGACGAAAGGCAGATAACTCCACCACAACAACAAAGAACAAAGAACGAAGAAAAGTCGTTTATCAAAGATCGCAAAGCATGAAGGAAGTCAAGAACAAAGACTAAAGACTATTCTACAACGACACACAAAGTTCAAGACAAAGAACACAGAAGACCTAATCACATGGAGCATCATTCGAATGACCACCCCTTAGGGGGAGATTGTTAGCATTAAAGAATTGTATAAATAAGTGATGGTCATTCTCATAGTTAAAACACTTTGTGTTGTTTGTTAGAATAATATTTAGTTAAGATATTCGGCCATGGACTTGGTAATTTAATATGTGAGAAGATAAGTTACATAAGCCTTAGTTAAATGATGTAAACCAAGCCCATGACAAAAGCCCATAGAAAGCCCATGGTGGCAACTTGTATGAAGTATGAATACCTCCAAATGGTCTCATTTGGAGGTGGTGCTTGAGTGTGTATTGTGTGTGGAAAACTAGAAGGGGGGTTGAATAGTTTTACGTTCTTTTTAAAAGTTTATTACCAAAATATTTTGTAGGTTATTAAAAACTTTCGATTCGATCTCAAGTGAATTCAAATGACAACCAATATAAGCAATTCTAATCAAGTAATGAAAGTATTGAAATGTAATGAAGAAAAGATAGAGTTAGAAAGATCAAACCACAACACGCGAATTTATAGTGGTTCGGCTACAAGGACACCTTCCTTGCCCTACTCCACTCCCCGAGTACCACACTCGAGAGTTTTCTTCATTATGTCAACAAACTCCTTATGGTGGAGAAACCTTACACACCTTGGCTTACACGAGTTAACGACACTAAGCTAAATGTCGAGTTCTAATCGTAGCTAGAACCAATCTCACGACTTCTTCAAGGCTTCACACCTTCTTCACAACTTCACAACTTCTTCAAGGCTTCACACCTTCTTCACACCTTCACAACTTCACACCTTCTTCTAAGCACAACTAATTCACAACTACTAAACTACTTTACAACACACCTAGTTTTTACAATCAACAAATTTACACAACACTTTTACAAATATCTACCACAACTACAATATGAAACTAGCTATTCACAACACTACTACAATTAGATGGATGTAGAGGAGTGTTCTTCTTCTTGCACTTGAATGGATGAAGCTTTGGATCACTTGGAAACAAAGACTTATGAATTACATGATCAAAAGATTTTAGATCTAGAAATGGGAGTTGGATCAGAAAGTTTATAGTGCAAAAAGGTGAGGAAAATGTGTGAAATGATCCAATATTTATAGGGCTAGATTTTACTATTCGGGAGCGTGCCGGTCCCCTTAATTAGAGGCCGGTCCCCTTAATCATTAAGGGGGCCGCCTAGTAAAATTAAGGGGGCCGCCCTCCTGAACGTTGGAAAAGTTTTTCTGGATAAAATTTTCCCTTTTTGGTAGGAAATTTGAAATCATATCTTTGTGGTTTAATATAGCATTACCAAAAATGATTTACAAATATATATAAAATGTTTATATCATTTTATAAGATGTTATGTCTTAAGACAAAATTTCCTTTGATCATGTAATGCATAAGATGCTTAGTTTATGCATACCTTAAGTGATGTTAGATGTAGAAGTAAATATTTGTTACCAAATACTTGTTTACTTCTTAATCTTGACTTAATTTGGTTTAAGTTTTGTGATTATCAAAACATAGGTTTATTGAGAGATATTAATAACTTTTTAAGTATTATTTATATCAACAATCTCCCCCTTTTTGATGATTACAAAACTTAAACTCATTAACTCAAAAATTAATTTTTAAACAAGTATTTTAGTGAGTTTATATTTACTTCTCCCCCTTTTTGTAGAATCAAAAAGGTTTTGCCAACAATCTTCAAACGTGAAAAATTGACGGGTAGAAACTCCCCCTTGATGTGTACTCCCCCTCGTTTGGGGGCACCAAGAGAACGAGCTATGGAATGCTTTGCAAAAAAAAATATTAGAAGCACAAGTATATGCATGCAAACATGTATAAGGTGAAAAAAAATAAAGCATGTTTGAAAAGAAAGCATTCATATTAAATAAGTGGTTGTGTCAAGACACAACATACAACTAGCAATTTGAATTACAAGTAGAAAAGCTAGTTTACAAATAAGCAACTAGGAAAATACATCATCATGCAAAAAGTACATGGTCTTCATAGAGCTTGCAAGAAAAAGGGTGGTAGAGGTTTTATTTATTAAGCATATGAGATGCTTAATTAGGAGAGCATGATGGTGATGGTGAGGGAATGGATGAGAATTGTGGTGGAGGAATTATTGGAGAGGATGGTGGAGTTGGTGGTGGTGGTGGGTTGGTAAGCAAATGTTCAATATATGAAAACATATATTGAATTTCATCTCTAAGGCCAAAGATGACCGTGCGGTTGTGGATGCAACAAAGACAAGTATCCCCATGGGATTCAAGTAGCTTCTAAGGCACGGGATTGGCAAAGAATGGTGGTGTAATTAGTGGAGATGAGAGATGAGCATCAAGTGGTGTTATTGGTGAAAGTGAGATGGTAAGATGGGTGGACATGGGTTCTTGTGTAGGAGGTGGTGATGATACTTATGGTGACAAGTGTGAGTTGATGTAGTCATTGATTGATGAGGTTGAGGGTACGGAGGATGAGGAAGTTCCATGAGTGGAAGGTGTTTTAGATGGTGCATTGGGTGCACTTGGGGATGAGCATTTGGGTGGAGGTGATGGTGTTTTGTTGTCTTCATTTGTTAAGTCAATGAAGAGTTGTTTTGGGGGGATGACCACAAGTTTTTGCTTCTTGGAGGCTTTGGAGTGTGAGGTGCTTGGTGGAGTCATGATTATTTAGATGGTGAATGATGAGATGAAGAATGGTGATTGTGGAGGGATTTTATAGTATGGAAATGGTTGATTTAGGTATGTATTTGAAATGGTTGAATGAGATTCTAAAATCAGTTGGGTTAAAATGGGAAATGGTAGCTGAAACTAGAGAAAGGGTTCACAAGATGCAAAAGAAAACAGTGAATCCAGTTCCAGATGGCCGGTCCCCTTAATTGTATGCCGGCCCCCTTAATAATTAAGGGGACCGCCTAGGGAATTAAGGGGGCCGCCCATCTGGTGTTTTCCCAGACGACCAGAAACCCAAAATTTGCAAAATTTGGTGATTTTTCAAGTGTGTTTTTCCAGCAAGCTCTATTAGAAGTACATACTCTAGGAATGATGATATATAAACATATATATATATATATATATATATATATATATATATATATATATATATATATATATATATATATATATATATATATATATATATATATATATATATATAATCAAATTTTGCATGCAAATTAACATATTATAATCCATTTTGAAAAGAAGCATGGCATAACATTAATATGGAAGCATGATAATAATAAAAGTCTAAACATCATTCCAAATAACACAAGTATTTCCGAATAAATCGGACAAATAGCAAACCATACAAATGTCTAATAGAACCAAATCATAACAAGTAGCAATATGTCAATATCTCCTACTTCTTCTTCTTTCCAAGCATCTTCCTAAACATTTTCCCAACGGATTTGAAACCCCCTCGAAGTTCTTCATGCATTTGTTGTTGACGATTGATGATAGACGTTTGACGAGTGAAGAGAAGCTCATCGGTACGTTCATGAGGAAGAGAAATTTGATACTCGGTATCATCAATATCGGAAAGATCTTCAACAAAGGTCGTGGGGGATGGAGTACTAACACTTGAGGTGTCTTCCTCCTCATCATCATCGTCATCACGATGAGATGTAGAACCACGAGGCCTAGAGTACAAAGGAACACGAGATTTTCCTTTGTCACTACGAGGACGGCGAGTACGAACAAGAGTGAGTTGGTTCAAGGTAGGAAGGATGTGAACATAGTAATCTCTTTGAAGATGAGGGTAATATTCCATCACATAACGATAAAGTCGTGTGAGAAACATACCGTAAGGAAGATTTGCATTTGGGGTGTTTTTGGCGGACATGATTCGATGAATGAAAAGATAAGCCAAATTGTATTGCTCTTCAGCAATAACACAATAAAGCATGTGGGCAATGCTTGCCGTGACATGATCACGGTGACCACCAGTACCAAACGCATTCTCTCGAATGAGTTCTTCCCACTTCTTCATATCTTGGCTTAGCTCTTTGAGGAGGATTTGATTGGCATGAATATCGACATTCTTCGACTTGATTACTCGACTAGTCGTACGACGTTCTAGTTCAAGCATTCGACGAATGTCTTCAGGACTCGGAATCTCAGAATAGTAGGGGCCATCCTGAGGACGATTTCTTTCAAGAGAGGAAGATCCCATTCATTTGAGAAAATGGCTTGGCCGTTGTATGGGATTCGAAGAATTTGACCAAATTGAGCAAGAGTAAGAGTGATGAATTGATTTTGAATCATGAAGGAAATGAGGATGTTGCCATAGGGATCGGTTTGCACCGTCACTTGGCTATAGAAGTCGAGGATAAAAAGAGGAATGATAGGTTCGTTGATTTGGAAAAGACATTCAAAACGAATATTGGAGAACATTCGTTCGGTGTCATCAGATTCATAGAAAGATGAATCGACAATTCTTCCTTCGTGAATGTTTCTATTTTCAATAGGACGATAGAAACATGCAACTGAAGGAGACATGCCGGGAGTAGAAGAGACTTTTGGAATGTATTGTTTGGTTTTGGAGACATCACCAACCGTGGTCTTAGGCATTTTCACCTAAACAATATAACAACAAAAATAGAATTAATATAAAAACAACTATCATGCATATGTTATATATATATTTATATAATTATATGCACTATATGTGGAACGAAATTCTACTTCGACAAAAAAAAATCAATGAAGTAGTTTCATAATGTTCCTTTTATTTTGATTTTAAACTCGTTTAGAATGTATAATATCAAAGAGTATGATATCATAATTCATTTCGAAATAAGGCTAGATATATATTAGATTATATATCTTCCATTTTATAAGAGTTTGACACAACATAAGCTCATTTAAAAGATTAAAATCCGAATTTTAGTTTTCAAAAATATCATTTTCGAGATAAACCAAACGCTCCCTTAACTAGATAAAAACATCCTAAAACATCAATATATATATATATATTGATTATATATCTTGATGACGTCTATTGATTTTAGTAGTATTAACAAGTTTTATGAACAAGTTTTAAGTTTCAAATAACTACATATAGTTATAGTTTGTTCATGAACCAAACGCCCATGTTGTCTTCATGAACCATTTTCTAATAAATTGAAAAGTATGTTTTGATTGTTTAGGACTATAAAACAATGTAATGTAGTAAGTTTTAAGTGGTTTTTGAGAGTTATATCAACAATGTGCCTCTTGAAAAATAAAATTTAACAAGGGTTTATGGGCGATTAATGATTTTGACAAAATGATATGTTATACTAAATTTGAGTTGCAATTTATCATTCTAATCCTATGGGAAGCATTTGGTAGTTCAATTTCTAGTTTCTATTGCACTTAAATTCGAATTAAAATAAATTTTAATAAAATGCATAATAATTGATTAGACACCAAATCGAATGAAATGTGATGAAATGCATGTTGGAAAACTTACAAAAGATGTTGTTATATGTTTGGTTGATGTTTGCCCCTTGCGAAACAACCCCGGATTGGTGATATGATGGAGGATTTTGATGTTTTTGGGTGTTTTGGTTCGTACTCAGCAGCAGTGGGGAAGAACAAATGAGTAAATGGAGTGTTTGGGAATGGAATTAAAGAGGAGAAACGGATTTAGAAGTGTCAGATGGCCGGTCCCCTTAAACATTAAGGGGACCGCCCTCGATAACAAGCCGGCCCCCTTAATTATTAAGGGGGCCGCCTTTGAAATTTTCCAAATTTCGCGGAATTAGTTTCTGGAACAAAAATATTTATACGTATATAATTAGATTTATAATATATCAAAAATACGTAAACGTTTATTGGCACGATGATAAAATTCTTAACAATTTTTAATTACCGTTTCGATAATTAAAATATACCTTTGACAATTTTGGATAAAATGATCAAAGTGTTAAGTTGATGAAGGGTTTGAGGTGTGTTCGGGAATATGTGAATAAGTGTGTATATATATATATATATATATATATATATATATATATATATATATATATATATATATATATATGTATGTATAAAAGTATAAGTGTGAGTGAAAAATGGGTTGATGTAAATGGGTTGAAAGATAGTAGCGGAGATAGGATAACGTCGGCGAGAGGAGTTTGTTTCATCCATAGTGCTTGCATGCGAAGGCGTTCTTGCATGATAAAAGTCCACATTGACTCATATCCCTTAATCATCATGAGTCTCCTAAAAGAGGACTTAATAGACTAACGCGAGGGGGGAAGGAAAGGGTTCGATAAAGAACAATTTCCTGGAGTTCTAGAAAGTCAACTAATGACGTATCTAGGTTATGCGCAAGCAATTATATATATATATATATATATATATATATATATATATATATATATATATATATATATATATATATATATATATATTATATGTATTAAGTATAAGAGTATATATATGATCGAACAAGTAGAGAGAAGAAAGCAAACTATATCTATACAAACAATGTAATCAACTAAAGCATATTTATCTAAGCATGGCAATGAGTTATGAAAGAATGGCGTACCCGGTGGTCTTCAAAAAAAATCTTCAAAATCATCAATATGACATATAGACTTTGAAAAAGTCTATGTTGAGATAAACTTCAAGATTGCTTCAAGGAAAGTTCATCTGGCCATTCGATCCCCATTGTCTCTTTGGTCCAAAGTTTTTTGGTCCAAACATGTTTAACATTTGACTAGGATGCATGAAAGGTGGTAGTATACCCTAAGGATTGTAGCTTTGTTGGTAGTTCCACATTTGATTACTATTGTTATTATAGTTTTGCCAATTTTGGTTTCTTCTTGGTTGAGGTGTTTTAGACCTAGGTTTAGAATTATTTGATTTTCTAGGTGGTGGTGTTTTAGATCTTGTCTTAGATTTAGAAGATCCTACCTCGTTTTTTAAAGACGGTTTATAAAAAGCTTTTACTTCTTCATTGTTGGCAAGAGGTATTTTTCTATCATTTACAAGTATATACTTAGGATTAGATTTTAGAGGTTTTTGTTCGTTAGGTTCATTTTCGAATTTGACATTTTTAATCTCGCTTGTTGAAGCTTCATTTGAGTTAAATCCTAAACCGGTTTTATCTCCGGATGTTCTTTGAACACTTATTATTTTATTAAGTGAGCGACTACTATTTTCAAATTTATTAAGTTTGCGAATTTCTTCCCTAAGTATTTCGTTTTCATCTTTAAGCATTTGACATGACTTGCATTCTTCAAAAATTTCTTTACCTTTTTCAAGTTGATGTATTTTAATTTTTAGTTCAAGTACTTCATTTTCCAATTGATTGTTTATGTATTTTAGTGATTTGTTTTTAGCCATTACTAGTTGTCCTAATTTGCATAGCCTATTATATTCATTATCTAGATCTTTTTCATCTAATGATAAACTTTCATCACTAAAATATTCGGTTTCGGAACGTACCTCATTTGATGTATTCGCCATAAGACACTTTTCTTCTTTTGTCGTTTCTTTCTCATCTTCGTCACTATCACTCTAAGCACCTCCAACAAAGGCTCTTTGATTTTGATCTCTTGTCATCATTGGACATTTTCCGATGAGGTGATTTGGATCACCACACTTGAAACACTTTCTTTCAATCTTGTTGTTCTTGTCATCTTTACTCTTTTGAAATGTTTTCTTTTCATCATACGGTTGTCTTACGAATCTTCCTCGCCTTTTGAAGAATTTCTTGAAATCTCTTACGGCCATGGCGTATTCTTCGTCATCACTTTCGGAAGATGAGCTATCTTCGATACTAGATTCCTTTCTAGCTTTCAAGGCGATTGACTTGCTTTGCTCTCGTTTTTCTTCGACCATTTCGGAGTCCTTCTTAATGATGACTTCGTAAACTTTTAGATTTCCAATTAATTCATCAAGTTACAATGTTGACAAATTCTTCGATTCTTCAATAGCCGTCACTTTAGCTCGCCATTTTGGATGTAGAGCCCTAAGAAACTTCCTAACAAAATTCTTACTAGAAAAATTCTCATCAAGCGCTTTTAAACTTGTGATGATAGTGTTAAATCTAGCAAAAGCATTATCAATTGATTCCTCTTCCGGAATCGTGAATTGCTCATATTGTTGAACAAGTAGATCTATCTTATTATCTTTGACTTGACTATTACCTTGGTGAGTTATTAGTAAAGAGTTCCAAATTTCTTTTGCGGTTTCACACATAAAGATCCTTTCGTACTCTTTACATGGTAGCGCATTATAAATAACCATTTTTGCTTCATTATTTTTAGCACATTTTCTTTTTAAATCATCATTTTGTTTTTCAAAAGGTACGATTTCATTTTTCTTAGTTTCCGGGTTATTTTGAATAGGTAAAAAATCACCGTTAGTAATAACATGCCAAAAATCTAGATCTTTTGACTTCACATAAGTTTCGAATCGATTTTTCCAATAAAAAAATCCATCACTTTTAAATAATGGTGGTCTTTGCATAGATTGCCCTTCTAAATATTTTTCAGATTCCATAGATCGTTACAAGTTTTAAAATACAATATATTTTAAAGATCTTGCTAGACGTGGCTCTGATACCAATTGTGGAAAACTAGAAGGGGGGTTGAATAGTTTTACGTTCTTTTTAAAAGTTTATTACCAAAATATTTTGTAGGTTATTAAAAACTTTCGATTCGATCTCAAGTGAATTCAAATGACAACCAATATAAGCAATTCTAATCAAGTAATGAAAGTATTGAAATGTAATGAAGAAAAGATAGAGTTAGAAAGAACAAACCACAACACGCGAATTTATAGTGGTTCGGCTACAAGGACACCTTCCTTGCCCTACTCCACTCCCCGAGTACCATACTCGAGAGTTTTCTTCACTATGTCAACAAACTCCTTATGGTGGAGAAACCTTACACACCTTGGCTTACACGAGTTAACGACACTAAGCTAAATGTTGAGTTCTAATCGTAGCTAGAACCAATCTCACGACTTCTTCAAGGCTTCACACCTTCTTCACAACTTCACAACTTCTTCAAGGCTTCACACCTTCACAACTTTACACCTTCTTCTAAGCACAACTAATTCACAACTACTAAACTACTTTACAACACACCTAGTTTCTACAATCAACAAATTTACACAACACTTTTACAAATATCTACCACAACTACAATATGAAACTAGCTATTCACAACACTACTACAATTAGATGGATGTAGAGGAGTGTTCTTCTTCTTGCACTTGAATGGATGAAGCTTTGGATCACTTGGAAACAAAGACTTATGAATTATATGATCAAAAGATTTTAGATCTAGAAATGGAGGTTGGATCAGAAAGTTTATAGTGCAAAAAGGTGAGGAAAATGTGTGAAATGATCTAATATTTATAAGGCCAGATTTTACTGTTCGGGAGCGTGCCGGTCCCCTTAATTAGAGGCCGGTCCCCTTAATCATTAAGGGGGCCGCCTAGTAAAATTAAGGGGGCCGCCCTCCTGAACGTTGGAAAAGTTTTTCTAGATAAAATTTGCCCTTTTTGGTAGGAAATTTGAAATCATATCTTTGTGGTTTAATATAGCATTCCCAAAAATGATTTACAAATATATATAAAATGTTTATATCATTTTATAAGATGTTATGTCTTAAGACAAAATTTCCTTTGATCATGTAATGCATAAGATGCTTAGTTTATGCATACCTTAAGTGATGTTAGATGTAGAAGCAAATATTTGTTACCAAATACTTGTTTACTTCTTAATCTTGACTTAGTTTGATTTAAGTTTTGTGATTATCAAAACATTGGTTTATTGAGAGATATTAATAACCTTTTTAAGCATTATTTATATCAACATTGTGTTTGTTTTTCTAATAGAAGCTCTTATCTTTATCTCTCTACTTTCTCTCTCTAGATTACACATACTTCTCTCTAGTATCCATCATAAGAGATTAGTGATATAAGTTAGATCATCGATCCTACAAAGGATGACGATGTCTTTGTTTCACCCGTATCCTGATGAGGTATCATTTATGTAAATATTATGCTATCTAAATATAAGTTATGTGTTATAGATTAAGTAATAACTTAATGTGTGGCCAAAATAGGAAGAATGAGACTTAGATGGACTACAATTGCCAAATGACCAAAGTTAATCCTACACATGATTAAATATCTAGCTCCTAGAATTGTCTGGAAAGATTGAGTGAGTTCATATGTGTCGACATTTTGAGGAGAAAAAGAAGGGAAGACCAAAATCATCATTTTAACTCATTTTGATTATTTAGGAGTGATCAAGAACCATTAGAGACTCCTTAATGGTAGTGTCTTCATCAAGTAAGTAATTTCCCCAATTGAGAAATTAGGGTTCTTGACATGAAATTGGGTATTATTGATAAAGGTTGCAAATTAATGATTCTCTTAGTTAATTAGTTGCTAATTAAGGTTAATTTTGAAATAGGAATCATTATAGAAGCCCAACGCAAGCCAAGTAGGAAGCTAGTAGGAAATTAAGGTAAGTATATGAGTATAACTTGTTAATTTTATGATGTTAATGTTGTGATTGTGTTAATGTGATTGTTATGGAGCTTGTGAATGTATGTTAGCTTGGATCCAATGCTAAATGTGTTAATGTTACATAATTACTTGCTTGGTCAAGGTGAGTAATAATCCCATTTTATGCTCCTTGTTAATGTTATGATCGGCGTTAATTACCAATCTCATATAAATGTGATGTTGGTTATATCTTATATACTTACTAATCGTTTTCGCTTACGGTTATAGTTAATGTCAATTTTGTAGGCACAAGTGGAGGAGCCAAAGGTAAGGGATTAGCCTAGTCGTAGCCTTGGAAGGAAGTATTAGTGTAGTTGTAAAAGGTAACTAGAAGACCGTAATCTTTTGGACCAAGTGTGTTGAAGTTGGAAGCCCCGAAGTGTCCTTTCGTGTTTTGGTATATTTCAATCCATGTGGTCATTTTGCTATTTAACTGTCTTGTTGTCATCCATGGTCTTTAGTCATGATAGGTCATGGGTCAAGTTTATGTAAATGTCAATAAGTCTTAATGTATGTGTTTATGGTGGTAATTAGGATGGTGATTGGCGAATAGCCAATCTCACCCATTTTGGAAAGATATGGGTCAAGACTTTGTACCATCAACTTTGCAATATAATTGAAATGTTAAGTAAAGTGTGTTTTAAGTGGTTACATAGTTGTTATGTGTATTGGGTAAAAAGTGGGTATTGTTAATGAGTTTTAAGGGGGTGTTTGGCATAAGCGGGTTCACACCCATTTTGGAGTGTGAACGGGTCACGAGTTTATGAGTTAACTTTAGTAGGTTAAGTTATGGATGTTGGTTAAGTATGGTGGGTAAATGAAGTGTTTTAAGTGATTTGGAGCGTCAATGAGTTGAAATGGGTTTTATGCATAACCCGTCTATTTTTAAAAGTACTATTCCGAAGTGTCTAACGGTGAATGTTTTTACATTAACATGAGCCCAATGATGTATTAATAAATCCTGGAAGTTTTAGTGTCTTTTCGAGTAATAGAAGTCATTTTACTGAAAACGGGTAAAAAGTGTACAAAAAGGGGATATGCAGAAAAATGAGTGTTTGGGACAAGGTCGTTTTAACCCATTTTGGGTCGAGTGAGTCCAGGAATTTGGAAAAACATTAAATATGATATATATTAGTCTAATGTGGATTATATATGCGTAAATTTAGGTCTAAAGTGTCGATTTTATGTTTAAAAGTGTACGGGTCATTTTGAGAAGGTATAGTGCACTTTAGGGGTCCATAGTGCGTCGGAAGTGTTTCAGTGCACCTTAGGGGTCCATAGTGTGTCGGAAGTTTTTCAGTGCACCTTAGGGGTCCATAGTGCACCGAAGGTGTTATAGTGCACTTTAGGGGCCTTCAGCGCATAAGACGGGTTATTGCAGTTCGGTCGGTTTCGGCCCTGTAAAAAAAATCGTGTCGTTTTTGGGGCGTTACAACTTGGTATCAGAGCTTTGGTCTAAGAGATTTAGGATTTCACTTTAGGATTTCCTAGACTTAGGCCTTGTAGAGACGCGTTTAGCACTAGTGTTTGTTATTTGTGTATTGTTTTGGTGATTTTGAGGACACATATGTTAAGTATATTTATGACTACGCCTGGCCACCGTAGTGATAAAAATATAGTACCTATGTGGAATTGAAATCATTAGAACTATACATGGGTGGCAAGCTTTAGGATGATAAGAGTAAGAATATATGATAAATTTCATTCACGCATCAACGATATATATAACTTTGTCTGATAATGTGAATTGTTAAATTTCAGTAAGAAGAAAAGATGGATACCCCTCACCCGAAAGAAGCCACAAAATCCACGGCTTCCAAACATGCCGATTCCTCGGAGAGTGATGGGGGTAACAATGGTAAAGGTTATGAGAGTTCTTCTTCCTCTAAATCTGAGGATATTAACTTTAGAGGTTTCTCGGAGGAGGAAATAAAGACCTTGGATGCTATGCTGGTGAAAAGGGTAGGAAAAGCTATTAAACAAACGATGCCTTATTATATCAAGAAAACAACACAAATCTTTGTGGGTTAATGCAAGAGGAGTTTAAAGAACTCAAGAAAGAATGCGGATTCACAAAAGAACCCAAGGGTGATAAAGCTACTTACCGTGACTTCACAGCTTGTGATGTACCAAAGTTTACGGGGGTTCTTGATCCGATTGTTAGCAAGAGGTGGCTTACCGCGGTTGAAGGTGCTTTGTTCAATTCTTATATATATGTTATTATGCAATCTTACTTAGCTAACATGTAATGGTGAGATTGAAAAATGTGTATTATGTCATCTTTTTCTCCCCTTATATATACAAATTGCGGATTTTATGGTATACAACGGTATAAATTGATAAATTTGCTCAATATCCATGATCATTTATGTTGTAAGATTAACAAAAGAGTATGCCTATAAAATATTGGTTATCTGTGAAAATAATTGTTTATTAACAGTATAATCGTTTTGAAATTAAAAACTCAAGTGAATAATTGCTAAGGTTTTCTTTGTTTTTTAATAAAGTAATATAATTGCTAAATGGAATATGCAATATACTAAATATATATACGTACGTAATATGTAATGTGTAGTATGAAATGTCTATCATTTAATGCATCGTATGTATAATATTTAATACTAGTTTGTTACATGTAAAGCTAGAATTTTATAAAAAGAATTGAATTCGGACAAGTATTCAAAAAAGAAGGACAACATAATCAAGAAATCGCTAAGAGCACAAAGTGAGGTCCCGAGCCATAGGCTCGTTTTTATAGTAAAAAGTGTTTTCTCGTCATATGTTCACTCTATAACTCATAACCTATAACTCAGTTCAAAAAACCCTCGCTCATCACTCAAGTTATTAAACACCATTTTATGCCCACTCATTTATTCAAGTAATACACAAATTACATATAAATCAAATTTTATATAATTTAGGACCTACAATGCTAACCAACAAGGACTAACAACATAAGAAACTAAGAATTATGGACTAAAAATAAAATAGTAGAATCTATAGCGTTAAAAACAAAATGAAAGTATATCTTCGTCTTCATGCTTTCTTCTTCCTCACCTAGTCGCCTGCAACAAAAAAAGGAAAAAAAAAATACAAAACACATACATCTAACACCGAAACTTCTCAGTCACACATAAAAAACTTGTTAATACAGAAAATCCTAAGAACATTATTTCTATTTAATGATCTTCTAACTTTAAATAAAGAAAAATATAAAACATATTAAGTACGAGTTTACATAAATAAGTTTTATACTTAAGTTTTTCATTTGATGAACATCACTAAGGTATGAATATGGTATATTATAACTTGTATAATGATCAAATAATATTTTTGCCATGCATCATATAGTTTACACTTAAATCATTTAAGAAAAACATTGCATAAACTTTCACTAGTTTACTTACACTTATATAAAAATGTTTTATATAATTACTCGTGCTAATAAGACAAAAACACTAACTAGTTAGAACCTTCCCATTTGGGAATGAGATCAATGTAATCATTTGCATATCATTCAAATCTTTCTATTTTAGTGAATAAATAGATTGCATCTAGAAGTGATCTGTCATTTTCGGACAAAATCAAACATGATCACTTTTAAAGAATATTTTAAGAACTATTTTTGGTACATTCCATGCATAACAATCTTATGAAGATTCGAAATCAAGTAAGATTGCATAATGAAAAAACGGAATTTCATTTCTTGCTCAGTAGAGGTACGAACCCCTGTAAGATTCCCTCTTTAAGGGGTCATGGTTACTTGATGCCTGACGTTTTCCTATAAAATCAAGCCCCTTGCACACATTGTTCCTCACCCATTTCCATCATCTCAATTGAATACATTCTTTCAGTTATACATTCTTTCTTTGATCATTATCTTTTTTGATATCCATTTAAATGATTCATCCAATTAGCTATCTTGTCAAGCAAAGGGAAGAACACTGGAAGAACTCTCAAGTCACATGTGTTGTAGTCATTAGAACTTGCTAATAATCTTGTTATATCACCATACCATACTATCATGTTCAAAAGTTTATAATCACCACTATACTTCAAAATAGAGTGTTACGTTAGTATTTTAGTCCTCAAAATGCAAAGAGATAAAGGTTGGTTCTACCTCGACTAGGACTCGATGTCTAGCTTAGTATCGGTAAAGATTATGAGCGACGTTGTATGGTTTTCTCCGTTAAGAAGGCAGCTTGTTGACATAGTTAAAGGATACTATCGGGTTAGATACTTGGGGAGTAGAGTAGGGCGAGGAAGGAAGCTTTGTTACCGAACCACTGTAAATACTCGTGTCTTGGTTTGATCTTTTCATTACTTACTTGGTGTTATGCACATATATTTACATATTTTTGTGTGGTTGTTATTATTCATTGCCATCGTTTGAATTTACATAAAGTTTCAAAACTATAAATTTTAAAACTGTAAAAACTACATCCCCCTTCTAGTTATAGACAATTGGCATCAAGAGCAATGTTAACAAAGTTTTTAACATAAATTATATTTTAAAACTTAAATAGATCTATGGCTTTTGAAACCTACAAAGAAGGACAATCTATGCAAAGACCAGCACTATTTAAAGTGATGGTTTCATTTGTTGGAAAAATAGATTTGAAACTTATGTGAAGTCAAAAGACATTGACCTATGGCATATCATGACCGAGGGTGACTTTCAACCCATTGCTAGAAACATTGCTACACAAAGAATCCCTTATGAGTATGAAGGTGATGAAATGAAGAAAAAGATGACTAAAAATAATGAGGCTAATATGATGCTTTATAATGCTTTCCTTAAAAAGGAATATGAAAGAATTTTATGTGTAAAACGGAAAAAGAAATTTGAAACACCCTCATTATCATTCATCAAGGCAATTCACAAGTAAAGGATAAGAAAAATCTTCTAATTCAATAATATGAAGAATCTTATAGCATTGAAGATGAAAGCATTGATAGTGGTTATGATAGATTTAATACTATCATTACTACTTTAAAAGCACTTGATGAAAGTTATTGTATTAAGAACTATTGTAGGAAATTTTTAGGGCTTTTCATCCTAAGTGGAGGGCAAAGGTGAAAACGATGAAAGAATCAAAGTATTTATCATCACTTTCTTTAGACGAACTCATTGGGAATCTCAAAGTTCACTAAGTGGTGATGAAAAAGGATTCGGAAATCATCAAGAACAAAAGGGAGAAAGTGAAGTCCCTCGCACATAAAGCAAAACACACTAAGCAAGAATCAAGTGATGATGAAAGCTCATCCACCGTGTTGGACCCTTTGTAACGTGTCATAACTTAATAACTTAGTTAAACAATGTTCCATGAAAACATATGGACATGCATAAATAGTCAAGATAAACAATAAGTAAAGCAGTTTAAAGCACGAGACACAAAGTTTAATTTTCAACGTTTAAAATTCTTATTTGAATGAATCAAAGAATTTGACAAGGTTTGCTTGCGGAATAGGAAACCTAGTTGAATGACAATGTGTAATGATCTCCTCTCAAACTTAAACACAAATCTAAGTTGGTGTTTAAGTACCAACTATTCTTACTGGTTGAATGTGTTGGGTCAATTCTAGGGCTGAGCATCGCAGACCCAAAACCGACCGAGACCGAGATGACCGACCGAAAATTGACCGAACCGAAGGACCAGCGGTCCGGTCTCGGTCCAGAATTTTTTCTTATTTCGGTCTCGTTCCGGTCCGGTCCAATCCGGTGTACAAACCGACCATTTTGCCTTCTTGGACGAGAGCGACCTAAGGATCGGACCGGACCGGAACAAACACATTCGGTCCGGTCCTCGGTCTATGTTTTAGGCTATTTTGGTCTTGGTCTTGGTCGGTCCGGTTCGGTCTTAGACCGATGCTCAACCCTAGTCAATTCAGTACCTATTTGCCCCTTGATGCGTGGGAATTGCACCAGGCTTTACCTCTCGAGGGATCTCGAGAAGCTTACAACCCCCACCAGGCAGTGTACATGATCGTTGTAGTATAGTATAGTGACAAGTACCGGGGGATTGATCGTTCAACTCAGGAATAGTGTCGTTAGGATTGAAATTAATCTAACTAGGTCTAAAGGTGAAGGATGATTCTTTTTGTATTTTTATATTTTATGAAAAGCAAGTAAAAATCTCGGGTATTGGAAGGAGGGGCGGAATTAGTTGCTAATCAACTAACCCAAAAGCTACTAATCAAACTAATGTGCAAGAAAAATAAACTAAGGTTCTACAAGATAAGTGAAGCATGTCTACCTATGATACGTTACTCCTTGCTAGCTATCCAATTCTACCTATTGAATTGTCACACCTTGTTTTAATTGACGGGTTGTATTCCTTAATACCATTCATGGGGTGGCATACGTACTTCCTCAACTCTATAAGCTCCTACTTCACTCCTATGTCAAGCCTGCAAGAAGCTCCTAACATGGGATCATTAGAATTCGCTCATGCATTAAATATAACCATAATAACCTAGTACGCATTGGTTCATGTTTTTTAAGATGTTCAAGCATGTTACCCTATGGAAGTCTGCCAGTTTTCTTAAGCCTAACATCGATATCATTCAATTAAACAAGAGACAATAGGAAACAAGAATTATAAGCTAAATCAACTAGACCTATTGAAGTGTCACGCCTTAATTGATGAAGATAGACACAAACATCAACAAGGAATCAATAAGATCTAATCAATTATATACAAGTTTCACATAAACATAAGTAGACACAAGGTGAATTAGCAAATCATCATCAAAGAAGAGCAAACAACAATGATAATGGAAAACATAATTAAGATAGAATCAACAAACCATTACAAGATGTTTATGGAGTGATTGAAACCCTCTAAGTTGCTGGAAAAACACCTACCTAAACCCATGAATCGAGCTTAGGGTTTAGGGCTTACAAAAAGTGAAGTTATGATGTTATATTTATAGGCAAGTTTTCTGTCAGCAAGGCATGACGGTGTCAGCTCGTTACACATGACGGCGTCACACCCATTTTTTCACCAAATTGTAGATTTCTTCGTCCTCTTCGCGTGGGCTTTTGAATCACCTAAATCCGAGTTCGTATGCAAAAGTTATGACCAAAACAATATCAGCTACTCCGCGCGCCAGTTTTGACAAGTTAACACGTGACGGCCTTGGGTGACGCCGTCACGTTTCTTCTGGACCGTCACCACTTTTACTCTTGACGCCGTCACATGAATGCTCTTGACGCCGTCAGGTACTGTTCCCAGCAAGGAAAATTAAGACTTTGCCGTTTTCTTCACTTTTATGCTCCAAAAACGTCCAAAATGCTTCCTTTTCCAGAATTCACTCCAAAAGTACCTAAAATCACAAAAGGAACGATTTAGGGCAATATTTGATCAAATAAATTCGAATTCGGGCTTAAATGACCCCTTAAAAACGGATCATTTTTCGCCTCATCACCCCTTGTATATTATTTGAATGAAAAATACCCTATGTATTTATTTTGTCCCTGATGAAGCATTCATGAGGAATTGATCCTCAGTCATTAGGGAGTCATCCACAAGATGTTCTTCCGAGTCTGAAAAGAAAAGACTCATCACAACCTGATGCGGTAATTAGTGAGTGAAGATCAAGAACCAAGACTTGGATGATGGAGTCACTGAGTGATGACAATAACTCACTGACTCCCCGAGAACTTATCTCGAGAACAAATACGAAATATAGGCGGGAACTTTCTTAGGAAGATAAAGTTTCTTGAGAAGATAAAAGCTAAAAGCATGAATAAGAAAGTCTAAATGAAGACAAAAAGTACATATTAAATAATGTAGTACAAAAGTAAATAGTTGGCTTTTGTACTATATTCAAAGCTTTTCTAAAGCTTCATTTTATTTGCCTATAAGTACGTATGATGTAAATGAGATAGGTAGAGGACTTACACAATTAAGTAAATGTAATGTAAATGAGATAGGTATATGTTATGGAGTGAAAGGGGAAATCATTACCCCTTATATACGTTAACTGTTAGGAATTATATTTGAGTTGATAAGACAAAACAATGAAAGATGAGGGACTTATGGAGACAAAGGATGAAACTCTACAAAAGATAAAGATTCCAGAATATCTTTTATACTTTTAGTAAATATCCTTTTTAACCTTAATTCTCTATTATATAAAGAGAATACAGGGAATTGGTTTTATGTACACAACTACAGAAAATATGTAGTCGACTAAAGGTGTGTGTGTATGTGTGTGTGTGTGTGTCTATACGTTTTGTCATAGAAAAACTTCTAGGGTTTATGTGCTTTCAAGATCGTTTGATCCTTGTTATTGTAGAAAACACGTTTAATATAATTGAAAGCTTTGTTGGGAAAAACCTTGTTTATAATATTGTTCTTATTCCGCTATGTTTTATCATATGAACATTATTATTCCTAGATTAAGACCTAATCAGTCTTGAGCCAAAACGATCCTAGAAACTACTTTATTATGGCGTTATTAGTTTCTAACAATAACGCTTAAAGTACTCCAAGTGTTTTAATTTTCTTAATTCGGGTCGTCAATTAGTTATGAAAAAGTTCAAGTGTAGGGAGGATGCAATGTAACACCCCCATTTTCACGGATCGCAGCGGATTAAGATTTGGGGTATTACTTCATGGAATCACAGTCACAATAATAGAAAACAAATCGAAAAGAGACGTTTTTATAAATGAGTTATCATTCATTAAAATATCAGAGTTTTTTTTTAAGAAGAGGTCCCGTAAATCTAAGTGTGAAAGTAGTATTTGAATGATAATAGGGTTAAAAGTCCTCCAAGTTCAATACCGCTTCATGCCATAGCTCCGTAACAGCCATATACCTAGAATACATGCTTAAAAGTCAACACTAGGTGTTGAGTGATGTCACACCCCCAATTTACCTGACTTGCAGCGGAATGGAATGCCTGGGGGTGTAACTGTCATAGCACCATAACAAGGAAATATTGAACGACCTAAAGTGTCGTTTGGAAAATACATATCGTTTGATTTTATTTAAAAGCATCCAGTGCTACAAAACATAGGTCCCCAAAGGTTGAAATGTTTACAGAAAACAAGTTCAGGAAATGTCAAACGATAATTTACACAAGTGCATGAAAAATCCAAAATATAGTGCGTCATCCCTGGCACACTCTAATGTGACTCCATGCATGTAATATGATGATGCCTTAGTTACCTGAAAATACATTGCAAAAACGGTCAACACGAATGTTGGTGAATAATCATAGGTTTATGAAATATAATGTTTGTACGGCCACCACAAGTATAAGTGCATGACAAAAGTCACGTAAAATAGTACAATAGACCTTAAGCTCATGACACCGAAGCTATGACTGATGAAATTCTATGCCCCTCCCGAATGTTCTGCCAAACACTCATATGTAAAAGACATGACATGCATCCGCTTACTGTTGGTAATCACTACCACGGATGGAGGCGTCACCCTCGATAGATCTATCCACTCACTCTCGCTTAACGGTAAATTAACGGTTCATGATGTTACAGGGGACTTATCACATGGCAGACAAGCTACTTAAGCTATGTACATAGGTTTTGATACTTGGGCTCGTACTGAAATGGTGCAATGTATTCTCCCCCGTGGGATTTGAAAACAATAAAAATGTATACGGGGCTATGAAAACTCACCTCAACTGATGATACTGATATGAAATGAAGTGAACAACAATGATCGGTTAACTGCTGCAACCTAAAATGAATGATGAATGATCTCATTTAGATCACCAAATGATGTTATGAATGTCCATGCTCATGTTTCTATACCACTCTACTCTTTGGAAAAACACTTGTGTTATCAAAAATATATAATCCAAGAATTTGGAAAAATATTGCTATTAGAAAATAAAATAAGCTAGTTGTAATATATATATACTTATATATATATATCGTATGTTTCCATGTTAGCGTTGAAATACTCGAGTTGTAATCCTTGAAATGATGAAAATATACTTGTAATAACTAATACTACATTAGTTATAAAGCTTGGTACTTAATATTACTTCTAGCTTATAAATGTACTTCGTAGTTTTTGTGTCACTTTTATTAAAAGCTGTCAAATATAAAATGGTTTTAGCCGATATTCAAACGTGAATATCTTTGTCGTTACTTGTCCGTTTTACTTGTTCTTTATATCCACGGTTACGTCTTAGTATGTAGTAATATATTTTGGAAAGCTCGGCTCCTCCGGGTTACGTCTAAAGTCTCTTTTTGTCCAATGAAAAACGTCCAACAGCAAACATTTTCAGAAAAATACTTTTCGTCTACAATCTTGCAAAAATCATAACTCCTTCGTTATAAACTCTTTTTAATCCGTTCTTTCGCCTACGGATTCGTTTTTGAAAGTATTTTCTAAAAATTTTGCCAAAGTTCCCTTGGTGTTTACTGATTTTCCAGATTTTTACAAAACGGGACAGCATGTCTAAAATAGGTTCCAAATTAAGTTTTCAAGGTTTATAACTAATTTCTACCATCACCAAACCTCTTGTAATCACCACATAGCTAATCTAATCCTACCATACACCTTCTTAGGGTGCCATGGACTCCTAACCAAGTTATTATAGCAAGGGGATTCATAACTAAAAAGTTAGGGTTTGTATGTTTCATTTTAGACAAAATAAAGGGTGGTATAGCTAGTTGTACATGGTTTTTAGCATGATACTCATGAAATACATGTAAATATAAGATGATCCATGAAAAAATAAAGTTGATTACTTACTTGATAAAATGAGATGATTAGATGATGATTATGCTTGATGTTCTTGTGTTTTTGTTGCTTGATTCTTGATTAGGCAAGTAAAAGGAACAAGTTTAGTGTTATAGCTTTTGAAAAATGATCACTTGATCTTGGTGTGATGGTTGGGTCGTGGGTTTGCAAGAGGAAGAAGGAGATGAGAAGAACTTTGATCTTTCTAAAATTGTGAATTATGATTTAGGAATTTTGGTAAAGTTAGGTTTTTAAGTGTTTATTAGTATAAAACTTAGGAGTTAATGCCTAAGGTTAAAAGGGGTGTCTCATGGGCCGGTTTTTCAAGGGTGAAGGGGGGGGGGGGGGGGGGGTAGGGTGCTTGTGATTTAATTAGAAAACTTGCAAGAATTATGCACTAGTTTGTGTTATTCGTTAAAATCGGGTACCGGTTTTAATAGAAATAAATGTTCACGAAGTTAACCGAGATGAAATAATGTTATAATAATGTTAAAAACATATTAAAAATATGTTGGGTACATTTACTGAGTGATCGGGTGATTATTGTTTAGTTTTAACGAAAACCGACGTTATATTCATACGCGTACGTTATAAATAAAATAAATTTCCAAAATACTGGGTAACTGAATGTTATAACTTTTATGATGTTAAAATGGATATAAAAATATGTCGGGACCATTGTGGGAATATTTAGATATATTCGTCGTGTATAAACCGGGTGTTAACGTTTACTATAAATACTTATACGTAAAAACGTTAAATGTACTGAATATAGAAATTTGAAAATCCTGAGAGTGGTATAACATGAAAATGCTGTTATGATGATATGCAGACTATCTCCAGTCCGTATGCAGTGTACTTAACACTAATGAAATGAATTCGCACCTAAACCAATCCGGTTACGCGAATTTGAATTCCCGTAAACTAAATTTACGATGAAATGAGTAATGCAAGTGAATAGTGAAAACTTTTCCGGAAATGAATAGTGTTTGGTGAATAGTAAATTTCCCAAAAGTTTCTCAGAATATCAAATTGACCTCGAAAACGATGAATAGTAAAACGATGAATAGTGTTTTGATGAATAGTGATTTATGAATAGTAAAAAGTCGAAGTTTGGGAAAATGACCTGAAGTGGTAAATGACCTGAAATGGTGAGTTGTGACAAGTGAGAGTCATTGGTTTAAGTGATAGTTAATACAAGTTCCACAGGGTTCAGTTGTTACAACCATCAATGAAAATGTAGTGTTTATGATAATTTCAATGCATATACAATTATCATGAAGTGGGTTATTGCACTAAGCTCATGAGACTTCACGTTAACAGGTCCAGATCATGGGGCACTGCAGACCAAACCATGATGGGATAGAAAGGATAACTTGCCAAAGTTAATCCTTTAGAAAATTTTAAAATATAGTACTTATTGGTACCCAAACATAGGCAAACCAACGGGAGTTGTCAAACTCCAATAGATCTATCAACTATATTTGCGTTCACTCACAAGTGATTATGGTTCATGAATTTTAGTTACGTAATGGTGGCAGAAAGTATCACTCGTGCAATAACCAAAGAAAAAGACTTGTATTCGGTTTAAAGAGAAAAAGTAAGCATGTATCCCCCTCACCGGGTTTATAAAGCATTTAGAAAGTGTGAGGTTATGAACTCACATGGGCTTAGGGAAATCTGATTGATGTACAAAGTGACTCTGAGACTAGACTGCTTACTCACGTATCCTGGTGGTTTTATAGGTGTGGGTGTATGTCAAGCTTTAGTTATCTTATTTGGGTTTCTTAAGTAATTATTTGTAACAACCCACTAACTTCCCTACTAAATTCCCATAGGTTAGCTAAGCCCTACTAACTTAACTTAGGCCATCACTAAGCATTATCTAGGTTAGATATGCCTATAGCTTTTTCCCGAGTGAAATTTTTGCTTTATTATATCATTATTACCTATATGACCTTTAGACAGGCTTACGTATCCACCTATGCCAAACACCACTATGTTTACATCATGTAAACATCCCAGTATGTCAAGTCTAGGTTATAAACATATTTTCACTAAGTAAACTATCACTCTAGTACACTATATCTATCAGAAACCCTAATCAAACCCTAATTGCACCTATGTGATTACAAAACCCTAATTGCTTATCTAAACTAGTTTGAAAGTGTTCAAGGCTTAGGTATGAGTTAAATTAGTAACTTTAGGATATCTTAGATTTCCTAGAACATAGTACAACTTCCTAGAACCTAGTTACAAGTCCCTTAAGCACAAAACCCTAAATTGCTCATAAATACCCGGAACTAGGTCTAAACTATCCCAAATCTTTAGTATAAGCTACCACCACTTAGTATATGCCTCCTAGGACTTAACCTTAGTCACTAAACACTCATAGGACCCTTATCTAGGCACTAAACCCTAAGCTAAACCCTAATCTTTCACCAGACAAAACTAGGTCTAAACTAAACCTAAACTAGTCTAAACCTAAACAAAATTACCTTAAACTCCTAAACCAAGCACCCCTAGCACCTTACCTACACCAAGCACACACCCTAGCACCTCCCTAAGTTGCTTACAAGTAGGTACATCACCTACTTGTGTACTCCTTAGGCCGCAACACAAAAACAACCACAAACACCCTATAGCAGACCCCTAGCTACTTATAGCCACCCTTAGTCACCCTCCCAGCCTCCATGAATCACCACTAGCTTCCCTTAGTCACCTCCCCCCCCCCCCCTCTCGACACCTAGCACCCCATTTCTTGCCCATTACTCCAAACGCATCCTATAAATAGCTCGACCCCTCTCCCCATTTCAAACCACACCTCCTCTCTTCTCTACCTTATATATTCTGTAGTACTAGTCCCCTAGAAGCCTTAGAAGTCGAGTGGTATAGCCTACAACCCTTGTCGAAGTCAACACCTAGCCGAGAAAACCCTAAACCCTCGTTAGGCCTCCCCTTGTCACTTAAGCTTTAATTCTTGTTCCATAAGCCTTAGTACTGACCTAGGATACTTAGGATATGCCTTAGAACCCTATAAATAGCTTCTTGTTGTCTAATAAAAGCATTATTAGGATCTTTAACCATTTCACTTTGAATATGACACAACTCCTCCTTAAGGGACTTCACATTATCAGATAACACACCTTGAGCATACTTAAGCTTTCTCAACGGCTTCTTCAAAGACTTAAGCTTAGAAACCACCGAAAACATAAGGCAACCCTTCACATCCATGCTCCAATTCTTCTTCACAATAGGCAAAAATTCAGGTTTAGAAGCCATAAAATTTGCAAATTTAAAAGGTTTTGGTTTTGCACCAGGAATACATGGAATATTAAGAACGGCTGGAGAGTGATTAGATGTAATAAAAGGCAGAAACACAACATTAGCATTAGGGAAATTATCCAAAAAATGGACATTTCCCAAAACTCTATCTAATTTCTTCAAGAGACCATTAGGATTACCAGGACTTTTATTCCAAGTAAATTGAAGCCCTTACATAACCAAATCCACCACATCAACTTTACACAAACATTCACGAAAATCTTCCATCCCAGAATTAACAATTGAGGAATCCATAGATCTTTCACTAGGATCCAATATAATATTAAAATCACCTAATAGAGCCCAAGGAGCATTATTAACAGCATGACTATGAACAATAAGATCCCTCCAAAGAGACCTCCTGTTGATACATTGAACATGGGCATAAACGAATGAACAAAAAAACTTCTGGTGGCCATTAATAGCTTCAACAAATACATTCATCACTTGAGAAGACTGACTATGAACCATAATCCTAACAGCATTAGGGTTCCACCCAATAACTATACCAGTACCACCATCACATTCAGCAGCATTAGACACCCATTCCCAATTACCAAAAACTCTAGAACATATCCTATTTAACTTCTTTTTCTTAAGTCTAGTTTCCAATAAACCACAAAAACTAAAGCCACGTTCTCTTATAAAACTCATGACCTGATCTTGACTGATATCATTGTTGAGGCCCCTCACATTCCAAGCAAAAGCTTTAAGATTCATTGATACACATAGTTTGACTGGTCCTTTCATTTAGAGTTGTAGGACCTTTATCATCAACATTTTCAGGCTTCATCGTATCAGCAATACCTCCATTATCCGATTCCACTTCATCATCCTCATCAACATAAGGTTCCATACCAAACTTAGAGCAATTCTTATAAAAGTAATCAAGTTGGGTAAGAGACCAATTAGACCTATCATCCAAAGAAGTATAAATACCAGACTGAATAACTTTATCAATTTCATTCCTCAACTTAGGCCAGACAACATTATTGTACTCTTCATCAGAATTTTTCAAAACTCATCATCCTTATCAATCATATCATGATCATCTAAGGCTTGATAAAAGTTTTTCAAAGGAATATTTTCACTCTTGGCATTACCAGAAGTATCAATAGATCCAGAACCCCTCACCAAAACTTTCGGTTTAAAACTATCATTAAATCTGGTAGCTAAAGGAGGTTTATTCACCAGTCCACTGGTTATTCCATCAACCCCACCAGACTGCCTATGAACAGAGCTAACATTATTATTACCACCTTTATTAACCTGCTTCCAATTACCAGAGTTCCCACTAACACCCTTAGCCTTCAAATTACTTTGTTGCTTAAAATTACCTTGCTTATTCTGCTGATTAGGACCCATTCTATTACCACTTTGCCTAAAATTCCCAGAACCAGGCCTATTATTTAAATGAGTAACCTTATTATGAGAATTTCTAACTTGATCATTACTCTTAGGAACATTCCCTTATTGAGACTTAGAAGGATCAACAACTTTGTTATTCTTTCCAACTGTAAAAAAACCCATCACCTCCTCCCACTTCAATATTACTCTTCTCATTTCTATTATCATTCTTATCCACAACTTCCACTTCGTTTTTAACTTCAATTTCAGCTTCAGTTTTCGGCCTAATTTTACATGAAATAGTATTATGACCAAAGGTTTTATAATGACGGCATTGAGGAGGAAGCCATTGATATTTCACATCAAGTTTACCAATCCAAGCTGGCCTATTACCTATTTGTGGATACTCAATTTCTAAAGAGTGAGGTAGAATATCATTAGCTAAAACTTCTACCAAACTCTAGCAAAGTCTAACTTACCCGATTTCTTTAAACAACTCTGCTTAGTCATTCTATCCATTAATATAGGTTTCCCTATCCCACTGAAAATCTTACTAATGCCATTCCCATTACACAATTCCATAGGAATATTATGCACACATACCCATATAGGAATTGTGTTTGTTTCCACTTTCTCAAACCAAATTCCAGGTTCCTACACATTTAAAACCAATGGAATATTGTTCACCATCCACAGCCCACTCTCCAAAACAGCTTTCATTCCCTCTTCACTCTTAAATTTAAAATAGAACAACCCAGCACTCGTTTTAGTAATGTCAGAAACCCCATGAGCTCTCCACATTCTGCTTAAATTGGCATTCACAACCCTATAGTCCATAGAAGTACCAACAAAGTAGCCCTAAAGTTGAAGTGCACAAGCTTCACTTCCCTTTTTGACATCTTCAACAGAAATAGCAATTCTCTTAGAACCATCACTATTTATAGACACACACTGACGAGTAAAATTCATTTGAAGTTCTCTGTCTTCAACCCCTTTTTTCATCTTCTCAGAAAATGACTCAATATTAATAGAACCATCAGAATTGAAACCGGGCTTATTAGTAGACCATACATTAGACTTAAAGAACAAGCTAGGCCCAAATTGCACCTTAGTCAAACCAACATGAGGCTTATTAAGAATGCCATTATTACTCTAAACATTACCAAAGACAAACTAAGAGTCACCATTACCACTACCCATCACATCCTTATTTGCTTTCCTTGTGTTTTCAACCTCCATATGCTCTGCATTAGCCATATTGAGCTTACTTACACTATTACTAATAGAACAAGGATCTACACAACCTTCAACAACTCCCCCTTTAAAGTTCATCCCACTATCATTCATAATCACCTCAGATTCAGATGCGTCTAAAGGCTTGTTAATAAATGAACCATCATTACCAGAAACCAAACAATCATTATTAAACTTATAAGCTTTACCACCCACAGAAATGCTATCACTACAACCTTCCCTAAACACCATTTGTCTACCCACATCAATCCTATCTAAAACTTTAGAAAGAGCATCATTAATAGGAGAATTACTAGAGTTGTGACGCTTACCACAACCAACAATAGGAGAAGACTCACTGCGACTTCTACCTTTACCATTAACCTTCGAGTTCCTTAACCTTTTAAGGATAGCACCATCCCCAACAGAAGCTGAACACGGAGATTGCACTTTAATAACTTTAGGGCGATTCTTCGCCCCTTTAGGTCGACCTCTAGATCTAGATCTAGATGAATTTGTATCATTAAAAGTATTACAAGGTTTATGATGTAAACCTTCCGCCGCCATCCCAGTAAGAGTACAAAACTCCTCAAGGATTGGGTCAGGAGGCTTTACAGGATCAATTGGCATACCAATAGTGAAAAGAAATACAGATTAAAACAAGAGGAATTTCAGTGAACATTCACAGCCAAAAACCCTAAATTACTAGGGTTTAAGGTTGTTTGAAGAAGACGAAGTCGCCAAATTCGCCCACAGAGAGGAAAGTGTATTAAGGTTTGGATTTTAAATAACGTTTTTGACATTATTTGTATTAACAATCTCTCCCTTTTTGATGATTACAAAATATAAACTCATTTTATGTAAAAATATAATTAAAGAAGTTTTAATGAGTTTTAGTCCATTTCCCCCCCTTTTTTGTAGAATCAAAAAGGTGTCGTCAATGTGTAGAGAGAAAAGAAGATCGACGATACAAATGCTCCCCCTTATTGAGGGCATCGGGGAATCGAGCTATGGTAATGTGCTACAAAAACAAGTTAGAGTGCAAGTGCAAGTGTACATACATATTTTTTTTGAACAACGAGTTAGTACACTACTAAGTTAGTTATTCGATTTTACAGTACTTACCCAGAAGGTAGTCCCTTCCAACCATGAATAATAATTAGTGATTCGATTCCACAGTACATACCCAGAAGGTAGTCCCTGCCAACCTTGAGTTGACGCATCTATGGGGCCGAACCCCGCAGATTCCACCTTGAAGGAAAACCCTCATGGAGAGACTCGAACCTGAGACCTATCGCATGTGGTAACAACCTCTCCTCAAGGTCACCCTTGGTGGCCAATTGAGCTAGCCCACTTGGTTACATACATTTATAGTGTTGTATTCTATGCAATACCAATATTAGATGCAGTACAATACCAATATTAGATGCAGTTATTAATATGTAATATATATATTAGATGCATTTCATTAAGTTATGTGGATTCTATGTATTTTTCGTCCCATGCGGGTCAAATTTATTGCTAGTACTGTTTTGCATCGTTTTCACTTCAAAATAACTTTCGAAACTAATTGAGATAAATCTACATGAATAAAGATGCATCTAATTAAAGTCGATGCATCTCAAATGATGGTTATTATTTCTTATCTTTCTCATTTTAAGTTTTTTCTCACTGGATCCCTACCCGTTATATGACCCGTATGTAACTCATTAATGAAAACAACACATGTATCAACGTATATCAATAATTCTATAAAGATCAAATAGGCAAAATTTGACCACTTATTTTTCATCAAACAAAAAACCTACTTTTCACTTTTTTTAATAAAATATCTTGCAAACGGTAAATTGTTATGTGACAAAAAATACACTTTCACGACGAGAATTTTGTTAACTTTTAGTAAACGGGAATAAGATGCATTAAATGATACATATTACATATTAATTTCTTTTTTGAACAATACACATTACATATTACGTACATGTGTATTTAGTATATTGCACATTCCATTTAGCAATTTCACTCGAGTTTTTGTTTCAAACAAATTATATTAGACTCTAAAGTTATTAAGCAATTCTTTTCACATATTACCAATATTTATTGGTGTACTTTTGTTAATTACAACATCTATTATGTTGTACAAAATTGACATAATACACATTTTTCAGTCTCACTATTACATGTTAGCTAAGTAAGAATCCCTAATAACACATATATAAATATAAGAAACGCAAACTTTTAAAACATAAGTAAGATAGTTAACTTTATTTTAGAAGATCATTATATAATTATGCATCTTCAACCACATCATATTTTTTAGTTAACAAAATTTAGAACATTCACAAAGGAAGGGCTCTATGCACTCTCCCGTAGCGGTAAAAGCCCAATCTAGGCATTTGACAGTGCATTCTAGGTGACTTTTGCAAACCATAAGGAAAGCTTTGCGGCAAATTTTGTTTCCTTCACTTGATATATCATTCCCTATACGCATAAAAATATATTAATACACGTATATTCAGTTTTTTTTCAAATTTATTTATACGATTCATATGAAATAGTTTTGACATAATAATAATGCAAAAAAGTTAACTATACCAGAAGCAGCAGCCAATATATTAGCAAGAAGAAAGATGACTAAAATAAAGATGTTTGCCATAGTCGGACTCTTTGAGTAACTTATGTATATAATATAGTTTTACGATAATTTGATTGAAAGAAACAAATTCTAATGAGTACATATATATACACAACAATATAAACATTTATTAAAGTCATGGTATTAATTAAATGTTTTGTCCCTTTTAATAAAGGATTTTGCTAACAAGTAAATTAGTGTGTAGTTAATAAACACAAACTTTTTTAATTTACCAAAAAATACATTAAATGCACATTAAATAAAGTGATAAATTACTATATTTAAACATAATTTGCTATTAAATAAACCAGAACATACCTTTTATAAACACGTTAACACGTGACCAGTGGGCACATGTTAGCAAAACCCTTTAATAAATACTAGTTTAAGAACCCGTGCACATACGGAGCCTGGGCAAATAGTATAATGAGTAATAATATTTAAGATTTTTCTATTGGATTGTGAGAATTTATAAATTCATGATTTTGTAATGTTTAAGATTTTTTTATAAAATTATATTAAGTTTTAATTCTTATATATAGTTATAATATTCGTGCACTCATGAGTTTTACATAATTTTTTATTATGTGATAACATCGATTAATATTTTTATAGATTTTTGTTGCACGAAAGATTTGACTTTGTTTAACTAATATGGTTTTTATGTTGATGTTGTTTAAATTTATCTATTTATATCATGTTACAGACATTATGTACATACAGTAGCACATAATGACATTAATATAATATATGTCGTTGTTATATGTAAAATTTCGTCTATTTATTCTCATCTCACAGTAACATGTGAGGTCGTGCCTTCATTTTAATATTTATATCCATGTTAATAATAATTTAAGTCAGTTTTTAAACCCATGTTCGAGTTAAACTTATAAAAAGGAATGCTACAAGTCGTTATTGAGTGCAGATAGTTAAAAAAGAACACTTTTTTGGATATACTTAATCTCATAAAAAGGAATAATAAGAGTTGTTCGTATATGTATAATCTCGTATAATTATTTACATGTCGCAATAACTCATGCTTTTCTTTTCATATTTATAGTTTCGTGCAAATACATTAGTTTGATGTATACTAATAATAATATTTATTAATAACAACATGTTGTCGTATTTTTTTCATAAAATATAAAGTATCGAGGGTATTTATTAAATTTATAAAGATATTAAAAAACATAAAAACAGCTAACTATACTTTATTTAAAACTAGTAGGATACATGAGCGTTACGGCGACGGGTACCCTGTAATTACAATTTGCAACGAATAATGTTTTTTGATATTATATTTTTTTTTGTGATAATAACTTGTTAAAAGGCGGGGAATTTATTTCGCAATAACTTTGAGAAACGCTGTGATGAACTTATTGTTGAGATTTGTTATCTAATAACCTATTTTATACATATAATAATCACGAGTACGTAGTGGAAAATAAACACGTATGATGAACTTAATTAACATAAAATAACAAATGAGAAAACGTGTACCTTTTAGCAAATAAGCTATCGAACAACGAAACAAGTGAACACACATATGTATTCTTATTGAGCTCCACAAAACCCAACAAGTTACTAAAGTAAGTAACCTCTACGTGTATCCATGCTACACATTAACCAATACCGCCCGAATGTTAGTTCGTAAACTATAAGATAAAACCTGAGCACTTCGAAAAAGGCCAAAACCAACGAATCCCTTACTTTGGTGCTTGGTTTTTCGGCCAAGAAAAGAGAAGAGAGGAAGAGATAGAATAAATGAATAACCAAGGACCCCTATTTATAGTTTAGGATTTAGGGCATCCTAATCATAAAAACTTAGGCCTTAAGTTATCAAGCTTATTCCGCCTAAACCCATAAGGTGACCGGGCCCCCTAGGTCCAAAAAACCCTATTAGTTGACTTTTTGACTTTGCTAATTATTATGTATAATTACATATAGTTAAAGGGGTTAAAGTTAAATATTCGTCTAACGAACTATTTAACGACCGTTAAGTCTTATTGTTAGTTTATTAGTATATTTAATAATATACAATATATATTAAATACATTATTAAAGCATTATCTAAGTGTATACGTGTATGACTCCATAAGCTCGCGTATTAATAGCCGTATAAATAACTGTATGACATGAGCATTTCCAAATAGCTCCTACTTGCGAAATTCATGATTATATAGTATAACTAACATTGGTAAGCGTTTAGCAACTCACAATGCTCCCAAAAATACCTGAGTGTAGTTTCGTTAAACATCTCAGTATCAATGGTTAATTCTTATGCATCCTTTTGATACATATACAGTGTTAACATGGATATGCATCAAAGTCATTCCATAATTTAACTACTCTATCTCTCGTTACTAAAATTGAGCTAGATTACCAAAGTAACAAGAATCATCTTGACTACATTTTGGGCATGGCCATGAAAGCATCTGATCAACTCAATGAGGGGCTCAGTATGTATCTAACTCCCAAACACGTGGAGGAACAAATTCTATTTTGACTACAAGTGTCTTTTCACATGCTTCACAACACTTCTGAAAATAGCTTTTATAACTGGCCTATTCAGGATAGCGTTTAACTAGAATCAATAAATGCTATCCACACATGCAAGACTTGCTTGCATCTCAAGTCTGAGGATAAATAAAAACTCTGCCATATGTGGAATTCACTTAATAACTTTAATCGATAAAGTGAGTTCACATAAGTTGAGGTATCTAATATTCAACCACATTGAATAACATATGAGTTTAGCAGACACATCTTTAAATATTCAACAGAATATAGCCAATCGTTCAGATATGTCTTATCTCAACAATACTCCCGCATTGTTGACTGACAGTGGACAAGTTTAGAATGTTACAAGTCATTCAAGGATTTAAACATGCAAATATAGGACACAATTAGTATAAAACGAAAACAATAATACCAAATATATTAATTCATTGCAAAAATAACAATCGTTTTAACACCCCTTTATCCAAATACTAAATTACATCACAGATCTATATGAGACTACTAGCAGGATGAAGCCCAATGTTCCTAGCATGCTCAATATGCTTTGATAAAGGCATTGGCTTTGTAAAAGGATCTGCTACGTTGTCATCCATGTGAACTTTGTTAAGGACAACTTCACCCCTCTCGATTACATGTCAAATGTAGTGATATTTCGTCTCATAATGTCTGACACCCTTCATAATTCCGGGTTCATTAGTGATAGCTATTGTGCTAGTATTGTCGTATAACATCTCCATAGGTTCTTTATTGGTTGGTATGACATTTCCAAGCCCATTAATAAATTTTCTCATCCATACAGCTTCCATCGCAGCTTCTGAAGTAGGTATATACTCAGCTTCTGTAGAAGACATCACTATAGTGCTCTACTTGGCACTCTTCCAGTCTACGCCTCCACCATTAAGAAAAACGACATATCTCGATTGAGATTTTCTATCGTCTTGTCAGTCTCGAATCCAGCATCAGTATAACGAGTAACTCTGAGCTCATTTCCACTATGCAATGCTTCTCTCATCAAAGGTAACAATCTTCTCTCCAGCTGTTTTATATTTGAATATGATTGCCAATAAAATTTAGAACTTTAATGATAAAAATGGAATTTGAAGAAGTTCGTAACTTGGTATAAACTAAGAAACGTGTAGAAAAAACGATTTTAAACTACAAAGTACTTTATGCTATTTCTAAGCTTCTAAACACCATAGCAACCTTAAAAACTTTCCAAGCTTTAAGATTTGAGTGAAAGAATCAAAGAAAAACGTGAAAAAACACAAAGTAAAGCTACGAATATAAGATAACACACTCCTAAATCATTGTTAGGCGATTGATACCAATTGTAGGACCTTAGATATCAACTCTATCACGTATATTAAGCTCGTATTAGGTGACTTGAGAAAGATGAAGTATGCTTATATAGAGAGAGAAAGTAGAGAGAATTCTATTAATAAAACACACACTTACACACTCAAGCACATCTTACAAATGAAGAGAGATGTGCCTTTTATACTTGAGAACATACGCCCCATGGGCATTAAGAGGGGCTTGGTAATGAACTTGGTTTACATTAACTTAATGAAGGCTTACACTTAACTTATGGAATATTAGATTAACCAAGTCTGTAGCCCATTTAACTTAAACTATTAGAATGTCAACGACACATTACAAAGTTCCTATTAAGTGAATGGCCATCACTTCTACTTTAATGCTAACAGACTTGAATTAGATGCATCCTTAATCTTTAAGATTCACCTTAGTATATTTTCTTTCAAATAATTAAATGCATATACATATAACATATATTAGATGCATTTCATTAAGTTATGTGGATCCTATGTATTTTTCGTCCCATGCGGTTCAAATTTATTGCTAGTACTACTTTGCATCGTTTTCACTTCAAAATAACTTTCGAAACTAATTGAGATAAATCTACATGAATAGAGATGCATCTAATTCAAGTCGATGCATCTCAAATGATGGTGTCTTACAATTATTTCTTATCTTTCTCATTTTAAGTTTTTTCTCATTGGATCCCTACTCGTTATATGACCCGTATGTATCTCAGTTATGAAAACCACACATGTATCAACATATATCAATAATTCTCTAGAGATCAAATAGGCAAGATTTGACCACTTATTTTTCATCAAACAAAAATGCCTACTTTTCACTTTCTTTTATTAAAATATCTTGCAAACGGTAAATTGTTAAGTGACAAAAAATACACTATCGCGACGAAAATTTTGTTAAATTTTAGTAAATGGGCATAAGATGCATTAATTTCTTTTTTGAACAATACACATTACATATTACGTACACGTGTATTTAGTATATTGCACATTCCATTTAGCAATTTCACTCGAGTTTTTGTTTCAAACCAATTATATTAGACTTTAAACTTATTAAGCAATTCTTTTCACATATTACCTATATTTATTGGTATATTCTTTTGTTAATTACAACATCTGTGATCATGGATATTGAGCAAATCTATAAATTTATACTGTTGTTTACCTTAAAAGCCGCAATTTGTATATGTAAGAAAAAAAAGTTAACATAATACACAATTTTCAGTCTCGCTATTATATGTTAGCTAAGAATGCCTAATAACACATATATAAATATAAGAAACGCAAACATTTAAAACATAAATAAGATAGTTAACTTTATTGTAGAAGACCATTACATGATTATGTATCTTCAACCACATCAAATTTTTTAGTTAACAATGTTTTTTACATTCACAAAGGTAGGGCTCTATGCACTCTCCCACAGCGTTAAAATCCCATTCTATGCATTTGTAAGTGCATTCTAGGTTACTCTTGCATAACATAACGAAAGCTTTGCGGCATATTTTTTTTCCTTCACTCGGTATCTCATTCCCTATACGCATAAAAATATATTAGTACATGTATATTCATTTTTTTTAAATTTATTTATAGGATTCATATAAAATAGTTTTGACATAATAATAACGCAAAAAAGTTAATCATACCTGAAGCAGCAGTCAATATATTGGCAAGAAGAAAGATGACTAAAATGAAGATGTTTGACATAGTCGGAATCTTTGAGTAACTTATGTATATAATATAGTTTTAGGATAATTTGATTGAAGAAAAAAAATCTAATGAGTACATATATACACAACAATGTAAATGTTTATTAAATGCATGATACTTAATGATGGTTATTAAATGTTTGTCTTTTTTAATAAATTAACAGAGTCCTCGCGCGATGCGGCCACGGGTATTCTCTAATTAAATTTTCTGGCTAATAATTTATTTCATTTGTACATTTTTTGGCAATAGCTTTACTGATTAGTTTGTTTGTTTATGGACTATAAGCAATGACAAAATTTTAATGAAACTTTGCTTAGTTTGTATTTTTTTTATTTGTTTTTTGTGTTTAGTAGTTTGCTTGGTTTGTAAAATGTGCTCTTTTAATTATTATTTTTTTATTGAAAATGAGTTTTTAAAGTATCATTAATTAGCAGCTTGCATGACTTGTACTATGTATTTTAGTACTTGTAGTTATCATTAAATGAGTGTTTTAAGAATTTATATAAATTATGCATCAATGAATCGTAAATATTGCATTAATACTTGTATTATTTAATGCTTGTGTTTTAGATGGTTGTACTTTACGCTTAGTTTTTTGTGTTGTTGAATTTGAAGACATTTAATGGAGGAAAAATTCTTCCTCCGTTATAAGATAGTAAGATATTATAAACATTTAGTATCTACTAGTCAGTAATGCTCATGCGTTGCATAAGGGCTGTATAGAAGTTTTCATAACCTAATATTCGGCATTTATTTTCATCATTTTATATTTAAGTTGTCATGGTATCACACATTTTCTAAGCTTTACATGTATTTAATTTGGCACATATTTTCGTCATTATATATATAAGTTGTCATGGTAGCATACATTTTCTAAGCATGATACGTATTTAAATAGTTTAATGACATGTAATCTTTTAAGATGTATAAGTTACATAATATTTTTTGTCTAGTTATTTTGGTATTGACTCTATCATTTATTATTGGAAGTAATATTAAAACATTTAGCTAAGTTATAAGTATTTCTTATGATAGTCATGAAGACCCGTGCATTGCACATGGGCTGTATACAGGTTACACACGGGCTCTATCTAAGTGTTATAGCATAATGTTCAACACTAATTTTCGTCATTTGAAAGTATACAATTTTTTTTAATATTCAAAACCCGTGCGATGCAGAGAGGTTGTATAAAATTATTCATTAGGTAATGTTCAGCGTAAAGCATTGAAGTAGAAATCTAATTGTGGTTTTTAGGCTCACGCTTCTATTAGTCTAAATAGAAATGATAGCCCATGATCCATTAGTTAAACATTTTAGCCCAAACGTTAATACACTTGTTCGAATTACGAAATTGTAAATAGCTAATATTTCTAGGTATTATTTTATTTTATTATTATTTTCTTTTTTAAAGACCGTTGTACATGAGTTCTGGAATGATGTTGAGACAAAATATTGTTTATATATCTTAGAGTAATAGTAACCCTTTGGTATGTATAATGTGAAATAAGTATTCCCATCAAAATTTTGTAAATCCAAAATACCACTTTTTATACCAAAGGAATTTTTGTTGGGCTTTGGACTAAAGTCTGGGCTAACTATGAATCCATCGGCAAAATACCATAGATGGAGTGGAGTGACGTCGTTTTAAACGACAAATTATATATATAGTAATGTTATACCAAAATTTAAACTACATTATAAAGTGCTGGTCCACACCACTTATAATTTACATCCCGTATAGGCCCACTTAAGCAATAGATGTCCACACTTTATTTCTCTAAACACCGACCCAAATTTACTCTAACTTTTAGAGATTTATAAGTAGCATAACCCTAATTGTGTTTGACCGTAATGTCACTCCAAAAACACGCCGCCACATTTCCCAGCCACACATAAAAGTTCTCAACACCTTTATCTTCTTAATCTTTTATATAATAAAACAAACCCCCAAGTGTAGACTTTTCATTTTAAAAAACTCAACCTTCCCTTATTTAGTAATAATTTAATTATTATTATTTTTTTATTAAAGATTTTTATTAACAAAAAGGCTTTAATATTTCTTAATTTGGCTAAAACTTTTAAAAATTCGTTTCCCTATAAAAGATGTAAAGAAAATCAGCAAGAACACATGTACTCAAAGGGCTTTTTCCCATACTTTTGGACTAAATTGTAAACTAAAAATAGAACGGAATTTTATGCCATCTTTTTTCTTGCATAACAAATCATCTCAACCATGGTTTTCAAGATCGGGATCCTACTAAGGATCGTTTTCGTCTTTGCAAGATCGTGATCGTAAGATCGGATCGAGATCTTAAGATCCTACTATAATGTCATTTTCTTAATAGTTTTTGTAATATTATACAAATTTACAAATTATTATGTATCATACACACAAAATTATAAGAATATTCCATCAAAATGTTGTCCTAAATTATGATTATGAAATGTTTAATAAGATTAACATGTTGTTTTTTTAATTATACAAAAAATAATCTAGAAATTTGCAGTTTTGTAGTTTGTTGTCCGAGAAAAGTAGGATCGGATCGGATTAGATCTTAAGATCCTATGGTCAAGATCCGGATCCTATAAGATCTTAAGCTTTCAAAGATCCTATGTAAGATCCGGATCGTTTTTGCTTTGCAGTATCGTAAAATCGTAAGATCCTAAGGATCGGGATCCTGACAACCATGATCTCAACGTCTCCTGCTCGATCTCACACAAAATCGTCAATTACGACATTCCGAAAATGATTTGATTCCAGGATTCCGAAGGCGTTCATGATATTTGTATCCATTGTGTTATGATATGTGGTATGTGTTTTCCTTTATTTTATAAAAGATGCATATCAACTGTTTGTTTTTGTGCCACAATGACAAACATGCTAAATTTTTGTTATTTTAGCACTTTAAGCAAACACAAGTGATCTCCCCCCAAAAAATGAGTATTTGCTACACTAAATCTGAATGTCTCAAAGGCTCCCAACCCAAGTATATTTTTTACTTTATAATTGGTAGTTTATGTTTCAGAGTGTACTAGATTTTAAGGTATGTTCGTGTTTTTTAGTGTGTGCATTTGGTTTGTACTTGATTTCTGATCCTTTTGAACAACTTACTGGAGGTGGAGTATTACATTTGACCTCTTAGGGATACCCAAAAAATGCCTCATTCGTAAGTAAATGGGTTGAAACTTCGACCTTTATATTCTAATCTCTTTCATTTACCGAAACACCATGCTAAAATGGTTCTGATTTACAAGATGTCGTCTAATCTCTTATATTAGTAATTTTAATGCACTCATTCATATGTAGTAGCTGTTTGATTCTCTATTGGCAATGTAGATGTGTTTGGTGTAAACGTAAAGTGGTCACATTTAGAGGTGTTTGGGACTGTCTTAAAACTGTTTATCTGCTTATGGCATTTTACAATAATTTTATAGCTGGTATGATGAATTTTCTATTGGAAGCATGTAGCAAATATGTAGGGACTGTTTGTTAAGGAGTGTTTGTGAATGCTTATTAAAACTGCTTCATTGCTTATTCCGTTATGAATTTATAGTTTCAACGATGAGTAGTTTTTATTAGCTATGACATAGACCCTTAGCCTTTTTATTTGGCTATAGTCCTATACAAATGTGAAAGTTTATTGTTGTTAAAAACTATGACAAACTTAGCAACCCTTCAAAGTATATCAAATGACAATTGTTTGGATACAAGATATTAGAGATTTATTGGTTAAGAGATAAGAAAATTTTGAAATTATTCAATGCAATATTGTTTTAAAGGGTGTTTGGGTAAGCTTATGCAGTAGCTTATTGGCTAATTTGATTCATTCCTCTATGGCCAGCATTGTGAAAAGGGTTATCATGTAGAATATTTGTTGGTGGATTGCCTGCCACCTTAACAGAGGAACAGTTTCGTCAATATTCCGGAAGTTCTGGAGATGTATCTGATGTAGTAATTATGTTTGAGAAAAATACCAATAGACCTCGTGGATTTGGTTTTACCTCCTTTGTTACTGAAGATGCAGGTGACAGAATTCTTCAGAAGACCTATCATGAACTCAACAATAAGCTTGTGGAGGTTAAACGAGCACTTACAAAGATGCTAATCCTGACAGAGGTGGCAGTGGCTGTGGTGGTGGCTATCAAGGTAACAATGCTGGTTCATTTGATAGTCAAATGGTGGTGGCTATCAAGTTTGATTCTTTTCTGAAAAGGGTTAATCTTTTTATGGGCTAATCTCGTGTTAATCGCCAATTATGAAGCATTGGAGAAGTATCTAATAACCCATCTATCTATACCTTTATTAAAAGAGGATATTTAAGGAGTACGTGTCACAAAACCAAACTATACACGTCGACAATTTTTGACATGTCACCTTCCCCGAGAATTTCTCCCAATATCTGTTTCCAAACCCTAATTTAGTCATTCAAAACTGAATTTCTCCATAATGATCTTGAAAACTGAAATCGGCAGTTTCAGTTAATTTAAAACCGTCTTTGTTAAGTTATATGATCTTTTTCTAGAAAATTAGAATACTAAATCTCCTGATGATAAATTGGTGGAGTTGATGTAAGCTAGATGTTGCAGGAATAGTTGTTAGTTAAAACAGTTAGTGACACGTGAGGTGCACATGCCTAGCATAGCTGGTCATGTGAGGTACACGTGTACATTTCCACTTCTGTGGACTAACAGCTTTTCCCGCCAAAAGTTCCCTTTAAATGTTGTTGTAATTTCCATTTCACAATCAATGAATAATAATCACTTTCTCTTTTAATCTCTCTTTCTCTCATCTCAAATCTCACCTATCTTCTTCTATTCTTTAACCTCCCATTTCTGTTACAAAATTCTGTTACATCTCTAACCTCCATTTTGTTACTAGAATTACCATTTAGCCATTAATTCTGTTATAATTCTTGCTTAATTGTATTCTACTCATATCAAGTGGTATCTAGAGCCCTTTCTTGGCACCATTGTTCTTCAAGAAGTGTTACCCTGACATTTCTTGATTTCGGTTATCTTCTCCGGCGTAATTCCGGCAAGAAACTAAGATTCCGGTTTAGAAATCAGCCACCACTGATTTCACTGTTCTGTTTTCATTTGGTTAGTGTCAATCAACTGTACGGCCACAAGATAAGCCGAAATTCTCGTTAAATTTTCTTATCTTGAAAAAGCTGGCAAGCAGCAGTTGGATTGAGTGACCCAAAATAGTTCCAGTATTCATTATCCCATTTGGTCAGTGAGAAATCATTGTTGTTGAGTGATAATACTACTGGAAATTGGTGGATACTCTGTTTTCTTTCACAATCAAGAAAACATAAAATGGTAGTTAATACAAGAGCTGGTGTGTTGCAACCACCACCAGTGACTGTTGAATCATTACCAGCAGCCGTGGAGGCTTTACAGAAAAATGTGAGTGATTTGTTGGCACAAAATAAGGCTTTAAACACTGCCTTGCAAAATTTGATGGCTGGTGAGGGAACAAGCCATAACAGAGGAACACAATATGGAAGAATGGGGAGGATGTGAAAGGGTGGTTGTTTAGATGTAAACAGTTTTTCAAGATTGAGGGGATCTTGGATGAGATGAAAATAGAAATTGCTTCAATGCATCTTTTCATAAGGCTTTGAATTGGCATGAACAGTACATCAGGAGAAATGGTGATGGTACTTCTTGGGAGTTGTATGAATCAGAGGTATTGCAAAGGTTTGGATCAGTTTATGAGGACCCAATGGTGGACTTAAAGAATTTGAGACAAGATGGTTCAGTGCAACAGTATCAAGATTTGTTTGAAGTGATCTTGAATAGGGTTGATTTGTCTGAATCATATGTTGTGAGTTTATTCATGGGTGGATTGAAGAAATAAATCAGTTTGCCATTGAGAATGTTCAACTTGAGAACTTTGCAAGATGTGTTTGCTATGGCTAAGTTGCAAGAAGCCACGAATGCTGCTCTCAAACCAAGGTATTCACAACCTTCACAAATTGTTACAAAATATGTGCCTAATAATAGTCATTATGCTAATAAGAATGTGTATGATCCACAAAAGCCTGCTAATGTGGTTGGTCATAATGCACCATTAGTAAAAAATGTGGGTAATAGACCTTATAGATTGACTCAGAAAGAAATGGCAGAAAAAAGGGCAAAGAATCAATGTTTTTACTATGATAGCAAATATGTGTCTGGTCATAAGTGTAGTGGACAGTTGTTTTCACTAGAAATTGTGGTAGAAAAAGATGATATGATGCAATTAGAAGATGAGGTAGAATTACAATGTTCTGAAGGGGTGTTTGGACATGTAGATAATGAGGATGTAGTTGTGTAAGAGGAACATCAGGAGTGTAATAATGAGTTTGTTATGCCTATACAACCCCAAATCTCACTGAATACTTTATCTGGAATCAACACTTATCACATCATGAGGGTTACTGGACAATTCAATGGCCAACCTCTCAATATTTTGGTTGATACTGGTAGCACACACAATTTTCTGGATACTAACACTGCAAAACAAATGGGTGGTCAATTGAAGCAAACCTATCCTTTACAAGTTTCAATACCTGGAAGTAACAGCCTTATTAGCAGACAAGAGTGCAAAGGTTTTGTGTGGCAAATGCAGGGTGAAATGTTTCAAACTAATGTGATGTTATTACCTTTAGGTGGGTGTGAGATGGTTTTAGGAATGCAATGGTTGTCAACATTGGGAGATGTTTTGTGTAATTTTTTAAAGCTAAGAATGCAGTTTGTGCACAAGGGTAAAAAAGTAGTCATTACTAGTACTTCACAACCAATGATTAAGTGGATGGATGGGAAGAAATTGAGCAAAGAAGTAAATGTGGGACATGCTGGTTTGTACTCTATGGTTGTGTATGTGTACCCAACCAGTGGATTACAACCTGAATGTAAGAGTTCCAATGTTGAAAATGTGGAAACTAAAGTGAAATTGTTGTTGGAAAAATATGAGAGTGTGTTTGCTGTTCCAAAAGGTCTACCTCCAAACAGAACACATGATCATAGAATACCCTTGAAGGATAACACCTCTCCTATCAACATCAGGCCATATAGACATCCTCCTACTCAGAAGGATGCTATTGAAGAGATGGTAAAAGAATTGCTTGACAGTGGGGTCATTAGAAGTAGTCACAGTCCATTTTCTTCACCCATTGTGATGGTTAAGAAAAAAGATGGATCATGGAGAATGTGTGTGGATTACAGAGAATTGAATAAGCAAACTGTGAAGGATAAGTTTCCTATTCCAATTATTGAAGAGCTTATTGATGAGTTGTATGGGGCAAAAGTGTTTACTAAACTGGACTTGAGATCAAGTTATCATCAAATCAGAATGTGTGAAGAAGATATACACAAAACAGCTTTTAGAACACATCAAGGTCATTATGAATTTCTTGTGATGCCCTTTGGTTTGACTAATGCTCCTTCATCTTTTCAAGCTCTTATGAATGAGGTATTTGCAGCTTACCTTAGGAAGTTTGTATTGGTATTCTTTGACGACATTTTGGTGTTCAGTAAGACAATGGAAGAATATGTGCAGCATTTGGAATTGGTCTTAAGTACTATGAAATCACATGAGTTGTTTGCTAAAGCAAGTAAGTGTGTGTTTGGAACAGATCAAGTGGAGTACTTAGGTCATGTTATATCTGGAATGGGTGTTTCTACTAAGCCTTCTAAGATCAAAGCAGTACAAGAGTAGCCTATACCTGTGAACATTAAGAAGTTAAGAGGGTTCCTTGGTCTCACAGGTTATTATAGAAGATTTGTGAAGAATTATGCTGCAATAAGTAAGCCTTTGACTGAATTACTTAAGAAAAACTCATTTGGGTGGAATGAAGCAGCCCAAGAAGCATTTGAAAAGCTGAAAATGGCCATGATTAGTGTACCTGTCTTAGCTCTTCCAAACTTCAATGAAGAATTCATAGTAGAGACTGATGCATCAGATGAAGGTATTGGGGCAGTTTTGCAACAAAATGGACATCCAATTGCTTTCTTAAGTAGGACTCTAGCTCCTAGACATAAAGGTCTGTCTATATATGAAAAAGAATTGTGGGCAGTGGTATTTGCATTGGAAAAATGGAGGGGCTATTTGCTTGATAGACACTTTAAAATCAGGACTGACCACTTCAGTCTAAAGTATTTGATGGAGCAGAGATTGACTACTCCCTTTCAAATCAAATGGCTACCAAAGTTATTGGGGTATGATTATGAGATACTATACAAAATGGGGAGTGAGAATGTGGTAGCTGATGCTTTGTCCAGGACACCTACTCCATCATTAAACACAATGTTGATCTCTGATATCTCAAATGATTTACTGCAAAGGATTCAAGCTAGTAGGTTGTCTGACCCAAGTGTTCAACAGATTATTAACAAGCTTAAAAATGGTACTACTGTCAACTCCAAGTTTGTTTGGAAGGATGATCAGTTAAGAAGGAATGGTAAATTGGTGATTGGTTGTGATAAAGTTTTGAGGCAAGAGTTGCTTAAATACTACCATGATGAGCCTATGGGTGGTTATTCAGGAGTAGAAGCTACCTATAAAAGACTCAAATCTATGTTCTATTGGAAAGGGATGAAAAAGTCAGTCAAAGAACATGTCAGGATTTGCTCAATTTGTCAATGCCACAAGCCTGACCTAGCTCCATATCCTGGCCTACTACAACCTCTTCCAATTCCCACAAAAATTTGGACTGATATATCCATGGACTTCATTGAAGGTCTTCCTTCCTCCCATGGCAAAACAGTCATCTTGGTGATTGTTGACAGACTAAGTAAGTATGGGCATTTTATTCCTCTATCACACCCTTTCAAAGCTGCTCAAATTGCCCAAGTGTTCATGGATACAATTTATAAGTTGCATGGACTGCCAAAGTCCATCACAAGTGACAGAGACAAAGTCTTTATCAGCAACTTTTGGAAGGAGTTATTCAAGAGGTTGGGAGTCACATTACAACTTTCTACAGCCTATCATCCACAGACAGATGGACAGACAGAAGTGGTTAACAGATGTTTGGGTTGTTATTTGAGGTGTATGACCAGTGAACAACCTAAGGATTGGGTTAATTGGTTCTGGTATAATACCAACTATCACACAGCCATCAACACAACTCCATTTGAGGTAGTTTATGGACAAAGTCCTCCTACTCATGTGTCTTATATGGCTGGTGATTCTAAGGTTGAAGCTGTGGACAGATCACTTAAAGCAAGGGAATCTGCTATCTCTTTGCTCCAGTTTCATTTGGAAAGAGCTCAACAGAGGATGAAAACATATGCTGATAAAGGAAGATCTGAAAGAGAGTTTGCTGTTGGAGATTGGGTTTTGCTTAAACTACAACCCCACAGGCAAGTTACTTTGAGGCTACATAAGCAAAACAAGTTTTCTCCGAAATATTATGGGCCCTTTGAAGTGATTAAGAAGTGTGGAGCAGTTGCTTATGAGCTATCATTGCCTAGCAATGCAGCCATTCACAATGTATTTCATGTCTCACAGCTAAAAGCTTTCAGAGGACAAGTCACAACTACAGTTCCATTACCACATTGTTCGAACGATGGGTTAATTGCTGCATTACCAGTCAAGGTGTTGGAAAGGAAGATTGCTAAGGTGGGAAACAGAGCTGTGGTTTATTGGTTGACTCAATGGTCAAATGGGTCAATTGATGATGCAACTTGGGAAGTGGCAACTGAAGTTCAAGCCAAATACCCAAGTTTTGATCCTGATGCTTGAGGACAAGCATTTGTTTAAGGGGAATGGATTGATGTAAGCTAGATGTTGCAGGAATAGTTGTTAGTTAAAACAGTTAGTGACACGTGAGGTGCACATGCCTAGCATAACTGGTCATGTGAGGTACACGTGTACATTTTCACTTCTGTGGACTAACAGCTTTTCCCGCCAAAAGTTACCTTTAAATGTTGTTGTAATTTCCATTTCACAATCAATGAATAATAATCACTTTCTCTTTTAATCTCTCTTTCTCTCATCTCCAATCTCACCTATCTTCTTCTATTCTTTAACCTCCCATTTCTGTTACAAAATTCTGTTACATCTCTAACCTCCATTCTGTTACTAGAATTACCATTTAGCCATTAATTCTGTTATAATTCTTGGTTAATTGTATTCTACTCATATCAGGAGTTAACTAATGTCTGGAGTGTAATCCATTAATTAGCAGAAATTGAAGCCAAGGTAATAATTCATTCATCCATTTGTTTTGTTAATCATTCGTTATTCAATAAGATTGAATGAATAAAATCAGAAAATTTAAAAATTGTGTCGATCTATTGACCCAGGGTTCTAATTTACTAAAGTGATCTGTGTTTGGAATTTGATAAGTGTTGATTGCCCAGATATGTGATGTGGTTATCTGAGTTAAAGCTTTTAATTTTATACAGAAAAAAAAAATGGAACACAGCTCAACTAAAAAAGTACATAAGAATAGCTCAAAGTCCTAACTCTTCCTCGACAGGGTAAATTCTGTAAGTATTTTGGCCTTTTCGCACTCTTATTCTGTTAAGTGGTCACTTTATAAGTGTTTTGATTCATTGTTGTAATTTCATTTTATTTATGTGTTGAACTTAGCGGAACCTATAGTTGTTTGAATACGAAATTATGGGATATTGTCAGTTTTCTTTGCTTTTTTTTTCTTTTTTATTTCTTTTTTATTTATTTATTTATTTATTCTTTGCTTAATTTCACATAGCCTACAATTCTATGCAAATAAAAAGTCAGCATATTGTCATCTTTGTCGGCTATTCTTAGTTTAAGATTTTTCAAATGTAAAATGAGAATTAACTAGATTGGCGATAATCCGCCGCGTTGCGGGCGGGCCTTTTTTTTTTTGCCGAGAAAAAACGAATACTCAATCAGCAAAAACGATCATAGGCTGCACGTGTACAAAAATTCTAAACTACAAAAAAATCAAAAATTAAGCCTGCAAAACAACGAACCTCCAGTAAACGGTTGTGTATTATAACGGTTGACTGATGCCCGTGGCGGTTCGCTGGTCATTTGCGCATTTATATCTACATAGGCGAGAAAAAACTGAATATTGTATCAGCAAAATTGATCACGCTCTGCACATATACAGAAACCACAGTGCCACCAATCTCTTACCTTTCTGCATAGAACAGTTATCCATGTGTTGCTTCTTATTGCCTAAACAGAAAAACATGAAGGCGAAAAAAGACATTATACAAATATCAAGAATACGAATAATAGTGAGAGCATAATCCAAGAAAACCAATTGCAAATTCTGAAAGGATATATGTAACTGTAATGCGACCTGTAAACTAAATATACGAAACACATCAAACGTGTAGTCCTTTATAGCAGCATGTAGCCTTAGCCTGCATCAAAACCTCCTCAAATTAGGCTACCGTATTAGCCTAGTTTATGAAAAAGCTTATTAGCCTTTTTTTATTTTTTTATTTTTTTATTTTTTTAATATATATATATATATATATATATATATATATATATATATATATATATATATATATATTAATTTTTAATTCTGACCTTAGTATCTTGAACTTATGTCTTATGAATAAGGCATAAGTTACAAAGCAGTCGCATAAGACGGGAAAAGTAATCTCATGAGGTTTAAAATTGGCGGCATACCTACATTAGGAAATCAGTAATGCTACCTCGCTATGTGCAACATCAGCATGGCTAACGGCTTTCCTAATACGTTACTAACCCGAAGGACAAACACAATTAAAAGATACCTGGGTCGTTAACAAATAACAGTACGCAAACAACGTTCTCGAAGGAGTGTATCAACAATAGTAGGTGATTGTATGGCGGCTATGGATCAGGGCCAATTCTCGAGCAACGTATCCGCGTTAAGAACATCACATCTAACATCCCTCAACATGGATACGTTGCTTGAGAAATTGCAGAATCCTGGTTGACTCCTTCAGATGGTGGCCAACTTACACAATGCGCATGAGCACGAAAAACATAAATTAAGGTACCCTTTTGTTGCATTGTTTTCTGCAATAAAAGAACGCGTCTGATTAGTATATAATCTTGACTCTTCAGTATCCGTAAACATGGCATAAAAGACGGGCAGGTATGATTTTACCGTAAACATGCCACGTCTACCTATAAATACCTTGGATCACAATTTATAAGCTATGCTTTTCGTTACATATGCTGGTATTAAAAGAATATTGGACTAAACCATAACATATAATCCTATGTTTACCACAATTCACACAATCTTGTCCATACCTATAAGCTTCAGGTTTGCAAATACAGAAGCTAAACGAAACACCATTCTTGGCTGCAACCGTAATCTGTATCAAGTTACCTCGCCAAGACATCGGCATTGTTGGCTGCAACAATAATAACGTTATAATTTATTCATTTATTTAAAAGCATTTGGTGTTTATCTGCTCAGACAACGTAACTTAGTTCAAAATCATAATCTCGTCCATACCTATAAGCTTCAGGTTTGCAAATACAGAAGCTAAACGAAACACCATTCTTGGCTGCAACCGTAATTTGTATCAAGTTACCTCGCCAAGACAGCGGCATTGTTGGCTGCAACAATAATAACGTTATAAATTATTCACTTAATTAAAAGCATTTGGTGTTTATCTGCTCAAACAATGTAACTTAGTTCAAAGTACATGTCAAAGATCAGTGTTTATCACTTGCCTTGTGTTACAGATTACATGAATGACGCAACGCGGCCACCGCAGTTTTGACATGCACCTTTCACTTATTTAAAATGCACAATTACATATATACTCCTAGTCTCCTACCATTAATTTGACCAACATGAGAATGAGAATCAGGTACCAAGATGAGAATACTGCTTGCGCTAAAACCAAGTGGTCCTCAACCGTGCATCGCTTCCTACAATCAACCTACCTAATAAAAAAAAATTAAAGCTTACATCTACTGCACTCTATAAACATCTCACATTATACATTTTTCATTTAAGCATTTCATCAAACAGTTTGTGAGCAACCAATTTCTTTCATATAAATTGATACCTAATCAAAGATGGGCGGATCATTAAGTGCTGCCACCAATTTAATAAAAGAAAAGAAAAGGAAAATATCCTTGCAAACCTGAAACCGAAGACGACCATGAAGCATACCATGACCAAATAACCAACAACACCAAAAATGAATCAACAACGAAACCCTAAGTTTTTCAAAGAATCACACAATTTCAAACCGCCGCCAACCCCTTATGCATCCACCTCCACCATCTCATACCGCGTTGATGGCTTCACGCCACCACATCACCATTGGCTTCGATTATCAGTCCATATGAAGTGATTATGCTGTGGAGTCTTCTGGAAGTGTGAAGATGGAATCAATAAAAACGCTCAAAAATCTTATACAATTGAAATGGGCCATGTCGGGCTGAGGAAAAAGGCCAGAAAAAAGAGCGAAGTGGGCTAAGCGCTGGCCCAACGTTTTTGGCGGGAAATCAGCACCCAAAACGGCGACGTTTCGCATATGGTTTAATAATATGTATAATGATGATGGTCTTGGTAGTATCCTTTGTGTGCACATGCTAGATTATATTGCCCAGGCCACACTTATGTACAGTTTAATTATGTTATATAGGATTTTTCAAATTTTCAAGTATGACAACTTGCTTGGTTATTGTTCTTTGAATAAATTGATATAACATGTTGAGCACTAATTAACTTCTTTTAAAAACTAATTTGAGATTCAAGCTCTCATTTCACCCGGTGAGTACAGCTTTATATTTCACAAATCACGATTATATTCTTTTGAATAATTAGAACTTTACATACACTCAAAGATTGATCTTCGACAGCATTAGCCCGTCTTATTATAGTCGATTATCTGATTTTGATTATTTAATCATGTAATTACTTTTAGAACGCATATCCAAACACCTGTGTATACGAATGATAATATGCAATGAGATTTTTCGTTCAGATATGATGACTATGAACTTGATCCACTGGCGAATTTCCAGTTCACATCAGGATCATGTTACATGAAAGCATGGAACATCACACAACTAGCAAAAGGTTTGTGTGCTAGTATCAAGAAGCTTGCAAAAGATTTATGTTGTGGCCGATGGGTGTTTTTTTTGGAAGTAGGACACAACCTAGACTCTCTTTCAAATTCAGCTGCAAATTCTTTTGGTGATGTTATTGGAGAACCAAGCACTTTAGCAAAACTTGATGATCTTACTTCTTGCATGATGTACCATTTTCAAGGTAAAACAGTAACCTGTTTGTATAGGTTATTAGATAGTTAGCAAGCTGTGTTTAGGGATGGCAACGGGGCGGGGATTATCGGGGATTGTATTTACCATCCCCATCCCCGTTTCTCACTCCCCATCCCCATCCCCGCCTCCATCCCCATCGGGGAATCGTTTTACATCCCCATCCCCATCCCCAATGGGGATCGGGGATCACCATGGGGATTCAGAGATTCTCCGGCCTTATAAATTGAGCATAAAAATTACATAAGTAATCAAAATTATAAAGAACTGATCTATAAATGTCTTAAAAAGCATATATCGTACATAGTTTGATAAATTAAAATGTCAGTCAACTTTAAAGTATCACACATAATAAAAAAATAAACTGCATCGAATGTGTGTATTCGGACATATGTAGTTACTGCTTAACATTTTAAAAGTATTTGATCCACTAAATATCACATATACATACATATATACTTCAACTATAATACTTGTCACTGCTCACTAAAATATACATATACAAGTACATGTAGTATTAATATACATATAACTTATACATTAAAAGTTCGGGTTCGGGTTCGGGGATTTTTGTTATCCCCATCCCCGCCCCATCCCCGGTTTTATAATTCGGGGATTCTCCGTCCCCATCCCCATCCCCGGTCAACTCGGGGATTCCCCAGTCAAATCGGATTTGGGGATCGGGTCCCCATCGGGTACCCATTTTTTTGGCATCTCTAGCTGTGTTAGTGGCTTACTCTAAAGGGAAATGAGTAGACTTTGAGGTAATTAAGCTTCTTTTTTCTCTTACAACAGGTCATGTAGGTTAGAACATGTCTCTCTCCCTTTTTTTTTTTTTTTTTTTTTTTTTTTTTTATTTTTTTATAATGTATTTTAATGATCTTTTCTTCAATCTTTTAACTTGATATAAGTAAAGATGCTCTTATTGTAAGTGCCATATTGCTGGAAGTAAGGGTGTATGTGGAAGAATGGCCCCAAAATAGCAACAGTGAGTAAACACATCATTATATGCACATAATTTCTACACTGTGATAGATTCAGTTCCAACATTAATGTAACATATAAGGTCTGAATTTGCACTCAATTATTTGGAATATGATGATATTCAAAAGAAAATAAAATTGGGATGGTAGTGATTTGAAATTTGAGGAAAATACTTGAATCCTTGATGCAATCGTTCTATGCGAGGCTAGCTTGAAATCTATATTGATATGGGGTGCTAAATGAGCATCTATAAATCTATAATGCTGTAGTTTTTGAAAGATTGTAAAAGCTTGTCATGACTCATGACATATTTGTCCAACTATTTTATAAATCATTTGATTTTTCAACCTACTTGCTTGCGAGATATCTTTTTTTTTTTTTTTTTCCTTATTGGCTTATTGCTAACATCGCATGCATGTCAAGTATTTATCTTATCATCTTTGAAATATTAATGAAGACTCTTTTACTAGGTACCAATTGTAAAACAACTAGAAAAACGTTATTGCATGATATTTTGCTTGAATAATGAAAGATAATTTCCGATCTAAAATCATTAGCTAAAAATAATAAATAGATTATAACATATATACATAAGATTTTTTAAGTGATGTTCATACATAACTAAAACTTTTAGAATCAACCCCGTGAGTGCACGAGTATTATAACTAGTCTTCTTTATATCAAAATTTCCCATCTTTGTTTTCACATCTTTGTTACACATGAATACGGCCACCAACAATTATATTTCTTCGTTTATATTCTGATATCACAATCACAAAAACAAACAACCCTTTATATCTTAGATCAAAACAAATGCAAACGTTTCGGCATCAAGATCTTATACGGGTCTCGGGTAGGTTGTATTTTCGTTTTGTGCTTGTTTGTACGAAACAAAGAAAGATTGAAACAATCTTGTTTTATATCTTTCTTTATGTCGGGGTTTTTTTTTTTTTTTAATTTTTTTTTATTTGTGATTTTCGGTTTGGTGTGTGTTGGGTTTTCTTGTGTTCACCGAAAAATTCGAGGAGATGAAGTATGGTGTTTTTTTTGCCATGAAAACAGCTAACTTCGAAGCTAGGTCGTTTCCGTTTGCATCTTTCATTTGGCCTATTCTTTTAGCCATTTGCTGCTTCTGTTGTACCCCGGATCGTTAGCATCCATTTTCTATTTTTATTCTTTCATGTAGTTCGAGGTTGTTGTGATTGTCTTGGATAAATCTGAATCTTTCTCGGGATCCAAAGGCTTATATTCTCTTCTGAAGACGAATAATTTGCAATACTTTCATTTACAGAAATTGAATGCGCAGACTGTAGTTGTTGCCTGTCATTGTTTATGGTGGTTACAGATGTGATTTGGTTTGGTTTGTGAGCCTGCAAGACTGAGCTATTTATACTTGAAAGAAGGAACCTTACATTAAATTCCTCTATGTTATTTGTGAGATGGTTGATTTGCCTGCATTCAATTTGTGAGATGGTTGGTTTGCCTGCAGCATATGCATATCTCACTTTCAATTCGCAAGCTATTTATTATGATCAACATTACTTCTTGCAATTAAACATGGCGGATGTTACATTCAATTTGTGGGATGTGTTGAGGCAACATTGACGAGATCTCCTAATGTTTTAATGATGACAAATAAACCTTCGAAACACATAAAATAACAAACGTTAGCCAAAGTTCTCCCGATTCAATATCTGCTCCTGGCGCGCTGCCCGCGCGTTGACGCGTGGGCGACGAGACAGGCTTCTGATGTTGTCGGGACGAACTTTGAAAGTCGGCTTTCCCCTTACTCGAAAAATGTGGATCTTTCAATTCAGGTATGAATATGTTATGTGCTTAATTGAAAACACTCGAAACGAGTTTTAGGATTAGAGAGATCCAACTTTTGAAACACCCATTTACAGGAAAACGCCAACTCAAGTTTTTTAACTGTCGGCTCTAGCCAAGGCCTTTCTAAACCTAGGGAGCTTATATATTTCACGTAACTTCAAGTGAAAGCATTCATATGCTCATAGCCCGTGCTTACGTCTTCTCTAATCACGTAACGGGTTTACTCCCTTATTGGTCAAATTAAGTCAAATGTCACTTTGCGTAAACGCATCCTTTCCCGCATGGTATATGTTTTACATCAAGGCAAAGCACTTGGCTTGTTTGTACCAAGGTGTTATTTGAGTACGTCGAGTCGTGGAAAATTACGAGTTATGAGATTATGAATTCTTGATGTTGAGTTACTTGAGATTATAAGTAACATTTGTTTTTCTCAACTTATGATCATAATTGTCTCAATCAAGGTTGGTCATTTCAAAGACTTCTCTATGCGTTTAACTACTTTTAGTATTTTTTAGGATTTTATTTAGTTTAAATTTTGCAATAGCGCTATTGTACGCATAACACAAACACAAATTTTAGAGAATTAGCTAATAAAAGATATTAGTAATACTCCAATATGAAATGATAACTTTGAGTGAATTTCCTTTTTTAGATGAATGACTTACAGATGTGTGTAGGGCTCAATTTGTAATTTTTCATTACTAGAAGATATTGAGAATTTGACTATATTATTAGATAAGTCATGCCATACACTGGTAATTATGTTTTTTAAAAACAACTACTTGGTCAAAAACTCATAAGTTTTGGGCCTCAGATGAAAATGATTGTTTATAAAACTCGAGTACTTGAAGCTTTTAAATGAACAAGATATACAACCAAATGCAATCAATATTAGAGGCGGACATAGGCATATCAAGGTGGTTCCTGAAAACCACCTTAGAGACCGAAATCGTTTAGAAGTGACGTAGGGAAAAAATTTGGGACCTACATTGAAATATTATTAGGAACCACCTTGGAGATCAAGAACGTAAATAACTAAATATACATTAAAAAAAAAAAAAAAAAAAAAAAAAAAAATGATGCCGAACATTATCATCGGAGGTTATGCGAAGATGAAGTTAGTAATGTTAAATTATTTTTAGTTTTACGACTGAATCAGCCATTGATCAATATGACTTGACCATTATTATATGATAGGGCACATCATATTTATAAACGTTTTTGCAATCATACAACTATACAAGACATGTTTCCACAACCTTTAATAGAAATAAAATTAACAAGATGCTAGGACTGCATCAACACTGACATTACAATACGATCCTAAAGACTCAAAACTCACCTTACCGACCCTAAAACTTGAAACTAGGACCTTCAAAACAATCACTGAGCCGAACAGTATTTGAGTGCTGCCAAGTTATCACACAACCTAAAGACGCGTTCTTTTAAGCAAATTTTGAAGCAACGGCTTGTAATCTTACATGTGTTCATCCAATATACCAATCTTCTTTAAGAGCAGATTTAAACTTCATTACTTGATTTTGTGGCAATGTTATGCTTACTATTCTTCCATCAGAGCAACCTTTTGGTGTTGGAAGAACCATAACGACACCTTCATCGCCAATATTATCAATAACGCAACTTACGTAGATAGGTTTTTGTCCTCTAATTTCCATGTCATAAAATGAGGCATCACTCAAATCCACAAAAGTCAAATTCGCCCCATAAATGAGAAAATCTGGAAGCTCTTTATCATTTCTCATTGCCTCTTTAATCTTCACTCGTTCATCATCCGCGTTGTCCATAATTAGGGACCCAAGTTCAAATGGCTCATATTTTTGCGCGGAAATGTTTGTTTTGACCACTCTAATGGCTTGGCTTTCATTTGTGATGATTCCTTTAGTTCGCTTTTTTAAGTCATTTTTGCATATGGTTACTATCTTTGGTCCGGACTCATCTCTACATTTTGCTAGACTTTGCCAAATTACAACACAAATACACTCTAACACAGGAATTTGTTTATCAACTTTCTCTTGATATATCTTTGCTTGCAACTGAGTCAACTCGGAAGTCGAAATATGAAAGGAAAATGTTTCCATTTTGGAGCTGTTAGAAGTAGACCAAAGATCTCCAACCGGGCCAACCCGTCTTACAAAAAGTGGATCTGTACTTGGGTTTGGGCTTTCAGTATCATGGGCTTGGGCTTGTTGTTGGGCCATAGTTAGTGGTTGGGCCGGGTAATGGCCTCCAAAAACTTGGGACCAAAGTTTCATGAAGTCCACAGCTGAGAAAGTATCTCCAAGCACATGAGACCAACTCATGCCAACCGATTTGCCACCACATTTAAAATCAGTTAACTGCACATGCACACACAATCTTTAGTTTTCATTCAACGTTATATATAGTGACTCTACTTGCATAGAAGACCAATGTGAAAATTTGAAAGATTGAAAAAAGGTATAAACAAAAAGTTTGTTGCTTAAACTGTCTTGAACCGTCACAGTTTTTTGTGAGATTATGTAAAACGTGTATGTTGATCGAATAATAATGTTCAATTACATGAGTATATAAAAGATATAATATGGGCCAAGACACATCACGGACCTAATCCTAATCTAATACTAATTCTAACTGTCTAACACTCCCCCGCAGTTTGAGCGGGAGGAGACCGAACACTCAAGCTGTCACGAAACTCAGCAAACAAGACGGATGGTAACCCCTTGGTAAAAATATCAGCATACTGAAACCGAGAAGGAACATGTAGAACGCGAACCTGACCGGTAGCAACCAAATCACGAACAAAATGAATATCAATCTCAATGTGCTTTTGTCCGCTGATGCTGAACAGGATTAGAGGACAAGTACACTGCACTCACATTATCACAATAAACAATAGTGGCAGAGGACAAAGGTGTATGAAGCTCACGAAGTAGATTCCGAAGCCAACATGTCTCAGCAACAGCATTGGCAACACCACGATACTCAGCTTCAGCACTGGAACGAGAAAACGTCGGCTGACGCTTTGAGGACCATTAGAGTAAGTTGTTGCATAATTCGTAAGAGGACAAAAGTCTAAAGGAAATCATCGCTCTCAAAGATTGTTTACGCAAAAACTTTGCCGAAAACCACTCCTCTCGATTGACGGCTTTCATTAGACTATTTGTCTATTAAAATAAAGGCAAAGAAAATGAAAATGAAACTAACTTGTCACTCTTTGCTTTATTGCATAGTCATTTTGATTTTTCTTTATTGTATAAGTTGTACTTTTGAATTAGGTCTCTATAATGTGTATCTTATAATCATTTTGTCCAAGTGATGACAAATGAGAATGGTATAACTGGCACTAAATACATGCAATATATGAAATCCAAAAATATGGTATATACAAGAAAGTCATCTAACATCTATTAAATGAATGGCCCAACCGTTATTTGACCTTTCTAATTATTTCTAGATAAACATCTATTAAATGAATGGGCCAATCGTTATTTTACCTTCCTAATTATTTCTAGATAATACAATAATTGTTATAAAATTTTGGGATTTTCTAACTTATATGATGGTGGCACAAGCTTTAAATCATTAATCAAAGTGAAATTAACATATTGATATCTTAGTTAATATTAATTAACAATGTTTACAAAATTTATCATTATTTATATAGAAATAACGTTTTTTATTATTTACATAAAAATAAAGCTTTTTGAGTAAATAAATGTGTTAAACCTGTGTCACCTTGACACATGTTAAAAAAAAACCCAAAAATGTCGCTTAACTAAATGAAAAGCAATAGTTAAACCAAGGACCTCCAATTTAATATACATGTCACTTTCCATCTCTTAACTAAATGAAAACAAGAGTTAAACCAAGGAACTTCACTTACTATAAAAGGGAAATTCACAAAAATAACCAAATTTTCAAACCTATTTCACAAAATACCCATGAAAAGGCAAAATTAGGGATCCTTTGCGAAATTTTTATAAAAAACTCAATTTTTTTTTTTTTTTTGATATTTCTTTAAAAAATTGAAATTTTTTGATATTTCTAAAAAAATCAAAATTTTCGATTTTCTAAAATATGTCGAAAACTCTTCGATTTTTTTAAGAAATATCGAAATTTTTTAATTGTTTGAAAACCCACAAAATGTTTAAACTTGTGAATTGAAAAAAAAAAAAAAAAAAAAAAAAAAAAAAACTTGCAAATATTTAGAGAGTAGGGTTTCGGTAATTTACAAAGAAAACACATAGTTGATAATTGCATACTATTTACACCGGACTCAACAATATATAACATAACAATTCTGCTACATCTAATTAAAAATTCCATAAATTAATTTTTTTGATTTTTTTAAGAAATATAAAAAAAAATGATTTTTTAAAGAAATATCAAAAAAATTTGATTTTTTTTTAATAATTTCTCAAAGGATCATAAATTTGCGGATTTTATGGGTATTTTAGCTTTTTAGGAAAAAATTTTGAGTATTTTATGAAATAGGTTTGAAAAATCGGGTATTTTTATGAATTTCCCTGATATAAATGTCACTTTCCACTAATTTTAGATTTATGAATTTCCCTGATATAAATGTCACTTTCCACTAATTTTAGATTGTGTTTTGTAACTTTTAGTTATTTAATAAGTTTATGGTTAGCCGGTGACTGTATATGTACGGTGACAATCAACGATTGATAAATGTCAAGTATAATAAGGAAGGAAAAAGAAAGTAAAAAAAAAAAAAAAAAAGTCATCTAACCTCTATCTATACTATTATAAAAAGTAAATAGTCAAAAAGTCAAAAGTGAAAAGTGAAAAACTTTTTTTTTTTTGAAAAGTGAACTTCATTAGAAACACGCCAGCCCACAAAACGGGGCGGCACTCACCAAAAAGAGAACAATTACATAATTACAAAATTACACCAATTATCCCACGTCAAAGAAGATAACTTAGCTCTAGATTTGGCCCAAAGAAAACCCAAAACTTTAACTTCTCCGATGATACCCTCCATCCTAGCCTTCTTATTTTGAAACTTAAAGGAGTTCCTCGCCCTCCATATGCACCAACACCCGATAATCATTAAGCCATAGAAGATCTCTTTCTTCTTTCCTGATAGACCTACGTAATTGTGAACAACCAACAGATCTTTGAACGAGAAAACAAAGATGTTAGGGACCTTGCACCAGTTTGATATGTGTTGCCAAAGCCTAGAAGCAAAGATGCAACCCGAGAAAAGATGATCAACATCCTCCTCCGCGCTCTCGCACAGCACACACAAAGAGTTAGCTAACTGAATTTTCCTTTGCCTAAGAGCAGAGACCGTCGGGATCCTGCCCATCTCCGCCCTCCAACCAAAAATGTTGCACTTTTTAGGAATCCAGCTACACCACTCGAAAACGTTTAAGTTACTGAAGTCCATATCCGAATACATTTGCTTCCTAACCGCACTCACCTTGAAGGCTCCATCGCCCACCCCGATCCAAACCCAGCTATCCAAAGCATCGGTCAGAACAACAGACCCCATTAAAGCGTTGAGCACTTCCAATTCAGTAGCTTCCTCAATCGAAAAAGACGTCCTTTTCCAACTCCAAACTTGCACGAAGCCAGCGCCGGACAAAATAACCCTATCACTAACTTTGCACCGTTTGTTCAATTCGAGCCGAAACAAATTGGGACAAACCACCATTAGAGGAAGATTAAGCAACCATGGGTCAATCCAGAAGGATATGTTGTTACCATCACCCACTTTGCCTTTGAAGAATCTTCTAAGGGGCATCCCTGAAACCATCGTTCTAGAGATAACTTTCACAATATTATTCCACGCCCCATTCAAGGTTTTACGAGCCGGGAGGAAGTCCCAAGTCCTGTTAGAGACATGACAAGCCTCAATCACCGCACTCCAAAGACTACCTTTGTCATTTTTGAACCGCTACCCCCACTTAGTGAGCAGAGCCACGTTAATGAACCTCAATTTGCACAACCCGAGACCCCCACACTTCTTAGGAGTGCAAACTCTTTCCCACGCCACCCAGTGAATCTTGTGAACCTCGTTAGCACTTCCCCAGAGAAATCTACAAATGATGGATTCCAAATCTTTAATAACCTTACAAGGAGCTTTATACAAAGAGAAATAGTACACTGGGAGGCTTTCCAACACCGACTTGATCAGGGTGACCCTTCCACCAATAGATAAGCAATCGGCCTTCCACTTGGAAAGACGAGATTCAAACACATCAAACACCGGTTTCCAGTTGTTAACCCTATTCATGTTAGCCCCAACAGAGATGCCAAGGTATTTAAAAGGAAGCGACCCAACTTTACAACCCAAAACTCTAGCTTTATCAGCAACCACTTCCTCGTTCACTCCAATACCATGAAGGCTCGATTTGTCTAGATTAATTTTTAACCCGGAACATAAATGAAAGCACCTCAAGATTCTAACCACATTGTCAAGGCAAGTTTCCGACCATTCCCCAATAATAATAGCATCATCCGCGAAAAGCAGATGGGAGATAGTAGGACCCCCGTTAGGCAAGTTGATCCCGTGAATCAAACCTTCCTCATGAGCCTGATTCAACAAGCAAGAGAGGGCTTCCATCACAATAAGGAAGAGAAACGGGGATAGCGGATCACCCTGGCGCATCCCTTTCCCAAACTGGAACTCAAAAGTAGGGGATCCATTGACCAAAACCGAAGAACTAGCCGACCTGAGGATTCCTCTAATCCATAAGCACCAAACCAGAGGAAAACCCATCTGATCCAATATGTCTATAACGAAATTCCAGTTGACGTTGTCGAAGGCTTTCTCGAAGTCAATTTGAAGGATAAAAGTTTGCTTGTTATTCCTTTTACACCACAAAATGACTTCACTGATAATCAAAGGCCCGTCTAGAATAAATTTATCTCTTAAGAAAGCTGATTGAGAAGTGGAGACCACCTTCTCCAAGACGCTTTTAAAGCGATTAGAAAGAACCTTAGAAATGATCTTACTAATCAGACCAACCAAACTAATAGGTCTATAATCGTTGAGATTAGTCGCTTCACGGGTTTTAGGAACTAAGGTGATGAAAGACGACCCACACCCCCTACTTATTTCACCATTACTGAAAAACGACTCCAAAATATCCACAAAATCTTTTTCGAATAAATGCCAAAATCTCTTCACAAACCTAATGTTAAACCCATCAGGGCCCGGAGCCTTATCCTCTCCACAGCCGAAAACCGCAGCTTTAATTTCAGTAACCGTGAACCTCTCGGTTAAAGTAACCACATCCTCATCCGGAATACATTTAATATTCCGACAAAGAAGCTTCGGACGAACAGGCCAATCCTCGAGAAATCTATTCTTAAAGAAACCAAAAACCTCCTTTTTGATCAAAGAAGGTTTATCGACCCAACCCCCTTGAATTGTCAAACCAGGGATCCCATTACTCGCTTTTCTACAATTCACAATGCCATGGAAGTACCTAGAGTTTTCGTCCCCTTCTAACGCCCATCTAACCCGCGATCTTTGCTTGATATCCTCCTGTTTGCTAATTTCCAACTCCTTTAACACCCTTAAACTTTCAGTGTAAATCCATTCCTCCTCATCCGAAAGGTTCCTGGATTCCATCACCACTTCCAATTTAGCTATCCCATCTCTGGCTTCCTCCTCACAAGCACTATCCGTAGCCTGCATATGCTCCTTCCATTTCAGAATACCATCCCTAATCCGCCCGAACTTCTTATGTAAAGCGACATCCGGGGGAGCATCAATACCAACAGCCTGCGCCGCCGCACTCACCACTTCATCAAACCCCTCTTTAGCCAACCAAGAGTTGAAAACTCTAAATGGCTTCGGACCAAAGTTTTTAGAGACCGTAGTCAATAAAATAGGGCAATGATCGGAGTGAAGACCTGGTAAGGCTCTAAAGCACGCTTCCGGCCACTTCGAAAAGAAGCCATTGCAAACCAACAATCTATCAATCTTACTCAACTTCCTCCCCATATCCCGAGTACACGTGAACAATTTACCTTTCATAGAGTACTCCAATAACCCAGAATTGTGGATAAAAGTGTTAAAATTCCTAGCACATGAGCTTTTAAAAACCGACCCACGTCTTTCCTCCTGGAACCGGACAGCATTAAAGTCTCCCAAGATAACCCACATGCCCTCTTTGGACGACATCACAGATTCAATGTCATTCCACAAAGCAAGTTTAGCCGACACACTTTGGGGAGCGTAAACGTTGATAATATTGAGAACATCATTACTTCCTTTCAAGGACCCCGATAAAAGGAGGAAATTACGAGCCTTGCGAGAGGAGCGCACCAAGAACCTACTCTTATCCCAAATACATAAAAGACCCCCAGACTGACCAACAGCACCAAAAAAATCCAAACCGTAATTATTATTACCCCAGACACATTTCCCATCAAAATTTGACAAGTCTTCAACTTTGGTTTCTTGAATAGCCAAAAAATCCACCCCGTTTTCTCTCTTCAGATTGTTAAGCCATGGAATCTTTTCCAGACCCCCAATCCCTCTAACATTAATTGATAGAAAATTCATACTTTCAAAACATTGATACCTTCATTAATAATGGTTGCCCGGACGAGCCCATCATCGTTAGCCAAATCAACGCCCAAGAGAGAGCCTATTCTGACAGTTTCTTCCACTTCTTTTTCCAGAGCATCGTCAAGAATTCCTTGCTCAATAACCACATCACCACCATCGTTACCCTCATCCACCAAACACACGGTAGCCGGCGCTTCTTGGTTAAGGTCGATGCAAACATCCTCCTCTTGATGATCCACAAGATTGGTACAAACATCCTTCTCTTGATGAAACACAGGCTCAATAGGGGGGTTTACCTTTTCACCTGTTACCTGCCTTTCATTGTGGATAATACCGATGAACCTATCTAAATCAAATGGGTCTTCATCATCTTGCCTACTTCTTTTCTTGACCCGATAAGTCTCCACCGGGCTAGAGGAGGAAGAATGGGCCCGTTGGTTTCTTTTTCTATTTGTTAACTTGGGCTTTCTTTTGGATTTAGGCCCAAAAGCACAAGAGGATTTAAAGACATGTGAAGAGTTAAAATTAATGTCAGGAGCCAAATTATTACCCGACAAACTGCTCACATAAGCATTAAAGACCCCATTACAATTCCCATGCAAGGTATTATTGTCTTCCATCTCCCCATGCATAGATTCTTTCAACTCTCCTTCCTCCAAGACGTTATCCAACTCTTCGGTTTCCACCTTCTCATCATCCAGCTTTGAATCTTGAAATCCGGCCGGAGGATGATCATCAAGACCACTAACAGCCTTAGTGACCCCAGCCTCCACGTTAATGCCCACCGAACCGATGCACTCTGGTTCCCAGTTTCCATCAACTTCCGATATCCAAGCTTTGAAGGACTTGTTAGTCCATCGGAGAATCACAGCATCGTTGATTTTCTTACCCTCGCCAACAAGGATTCCCACTAAACCAACTGATATGTCGCCATCGTCAAGACAAAGTTGCGACGGGTGGACAACCTTACCAAATTGGCTAGCGATATCGTCGAAAACTTCATTGGTTGCAAGGTTGATAGGCACCCCATGAATTTTGATCCATGCCACTCTTTCGAAAGCCATCGATTGACCAACCCAACAGTCAAGCACCGAGAACCATTTATGCCATACCTCCTTCTTTGACATAAAATCCATAGCATCTTTATTGTATTTAAAGTTCAGCAGGATGGATAAACCTCCAACGTACACAATGTCTAGCCCACCAATCGAAATCTCAGCTAGCAATTCCTTCATACATGTAAGCGTCTTCACCTCTCTAACTCTACCAAGTAGCGCTTTACCTCTGATGTCGTGGAAAGCCACAACGTTGTCCGGAATTCTAATAGACTTGCAAGGCGCCTCCTTTTGGATAGAAGGGATCACATTAGGCTTCCCACTTAGAGCAGCCTTGAAGGAAAGACTAGTGTATTTTTTAGGAGGTTGTCCTTCACCCAAAGCCTGATGCTCCATGACATGTTCGCGTTGCTTCTTTTGCGACTTGCCACCCAAATGCTCAGGGATGTCTTGATTCCTACCAGGACGCTCCTCCAATTCACGTAACCCAACGTTCTCCACCGCAAATTTAGCAATGTTAACCTTTAGTTTGCATTGCCCCATCTTAATTCCATTCAACCTTTTTTCCAACTCGAGAACATTACTAACCTTCCTGAAGGAGAAGAAGCCGAACCTATTCCCTTCTTTGTCCTGCTTTCTAGCTATATACGAGCCCACAATCTCCCCGTAGTAACCGAGAAACTCCGAAACTTCCCACGGTGTGCACCCCTTTGGGAGGTTGGACACGAAGAATTTCGTCACCTCCCCTGCCCCTTTTGCTTCCTTTTTGTTGTTTTTGCTTCCATTTTTCTTGCGAGCCGGAGCTTCTTGCCAGCCCTCGTCCATGGTGGCTCACCGATGGAGATTGCGTGTATAACGATGAGGATGATGGCGTTTGAACCCGCCAAGACCCAGAGAGAATTTTTACTAGGTTTTTGTCAAATTAATGTTTTGTCTAAATTACCTTTAATTAATGCATTTAACACTACTTAATACATCTCATTTAAAACTTAATCAAAACTTAAATGAAAACATGAAAACTTACATTACACATTCAATTTTTTTGTCAACTTAAAAACATGGAAAGTTAAATAAATAATTAATAAATGAAAACATAAAAATGCAATGTTTTGAAAACCGGGTTCGAAATCGACCCGGTCGAGTCACCGGGCACCGGGTCAACCGGTTCGACCGGTTGGACCGCCGGGTCAACCCGGTTTTCAATTTATTATTATTTTATTTTTTTGACCGGGTCAACCCGGGTTTTTATTAAATTTTTTTGAAAAAATGAAACCCGGCCGGGTTTCGAGAACCGGGTTGACCCGGGTCACTCAAAACCCGGCGGGTCACACCGGTTAACCCAGTTTTAGAAACCCAGGTTGTTTTGACCCGTTTTTTAGGCCAGAACCGGTCGAACCGGTTAACCCGGCCGGGTCGACCCGGGTTTCAAAACCTTGTAAAAATGTAAAATTGTTTTGTCAACTTAAGAATGAATACACACGTATATAAAAATATTTAAATACTAGATGAGTAACCGTACATAGAAACGGAATTTTTTAGCTGCAGATAGTTATAATGATATTTTGGTTACACAAATCACTTAACCAAAATATCATTATAATTAAATGTCGCTATAAAATCTCGTTGCTATGCACGGGTACTCATCTAGTTAAATGAATGGGTCAATACTCAATCGTTATCTTAATTAAATGGAAAACAAGAGTTAAACCAAGGCCCTCCTACTTAATATACATGTCACTTTCCATCTCTTAACTAATGAAAACAATAGCTAAACCAAAGACCTCCACTTAATATAAATGTCACTTTCCACTAATTTTAGATTATGTTTTGTAACTTTTAGTTATTTAATAAGTTTATGGTTAGTTGTTGATGGTCACCGACTCACCATAGATGTATAGTGACAATCAACATTTGATAAATGTTAAGTATAATAAGCAAATCATATGAACAATATATTTCTAAACAAGTTATCTAACCTCGAGTTAGGATCCAGTGAGAAGAAAACTTAATATGAGAAGAATGAGAAATAACTATAACCGCATATTTGAGATGCATCGACTTGAATTAGATGCATCACAATTAGTTTCGAAAGTGATTTTGAAGTGAAAACGATGCAAAGTAGTATTAACAACAAATTCGATACGCAGAGGACGAAAAATACATAGGATCCGTTTAACTTGATGAAATGCATCTAATGTATGTATATGTATCTAATTTTTAGATATAAAATATATTATGATGCATCTAAAAGATTAGAGATGCATCTAATTCAAGTTGATGTATCTCTAATGTGTAGTTATAATTATTTCTTATCATTTTTATTTTAAAGATTCTTCTCATTTGATCATTAGTCATCTAACCTCTACTAAATGAATGGGTCAATCGTTATTTTACCTTTTCTCGTACTAAGTACTAACAGAAAGAAAACAACTGCCATGAATTATGTAAAATGAGAAGTTAACAAGTCAACTATGATACGATTGTCTCATTATTTCTAGATAATACAAGAAATGCTATAAAAATTTATGGTAGAAGATATATACTTAATGCAATACAGATACAAAGTTGACAGCATCTGGTTTTTTTAAGCAAATATGTAACAACTTTCAAAATGATAAAACAAACAAATAATTCGGTTCAAGGAATAACATCATCTCTATATATAGTACGTAATGACAACATAGATATATTACTCAAAGACCTTTCTAATAATAGATATTTGTTAAATCTTAACACATCCAACAGGTGCTGGAAATAGATAGCATCACTGAACTAATTAGGTTTAAGTAGTAAATAGGACCACCAAGGTAGCATAGTGGTAATTAGGTTCAATCCTCACCAGAAAAGAGAAAGGGTTAGAAGTCACGGATACCCGGTTAGGCCATGTACATCTGAGTCAAAGACTCGTCAAACCTTGTTTATATTAAGAGAGTTAAAAGCGGAGACTAGCAATTAAGCAAACCTGAATCATAACCAATGGCGAGAAGTTCAAATCCGGGCCAAGAACCTGGTTAGGAACAAGAAGCTTGTGTCGCGAATCATCTTTAGATTCAAGCCATTCATCAAGACTCACACGACACTTAGCCTCGATGATTCTCACCCCACTATCATTGCATTTGATGTAAGGTCGACCTGAGTCTGACCTCCTAAAACGACCACATGGAATGTAGGCATAGTTTAACCAATTGAACATAGTTTCTTTAATGTTTATAATGGTCAATCCCTCAAATGCCGGTGTTGTGAAGTAGAACACAAACCGGAGGTAGTGAAGCTTCATGGCAAGGTCCATTTCTGTTAGCTCTTGACATGCATTGTGTCCGGATATAAACCCGGAAGAAACTGTGGAAATTTTGATGTCGTAAATGGAGTTGTGCTCCTCAGACGACACCATTTTTTTTCTTAGTAGATAATTTTAGAAACTTGCATACCTATGGGGTGTTTATATAGCGAAGATGATTCAAAAGTCAAATAGTCTAATTATAGTGCAAATTTGTCTTCACATATATTTTGTAATTGTTATTCTTAGAAGTAAACATTTAATGTTGTCAGTTGTCCGTTGGGAGGAAAACTAGTACTCAGGGTAAACGGATGTAATTTTTCATGTTCAACTTAGTTATCTAGATAGGACGAGTTTTTTTTTTACTCAGATGTATTTCACTTCACATAGATTAATCCCAAGACCGTTCTCAACTCTTCCCTGGTCACCCTTAAATGTATTCTTAGAAGTAAACATTTAATGAACCCATAATACAAAATGTTCAATATGATTGTGGGACATGTCATTTGCTCATCTCGTTCTTTCTATTCAAGAAAATACAACTACTAAAATTCTTGGGTAAAGAATTTATTACTTTTCTCATTTTCTGAATCTTGTTTAACTCATTAGTAGTTGATGCATTAATAAGTCTTATATACTCCCGTTTTATAACCAATCTTTTGGTAACCGGTTTTTAATCGTCCGGCTGAACTATTAGTTCACGGTTCAACTGGTGTAACCGACAATTCAACGAGTTTTATTTTTTATTGTTTATTTTTTTAACCGGCTTTGGTTTTCCTAACTCTTTTCCAAAGTTAAACCGGTGTTTTAGAATGCTGGTTATGACGTAAATAAGATTTCAAGGTATGAGAAAATCCAATTGTTATATAGATATCCTAAAAGGAATTGTTAAAACCCTTTAATCGTTAAAACCCTAAATACCCTCTCGCGATCCAATCCCTAAAAAATCCCTCATCGTTTTTTCAAAACTTTCCACAATCGTGTGATTCTCGTATCCTTGATTCTTGAATTGATTCTTAATTGGATCTCACGTAGTTGTGGATTGTTTACAATCGATTTTTTTAGGGATTATTATTTACTAATCGTTTCTTAGGGTTTATCTTATCGTTTTTTCATTCAAGTCGATTTGTGATGGCTGTTGGTTAGTGTTGTACGGTTATTGCTATAAACCCTAATCTTTCGATTAGGGTTTTATTTTTCTGTTTGGTTTTGCTTTCATGCTTGTGACGCGGTTGGGTGATTGTATTGTGGAGTTTTTTAGTGATGAATAAGGGCTTCTTGAAAGCTAGTAGTGGTACGAAGGGGGCTAAGACAGGGGGGCGACATGATGATGATTCACATAATTTGGCTAATGTAACTAGTGGTTTGCAAGAGATGCTTAACAAGGTGGATAATGATGCTAGTGGGAAAGTGATCTTAGAGAATCTGAGTGCTAATGTCAGTGGTTTCTCACAACCATTGTCAGCTAATGAGGCTGATGGTCATAGTGAGAATGATGGGGGTACGTGTGTTGCTGATTATGTACGTGATACAACATCTAGCAATGTTATATTTGCTTCTAGTGACAGTCCTATGAATGTTACATGTGATGCTACACCAAATCAAGTGAAGCCGGTTTCACTTGGTGATGATAGTTGTGAGATGAATGAACCTAATGTTGCACAAATTTTGTCTAATGCGCGTAAAAAGTTTGATGCAACTATGAATGATGTGCAAGCTGAGATTGCTAGTAATAAGGAGACTATTCCGAATGCCAACAGCCCTAGTGGGCCTCCTCCTAATGCACCCAAGGTTGATTCTACTAGTGGTAATGGAGCGAAGTCGGTTTCTTATGCGGGTGTTGCTTCTAACGAATCTCATAAGAACGTGTCTAATTTTCGGAGATTATTATGCAGCAAAAAGAAGGATAATGTTGACCTTTCAGTCCCAATGAAAGTTGTGGAAGAGGTGAACATGAGGTTTGAGCATACACTCTATGGATATTTTCTTGGTCATCGTCTTGCTTTTCCTGTTGTGGATTATTTTGTTCGCAATGCGTGGGCTAAGTATGGGTTACAAAAGGTAATGATGAACGCTAAGGGATTCTTCTTCTTCAAGTTTAATTCGAAGAAAGGTGTTGATGATGTGCTTGATAATGGTCCATGGTTGATCTGTAATGTTCCTATTATTCTTAAACCTTGGACTTTCAATACCAATTTGTTGAAAGAGGATTTAACTCACATTCCGGTGTGGGTTAAATTTCATGATGTTCCTTTAGCGATGTTTTCTGATGATGGCCTTAGTTTGCTTGCTACTTTGATTGGGACTCCCAAGAGATTGGATGCCTTTACTAGTCAGATGTGCAAAGAATCTTGGGGTAGGAGTAGTTTTGCTAGATGTATGATTGAAGTGAAGTCGGATGAGGTACTTAGGGACAGCCTTACTGTTGAGATTCCTTTACTTGACGGTTCGGGTGCGACTATTGAGAAGATCCGTGTGGAATATGAGTGGAAACCGCCTCGCTGTGATAAATGCAAGGTGTTTGGACATGTTTTGGTGGATTGTCCTAAGGGTGTGATACCGACTGCTCAACCTTCTAAGAATGTTAATGATGGTTTTATGACTGTTAACAATAAGAAGAAGGGTAAGCAAGCTGCCTCGAATACGGGTCGCGGAGGTTTTACTAAACCTGTTGTGGGTAAGCATTTTGAATATCAGCCAAAGAAGACTCCTACTGTGCCTAAGAAAGTTAATGATGGTAAGAAGAAGACTTCTGATGTGGCTAGTACGAGTGGAACAAAGATCTCTACATCTAACCAATTTGATGCGCTTAATATGGATGATACAGATACGTTTGGTATTCCTACTTATGACACCTGCATGGATGTGGATACTGGCAGTTCAATGGAAGTTAATGTGGATGAGTCGGCTAAGACTGGTGCTGCATCACAAGAACCACTTGTGAGTGATTCAATGGGAACTAAGGAAGTTGGTTCTACTCCTTTAGTTGAGAAAATTAGTAAGTTGGAAAAGCTTCTTATCGATGGGAAAGGTACTCTTGTGGATAATGATGGTAATCCTGTTCCGTCTGCCTCTGTCACTAAGAGGGCTAACCCATTTTCCAAGGTGGGTAATGTTGTGGTTTCTGATAGTGACGAGGAGGAGGTTCTTAACACGTTCGACGAATCTGCTAATCTTTTTGGTGGTGGTCATGAGCGTGAAGATGAGTTTGATGACTATGATGATTACTCGAAGCAAATTTATGATCTTCCAGGGGAATTGGATGCTCTTAATGCCATTTATGGCTTTAATCTCCAAGGTCGTAGGAAGTAGTTTATATTTTTGTTTGAGTCTTTCTATATGATGTGGTAGTGGTTTGTTTTCTTGTCTAGAAAATAGGAAGTATCTTGTTATGTAAGCTTTCGCCTATGTAACGGGCTGAGATATGGGATTCACTCATATCCGTTGTACTTAAATGTTTTTTGGAGTAATATATTTACCGGGTCTTTTGACCTTTTACCCAAAAAAAAAAAAATCCAATTGTTTACATGCATTACAAAAATTTGTCTAATCTACACACTTTCATTTTCATGCTTTTAAAAAGTGTGTAAAATTTTATCCATTATTAGCACTTACTAATGTGTAACTTAGTTACATTAATATGTGTGAAAAATCTGTAAAACAATAGATTTTTCACACTTATAAAAAAAATTATATGCAGCTAATAAAATATTTTGCAACTTCAAGTATTGCTACATCTGCCATGTTGCCGGTCGTTGTTAGTAATGGACAAAAGTTTGGTCCTTTCCTGCTCATTTCACCCTTGAACAACTTAGCAAACGAGTTAGCAGATGTAGGTTGTTTTGTATATTCATTCAAAATAGTCCCTGTAGGGACATCCAATTTACTAGCAGATGTAGACGCAACCAAGCTTTGATGCTTACCCAAGTTATCACTTGCAACAGTAACCTTCCCATCTGTTTTGTCTACCGTGTTGACCACAGGATCGGTGACAACAGTATGCTCCATGTTCTTGTTTCCATTTGTCATAGTAAGATTACCAAGTTCCTCATTAACACGGTTTTTGTCCTTGGGAGTTTCGGCACCAAGAAACTATGCTTCTCCTTTACTCCCTTACCACTCCCTCTCCCTTTAGGAATGAAAAAACCTTTCTCCACGTTAGATCATATAGCCCCTCACGTAGCTTAATCTATCCTATACACAAGCGATCGCAATAGCCAAAAAAAGAACAAAAAGAACAATACGTCTAATCTTCAATACTACGTGAAACCCTATTTAAACTAGAGTTTGAAAAACAGGTCAAATAACTAATCACCTTTCATGGAGTTATAAATGCAACAATTAATACCTAGATACACTTAAACCCGAAGAAAACCGATTGACAAGTTAGATACATATAAATGAAAAATGTGACAGGTTAGATACATATAAATGGAAAAAGTGGCAAAAAAGATAATGACATGGATGGTAACTTGTTCCATTTGACAAAACCGGTTGTGGAGGTAAAATAATACACCAAAGTAACGAAATTTGAAAGTTTGGTACTTGAACTAGTAAAAAAAAATTAATTCACTATATACAAATGAAAAATGTGACAAACTAGGTACATTTATAAATGATTATTCTCATTTTTAAATGTGAAAAAATCTCTGAAATGTTCACACATATGTATGAAAGTCAATTGTAACATCAAATTTCTCTACACTGGTGTCACAATTAATTTCCACACTTAGGAGTGTGGAGCGCATTGAAAGGTGTGAGCTTTCTTTTTTATATAATTATAAGTGTGAAAAATCTATTGTTAAAAAAAAAAAAAAAAAAAAAAAAAAAAAAAAAAAAAAAAAAAAACATTTATCACTATAATCAAATTTTACACATTATTAAATGTTAATAAATAACCAAAGGTTACACATTTTTTTTTTTAGAAAGGCGTTTACACATCTATTAAAAGTGTGTTGAAAAATCCCTTTTACCCAAAAAAAAAATAGTGTAGAAATAAAAATGTGTTGATTAAACAATTTTCTGGAATAATGATGTTAGATTGGGTTGTAGGCGGTTTAATAAGCTTTCTTATCTCTAGCAAGCAACCATCATATCTTCCTTTCTCGTGTTTTATATTTTGTCACGGGAAACAGATTCAAAACTTTAAAAGATATCTTTTTACACTTGGTAGTGATTAAAAGACATTCACATGCATATCATGTAGCTCTTCTAGTTTTAATTTGACCATTTGCAAATGGAAGCAAGTAAAGTATACGTGAAAGTTGCTTATGACATGAGATATTGAGATGAATGAAAGATTAACAATGAGGATGTCTATCTGTTAGCATAATAACCCATAAGAAACCCACGGTTCATTTAACTTTTAAGGTTTTACCCTTTATTTTCTTATAAATATTCGTTTTATTCTCTCACTTTATTTATCAATTATAATACACAAGTTAGTTTCATCTTTGGTTTCTGCATGGATCAAGAGCCAACAATCTGTATATGTGAATTTATTTTGTTGCATATGTTGTCGGTAAAAGTTTTGTTGGTGTTTGACTTTGTTGCCGTCGTTTGAATTTCACTCACGTAACCACAATGTTCATTCTAGTAAGTTTTGTTTTCTTTGCAATTATTTGATTGGATGATAGTCTTGATAATCTATTTAGTGGGACGGTGGACATATATTTAGTTTAGCACATATACATCAGAAACATATTTGTTTCTTTGGCTTTTTGGTTTCACATCAATGCATTTTTAGAAATTGTTTATTATGAAAGATTGAGGTTGTCTTCTTTCTTTGAATTTGTTTGGTATTGGGTTTCACGTGGTTCTTTTAACTTGGGTGACAGCTAGGGTTTTTGTAGCTATATTTTGGGTTGGTAATTAATTGGTTTGATTATATTTAGTTAAGTTGCTTATTGGTTAGGTTTTGCTATATTAGTTAGCATGGATACTTGTAAAAGCGATTTAAGATCGGGTACATTATTGTTAGAGCAGTTTCAAAAGTTTGTAGACATGTATGAGCGGTTTCAAATATTTTTAGACATGTTATAGTAGTTAGATACACTTCTAATGATTTCGTTGGTTTACTTAAATCGAATGGGACTATATATCAGACCTCTTGTACGGACACTCTTCAACAAAATGGTGTTGCTAAAATGAAGCATCGTCATCTTGTTGAGATAACTAGATCTTTTTTGTTGCCCGCTGATGTTCCTAGTGTATTTTAGGGAGAATCGGTTCTTACAGCCACATATGTGATTAATAAAATCCCAACTGCAAATAATTATGGCTTATCTCCTTTTGAGAAGTTGAATGGAACTTTGCCTGATTATTCATCATTGTATATCTTCGGTTGTACTTGTTTTGTTCTAAAACCACATGTTGAGCGTACGAAACTATCTCCGAAATCAACTTTATTTGTGTGTCTGGGTTATGGTATTAGTCAAAAGGGATATCATTGTTATGATCCGATCGGTCAAAAGTTGTATGTATCTCGACATGTTAAATTTTTAGAGCACATTCCGTACTATTCTGATCATGCTAGTTTACATAATTTGACACAATCATAACTCATAAAAATTGATCCCTTTGAAAAACCTACACCTATTATGTCATGCATAATACCAGAACCAACCTTAGAACCCACCATTACTGAAACACCACCAGTTATAATTTCCGAGGCTACATCGACCGCTAATCATTCCCCTACCACAACTACCCAATCATTACCTGAAGTCGCAGCAGTTCCTCCTCTAAATGTTTGACCCACACGTATTAGTAAGTCCACTAAAAAAGGATGATTTTGTTTATTCTTGTTACTCTAGTTCGTTTGCTTCTTTTGTTGCTGCTATTCATAGTCTACATGAGCCGGTGTCCTATGGAAGCTATTTGTGATCCACTTTGGCAAGGTGCTATGACCAAAGAACTTACTGCACTACATCAGACTCATACGTGGGACTTGGTACCTTTTCCAGCAGGCAAACGTACTATTGGCTCTCGTTGGGTCTACAAGATTAAAACCAAATCTGATGGGTCCATTGAAAGATATAAGGCTCGACTTGTTGCTAAAGGTTACTCTCAAGAGTATGGCATGATTACCAAGTGTTTCATTAACATGGTTTTTGTTTTTGGAAGTTTCTGCATCGAGAAACTATGCTTCTCCTTTACTCCCTTACAAAACCCTCTCCGTTTAGGACTCAAAAAAACCTTTCTCCATGTTAGATCATATAGCCCCTCACGTAGCTTAATCTACCTTATACACAAGCGATCGCAATAGCCATAAATAAACAAAAAGAACAATACGTCTAATCTTCAATACTACGTGAAAACCCTAGTTAAAATAGGCATTGAAAAACAGGTCAAATAACTAATCACCTTCCATGGAGTTATAAATGTAACAATTAATACCTATATACACTCAAACCCAAAGAAAACTGATTGACAAGTTAGGTACATATAAATGAAAAATGTGACAGGTTAGATACATGTAAATGGAAAAGGTGGCCAAAAAAGATAATGACATGGATGGTAACTTGTTCCATTTGACAAAATCGGTTGTGGAGATAAAATAATACACCAAACTAACGAAATTTGAAATTTTGGTACTTGAACTAGTAAAAAAAATTAATTCACTACATATAAATGAAACATGTGATAAGTTAGGTACATTTCATTTTAAATGTGAAAAAATCTCTGAAATGTTCACTCATATGTGTGAAAGCCGATTGTAACATCAAATTTCTCTACACTACACTGGTGTCACAATTAATTTCCATACTTAGAGTGTGGAGTGCATTGAAATGTGTGAGCTTTCTTTTATATACAATTATAAGTGTGGAAAATCTATTGTTTTACAAGAAGAATTCACATTTGTCACTATAATCAAATTTTACACATTATTAAATGTTAATAAATAACCAAAGTTTACACATATTATAAAAGTGTTGAAATAAAAATGTGTAGATTAAATGTCCACTACCGAAACACCACCAGTTATAATTTTCGAGGCTACATCGATCGCTAATCATTCCCCTACCACGACTACCCAATCATTACCTGAAGTCACAGCAGTTCCTCTTCCAAATGTTCGACCCACACGTATTAGTAAGCCCACTAAAAAGGATGATTTTATTTATTCTTGTTATTCTTGTTTGTTTGCTTCTTTTGTTGCTTCTATACATAGTCTTCATGAGCCGGTGTCCTATACGGAAGCTATTTGTGATCCACTTTGGCAAGGTGCTATGGCTGAAGAACTTACTGCATTACATCAGACTCACACGTTGGACTTGGTACCTTTGCCAGCAGGCAAACACGCTATTGGCTCTCGTTGGGTCTACAAAATTAAAACCAAATCTCATGGGTCCATTGAAAGATATAAGGCTCGACTTGTTGCTAAAGGTTACTCTCAAGAGTATGGCATGGATTACGAAGAGACTTTTTCTCCTGTTGCAAAAATGACAACTGTCCGAACTTTGATTGCAGTGGCTTCTAGTTGTCATTGAAAAATATCTCAAATGGATGTTAGGATTGCCTTTTTGAATGGTGACCTAAATGAGGAAGTTTATATGAAACCACCTCCTGGCGTTCCTCATCAGTCAGGTGATGTTTGAAACCTCCGGAAAGCTCTTTATGGACTCAAACAGGCACCACGTGCTTGTATGATAAGTTATCCATAGTTGTTACTTCTCTTGGATTTGTCTCTAGCCATCATGATTCTGCATTATTTGTTAAACGTTCAAGTGCTGGATGTATTTTATTGTCATTATATGTTGATGATATGAAAATTACTGGAAATGATTGTGATGGAATTGAATTGGAAGGAAGAGTTATCTCATCATTTTGCTATGAAGGATTTGGGATTACTACATCTGGGTATTGAGGTTGCTTCTTCACCAAAAGGATATATTTTTGTCTTAGTCCAAGTATATAGCTTATTTACTTGATCGTGCAAGAATTACAGACAAAATGGTTGAAGATATTCCTATTAATGCTAAGGCCAAATACACTCCGACAGATGGTGATCCTTTGCCAGACCCAAGTTTGTATTGGACTATTGTGGGAAGTTTGGTTTATCTTACAGTTACACGTCAAGATATTTCTTATGTAGTTCATAATGTTATTAGTCAATTTGTCTTTGCTCCCATAATTGTTCAGTGGGCTGCTTTTTGCACATTCTCAGGTATCTTCGAGGTACTCAGTTTCAAACACTTATGTTTCCTTCTACATCTGCCTTGGACTTGCGTACTTATTATGATTCTGACTGGGCCGGTGATTCTGCTTCTCGCAAGTCAACTACTGTGTTTTGTATATTTCTTCATGATTCTCTTATTTCGTGAAAGAGTAAGAAACAAGATGTTATTTCTAAATCATCTACCGAAGTTGAGTACCGAGCCATAGCAGTGACTACTAGTGATATTGTTTGGTTACTTTGGTTGCTTGCAGATATGGGTGTTCATATCAGCCATTCTACTCCGTTACACTGTGATAATCGTGGTGCTATTCATATTACGCGTAACTCGGTGTTTCATGAAAGCACCAAGCATATTGAGATAGATTGTCATTTCACTCATCGTCATCTTTAGGCTGGGACTATCTCTCTACCGTGTGTTCCTTCTGCTTTGCTTTACAGATTGCAGATGTATTTACCAAGCCACACTCTGGACCACATTTTCATTTTCTGACCGACAAACTCTTCTCGCTGCAACATCGTGAGTTTGAGGGGAGATGTTAGCATAGTAACCCATAAGAGGCCCACAACCCATTTAGCTTTTAGGGTTTTACCCTTTGTTTGTCTTGTAAATATTTGTTGTATTCTCTTAGTTAATTTATCAATTAATACACAAGTTAGTTTCATCTTCGGTTTCTACACTATCAACTGTGTGCTTACCAAAACACGCAGTTAAAGGACCAAAACACGGGACCCGAACGTTAACAAATTAACTACAATCGCCAACAAAGGACCAAAACACATGAAGAACAATTGAAACGGAAAAAACACTTTTGGTCTAAATTATCTTAGAATATTTATATTTTTATGTTAGGAACTTCATAATTCTTATATAAATATAAGATGTAAACGGTCTTGTTATGACGGTATATTAACCCTTAGAGCAAAAGGAGTTGCAGCGGGGTTAAGTGAGAGAGTTTTTGACAGATCGGAGATGTTGGGAGGCAGGGTTTCTTGGACAGTGCTGCCGAGCTTTTTTGGCAATCCACACATTTATTCAAGCCAGTGAAGAAAACCCTGGAGAAGGCTCATTGGCGCTGTTATATATTAGTATGCATATTAGATATATTAGGGGTTAATGTGTTTGTTTAGCTTAATATTAGCCGAGTAGGTAAGTGTTTGGATTGGTGGTTGATTGCCCTTGCCAAGAAAGGCATAGCTGATCCTATAGAAGGGTAATTGGCAGCTAGCTTAAATCAAAAGTTTAGTCGACTAAGTACAAATCCTTATTTATCTCTGAATTTGTTCATTAGGGATTAGGATTTAAACCTTTCATTCTCAATTATTAAAGATGAAGAGGTGAGACACCATTCACTTATTTGTTTCCTTACAAATGAACGCTCAATATAATCATTTAAAGCGTGTGTAGTTCTACTTTTCAGCCGATCTACAAAGCTTGTAAGTCGTGGATAATCTGTGGGTAATTACCCTATATATCACTGAGTTTGAAGCAGTCAGGAGTTTGGCATAGCGACTTTGAAGATTGTTTGCACCTAGCAAGAATTGAACTTGAGACTTCACACTTTTTAGAATGATAGTCACAAGCTTTTTTGTCATTAGGCCACACTTGAGTGATTTGTACAAATATCTTTTAACTATAGTAAAAAGGAAACAAAAATAACAAAAACGTATGAATTTCAGTAAAAATGATTGAGTTTTTTTCATCTATTGATTAACTAATTAAGCAATAACTAGCAAAATAATGTATTGAGAGTGGGTGCATATAAAACAATTTGATGTCTTTTGCAAAAAAGTACCACTATGAAACAAAACTATGTTGGATCCCGTAACATCTAGTGACCCCTAGTTCCTTCTTGAATACGGGTGATCACTCTATGCAACCATATGGTACAACAACAGCAATAACAATCATATTGATTGATTTGATATCAAACAAATTAAACACATAATATAAATTGGATAATAAATGCATGTATCACTTTCCTTGCGAAATTTCAACTTATACACCCATCCCGATTGACATATTGCAACAACATAATGAAGATATCCCGCTTTCTGTATTTATAGTTCGGTCGAGTTAACATGGACAGATGGAATGTAAAATAAATATGACATGTTCCTAAACCCGGCAATATATTCCAAATAAATAAATGGAAAACTTGCGGGGTATTTCGTTGAGATAATAAATCGGATAATAAATGCATGTCTCGATCGGAATTTATACCCACAAGTATTTCGTTGAGAACATCTTAGATATATACCTTAAGGTAAATGTCCGGTAATATAATACGCCTGCGCCCGAGCTCATAGATTATTTAAGTTTTAGGGTTTACTTTGTCTTATAAATACTCTTGTAAACATTTATTATAATCATTCAATCAAGTTTTCAGTCAATAATATTCTAGTTCTCCAATCTTCTTCTTAAGGAGTTCGCGCCCGCTTGAAGTGGTGCCTTATCCCGATACAACCCTAACCGAGTCGTATCAATTGGTGCTCTCGTTGAGAGGGTTTTTGATTAGGGTTCCAATCAAAAGAAAAAAAAAATTAACTGTTCATCGATCACTATTTACGGTACTGTTTCATCGATCACTATTCACGCGTACTGTTCATCGCGGTTACTATTCATGAAAAAAAAATCTTTTTTTTGAATTATTAATTGCTTGAGTATTATTCATGGCATCAGGCGGCAACGATCAGGATGCGGAATACGCACTTTCTAAGCACTTGCAAATGGGTACGGTGCCCGAATATGAGAGTGAGTTTGTGGTACTTGCAAATCAAGTAAGAGGGATCTCTGAATCTTTACTTACATCGTTTTATATCTCCGGACTTAAACTGATGTTACAAATAGAACTGTTGAGGGCAAGACCTACAACTTTTGGATATGCCTTTTCCTTAGCCCATATAGTCGAGGCGCATTTTAAGGCAATTAAAGAGAAAGAGAAAGAGCATATAATTGAAAAAAATCAGATACTATTCCATCATTACAAAGTGAATTTGCTTCACATGAGGCTGAAGGGTCATTGAATGTTGATGAATATATTGGAGTTGAAGAGGTTATGGGTGGTGGCGAAACGCTTAAGGTTGGCGAGGATGAGTCGAATAGAGTGATATCGAGACTTAAGGATGGAGGTGGTGAATTTGATAGTCGTTTCGATGAAATAAATTTGAATTTAAGCGAGGAATTAGCGGACTCTCAATCTACCTATTCTTCGTATCACCTTGAGGGCAAGGTGATTTTTGAAGGAGTGGGGAGTGTTATGGCATGTGTAGCTGAAGATGGAAGAATGATGTTGTGTTGTGTCCAATGCAAAGGAATACGAAAGAAAGAAAAGGTGAAGGCTGCAATTCAAAGAAGATTATGTGATCCCGGATTACGCCAATGTTGCAGGAGGACGAACTGCACAAACGACTCAAGAAGGCCAAACGTATGGTGTGGACGTATGGTCCGGACTGGATCCTACATGGGCCAGGCCCGGCAGACAGCGGCCCACTCTACGCCTAAACCCTAATCCATGCCTTATAAATATAGGGTTGGGGTTTCATTCACAGGACAACATAATAGAACATAACAGGTTATCCTAAACCTAATTCTCATATATGCTCCGCGCATCAATACTAACATGACCGTCGGAGGTGGATCCCGAGGCTACGGCCTCGGGTCCACTCCTAACGGGTTCTCTTTGTTGACAGGTCTATTTAGGGCTTATGAAGACGACTAACGGCCCAAGGAGAGTCGTTGAATCAGTCCGCGCCAGATTATGCATCAACAAGTTGGCGCCATCCGTGGGACCTGGCTACGACAAGTGTCGTGCTCTCACATCACTAGAAAGCAACCATCGATATACAACTACACGTTGCATCGATATATAATTATGCGGTAACTTTAAAGCTATTATTAATAATGATTTGGTCAAACATGTACAACAACAAGTTGAAAACCATCTCGTATGTAGACTTTGTTTGATTTGTATGCTGCGTACAATATTCTCATACGAAATATTAATGCCTGCGTACCATTAAGTTTTGTTTTTTCTCAATATTTTCTAAACTTAAAAAGATATCAATAATATTTTGTGCATATCTTTTAAATCGATAAGATTTGGTATCTTTTAATTATTAAAAAGATTTTATGTAAATCTTTTATCTAGGGTAAACACGATTTTACCTATAACCGCATTAAATCCGCACGACCGGACCTACTTTATATTTTCAAATATTCATAAGATTTTATGTAAATCTTTTTTATTTGGTAAACACGATTTTACCTATAGCCATGCGCTATGTCCGCACGATCGGACCTATTTTATCTTTTAGCCGCGAACAACGCAGTCACGATAAATCTACCCGCGTTAGGCCATGCGTACGGAAATCTTCGCAGATTGGCGTCATGAGCGCACTGTCATGTACAGGCACCACGATACTAGTCAATCGCCATGAGCGCACTGTCACTGTCACGTACAGGCACTGGACGAAAGCCGTGGTCAACTGCGATTATCCACAAAACGTTAGAGTCTATGCGGGCACGATAAATCTATCTGCGTCTGTGCGTGCAACAGAAACTATTAATCGCGGTCATGGTACGTCCATCCGCGCCATTATTTTTATTATAATAAAACACAAAAAGATCAATAAATCGTCATGCGCGCACTGTTTTTATTATTAGCTACGTGCTACTTCTTTTATATAGTTTGTAAAACCTCACGATAGGTGTAATTCACACTACTACTTCTTTTATATATTAATTATATATGCTATGTGCTATACTTTTGCTACGCACTAACTTTTTACTTCATTAAGTTTCATATGTTGCGCTTCGCGGCATATACTTCTAATATTTGCACTAAGTGTTTTTCAGGATTTGAAAAACTAACTTTAATACTCCTACACGAGTAGCACCATCAAACTTGGGGGGCTACCAGGGTATATAATACCACTGTTGGCGCACGCGTCACGCAGGTATATTTGGAAGCAGATCGTACGTAAGAGGTACTGCAGGCCCGGTACAAAGACGAATTTTAAATATTCGCACAATCTTGCCGCAGGGGAGACGTCCTCTGTTGGTTGTAAAGACAAATGTAATGTTCGCGCACAACGCGCGCACCTCGGTCGCGAACAACGCGCATCCTTGTTGCGCACAGCGCGCACTTCTGCCACAGAAGTACGTCTTCTGTCGCACTATGTTGCATCGCTACTGGTACAAAAGGTACGCCCTTATCTAGGATGCAGCATAGGGATCCACCTATCCACCTTCACCATTGTGAGACAATCACAATCGCAATCCCAGTGCGCACTGTCGCATGTGGGTTGCGCAGTATGATCCGTCCCATGTGCACACAATTTGCGCACACATGGGCCATGCCGTCATGGTTGATTGGGCCTACGCAGCCATGAACAGAACTTAAGTCTAGCATAACATAGCCACGCGCTATGTCATACTAAACTTGGGGGGCTTGTGGACGTATGGTCCGGACTGGATCCTACATGGGCCAGGCCCGGCAGACAGCGGCCCACTCTACGCCTAAACCCTAATCCATGCCTTATAAATATAGGGCTGGGGTTTCATTCACAGGACAACAGAATAGAACATAACAGGTTATCCTAAACCTAATTCTCATATATGCTCCGCGCATCAATACTAACTTGACCGTCGGAGGTGGATCCCGGGGCTACGGCCTCGGGTCCACTCCTAACGGGTTCTCTTTGTTGACAGGTCTATTTAGGGCTTATGAAGACGACTAACGGCCCAAGGAGAGTCGTTGAATCAGTCCGCGCCAGATTATGCATCAACATATGGCATAAAGATTATTTCATATAATCTATCTTTATTTACATGTCTTTGTTTAGGATTATTTTCATGTTTCTTTAAGAAAGTCGATTAAGAATGTTTTAAGACAACACCTTGAGGGCAAGGTGGTTTTGAAGGAGTGGGGAATGATACGCCTGGGCCCGAGCCCATGGATTATTTAGGTTTTAGGGTTTACTTTGTCTTATAAATACTCTTGTAAACATTTATTATAATCATTCAATCAAGTTTTCAGTCAATAATATTCTAGTTCTCCAATCTTCTTCTTAAGGAGCTCGCGCCCGCTTGAAGTGGTGCCTTATCTCTATACAACCCTAACCGGGTCGTATCATAATACCTAGACGGTAGAAAGTTAATTCAAAATTTAACCAATATATTATGTAGTTATAGGTTTGTAAGTGAAAATAAGTGCATACAACATGAGCCATAAGCATGCATATGTTTTATACCATCTATAAGTTACACAAAAGGCTTTAAAATAAAGGGTGTAGGCTGGAAAATAGCAATGAACTTTTTTGAATGTCTTATTTTGGTATATATGTAATCTCCTAAATGCATAAGTAAATGTAACATACTTTCATAAAATGTTTCAATATACAGATTTTGTTGGTGTCATTATTTTTAACTTGACAACACATCACAATGTACATATTGAAATATTTTATGAAAGTTTGTCACATTTACTCATATTCTTTAAAGTTTATGTACTAAAAGGGACATTAAAAAAGTTCGTTGGTATTTTATGGCATTAATCCCTAAAATAAAAGGGAAACATGCTACACAACAACAACGACAAAATTGTTACGATCGATAAATCTATTAGAGAACCTAATGTACCTGTTAAAACCAATGTTTCTTCAAGTCTTAATGAACCAATGGTCAACTTAATTGTTCGTGATACATCCAATACTAAGAAGAATGTGGGCACAAGTAGTGACTCTAATAAGAAGCCGGCTTCTTATGCGAGTGCAACCAATTCTAAAGCAATAAAGAATAAAGCTAACTTTTGACTTGGAGGCCGAAAATAATTGTGAAGGTACTGATTTAGCAATCCCTTTTAAAGTTGTTGAAGAGATAAGTCATAAATTTGAGAATACTCTTTATGGATACTTCGTCGATAAATGGGTGGCTTTCCAGGTCGTTGAGTAAATGTTTGTAACGCTTGGGGTAAATTTGGTATTACGAGGGTTATGATGAATGCCAAGGGTTTCTCTTTCTTAAAACTTGGTTCGAAGAAGGGTTTGGAGAATGTGCTAGAGGGCGGTCGATGGATGATCTGCAACATTCCTATCATACTTAAAACATGGACGTGAACACTAATCTTTTGAAAAAAGATCTAACCCATATTCCGGTGGGGGTTAAGCTTCATGAGGTCGCTTTGGCTGCCTTTTCGGAGAATGGCTTAAGCCTCATCGCGACCAACTTGGTACTCCCAAAATGCTTGGCTCATTCACAAGCACAATGTGTTTGGAATCATGGGGAATAAGTAGCTTTGCTCGGGCATTAATTGAGGTACGGCTGATATTGAATTAAAGGACAGTTTAACGATTGCCATCCCATTACTTAATGGGTCGGGGTTCATGAAATAAACTATCCGGGTTGAATACGAGTGAAGAACACCATGATGTGCTCCATGTAAGATATTTGGCCATACGTGCGATCAATGTCCTCAAAATGTTGTGGTCCTTTCTAAAACTATTGAAGTCTTGAATGATGGATTCCATGTGGTTATAAACAAACGAAATAATGGGAAAATTGGTTCTGCTAAAGGGGCTTCGAAGACTAAGCAAACTAGAGAGGCTAAAGTGGAGTGTGTTTATGACGAAACTGGTACTTTAATTTCTGGCTTCTAAATCAAGTGGGAGTGGGTACGGGACCAGAGCTTCTACGAACGCTGAAACAAAACTAAGTATGATAATCCATATGATTCATGTGATGATGATGATGAGTGCAATGCTCATGATCTAACCGAAGATCAATTAGCTTTTTGTGACGCTTTGGATATTAAAGTTCGCGGTTGAAAGAAGTCGTAGGTTATGTTTTGATTCGGTTGAGTCAAATGTAATCTAGTTATAGTTTTCTTCATTCATAGAAGTAATTTGCTTGTTATGTAAGCTTTACCGCCTATGCAACGGGCTGTGATCTGAGATTTCACCCACATCCGTTATAATTAAATGTTTTTGGAGTAATACATTTACCGGGGAAACACTTTACCCAAAAAAAACTATGGGTTCAAAGTTTAAGTATCAACCAAAGGTAACTACAAGCACGTCTAAAGGTACAACTAATGTGGGGTAATGAAGCTGGAAATCCTAAAAATGCTAGTGATTCTGCTAATATAACCAGTTCCGGGCTTTTATGACAAGAAACTACCTCTTTTAATAACTTTCATGGTATTTGCATTAACAAACCATTTCATAAAAAAATCAAAACAAACCAGACCACATACTGTAGTTTTTTACTTACGGCAACAAGTTCAATTCTGACTAAAGAGTGGGTGTTTCGAGTCTATGCTTTAAATAGAAGTCTTTTATTTAAATGGATTTGGAGATTTTTATTGCAAGGTTCTTCGCTTTGGGCTAGGGTGATTAAAGCTATTTATGGAGAGGATGGTAATATTGGTTCGAAATGTAAAGGAGGTTTGAAAACATGCTGGTCTATTATTGTTAATGAGGTTAAAACGTTGGAAAATAAAGGGATTGACTTGATGCAGTTTTTGAAAATCAAAATTGGGAATGGTGATTCTATTCGTCTATGGGAGGATCCGTGGCACATGGACGGTATTCTTAAAGTTAGATTTCCTAGGATTTACGCTTTGGAATATAGAGAAAGTGAAAGTAAAGAGGGAAAATGAAAATGAAATGTATTATTCAATGAAATGAAAAGTTTACAAAGGTATTTATACTAGTAGCTAGCTTTGACTATTAATGTCAACTATACAAGAAATTACACAAAGCTATAAACTATTACATTCTTGTAAACACTTGTAATGGTGAAGATAGTTTGTTGATAGGATTGTGTTGAGCACTCTTGATTCATCTACTTGATTCTTCTTATCTCCATTACCCCTCCTGCAAGTTGGCAGTGTGTATGGATCACACAGGCCATACTTGGAAATACATGTGTGAAAGGGTGATCTGCTTAAGCCTTTAGTGAGAGCATCAGCTGCCTGGTGATGAGATGAGACAAATATGAGAAGAAGAGTACCATTTTTGATCTTCTCTCTCACAAAATGACAGTCTATTTCTATGTGTTTTGTCCTTGCATGTTGAATTGGATTTGAGGCCAAGGCAATAGAGGACGGGTTATCACAGTAAATAGGAACTGGAGTAGGAGTAGAAAGTTTTAAATCTTTGAGAAGACTAAGTAGCCATGTAATTTCACAAGTACAATCTGCCAAAGCTCTATATTCAGCCTCAGTGGAGGATCTTGACACGACTGTTTGTTTCTTTGACTGCCAGGAAATGAGATTAGGACCAAGAAAAATGCAAAATCCAGTTACTGATCTTCTGGTTGCTGAACAATTTGCCCAATCACTGTCACAGTATGCCTTTAGTGGTAGAGTAGAAGCCTTGGAGATAAGAAGACCTTGTCCTGGACAGAGTTTGATGTATCTAAGGACTTTGATGAGAGCCTTCCAGTGTGGTGTTCTTGGAGCATGAGTAAACTGGCTTAAAGCATGGGCAGCATAGGAGAGGTCTGGTTTTGTGATTGTGAGATAAAGAAGTTTTCCCACAATTGCTCTATATAAAGAAGGATCAGACAAAGGTTCTCCATCTGTGTCATTTAGTTTCATAATGGGATCAACTGGAATGTGGGCTGGCTTCAAGTCAAGAACATTAGCACTATGAAGTAACTCCAGAGCATATTTTCTTTGTGACATGGTAATGCCCTGTGAATTCCTCAAAAACTCAATTCCTAGATATCTACATAGGCGAGAAAAAAATGAATATTGTATCAGCAAAATTGTATCAGCAAAATTGATCACGCTCTGCACATATACAGAAACCACAGTGCCACCAATCTCTTACCTTTCTGCATAGAACAGTTATCCATGTGTTGCTTCCTATTGCCTAAACAGAAAAACATGAAGGCGAAAAAAGACATTATACAAATATCAAGAATACGAATAATAGTGAGAGCATAATCCAAGAAAACCAATTGCAAATTCTGAAAGGATATATGTAACTGTAATGCGACCTGTAAACTAAATATACGAAACACATCAAACGTGTAGTCCTTTATAGCAGCACGTAGCCTTAGCCTGCATCAAAACCTCCTCAAATTAGGCTACCGTATTAGCCTAGTTTATGAAAAAGCTTATTAGCCTTTTTTTATTTTTTTATTTTTTTTAATATATATATATATATATATATATATATATATATATATATATATATATATATATATATATATATATATATATATATTAATTTTTAATTCTGACCTTAGTATCTTGAACTTATGTCTTATGAATAAGGCATAAGTTACAAAGCAGTCGCATAAGACGGGAAAAGTAATCTCATGAGGTTTAAAATTGGCGGCATACCTACATTAGGAAATCAGTAATGCTACCTCGCTATGTGCAACATCAGCATGGCTAACGGCTTTCCTAATACGTTACTAACCCGAAGGACAAACACAATTAAAAGATACCTGGGTCGTTAACAAATAACAGTACGCAAACAACGTTCTCGAAGGAGTGTATCAACAATAGTAGGTGATTGTATGGCGGCTATGGATCAGGGCCAATTCTCGAGCAACGTATCCGCGTTAAGAACATCACATCTAACATCCCTCAACATGGATACGTTGCTTGAGAAATTGCAGAATCCTGGTTGACTCCTTCAGATGGTGGCCAACTTACACAATGCGCATGAGCACGAAAAACATAAATTAAGGTACCCTTTTGTTGCATTGTTTTCTGCAATAAAAGAACGCGTCTGATTAGTATATAATCTTGACTCTTCAGTATCCGTAAACATGGCATAAAAGACGGGCAGGTATGATTTTACCGTAAACATGCCACGTCTACCTATAAATACCTTGGATCACAATTTATAAGCTATGCTTTTCGTTACATATGCTGGTATTAAAAGAATATTGGACTAAACCATAACATATAATCCTATGTTTACCACAATTCACACAATCTTGTCCATACCTATAAGCTTCAGGTTTGCAAATACAGAAGCTAAACGAAACACCATTCTTGGCTGCAACCGTAATCTGTATCAAGTTACCTCGCCAAGACATCGGCATTGTTGGCTGCAACAATAATAACGTTATAATTTATTCATTTATTTAAAAGCATTTGGTGTTTATCTGCTCAGACAACGTAACTTAGTTCAAAATCATAATCTCGTCCATACCTATAAGCTTCAGGTTTGCAAATACAGAAGCTAAACGAAACACCATTCTTGGCTGCAACCGTAATTTGTATCAAGTTACCTCGCCAAGACAGCGGCATTGTTGGCTGCAACAATAATAACGTTATAAATTATTCACTTAATTAAAAGCATTTGGTGTTTATCTGCTCAAACAATGTAACTTAGTTCAAAGTACATGTCAAAGATCAGTGTTTATCACTTGCCTTGTGTTACAGATTACATGAATGACGCAACGCGGCCACCGCAGTTTTGACATGCACCTTTCACTTATTTAAAATGCACAATTACATATATACTCCTAGTCTCCTACCATTAATTTGACCAACATGAGAATGAGAATCAGGTACCAAGATGAGAATACTGCTTGCGCTAAAACCAAGTGGTCCTCAACCGTGCATCGCTTCCTACAATCAACCTACCTAATAAAAAAAAATTAAAGCTTACATCTACTGCACTCTATAAACATCTCACATTATACATTTTTCATTTAAGCATTTCATCAAACAGTTTGTGAGCAACCAATTTCTTTCATATAAATTGATACCTAATCAAAGATGGGCGGATCATTAAGTGCTGCCACCAATTTAATAAAAGAAAAGAAAAGGAAAATATCCTTGCAAACCTGAAACCGAAGACGACCATGAAGCATACCATGACCAAATAACCAACAACACCAAAAATGAATCAACAACGAAACCCTAAGTTTTTCAAAGAATCACACAATTTCAAACCGCCGCCAACCCCTTATGCATCCACCTCCACCATCTCATACCGCGTTGATGGCTTCACGCCACCACATCACCATTGGCTTCGATTATCAGTCCATATGAAGTGATTATGCTGTGGAGTCTTCTGGAAGTGTGAAGATGGAATCAATAAAAACGCTCAAAAATCTTATACAATTGAAATGGGCCATGTCGGGCTGAGGAAAAAGGCCAGAAAAAAGAGCGAAGTGGGCTAAGCGCTGGCCCAACGTTTTTGGCGGGAAATCAGCACCCAAAACGGCGACGTTTCGCATATGGTTTAATAATATGTATAATGATGATGGTCTTGGTAGTATCCTTTGTGTGCACATGCTAGATTATATTGCCCAGGCCACACTTATGTACAGTTTAATTATGTTATATAGGATTTTTCAAATTTTCAAGTATGACAACTTGCTTGGTTATTGTTCTTTGAATAAATTGATATAACATGTTGAGCACTAATTAACTTCTTTTAAAAACTAATTTGAGATTCAAGCTCTCATTTCACCCGGTGAGTACAGCTTTATATTTCACAAATCACGATTATATTCTTTTGAATAATTAGAACTTTACATACACTCAAAGATTGATCTTCGACAGCATTAGCCCGTCTTATTATAGTCGATTATCTGATTTTGATTATTTAATCATGTAATTACTTTTAGAACGCATATCCAAACACCTGTGTATACGAATGATAATATGCAATGAGATTTTTCGTTCAGATATGATGACTATGAACTTGATCCACTGGCGAATTTCCAGTTCACATCAGGATCATGTTACATGAAAGCATGGAACATCACACAACTAGCAAAAGGTTTGTGTGCTAGTATCAAGAAGCTTGCAAAAGATTTATGTTGTGGCCGATGGGTGTTTTTTTTGGAAGTAGGACACAACCTAGACTCTCTTTCAAATTCAGCTGCAAATTCTTTTGGTGATGTTATTGGAGAACCAAGCACTTTAGCAAAACTTGATGATCTTACTTCTTGCATGATGTACCATTTTCAAGGTAAAACAGTAACCTGTTTGTATAGGTTATTAGATAGTTAGCAAGCTGTGTTTAGGGATGGCAACGGGGCGGGGATTATCGGGGATTGTATTTACCATCCCCATCCCCGTTTCTCACTCCCCATCCCCATCCCCGCCTCCATCCCCATCGGGGAATCGTTTTACATCCCCATCCCCATCCCCAATGGGGATCGGGGATCACCATGGGGATTCAGGGATTTTCCGGCCTTATAAATTGAGCATAAAAATTACATAAGTAATCAAAATTATAAAGAACTGATCTATAAATGTCTTAAAAAGCATATATCGTACATAGTTTGATAAATTAAAATGTCAGTCAACTTTAAAGTATCACACATAATAAAAAAATAAACTGCATCGAATGTGTGTATTCGGACATATGTAGTTACTGCTTAACATTTTAAAAGTATTTGATCCACTAAATATCACATATACATACATATATACTTCAACTATAATACTTGTCACTGCTCACTAAAATATACATATACAAGTACATGTAGTATTAATATACATATAACTTATACATTAAAAGTTCGGGTTCGGGTTCGGGGATTTTTGTTATCCCCATCCCCGCCCCATCCCCGGTTTTATAATTCGGGGATTCTCCGTCCCCATCCCCATCCCCGGTCAACTCGGGGATTCCCCAGTCAAATCGGATTTGGGGATCGGGTCCCCATCGGGTACCCATTTTTTTGGCATCTCTAGCTGTGTTAGTGGCTTACTCTAAAGGGAAATGAGTAGACTTTGAGGTAATTAAGCTTCTTTTTTCTCTTACAACAGGTCATGTATGGTATTAATAGGTAGGTAGGTTAGAACATGTCTCTCTCCTTTTTTTTTTTTTTTTTTTTTTTTTTTTTTTTTAATTTTTTTATAATGTATTTTAATGATCTTTTCTTCAATCTTTTAACTTGATATAAGTAAAGATGCTCTTATTGTAAGTGCCATATTGCTGGAAGTAAGGGTGTATGTGGAAGAATGGCCCCAAAATAGCAACAGTGAGTAAACACATCATTATATGCACATAATTTCTACACTGTGATAGATTCAGTTCCAACATTAATGTAACATATAAGGTCTGAATTTGCACTCAATTATTTGGAATATGATGATATTCAAAAGAAAATAAAATTGGGATGGTAGTGATTTGAAATTTGAGGAAAATACTTGAATCCTTGATGCAATCGTTCTATGCGAGGCTAGCTTGAAATCTATATTGATATGGGGTGCTAAATGAGCATCTATAAATCTATAATGCTGTAGTTTTTGAAAGATTGTAAAAGCTTGTCATGACTCATGACATATTTGTCCAACTATTTTATAAATCATTTGATTTTTCAACCTACTTGCTTGCGAGATATCTTTTTTTTTTTTTTTTTTTTTTTTCCTTATTGGCTTATTGCTAACATCGCATGCATGTCAAGTATTTATCTTATCATCTTTGAAATATTAATGAAGACTCTTTTACTAGGTACCAATTGTAAAACAACTAGAAAAACGTTATTGCATGATATTTTGCTTGAATAATGAAAGATAATTTCCAATCTAAAATCATTAGCTAAAAATAATAAATAGATTATAACATATATACATAAGATTTTTTAAGTGATGTTCATACATAACTAAAACTTTTAGAATCAACCCCGTGAGTGCACGAGTATTATAACTAGTCTTCTTTATATCAAAATTTCCCATCTTTGTTTTCACATCTTTGTTACACATGAATACGGCCACCAACAATTATATTTCTTCGTTTATATTCTGATATCACAATCACAAAAACAAACAACCCTTTATATCTTAGATCAAAACAAATGCAAACGTTTCGGCATCAAGATCTTATACGGGTCTCGGGTAGGTTGTATTTTCGTTTTGTGCTTGTTTGTACGAAACAAAGAAAGATTGAAACAATCTTGTTTTATATCTTTCTTTATGTCGGGGTTTTTTTGTTTTTTTTTTTTATTTTTTTTTTATTTGTGATTTTCGGTTTGGTGTGTGTTGGGTTTTCTTGTGTTCACCGAAAAATTCGAGGAGATGAAGTATGGTGTTTTTTTTGTCATGAAAACAGCTAACTTCGAAGCTAGGTCGTTTCCGTTTGCATCTTTCATTTGGCCTATTCTTTTAGCCATTTGCTGCTTCTGTTGTACCCCGGATCGTTAGCATCCATTTTCTATTTTTATTCTTTCATGTAGTTCGAGGTTGTTGTGATTGTCTTGGATAAATCTGAATCTTTCTCGGGATCCAAAGGCTTATATTCTCTTCTGAAGACGAATAATTTGCAATACTTTCATTTACAGAAATTGAATGCGCAGACTGTAGTTGTTGCCTGTCATTGTTTATGGTGGTTACAGATGTGATTTGGTTTGGTTTGTGAGCCTGCAAGACTGAGCTATTTATACTTGAAAGAAGGAACCTTACATTAAATTCCTCTATGTTATTTGTGAGATGGTTGATTTGCCTGCATTCAATTTGTGAGATGGTTGGTTTGCCTGCAGCATATGCATATCTCACTTTCAATTCGCAAGCTATTTATTATGATCAACATTACTTCTTGCAATTAAACATGGCGGATGTTACATTCAATTTGTGGGATGTGTTGAGGCAACATTGACGAGATCTCCTAATGTTTTAATGATGACAAATAAACCTTCGAAACACATAAAATAACAAACGTTAGCCAAAGTTCTCCCGATTCAATATCTGCTCCTGGCGCGCTGCCCGCGCGTTGACGCGTGGGCGACGAGACAGGCTTCTGATGTTGTCGGGACGAACTTTGAAAGTCGGCTTTCCCCTTACTCGAAAAATGTGGATCTTTCAATTCAGGTATGAATATGTTATGTGCTTAATTGAAAACACTCGAAACGAGTTTTAGGATTAGAGAGATCCAACTTTTGAAACACCCATTTACAGGAAAACGCCAACTCAAGTTTTTTAACTGTCGGCTCTAGCCAAGGCCTTTCTAAACCTAGGGAGCTTATATATTTCACGTAACTTCAAGTGAAAGCATTCATATGCTCATAGCCCGTGCTTACGTCTTCTCTAATCACGTAACGGGTTTACTCCCTTATTGGTCAAATTAAGTCAAATGTCACTTTGCGTAAACGCATCCTTTCCCGCATGGTATATGTTTTACATCAAGGCAAAGCACTTGGCTTGTTTGTACCAAGGTGTTATTTGAGTACGTCGAGTCGTGGAAAATTACGAGTTATGAGATTATGAATTCTTGATGTTGAGTTACTTGAGATTATAAGTAACATTTGTTTTTCTCAACTTATGATCATAATTGTCTCAATCAAGGTTGGTCATTTCAAAGACTTCTCTATGCGTTTAACTACTTTTAGTATTTTTTAGGATTTTATTTAGTTTAAATTTTGCAATAGCGCTATTGTACGCATAACACAAACACAAATTTTAGAGAATTAGCTAATAAAAGATATTAGTAATACTCCAATATGAAATGATAACTTTGAGTGAATTTCCTTTTTTAGATGAATGACTTACAGATGTGTGTAGGGCTCAATTTGTAATTTTTCATTACTAGAAGATATTGAGAATTTGACTATATTATTAGATAAGTCATGCCATACACTGGTAATTATGTTTTTTAAAAACAACTACTTGGTCAAAAACTCATAAGTTTTGGGCCTCAGATGAAAATGATTGTTTATAAAACTCGAGTACTTGAAGCTTTTAAATGAACAAGATATACAACCAAATGCAATCAATATTAGAGGCGGACATAGGCATATCAAGGTGGTTCCTGAAAACCACCTTAGAGACCGAAATCGTTTAGAAGTGACGTAGGGAAAAAATTTGGGACCTACATTGAAATATTATTAGGAACCACCTTGGAGATCAAGAACGTAAATAACTAAATATACATTAAAAAAAAAAAAAAAAAAAAAAAAAAAAAAAAAAAAAAAATGATGCCGAACATTATCATCGGAGGTTATGCGAAGATGAAGTTAGTAATGTTAAATTATTTTTAGTTTTACGACTGAATCAGCCATTGATCAATATGACTTGACCATTATTATATGATAGGGCACATCATATTTATAAACGTTTTTGCAATCATACAACTATACAAGACATGTTTCCACAACCTTTAATAGAAATAAAATTAACAAGATGCTAGGACTGCATCAACACTGACATTACAATACGATCCTAAAGACTCAAAACTCACCTTACCGACCCTAAAACTTGAAACTAGGACCTTCAAAACAATCACTGAGCCGAACAGTATTTGAGTGCTGCCAAGTTATCACACAACCTAAAGACGCGTTCTTTTAAGCAAATTTTGAAGCAACGGCTTGTAATCTTACATGTGTTCATCCAATATACCAATCTTCTTTAAGAGCAGATTTAAACTTCATTACTTGATTTTGTGGCAATGTTATGCTTACTATTCTTCCATCAGAGCAACCTTTTGGTGTTGGAAGAACCATAACGACACCTTCATCGCCAATATTATCAATAACGCAACTTACGTAGATAGGTTTTTGTCCTCTAATTTCCATGTCATAAAATGAGGCATCACTCAAATCCACAAAAGTCAAATTCGCCCCGTAAATGAGAAAATCTGGAAGCTCTTTATCATTTCTCATTGCCTCTTTAATCTTCACTCGTTCATCATCCGCGTTGTCCATAATTAGGGACCCAAGTTCAAATGGCTCATATTTTTGCGCAGAAATGTTTGTTTTGACCACTCTAATGGCTTGGCTTTCATTTGTGATGATTCCTTTAGTTCGGTTTTTCAAGTCATTTTTGCATATGGTTACGACCTTTGGTCCCGACTCATCTCTACATCTTGCTAGACTTTGCCAAATTACAACACAAATACACTCGAACACCGGAATTTGTTTATCAACTTTCTCTTGATATATCTTTGCTTGCAACTGAGTCAACTGGGAAGTCGAAATATGAAAGGAAAATGTTTCCATTTTGGAGTTGTTAGAAGTAGACCATAGATCTCCAACCGGGCCAACCCGTCTTACAGAAAGTGGATCTGTGCTTGGGTTTGGGCTTTGAGTATCATGGGTTTGGGCTTGTTGTTGGGCCATAGTTAGTGGTTGGGCCGGGTAATGGCCTCCAAAAACTTGGGACCAAAGGTTCATGAAGTCCACAGCTGAGAAAGTATCTCCAAGCACATGAGACCAACTCATGCCAACCGATTTGCCACCACATTTAAAATCAGTTAACTGCACATGAACACACAATCTTTAGTTTTCATTCAATGTTATAGTGACTCTGCTTGCATAAAAGAACAATGTGAAAATTTGAAAGATTGAAAAAAGGTTCAACAAAAAGTTTGTTGCATAAACTGTCTTGAACCGTCATTTTTTTTCTTCGTTTGGGTAAAATGCAAAATTCGTTATGAGGTACCAGGAACCAGTGAGTTCATTTTTCACAAACATCTTAGAAACTAATAGTATAATTATCCTAAGATGACAGAAGTCCAAAGGAAATCATCGCTCTCAAAGATTGTTTACGCAAAAACTTTGCCTAAAACACTCCTCTCGATCAATGATGGCTTTCATTAGACTATTTGTCTATTAAAATAAGAGAAAAGAACATGAAAATGTAATTAACTTGTCACTCTTTGCTTTGTTGTATATTCATTTTTATTTTTCTTTATTGTATAAGTTGTACTTTTGAATTAGGTCTATAATGTGTATCTTATAATCATTTTGCCCAAGTGATGACAAATGAGAATGGTATAATGTCAATAAATACATAAAATATATGAAATTAAAAAAAATATGGTGTATACAAGTCATCTAACATCTATTAAATGAATGGTCCAATCGTTATTTTATCTTTCTAATTATTTCTAGATAAACATCTATTAAATGAATGGGCCAATCGTTATTTTACCTTTCTAATTATTTCTAGATAAAACTTATATGATGGTGGCACAAGCTTTAAGCCATTAATCAAAGTGAAATTAACATATTTATATCTTAGTTAATATTAATAGTTTTTTTAAATTAGCGATGTTTACCAAATTTATCATTGAAATAACGTTTTTTATTATTTATATAGAAATAAAGTTTTTTGAGGAAATAAATGTATTAAACCTATGCCACCATGACACATGTTAAAAAAAAAAAAAAAAAAAAAAAAAAAGAAAAAAAGAAAAAAAAAAACCCAAAAATATCGCTTAACTAAATGGAAAGGAATAGTTAAACCAAGGACCTCCAACTAGAGGTGCACAAATCGGTTAACCGGTTCGGTTTTACCCGGACCGGTTTGTGTGACCGGTTTGAGTCAACGCGGTCAAGAACCAGTCGGGGCGGTTAACCGGTTCGGTTCCAAACCGGCCTCGAGAGGAAAAAACCCAAACCTATCCGAACCGGTTTGGTTTCGGTTATATGCGGTTTGGTCGCGGTTAACCGGTTTGTATTTTTTTTTTTTTTTTTTTTTTTTTTTTTTTTTTTTCGTTTTTGGGCCTATAAATACTAGTATACTACTACCCATTGTCCCATCATTCACATAATTATCAGTTCTCACTTCTTAAAAACGAAAAATTCGATGTCTCGCAAAGATTTCTCGCAACAATTCCCAAGTCCTCACAAAGATTTCTCACAACAATTCCCAAGTCCTCCAAACGAACCGGTGGTGATTGTGAACACTCCACCACCTGCAGAAAATGAAAATGAACAACAAAACACTCCAGTTGAGAATGAACCGGTAAACAATCCACCGGTGGAACAACGAGCGTTGACTGATGAAGAACTCTTTGAGCAAGATATGCAAGTCATAAGAGAGGCTATAGAAGCTGAAGAACGTGAGGCAGCTGCTCGTACGGCTCGAGAAAATGCTCGTAGGGAGCGGTTAAACAGAGAAGCACCACACCGATGGGCCTTGGGGTTAGGCCATCAGCCATCAGAGTCTTCTTCGAGTGAGGAGGATGGCTGGGTCTCCGATGATTCATTTTATTAATTCGTAGTTTTATTTTAATTACCGTATCGTAGTTTCTATTAATCGTACTTTGTATTTCATGTTTTAACTTTAACGTTTAATGTAATCCGTGTTTTAACTTTAACGTTTAATGTGATTCGTGTTTTAAATGTTATGACTTATGTTAGTTATTTTAGTTTAGGTGGAAATTACAAAGTAAACTGAATAAAATTCAACTTTTATTTAATACAACGAAAATACACTTAAAGAAAATACAAGATCAAACATTGAGCCTTTCTCGTGCTGAGCAATACTTGAACAAATGAGCCCTTAATGCACATTTGGAAACGGGATTCATTAAAAAAGAGCAATGCTTACATTGAGCCTTTCTCGTGCCATCCGACATTCGGACGTAGTTCAAGTTATTCGTAATAGTCGGATCATTACGGTTCCATTGTAAAATCTCAACAATCACCGGTGGTGATGGCGGTGCAATTGGTTCAATTGGCTCCTGTCCTTGATTTGCCATTTGTGATTTACTTTCGGTTTGCAAATTTACAAATTTACACAACATAGTTATTTATAGTATATTAGGACACATGCAATCATACAACCTTTTTGAAACTTATTAGCACAACCTTTTTGAAACGTATCTGACATATTCAGAAGCAATCAATGCAAAAAATTATTAGCACAAACTTTTTGAAACTTTTTGAATGGGCGGTTTGAACCGGTTTTAAAACCGGTTTGAAACCGGTTAACCTATTCTTTTTTTTTTTTTTTTTCCCGCCTAGCAAAATTTGAACTTTGTGGACCGGTTTGGCCGGTTTAACCGGTTTGGGACCGGTTTTAAAACCGGTTTTATACCGGTTAACCTTTTTTTTTTTTTTTTGTGTTTTTATTATTATTATTATTATTATTTTGTCCGTTTTACGTCATTTACACAAAGTAACTTCTATGTAATACATAAAAAAAATCACATATATTTCACAAACACTTTTATTTAATAATTCGAACGGGAATACATCACACATAATACATAAACTTAGAACGTGATACATCGAAATACAACACCCTTACACACCTAATACTGAAAGGAAATACAATGAAAGGAAATACATCACACATGAAAATGAAACACACATAATACATAAACATAATAAAGGAAAAGCTACTCGTAAATCTCTTCCTCGGATTCGGAATCGATGGACCTCCTAGCCTCGGCAGCAGCTTCATCTTCTCTTATTTCTTCATCGGAAAGCAACTCGCAGGTACCCTCTTGCACCTCTACCTCGTAGACCCCTCCTTCCATATCTAAGGGGTCTTCAAGACTTGTTTTGTGTTGTCTTCGCTTGATTGCGTCCAAATGATCTTTCAAACACATACACATTTCCAAAAAAGCCGGTGTGAGCTTTGTTCTTCTGTTTGAGAGCACCCTTCCACTTGTTGAAAAATCGGATTCAGAAGCTACCGAAGTAGCTTGTACACTAAAAAGATCCCGAGCCATTTTGGATAGAACGGGAAACATTGTTTCCTTTGATTTCCAAAACGCCAAAACATCAAAGTCCACTTGTTGCTCAGCCGGAATACATGAGATAAAATCGGTTCCGGTATACCTTGTATATTCATTGTTTTGGAGACGATCACTCCTTATCTTTTTGTTGGGATTTTCTCTTAACTTTTGTAACAAGCCTTGAATCGGATTCCCTCTATGCGACGACCTCGATGATGAAGACCCATCATCCATAGAAGGAGCCGGGTTCCCATATTTTTCAAAATAATAATTCCACAAACTTTTAAAACAATTGTTAAACTCATTTTGTGCATCTTCAACAAAGTTCACTTTATTCGCGGTTAACCCCAAATCATTTGAAATCGATTCAATAAGTAACTCTACCCCGCATACATTATAACATGGATTTAATGCGGCCGCACAAGTAATTACCGGTGGCAAAGATTCAAAATACTTAATGAGCTTGTCTTTCATTGGTATAACCATGTTTGAAAATACACCACCAGTTAATTCAAATGATGACAAACTTGAACACATGTAGTAAAGTTGCTCGAGTACCAAATGGGATGTTGGATAATAAACTCCCGATAATTTTTTTGTGGCGTTGTAAAAAACTTCGAGTAATCGGGTTAATCTTTCAATAGTATCCCAATGTTCGACATTAAATGGAACAACATAACCCTTTTGTGACAATTGGTCATGAAAATATTGTAAAGTCACCTTTTGTCTTATAGCACTTAAGAACATGATATAAGTGGAATTCCACCTTGTATCACAATCTAAATTGGGTGACAACCATTGTTTTTTCGCCTTCGTACACAGCCTAACATAAGCGTTATATCTTTTAGCACCCTTTTTGAAAATTTCATGCAACATTTGTTTAAAACAATCTTTCAGTTGATGCATTACGGGATGGTTTAATCCCGCTTGCACAACCAAGTTTATGATGTGTGCAACACATCGAGAATGATAAAAATCGCCATTCAAAGGTGGCTCAAATTCCATTTTCAATCTACCCATTGAATTGGTGTTGTTACTAGCATTATCCAACGTAATTGAAAAGATTATTTGTTGCAAATGATATTTAGTAAAAACTTTTCTCAACATTTTGAATAACGCAACACCCGTGTGAGGAACCGGAAAATCTTCAAATGATATGACCCGCTTCATGATTAGCCAACTTTCGGGTTCAACCCAATGTGCGGTAACACAAAGGTACGAATATGGCGAACCATGAGGAGCGGACCAAACATCCGTTGTCATGCTAACACAACAATCTAAATTTTGAAAAAAAAAATTTAATTCTTGTTTGGCCGCTTTCCACATGCTCATTGCATCACGTTTTAGAGTCATACGGCTTACATGAGTGTACATTGGTTGGACATGAGTCTGCATCACCTCCGTCGTATCCTCGTTGTCCCAATGGTTGAACGGCAAACCTCTTCTGATCACCAAACCGGCAAATGCTTGACGGACTGCTTCATGATCGTATGCAAAAATACTCCCGTCACGAGCCATAGAAGATTGACCCGATTCCGGAGTATTTTTTAGTGCCTTGCAATACTTCTGGTTGATATGAGCCCTCAATGTCGAGTTGGAACCCGCCGACATTATACCAAAGCAATGCTTACATTGAGCCTTTTTCTTGCCGTCCGACATTAGGACGTAGTTGAAGTGATCCCAAGGATCGTTGACACGGTTACATGGTAAAATTTCGACAACCGTTGGTACATTTGATGAACCAGCAGCGGTGGTGTGGGTGGTGGTGTTTGAAGTTGAACTATCCATTAATAATTTTGAGAGTGTTTTTTGCTTTGTGAATGTGATGAAAACTAATAAATAATACATCAATTTATACTAAATAAAAATGGTAAAATGGTAATTTTAGGACTAATAAAGTAAAAGCATGTCCCCCCCACGTTACTAGTTACTATTGCTATTATTGTAAGATGTCAGGTTTGAATTCAAATTTCAAAAATTCCAAAAAAATCCGGCCCCTACACAAAAACCGGTTCCAAACCGGTTAACCCAAACCGGTTTATCTATCCGGTTAATAAAACCGGTCCTCAAACCGGATGATTTTCTAAAACCCCTAACCGGTTCCAAACCGGCGGTTTGGGGAAAAACCGGACCGGTTTGGGTCAAAACCGGGTTTGACCGGTTTGGTTTTTCGGTTCGCTAGCGGTCGCGGTTCGGTTAACCGGTTAGGATGTGCACCTCTACCTCCAACTTAATATACATGTCACTTTCCATCTCTTAACTAAATGAAAACAAGAGTTAAACCAAGGAACTTCACTTACTATAAAGGGAAATTTACAAAAATACCCAAATTTTCAAACATGTTTCACAAAATCCAACCCCCACACTTTTTTTCCTAAAAAGCCAAAATACCTATGAAAAGGCAAAATTAGGGATCCTTTGTGAAATTTTTATAAAAAAAACTCAATTTTTTTTATATTTCTTAAAAAATTTGAAAAATTTCGATATTTCTAAAAAAATCAAAATTTTCGATTTTCTAAAATATGTCGAAAACTCTTCGATTTTTTTAAGAAATGTCGAAATTTTTTAATTGTTTGAAATCTAGCAATATATAACAAAATACACTGCCCATTTATCACATCCCCATCTTTCACATACAGGACGTTTTTCACAGCTTTCACTGCCCCATTTTACACTGATCCCAGCTCTCCAAATTTGCATAGATTGAAAACCCACAAAGTGTTTAAAATTGTGAATTGAGGAAAAAAAACCCGCAAATATTTCACGAGTAGGGTTTCGGTAATTTAAAAAAAAAAAAAAAAAAAAAAAAAGAAAAAAAAAAAACACACATAGTTGATAATTGCCTACTATTTACACTAGACTCAACAATACATAACATAACAATTATACTACATTTAACAACAAATTCCATAATTAAGTTTTTTTTTTTTTTTTTTTTGAAAGAAATATAAAATATATAAAATATATATATATATATATATATATATATATATATATATATATATATATATATATATATATATATTTTAGAAGTATCAAAAAATTTTAATTTTTTATAATTTCTCAAAGGATCATAAATTTGCGGATTTTATGGGTATTTTAGCTTTTTAAGAAAAAAATGGAGTATTTTATAAAATAGATTTGAAAAATTGGGTATTTTTATGAATTTCCCTAATATAAATGTTACTTTCCACTAATTTTAGATTGTGTTTTGTAACTTTTAGTTATTTAATAAGTTTATGGTTAGCCGGTGACTGTATATGTACGGTGACAATCAACATTTGATAAATGTCAAGTATAATAAGGCACAAAATAATAATAATAATAATAATAATAATAATAATAATAATAATAATAATAATAATAATAATAATAATAAATAAATAAATAAATAAAAAGTCATCTAACCTCTATTAAATGAAGGGGTCAATACTCAATCGTTATCTTAATTAAATGGAAAACAAGAGTTAAACCAAGGCCCTCCAACTTAAATACTTAATATACATGTCACTTTCCATCTCTTAACTAAATGAAAACGAGAGTTAAACCAAAGACCTCCACTTAATATAAATGTCACTTTCCACTAATTTTAGATTATGTTTTGTAACTTTTAGTTATTTAATAAGTTATGGTTAGTTGTTGATGGATGTACAGTGACAAACATTTGATAAATGTCAAGTATAATAAGCAAATCATATGAACAACATATTTCTAAGCAAGAAGTCATCTAAGTATATCTAACCTCTGTTAAATGAATGGGTCAATCGTTATTTTACCTTTTCTCGTACTAAGTACTAACAGAAAGAAAACAACTGCCATGAATTATGTAAAATGAAAAGTTAACAAGTCAACTATGATACGATTGTCTCGTTATTTCTAGATAGTACAAGAAATGTTATAAAAATTTATGGTAGAAGATACTTGATGCAATACTAATACAAAGTTGACAGCATCTGGTTTTTTTAAGAAAAAATATATAACAACTTAAAATGATAGTGTATATAGTGCTGATATGCTATACATTTGTGTGTCTTATATTAGTCTTGTCAGATAGAATGTTTAGTATTGTCTGATATATGAAGTAGTAGAATTCTGTTTCATTGTTTCTGTTTTTGGGACATGTCTAAAACAGAAAGTTTCTTTATTCCTTGTTCTGTAAATGTTTGGAGTAATATATGAATTCACCTTTTGAAAAAAAAAAAAAAAAAAAAAAAAAAAAAAAAAAAAAAAAAACCCTTTCAAAATGATAAAACAAACAAACAATTCGGTTCAAGGAATAACATCATCTCTATATATAGTACGTTATGACAACATAGATATATTACTCAAAGACCTTTCTAATAATAGATATTTGGTAAATCTTAACAGATCCAAGTCCAATAGGTGCAGGAAATAGATAGCATCACTGAACTTAACTAATTTTAAGTAGTAAATAGGACCACCAAGGTAGCATAGTGGTAATTAGGTTCAATCCTCACCAGAAAAGAGAAAAGGTTAGAAGCCACGGATACCCGGTTAGGCCATGTACATCTGAGTCAAAGACTCATCAAACCTTGTTTATATTAAGAGAGTTAAAAGCAGAGACTAGCAATTAAGCAAACCTGAATCATAACCAATGGCGAGAAGTTCATATCGGGGCCAAGTACGTGGTCAGGAACAAGAAGCTTGTGTCGCGAATCATCTTTAGATTCAAGCCATTCATCAAGACTCACACGACACTTAGCCTCGATGATTCTCACCCCACTATCATTGCATTTGATGTAAGGTCGACCTGAGTCTGACCTCCTAAAACGACCACATGGAATGTAGGCATAGTTTAACCAATTGAACATAGTTTCTTTAATGTTTATAATGGTCAATCCCTCAAATGCCGGTGTTGTGAAGTAGTACACAAACCGGAGGTAGTGAAGCTTCATGGCAAGGTCCATTTCTGTTAGCTCTTGACATGCATTGTGTCCGGATATAAACCCGGAAGAAACTGTGGAAATTTTGATGTCGTAAATGGAGTTGTGCTCCTCAGACGACACCATTTTTTTTCTTAGTAGATAATTTTAGAAACTTGCATGCCTATGGGGTGTTTATATAGCAAAGATGATTCAAAAGTCAAATAGTCTAATTATAGTGCAAATTTGTCTTCACATATATTTTGTACTCCGTAATTGTTATTCTTAGAAGTAAACATTTAATGTTGTCAGTTGTCCCTTGTCCGTTGGGAGGAAAACTAGCACTCAGGGTAAACGGATGTAATTTTTCATGTTCAAGTTAGTTATCTAGATAGGACGAGTTTTTTTTACTCAGATGTATGTCACTTCACCAGATTAATCCCAAGACCGTTCTCAACCCTTCCCTGCTCACCCTTAAATGTATACACCAACGAGGTGTACAATGAACCCTTGACCTTTTGTTTAAAAGCCAATGACATTACCGCCGAAAGCCAATGACATTACCGCCGAAAACTAGTACTCCCATAATACAAAATGTTCATATGATTGTGGGACATGTCATTTGCTCATCTCGTTCTTTCTATTCAAGAAAATACAACTACTAAAATTCTTGGGTAAAGAATTTATTACTTTTCTCATTTTCTGAATCTTGTTTAACTCATTAGTAGTTGATGCATTAATAAGTCTTATATACTCCCGTTTTATAACCAATCTTTTGGTAACCGGTTTTTAATCGTCCGGCTAAACTATTGGTTCACGGTTCAACTGGTGTAACCGACAATTAAACGAGTTTTATTTTTTATTGTTTATTTTTATAACCGGCTTTGGTTTTCCTAACTGATTCCAAAGTTAAACCGGTTCAACCGGGTCAGCCTGTGTTTTAGAATGCTGGTTATGACGTAAATAAGATTTCAAGGTATGAGAAAATCCAATTGTTTACATGCATTACAAAAATTTGTCTAATCTACACACTTTCATTTTCATGCTTTTAAAAAGTGTGTAAAATTTTATCCATTATTAGCACTTACTAATGTGTAACTTAGTTACATTAATATGTGTGAAAAATCTGTAAAACAATAGATTTTTCACACTTATAAAAAAAATTATATGCAGCTAATAAATTTTTTTGCAACTTCAAGTAATAAACTTTCGAATTCGTCACTTTGGTGTAGATTTTACCGCCTCAACAAGTACAAGGTTATCTCTTTTTTTCAATTTTTTTTATTACATACATGGCATCCACTAATTAGGATAATTACAATTTATTCCCTACATATAAATGAAAAATGTGACAAGTTATATATATATATATATATTTGTAAAGGGACAACGCATGGTAAATTTATTACTCCTCCGTCTCAAAATTATTGTCAGAAGACTAGAATTACAAAGTTTAATAAAAGTGAGATCACTATAATTCTCAACCACTCAAATAGAATGTTCCTCAACCAGATTCTCTTTTTCTTACTAAAATTCAATGTTGCAAAAATCGGTCAAATCGGCCTTGTAATCGGCGATTACAAGGTGCACGACCTTTCACCTTGTTGATTTTTACACGGTAATCGGCCTTGTAATCGGCGATTACAAGGTAATCGGCCTTGTAATCGGTTATTAATCGTTACAAGGTCTTCAACCGCCTCACTACCAACTCACGATTTTTGCAACATTGCTAAAAATGGAAAGTGGATAATTAATTTGAGATATCTATAAAAAGAAATATGGAAAATAAATATGAGACAGAGGGAGTACTAAAACGTTTAAGTACAAAGGATGTGGGTGAATCCCACATCTAGACCCGTAATATTGATGGGGAACAAACGCATCAATTGAGCTTCAAACCAAAATATCGTACGAAAGATAAACCAAACTTATAAACAACTACTATAAAGACGTGAAATAAGAAACAAATGTCTAAACTGACCACGAAGATTGATATTCATCGCTTTACAATAAGCCCGATGTTCCTTAGTTAAACCTTCAAGGTCATAGGTGTCATATAGATCATAATCTTCATCCTCAAGTAAACTAGCATCATATCACTAGCACTATCGTCCAAAACATGATCCGCCTCCCTACCGGTATTACGAACATTGTTAGTAGTCTCTTTTTGAAAAGGTAGCAACATCCCTTCACCATCTACTAGCACAAGCTTCGCATCATTAACCCTTTAAACCAGAGATGTAGTACCCAGACTAAAAGCCAAATGTTTTCTGCCTCGCCTTCCTTCACTTCCACAATAAGGCTTGAAACATCAACATAGTTCGAAGCAGCAGGACCCGAACGACCCTTTCCATCTTCCACATCCACTATAGAGCTTAAAAAAATCAAACGAGTTCGATGTAGAAGGAATCGTAGTATCATTTTTATCATTTGTCTCCTTAGGTTTCCTTGATGCCTTCGGTTGATAAGCGAAATTAGTCTTTGAACCAATCTAAACCCCATGAATAGGTTTCCTTGACGTTTTTGTGTTCTTAATAACATCCAAGACAGGTTTCTTATGACATTCATTAAGAATTTAACCAAATACCTTACAACTTCAGCATCTTGGAGGTGTCCACTTGTACTCAATACGAATAGTGTGCATAGACTAAACCCCATGAATAGGTTGTCTTGACGTTTTTTTGTTTTTAATAACATCCGAGATAGGTGTCTTAGGACATTCATTAAGAATTTTACCAAATGCCTTACAACTTGAGCATCTTGGAGGTGTTCACTCGTACTCAATATGAATAGTGTGTATAGTATATCCCTCACCTTCGAATTTTGGTATCGCCACCACGAGAGAGTGTTTCAACTCCGTGTCGGCTCTCAACTCAATCATGACACGTGCATTACTAGACCTACCCCACGACTCTATGCACATAGTGGACGTGTACAAGCATCATTGTGGTGCCTAGGTTAGTTACAGTAGCACTGAAACCATCTTCCATGAATGCGGTAATAGGAATATCATGAAGCTTAACCCAAATTGCAACATTACACACATCCTCCTTCATGATCACTACAAGAAAAGCTGGATTTAGTGACAAAGCGGAAATGGTCACTATCAGTACAAAATCGGTCACTAACACTGTTTTAGTGACCAAAACCTGGGTGGTCACTTTTCGTCACTATAGCTCCGTCACTATTTTTATTAGAGGCCAAAAATTAAAATCCGTCTCTAACCAATGACCATAATACGGTGGTCACTATTATTGTGACGATATATTCGGTCACTAATTTTGGTCACTAAGAGTCGAAGGTGGTCACTGAAATGATAGATAGTGACAGATAACAATGGTCATGAAAGTGGTCACTGATTTATTAAAGATAACGAACCCGTTAACTCACCGTTAACACCCATCAGTGACGATATGTGTGGTCACTTCATATTAAATTTAGAGACCAACTGGTGGTCACCATCTATTTACTTATAAAAGCAAAAAGTGGTCACTTACTCTAACAAATTTACAAAACGATTTAGCAATTTCACAAAATATATAACTGCACAAAAAATTAAAACCAAAGAATTTGAACAAAAATATCAAATATTACTTATGACTGCATAAACATAAGATTCTTTTTAACATATAATTTTTGAACAACAAAGGAAACGAATATAACCACAAAAGAAAAAAAACTTAACATTCAAGTTTTTAACATCTTGTTTATTAGCAATAAAACATGTCTTGAATCATATCCTTGTATCCAACTCACTACCAAACGACCCTTGTATCCAACTCGGTACCAAACAGCCCTTGCATCCAACTTGGCCTTGCATCCAACGGAACTTTTAGTCGCCCTACAAATAATGCAATAAACTCAGTCAAACAAAATAATATGATATGAAAAAGCACAAGTTTAAAACAGATTTGAAAAGGAAACTTTACAAGGCAAAATGCTAAATCAAAGAAGGCTAAGAAATAAGCTAAAAGTTAAGGGCTGAGGGAAAATAAGCTAAGAGGGATTAAAAGGGATCCTAAATAAGCAAGTGGGGATGAAATATGCAGTTCTGTTTATCCAATAAACTACCCTAATGAAGTAAATAAACATAAGCTCAATAGTACTATCCTAGATAAGCTAAAACAATAAGACAAACAAGCTGAATAAAGCTCACAAGCTCAGACAAGCAAAATCCAATAACTGAATATAAGCCAATACAAACAGTCTAGAGGACAGACTTGATGGGCAATTTAAGCTAGGCGAATAAGCTCTTAAGAGCAAAATGAGACAAGATCCTAACAGCTAATACTAGAGGCTATCTAGGAAACCGAAAACCAAGCAAAATGGATAAATAGAGAAGCAATAAGAGAGGAAGGAAAATCTAAAAAAAACAAATGACTACTGGTGCAGGGCACTCAGCAGTCCAACTAGTACTTTACCAACAAAGGACTACATGTTAATCAAAAAATAAAAAATAAAAACAAGAATTGTACCAGCAAGAGATGTAATAAACTAACACAAGAAAGGTACCTGATAAACGTTGCGATTATGACCAGAAGGCTTAGAAAGAGCATTAGTTTTATCTTGTATGTCAGAAGAACTTTGTTTCTGTTCAAGAACTTGTTTGGCATTCATTCTGAAAACTGAGTATGCACACGAGCCAAACTTTAGGGACGACATATGCACACGGGCCAAAATTTAGGGACGATCCTGTTCATAATGTTAGAATAAAGATATTATTACAATAATAGAAGACTGTTTGCATTATATACACTTTGACTGAATTTCATCTAGTTCCCGTTTCGCCCGTTCACATTTTAGAAAACTATCTGACCCATTTGAAACCTAAAACAACCCAAATCGACCAATTCATGACTGACGCGTTGATATTGGCACCTCTAATTCAATTATCATACAACTAGTTTAAAAGAGTGTGATAAGAATAGAGTACTCTCCGGTAACCAATATCTAGATTCCAATAAATACAAACCTCTACAATATCATCACCAACATGCACATGGCAGATAGGAAAGCGTTTCCCAAGAATCTCACAGCGAGAAAAAGCTGCTCTCACCTGTGAAGTAACACAAACAATGTTTCCAATAGTTAACATACATCTTTAGAAATATAGCAAAGTAAGAGGGGGCTCCTTAAGTGTACGCAGTATACATTACATACTTATATGAGGTAAAAAAATTCAACAATGGACAGAATACGCATGAGAAGACACTAACTGACCTCTTTCAATTCTGCTGTAGTTAATACATCAAAGTCTTTTGGAGGGCGTTTTAATATCAGCTCACGCACACAACCACCGACAAGGTAAGCATCAAATCCTACAAAAGCAGGAAATATGATCTCTTTGAGATATAGATGAGCCAGCCATTACTAATACAATCAGAAGGAACCAAAAAAAAAAAAAGAAAAAAAAGAAAAAAAAAAAGGTGCAATGCAAATAGGCAAAACTGCACAACCACTCCTTGAGGATTTCTTTCCGATGGTAAGCTAGCAACATGTTTATGTATGCCCACAACTAACATATTGTCCCCATTCTAACATTATGAACAAATTTATGGTCAAATGAAGAAAGCACAAGAGTTTTATACCATGAAAACAAAAGAACAGTTAGATGGTCATCGTTTAAATATAGATTATCATGTATCTCAAATATATTCAATAATACGAAATGTGAGATGGTAGTACCTGATGCGGCTTAAAAACTTGAGACCCACTGACCCGTTTGAAGATCATATATATGCACCAAACCATCCTAGAATCAAATATTACAAATCAGTTTATATATAGGAGTGTGTAACTGAATGACACTAGGTTTAATCATAAGCAGAAAAGTTCTTGTAGTACCTGTCCACCAGTACCAAGATGTCGACCATATGGCTCAATATCAAATTGTATCCGCTGATTGGTAGTTTCTGTTGATCTATATAATCTGATAATTCAGCAGAGTAAGCAAAAGATTAGCCAAATGGCCCAAATCTAATCATTTTAATGCTAGTTTTAACGTAACTCAATTAAACACTACTCGTAAATGTTAGGAGAAAGTAGATTTATCAAATTACATAAAATTTGTCACGCCACAAATAAAGGTACTTACTTGTATACAATTTCAACAGTATTGCGTATATCCCAGCATAGTATATATGGATCCTACATGAATCGATTACTCTGATGAGATGTAATAAATTTAACACGCATGCAAAGTGAAAACAGATATGTGCTATACCTTTCGGCCCCCTGTATAAATCTCTACCAGGGCGATGGATATCAAATATCTTGATGGATTTATTGTAGCCAGCAAATATCCTGAATCAAAAACATCTTTTTCAGTATTTTATTTTTAGAACTGCTGAGCTTGAACTTTTTAAAGCATGCAGAAGCTTACTTCGTTCCTGTTGGGTTGAAACCAATTGAGAAGGCACCGGTTATTTCATCCATGTTATCATATGCCCGATACGTGCAACGCAGCTGTAATTCCAGTTTGAAAAAGTGTTAATAATTGTATACCACAACTAAAAACGCTTGTTATATGATGAAGTACCCAAAGATGAATAGGATGGTCCCGAGTGCTAGTTGCAAACACACAAGAGACCGGATCTACGATACAATTAGAGTACATAAAATTCCGGTTAACTTCTGATTTAAAATCCCAAATTAGAATAGTTGATACTGATGTAAAAGAGACAAGGGATGCACCTGCAGCAGACATGTAAGGGTACCAGCAGTAATCATATATGGCTTCCCAATCTAAAAACGGACGAACTAGTTAGCAGCTTAAGGCAACACACGAACTAGTTCATAACTACACAAACAATAAATTACTAAAAAATACACAACTAAGTCAGGCATTTCGTCAAACACTTGATATGCACATCCAAAACACATAATACACAATCAATAAATTACTAAACAATAGATTACTAATGATAAATTTGACAGCTAAACTACATGATAAATTGAACTTGAATTTGACGAAATAAAATACCTCAATCGATAGCGGTTGTGGTGGTGAGAGGCGGTGGTGAGCGACGGCGGGCGTAGTGAGAAACGGTGGTGAGCGACGGCGGGTGTAGTGAGAGACGGTGGTGAGAGCCGCGATTGTGGTGGTGAGAGACGGTTGTGGTTGTGGTTGTGGTTGTGGTGAGAGACCAAGGTCTGTTTGTTTAAATTAAATGTAAATATTTTTACTTATTCACTTGTTTAAGTGTAAATTTAATCAAAGTTATTTAGATAAAAGAAAAAAGTACATAATATAATAATATAATAAAATCTTATACCAGTAATTAGTATGCCTTAAATTGTTAGTGTATCACTTTGCTCTTTTTTAATATTGAATACTGATGCATTATCGTTTTTTAGTTGGTATATAATACTGATGCATTGTCTTTTTTTAGTTTTTTAAATTGAACAAGTTTAAATATATTTTTTATTGATTTGAAATTTTTGTAATATGTTGTATTTGAATTCATTTTAGTTATTCACTTTGTCAATATTTTAAAAAATCTCAATCTGACCGACTTCTGATGTTGCGTAAATTTCATAATTTAATAACACTAATTTTAGTTTCTAATATATATAGTTATGTGACCACCAACCAAACAACCTCTAAATTTTATGGTATAAAATATAGAGGCTAATGTTTATGTGACAACTATTTATTGTCTTAATATTTTATAAATCAGTGACCTCCAACCTTGGTCTCTAATTTGAAAAACTAGTGACCACTAATATTTGGTCTTTAAAATTTAAGGGTTAGGGTTAAAGTTTAAGGGTTAGGGTTTATGAGGCCACTCTTTTTGTCTCAATATTTTGTAAATCAGTGACCACCAACCTTGATCTCTAATTTGAAAAACTAGTGACCACCAACCCTGGTCTCTAATTTGAAAAACTAGTGACCACCAATATTTGGTCTTTAAAATTTAGGGGTTAGGGTTTTAGTTTAGGGGTTAGGGTTCATGTGACCACTCTTTTTGTCTCAATATTTTGTAAATCAATGACCACCAACCTTGGTCTCTAATTTGAAAATAGTGACCACCAATATTTGGTCTTTAAAATTTAGGGGTTAGGGTTAAAGTTTAGGGGTTAGGGTTTATGTGACTACTTTTTTTGTCACAATATTTTGTAAATCAGTGACCACCAACCTTTGTCTCTAATTTGAAAAACTAGTGACCACCAATATTTGGTCTTTAAAATTTAGGGGTTAGGGTTTTAGTTTAGGGGTTACGGTTTATGTGAGCACTATTTATTGTTTCAATATTTTATAAATCAGTGACCACCAACCTTGGTCTCTAATTTGAAAAACTAGTGACCACTAATATTTGGTCTTTACAATTTAGGGGTTAGGGCTATATTTTAGAGGCTAGGGTTTTAGTTTAGGGGTTAGGGCTAAACTTTTGGTCTCTAGTCTAACTCGGCAACTTAATACTTCACTGAAAATATTATATTCACGGATTAGGGACTATGTGACCATTATTTGTCGTCACTAATACTTGTCATTTGTGACAACTTAGTGACCACATTTTGTAACGGTCACTAATTCTGTGGCAATGACAAAAATGCAGTGACGACAAATACATTGGTGACTAAACTATGAAAATAGAGACCAAATCATGAGTGGTCACAAAATAATTGGTCACTAAAGGCACTTTTTCTTGTAGTGGATATTCGCATTCAGTGACCACTTCTTCAGAATTAATGGCACGTTGCGATTAACCACAGACCATTTTCATGGATTGCATCCTTCCCGTCTTTAAAATTAAACTTGAAGAAGAATACACATTTAGAACTCATCATTCATTTAACTAGACCAAACTTACTCCAAATATTCTTTACATAGTTCTCGACTACCCGGTATGCCACATATTTGCCCAAAAAAGAAGCCATAGACCGTATTACTAAACTTTTCATGAATAACATGAACTGATATCATCGATATTGCTACATCTGCCATGTTGCCAGTCGTTGTTAGTAGTGGACAAAAGTTTGGTCCTTTCCTGCTCATTTCACCCTTGAACAACTTAGCAAACGAGTTAGCAGATGTAGGTTGTTTTGTATATTCATTCAAAACAGTCCCCGTAGGGACATCTGATTTACTAGCAGATGTAGACGCAACCAAGCTTTGATGCTTACCCAATTTATCACTTGCAACAGTAACCTTCCCATCCGCTTTGTCTACCGTGTTGACCATAGGATCGGTGACAACAGTATGCTCCATGTTCTTGTTTCCGTTCGTCATAGCAAGATTACCAAGTTCCTCATTAACACGGTTTTTGTCCTTGGGAGTTTCGGCACCGAGAAACTATGCTTCTTCGTTACTCCCTTACCACTCCCACTCCCTTTAGGACTCAAAAAACCTTTCTCCACATTAGATCATATAGCCCCTCATGTAGCTTAATCTATCCTATACACAAGCGATCGCAATAGCCAAAAAAAGAACAAAAAGAACAATACGTCTAATCTTCAATACTACGTGAAACCCTATTTAAACTAGAGTTTGAAAAACAGGTCAAATAACTAATCACCTTTCATGGAGTTATAAATGAAACAATTAATACCTAGATACACTTAAACCCGAAGAAAACTGATTGACAAGTTAGATACTTATAAATGAAAAATGTGACAGGTTAGATATATATAAATAGAAAAAGTGGTAAAAAAGATAATGACATGGATGGTAACTTGTTCCATTTGACAAAACTGGTTGTGGAGGTAAAATAATACACCAAAGTAACGAAATTTGAAAGTTTGGTACTTGAACTAGTAAAAAAAATTAATTAACTATATACAAATGAAAAATGTGACAAATTAGGTACATTTATAAATAATTATTCTCATTTTTAAATGTGAAAAAATCTCTGAAATGTTCACACATATGTGTGAAAGTCAATAGTAACATCAAATTTCTCTACACCGGTGTCACAATTAATTTTCACACTTAGGAGTGTGGAGCGCATTGAAAGGTGTAAGCTTTTTTTTTATACAATTATAAGTGTGAAAAATTTATTGTTTTACAAAAAAAAAATTCACATTTATCACTATAACCAAATTTTACACATTATTATAATAAATAACCAAAGGCTACACATCTTTTTTTTTTTTTTTTTTTTTTTTTAGTTAGAAAGGCGTTTATACATCTATTAAAAGTGTAGAAATAAAAATGTGTTGATTAAACAATTTTCTGGAATAATGATGTTAGATTGGGTTGTAGGCGGTTTAATTAGCTTTCTTATCTCTAGCAAGCAACCATCATATCTTCCTTTCTCGTGTTTTATATTTTGTCACGGGAAACGGATTCAAAACTTTAAAAGATATCTTTTTACACTTGATAGTGATTAAAAGACATTCACATGCATATCATGTGGCTCTTCTAGTTTTAATTTTGACCATTTGCAATTGGAAGCAAGTAAAGTATACGTGAAAGTTGCTTATGACATGAGATATTGAGATGAATGAAAGATTAACAATGAGGATGTCTATCTGTTAGCATAATAACCCATAAGAAACCCACGGCTCATTTAACTTCTAAGGGTTGGGCAAATGACATTTAAATACATTCAAGTTGACACTTTTTGTTGTTGTGTGTAGCCAACTTTTTTTTTTGCTATTGTAACACAAACCTTTTGAATTTCGTTTATTGTGTGTATTTTGTGATCATTTTTTTATGTAAAATGACCAATTTACCCCTCAAATTTTGAAAAAAGTAAGGGTAAAATGGTCACAAAATACACACAATAGACGAAATTCAAAAGGTTTGTGTTACAATAGCAAAAAAAAAAGTTGGCTACACACAACAACAAAAAGTGTCAACTTGAATGTATTTAAATGTCATTTGCCCTTAAGGTTTTACCCTTTATTTTCTTATAAATATTCGTTTTATTCTCTCAGTTTATTTATTAATTATAATACACAAGTTAGTTTCATCTTTGGTTTCTGCATGGATCAAGAGCCAACAATCTGTATATGTGAATTATTTTTGTTGCATATGTTTGTCGGTAAAAGTTTTGATGGTGTTTGACTTTGTTGCCGTCGTTTGAATTTCACTCACGTAACCACAATGTTCATTCTAGTAAGTTTTTTTTTTTCTTTGCAATTATTTGATTGGATGATAGTCTTGATAATCTATTTAGTGGGACGGTGGACATATATTTAGTTTAGCACATATACATCAGAAACATATTTGTTTCTTTGGCTTTTTGGTTTCACATCAATGCATTTTTAGAAATTGTTTATTATGAAAGATTGAGGTTGTCTTCTTTCTTTGAATTTGTTTGGTATTGAGTTTCACGTGGTTCTTTTAACTTGGGTGACTAGAGTTTTTGTAGCTATATTTTGGGTTGGTAATTGGTTTGATTATATTTAGTTAAGTTGCTTATTGGTTAGGTTTTGCTATATTAGTTAGCATGGATACTTGTAAAAGCGATTTAAGATCGGGTACATTATTGTTTGAGTAGTTTCAAAAGTTTGTAGACATGTATGAGCGGTTTCAGATATTTTTAGACATGTTATAGTAGTTAGATATACACTTCTAATGATTTCGTTGGTTTACTTAAATCGAATGGGACTATATATCAGACCTCTTGTACGGACACTCTTCAACAAAATGGTGTTGCTAAAATGAAGCATCGTCATCTTGTTGAGTATAACTAGATCTTTTTTGTTGCCCGCTGATGTTCCTAGTGTATTTTAGGGAGAATCGGTTCTTACAACCACATATGTGATTAATAGAATCCCAACTGCAAATAATTATGGCTTATCTCCTTTTGAGAAGTTGAATGGAACTTTGCCTGATTATTCATCATTGTATATCTTCGGTTGTACTTGTTTTATTCTAAAACCACATGTTGAGCGTACGAAACTATCTCCAAAATCCACTTTATGTGTGTGTCTGGGTTATGGTATTAGTCAAAAGGGATATCATTGGTATGATCCGATCGGTCAAAAGTTGTATGTATCTCGACATGTTGAATTTTTAGAGCACATTCTGTACTATTCTGGTCATGCTAGTTTACATAATTTGACACAATCATAACTCATAAAAATTGATCCCTTTGAAAAACCTGTAGGACAATGATAAACCCGTAGGTATAATCTTATTAATCATCCACTATTTATAATAGTGAAACCCTAATACCCTAAACCCACAAACCGGGCTTGGGCTTATACTTATCCCTTAACACTCCCCCGCAGTTCGAGCGGCGAAATCGCGAAAGCTCGAACTGGAGTAGTAAACTAAGAAAGCAAATTAAAACAATAAACCAAAATAAACTAAGAAAACAAATTTGACACCAAAAAAAGTCGTCTCGGGAATTGATACCCTAGATTCGACACCAACACAAGTCGTCTCGGGAATTGATACCCTAGATTCGACACCAACACAAGTCGTCTCGGGAATTGATACCCTGGATTCGACATCAAACAAAAGTCGTCTCGGGAATTGATACCCTAGATTCGACATCAAACAAAAGTCGTCTCGGGAATTGATACCCTGGATTCGACACCAAACAAAAGTCGTCTCGGGAATTGATACCCTGGATTCGACATCAAACAAAAGTCGTCTCGGAAATTGATACCCTGGATTCGACACCAACAAAAGTCGTCTCGGGAATTGATACCCTGGATTCGACACCAACAAAAGTCGTCTCAAGAATTGATACCCTAGATTCGACATAAAATAAAAACAAACAATTAAATAACTTTTTTTTTTTTTTTTTTAAATAATAATACAAATCTTTATGCAATACGTGATAAAACTTCACTAAAAACAAACCACCTTTTCACCGTATCATCTTCACTTGACTTATAGTAACTGATCAAACTCCATATCACTCATCACCAACAACACCACATTATAATCCGACCACCATGTCACAACCACCATCAGCAATCTTCAGTTGCAAATCCTTAAGATCATTCCCATCAACAGTGCACCCAACCCTAACACAGGTCTCAAGAATCTCAATCATCGCCCTTTTTCTAACCCTCTTCACATCACCGCACCGCCGTCAATCTCAGCCGCCAGGCATTTGACCACGGCAGGTGAATCTAATTGGTTTTTCGATCTGGGTTTTTCAAGCTCTTTCACCTTAGCAATCGCCGGAGTTTTGCTATCGTCGGAATCGGATTCGTCAGAAGATGATAAAGTTGGGATTAGCGTGTTTTTTTTTTTTTTTTTTTTTTTTTTTTTTTTTTTTTTTTTTTAAAGAATCGGATGTTAAAAGTGACGGCTATTTTGTATGATTAGGGTTTGACGGGGCGGTACAGCAGAGAAATTGTTTTCATCATAAAGCACATGATAAAGGTAGCCCTCCGAACCTCCGGCGTGTAGCCGGCGGAAGATTAAAGTGGCGGAAAGAGTTTAGGTTTAGGGTTAGAGATTTAGGATCGTATGGCTGATACCATGTAGGACAATGATAAACCCGTAGGTATAATCTTATTAATCATCCACTATTTATAATAGTGAAACCCTAATACCCTAAACCCACAAACCGGGCTTGGGCTTATACTTATCCCTTAACAAAACCTACACCTATTATGTCACACATAATACCAAAACCAACCTTAGAACCCACCATTACTGAAACACCACCTCCAGAAACCACCACCATTACTGAAACACCACCAGTTATAATTTCCGAGGCTACATCGACCGCTAATCATTCCCCTACCACAACTACCCAATCATTACCTGAAGTCGCAGCAGTTCCTCCTCCAAATGTTCGACCCACACGTATTAGTAAGTCCACTAAAAAAGGATGATTTTTTTTATTCTTGTTACTCTAGTTCGTTTGCTTCTTTTGTTGCTTCTATTCACAGTCTACATGAGCCGGTGTCCTATGGAAGCCATTTGTGATCCACTTTGGCAAGGTGCTATGACCAAAGAACTTACTGCACTACATCAGACTCACACGTAGGACTTGGTACCTTTTCCAGCAGGCAAACGTACTATTGGCTCTCGTTGGGTCTACAAGATTAAAACCAAATCTGATGGGTCCGTTGAAAGATGTAAGGCTCGACTTGTTGCTAAAGGTTACTCTCAAGAGTATGGCATGATTACCAAGTGTTTCATTAACATGGTTTTTGTCCTCGGAAGTTTCTGCATCGAGAAACTATGCTTCTCCTTTACTCCCTTAGAACTCCCTCTCCGTTTAGGACTCAAAAAACCTTTCTCCATGTTAGATCATATAGCCCCTCACGTAGCTTAATCTACCATATACACAAGCGATCGCAATAGCCATAAATAAACAAAAAGAACAATACGTCTAATCTTCAATACTACGTGAAAACCCTAGTTAAACTAGGGTTTGAAAAATAGGTCAAATAACTAATCACCTTCCATGGAGTTATAAATGTAACAATTAATACCTAGATACACTCAAACCCAAAGACAACCGATTGACAAGTTAGATACATATAAATGAAAGATGTGACAGGTTAGATACATGTAAATGGAAAAGGTGGCCAAAAAAGATAATGACATGGATGGTAACTTGTTCCATTTGACAAAACCGGTTGTGGAGATAAAATAATACACCAAACTAACGAAATTTGAAATTTTGTTACTTGAACTAGTAAAAAAAATTAAGTCACTACATATAAATGAAACATGTGACAAGTTAGGTACATTTCATTTTAAATGTGAAAAAATCTCTGAAATGTTCACTCATATGTGTGAAAGCCGATTGTAACATCAAATTTCTCTACACTGGTGTCACAATTAATTTCCATACTTAGAGTGTGGAGTGCATTGAAATGTGTGAGCTTTATTTTTTATACAATTATAAGTGTGGAAAATCTATTGTTTTACAAAAAAAATTCACGTTTGTCACTATAATCAAATTTTACACATTATTAAATGTTAATAAATAACCAAAGTTTACACATCTTATAAAAGTGTTGAAATAAAAATGTGTAGATTAAATGTCCACTACCGAAACACCACCAGTTATAATTTCCGAGGCTACATCGACTGCTAATCATTCCCCTACCACGACTACCCAATCATTACCTGAAGTCACATCAGTTCCTCTTCTAAATGTTCGACCCACACGTATTAGCAAGTCCACAAAAAAGGATGATTTTATTTATTCTTGTTATTCTAGTTTGTTTGCTTCTTTTGTTGCTTCTATACATAGTCTTCATGAGCCGGTGTCCTATACGGAAGCTATTTGTGATCCACTTTGGCAAGGTGCTATGGCTGAAGAACTTACTGCATTACATCAGACTTACACGTTGAACTTGGTACCTTTGCCAGCAGGCAAACGCGCTATTGGCTCTCAATGGGTCTACAAAATTAAAACCAAATCTCATGGGTCCATTAAAAGATATAACGCTCGACTTGTTGCTAAAGGTTACTCTCAAGATTATGGCATGGATTACGAAGAGACTTTCTCTCCTGTTGCAAAAATGACAACTGTCCGAACTTTGATTGCAGTGGCTTCTAGTTGTCATTGAAAAATATCTCAAATGGATGTTAGGATTGCCTTCTTGAATGGTGACCTAAATGAAGAAGTTTATATGAAACCACCTCCTGGTGTTCCTCATCAGTCAAGTGATGTTTGAAAGCTCCGGAAAGCTCTTTATGGACTCAAACAGGCACCACGTGCTTGTATGAGAAGTTTTCCATAGTTGTTACTTCTCTTGGATTTGTCTCTAGCCATTATGATTCTGCATTATTTGTTAAATGTTCAAGTGCTGAATGTATTTTATTGTCTTTATATGTTGATGATATGAAAATTACTGGAAATGATTGTGATGGAATTGAATTGAATGGAAGAGTTATCTCATCGTTTTGCAATGAAGGATTTGGGATTACTACGTCCGGGTATTGAGGTTGCTTCTTCACCAAATGGATATATTTTTGTCTTAGTCCAAGTATATAGCTTATTTACTTGATTGTGCAAGAATTACAGACAAAATGGTTGAAGATATTCCTATTAATGCTAAGGCCAAATACACTCCGACAGATGGTGATCCTTTGCCAGACCCAAGTTTGTATTGGACTATTGTGGGAAGTTTGGTTTATCTTACAGTTACACGTCAAGATATTTCTTATGTAGTTCATAATGTTATTAGTCAATTTGTCTCTGCTCCCATAATTGTTCAGTGGGCTGTTTTTTGCACATTCTCAGGTATCTTCGAGGTACTCAGTTTTAGACACTTATGTTTCCTTCTACATCTGCCTTGGACTTGCGTACTTATTATGATTTTGACTGGGCCGGTGATTCCGCTTCTCACAAGTCAACTACTGTGTTTTGTATATTTCTTCATGATTCTCTTATTTCGTGGAAGAGTAAGAAACAAGATGTTATTTCTAAATCTTCTACCGAAGTTGAGTACCGAGCCATAGCAGTGACTACTAGTGATATTGTTTGGTTACTTTGGTTGCTTGCAGATATGGGTGTTCATATCAGCCATTCTACTCCGTTACATTGTGATAATAGTGGTGCTATTCATATTGCGCGTAACTCGGTGTTTCATGAACGCACCAAGCATATTGAGATAGATTGTCATTTCACTCGTCGTCATCTTTAGGCTGGGACTATCTCTCTACTGTGTGTTCCTTCTGCTTTGCTTTACAGATTGCAGATGTATTTACCAAGCCACACTTTGGAACACGTTTTCATTTTCTGACCGACAAACTCTCAATGTTTCTCGCTGCAGCATTGTGAGTTTGAGGGGAGATGTTAGCATAGTAACCCATAAGAAGCCCACAACCCATTTAGCTTTTAGGGTTTTACCCTTTGTTTGTCTTGTTAATATTTGTTGTATTCTCTTAGTTAATTTATCAACTAATACACAAGTTAGTTTCATCTTCGGTTTCTACACTATCAACTGTGTGCTTACCAAAACACGCAGTTAAAGGACCAAAACACGGGACCCAAACATTAACAAATTAACTACAATCGCCAACAAAGGACCAAAACACATGAAGAACAATTGAAACGGAAAAAACACTTTTGGTCTAAATTATCTTAGAATATTCATATTTTTATGTTAGGAACTTCATAATTCTTATATAAATATAAGATGTAAACGGTCTTGTTATGACAGTATATTAACCCTTAGAGCAAAGGGAGTTGCAGCGGGGTTAAGTGAGAGAGTTTTTGACAGATCGGAGATGTTGGGAGGCGGGGTTTCTTGGACAGTGCTACCGAGCTTTGTTGGCAATCCACACATTTATTCAAGCCAGTGAAGAAAACCCTGGAGAAGGCTCACTGGCGCTGTTATATATTAGTATGCATATTAGATATATTAGGGATTAATGTGTTTGTTTAGCTTAATATTAGCCAAGTAGGTAAGTGTTTGGATTGGTGGTTGATTGCCCTTGCCAAGAAAGGCATAGCTGATCCTATAGAAGGGTAATTGGCAGCTAGCTTAAATCAAAAGTTTAGTCGACTAAGTACAAATCCTTATTTATCTCTGAATTTGTTCATTAGGGATTAGGATTTAAACCTTTCATTCTCGATTATTAGAGATGAAGAGGTGAGACACCATTCACTTATTTGTTTCCTTACAAATGAACGCTCAATATAATCATTTAAAGCGTGTGTAGTTCTACTTTTCAGCTGATCTACAAAGCTTGTAAGTCGTGGATAATCTGTGGGTAATTACCCTATATATCACTGAGTTTGAAGCAGTCTGTGGGTAAATCTTTTCAAAACTGATTGATCTCATTGAAAGTTACCAAAAATTACAATTTATATATAACAACTAAACGTAGTGTGTTATTTCTAATGTTTGGACCGTCACACAGACTCAAACTAGGTAAATCCCTCTCTTTTTCAGGAGTTTGGCATAGCCACTTTGAAGATTGTTTGCACGTAGCAGGAATTGAACTTGAGACTTCACACATTTTAGAATGATAGTCACAATTTTTTTTGTCATTAGGCCACACTTGAGTGATTTGTACAAATATCTTTTAACTATAGTAAATATAGTAAAAAGGAAACAAAAATAACAAAAATGTATGAATTTCAGTAAAAATGATTAGTTTAGTGAAAACTAAGTTCATTTTTCATCTATTGATAACTAATTAATATATATATAATACACGATTTGAAACGACGCCGTGTCGCTTTTTGGGCTACTCGCACTTTTTTTCGGCCAATTTTTTGGCCCACTTCTGATCCAGCACCACTGGTCTGTAATCGGTTGCTTTGCTCCACTCCGATTATATGATAAGAAGAAGGAGAGGTTCCAGATGATTCTCAAACTCACCACACGCATACCATAATATTTTGGGGCTTTTGGTTTACCTGGGTTATTGCTTGCGTTTTGGTGGAGATCGATCACGATGAATATGTTGATGCAGTTTCTGATGAAGAAATCATGGATTTGGAAGAAAAAAGCTATTGAAAAAGTATCCTCTATGACTCATAGGTTAGTAACTTTGATGTGTATATATATATATATTTTTCGATTGTGTTTGATCAAACTTTTAGCCTTTATTCTTTGAATCAGGATTTAGGATTAGTTTTATATGGGTTTTGTTGTTTTGTTAGGGGTGTTCGGATGACCTAATTTCCCCAGCTTAAAACCTCATTTGATTTTGGAAAGCTCAGCTTATGAACTTATTTAATTGTGCTAACGCCTTATTCATAAGATATGTATGCGACATCTTAATTTACATCTTTGATATGATTTGATAATGATGCATAAATTATTAAGCTGTGTCTTTTGTTGTTTATAGATGGGTTAAGTTAAGGGTAACGAACCTTATGAGGAGTAGCTACTTGATTACGGTGACGTTGCAGTTGACTAGAGCAACAGGAGGGAAGCCGCATACTGGTCATGTCAAACTCGAACTATGATGTTTTGCTGCACCGCGTAAATAGACAGGAGCCTAATATATGGGATCTTACTCGACTTTTATGGTCTCTTTTATAGACCAAAGCTGACGAAGGTATATTGTATGATATTTTCATACAACACACTGGACTTGTGTAAAGACTTGAATTATATTGAAAACTATTGTAAACTTCATTTAGTCTTTTCCTGAATAACTATGTCGGCCCAGCTAATATTGCAAATGTGTTTTTCAGTTTCTGTGAAAAAAAAAATCCTAATTGTCTACTGCGTCTTTCAGGTTGTGCGACAAGATGGATATGAAGAAGAAGAGTAGCAGATTACCGCTTGACCTTCAAATGGTATGTAGGACACTACTGCTTAATCTTTAGTGCTCATGTTTTAGGAACATTTATGCAGTGGTTTCAAAACAGAACGACGATTGCTTTGTTTTTAATTGACTACTGCTAATGTATTTTCTTTATATGTTATGCATAAAACTTATTTACTTATGCTGCAGTCGATGCTACATCAACTTTATTTGTGTGTCACCAGGATCCGACATCGCTTATGTGCCTGCGTGGACCAGGTGTATAAACTTCTTAAAACTACAACAGTCACACATGATGCATTTATATATTATTTTACAGTATTTACACGATGATCAACAGACGAAAAATGGCGCAGTTGGATGTGGTCAACAAGCATTTACACACGTCATTCCTTCTGGTGCGTCTTAATTGAAGCTCATTATTTCATAACCTGATGTGTACAATCTACTTTTGTTTAACTTCGTTAAATGTCTCATTATACATGTTCATGAGTAATTACACACCACCCTGCTTTTTTTTTAACTTCCTTCATAAATGTCTCATTATACATGTTCATGAGTAATTACACACCACCCTGCTTTTTTTTTTAACTTCGTTCATGTATTTAGGTTTAATGAACGTTAAACAAAATGCGTATATTGGAATTAAGTTATTCATGATTAAGGGGTGTTTCGTTTAGCTTTGCTTCTCTTGCATCGATTCTCTAAATATCCATCCAGGGACACTGGTGAATTGCCCTCTATTAGTAAAATATTTTCCGTTCTAACTTTTCATTGATATCGTTAATAAGGTAAAAACTATGTGTTGACAAAATTTATGCTATTTACAGGCCATAAACAAGCAAATATCAGATGTACGCAATTGGGTAGATAGCTCGATTGACTATACTTTTCAGGTATTGGCGCCTATAAAAAGACTATTTATAGGTTCGCCCTACGTACCGCGTTAGGATAATATTTCCTGTAACACTTTCTTCCTATTGCAGGCGTTCTTGGAAGTATACAAAAACAAAACAGTCGTATAAGGTTGTGCACACGTACGAAACGTGTACACTCTATGGGGTGAACTTCAATACCAAACACCCTAGGTATATTTAGTTCCCTCCATATCCGTGTCATGGTATCTTTGCACAGACTACATGTAATTGGTCACAATTATGGCCATTTGATTGTGTAACAGCTTCTATTGTTGTAGGCATTCAAGGGCGACACAAAATACCTAAGCAGGCTCCAACGAACATGTACATTCTATAGGGCAAACACCACGAACAACAGGCCAAGGTATCTTCAAATGCCACTACGTTCGAGTTACAGTATTCACACATGGGATATGCCCACCTGTTGATAACTGATTCAATATAACTACCCTGCCATTCAAATGAGCAAATTTCTTTTGATCATAAAAAAGCTTCACTATATTTTTATCTGAGTTGGAAAATAACGTCGACTTAATTTGGTTCTTATATTTCTTGCTGACAGTGTACAGAATGTTTATGCGGTTCTACAGCTAAGAAAAGGAACGCATCTGTTTCAATTTTCTTGCTCCGAATATGGCAGAAAATGGAGTATGTTTCTTTCGCAGACCTCTATTTCTTGATGCTACGCAAAGATACCATGAAAGTCGTCCCGCACAACCGCACATGAGCGAAGAATTTGTGCCATGAACAGATCCACTTTTGTTATTTACACGGATCACCCATTGATAGAAAGTAAGGTATAATATTCCAAATGTCATTCATGTGATATGATCACTCTATGCAACCATATGGCACAACAACAGCAATAACAATCATATTGATTGATTTGATATCAAACAAACAAATTAAACACATAATATAAATTGGATAATAAATGCATGTATCACTTTCCTTGCGAAATTTCAACTTATACGCCCATCCCGATTGACATATTGCAACAACATAATGAAGATATCCCACCTTCTGTATTTATAGTTCGGTCGAGTTAACATGGACAGATGGAATGTAAAATAAATATGACATGTTCCTAAACCCGGCTATATATTCCAAATAAATAAATGGAAAACTTGCGGGGTATTTCGTTGAGATAATAAATTGGAGAATAAATGCATGTCTCGATTGGAATTTATACCCACAAGTATTTCGTTGAGAACATCTTAGATATATACCTTAAGGTAAATGTCCGGTAATACCTAGACGGTAGAAAGTTAATTCAAAATTTAACCAATATATGATGTAGTTATAGGTTTGTAAGTGAAAATGAGTGCATACAACATGAGCCATAAGCATGCATATGTTTTATATCAACTATAAGTTACACAAAAGGCTTTAAAATAAAGGGTGTAGGCTGGAAAATAGCAATGAACTTTTTTGAATGTCTTATTTTGGTATATATGTAATCTCCTAAATACATAAGTAAATGTAACATACTTTCATAAAATGTTTCAATATATAGATTTTGTTGGTGTCATTATTTTTAACTTGACAACACATCACAATGTACATATTGAAATATTTTATGAAAGTTTGTCACATTTACTCATATTCTTTAAAGTTTATGTACTAAAACGGGACATTAAAAAAGTTCGTTGGTATTTTATGGCGTTAATCCCTAAAATAAAAGGGAAACATGCTACACAACAACAACGACAAAATACCCGATCCAGCCGAAGAGAGAAATATGGTAAACAAACTCGATGCAAATATGCATGGTGCAAGACTAACAAAAAGAAGCAAGATTTCACATACTTGTTTTAGAAATGAAATCACCGATTTTGAGCCAATGGCGTTTATATATTACAGCAAACAAGAATTGTATATATACGTATAATATCTTGGTAACAATCCAATCAATCGGTAATGCTGTAAATGATGCATTTCAAGAAAATTAAATCCCGATCGTGTTAGTAAGGTGAAAGGGTCGTTCCATCATCTATGTCGTTCTTAGCTTCTCTAGTAATGTTTACACATGTTCTGCAACACCATTTCACCATCATCGATTAGTGCCGAATATTGTTCTAGCACAGGAACTAAAAGTCTAAAATTAAAGGGGTGATCATTAAGATTGTGATACACTTGCTTGGTAAAAATTTAAAGGGAAAAATCTTTAAAAATGTACCACAAAAATTACTTTCGTGTAGCGAACAAAAAAAAATAGCTTTTTGATGTACTGAACTTTATTTTTTTGGCCTTTTTTATGACAAGTATGGTACATTAATGATGTAAACATGTCGAGTGCTTCATTGGCGGGAGCTAGTAATTCGGGTTATGGTTCGTCTCATAATGTTAGTTCTCCAACGCTGGAGACTAGCACAAGCCATGTAAAAGAAACACAAGTTTCAGGTAAAGATGGACTTACCAAGTGTTACGATCGATAAATCTATTAGTACTTGTTAAAACCAATGTTTCTTCAAGTCTTAATGAACCAATGGTCAACTTAATTGTTCGTGATACATCCAATACTAAGAAGAATGTGGGCACAAGTAGTGACTCTAATAAGAAGCCGGCTTCCTATGCGAGTGCAACCAATTCTAAAGCAATAAAGAATAAAGCTAACTTTTGACTTGGAGGCCGAAAATAATTGTGAAGGTACTGATTTAGCAATCCCTTTTAAAGTTGTTGAAGAGATAAGTCATAAATTTGAGAATACTCTTTATGGATACTTCATCGATAAATGGGTGGCTTTCCCGGTCGTTGAGTAAATGTTTGTAACGCTTGGGGTAAATTTGGTATTACGAGGGTTATGATGAATGCCAAGGGTTTCTCTTTCTTCAAACTTGGTTCGAAGAAGGGTTTGGAGAATGTGCTAGAGGGCGGTCGATGGATGATCTGCAACATTCCTATCATACTTAAAACATGGACGTGAACACTAATCTTTTGAAAAAAGATCTAACCCATATTCCGGTGTGGGTTAAGCTTCATGAGGTCCCTTTCGCTGCCTTTTCGGAGAATGGCTTAAGCCTCATCGCGACCAACTTGGTACTCCCAAAATGCTTGGCTCATTCACAAGCACAATGTGTTTGGAATGATGGGGAATAAGTAGCTTTGCTCGGGCATTAATTGAGGTACGACTGATGTTGAATTAAAGGACAGTTTAACGATTGCCATCCCATTACTTGATGGGTCGGGGTTCACGAAATAAACTATCCGGGTTGAATACGAGTGAAGAACACTATGATGTGCTCCATGTAAGATATTTGGCCATACGTGCGATCAATGTCCTCAAAATGTTGTGGTCCTTTCTAAAACTATTGAAGTCTTGAATGATGGATTCCATGTGGTTATAAACAAACGAAATAATGGGAAAACTGGTTATGCTAAAAGGGCTTCGAAGACTAAGCAAACTAGAGAGGCTAAAGTGGAGTGTGTTTATGACGAAACTGGTACTTTAATTTATGGCTTCTAAATCAAGTGGGAGTGGGTACGGGACCAGAGCTTCTACGAACGCTGAAACAAAACTAAGTATGATAATCCATATGATTCATGTGATGATGATGATGATGATGAGTGCAATGCTCATGATCTAATCGAAGATCAATTAGCTTTTTGTGACGCTTTGGATATTAAAGTTCGCGGTTGAAAGAAGTTGTAGGTTATGTTTTGATTCGGTTGAGTCAAATGTAATCTAGTTATAGTTTTCTTCATTCATAGAAGTAATTTGCTTGTTATGTAAGCTTTACCGCCTATGCAACGGGCTGTGATGTGAGATTTCACCCACATCCGTTATACTTAAATGTTTTTGGAGTAATACATTTACCGGGGAAACACTTTACCCAAAAAAAAAACTATGGGTTCGAAGTTTAAGTATCAACCAAAGGAAACTACAAGCACGTCTAAAGGTACATCTAATGTGGGTAATGAAGCTGGCAATCCTAAAAATGCTAGTGATTCTGTTAATATAACCAGTTCCGGGCTTTTATGACAAGAAACTACCTCTTTTAATAACTTGCATGCTATTTGCATTAACAAACCATTTCATAAAAAATTCAAAACAAACCAGACCACATACTGTAGTTTTTTACTTAAGGCAACAAGTTCAATTCTGACTAAAGAGTGGGTGTTTCGAGTCTTTATGCTTTAAATAGAAGTCTTTTATTTAAATGAATTTGGAGATTTTTATCGCAAGGTTCTTCGCTTTGGGCTAGGGTGATTAAAGCTATTTATGGATAGGATGGTAATATTGGTTCGAAATGTAAAGGAGGTTTGAAAACATGCTGGTCTAGTATTGTTAATGAGGTTAAAACGTTGGAAAATAAAGGGATTGACTTGATGCAGTTTTTGAAAATCAAAATTGGGAATGGTGATTCTATTCGTCTATGGGAGGATCCGTGGCACATGGACGGTATTCTTAAAGTTAGATTTCCTAGGATTTACGCTTTGGAACTGTGTAAATCTATTACTATCGGAGAGAAACTTGGTCACCAAAATTTATCAAATACTTTTCGTAGACGTTCGAGATGGGGTATGGAACAATCTCAATTTGACGATCTGGACGCGTTGTTGCAGCAGGTCAGTATGACTACTTGTGCGGACAGGTGGACTTGGACGAGAAATAGCTCAGGAGTTTTCACGGTGGCTTCGGCTAGGCAATTCATTGATGGTCATATTAGTGCAGGTGGGGATTTCAAAACTTCTTGGAATAGGTATATACCTAATAAAGTAAACATCCATGCATGGAAGGTTATGTTGAATGCCTTGGCTACAAAATTTAATATGTTGAGGCGAGGTATCCCAATTGATGCCATTACTTGTGTTAATCGTGGATCCAGGGTGGAGAATACCAACCATTAATTTTTATGTGTGATATGGCTCAGAAAGTTAGTCACTTGATTAATAGGTGGTGGGATATTCCGGACGCTGAGGTGGTCTCGTATTCTAGCTGGAAAGATTGGGTGTCAAAGTTGCGGATTTCTGGAAAGAATAAATTGATGTTTGAAGGTGTTTACTATGTCATGTGGTGGCTCCTGTGGTGGTACCGGAATCAGACGATCTTTGAAGGCAAGGCTCTGAATAAAGCTGTTCTTTTTTATGATGTTATTACTAAATCTTTCTATTTGTGCAGGTATAGAAGCAAAGTTCCTTTTAGTTGGAACGAGTGGCTTAAAAACCCAAATCTTATTATTATATAATTTCTAGCTCCTTGCTAGTTCTAATAAAATTGCCGTTCGAAAAAAAAAAAAAAAAAAAAAAAAAATCAGATTCAGCTAATTAATTTAATGTATAGCGGAGTACTGCGCAACCACCCATAATTTCAAACTTGCACCAAGAAAAACATATAAACTCTAATAATTAGAACAAAATTCATTAATTCTTCGTGTTACAATAAGGGCAACCTCAATAGTCAATACCTCATTTTCTTTGCTACGGATAGTACGTTATGTTGGAATTTCAAGTTGCTAGAATTTGAGGCTCCATAGTTTTTTTTTTTTTTTTTTTTTGGGCAATGGAACCTTAAGGGCAACCTCATTTTCTTTCTTAATTTTATTTTCGACCGAGAATAACTTTACTTTCTGTTTATTTTCGACCGAGAATATTTTTATCAGAGATTCCATAGCATTGCAATATTAATAAACTTTTTAAAAGGAACAAGATATATAACCAAATGCAATCATATTGGTCCTAGTATTGCAATATAAATAAATGTTTTTTCAATCATACAAGGCATGTTTCCACAGCCTTTAATAGAAGTAAAATTAACGAAATGCTAGGACTGCATCGACACTGACATTTCAATACGAACCTAAGGACTCAAAACTTACCTTACTGACCCTAAAACTTGAAACTACGACCTTCAAAACAAATAAACGCAATATCACTTAGGACAATCACTGAGCCAAACAATATTTGAGTGTTGCCTAGTTATCACACAACCTGCAAACGTGTTCTTTTAAGCAATTTTTGGTATAAAGTCGACACTTCGAGCAACGACATGTAATCGTACATGTGTTCATCCAATACACCAATCTTCTTTAAGAGCAGATTTAAACTTCATTACTTGATTTTGAGGCAATGTTATGCTTACTATCCTTCCATCAGAGCAACCTTTTGGTGTTGGAAGAACCAAAACGACACCTTCATCGCCAATATTATCAATAACACAACTTACGTAGATAGGTTTTTGTCCTCTAATTTCCATGTCATAAAATGAGGCATCACTCAAATCCACAAAGGTCAAATTCGCCCCGTAAATGAGAAAATCTGGAAGCTCTTTATCATTTCCCATTGCTTCATTAACCTTCACTCGTTCATCATCCGCATTGTCCATAATTAGCGACCCTAATTCAAATGGCTCATAGTTTTTCGCGGAAATGTTTGTTTTGACCACTCTAATAGCTTGGCTTTTATTTGTGAGGATTCCTTTAGTTCGGTTTTTCAAGTCATTTTTGCATATGGTTATGACCTTTGGTCCCCACTCATCTCTACATTTTGCTAGACTTTGCCAAATTACAACACAAATACACTCAAACACAGGAATTTGTTTATCAACTTTCTCTTGATATATCTTTGCTTGCAACTGAGTCAACTCGGAAGTCGAAACATGAAAGGAAAATGTTTCCATTTTGGAGCTGTTAGAAGTAGACCAAAAATCTCCAACCGGGCCAACCTGTCTTACAGAAAGTGGAACTGTGCTTGGGTTTGGGCTTTGAGTATCGTAGGCATGGACTTGTTTTTGGGCCATAGTTAGTGGTCGAGCCGGGTAATGGCCTCCAAAAACTTGGGACCAAAGGTTCATGAAGCCCACAGCTGAGAAAGTATCTCCAAGCACATGGGACCAACTCATGCCAACCGATTTGGCACCACATTTAAAATCAGTTAACTGCACATGCACACACAATCTTTAGTTTTCATTCAATGTTATAGTGACTCTACTTGCATAAAAGAACAATAGGATTGGTGGGCATTCCATTAGGTGGGTATAATTTCACGTGGTCTCGTGGTTCAGCAACAAAAGTGAGTAAACTAGATAGGTTTCTTGTTTCATGTTTCTGCCGTTTGTCTTGATCGATTTTTACCTGATCATAGGCCTATATTATTGCGTGAAGCTTGTTTGGATTATGGTCTCATTCCTTTTCGTATATACGATTACGGGTTTAAATTGGAAGGATTTGACAAAGTTGTGAAGATGGGTTGGAATGATCGTATTAAAGTAAATGGCAATGCTATGATTCGTTTGAAACAGAAGATGCAACATATCAAACATAAATTGCGGCTATTGATCAGAGACCAAAAGTCAAATCAGATAAGTCAAAAACAGAAGCTCAAAGGTGAATTGAATTCCATTGATCTTACTTTAGATCAAGGGATTACAGATTTGGATATAAGGACTCAACGTATAAATATTACGAAATCTATTCAGGAATTAGATCATCTTGAATCTTTGGAGATTGCTCTGAAAGCTAAAGTGAGATGGGTGATAGAAGGAGATGAGAACTCAATATATTTTCATGGAATTCTAAATAAAAAACGTACGAAACTAGCAATCCGAATGGTTCTTGTAGATAGAGAGTGGAAAGAAGATCCGCTAGAGGTAAAGCAAGAATTACTTAATCATTTTACTAAACGTTTTGATAGACCAAGTAATTTTCGTTTAACTCTTGATATGGATTTTCCTAATAAAATAGCGTTGGACCAACAATCTGATTTGGAGAATGATATGTTTCAAAACAAGAGATAAAACGAGCAGTTTGGGACTGTGGGTCGGACAAGTCACCAGGTCTAGATGGTTGCACTTTTGATTTTAATAGACGATACTGGAATGTTATTGAAAAAGACGTGGTGGAGGCTGTGACTAGCTTCTTCCAACTTGGTACGTTTCCTAAAGGATGTAATGCATCTTTTATTGCTTTAATTCCTATGAAAAAAAAAAAAAGTGAAAGATTTTCATCCGATTAGTTTAATTGGAAGCATATACAAAATTATTGCTAAGGTGTTGGCGAATCGCGCGGTTAGGTTCTGTAGTAGGGAGTATCGTGAACGAAATTCAGTCTGTGTTTGTTGCCAATAGACAAATTCTTGATGGCCCATTCATTTTAAACAAGATTATATCTTGGTGCAAATATAAGAAGAAACAAACATTGATTTTGAAGGTAGATTAGAAACAAACATTGATTTTGAAGGTAGATTTTGAGAAGACTTATGACTCGGTTCGTTGGGATTATTTGGATGATATTTTAAAGAAATTTGGCTTTGGTTACAAATGGCGTAGATGGATCAAAGTTGTCTTACGTTGTCTAGGGGTTCTATTCTTGTTAATGGAAGTCCAACCAATGAATTTCTATTCCACAAGGGTCTTAAATAGGGATATCCTCTCTCTCCGTTTTTGTTTATATTAGTGATGGAAAATTTACATCTTTCTTTTCATCGAGTGGTGCCTAATGGTTTATTTACGGAAGTTTTGGTGTGTATTAATTTACACACCTTTTCATTACCAAATATCGACCCAAAATGACTATTTGAGCTAACAAATGCCAAGAAAACACGTGTTTTTATGTTTGTGATGTGCAGGTACGGATATTACGAAAAATCACGAGAAAACAACAAAAACGGGCACGAGAGTATGAAAAGGTTCAAAAGCCGATGCCGGGAAGCAGTTTTCAAGTTCGGATCGCTTTTATGCTCAATTTGTCATAATCTACCCTTGAAGAATCATCAATTGGCAAGAATAGTCCTTAGACAATATTTTTGAAGTATGGCAGAAAAGGCCCTTGCACTTTCGGATTATTTCATAAGTGGTCCTTGTAATTTTGTGATACTAAAGCTGAATTTATATCACATTTCTGGTCCAATGTATTACCCAATCCATAAACACCAAGCCCACACCACTAATACAAAACCTAAGCCCATCCAACCCTTCACCCAAGCCCAAAGAAATATAACCCGAGCCCATTCCCACTACCCTCACCCACGGTCAAAGTCAAATAAATAAAAAAACAAACACACCCGTACATATTACCCGCCCCCCTTTTCTTATCCTTACCCAGAAAACACTATTCAGTGAATAGTAAATATGAACCCTAAATTACCAAATCACCAAATTAACCACAATTAAGGGTACTTTGGTACAATCACTTAGCTTCTAGATGGTCAGGAGTGTGTCAGGATTATGTCAGCATCTAAAGAAGCACACATGGGACACTTGGCAGCCAAAGATTAGGAGGAACGCGTCACCAAAGAGGATCCAAGGGCTAGAAATGGATGGCAATCATTGGGAATGATCATATGGCTCAGAATGCTTGTCAGGAAACACACCACACGGATTGCCAACATGGCAATCCGTGGCTATCCTCCTACTAGAACCTTCACTTGGCTACTATAAATAGGTGTGTTAGGTCATTGTAATAGGTGTGGAGTTTGGAGTATCCAAACTCTGCCAATTTGTTTTCTGAATTGTAGCTTGTTTTAAATTGTAATCTCTTTTCAATTAATACAAAGTACTTTTAATCTTTTTCATTACTGCTTATTTTAGTTTATAACTTTCAGCTTAATCTTGTATTTCTGTTTTAGAATTCCTAATCATCTTAGAGTCCATTGTTTACAAAACATTTACTGTTACATTCAAAGTTTTCAAATTAAATCAGAAAATCAAATAAATAAGAATTAGATTGGTGTTAATCAGCTTTCATTTAATCTTTGTTTTTGTTTAAAATTACTTATGTTGATTTTTGGAATCTGAAAAGAAGTGGTCCATTCATCAAAGTTTCTATATATCACTTGTTCATTCTTTTGGTCAAGCAATAGTCAACTGTGGTAGAAGTATGGAAGCTGTGATGATTTTGTTGATAGATTGAGATAACCGGGATGATCTCAGCCTATCTAGTGATAGGCAAGCATAGTGAACACCTCTCTTTTGAGCTGAGGTGATTTGAGGTAATAAGACCTTTTCATTTTAATTCATTATTGCATAGTTAGTTTATCTGAGTTGTTGCATTACTGTGTGATCTAGTTGGTAATTGTTGTTAGTTTACTGTTTTATTAGTAATTTAGGACTGATATAGATTAAATTTGTGGGCATTTGTAGAACATATCAAGTAGTTGTAGTGATAATCTATAGATATAGGGGTGTTTGTTTCTGTTGATTACCTGTTATGCTAGTTGTAATTTTGCCATTGCTTTTGCTTCAGTAGTCTCTACTAGGTTAGATAAGATCATTTAGTGCATAAATTGGTAGTTAATACTATAAAAGTCAAATTTAGGTTGCTAGAGAAAAAGTCAAAAAACCATTACAAGCATCAAGTCTGCTAGCATATGAGGTTTTTGGAATCTGTAGTCTTAAGCTTTTGTTAGATATAAGGTAGATTTAGGTTAACTTAGGGATAAGATAGCTTATTACATCAGTTTAGAACCTAGGAATTTCATTTTAGTCAAAGTTTAGTTTCAAATAAATAAGTCAACACTAGTGTGAAATCTGTTTCTGAATGTTTCTGGTCACTAGTTTCATTAGCAGTTCTAGGGTTTAATTTTGATTGGAAATAGATTAGGCTTGTTGATTTGTGTTCTCTAGTAGCTAATTTAACATAATCAGAAAGAAAATCTAGATTTGGAGCTTATTTGCTTATTTTTATTGTGGCTTATAGTTGGCTGTTTGAGTATGGTTTTCCCCTGCACCACAGTTCAAGACCCACTTTCATGGCACAATCAATACTAGTAGATAATAGTTTTAGGGATAGCTTTTTGGTTTGTAGCATCTCTGCTTATTAGTCTCTGAATTGCTCCATTTATTTTCTGGTTTATAGCTTTTTAGGATAGCTTATTCAGGCCATCTTATTGGTGGTTTGAGCTCATTTTCTGTTTTGGAATTCTGGGCTGCAAGTGTTCTTTTGAGCTTGTAATTGAGCTTATTTGTACTTTCTGAGTTCATTAGGAGTAGATGTAGTATTGTTCTTGGTCTGCTTGTTTCTGGCTTATTTCTGGTAGCTTATTCTTGTTCATTTAGCTTATTTCCACTGCTTATTGCTTGTTTCATATGATTCTGTGCTTACCTCTGTTCATATTAGAGTTCATTTGTGCTTATTATTGCATATTACAGTTGTGGTAACACTTTGGTTAAGTTTTGTGGCAAGTGCTTATAAATAAGCACTTGCCATAAGCTGATTTGGTCTGTTTAAGCACTTCTGTTTATTAGATTTAATCCAAAATTTTTCTGCAAGTTTTATATAATATTTTAGAATTTCTGGTAATTTTTCATAATTTTCTGAGGTCATTTACTATTTTTCTTAATTTCTTTTAGTTTAAAATCATTTTTAAACCATTTTTAAATTCCAAAAATCCATAAAAGTACAGAAAAAGCCTTGAAAAATACAAAAATAATTTTAGAAATACTTTTATAATATTTTAGAATTTTTAGAATTTAATTTTCATTTTTCTAATTTGTTTTTCTATTTTTCTTTATTTTTAATTCATTTTTAATTCTAAAAATAGGAAATAAATTCTAGAAAATTAATAAAAAGTCTTAAAAATATTTTTCTTTTTCTTAAAATTCTTTTTAATAGTTTTAGATTTTTAGAAAATATTTTCAAGTTCGTAGGATTATTTTTCATTAAACGTTACGTTTTAATTTTTGCGGTTGCGTTTCCGTTTTCACGTTTTTAACATTTGTACATACCTAGATTGTAATTTCTTCATATTTTACTATATCTTAGCATAACTTGAAATCCAAAACCATATTTTGCACTTTCCCGCTTTTCACGACACGATTTCTTGATTCGGTTATTCACGATTCCATTTCACCTTCGCTGGGAGAACGACCCGGGAAATACTTTCACGAGTATTTCATCGGAATAATTTTATACTACAAAAAGACTTTATCAAAATGGCGCCGTTGCCGGGGAAGGTGGACGTGAGTTTTGAATATTCGTGTTGAAAAATCGTGTTGTGTTAAGTTTTCCACTATCTTGTATATATTTTCTCTATAAAATATAAAAATTAAAAAATCAAAAACAAAAATAATCTTCTTATCCTCTCAAATTTAATTCTTTTTCTTAAACCCTCTTACGTTTAATTCTTATGGATACGTTTTGTTCGGAACCGTTCTTCGGAGGGTTGTGTGTGTGGTGTACGTGCGACGAATGTGGAGATAATATTCGTGATGGCGTTTGTTTGAATTGTAATTCTCACATGTGTGATCAAAATTCGTTCAACGATCCGTCAAATATTCCCGATTTTTATACACCACCACCACCTTCGTTTTACTGCTATAATTGTGGAAACCCGTCCGAAGAAGGAATGCCGTGTGGGCGATGTTTTTGTGATGTATGTGGATACACCGATTGTATGTGCTATACTCCGAGTGCTCACACGTCTTACAATTACGACTCGAGCTTTAATAATTTTCCTCAAAATAATTTTTATGAGCCAAATTCGTGCTACAATGGTGATTTTCAAAATACATCGAGTTTTGAAAATTGTGGGGGATCGTTTGAAAGTTCTTATCATGAACCTAATTCTTGTTACGATTCTAATGATTTTTACCAACCCCCACAAGCTTCCAATTTCAATAATGATATTCTTGAACTTAAATCAATGCTCGATAAGTTGAAAGAGATGGTGAATAATCGTTACACATCTTCTCCCGAGCCTAATGAGAGATCGATGGAAGAACCTCCTACCGAAGAAAGGAAATTCCAATTTTGCGAGTGTTGTTTATACGATGATGATTCCACGATTACGATCAATCTTAATCCTCAAAATGATTCTATCTCTTCTCCCGTAGAACCCGAAGACTCTCTAACAATGGGGGACGGGCATCTTGACACTATTCCGGCAACAGAATCGGACGAATTCAATAAGTCAAGTGTTGAGAACCTCGTTCCAATCCCGAGTGAGTCCGAGGAGATTTCTAACAATGATTCTGAATTTGTTGAAAATAATCGTTTTGATGATCATATTGAAACACCGGTTGAAGATAATCGTGATGAGTTATTCTCCGATTCTGATAATGATGATTCTATATCATGTGGAGAGATCGATTATGTTGATGAAGAACATCTTGAGCTTGAAAGCTTTGAAGATGATAATGAAGAAGATGATGACACGGAAATCCGAGATGAAGCTTTACGTGAGACATTGTTAAATGTCAATCTTCTTATCTCCCGTATTGAGGCATTTAATGATCCTCTTACTTCTTCTCCTATCCCCGTTATGGATAGTGATTCTTTACCCGAGCTTGAAATTTTTCGATTTAAAGAGATGAGTAGTGGCAGTCCCACTATTCATGCTGATATCTCTCTTCCGGATTATGAGTGTTTTCACTTTGAGATCGACTCTTTTCCTATTTTCGATAATCCGTTACGTGACCCTCTTTTAGAGGATGCCGATCTATTTCTTGCTACGGATGACTCGATACCACCGGGTATTGAGAATGATGAGAATGATATTTCTTTCGATTTTTCTTTTTCTCGTCCACCTGCAAAACCACCCGATGAAGTTTTTAAATCCGGTACCGATAATGATATTTTTGGAGTGGTGGATGAGATGTATGATTATGATATTATCATCCGGGTGTTTCAACCATTCTATACTTATCCCATCGTTTCTTCTTTCCACTCCACCGGGAGTGAGGACACCGTATTTGACCCTGGCATCTCAATCTTTTGTGCCAAGTGGCCGTTCTATTTGCTCTCCCCAAGGACGAATTAATTCGGGGATCGAGTCAAGCTCATGTGACTCAGAGAACAAAAATAAGCGCTTCGTGGGTGGCAACCCATGCTTATCCAATTTCATCTTCTTATATTTCTATTTTCTAACACCTAACGTGAGGAGGGGGTGCCTCTTCTACTCTTGTGTTCCGTGGTTGTTTGTGATGTTTGTTTAGGATTGTCCATGATTTATGATGACTCTCGTGCTCGTTATCTCTTCACTTGGAGTCTCATTCATCGGTGCTATTTGGAAATCCTATATCCGTTAAATCTTATCGACTAACGTTTTCTTTGGCATAATTAATAAACGGCCTAGAATTTTGTTAGGATTACCTTAACCCATAAAACATTGAGGACAATGTCTCGTTCTAGTCGGGGGGAGGGTGAATCTTCGATTCGATTTTGACCTTGCATTTTTCACAAAAGTCGTGCACTCTTGCAACTCCGTTTTTCCACCAAAATGAAAAAAATGATTGAAAAATTTCAAAAATTGTGAAGAAAATGTCATGAAAAAGTATAAAAAAATGAGAAAAAGTTGAAAAAGTTGTGCAAAAATATAATAAAGTTTGAATAAGTGTTTTGACACCTTGTTGACTTTCTTGCTGGCGAGAGTAGGAATAAATATTTTGACTTGACCGGGCGTGTTGAGCCCTAGCTTGTTCCCTTAACCAATGATGATCACATAAGCTTGTGCTAGTTTTGTACACAAGGAGCTACTCTTTTGTTGGCTCCCGTACTTGACTTTATACATGCGCAGCTTAAAAGCTTTCGCTAGTCTTTTACATCAGGAGCTAGAAAACGCGAATTCTTCTTCTAGAATTTGCAAGTTTCCGTATCTGACTTTATATATGCGTGGCTGATTATCGGCTAAGTATTCGCGGGTTTCATTATTTGGAATCTTAAATTGCGAAGAGCGAGAAATGATAGAGTTTATTTAGAAGTTAGATGCTAAACGTGGAGTAGTGGTTCTTTTTAGAGCTCATGAGAGGTACTTGTGGCTTTTAACTCCCATCAGAAACGTCACCAATATATAATAGATGTTCTAGGTTAATTAGTGGTATTTCGGTTTGAATAATATTTAGTTATTTGTTTTCTTAAGAGAATTTTTGCTTTAGAAGTTGGGTACATATCAAGGAACATCAAAAATAAGTGCAAAAAATTGAAAAATCAAAAGTCAAAAGTTGATTATCTATGTGGTTTTGGAGCTACCCGATAAGCTTCCATTGATGTTGAGAAAAAAAAGTCAAGAAAGAAAGAAAAAAAAAGTGAAAAGTATGAAAAAAAGTGAAAGTTGTAGTATTGTTGAATAAGAGCTATGTATGTATCAATAAGTTGTTGGCGCGTGAGGTGCATGTGATACGTGATTAGTAATCAGTCACATGAGGTGCACGTGATCGTACTCCGCAACTTATATCCTTGATATTGTATGTACCCCTAATTCCTTGAAATGGACCGAATTTCTATTGCAGTAGTTCTTAAGAGAAAATGAGTAACTATTTATCGTTTTAACTTAGGTGTCACTATCGGACTTAAAAATTATCGAAACGAGAAAATATGAAGAAATTCATTTCTCAACAAAGTAAAATATTGAGATACAAAAACCTAGGAAATGGGAGTAAGAAGTTTCCACAAGTAACTGTTATGAGTAGTGTTAGCATCTAATTTGTAGATAAGCTGTGATCTCGTTTGTACGCTTAGTTTGGGGACTCGTGAAAAATCAAGGATGACGAATTTTAACCGTATGGTCGCTTCTTAATTAGAAGTGTTTCTACTTGTCGACCCTAATAATTATTGCAAAATAATGAGAGTTCAACAAACCGTCACAAGTATAAAGTATGGAAAAGTCCAAAAATAGAAAGTGTAAGTTGAATAAGGAATAAAGGAAAAAATTTGGATAACGGAGCGTTTTTCGGGAATAAATGATTTTGTAATCTCTTTTGAACCACCTTGCTACTTTTCAAAGTTAGTAAAAAGAGTTTTGAAATTATTTATCCCAAAAGCGTGAATTGATCACATTGCGTGAGGACACGGCAATACTTTAGTCGGAGGGATTTTGGTGTGTATTAATTTACACACCTTTTCATTACCAAATATCGACCCAAAATGACTATTTGAGCTAACAAATGCCAAGAAAACACGTGTTTTTATGTTTGTGATGTGCAGGTACGGATATTACGAAAAATCACGAGAAAACAACAAAAACGGGCACGAGAGTATGAAAAGGTTCAAAAGCCGATGCCGGGAAGCAGTTTTCAAGTTCGGATCGCTTTTATGCTCAATTTGTCATAATCTACCCTTGAAGAATCATCAATTGGCAAGAATAGTCCTTAGACAATATTTTTGAAGTATGGCAGAAAAGGCCCTTGCACTTTCGGATTATTTCATAAGTGGTCCTTGTAATTTTGTGATACTAAAGCTGAATTTATATCACATTTCTGGTCCAATGTATTACCCAATCCATAAACACCAAGCCCACACCACTAATACAAAACCTAAGCCCATCCAACCCTTCACCCAAGCCCAAAGAAATATAACCCGAGCCCATTCCCACTACCCTCACCCACGGTCAAAGTCAAATAAATAAAAAAACAAACACACCCGTACATATTACCCGCCCCCCTTTTCTTATCCTTACCCAGAAAACACTATTCAGTGAATAGTAAATATGAACCCTAAATTACCAAATCACCAAATTAACCACAATTAAGGGTACTTTGGTACAATCACTTAGCTTCTAGATGGTCAGGAGTGTGTCAGGATTATGTCAGCATCTAAAGAAGCACACATGGGACACTTGGCAGCCAAAGATTGGGAGGAACGCGTCACCAAAGAGGATCCAAGGGCTAGAAATGGATGGCAATCATTGGGAATGATCATATGGCTCAGAATGCTTGTCAGGAAACACACCACACGGATTGCCAACATGGCAATCCGTGGCTATCCTCCTACTAGAACCTTCACTTGGCTACTATAAATAGGTGTGTTAGGTCATTGTAATAGGTGTGGAGTTTGGAGTAGCCAAACTCTGCCAATTTGTTTTCTGAATTGTAGCTTGTTTTAAATTGTAATCTCTTTTCAATTAATACAAAGTACTTTTAATCTTTTTCATTACTGCTTATTTTAGTTTATAACTTTCAGCTTAATCTTGTATTTCTGTTTTAGAATTCCTAATCATCTTAGAGTCCATTGTTTACAAAACATTTACTGTTACATTCAAAGTTTTCAAATTAAATCAGAAAATCAAATAAATAAGAATTAGATTGGTGTTAATCAGCTTTCATTTAATCTTTGTTTTTGTTTAAAATTACTTATGTTGATTTTTGGAATCTGAAAAGAAGTGGTCCATTCATCAAAGTTTCTATATATCACTTGTTCATTCTTTTGGTCAAGCGATAGTCAACTGTGGTAGAAGTATGGAAGCTGTGATGATTTTGTTGATAGATTGAGATAACCGGGATGATCTCAGCCTATCTAGTGATAGGCAAGCATAGTGAACACCTCTCTTTTGAGCTGAGGTGATTTGAGGTAATAAGACCTTTTCATTTTAATTCATTATTGCATAGTTAGTTTATCTGAGTTGTTGCATTACTGTGTGATCTAGTTGGTAATTGTTGTTAGTTTACTGTTTTATTAGTAATTTAGGACTGATATAGATTAAATTTGTGGGCATTTGTAGAACATATCAAGTAGTTGTAGTGATAATCTATAGATATAGGGGTGTTTGTTTCTGTTGATTACCTGTTATGCTAGTTGTAATTTTGCCATTGCTTTTGCTTCAGTAGTCTCTACTAGGTTAGATAAGATCATTTAGTGCATAAATTGGTAGTTAATACTATAAAAGTCAAATTTAGGTTGCTAGAGAAAAAGTCAAAAAACCATTACAAGCATCAAGTCTGCTAGCATATGAGGTTTTTGGAATCTGTAGTCTTAAGCTTTTGTTAGATATAAGGTAGATTTAGGTTAACTTAGGGATAAGATAGCTTATTACATCAGTTTAGAACCTAGGAATTTCATTTTAGTCAAAGTTTAGTTTCAAATAAATAAGTCAACACTAGTGTGAAATCTGTTTCCGAATGTTTCTGGTAACTAGTTTCATTAGCAGTTCTAGGGTTTAATTTTGATTGGAAATAGATTAGGCTTGTTGATTTGTGTTCTCTAGTAGCTAATTTAACATAATCAGAAAGAAAATCTAGATTTGGAGCTTATTTGCTTATTTTTATTGTGGCTTATAGTTGGCTGTTTGAGTATGGTTTTCCCCTGCACCACAGTTCAAGACCCACTTTCATGGCACAATCAATACTAGTAGATAATAGTTTTAGGGATAGCTTTTTGGTTTGTAGCATCTCTGCTTATTAGTCTCTGAATTGCTCCATTTATTTTCTGGTTTATAGCTTTTTAGGATAGCTTATTCAGGCCATCTTATTGGTGGTTTGAGCTCATTTTCTGTTTTGGAATTCTGGGCTGCAATTGTTCTTTTGAGCTTGTAATTGAGCTTATTTGTACTTTCTGAGTTCATTAGGAGTAGATGTAGTATTGTTCTTGGTCTGCTTGTTTCTGGCTTATTTCTGGTAGCTTATTCTTGTTCATTTAGCTTATTTCCACTGCTTATTGCTTGTTTCATATGATTCTGTGCTTACCTCTGTTCATATTAGAGTTCATTTGTGCTTATTATTGCATATTACAGTTGTGGTAACACTTTGGTTAAGTTTTGTGGCAAGTGCTTATAAATAAGCACTTGCCATAAGCTGATTTGGTCTGTTTAAGCACTTCTGTTTATTAGATTTAATCCAAAATTTTTCTGCAAGTTTTATATAATATTTTAGAATTTCTGGTAATTTTTCATAATTTTCTGAGGTCATTTACTATTTTTCTTAATTTCTTTTAGTTTAAAATCATTTTTAAACCATTTTTAAATTCCAAAAATCCATAAAAGTACAGAAAAAGCCTTGAAAAATACAAAAATAATTTTAGAAATACTTTTATAATATTTTAGAATTTTTAGAATTTAATTTTCATTTTTCTAATTTGTTTTTCTATTTTTCTTTATTTTTAATTCATTTTTAATTCTAAAAATAGGAAATAAATTCTAGAAAATTAATAAAAAGTCTTAAAAATATTTTTCTTTTTCTTAAAATTCTTTTTAATAGTTTTAGATTTTTAGAAAATATTTTCAAGTTCGTAGGATTATTTTTCATTAAACGTTACGTTTTAATTTTTGCGGTTGCGTTTCCGTTTTCACGTTTTTAACATTTGTACATACCTAGATTGTAATTTCTTCATATTTTACTATATCTTAGCATAACTTGAAATCCAAAACCATATTTTGCACTTTCCCGCTTTTCACGACACGATTTCTTGATTCGGTTATTCACGATTCCATTTCACCTTCGCTGGGAGAACGACCCGGGAAATACTTTCACGAGTATTTCATCGGAATAATTTTATACTACAAAAAGACTTTATCAAGTTTCAATTGCATCCTCATTGAAAGTTTCTCATTTGTTTTACACGGACGATGCCGTAGTTATGGGGCAATGGAGCAAGTCTAACCTTGCTACCATTATCCAGGTCTCTGTATCAATATGCGTAAAAGCAAATTGATGGGAATTGGTGTAGCTTCGAAGCAGGTGGTTCAAGCAGCGGTTGGATGTTCCACTTTCAATTTACTTTTTCTTATCTTGGTGTTATGGTTGGTGGCGAAATGTCAAGAGTAAAATCTTGGGATGGTATAATTAACCACTCCTCTCGATCAATGATGATTTCATTAGACCTTTTGTCTATTAAAAATAAGGGCAAAAGACACGAAATTAACCAACATGGCACTTTTTGCTTTGTTGTGTAGTCATTTTTTTTCCTATTATATATATTATACATTTAAATTCTGTCTATTGTGTGTATCTTATGATAAATTTTCCCCTACCTGTTAATAGAAGTGTTGACAAATGAGAAGGGTATAATTGTCATTAAATACATTTAATATATCAAATTCAAAAGTATTTTTAAAAAGATGATAGCTTGGCTACAATCATTCACAAAAAATACAAAGCAATAAATCAGAGACCGACAGAAAAGAATCAGGACCCATAAAAGAAATCAATGACCCACATTTATAGCACAAAATTATAACCAATTGGTTACAATTAATTGTAGCTAATATATTCCCTTTTAAAAATACTACACAATAAACTAAAAAGTGACAAGTTGATACATTTCTTGCTATTTACCCTAAAAATAATTCATACTAAAAGTTTCTCCCACACGTAAATTGTTTGAAAACAAGTTTTAAATGCATGTGCGTAGGAGTGGGTATGAAAACGTTTGTTACAATTAGTGCCCATCAATTTAGAGTTTTGGGGTTCAAGTTTTATTAAAAATATATATGAGGTAAGTAGCATAAGAGGGCACGGTGCAATGTATCATTCATGTGTTATTGGTATCTTTAGGTACCAATGGCTTACCAATACAATGTTATTATGCACCCTCTTTTGCATGCCATTCACTTTTTATTTTTTGTGAGTGAGTAGAGTATTTTTCATGAGGTATTTTGTAAAACTTACATGCATCAATAACATCTATTGATTTTATTACTGAGTATAGTTATTGGTGTTTTATTGGAGAGGTGCTCAGATAGCGATAAGGTGACACAACAATAAGTGTTATTCATCCCTTAGTGCACTTAGGAGGGTGGCAGTGGTGGGCGGTATCACCATCGGCATGCCATTGCCGGCGGTGAACACCGCCGCCACTTCGCCGGCAAGGGTCCAGCGGCATTTCATGCTTCCGCGGTTTGGAGTATTTCGAAGCAAAATATTACCGTTGTAATTAATTTTGGAACGTTGGAGGAGGAGCGGTGCAAAGCAAAAAAAAAAAAAAAAAAAAAAAAAATCCCAGTTTAGAGATAAGAATGAGCAATTGAAGATCTTCAGTTTGCATTTTATTGGTTTGGTTTGAGGTGAGATAGTTTAGTTCAACTGGATTGAAGTGGAATTAGTTTTAGTTGTAGTTGCATTGCTTGCTTTAGAATTTTGTTAGGGATACAATGATGGAGTGTGATTTGAAATACTATTGTAGGTGAAGATGGTAATAAGTTTGAAGGTGACGATATTCCTGTGAAGTTTGTTGACCACTTCCAAGAGCCTTTTTACCAAAAAGTTAGACCACTTCCACGCTTCATTATGTTTTTTTTTAAGTATTATGTAATTTTCTTTTAGTTATTAATGAAATATTTATGTTTTAATTAAATTGTTTAATTTAATTTATGAAGAAAAAAAAATTGGGAGGTATGAAAAGGCATGGTTGCCACTAAAAAGGGGTTGGGAGGTATAGAAAAAGTATGAATGAGGTGGAATGATATTATTAGTGGATTTGAGAGGTATGGATGATTTCGGAAGCATGACTGCCACCATTCTTAGTTCTCTAAGAGTCTCAAAAATTGTTGTTATAACAAAAACATTTTAAAAAACACAAAATCTCTTTACTAAATGGAAAGCAAGAGTTAAACCAAGGCCCTCCAACGTAATATACATGTCACTTTCCATATCTTAACTAAATGAAAAGCAAGAGCTAAACCAAGGACCTCCAACTTAATATACAGGTAACTTTCCATATCTTAACTAAATGGAAAGCAAGAGTTAAACCAAGGACCTCCACTTAATATAACTGTCACTTTCCAGTAATTTTGGATTATGTTTTGTAACTTTTAGACTTTTAGTTATTTAATAAGTTATGGTTAGTTGTTGATGGTCACTCTAGATGTACAGTGACAATCAACATTTGATAAATGTTAAGTATAATAAGCAAATCATATGAACAATATATTTCTTAACAAGAAGTCATCTAACCTCTATTAAATGAATGGATCAATCGTTATTTTACCTTTCCTCGTACTAAGTACTAACAGAAAGAAAACAACTGCCATGAATTATGTAAAATGAAAAGCCAACAAGTCAACTATGATACGATTGTCCCATTATTTCTAGATAATACAAGAAATGTTATACAGTAAAAATTTATGGTAGAAGATAGTAAGACACTTGATGCAATACAAATACAAAGTTGACAGCATCTGGTTTTTTTAAGGAAAAGTATATAACAACTTTCAAAATGATAAAACAAACAAACAATTCGATTCAAGGAATAACATCATCTCTATATATAGTACGTAATGACAACATAGATATATTACTCAAAGACTTTTCTAATAATAGATATTTGTAAATCTTAACACATCACTGAACTAATTAGGTTTAATTAAGTATTTAAAAATAGGCATGATATCCTCGTAAGATCGGTGTCAGGTTCAATCCTCACCAGAAAAGAGAAAGGCTTAGAGGCCACGGGATATGATACCCGGTTAGGCCATGTACATCTGAGTCAAAGACTCGTCAAACCTTGTTTGTATTAAGAGAGTTAAATTAAAGTGGAAAGCAATTAAGCAAACCTGAATCATAACCAATGGCGAGAAGTTCAAATCCGGGCCAAGAACCTGGTTAGGAACAATAAGCTTGTGTCGCGAATCATCTTTAGATTCAAGCCATTCATCAAGACTCACACGACACTTAGCCTCGATGATTCTCACCCCACTATCATTGCATTTGATGTAAGGTCGACCTGAGTCTGACCTCCTAAAACGGCCACATGGAATGTAGGCATAGTTTAACCAATTGAACATAGTTTCTTTAATGTTTATAATGGTCAAGCCCTCAAATGCCGGTGTTGTGAAGTAGTACACAAACCGGAGGTAGTGAAGCTTCATGGCAAGGTCCATTTCCGTTAGCTCTTGACATGCATTGTGTCCGGATATAAACCCGGCTGAAACTGTAGAAATTTTGATGTCGTAAATGGAGTTGTGCTCCTCAGATGACACCATATTTTTTCTTAGCAGATAGGACCTTGCATGTGTATGGGGTGTTATATACTGTAGCAAAGATGATTAAATAGTCTAATAATGCAAATTTATCTTCACACATGTTTTGTAATTGTTATTGTTAGAAGTAAACATTTAATGTTGTGCGTTTGGAGGAAAACTTGTGCTCGATAAAAAATAGTGTTCAATTTTATTTTTTATTTTTATTTTTATTTTTTATTTTTTTGAGCAAGTTCAATATGTTTGTTGGACATGTCCTTTGCTCATCTCGTTCTTTCTATTCAAGAAAATACAACCACTAGAATTTTTGGGTCAACATTTTATTCTTTTTTCTCTTTTCATAATCTTGTTTATTAATACCTCTTATATGCTCCCATGTTAGGAGGGAAAGAATTGTAAAATTACTGAGTGTATTACTATTGACGATGCTAAAAAATAATGCAAAGATATTCGTCACACCTTTTCTTTACCGATTCCATTTTATTTATAATTTCACAGCAATTAATTAGTTTGCATGTCTTAACAAAGATATCTATCAACTGTGCTTACCTTCATTTTTTAGAAAGGCAATAAGTAATGAAGAATCCAAACAAAGACAATTTACAAAAGAAATTGGTATCATTAAATACTCATCTAAACCGGCAGGCCTTTGAGCGGATCCCACATTAGCTCAAAAAATGTTGGTCTCTAACTAGAAAAGTAAACGCTTGGGTTTGAGAAACTTCTAGTCTAATGGGTCCGTAAAACTCACTAGAATAAGCCGTGTTATTGAATCAGGCAAAACAACAAGCTAGCAATGAAATCAAAGACAAATATAGCCGCTAAACTATAAAATAAGTAAGCATCTCCAGACCATACATACAACCAAACCAAACAACACTACTATGTGCTTACCTTAACATTAATTTTGCTATATACTAACAACATAACTAAAATAGACAAATACTCCGTAAGTAGTTAATATAGGACCAAAACACATGAAGAACAATTAAAACGGAATAAATGTTTATGGTCTAAATCATCATATATATATATATATATATATATATATATATATATATATATATATATATATATATATATATATATATATATATATGGGGACTTTCTTACGAGAACCATTTTATCTGCGAGAACTGAGAGAACCACTAAAAACATGCATGCACGCCTTTTAAAATAAAATAAAAATACATGCAAATCATCAATAATAGTAAGCATCCACCTATGTTCTTCAATATCATTATGAACTCATCATCTTTTTTCACAAAAACCTTACCCACGGCCGCAATATTGTCGTTGCACGTCTTATAAGAACATACATGCACACCTTCAAAAAAAAATTTTGCATTTTCAATTTCTTATCAAATTCTTTAGAACAACTATGTTTTTTTTAAAACATATGTGTTGTTTTTAAAACATATGTGCAAAAATACAATTATTGAAGGCGTGCATGTATGTTTTTAGTGGTTCTCTCAGTTCTCGCAGTTAAAATGGTTCTCGTTTGAAAGTTACACTATATATATATATATATATATATATATATATATATATATATATATATATATATATATATAATTTTATGTTAGGAAATTCCAAATTCTTGTATTGATACTCCGTATATGATGCAAATGATCTTATTTTGACGGTATATGTGCCCTTAGAGCAAAGGGAGTGGCAGGCAGGGTTAAAACTTTAGTGAGAGAGGTTTGACGGAGTTAGGAGGCGCAGGGTGGTAATTTCTTGGCCACAAGTGGGCAGTGACCATTATAAAGCTAAAATGTATCAGTGTATTTTATTAAAACTAAATAAGAATTGCAACTCATGAATTTTAGATGTGGTGCATTTAAGAAAAATCAAGACCAGCTACTATATGTTACACTGCGTAGGATAAATGTATTTGGTTTACGGGAACCCTCGAGAACCACCTTAGGTCTTCCCTGCTAGTTGGATTTGTTGGCGAGCCACACACTCGTTCAAGCTAGTGAAGGAAAACCTGAAAGAAGGGTTCACAGATAGGGTTCTAAATGCATGGGGTAGAAGCATGACGATATTTCTTGGCCACCTAAAATCCACGTCGATTTTTCACCCATGAATACACTTCATTGCTCTTATAATTATAAATTAAACTCTTCGACTACCCACTGTCCAAATGCGTTTCTCCATATAATTAAGACATGTATCTCACCTTCTCTATTTAAAGTTCGGTTCAGAATGAACATGGCCACATCGTATGTAAATTAAATATGATGTTCCTAAACCTGGCTATACCAAATAAATGTAAACTGAAAACTTGCATGTATTTGTTTCGTTTTAAAATTTATACCCACAACTATTTAATTGGTTGGGAAAGCCTTTAATACATCTCATATACCATTAAGTCAAATGTCCGGTACATGTGGAAGAAAGTTAATTCAAAATTTTAACCGATATAGGATGTAGTTATAACTTTACAAGTGAGAAGGAGCGTGTAGAACATAAGCAATAAACAGTACATATGTTCAGTATCATCAGAAGGCTTTAATATCATCTATTATTAGTGCTTAGTACTAGTTCTGGCCCACAAACTAGTTCTGACCCACAAACTAAAAATGGAGAAACATGAAGATTACGATACACTTGCTTGGTAGGATCTCAAAGCTAAACATGTGTTTGATGAAAATGTCAAATTACTAATCACATGCAAAACTATCAACTGTCATTTCAAACTTAATTTTGTTTATATAAAGAGTAGACAGCCCATATGAAGTGAAAATTGAAGGATCACGGTTATCAATGATCATATCTCTGTTATACGGAGTATCTCGTTTGTATCAATATGGCCAAAAGATTTATAAAAGTATCGTGCTTTTATAGAAGTCGGATTTTATGCAAATAAAGGATTACAAGAACTTGGAAGGTGCCCTAGTGCTAATTAAGGCACCCAATATCCTCATAAGAGAATCAGGATTTACACCTCGGTATAGATTTGAGGGTGACTAGCAAAGAAGTTTCAGACAGTCACGGAGTCAAAAAAATGGCTTTCTTAAGTAACATGAGTCAAATATTCTCCGTTACAGGGTAATCCGTGTTGGATAAACCTCGGCAACAAACCCGGATCGTCGAACATGGAAACGAGAGGCTTTTGCTTCAATTGACACAACACACCCAAACCCAAAAGTCAATCGACTTTTGTAAGAATAAGAAGCACACAATATACCCCTCACACACCCCTTTATAAAGTTTACAATTGGAGGAAGAAGAATGATGAACTAGCATCCCATCACCTCTTTTTATAGAGATGAGGGGTAGAAGCATCTTCTAAACTGACCCTTACAAGGACAACCAGCCATAGGCCTTCTGTGCCTTGCAAGGCAAGTTTAACTAATGTTGGTTCTAGTCTAACACCTAATTACAAAGTACACTTAAACCCTTAACCTATGTTTAAATTTACTACAAATATCCTACAATCCGAATACAAAAATCTCTTTAATATACTACGGAGTAATTAGTAATTACTACTAGTAATAGTTTATAAGATTTGTGCATGAAAGAGACACATGTTAAAACTCCTATTTATGTCAAGGACAGATTGGTAGATGATAATTTATGGAGTATTCACCAGTTGGTTGCGACAGATCGGTAAATGATCATTCATATTAATTTATTGCTCCTGAACAGATTTTTTTTTTTTTTTTTTTTTTTTTTTTTGTAATAATTTCATAATCAACCACAGAACACTAGCATTGATCTGTTCTACTTTAATTAATTACAGCTTATCAGAAAAAAATCAACCAGTTCCGAGCTTTTAATTTATGAGAAGAAACTACCTCTTTTAATAACTTGCTATTTGCATTAACAAACCATTTCTTAAAAGATTCAAAACAAACCAAAGCACATACTGTAGTTTTTTACTTAATGCAACATGTTCTTACTAAAGACTGGAGCACATACCAAATCAGATTCAGCTAATTAATTTAATGTATAGCGGAGTATTGCGCAACAACCGGCCCGTACTTTCAAACATGTACCATTTTTCTTCTGCATGTATCAAGAATTCAAGACACCAAGAAAAACATATAAACTCTAATAATTAAAACAAAATCCATTAATTCTTCGTGTTGCGATAGGAACAAAGCTTCGTCTAGCTCTTCGTGTCCCTAGTCTTCCTAAGCTTAGGAATTACTTCAAGGCCAACGTCAACACACCATTTGGTCTCTTTGGAATTATAGGATCTATGTCCTTGTTCACACTCAAATGGCCTCAAAAGGAGCTCATTTTTAATGACATCAAGCTCTCATCTTTCAATCCGATTTCTAGTAGAGGTAATAAAGTCTCTTGTAAGTGGATAGATTGGTTTGGTAATCCATTTAATACTCTATCTTCTTAATTTATTGTAATTGCTCCCCTAGCTTTTTAATATAGTTGCCGTTCAAAAAAATCGACAGGAACAAAGCTAATGAAAAATATATCGGACAAGGGTTATATGCAGAAATATAATTAGTTATACTAGAATTTCAAGTTGCTATATATGGACCTTAAGGGCAGCCTCATTTTCTTTATTATTATTTTCGAGCGAGAATAAATTTTACTTTCTTTTTATTTAAAAAGTGGATAAATCAGGAATACAGAAACAAAAACGGCAATTGGACCAGAGAATGTGATTGCATTATAAGTTCGCAATATTTTAGACATGATATTATTACTTAATTTTGTTAGAACATTAAAACCTCGTAGGTATAATTTTATTATCAACCATTATTTATAATAGTGAAAACTCTAGATGCCCTAAACCGACAAACCGGGCTTGGGCCTATTTATCCACTAACACTCCCCCTGCAGTCCGAGCGGCTAATTGAAATTGCAAAAGCTCGACTGGAATAGCAAACCAGACAAGAAAATGAAAACATTAACATAATAAAAACATAACTTCAGTCGACTCGTAACAAAACTGTACCAACGGTCGGCTAAATCGGCTGCTAACAAAACTGTACCAATGGTCGACTTTAGGGACTTGTACCAACAGAACTTTAATCGAGTGGTAACAAAGTCGTACGAACAATCGACTAACAAACAAACAATAAAATAACAATAACTTCTTCTTTCTCTTTTTTTTTTTTGTCAAATCAAAATAAGTCAAGACCGTTAATTGAAAATATCCAATTGCTTTTCCTTCCCATTATTGTATCATCCACACTCATCCAAGAAGGAAGATGCTAATAACATTCAACTTAAATGTAACCATGCGTGGACTTGAGAAGAAGAATGTCAACGCCACTGTTTATTTAAACAAGCATCCTAAGCTGTCCATTACAGCCGAAAAGATGATTGGAAAAGAAAAATAGGTGGCAGCAATATAGGGTGACTAGGATTTTTTTTTTTTTTTTTTTTTTTTTTAAGATAGCTGCTAGGGTTTTTCTTTTTTTCTTTCTTTATTTCTTTTTTTTTTTTTTTTTTCTTTTTAAGTGAGATAGAGATATTTGACGGGATGGTACAAAAGAGGCCGCTCAACATAGCCACCTAGGTCTGAGGATCAGACTCGCTCTGATACCATGTTTGAACACTAAAACCCCGGGGGTATATTTTTATTATCTACCATTATTTATATTGGTGAAAATCCTATATACCCTAAACCGAAAAACCGGGCTTGAGCCTATTTATCCTCTAACAAATTTTCCATAGTATATGTTGAAGTTTTAAAGAAAATAAAAAGAACCTGATTTAGCCATTACAGCAGGAAAAACTGTAGTTGTGTTAGGTTCCATACTCGAAAATATAGCAACTCTCTCCTAATGCTTTTATAGCTTGCCTAATGGTTGTATACCAAAGTTACCGAGAGGGAAAAAATGTTACTAGGGGCTTTTTACTGGATTTAATCTACAAGCTTATAATCTTGTTAGATCACACAATGTTTGGATTGCTTATCAAATTCTAACTTTAACTAGGTTTGTCAAACTCAAATCAAAAGTCCTAGTAGTTGGTGAGGAGTAAACACAAGGGGTGTTATCGGGTCGGGTTATCGGGTTTGTCGCATTGGGTTGAGTCGGGTTTTGAGTTTTTAAAAAGTCACCCGCAACCCGACCCGATAAGTAATCGGGTTCGCGTAGGATACAGGTCGGGTTATGTCGGGTCGGGTGATTCGGGTTATCGGGTGGCCCGATTAAGTAACAGTAAACTAATAAGTAAACGGATCAGATAGATTGAACTGGTTGAACGTGACACAAAGTGTATTTTGATTCACACATCATTAATTCATAGTTAGTCATTTTTTATAGGTCTGCAAAAATGGAAAAGAACTAAAAATGGTCAATCACAGCAATTTGACTAGTTTGACATTAGTACACAATATCAGACATTTGACTAGTAGTCAAACATTGTCTTACTTGGACCTTAAATGTCAAACCAAAAAATACTTTGCATCAGGTTCATAACTAACTGGTCTTAGCAATGTAAAAGACTTTGTAAGTGTTACTGAATAAGCGAATACATATACGATGTTCAAAGTAACTGGTAACGCCCCATGTCACAAAAACATGGCCATGAAGAGCATAAACAGAAATCATTGACGTCCAAGCCAAAATATCCTTTTCACAGTGACCCACTTATGACAACAAAGTAGGGAATTACAGTATGCTATGCATATGACAACAAACATTATAGATTGACCATTAATCTTTCATACACCATTATTAGTCTTAATAAAACTAGTCACCTATTCGAAGAAAAAAAAAATCAGAACTTCAAAAGTAGACTCACAATTACTAAATTTAATAATAAACCTATATGAATGAGTACTAAACAGACGACAGACATGTGATGGGCTCTAAAAAGTGATTGTCGGGTCTTATCGGGTTGACCCGATAACCCGATAGCATTATTTAATTAACCCTAACCCGACCAGATAATACTATCGGGTTATCGGGTTCGAGTCAAAATAACCCGACAAGATTTTTTAACCCGATTAGCCTTATCGGGTTTGGGTCAAACCGACCCTACTGGCACCCCTAAGCACATGTAACATTCATGTCATAAAGCAATAAGGAACTTGTACAACTGATGCATCAATCTCAACTAGTTGGGTGCTTGTCCTCATTGAAGTATCAATACCCTGCTTTGTTTTTGTGCTTTTCTTCTTGGGTTTGTCTTTTTTGGTTCTGTATCCTTGCTTTGTTTGCCGCTTTGTGTCTTGCTCTTTGTTTTTGTGTTTTGGTGCCCTGTTTTATTTGTTTGTCTTTTCCTAGATCCCTTGTTTGTTGGTTTCCTGCTTTCTACTTGGTTGGCGTGGCTTTTCCCTTTCGTCTTTTATTTGCCTTTTTTGTTGCTCTTTGTTTCTTGTTTTTTTTCTTTCGGTGATCTATCACTCGCACTTGTGCACGTGCCGGAGGTCTCCCTGGAAGCAGTCTCTCTACTCCCGGGTTTTACCTGGTGTAGGGGTAGGATCTGTCTACATTTCTACCTCCCCCATACCTCGCTTCTGCGGGATTGGGTATGTTGTTGTTGTTGTTGTGAAGTATCAATATATAGAAAGTAATTGTAATCAACTTACGACAAGATTTTTTGATTTATGAAAACATGATGTATTGTCAAAAACAGCAGTATTTCGGTGGGTTTTATTTAATGAAATGTAAACATATATAACCAGTAATCGTGAAATGTAAATCATTCCACAATTTATGACTTTGCATTAGAACTTATCCATGTGTCCCTTGGTACCAATCAATGGGTTGTTTAGGTGTTTTCTGTCTACAAGGGGGCCAAATGCATTCAGTGTATGTCAAAGTGGTTGAATAGACCATTGAACATTATCTGACCGGTTCTTCCATTTTGCCACCGTTGATATTTTTATTGCTAATCTTTACCGCAAATGCATCTATGGGTTTACCTTCGCAGCTATACTTGAACATTTCTGCAAACAACATTTTTAGCTTTTTACACAAAATTTAACTCCATAGGACCACAACAATAACTGAGCGTGAAAGATCAAAATCTAGGCATCGAGCCCCTCTTCATCATTTTCGAATACTACTTCCACAATATATATATTGTTAAAAGTTACGTATAAATATTAATATATAAATGACTAGTATCGAACCCGAGACCTCGGGATTGCACACATTACAAACGAGAATAAAGTAAATAAATATATATATATATATATTATATGTATCGAATATATATATTTATAAACACTTGAGGGACTAAATAATCGTTAATTATTAAGCGTAAGTATTAACTATTATTAGGAACGGAAGAACGAGGACTAGAATGTAATTTGGAAGATAAGAAGGTTCCGGAATACCCTTTGATAGGGCATGGCCGGTCGACCCAACCCAATTAGGGTCAATCCATGCTTCTCTTGTGCTCCAGGAATACATCTAGTATAAATACAAGGCCTTGGGGTTAAACCTAATCATCTCTTGTGCACACACACAAACCCTAAAGTTTCCCTTGTCTCTTTTCTTTCTTGGCCGATCGGCTCTCACACCCCCAAAGGGTTTTGGGTCGATTTTCCTAAAGCAAAACAAAGTGTTTTCGTTTACTTGCATAAACCTTTATTCGTTACTAGTTTGTGTGTAGAAGAACGAGGTAATTACTACTTTAGTAATTATCAAGAGATCGATAAACAAAACGGTAAGGGGTTTATCATTGATCTATTTTACACAAGTTCAAGGTTTATTGAAGTGTTTCGGGTATGTTCTTATTTATGTTTTAGTTATCTTTATACGTGTTATTATTGATCCTTGCTTCCTGATGAGTGCTTATTCACTCATTCTTTTTAGGCTTTATTTCAGACCAAAAATACCGAATACTAACCAAAAATGTCAAGAGAATGCATGTTTTTGTATTTGTGTATGTGCAGGTACGGATATGAGAAAAATGAACGAAAACACAGCAAAACCGACAAAAACGAGCACGAGATTGGAAAAAGGTCAAAAGCCGGAGCCGGGGAAGTCAAATGGTCAAAGTCCAAGCTTAAAAAGTCAAATTCAACCTCAGAGAATCGTCAAAGTTACATATTTAGTCCCTGGTCAAAGTTCGGAGAGATTGGCAATTTTAGTCCCCGTACTTTCAGAGAATTTCAAATTTGGTCCTTTGAATAAATTTTGAAGAAAAGTCAAATGAGATCCTTCAATTATCAAAGTTTGTCAACATTAGCCCTTGGATAAAAGTTTGGAAGATTAAGCAGTATTGGTCCCTGAATTTTGAGTTTGTACAACAATAGTCCTTGTGAAATTATCCTAACCTTAAAACAATAACAACCGGATCCACAACCTTAGTCCAACATTCACCTAGCCCAAAATCCCACAAAGCCCATCTCCCCTTTAGCCTTGTACCCGGTCCAGTTATACACCCCAGTCAACCCCTTAATAACCCGGTCAACGAAAACAATAAATAAAAAAAACAAACACCCCAATTCTACCCGCCCCCCAATTTCACCCCCAAATCCCAGATTTCTACTGTTTGAAGAACCCTAACACCCCAACACCAAAATTACCCCAAGTTAAGTAATTATTACCCAATAATTAGCTTCTAGAAGGTGTCAGGGAATGTCAGGGTATAGCAGAGACACGTGGACCAGTGAGGTAACATCACGAGGATCGGTCACATCACATCAATCAATCCAAGGGCGCACATTGAATGGAAGTATCTGGAACGTGATCTAATGGCTAAGAAGGGACTCAAAGAAGCACAAATGACGCGGATTGATGACCTGGACTCAAACCCTAGCTACCTCAGCTCTCCTATATATACCCCCTCCATTTCATGTAATCTGTGTGCCTCTTTTTAGTATTGTTATGCTTTCAATTTAATTTTTGTATTTGCAATCCTTTTATTAATGAAAAGTTAAATTCAGTTTTATTATTTACTTGTCTTAATTCTAGTTTGCTTTATAAACTGCTTATTGCTTATTTCATTTCTGCTTTAGCTTATTGTTTCTATTTACTTATTGTCTTTTCAATTCAGTATTACTTTTCAGTTAATTTACTTATTGTTGTTTGAAGTTTACATAAAAAGAAAAAATAAAATAAAATATATATATATATATATATATATATATATATATATATATATATATATATATATATATATATATATATATATATATATATATATATATATATATATATATATCAAGTTCTTAATTCCTAAAGCTTCAATAAGCTTTTCATTTGTTCATTGAGTTTCATTTAAGCTGTTTATAGCTTTTGTGATACTCACTTTGGCACCAAACACCCAAACTCTCTCAATTCTCAAAAGGTCAACTGAATAGCTTATTGTAATAAGCTCAGCTTATTGGAGTAGGGCAGCCAAAAGGAGTCGTTTGGCCTGTCTTAAAGACAGGCTGTGTGGGAGTCCCCTTCTGTTTGGCTGAAGGGGATTTGTAAGTTTTTATTTTCATTTTCGTATTAATTTTGCATCAGTAGAATAAAAAGTAGTATAGATCTGTGTTTAAGTTGCTTCTTATTGATTGTACTTCTTGTGTTAACTGTTTTATAGTAGTTTGTTTTATCTAATTGGCTGATTGATAATTGAGTTGAGATTTGTTACATCACTACTGTTGCATCTGTGGATCTGTTGTCTATTGCATCTGAGGTCTGTGTTTAGATATTCATTGAAGTATGTTTGGATCAGTATTGATTGTGAGATAGGTTTGGATTGGGTTTAGGTTAGGTTCTGTGGTGGAAGTTTGGTTAAAACAGTCATTTTACAAGGGTGTTTGGTATTTGCTGCATTTGTGGTTTAGATTGCTGTGTAGGTTTGGTTTTTGTGTTCAGTCAATCTCAGTTAGGGTAGTATAGGATAAGTAAATTTAGTTTTAGTTGTTATTAAAGCTAAAAGTCAAAGTTACATCTTAACTTCTATTAATCAGCTTAAGTTTTTGAATCAGTAGGTTAAATCTAGGTCATAAGTGTAAGATAGGATAAGTTAGCTTAATTTAGTTTTAAATCAAATTAGTATATCATATTAAGCACATAGGATCAACATAAATTTAGAATTAGTCAACTTAAGAGTTATTTCAAAAAGTCAAAAACATTTAACAAACTGAGTTTGGACTGAATTTCATGAGCTTGCATAGTCTACAATTTTGATTCAAATTGATTTTGGAAAGTTGTTTTGTGAAGTATTCCAGGCTGTTTTCAAGTATCAATAAGAAAATTTTATCTTGAAACTTATTTGCTTATCAAAAAGTTGGGTTTAAGATGAATGTTCGGACAATAATTGCCCTGCTCATCAGTTGATCTGCTCACTCTTGGGGCATTTTAGGGTAGGCATAGTTGATATAGCATCTGTTCTTATAGGTTGATTTTAATCTCTGCTGGTCAGTAGTAAGTTTTACCTCATAAGTTTGCACTGATTAGCTTATTTACACTGCTTAATTGCCTTGTCTTATTAAGAGTAGTGTGCATAGGGGCTGTTTTCAATTTGATGCCTGCTATTGAGTTTTAGTGGTTCTACTCTGAGTTTTGTGGTTCCATTGAGCTTACTAGTTCCCATAGTAGTTGTTCTCAATTGATTTGTGCCTTCTGCTTATTTGTTTCAGCTTATTGCTTTTTCTTCTTGGCTTATTTGATCTATTTGTGCCCATACTTGTGCCACTGAGTAATTTCTGGTCTCATTTCTGCTCCAACAAGCTTCTTTCAGTCATAAATACATTTGGGTCAAGTCTTGGTCAACTGGGTCAACTTTTGCTTATCAATAAGCACTTTTCATTAAGCAGTTTGGGTCTAATCAGCACTTCCAGTGCTTATTTTTCAATTTTTCTATTTTTCTTAGATTTATAATATTATTTTAGAAGTTCCCTGAAATTTTCATATTTTTCTGAGCTCATTTACTATTTTTCCTATTTAATTTTCATTTTTAATCATTTTTAATTACTAAAAAATACAAAAAAATCAGAAAAACTCCAGAAAAATCCAAAAAAATATTAGAAAATTATTTTTAGTTATTTTAGAATTTTAGAAATTTATTTTGCATTTTTCTCAATTTATTTACATTTTCTTTTAATTATTAATTAGTTGAATTAGTTTTTAATTCATAAAAAATAAACAAAAAGTCAAAAAAATATTTTTCTTTTTCTCAAAATTTTCTTTTATCATTTTTGATTTTTAAAAATTATTTCCAAGTTTGTAGGAGTAGCGTAGCTTAAAAGTCGCGTTTTATTTCGTTCGTTAACGTTTATTTTACGTTTTAGTTTACGGTTTTCGTTTCTACGTTACGTTTTTGGTTTGTTTAGTTGAATTACGTGCTTAATTGGTTATTTGTGCTTCATTTAATATCTCATTAGTGTAATCTCATTCACATCACTTTTTACCACTTTTCACGACACGTTTTCCGAATCGGAAATTCGGAATTCCATTCACCCTTCACACGGAATACGACCTCGGGTTATCCGTATTTCTTTGCGGATTTCTTGAGCTTACATCTATACTATAATATTGATATTGTGTTTTTCACGAATCAATTTTTGGCGCCGCTGCCGGGGAAGGTTGAAGTGAATTTTTGAAATTTCGTTTTTGAAAAATTGTGTTTTGATAAGCCTTCCTCTATTTTGTATATATTATATAAATATCAAAAAATCAAAAACACTTTTCCTAAAGTGTTTTCACAAAAATACCAAAAAATTAATAAAGTTACAGCCTCGTTCCGATCGAAAGAAAGGGCGTTGTAAACCAAATAAGTCTCCCAATATAACTACGCGTGAAATTAGTTGCTAATCGGATTACTTTAATTCTACAACCGAATAAGCGGAAAATACGGATAGCTTTGACATTAAATTGCAAGCTGAAGAGAGATCCATTCTTCTCTCCCGTTCCGTCGCGAGTAGATTAAGGGAAACGGTTTACGATTAACGTAACGTTTGAAAAAGAAACAAAACAAAAGTTTAAGTTTTTTAAATTTTGCTTTATAAAAAACAAAAAAAATACAAAAAGATTTTCCTTTTCAAATTTGTTTTTCCTTTTATTTTTCAAAAATTTGATTTTTGTGGTGTATGAACACACGTTCTACGTCTAAACGACTTGTTTCACCGCTTTCAAATCCGGAAAGTTTGTTTCGTCACACACACCGAGTTCTATTTCCTAATACGGAGGAAATGAACCCGAACGAACAACACTTGGGACCCCCGCCGATGGGTGGTATCCAAAACAATGTGATCCCGCCGATGGGACCACAACCGGTTTACGATCAACGTACTATGCAAGAATTGCTCCAGTGTCCCACCGAGGGATACGGGGATGCAATTGTTTTACCACCAATCCTTTCCGATAATTTTGAGCTTAAAACTGGATTGATTCAACTTGTTACGTCAAAACAATTTCACGGTTTTGAGAGGGACGATCCTCACGCACACATCCGATGGTTTAATAAGCTAACTTCGACTTTGAAATTTAAGGATGTCCCTCACGATGCTATCAAATTGATGTTGTTCCCATTTTCACTCGAGGGTTCAGCCCAGATTTGGCTCGAAAAAGAACCCCCTCGATCAATTCACACATGGGAAGAACTCGTCTCGAAATTTGTTAATCATTTCTTTCCGCCGTCCAAAACGACTAATCTTAAGAATGATATAACTAATTTTCAACAACGTTTTGATGAGAACTTTGGTGAGGCTTGGGAACGCTTTAAGGATCTTCTTCGAAAATGTCCTCACCATGGTTTCTCCGAGTTACACCAAATCGACACGTTTTATAACGCTTTGACGCAAAACGATCAAGATTCTTTAAACGCAGCCGCCGGTGGCAATATCTTGAATCGTACACCTAGGGATATTTTGACGATCATTGAGAACAAATCTAAGGTTCCGACTTCTCGTAACAAACCGAATGTTTCGAAAGTGACTTCTTTTACTCCTCCTTCACCTTCGTCGGTCCAATCATCGGAATTGGCCGAACTTACCGACGCTATCCGTTGTATGATGAAAGAGTTTAAGTCGCAGAACCAAAAACCCGAGTCCGTTAAAGCCGTTAATGAAAAATGTGTGATTTGTGGTGGACCGCATCCGTATTATGATTGTCAAGCCACCGATGGCCAAGTTTACAATGCTAACATAGCAGCCGTAAACTACAATCAAAACCAAGGTTTTCGTACTAACCAAACAAGTCCACCTGGGTTTCCACCCGTGCAAACTAATCAAAACCGTTATCCTCAAACTAACCAAGGTTATCAAAACCAAGGTTACAATCAAAATCGTGGAAACAATTATCAAGCCCCTCCACCACAACAAGTTTATCAACCACCGCAACCTTCTCCTGAGCTTGCTAATTACATAAAAACGAACGAAGTTAACCTTCGAGCAATGCAAAATCAAATTAACAATATGAGGGTCGAGCTTAAGAAGGAAATCGACACAACCATGAGTCGACAAACGAATGAGCTTAAGCAAATGATGAGCAGTTTTATACAAATGAATCAAGCATCGACGTCTGGTTCTCTCCCGAGCAACACAATTGCTAACCCGCGGGGTGATGCAAAAGCAATTACGACTAGAAGTGGTGTTGTAATCAATGGACCAACGGCTCCGACTACCCCTTCTTCTTCTTCGTCTCCCAAGGTAGTCGTCCGTGAAACCGAGGCGACAACGGATACGGGAATTCCTACTAATAATGGAAGGACCGAGAACATCCAACCTCCGGTGGTCCCGACGTCCAAAGGAAAAGATAAAGTTGTTTACGAATCTGAGAAAGAAACACCCGTCAAAACAAAATTACCTTATCCGTCACGCTTAAATGAACAAACGCACCGTGAGAGAGATAAAATTCAGATGGAAAAGTTTTACCAAGTTTTTCAAGAGCTACATTTTGACATAACTCTCGCGGATGCTATACTTTTAATGCCTAAATTTGCTTCTATGCTAAAAGGTCTTTTGAATAATAAAGAGAAATTGTTTGAAAAATCTCGAACCCAGATGAATGAGAATTGTTCGGCGGTTATCCTCAAAAAGCTTCCCGAAAAGCTTGAAGACCCCGGTCGATTTCTCATTCCGTGTAATTTTCCTGGGATGGTTCAATGCTTCGCCTTGGCCGATCTCGGTGCTAGCATTAACCTAATGCCGTTATCCATTTGGAAAAAGATGTCTTTACCAAATTTGACTCCGACTTGTATGACCCTCGAGCTTGCAGACCGATCTACTTCCCGCCCGATGGGAATAGCCGAGGATGTCTTTGTTAATGTGGGAAAATTCCATTTCCCTGCCGATTTTGTCGTTGTTGATTTTGATGCTGATCCGCGGGTACCTCTCATTCTCGGAAGAGGTTTCCTAAGGACCGGCCGTGCTTTGATTGATGTTTTCGATGAAGAAATCACCTTACGCGTTGGTACCGAAGCCGTAACTTTTAACTTGGATCAAACCGCGAGGTACTCCTCCGAGTTTGACAAATATTCCGTTAACCGAATCGACGTTATCGATGAAGTTACGGAGGAGTACGCTCAAGAGTTACTTGGTTTTACCGAACATGCTTCGAGTGGCAATCCCACTCATTCTTCTGAACCGATAATTTCCGATTCTTCCCCTTCCCTTACTCCGTTTGAGGGAAGTGATTTCATTTTGGAAGAGATCGAGGCCTTTCTTGCTAATGATTCGATTTCACCGGAAATTGATCATTCCGATTGTGATCCGGAGGGGGATGTACTTTTGATTGAGAAATTGTTAAATGAAGATCCCAACCCGTCCCTCCCTCCGCTTGACCTTAAAATGGCCGACGTTAAAGAAGTTAAGCCGTCTACTGAGAATCCTCCGGAGCCCGAGCTCAAGGATTTACCTCCTCATCTCGAATACGCATTTTTGGAAGGAACCGACAAACTTCCCGTTATTATTTCTAAAGATCTTAAAGATGAGGAAAAGAAACGTCTCTTAGATATGCTCAGGAAGCATAAGAGTGCCATCGCTTGGCAAATTTATGATATTAAGGGTATCGACCCTCGTTTTTGCACGCATAAGATCTTACTTGAAGATAATTTCAAACCGTCCGTTCAGCAACAACGACGGGTTAACCCAAAAATTCATGAGGTAATCAAAAAGGAAGTTATCAAACTCTTCGATGCCGGAATGATTTATCCAATCTCGGATAGCTCTTGGGTTAGCCCGGTCCACTGCGTACCGAAGAAAGGTGGAATGACCGTCGTAACAAATGAAGATAATGAATTGATTCCGACACGTCTTGTTACCGGATGGAGAGTTTGTATTGATTATCGTAAATTGAATGATTCGACTCGTAAGGACCATTTCCCACTTCCATTTATGGATCAAATGCTAGAACGCCTAGCGGGAAATGAGTTCTATTGTTTTCTTGATGGATTTTCCGGCTATTTTCAAATACCTATTGACCCTCCGGACCAGGAAAAGACTACCTTTACTTGCCCTTATGGTACGTTTGCCTATCGTCGTATGCCTTTTGGCTTATGCAATGCTCCAGGCACGTTCCAAAGGTGTATGATGTCGATATTCTCGGATATGATCGAGAAAACCATGGAAGTTTTCATGGATGATTTCTCGGTCTATGGAGATTCTTTCACTTCGTGCCTCTCCCATTTAGAAAATATGCTGAAACGGTGTGAAGACACCAACTTGGTTCTAAATTGGGAGAAATGCCATTTCATGGTCAAAGAGGGCATTGTCCTCGGCCACAAGATTTCAAAATCTGGGATTGAGGTCGATAGAGCTAAAGTCGACGTTATTGCAAAATTACCTCATCCCACGACCGTTAAAGGAATTAGAAGTTTTTTAGGTCATGCCGGCTTTTACCGACGTTTCATTCAAGACTTTTCTAAGATAGCCCGGCCTCTGACACACTTGCTTGAAAAAGATGCTCCGTTTATCTTCTCAAATGAATGCATCGAAGCATTTAATGTCCTTAAAAAGAAGTTAACGGAGGCTCCCGTCTTAATTACCCCCGACTGGGACTTGCCCTTCGAGCTAATGTGCGATGCTAGCGATTATGCCATTGGTGCAGTCCTGGGGCAACGCAAGTCTAAACATTTTCAGCCGATACACTATGCTAGTAAAACTATGACCGACGCTCAATACCATTATACGACTACTGAGAAAGAAATGTTAGCCGTCATTTACGCTTTTGAAAAGTTTCGATCTTATTTGCTTTTGAAGAAATGCATAGTGTACACGGATCATTCGGCTCTTAAGTACCTTATGGCAAAGCAAGACGCTAAGCCACGCTTAATGCGGTGGGTTCTCCTCCTTCAAGAATTCAAAGTTGAAATTCGAGATAAAAAGGGAGCTGAGAACCTTGCTGCTGATCACCTATCACGTTTAGAGAATCCCCACCAAAGTGTTTTTGAGAAAAAGGAGATTAACGAAGCATTTCCTCTCGAGACACTGGGGAGTTTATCACATAGTGATTCTAGTACCCCATGGTTCGCCGACTTTGCGAATTACCATGCGGGGAATTTTATCCGGAAAGGGATGTCGTTCCAGCAGAAGAAAAAATTCTTCAAAGATGTTAAGCATTATTTCTGGGACGATCCCTATTTGTTTAAGATATGTGCGGATCAAGTGATCCGGCGGTGCGTTCACGGCAAAGAAGCCGCTGAAATTCTTATGGCATGCCACAATGGACCCACGGGGGGACATCATGGTGCCAACTTCACCGCTAAGAAAGTTTTTGATTCCGGCTTCTACTGGCCGACGATTTACCGGGATGCTCATGAATTGGTTAAATCATGTGATTCTTGCCAGCGTCAAGGAAAAATTACTCAGAAGGACGAGATGCCTCAAAATGCTATCCAAGTCTGTGAAATTTTTGACGTCTGGGGTATCGATTTCATGGGTCCATTCCCGTCTTCTCGTGGTAACAAATATATACTCGTGGCCGTCGACTACTTGTCTAAATGGGTCGAAGCGAAGGCGCTACCCACCAATGACGCCCGAGTTGTAGTGAAATTTCTTAAAAATCTCTTCGCCCGATTTGGTGCACCTCGTGCTATTATAAGCGATCGTGGGACCCATTTCTGTAACGACCAATTCGCTAAAGTTATGCTCAAATATGGTGTCACACATCGTCTTTCTACGGCATATCATCCACAAACGAGTGGTCAAGTTGAGGTCTCCAATCGTGGCTTGAAACGTATTTTAGAAAGGACCGTAGGTGAACATCGTGCTTCATGGGCCGATAAGTTAGATGATGCACTTTGGGCCTTCCGTACAGCTTACAAAACACCCATTGGGTGCACTCCTTACAAGCTGGTTTACGGGAAGGCCTGCCATTTGCCCTTTGAACTTGAGCACAAGGCCTACTGGGCCTTGAAACATGCTAATTTTGACCTTCAAACCGCGGGTGATCACCGAAAAGTTCAATTGAATGAATTAGTCGAGCTTCGTGATCAGGCCTATGAGAATTCTTTGATCTACAAAGAGAAGACAAAGAGGATTCACGATGCTAAAATTAAAGATCGCGTCTTCAATGTTGGTGACCGAGTCCTTCTTTTCAATTCTCGGTTAAAGATTTTCTCGGGCAAGTTAAAAACCCGTTGGTCTGGACCATTCACCATTACCCAAGTATTTCCTTATGGGACCGTTGAACTTGCTCAACCTAATGGTCCCAATTTTAAGGTGAATGGTCATCGTGTTAAACATTACTTCGGAGGGGACATACCACCCATGGTTGTCCCGGATTTCCAGACTTTCCCCAAGGACGATTAAATTCGGGGATCGAGTCAAGCTCATGTGACTCGGTGAACAAAAACAAGCGCTTCGTGGGAGGCACCCCATGCTTATCCATTTTCATTTTCTTTATTTCTATTTTCTTTAATAACGTGACGTGAGGGGGGCGACCCTTTCCAAACTCGTGTTTTCGTGGTTGTTGTTTATGAATGTTCAGGAATTTCCCCGAAGTTTGAGGACTCTCGTGCTCGTGGTTTGTCGTTCTCTCCACTCGAGTCTCATCCTTCGCTGCTCTTTCGGAAATTCACCATATCCAAAATCTTATCGACTAACGTTTATCTCTTGGCATACTTAATAAACGGCCTTAGATTTTACGTAGGATTACCCGTACCCTTAAAACATTGAGGACAATGTTTCACTTTAGTCTGGGGGGGGGGGGGGTGAATCTTCGATTCGATTTGACCTGTACCATCGTCTGAGCTGTTAACTTGCGCAACTCCGTTCTCCACCAAAAATTTTACTTTTTGTCACCGCTTTATTATGCAAAAAAAAAAAAAAAAAAAAAAAAAAAAAAAAAAAAAAAAAATGAAATGAATTAAAAAAAATGAAATGAAAAAAAAAATGAAAAATAAAAAATATATATGATATGAATAATAAGATTTGACACCTTGTTTTGACTTTCCTACCGGCGAGAGTAGAAATAAATGTTCCGACTTGACCGGGCGTGTTGAGCCCTAGCTTGTCTCCCTTAACCAATATAATCAAAAGATTATGGCTAAGCATCCGCGGATCTCATTATTTGGGATTTTAAATTTGCGGAGATCGAGGAATGATAGAGTTTATTTGGAAGTTTCGTGCTATACACGGATCGTATTACTGGGATTTAAAAAACCCACGAGAGGTACTTGTGGCCTCCTTGTTCCCATCAGCAACGTCACCAATATATAATAGATGTCTAGGATTAATTAAGGGTATACGGTTTGGGCAATACTTAGTTTTTTCTCGTTCCCAACAAAATCTCTGCATATGGGGGTTTGGTACACATAGGGGTACTGCCAGTGTTACGGTGAAATAGACTATTGCATCTTGCCGGTTCGCAGCCGATATTGTGATCTTAGTAAAGGCCGTAGGACTTGGGGTTTGGCATATAGTTATGAATATCGATAATAATAGTCCAAAGCCAAATAAAAAGGCAGAGGAATCCAAAGCTACAAAAAGCAGCGGATAGAAATCCAAAGTCATAATAAAGCTCTTACATCTTGGCGGCTCACATACCGTTGACTGTAAAAGAATAAAGGACTAAGGACCAAAGTATTATTAAAGTGCTTATGATTATGCAAAAATGCCAAGCTTCGACTCCGGGGGTTTCCCTAATAAAAAGCTTCCGTTTCGGGTATCAAACATGGTATGTCTCGATCGTAAATAAAAAGGGAGCCCCTACAAATCGTGTTAAATCAGAGACCTTCATGTGGACCCGATTTCTGTATGCAGGGGTTTTCGAGGGAAAGTTTGGAAACTACTTAGCGTTCAAATTTTGTGCTCTTATCGGACTAACAAATATCGAAACGAGAAAATATGAAGCAATTCATTTCTCACAAATTAAAACCTTTAGATACAACTAAGGATCTGGGGACAAGAGGTAATACACAAGTAACTTTCGTGGGCAGTGTTAGCATCTAACTTCTGATAAACAATGATTTCGATTTTACGCTTAGTTTGGGAGCTTGTGAAAAATCAAGGATGACGATTTTTATCCGTACGGTCTCTTCTCTGTGAGAAGTGTTTCTACTCGTTGACCCTGAAAATTATCAACAGATAAGAATTGATAATGAAAGTCAAGGCAAACCGTCACTTATATAAAAATAAAAAAGTACAAAAATAGTAGTTGTGGTTGTTATTCATGAAAATCGGAAAACGGAGCATTTTTGAGAATAAATGATTTTACTATCTCTCTTGAACATCTTTGCTACTTTACAACGTCAGTAAAGAGAGGTTTTGAAATTATTTATCTCTTAAGCGTGAGGTGATGACATTGCGTGAGGGCACGGCAATACCTTAGTCTGGGGGATTTTGATGAGTGCTTATTCACTCATTCTTTTTAGGCTTTATTTCAGACCAAAAATACCGAATACTAACCAAAAATGCCAAGAGAATGCATGTTTTTGTATTTGTGTATGTGCAGGTACGGATATGAGAAAAATGAACGAAAACACAGCAAAACCGACAAAAACGAGCACGAGATTGGAAAAAGGTCAAAAGCCGGAGCCGGGGAAGTCAAATGGTCAAAGTCCAAGCTTAAAAAGTCAAATTCAACCTCAGAGAATCGTCAAAGTTACATATTTAGTCCCTGGTCAAAGTTCGGAGAGATTGGCAATTTTAGTCCCCGTACTTTCAGAGAATTTCAAATTTGGTCCTTTGAATAAATTTTGAAGAAAAGTCAAATGAGATCCTTCAATTATCAAAGTTTGTCAACATTAGCCCTTGGATAAAAGTTTGGAAGATTAAGCAGTATTGGTCCCTGAATTTTGAGTTTGTACAACAATGGTCCTTGTGAAATTATCCTAACCTTAAAACAATAACAACCGGATCCACAACCTTAGTCCAACATTCACCTAGCCCAAAATCCCACAAAGCCCATCTCCCCTTTAGCCTTGTACCCGGTCCAGTTATACACCCCAGTCAACCCCTTAATAACCCGGTCAACGAAAACAATAAATAAAAAAAAACAAACACCCCAATTTTACCCGCCCCCCAATTTCACCCCCAAATCCCAGATTTCTACTGTTTGAAGAACCCTAACACCCCAACACCAAAATTACCCCAAGTTAAGTAATTATTACCCAATAATTAGCTTCTAGAAGGTGTCAGGGAATGTCAGGGTATAGCAGAGACACGTGGACCAGTGAGGTAACATCACGAGGATCGGTCACATCACATCAATCAATCCAAGGGCGCACATTGAATGGAAGTATCTGGAACGTGATCTAATGGCTAAGAAGGGACTCAAAGAAGCACAAATGACGCGGATTGATGACCTGGACTCAAACCCTAGCTACCTCAGCTCTCCTATATATACCCCCTCCATTTCATGTAATCTGTGTGCCTCTTTTTAGTATTGTTATGCTTTCAATTTAATTTTTGTATTTGCAATCCTTTTATTAATGAAAAGTTAAATTCAGTTTTATTATTTACTTGTCTTAATTCTAGTTTGCTTTATAAACTGCTTATTGCTTATTTCATTTCTGCTTTAGCTTATTGTTTCTATTTACTTATTGTCTTTTCAATTCAGTATTACTTTTCAGTTAATTTACTTATTGTTGTTTGAAGTTTACATAAAAAGAAAAAATAAAATAAAATATATATATATATATATATATATATATATATATATATATATATATATATATATATATATATATATATATATATATATCAAGTTCTTAATTCCTAAAGCTTCAATAAGCTTTTCATTTGTTCATTGAGTTTCATTTAAGCTGTTTATAGCTTTTGTGATACTCACTTTGGCACCAAACACCCAAACTCTCTCAATTCTCAAAAGGTCAACTGAATAGCTTATTGTAATAAGCTCAGCTTATTGGAGTAGGGCAGCCAAAAGGAGTCGTTTGGCCTGTCTTAAAGACAGGCTGTGTGGGAGTCCCCTTCTGTTTGGCTGAAGGGGATTTGTAAGTTTTTATTTTCATTTTCGTATTAATTTTGCATCAGTAGAATAAAAAGTAGTATAGATCTGTGTTTAAGTTGCTTCTTATTGATTGTACTTCTTGTGTTAACTGTTTTATAGTAGTTTGTTTTATCTAATTGGCTGATTGATAATTGAGTTGAGATTTGTTACATCACTACTGTTGCATCTGTGGATCTGTTGTCTATTGCATCTGAGGTCTGTGTTTAGATATTCATTGAAGTATGTTTGGATCAGTATTGATTGTGAGATAGGTTTGGATTGGGTTTAGGTTAGGTTCTGTGGTGGAAGTTTGGTTAAAACAGTCATTTTACAAGGGTGTTTGGTATTTGCTGCATTTGTGGTTTAGATTGCTGTGTAGGTTTGGTTTTTGTGTTCAGTCAATCTCAGTTAGGGTAGTATAGGATAAGTAAATTTAGTTTTAGTTGTTATTAAAGCTAAAAGTCAAAGTTACATCTTAACTTCTATTAATCAGCTTAAGTTTTTGAATCAGTAGGTTAAATCTAGGTCATAAGTGTAAGATAGGATAAGTTAGCTTAATTTAGTTTTAAATCAAATTAGTATATCATATTAAGCACATAGGATCAACATAAATTTAGAATTAGTCAACTTAAGAGTTATTTCAAAAAGTCAAAAACATTTAACAAACTGAGTTTGGACTGAATTTCATGAGCTTGCATAGTCTACAATTTTGATTCAAATTGATTTTGGAAAGTTGTTTTGTGAAGTATTCCAGGCTGTTTTCAAGTATCAATAAGAAAATTTTATCTTGAAACTTATTTGCTTATCAAAAAGTTGGGTTTAAGATGAATGTTCGGACAATAATTGCCCTGCTCATCAGTTGATCTGCTCACTCTTGGGGCATTTTAGGGTAGGCATAGTTGATATAGCATCTGTTCTTATAGGTTGATTTTAATCTCTGCTGGTCAGTAGTAAGTTTTACCTCATAAGTTTGCACTGATTAGCTTATTTACACTGCTTAATTGCCTTGTCTTATTAAGAGTAGTGTGCATAGGGGCTGTTTTCAATTTGATGCCTGCTATTGAGTTTTAGTGGTTCTACTCTGAGTTTTGTGGTTCCATTGAGCTTACTAGTTCCCATAGTAGTTGTTCTCAATTGATTTGTGCCTTCTGCTTATTTGTTTCAGCTTATTGCTTTTTCTTCTTGGCTTATTTGATCTATTTGTGCCCATACTTGTGCCACTGAGTAATTTCTGGTCTCATTTCTGTTCCAACAAGCTTCTTTCAGTCATAAATACATTTGGGTCAAGTCTTGGTCAACTGGGTCAACTTTTGCTTATCAATAAGCACTTTTCATTAAGCAGTTTGGGTCTAATCAGCACTTCCAGTGCTTATTTTTCAATTTTTCTATTTTTCTTAGATTTATAATATTATTTTAGAATTTCCCTGAAATTTTCATATTTTTCTGAGCTCATTTACTATTTTTCCTATTTAATTTTCATTTTTAATCATTTTTAATTACTAAAAAATACAAAAAAATCAGAAAAACTCCAGAAAAATCCAAAAAAATATTAGAAAATTATTTTTAGTTATTTTAGAATTTTAGAAATTTATTTTGCATTTTTCTCAATTTATTTACATTTTCTTTTAATTATTAATTAGTTGAATTAGTTTTTAATTCATAAAAAATAAACAAAAAGTCAAAAAAATATTTTTCTTTTTCTCAAAATTTTCTTTTATCATTTTTGATTTTTAAAAATTATTTCCAAGTTTGTAGGAGTAGCGTAGCTTAAAAGTCGCGTTTTATTTCGTTCGTTAACGTTTATTTTACGTTTTAGTTTACGGTTTTCGTTTCTACGTTACGTTTTTGGTTTGTTTAGTTGAATTACGTGCTTAATTGGTTATTTGTGCTTCATTTAATATCTCATTAGTGTAATCTCATTCACATCACTTTTTACCACTTTTCACGACACGTTTTCCGAATCGGAAATTCGGAATTCCATTCACCCTTCACACGGAATACGACCTCGGGTTATCCGTATTTCTTTGCGGATTTCTTGAGCTTACATCTATACTATAATATTGATATTGTGTTTTTCACGAATCAATTTTTGGCGCCGCTGCCGGGGAAGGTTGAAGTGAATTTTTGAAATTTCGTTTTTGAAAAATTGTGTTTTGATAAGCCTTCCTCTATTTTGTATATATTGTATAAATATCAAAAAATCAAAAACACTTTTCCTAAAGTGTTTTCACAAAAATACCAAAAAATTAATAAAGTTACAGCCTCGTTCCGATCGAAAGAAAGGGCGTTGTAAACCAAATAAGTCTCCCAATATAACTACGCGTGAAATTAGTTGCTAATCGGATTACTTTAATTCTACAACCGAATAAGCGGAAAATACGGATAGCTTTGACATTAAATTGCAAGCTGAAGAGAGATCCATTCTTCTCTCCCGTTCCGTCGCGAGTAGATTAAGGGAAACGGTTTACGATTAACGTAACGTTTGAAAAAGAAACAAAACAAAAGTTTAAGTTTTTTAAATTTTGCTTTATAAAAAACAAAAAAAATACAAAAAGATTTTCCTTTTCAAATTTGTTTTTCCTTTTATTTTTCAAAAATTTGATTTTTGTGGTGTATGAACACACGTTCTACGTCTAAACGACTTGTTTCACCACTTTCAAATCCGGAAAGTTTGTTTCGTCACACACACCGAGTTCTATTTCCTAATACGGAGGAAATGAACCCGAACGAACAACACTTGGGACCCCCGCCGATGGGTGGTATCCAAAACAATGTGATCCCGCCGATGGGACCACAACCGGTTTACGATCAACGTACTATGCAAGAATTGCTCCAGTGTCCCACCGAGGGATACGGGGATGCAATTGTTTTACCACCAATCCTTTCCGATAATTTTGAGCTTAAAACTGGATTGATTCAACTTGTTACGTCAAAACAATTTCACGGTTTTGAGAGGGACGATCCTCACGCACACATCCGATGGTTTAATAAGCTAACTTCGACTTTGAAATTTAAGGATGTCCCTCACGATGCTATCAAATTGATGTTGTTCCCATTTTCACTCGAGGGTTCAGCCCAGATTTGGCTCGAAAAAGAACCCCCTCGATCAATTCACACATGGGAAGAACTCGTCTCGAAATTTGTTAATCATTTCTTTCCGCCGTCCAAAACGACTAATCTTAAGAATGATATAACTAATTTTCAACAACGTTTTGATGAGAACTTTGGTGAGGCTTGGGAACGCTTTAAGGATCTTCTTCGAAAATGTCCTCACCATGGTTTCTCCGAGTTACACCAAATCGACACGTTTTATAACGCTTTGACGCAAAACGATCAAGATTCTTTAAACGCAGCCGCCGGTGGCAATATCTTGAATCGTACACCTAGGGATATTTTGACGATCATTGAGAACAAATCTAAGGTTCCGACTTCTCGTAACAAACCGAATGTTTCGAAAGTGACTTCTTTTACTCCTCCTTCACCTTCGTCGGTCCAATCATCGGAATTGGCCGAACTTACCGACGCTATCCGTTGTATGATGAAAGAGTTTAAGTCGCAGAACCAAAAACCCGAGTCCGTTAAAGCCGTTAATGAAAAATGTGTGATTTGTGGTGGACCGCATCCGTATTATGATTGTCAAGCCACCGATGGCCAAGTTTACAATGCTAACATAGCAGCCGTAAACTACAATCAAAACCAAGGTTTTCGTACTAACCAAACAAGTCCACCTGGGTTTCCACCCGTGCAAACTAATCAAAACCGTTATCCTCAAACTAACCAAGGTTATCAAAACCAAGGTTACAATCAAAATCGTGGAAACAATTATCAAGCCCCTCCACCACAACAAGTTTATCAACCACCGCAACCTTCTCCTGAGCTTGCTAATTACATAAAAACGAACGAAGTTAACCTTCGAGCAATGCAAAATCAAATTAACAATATGAGGGTCGAGCTTAAGAAGGAAATCGACACAACCATGAGTCGACAAACGAATGAGCTTAAGCAAATGATGAGCAGTTTTATACAAATGAATCAAGCATCGACGTCTGGTTCTCTCCCGAGCAACACAATTGCTAACCCGCGGGGTGATGCAAAAGCAATTACGACTAGAAGTGGTGTTGTAATCAATGGACCAACGGCTCCGACTACCCCTTCTTCTTCTTCGTCTCCCAAGGTAGTCGTCCGTGAAACCGAGGCGACAACGGATACGGGAATTCCTACTAATAATGGAAGGACCGAGAACATCCAACCTCCGGTGGTCCCGACGTCCAAAGGAAAAGATAAAGTTGTTTACGAATCTGAGAAAGAAACACCCGTCAAAACAAAATTACCTTATCCGTCACGCTTAAATGAACAAACGCACCGTGAGAGAGATAAAATTCAGATGGAAAAGTTTTACCAAGTTTTTCAAGAGCTACATTTTGACATAACTCTCGCGGATGCTATACTTTTAATGCCTAAATTTGCTTCTATGCTAAAAGGTCTTTTGAATAATAAAGAGAAATTGTTTGAAAAATCTCGAACCCAGATGAATGAGAATTGTTCGGCGGTTATCCTCAAAAAGCTTCCCGAAAAGCTTGAAGACCCCGGTCGATTTCTCATTCCGTGTAATTTTCCTGGGATGGTTCAATGCTTCGCCTTGGCCGATCTCGGTGCTAGCATTAACCTAATGCCGTTATCCATTTGGAAAAAGATGTCTTTACCAAATTTGACTCCGACTTGTATGACCCTCGAGCTTGCAGACCGATCTACTTCCCGCCCGATGGGAATAGCCGAGGATGTCTTTGTTAATGTGGGAAAATTCCATTTCCCTGCCGATTTTGTCGTTGTTGATTTTGATGCTGATCCGCGGGTACCTCTCATTCTCGGAAGAGGTTTCCTAAGGACCGGCCGTGCTTTGATTGATGTTTTCGATGAAGAAATCACCTTACGCGTTGGTACCGAAGCCGTAACTTTTAACTTGGATCAAACCGCGAGGTACTCCTCCGAGTTTGACAAATATTCCGTTAACCGAATCGACGTTATCGATGAAGTTACGGAGGAGTACGCTCAAGAGTTACTTGGTTTTACCGAACATGCTTCGAGTGGCAATCCCACTCATTCTTCTGAACCGATAATTTCCGATTCTTCCCCTTCCCTTACTCCGTTTGAGGGAAGTGATTTCATTTTGGAAGAGATCGAGGCCTTTCTTGCTAATGATTCGATTTCACCGGAAATTGATCATTCCGATTGTGATCCGGAGGGGGATGTACTTTTGATTGAGAAATTGTTAAATGAAGATCCCAACCCGTCCCTCCCTCCGCTTGACCTTAAAATGGCCGACGTTAAAGAAGTTAAGCCGTCTACTGAGAATCCTCCGGAGCCCGAGCTCAAGGATTTACCTCCTCATCTCGAATACGCATTTTTGGAAGGAACCGACAAACTTCCCGTTATTATTTCTAAAGATCTTAAAGATGAGGAGAAGAAACGTCTCTTAGATATGCTCAGGAAGCATAAGAGTGCCATCGCTTGGCAAATTTATGATATTAAGGGTATCGACCCTCGTTTTTGCACGCATAAGATCTTACTTGAAGATAATTTCAAACCGTCCGTTCAGCAACAACGACGGGTTAACCCAAAAATTCATGAGGTAATCAAAAAGGAAGTTATCAAACTCTTCGATGCCGGAATGATTTATCCAATCTCGGATAGCTCTTGGGTTAGCCCGGTCCACTGCGTACCGAAGAAAGGTGGAATGACCGTCGTAACAAATGAAGATAATGAATTGATTCCGACACGTCTTGTTACCGGATGGAGAGTTTGTATTGATTATCGTAAATTGAATGATTCGACTCGTAAGGACCATTTCCCACTTCCATTTATGGATCAAATGCTAGAACGCCTAGCGGGAAATGAGTTCTATTGTTTTCTTGATGGATTTTCCGGCTATTTTCAAATACCTATTGACCCTCCGGACCAGGAAAAGACTACCTTTACTTGCCCTTATGGTACGTTTGCCTATCGTCGTATGCCTTTTGGCTTATGCAATGCTCCAGGCACGTTCCAAAGGTGTATGATGTCGATATTCTCGGATATGATCGAGAAAACCATGGAAGTTTTCATGGATGATTTCTCGGTCTATGGAGATTCTTTCACTTCGTGCCTCTCCCATTTAGAAAATATGCTGAAACGGTGTGAAGACACCAACTTGGTTCTAAATTGGGAGAAATGCCATTTCATGGTCAAAGAGGGCATTGTCCTCGGCCACAAGATTTCAAAATCTGGGATTGAGGTCGATAGAGCTAAAGTCGACGTTATTGCAAAATTACCTCATCCCACGACCGTTAAAGGAATTAGAAGTTTTTTAGGTCATGCCGGCTTTTACCGACGTTTCATTCAAGACTTTTCTAAGATAGCCCGGCCTCTGACACACTTGCTTGAAAAAGATGCTCCGTTTATCTTCTCAAATGAATGCATCGAAGCATTTAATGTCCTTAAAAAGAAGTTAACGGAGGCTCCCGTCTTAATTACCCCCGACTGGGACTTGCCCTTCGAGCTAATGTGCGATGCTAGCGATTATGCCATTGGTGCAGTCCTGGGGCAACGCAAGTCTAAACATTTTCAGCCGATACACTATGCTAGTAAAACTATGACCGACGCTCAATACCATTATACGACTACTGAGAAAGAAATGTTAGCCGTCATTTACGCTTTTGAAAAGTTTCGATCTTATTTGCTTTTGAAGAAATGCATAGTGTACACGGATCATTCGGCTCTTAAGTACCTTATGGCAAAGCAAGACGCTAAGCCACGCTTAATGCGGTGGGTTCTCCTCCTTCAAGAATTCAAAGTTGAAATTCGAGATAAAAAGGGAGCTGAGAACCTTGCTGCTGATCACCTATCACGTTTAGAGAATCCCCACCAAAGTGTTTTTGAGAAAAAGGAGATTAACGAAGCATTTCCTCTCGAGACACTGGGGAGTTTATCACATAGTGATTCTAGTACCCCATGGTTCGCCGACTTTGCGAATTACCATGCGGGGAATTTTATCCGGAAAGGGATGTCGTTCCAGCAGAAGAAAAAATTCTTCAAAGATGTTAAGCATTATTTCTGGGACGATCCCTATTTGTTTAAGATATGTGCGGATCAAGTGATCCGGCGGTGCGTTCACGGCAAAGAAGCCGCTGAAATTCTTATGGCATGCCACAATGGACCCACGGGGGGACATCATGGTGCCAACTTCACCGCTAAGAAAGTTTTTGATTCCGGCTTCTACTGGCCGACGATTTACCGGGATGCTCATGAATTGGTTAAATCATGTGATTCTTGCCAGCGTCAAGGAAAAATTACTCAGAAGGACGAGATGCCTCAAAATGCTATCCAAGTCTGTGAAATTTTTGACGTCTGGGGTATCGATTTCATGGGTCCATTCCCGTCTTCTCGTGGTAACAAATATATACTCGTGGCCGTCGACTACTTGTCTAAATGGGTCGAAGCGAAGGCGCTACCCACCAATGACGCCCGAGTTGTAGTGAAATTTCTTAAAAATCTCTTCGCCCGATTTGGTGCACCTCGTGCTATTATAAGCGATCGTGGGACCCATTTCTGTAACGACCAATTCGCTAAAGTTATGCTCAAATATGGTGTCACACATCGTCTTTCTACGGCATATCATCCACAAACGAGTGGTCAAGTTGAGGTCTCCAATCGTGGCTTGAAACGTATTTTAGAAAGGACCGTAGGTGAACATCGTGCTTCATGGGCCGATAAGTTAGATGATGCACTTTGGGCCTTCCGTACAGCTTACAAAACACCCATTGGGTGCACTCCTTACAAGCTGGTTTACGGGAAGGCCTGCCATTTGCCCTTTGAACTTGAGCACAAGGCCTACTGGGCCTTGAAACATGCTAATTTTGACCTTCAAACCGCGGGTGATCACCGAAAAGTTCAATTGAATGAATTAGTCGAGCTTCGTGATCAGGCCTATGAGAATTCTTTGATCTACAAAGAGAAGACAAAGAGGATTCACGATGCTAAAATTAAAGATCGCGTCTTCAATGTTGGTGACCGAGTCCTTCTTTTCAATTCTCGGTTAAAGATTTTCTCGGGCAAGTTAAAAACCCGTTGGTCTGGACCATTCACCATTACCCAAGTATTTCCTTATGGGACCGTTGAACTTGCTCAACCTAATGGTCCCAATTTTAAGGTGAATGGTCATCGTGTTAAACATTACTTCGGAGGGGACATACCACCCATGGTTGTCCCGGATTTCCAGACTTTCCCCAAGGACGATTAAATTCGGGGATCGAGTCAAGCTCATGTGACTCGGTGAACAAAAACAAGCGCTTCGTGGGAGGCACCCCATGCTTATCCATTTTCATTTTCTTTATTTCTATTTTCTTTAATAACGTGACGTGAGGGGGGCGACCCTTTCCAAACTCGTGTTTTCGTGGTTGTTGTTTATGAATGTTCAGGAATTTCCCCGAAGTTTGAGGACTCTCGTGCTCGTGGTTTGTCGTTCTCTCCACTCGAGTCTCATCCTTCGCTGCTCTTTCGGAAATTCACCATATCCAAAATCTTATCGACTAACGTTTATCTCTTGGCATACTTAATAAACGGCCTTAGATTTTACGTAGGATTACCCGTACCCTTAAAACATTGAGGACAATGTTTCACTTTAGTCTGGGGGGGGGGGGTGAATCTTCGATTCGATTTGACCTGTACCATCGTCTGAGCTGTTAACTTGCGCAACTCCGTTCTCCACCAAAAATTTTACTTTTTGTCACCGCTTTATTATGCAAAAAAAAAAAAAAAAAAAAAAAAAAAAAAATGAAATGAATTAAAAAAAATGAAATGAAAAAAAAATGAAAAATAAAAAATATATATGATATGAATAATAAGATTTGACACCTTGTTTTGACTTTCCTACCGGCGAGAGTAGAAATAAATGTTCCGACTTGACCGGGCGTGTTGAGCCCTAGCTTGTCTCCCTTAACCAATATAATCAAAAGATTATGGCTAAGCATCCGCGGATCTCATTATTTGGGATTTTAAATTTGCGGAGATCGAGGAATGATAGAGTTTATTTGGAAGTTTCGTGCTATACACGGATCGTATTACTGGGATTTAAAAAACCCACGAGAGGTACTTGTGGCCTCCTTGTTCCCATCAGCAACGTCACCAATATATAATAGATGTCTAGGATTAATTAAGGGTATACGGTTTGGGCAATACTTAGTTTTTTCTCGTTCCCAACAAAATCTCTGCATATGGGGGTTTGGTACACATAGGGGTACTGCCAGTGTTACGGTGAAATAGACTATTGCATCTTGCCGGTTCGCAGCCGATGTTGTGATCTTAGTAAAGGCCGTAGGACTTGGGGTTTGGCATATAGTTATGAATATCGATAATAATAGTCCAAAGCCAAATAAAAAGGCAGAGGAATCCAAAGCTACAAAAAGCAGCGGATAGAAATCCAAAGTCATAATAAAGCTCTTACATCTTGGCGGCTCACAAACCGTTGACTGTAAAAGAATAAAGGACTAAGGACCAAAGTATTATTAAAGTGCTTATGATTATGCAAAAATGCCAAGCTTCGACTCCGGGGGTTTCCCTAATAAAAAGCTTCCGTTTCGGGTATCAAACATGGTATGTCTCGATCGTAAATAAAAAGGGAGCCCCTACAAATCGTGTTAAATCAGAGACCTTCATGTGGACCCGATTTCTGTATGCAGGGGTTTTCGAGGGAAAGTTTGGAAACTACTTAGCGTTCAAATTTTGTGCTCTTATCGGACTAACAAATATCGAAACGAGAAAATATGAAGCAATTCATTTCTCACAAATTAAAACCTTTAGATACAACTAAGGATCTGGGGACAAGAGGTAATACACAAGTAACTTTCATGGGCAGTGTTAGCATCTAACTTCTGATAAACAATGATTTCGATTTTACGCTTAGTTTGGGAGCTTGTGAAAAATCAAGGATGACGATTTTTATCCGTACGGTCTCTTCTCTGTGAGAAGTGTTTCTACTCGTTGACCCTGAAAATTATCAACAGATAAGAATTGATAATGAAAGTCAAGGCAAACCGTCACTTATATAAAAATGAAAAAGTACAAAAATAGTAGTTGTGGTTGTTATTCATGAAAATCGGAAAACGGAGCATTTTTGAGAATAAATGATTTTACTATCTCTCTTGAACATCTTTGCTACTTTACAACGTCAGTAAAGAGAGGTTTTGAAATTATTTATCTCTTAAGCGTGAGGTGATGACATTGCGTGAGGGCACGGCAATACCTTAGTCTGGGGGATTTTGAAGAGTGCTTATTCACTCATTCTTTTTAGGCTTTATTTCAGACCAAAAATACCGAATACTAACCAAAAATGCCAAGAGAATGCATGTTTTTGTATTTGTGTATGTGCAGGTACGGATATGAGAAAAATGAACGAAAACACAGCAAAACCGACAAAAACGAGCACGAGATTGGAAAAAGGTCAAAAGCCGGAGCCGGGGAAGTCAAATGGTCAAAGTCCAAGCTTAAAAAGTCAAATTCAACCTCAGAGAATCGTCAAAGTTACATATTTAGTCCCTGGTCAAAGTTCGGAGAGATTGGCAATTTTAGTCCCCGTACTTTCAGAGAATTTCAAATTTGGTCCTTTGAATAAATTTTGAAGAAAAGTCAAATGAGATCCTTCAATTATCAAAGTTTGTCAACATTAGCCCTTGGATAAAAGTTTGGAAGATTAAGCAGTATTGGTCCCTGAATTTTGAGTTTGTACAACAATGGTCCTTGTGAAATTATCCTAACCTTAAAACAATAACAACCGGATCCACAACCTTAGTCCAACATTCACCTAGCCCAAAATCCCACAAAGCCCATCTCCCCTTTAGCCTTGTACCCGGTCCAGTTATACACCCCAGTCAACCCCTTAATAACCCGGTCAACGAAAACAATAAATAAAAAAAAACAAACACCCCAATTTTACCCGCCCCCCAATTTCACCCCCAAATCCCAGATTTCTACTGTTTGAAGAACCCTAACACCCCAACACCAAAATTACCCCAAGTTAAGTAATTATTACCCAATAATTAGCTTCTAGAAGGTGTCAGGGAATGTCAGGGTATAGCAGAGACACGTGGACCAGTGAGGTAACATCACGAGGATCGGTCACATCACATCAATCAATCCAAGGGCGCACATTGAATGGAAGTATCTGGAACGTGATCTAATGGCTAAGAAGGGACTCAAAGAAGCACAAATGACGCGGATTGATGACCTGGACTCAAACCCTAGCTACCTCAGCTCTCCTATATATACCCCCTCCATTTCATGTAATCTGTGTGCCTCTTTTTAGTATTGTTATGCTTTCAATTTAATTTTTGTATTTGCAATCCTTTTATTAATGAAAAGTTAAATTCAGTTTTATTATTTACTTGTCTTAATTCTAGTTTGCTTTATAAACTGCTTATTGCTTATTTCATTTCTGCTTTAGCTTATTGTTTCTATTTACTTATTGTCTTTTCAATTCAGTATTACTTTTCAGTTAATTTACTTATTGTTGTTTGAAGTTTACATAAAAAGAAAAAAAATAAATAAATAAATATATATATATATATATATATATATATATCAAGTTCTTAATTCCTAAAGCTTCAATAAGCTTTTCATTTGTTCATTGAGTTTCATTTAAGCTGTTTATAGCTTTTGTGATACTCACTTTGGCACCAAACACCCAAACTCTCTCAATTCTCAAAAGGTCAACTGAATAGCTTATTGTAATAAGCTCAGCTTATTGGAGTAGGGCAGCCAAAAGGAGTCGTTTGGCCTGTCTTAAAGACAGGCTGTGTGGGAGTCCCCTTCTGTTTGGCTGAAGGGGATTTGTAAGTTTTTATTTTCATTTTCGTATTAATTTTGCATCAGTAGAATAAAAAGTAGTATAGATATGTGTTTAAGTTGCTTCTTATTGATTGTACTTCTTGTGTTAACTGTTTTATAGTAGTTTGTTTTATCTAATTGGCTGATTGATAATTGAGTTGAGATTTGTTACATCACTACTGTTGCATCTGTGGATCTGTTGTCTATTGCATCTGAGGTCTGTGTTTAGATATTCATTGAAGTATGTTTGGATCAGTATTGATTGTGAGATAGGTTTGGATTGGGTTTAGGTTAGGTTCTGTGGTGGAAGTTTGGTTAAAACAGTCATTTTACAAGGGTGTTTGGTATTTGCTGCATTTGTGGTTTAGATTGCTGTGTAGGTTTGGTTTTTGTGTTCAGTCAATCTCAGTTAGGGTAGTATAGGATAAGTAAATTTAGTTTTAGTTGTTATTAAAGCTAAAAGTCAAAGTTACATCTTAACTTCTATTAATCAGCTTAAGTTTTTGAATCAGTAGGTTAAATCTAGGTCATAAGTGTAAGATAGGATAAGTTAGCTTAATTTAGTTTTAAATCAAATTAGTATATCATATTAAGCACATAGGATCAACATAAATTTAGAATTAGTCAACTTAAGAGTTATTTCAAAAAGTCAAAAACATTTAACAAACTGAGTTTGGACTGAATTTCATGAGCTTGCATAGTCTACAATTTTGATTCAAATTGATTTTGGAAAGTTGTTTTGTGAAGTATTCCAGGCTGTTTTCAAGTATCAATAAGAAAATTTTATCTTGAAACTTATTTGCTTATCAAAAAGTTGGGTTTAAGATGAATGTTCGGACAATAATTGCCCTGCTCATCAGTTGATCTGCTCACTCTTGGGGCATTTTAGGGTAGGCATAGTTGATATAGCATCTGTTCTTATAGGTTGATTTTAATCTCTGCTGGTCAGTAGTAAGTTTTACCTCATAAGTTTGCACTGATTAGCTTATTTACACTGCTTAATTGCCTTGTCTTATTAAGAGTAGTGTGCATAGGGGCTGTTTTCAATTTGATGCCTGCTATTGAGTTTTAGTGGTTCTACTCTGAGTTTTGTGGTTCCATTGAGCTTACTAGTTCCCATAGTAGTTGTTCTCAATTGATTTGTGCCTTCTGCTTATTTGTTTCAGCTTATTGCTTTTTCTTCTTGGCTTATTTGATCTATTTGTGCCCATACTTGTGCCACTGAGTAATTTCTGGTCTCATTTCTGTTCCAACAAGCTTCTTTCAGTCATAAATACATTTGGGTCAAGTCTTGGTCAACTGGGTCAACTTTTGCTTATCAATAAGCACTTTTCATTAAGCAGTTTGGGTCTAATCAGCACTTCCAGTGCTTATTTTTCAATTTTTCTATTTTTCTTAGATTTATAATATTATTTTAGAATTTCCCTGAAATTTTCATATTTTTCTGAGATCATTTACTATTTTTCCTATTTAATTTTCATTTTTAATCATTTTTAATTACTAAAAAATACAAAAAAATCAGAAAAACTCCAGAAAAATCCAAAAAAATATTAGAAAATTATTTTTAGTTATTTTAGAATTTTAGAAATTTATTTTGCATTTTTCTCAATTTATTTACATTTTCTTTTAATTATTAATTAGTTGAATTAGTTTTTAATTCATAAAAAATAAACAAAAAGTCAAAAAAATATTTTTCTTTTTCTCAAAATTTTCTTTTATCATTTTTGATTTTTAAAAATTATTTCCAAGTTTGTAGGAGTAGCGTAGCTTAAAAGTCGCGTTTTATTTCGTTCGTTAACGTTTATTTTACGTTTTAGTTTACGGTTCTCGTTTCTACGTTACGTTTTTGGTTTGTTTAGTTGAATTACGTGCTTAATTGGTTATTTGTGCTTCATTTAATATCTCATTAGTGTAATCTCATTCACATCACTTTTTACCACTTTTCACGACACGTTTTCCGAATCGGAAATTCGGAATTCCATTCACCCTTCACACGGAATACGACCTCGGGTTATCCGTATTTCTTTGCGGATTTCTTGAGCTTACATCTATACTATAATATTGATATTGTGTTTTTCACGAATCACTTCCGCATATGTGCTATATTGATTGTCAAACTCTAACAGTGGCATCACGAGCCATGGATAACATGTAATTGATTACTAAAACGTAATAAAAATCGGATCTTTAATTGTTTTAGATACATGTTTTTTCTAGGGTTTTCTTTAAATTTTTTTTTATATAAAAATTTAAACCCTAACCCTAATTTTGGGGGGGGGGGGGTCGATTTCCACATAAAAACCCTAATTAGGGTTTGTGGTTTTCTTGATTAAATTGTAATCATATAGAAACCCTAGGTCTTTAACCGGTTATGTGAACATACTTGTGACCTATGTGCTAATTGTTAGGTTTAATCCATGAAGAAACATGCATGTTAGTCATGGATCTTGTTTGTTTATTTATTTGTCACATGTTTTAAATAGATCTAAAATTGGGGAAGACTCCAATACATATATATTAAAATCAATTTATACGCTATGTGGTGTGTATATTATCTTTGGCCTACGCAATTGATTCGTCAATGTATGTGGCTCTCCTCCATCAAAAGGTGAAGGCCTTAGGTGATTACATGCATAATGATACCTAGAATTGATTTTATTAGGATCTTTTACAAGGTTTGCATGTGGCTAATTGTTTCACGTTATTATTATTAGTTGTTTATCTTTCTTTTAATTACTTGTTTTTATTGTTTTCTTAATTGTTGACTTGACGTAAGCAATAAAAAGGGTGATTTTTATAAAAGAAAATAATATAGACTAATAATGGTGAAACCCTAAAGTAATAAAGATTGAATCTTTATTACATAATTTTGAGATTGAATCCATAAACTTTTGTTTGATTGATGTTTTGTACAAATATGCTTTTAAAATTAAGTCCTTTAAGACGATATTCATAACCATGATTTGAAGGCTTAGAAAAGAGCCTTAGATTCTGCCTTGGTTATCACAATCTTGAATATGTCTTAAACGAATTACTTTTAAAATAATGATTGTAGAAAGTCATCTTAGGGTTTTCTAAACCTCAAGTAAAACTTTGTGTATTAATTTCACGAATTGGGCATAAAAAGGTTTTGAAAACTTATGCTATAAAGATGAGTGCATGCATCTTTATACATATTTTGATTTACACATCAAAATTTAATACCCTTATAATTTAAGTTACATGCCATCTATCTATAAGAAACACTTGGAATTTTAATTTAGTAAACGTGAGACCTAGGCTAAATTACTATAACAAGGTAAAATTATTTTAACGCGTGAGACCATAATTGTAATTTTACAGTTTCTAAGGTAGACGACTTAATTAAGTTGTGCGTGAGACCTAGAACTTAAGCCATGAGATGGGATGAAACATGCTTACAAGGCAAATTGATGAATCAATTTGATGTAATTCCCATAATGATCTAGGAATTGGAAATCTTGTTTGCCAATTATTGTTCGATAGATTACTATCTTTTGTACTTTCACTACTAGCAGATCAACTGATGTGGTGGAACTATGTAAAGTTAGATCCTAGGTTTTCAAGAAAATTTTGGTGGTTATATGAATATAGCTAATGGGTATTTTATTTTCTTGAAGATATTTATTATCGAAAATACTAATGTTTGAACTTTTATCTGTAGATATGGCTCAACCCGATACCCCATCTGTGATTTCTGCTTTCAAGAGTCATCTTGAGAGAGAAAAATTGACTGGAAAGAATTTCAATGATTGGTACCGCTCGCTTAGAATTGTCTTGAGGTCGACCGGTAAGATCAAATACTTGACCGATGAATGCCCAGCTGAACCTGCTGCTACTGCAGCAGAAGCAGTTAAGGAAGAATGGAGGGCGACACATGCTAAGTTTAATGAGGTTGCTTGTTTAATGCTCACTAGCATGAGTGCTCAATTGCAAAAGAAGTTTGAGTACTTTTTCCCAAAAGATATGCTTGAAGTACTTCAGCAATCTTATGAGAAATCTCCTGCAGTTGAATTGTATGATGAACTGGACAAGCTACACAACTGCAAGCATGGTGATGGTAAACCAGTTGAAGATTATGTGACTGAGATGAAGGAATCTTTTGATCAGCTTCACAGAATTGGATTTGGTTACCCCGAGAATGTGCAAGTGCACTTGATCAACAGGGCCCTTAACAAGGACTTTGCTGGTTTTGTGCAGAATTTCAACATGCACTGCTCGGGGAAGACAGTCTCAGAATTACTCGCACTGCTTGTTGATTATGAGAAGAGTCTACCAGCCAAGGTCAAGGCTCCTACCCCGCAAGTGTTGGCAATTCATGGTGGGAGAATCCAGAAGAAATCGCATGTGAACAAAGGCAAAGGGAAAGGTAACAAAGGCAAGCAGGTCATGGCCTATCAACCTGAACCCAAGATGAAGCAACATCAGCCTAAGCAGAAAAAGGTGAATCCACCAAACAAGAAGGATCAGGCATGTCACCATTGTCATGAAAAGGGCCATTGGAAGCGCAATTGCCCTCTCTACATTCATGACTTGCGACTCAAGAAGCAGGGAAATGAAGCTGGTAACCCCAGCTCATCAGGTGCGTTCTTTATGATTAAATTATTCACTCTTACTCCTAAATTGAATTCATGGGTATATGATACGGGATGTGGCATTCATATTTGCAATACCTTGCAGGGGTTCAGAGTTGAGAGAAAGCTGGCCTATGGACAACAATTCTTGCACGTTGGTAACGGAGCGCATGCAGGAGTTGAAGCTATAGGAGTTTATGATTTAGTGTTGCCTTCGGGCTTAGTACTATCTTTAAATAATTGTCATTATGCACCGTCAATTGTTAGAGGTGTAATTTCATTTTCATGTTTGTTGAACCTTGGTTTTCATCATACTGTTTCTAGCAATGGAATTTCGGTTTCTTTAAATGGTGTTTTTTATTTTAATGCTATTGCTGTGAATGGTGTCTTTGAAATTGATATGAATAATAATGATAATGCTTTTGTTAAAAATAATTCAATGTATAGCATCAACAATAAGAGAATCAAGAAAGGTCTGGATTCGTCTTATCTTTGGCATTGTCGACTTGCTCACATTCGCAAAGATCGCATGAAAAAGCTGCAACGCGATGGGCTTTTAGAAAAGATCAATGATGAATCATATGATAAGTGCGAATCTTGCATTGCTGGGAAGATGACTAAGAAACCCTTTAAAAATAGGATTGAAAGGGCTAATGATCTACTTGGTCTTATTCACACAGATGTGTGTGGACCACTTAGACATGTGTCAAGGAGAGGTGCTAGCTACTTCTTAACATTTACGGATGATTACAGCCGTTATGGTTATGTTTATTTACTTAAACATAAACATGAGGTATTTGAAACATTCAAAGTGTTTAAAGCAGAAGTAGAGTTGCAACTAGGAAAGAAGATTAAAGCTCTTCGATCCGATAGAGGTGGTGAATACCTAAGTCAAGAGTTTATAGATTACTTAGCAAAGGAGGGAATTGTCCAGCACCTTACTTCCCCATATACTCCACAACAAAATGGTGTATCTGAAAGAAGGAATCGTACATTGCAAGATATGATACGATCTATGTTTAATCTAACAACTCTTCCTTACTCGTTTTGGGATTATGCCTTGGAATCTGCGGTTCGCATTTTAAATATGGTTCCAACAAAGAAGGTTGATAAGACTCCATATGAGTTATGGACTGGAAAAGCTCCTAACTTGTCTTATCTAAAGGTCTGGGGTTGTGAGGCGTATGTTAATCGTGACTCAGCAGACAAACTCCAACAAAGATCTGTAAAGTGCATCTTCGTAGGTTACCCTAAGGAAACTATGGGTTACTACTTTTATTACCCAGCTGAAAACAAGGTTTTTGTTGCAAGGTATGGAGACTTCTTAGAAAAGGAGCTCATATCTCAAGAATTCAGTGGGAGAGTATATGATCTGGAAGACGATCATGAAGATGTAACACCTTCTGAAAACACTAGCCAACTTCCTGAGGAACCTGAAAGTTTAGGTCCTCCACCTGAAGTTGAAGTGGTTCCCGTTCGCAGGTCTTCTAGATCTGTGAAGGCTCCTACACGTCTATGTCTTAACATGGAGTGTGATGACAACTTGATAGGGGATCTTGATGAACCTACAAGTTATAAAGCTGCTATGAATAGTCCTGAAAAGGAAAAATGGCAGGGAGCTATGAATGGGGAAATGCAATCCATGAAAGACAATGAAGTCTGGGAAGAAGTAGACCTACCTCCGGGTGCCAAGCTAGTTGGGAGTAAATGGCTCTTCAAGAAAAAGACTGATATGGATGGCATTGTACACACCTATAAGGCCCGTTTGGTAGCTAAAGGCTATACTCAAACTTTGGGTGTTAACTATGAGGAGACTTTTTCTCCTGTAGCTGACATTAGGGCTATTAGGATTCTTATAGCCATAGCCGCTTACTATGACTATGAGATTTGGCAAATGGATGTCAAAACCGCCTTCTTAAATGGTCGCCTAGATGAAGACATCTATATGGCGCAGCCTGAGGGGTTTGTGAATCCAGAATTCCCAGATCATGTATGCAAGCTTAAAAGATCCATTTATGGATTGAAGCAATCATCACGACAATGGAATAAGAGATTTGATAGTGAAATTAAGAAGTATGGATTCACTCAAAATCTTGATGAGCCATGTGTATATCACAAAGCTAGTGGGAGTAATGTGATTTTCCTTATATTATATGTCGATGACATATTGATCATGGGAAACGATATTCCAAGTTTGCAAAAGGTTAAGGCATATCTTGGAAGTTGTTTTTCTATGAAAGATTTAGGGGAAGCTGCATTTATTCTGGGAATCAAGATATATAGAGATAGATCTCAGCGATTAATTGGATTAAGCCAAAGTGCTTATATAGATAAAATATTGAAGAGATTCTGTATGCAAAATTCCAAGAAAGGATATTTGCCGATGCAAGAGCAACATGGCTTGAGCGAGAAAGTTTGTGCTTCAACACCTGAAGAGGTGCAACGCATGAAGAGAGTCCCTTATGCTTCGGCCGTGGGATCTATTATGTATGCGGTGAAAAGCACAAGGCCTGATGTGGAGTTTGCTCAGAATTTAACCAGTCGATATCAGCAGAATCCAGGTGAAAAACACTGGACTGCTGTTAAGAATATTCTTAAGTACCTTAGGGCTACTAAAGAGATGTTCTTAGTTTATGGGGGTACTCCATCTGCAGAGCTTGATGTTACAGGTTACTGCGATGCTTCTTGGAAAGGTGATAAAGATGATACGAAGTCTCAGACTGGTTATGTTTTTGTCATTAATGGAGGAGCTGTGGATTGGAGGAGCAGAAAGCAGAGTGTACTAGCGATGTCTGCTACAGAAAGTGAGTATATAGCTGCTTCAGAAGCTGCAATGGAAGCTGTTTGGATTAGGAAGTTTGTTTCAGGGCTTGGGGTTATGCCTTCGATTCAACGACCTATAAAAATATATTGTGACAACTCAGCTGCAATTACATTTGCCAATGAACCTAGAATCATGAAAGGTACCAGACATTTCCCGATTAAGCACCACTATGTCAGAGAACAAGTTGAGATAGGTGAAATTGAAATGCTCAAAGTTCACACAGATGAAAACTTAGCTGATCAATTTACAAAGCCTTTACCTGGCACCAAGCTTTACAAGCATGCTGAAGGAATAGGACTTAAATTAGCTGATAGTTTCATGCCCATTTGTGATTAGTATTTGGATAAGGGATGTAATGTACAATTATTATTTTAATGAAATAAAGTATTGGTTATGTTTATTTATTCATTGTCTTAATAATATATCCTATATTTGCATGTTTAAGATCCATGAATAATTTATAATTCTAAATAGTCCGTTGTCGATTAATGATATGGGAATATCATTAAACTAAGACAATTCTGAGTATTGTTTAAGGATATACTTGAAAGTATATTGATGCGTAGTCATACCAATTTCACATGATATTCAATGAATTGAGTATTGGACTTATCCCAACAATATGATTTAAATTTATTGTGAGAATCATATTTAAAGTTATCCTCAGACTTGAGATACCAGATAAGTGTCATGGATATAGTGCATTTTTGTGAGACAATCTACCGCTTACCGTAATTGGAAGTCATAAGGGTTGTTTTCAGAATTGTTACAAAGTTCATGGGTTATTCTTGTAGTCAAGAAAGAATTCGTTCCTTCTGATTTGTTCAGAAGTTTAATGCTACTAGGCCCCTCGTAGGGTTGACAAAATGTTTGAGTGGCCACGCCCAAAGTCTATCTGGAATACGTTCAGATATTTTGGTAATTTTGTTCAATCATAAAGAGACGAGAAACAGAATTTAATAAAGAACTTCACATCTTTATTAATGTAGTATTAGAGGCGAAATGATAATAATAATGATGAATCATTAAAGGTTTTTCCAGGAAACCTAACTCGGGTCGAACTGGGGGCATTGGAGTGTTGCAAGACGCCAACCAATGTCATTTTACTATTAATAGATATACGAGTGGGAGCTGTTAAAAGTTACGTATAAATATTAATATGTAAATGACTAGTATCGAACCCGAGACCTCGGGATTGCACACATTACAAACGAGAATAAAGTATATATATATATATATATATATATATGTTATATTTATCGAATATATATATTTATAAACACTTGAGGGACTAAATAATCGTTAATTATTAAGCGTAAGTATTAACTATTATTAGGAACGGAAGAACGAGGACTAGAATGTAATTTGGAAGAAAAGAAGGTTCCGGAATACCCTTTGATAGGGCATGGCCGGTTGACCCAACCCAATTAGGGTCGATCCATGTTTGTCTTGTGCTCCAAGAATACATCTAGTATAAATACAAGGCCTTGGGGTTAAACCTAATCATCTCTTGTGCACACACACAAACCCTAAAGTTTCCCTTGTCTCTTTTCTTTCTTGGCCGATCGGCTCTCACACCCCCAAAGGGTTTTGGGTCGATTTTCCTAAAGCAAAACAAAGTGTTTTTGTGACAACTGGCAAAATAGGGAGCCGTTTTATAAAACCCGCATTACATTAAAATTATAATTTGGAATTTTTGAAAGCTTGTTATGACGAGATATTTTACAAACGTTGGTACGTGATTTTTGAATCGTACGATATTTATGAGATTTGGTTATTTATTTATGATTTATGGTTTGACATTGACTCCGGCACTAGGTTAACCTAACAATTTTAATTATATTTTATGGTTGGATCGGATATTATTATTTTGGAACGGGTTTGGTTTGAGAAAGATATTTGGTTATTTAAGTTTCGGGTTTGGTCCGTGTATTGACACCGGGCTACTAAATCCCTACACCCACTATTATTATTAATAAAAAAGTTCTTATCTTTTATAAGAGTAAAATGCATAAAAATCGTCCTTGTGTCTTGCCTGCTCCCACACAACCATACCATCACCTACACCATCTTCATTCTCTCTCTCTCTCTAATAAAACCCTAGCCACCATTCATCTTTTCCGGCCACTATCACCACACCGCCACCTCCACGACCAAACTACCACCACCATCCTAACCATATCGTCGAGATCTATCTTTTGGTATAGCCCACGCGCCATATAAACACCCCTAGCACCACGAACTCACCCCCACCGCCACATAAAAACCACCTTTTCATCTTTTTCTTGTTGGGTTTTTGAAGAAACGCATTCTTGGAGTCGTTTTGAAGGTGAGCGACCACGAGTTTCAACTCGTGGGTCTCGATGTGTGTCCGATTCATGGATATACGACTTTTCTTTAATGGGTTTTTGTTAAAACATGTATAAAACTATGTTTGGTATCCGGGTTTATTGATTTTTGTGGGTGTCGAACGAAAACCGAGAGCTTAGACTCTCGGCGTGGTTTGATTTGATGAGATATATGGGTTTATCTTGTTAGTCTTGGTCTCGTGATGTGGATCACTAGTGATATTGTCTTGGTATTGTTTGATCTTTGTTTGTGTTGGCTTCTTGATGATGCTGCCGAGATGGGATGACCCTAAGGGTCCGTTTGGTTTGATTTTTAGTTTTGGTGATGGTATATTTTTGTTGTCTTGGTGATGCCGTGGACAATGGTATTCGGTTTGGTTATTGGTTCGAGCTCGGATGAGCTAACCGAGACCTAATGGTCTCGGGTGGGACCCACGTGACTCGTGGTGAAACTTTGACTCGGGTTCGACTTGGTAAATCGACCCGGATTGTATGATATACTTAGTGGTTTTGTTGGTTTCTTGATGTCTTTTTGGTGATTATTGTTGTTATTTGTTATTGGTATTATTAATTGTTGTGGATGTTATTTACTTGGTGCTGAGGTAATATGAATTTCATTGTGGAGTTGTGTTGACGAGTATGGATTTGGGGACCGATTGTGATACGGTCAATTAGATGACGGAGATAGGTTAGTCGGGTGCCGTAGTCGGACCCTCATGTTGTAGCACGTGGATTTGGGATTGATTTGGACGAAGTTGGTTTATTTATTTATGACTTGGTTATATTATTGTGGACTTGGACTATGAGCCGAGAGTGATGACTCGGACATGTGACCAAATTCTTATGACTCGATAAATATTAAAAATCAAACGCTTATAATAAAACTCGTAATAATATTATTAGTAATATAATCGTTTATATAAGTATATAGACGTGATAAACGTATATATATTATTATAAATGCGTATATTAATAATAAAACGATCACGAGTGAACGTTATAATAATATAACGATAATTATTATACTATGCGAATAGTGCAATAAATGTCGGAGTATTATTATAAATAATAACTATAAATAATGTCGAGAACTAATACGTCGGGTAAGTAATAAATAAAAACATGATGGACTTTTATAATTTTGGAAAACTTATCGAGTTATACGAGTTGTGGTTACTTAAGTCCAAGTGGACTTTATTATGTGACTTTTATGTTGTCACGGATATATGACGATTAATATATCCATTTTCTATAACTACGTAACTTATTTAATCGACGGGTTAAATCGAGTTTATTTAGCTATATAAAATGAGTATATTAATAGGCATCGTATCCTACGACGCCCATAGGTTGTGGTACGTGTATTAGGATAATAAATTACTATATATCTAGTGGAATTGGCTAAATTGACGAATTTGGCAAATTGGACGATATATATAGGGAATTTATTGGACTACGATATATACCATATAGTATTCTTTGTGCTATGTGATTTAGGTTGGGTATAATCTTGGAGCGATGTATTACGTAAATAAATATGGGGGATTATCAAATCGACGGATTTGATAAACTTCGATGATTTATTTAAATAATATATTGGACTAATATTAGACCTATAGATTGTTTATTATTCTGTTCGTTGTGGCTTTTTGGTTTGAGTTGTGTCGACCCACCACCCATATGGATACCAAACGTCGAATTTCAAATTAATATGAAGTTAATTCGAGAAAAGGATATTTTTGGAAAGTAAAATGGAATACGTTCGGGAATGGGAATATTTGATTTTGAGGAAATGATTTCTGAACGAGTTGATATTGTTAGGAAGTGCCGAGTCTGTAGTCGCCGTTGCGTGAGTTGCTTGAGATTACTTACGTCTCTCTTCTATCGTTTCTTTTGAGAATTTGCTGGACTTGAGGTGAGTCATAGCCCCACTTTTACTCTTGAACTTTGTTTTCAATACTTGGGGTGAGAAACGTGCAAATGTTTTATGTGGACTATTACGCTTTTTGATTTCAAAACTTGCTATGCTTATAGAACTAGGTAGAGCGAGGCCTAGAGTAGATCTAGGTAAGCTATTGATTCGGTTATTGAGCGAGGCCTAGACTTGATCTAGGTAAGCTATTGATTTGGTTGTTGAGCGAGGCCTAGTCCCCGAACTAGGTAAGCTATTGGATTGATTATAGAGCGAGGCCTAGACTTGAGCTAGGTAAGCTATTGATTGGATTGATTTGAGCTATAGCGTGCACCTATAGGGATGATTTAATTTGGTTGGATTATTTTGGTTGGATGATTGAGCCCTAGTCTAGCTAGCAAGCGTTTTGCGTATATGTCCACTATATTGAATTAAGAATCTAAACCTATGATCTCACCAGCGAAAGCTGACTTTTAGCACGTTTTCTCAGGTTATTAAGTGATGCTCTATGGATGCTTGGGATTGGAGGCTTGGCATTTGGCACCGGTTATGGATCTATGTTTCTTAAACTCTGATAACTATTGTGGACCTATATTTATTTCTTTTGGGCCTGACTTTGGATGATTTTGGGATAAATGTAAACTTTAAAACCCGGTTTGGTTGTGTTTTTCTTATGTTTACTTTATCTCGTTCTTTCATGACTTTGAATGGATACCAATCCCCGTAGCACCCCGAAAGCTTGTTGAGTCTTCCGCTGTACCAAATTTTGGGGGTGTTACAGATTGGTATCAGAGCCAAGGTTATAGAGAACTAGGTAAATAGACACCTAAACTATAACCGATTTTTATAGAAAACGATCCTCGACCATTGCCCGCCAGCCCGCCAAGCCGAAGCATCATTGTTTATTATTGAGGTATTATGAGATTATTGAGATGATTACTGGATTTGGAATTTCTTGAGATGATTTGAGGATTTGAGGTTTATTGATTTAGCGATATGATGGCGTTTTGAGGAATTATATGCGTTTTGAGGAATTATATGTGTTTTTGAGGAATTATATGGCTTAATTGTTTTGCGAATGGTTTTAGTAATGCGGTATTTTAAATCTTTCTTGATTATAAATGATTTGGAATTATATGAAGATGTTGATATGGTATTTTGAGTTCGCGGTTTAGTTGTTTTGAAATGCTTACACCTACCCTACGCCGTTGTCACAAATTATAGCCTCCTTTGCCGTGTTGTTATTAAGAGTTGTTATTGCTAGTACGCGTCGCCCCTCGTAGATCACTATGGCCCCTGATGACCCATACGTGTTGGTCATGCGTTCGGCCACTACTTTATCGTCTCATTGACGCCCTAAGTCACCGACTTTATCGCCTCGTGGTTCGCTTGCTCGGAGATGACGAGTGATGGAGTACCCCTTCGACGAGGAGTACGCGGGTGAGCAGAATGATAACCCTCAAGATGAGGAAGAGAATGATGACCCTCAGGAGGAGGAGATACCTGATGATGATTGGTCGCTAGCACATTCAGCTCATTCTGCGAAGCCCGATTCCCCGATACATCCGTTAGAGCCGGTTTCACCTGATCATCCATTTTTGTTTGAGTTGCCACCTGGTAGTCCCGTTGAGTTGGATGCACCTTCTGAGGTTTCTGCTGAGCATGCAGATTTGGGTGAAATTGGTAGGATGTGGACTCGGATCACTACACAGGGCGAGTGGATCTCGCGGATGTCTGACCGACTTGAGATGATTATTGCTGAGTTTATTGCTGAGATAAGAGTTGATTTGACTAATATCGTGGGAAGGACGACCGCGATTAGGAGAGGTATGATTGAGATACATGAGTAGATAGAGAGTCTGCAAAGAGGTTCCTCACGGCTCGCGAGGCAGATCGCAAGCTGTGGCAGAGGAACACGGAGTTGGAGAAGGAGGCAGCAGACCTCAAGAGAGATAGAGATATATACAGTGTTGAGCTGGGATCGTTATGGAGAGATTTGGATGGTTTGAGATCGGAGTTGAATAGTCTACGCCAGCATCGTGGCTAGATCGATTTGGAATCAGGTTGTTGTGCTGCTACATAAGCCAAGGAGTATTTGGTTAGGAGAGCTAGTTATTATATCTCTTATGTCATGATAGTCGGATTGTACGTTCGTCTCGTATGGAACGATTAGTATCTATTATGCCTGTTGGTAGTATGGAACGATGTATTGATCGCTACTTATGGACGATGGTGACTTCGTATGATATTCTATGGTTTTTGGCGTACATGGAGAATTGTGTTATTATTTGCGTGGTTGATATTGTGTTGGTATTATGTTCATATTCCGACTTTCACCGATCGTATTTTTGTTAGACGTTATGGTACATGTTATTGGAGACTTATGAACCTGGTATTGTGACTTCGATCAATGGCCCCATGACGAAACCTTGTTAGAGCTACCAGAACTGGTCCTGCAGCGACTACCCCTGGTCGCCGAGGACGCCGTCTTACGCGAAATGTTGAAACCTCTACTCCTGATAACCCGGACACTACTAACCGCAACAACAGGAATCAAAATGTTGAAGTTCAGGGAGACAATGATCATGTTCCACCTAATGCACCTACTGTGGATCAAGCAATGATCAACCAACTTGTGGAGCAACAAGTTGCTGAGCTACTAGCTGAGTCAAATCATTCCAACAATTCTGCTGGAACTTTTCCACCTGTTCGTGCTAATGGATGTCACTACAAGGAGTTTCGAATTTGTGGACCCATTGAGTTTGGTGGAACTGAAGGAGTGGGTTACTTGGTTAGGTGGATTGAGAAGACTGAGTCAGTGTTTAATGTCAGTGGTTGTGCGGAGAATGCGAAGGTAAAGTTTGCTTCTTTTACTTTCAAGGATGAAGCCTTAACTTGGTGGAACAATTACCGTAACTCGGTTGGGAGTGATGTGGCTTATGCTATGACTTGGGAGCAATTTAAGTCTTTGCTGATTCAGACTTACTGCCCAAGGAATGAGTTTAAGAAGCTGGAGATTGAGTTCTGGAATCATAAGGTGAAAGGTACCGATATGGCAACTTACAATCTCCGTTATCGCGAGTTAGCCTTACTTTGCCCCGATATGGTTAGGATTGAGACACAAAGGATTGAGAGGTATACCGATGGGTTGCCGGTAGTTACAAGGAACGATGTGATTTCTGCTAAGCCTGCAAACATCCATGAGGCCATCACAATCGCTCAACAATTAATGGATTCGTTGGAATTGGAAGGAGCTGAATGGGAAGATAAAGAGAGACCATCACTCTAAAGGTAAGGATCACCGAAACGAGCGACAAGTTGTTGCTAAGGCTTAAGCTATTGGGAATGGAGATAAAAGGAACCAAAATGGTGATGCACCCAAGTGTGGTCGTTGCTACAAGAATCGTACAGGCCAATGTACTGTGATTTGTCAGAGTTGCTCAAGGAGAGGACATGTAGCTAGGGATTGTAGAGCACGACCTCTTGCTATAGTTCAAGCTACTCCTGAAACTATGAGTAAGGCAAATGTTTCTTGTTATGAATGTGAAAAGAAGGGACATTATAGGAATGAGTGTAGAGAATCGTGGAACCGAGGAAATTAAGGATCGGGTGGTAATGGGTACAATAATGGAAACCGTGGACGACAAGAAAATCGGGACCAACGTGTGGAAGCTGGAGCTGCTCATGGAAGAGTGTATGCACTTGGGAACGAGAGAGGAGAAGATCCGAACGTTGTTACTGGGTTAGCTAATGGGAACATAGAAAGGATTAGGACTATCATTCGCGGCTGCACGTTAAACTTTCTGAACCATCCTTTCAATATAGATCTTCTACCCGTCACGTTAGAAAGTTTTGATGTCATTATTGGTATGGATTGGTTGTCGAAGTATCGTGCTCATATAAATTGCGATGAGAAGATCGTGCGTGTGCCTTATGGCAAGGAGATTCTGAACATACCAGGAGATCAAAAGGAATTGAGAGGCCCAACTAGATTAGCGGTCATATCTTGCACTAAATTGCCGAAGCTAATGGAAAAAGGATGTTGCCTTTTCTTAGCTCAAGTTTCTGAGAAAGGAGGGAAGGAGAAGAAGGAAAGGTGCATTGGAGATGTGCCTATAGTTCGTGATTTTTCGGATGTGTTTCCCGATGACTTGCCGGGAATTCCGCCTAATAGACAAGTGGAATTTCAGATTGAGTTGATACCTGGTGCTGCACCAGTAGCACGAGCGCCTTATCGTCTTGCACCTACTGAACTGGAAGAGTTGTCGAAACAATTAGCAGAGTTAGCCGAAAAAGGATTATGAGACCAAGTTCTTCACCTTGGGGAGCCCCAGTCTTATTTGTGAAGAAGAAGGATGGATCGTTTCGCATGTGTATTGATTATCGAGAGCTGAACAAGTTAACGGTGAAGAATAGATACCCGTTACCGAGGATTGACGATTTGTTCGATCAACTTCAAGGATCGAGTGTGTATTCGAAGATCAATCTGAGATCGAGATATCACCAGCTTCGAGTTCGCGAGGAAGATATTCCGAAAATGGCTTTCAGAACCGTTACGGGCATTACGAGTTTCAGGTGATGCCGTTTGGGTTGACTAACGCACCGGCGGTATTCATGGATCTCATGAATCGGGTGTGTAAGCCTTACTTAGATAAGTTCATGATTGTGTTCATCGATGACATTCTGATTTATTCGAAGAGTGAGAAGGAGCATGAGGAGCATCTAAGACTTATCTTAGAATTGCTCACGAAGGAGAAACTGTATGCCAAGTTTTCGAAATGTGAATTTTGGATTCCGACGGTACAATTTCTAGGTCATGTGATTGATAGACAAGGAGTTCATGTAGATCCTGCTAAGATTGAAGCAATTAAAGATTGGGCTGCACCTACGACCCCAACAGAAGTTCGTCAATTTTTGGGATTAGCCAGTTATTACCGAAGATTCATTGAGGGATTTTCAAAGATAGCGAAACCGTTGACCAAATTGACTCAAAGGAGTGTTAAGTATGAATGGGGAGATAAGGAAGAGGAAGCATTTTAATTACTTAAGGAGATGTTGTGTAGTGCTCCTATCTTGGCGTTACCTGAAGGTAGCGAAGACTTTGTCGTCTATTGTGACGCTTCGCATAAAGGTTTGGGAGCTGTGTTAATGCAACGAGAGAAAGTGATAGTTTACGCTTCCCGACAGCTCAAGAAGCACGAGAAGAACTACACCACTCATGATTTGGAGTTAGGTGCTGTAGTTTTTGCTTTGAGGATATGGAGACATTACTTGTATGGAACCAAGTGTGTAGTGTTTACTGACCACAAAAGTCTACAACACATTTAGAACCACAAAGAGCTTAACATGAGACAGCGACGTTGGATTGAGTTGCTAAGCGATTATGATTGTGAAATTCGCTACCATCCGGGTAAAGCAAACGTTGTTGCTGATGCTCTTAGTCGAAAGAAGAGAATTCCACCATTACGAGTTAGGTCATTAGGAATGACTATCGTATCGTCATTACCGTCTCAAATATTAGAAGCTCAAACGGAAGCGTTGAAAGCAGAAAATAGGCTTGCTGAGAACATATTTGGGATGGCTGAAAATGAGAAAGGATTTATTAAGCGTTCTAATGGAGTATTATGTTTTGGAAAGCGAAGTTGGGTACCATTGTATGGAGGAATTCGAGAGTTGATTATGCATGAGTAGCATAAGTCAAGATACTCTATTCATCCTGGGTCTGACAAGATGTACCAGGATTTGAAGAAGTTATATTGATGGCCAAATATGAAGGTAGATATAGCGTTGTACGTTAGTAAGTGTTTGACATGTTCTAAGGTTAAAGCCGAACATCAAAGACCGTCAGGATTATTGACGCAGTCAGAACTCCCAGTTTGGAAATGGGAGCGGATTACGATGGACTTTATTACCAAATTACCAAAGACAGCTAGCGGTTGCGACGCTATATGGGTAATTGTGGATCGTTTGACTAAGTCTGCTCATTTCCTGGCGATTAGTGAAGATGATAGTGTGGAAAAACTTGCGAGGTTGTATGTGAAGGAGATTGTTTCTCGGCATGGAGTTCCGATACCGATTAGTTCTGACCGCGACAGCCGCTTTACTTCAGCGTTGTGGCGATCACTTCAAACCGCTTTGGGGACGAGACTTGATATGAGTACTGCATATCACCCCCAAACCGATGGTCAAAGTGAGAGAGCTATTCAGACTTTGGAGGATATGCTTCGTGCATGTATGATAGACTTTGGTAAAGGCTGGGAGAAATATCTACCCCCCCCCCTTTGCGGAGTTTTCCTATAACAATAGCTACCACACAAGTCTTAAAGCTGCACCATTTGAAGCTTTATATGGTCGTAAATGTCGTTCGCCTATTGGTTGGACAGAAGTTGGAGATAGCCAACTCACAGGCCCTGAACTTATTTTGGAGAATATCGAGAAAGTAACGCAAATTCGAGATCGATTGCAAGCAGTTAGAGATAGGCGGAAAAGTTAAGCCGATCAGAGACGTAAACCCCTAGAATTCCTGGTTGGAGATAAAGTGATGCTGAAAGTCTCGCCTTGGAAGGGTGTGATACGTTTTGGGAAACGTGGGAAAACTTAATCCCCGCTACATTGGACCATTTCTTATTTTGGAAAGAATTGGGCCCGTGGCTTATCAGTTGGAATTATCACCGGAACTGAGTAAAGTTCATGACCTATTTCATGTCAGCAATTTGAAGAAGTGTCTTTCGGAGGAAACGCCGGTTATACCGATTAAGGATATTCGTGTGGATGAAAGTTTGAATTTTGTGGAGGAACCGATTGAGATATTGGATAGAGAGATTAAACGACTTAAGAGAAGTCGTATTCCGCTCACCAAAGTTCGTTGGGATTCGCGGCACGGACCGGAATTCACGTGGGAACGTGAGGATGAGTTTCGAAAGAGATATCCGAAGCTTTTCACTTCGTAGATGGGTTATTTCGAGAGAAACCCGGGACGGGTTCCTTCTGAGGCTGGGAGGATGTGACAACTGGCAAAATAGGGAGCCGTTTTATAAAACCCGCATTACATTAAAATTATAATTTGGAATTTTTGAAAGCTTGTTATGACGAGATATTTTACAAACGTTGGTACGTGATTTTTTAATCGTACGATATTTATGAGATTAGGTTATTTATTTATGGTTTGACTTGATTCGGTCGTGATGATTTATTGTGAGATCGTTATTTTTGGCACTACATTGACTCCGGCACTAGGTTAACCTAACAATTTTAATTATATTTTATGGTTGGATCGGATATTATTATTTTGGAACGGGTTTGGTTTGAGAAAGATATTTGGTTATTTAAGTTTCGGGTTTGGTCCGTGTATTGACACCGGGCTACTAAATCCCTACACCCACTATTATTATTAATAAAAAAGTTCTTTTCTTTTATAAGAGTAAAATGCATAAAAATCGTCCTTGTGTCTTGCCTGCTCCCACACAACCATACCATCACCTACACCATCTTCATTCTCTCTCTCTCTAATAAAACCCTAGCCACCATTCATCTTTTCCTGCCACTATCACCACACCGCCACCTCCACGACCAAACTACCACCACCATCCTAACCATCTCGTCGAGATCTATCTTTTGGTATAACCCACGCGCCATATAAACACCCCTAGCACCACGAACTCACCCCCACCGCCACATAAAAACCACCTTTTCATCTTTTTCTTGTTGGGTTTTTGAAGAAACGCATTCTTGGAGTCGTTTTGAAGGTGAGTGACCACGAGTTTCAACTCGTGGGTCTCGATGTGTGTCCGATTCGTGGATATACGACTTTTCTTTAATGGGTTTTTGTTAAAACATGTATAAAACTATGTTTGGTATCCGGGTTTATTGATTTTTGTGGGTGTCGAACGAAAACCGAGAGCTTAGACTCTCGGCGTGGTTTGATTTGATGAGATATATGGGTTTATCTTGTTAGTCTTGGTCTCGTGATGTGGATCACTAGTGATATTGTCTTGGTATTGTTTGATCTTTGTTTGTGTTGGCTTCTTGATGATGCTGCCGAGATGGGATGACCCTAAGGGTCCGTTTGGTTTGATTTTCAGTTTTGGTGATGGTATATTTTTGTTGTCTTGGTGATGCCGTGGACAATGGTATTCGGTTTGGTTATTGGTTCGAGCTCGGATGAGCTAACCGAGACCTAATGGTCTCGGGTGGGACCCACGTGACTCGTGGTGAAACTTTGACTCGGGTTCGACTTGGTAAATCGACCCGGATTGTATGATATACTTAGTGGTTTTGTTGGTTTCTTGATGTCTTTTTGGTGATTATTGTTGTTATTTGTTATTGGTATTATTAATTGTTGTGGATGTTATTTACTTGGTGCTGAGGTAATATGAATTTCATTGTGGAGTTGTGTTGACGAGTATGGATTTGGGGACCGATTGTGATACGGTCAATTAGATGACGGAGATAGGTTAGTCGGGTGCCGTAGTCGGACCCTCATGTTGTAGCACGTGGATTTGGGATTGATTTGGACGAAGTTGGTTTATTTATTTATGACTTGGTTATATTATTGTGGACTTGGACTATGAGCCGAGAGTGATGACTCGGACATGTGACCAAATTCTTATGACTCGATAAATATTAAAAATCAAACGCTTATAATAAAACTCGTAATAATATTATTAGTAATATAATCGTTTATATAAGTATATAGACGTGATAAACGTATATATATTATTATAAATGCGTATATTAATAATAAAACGATCACGAGTGAACGTTATAATAATATAACGATAATTATTATACTATGCGAATAGTGCAATAAATGTCGGAGTATTATTATAAATAATAACTATAAATAATGTCGAGAACTAATACGTCGGGTAAGTAATAAATAAAAACATGATGGACTTTTATAATTTTGGAAAACTTATCGAGTTATACGAGTTGTGGTTACTTAAGTCCAAGTGGACTTTATTATGTGACTTTTATGTTGTCACGGATATATGACGATTAATATATCCATTTTCTATAACTGCGTAACTTATTTAATCGACGGGTTAAATCGAGTTTATTTAGCTATATAAAATGAGTATATTAATAGGCATCGTATCCTACGACGCCCATAGGTTGTGGTATGTGTATTAGGATAATAAATTACTATATATCTCGTGGAATTGGCTAAATTGACGAATTAGGCAAATTGGACGATATATATAGGGAATTTATTGGACTACGATATATATCATATAGTATTCTTTGTGCTATGTGATTTAGGTTGGGTATAATCTTGGAGCGATGTATTACGTAAATAAATATGGGGGATTATCAAATCGACGGATTTGATAAACTTCGATGATTTATTTAAATAATATATTTGACTAATATTAGACCTATAGATTGTTTATTATTCTGTTCGTTGTGGCTTTTTGGTTTGAGTTGTGTCGACCCACCACCCATATGGATACCAAACGTCGAATTTCAAATTAATATGAAGTTAATTCGAGAAAAGGATATTTTTGGAAAGTAAAATGGAATACGTTCGGGAATGGGAATATTTGATTTTGAGGAAATGATTTCTGAACGAGTTGATATTGTTAGGAAGTGCCGAGTCTGTAGTCGCCGTTGCGTGAGTTGCTTGAGATTACTTACGTCTCTCTTCTATCGTTTCTTTTGAGAATTTGCTGGACTTGAGGTGAGTCATAGCCCCACTTTTACTCTTGAACTTTGTTTTCAATACTTGGGGTGAGAAACGTGCAAATGTTTTATGTGGACTATTATCGCTTTTTGATTTCAAAACTTGCTATGCTTATAGAACTAGGTAGAGCGAGGCCTAGACTAGATCTAGGTAAGCTATTGATTCGGTTATTGAGCGAGGCCTAGACTTGATCTAGGTAAGCTATTGATTTGGTTGTTGAGCGAGGCCTAGTCCCCGAACTAGGTAAGCTATTGGATTGATTATAGAGCGAGGCCTAGACTTGAGCTAGGTAAGCTATTGATTGGATTGATTTGAGCTATAGCGTGCACCTATAGGGATGATTTAATTTGGTTGGATTATTTTGGTTGGATGATTGAGCCCTAGTCTAGCTAGCAAGCGTTTTGCGTATATGTCCACTATATTGAATTAAGAATCTAAACCTATGATCTCACCAGCGAAAGCTGACTTTTAGCATGTTTTCTCAGGTTATTAAGTGATGCTCTATGGATGCTTGGGATTGGAGGCTTGGCATTTGGCACCGGTTATGGATCTATGTTTCTAAAACTCTGATAACTATTGTGGACCTATATTTATTTCTTTTGGGCCTGACTTTGGATGATTTTGGGATAAATGTAAACTTTAAAACCCGGTTTGGTTGTGTTTTTCTTATGTTTACTTTATCTCGTTCTTTCATGACTTTGAATGGATACCAATCCCCGTAGCACCCCGAAAGCTTGTTGAGTCTTCCGCTGTACCAAATTTTGGGGGTGTTACAGTTTTCGTTTACTTGCATAAACCTTTATTCGTTGGTAGTTTGTGTGTACAAGAACGAGGTAATTACTACTTTAGTAATTATCAAGAGATCGATAAACAAAACGGTAAGGGGTTTATCATTGATCTATTTTACACAAGTTCAAGGTTTATTGAAGTGTTTCGGGTATGTTCTTATTTATGTTTTAGTTATCTTTATACGTGTTATTATTGATCCTTGCTTCCGCATATGTGCTATATTGATTGTCAAACTCTAACATATATATATATATATATATATATATATATATATATATATATATATATATATATATATATATATATATATATATATATGATTCACATGATTATATAGCAAGCATAAGCTTTTATAATGACACGTCATACAGATCAAACAACAAACTTAAGAGTCCAATTTGAAATGTCAATATATATATAAAATCTACCTATAACAACTGAATTGTTAGACAACCTAATCACGAATAGGTCAATCTGGTTTGTGTTAACATCTCATTATGGTCGAATCCTAGTATTAGCTAAAAGAGAAATGGATCACGCAAATTAGAAGTTGGTCTATTTTAAATTAATGCAACTTTTCAAGTTGTAGAATTTTTTGATATAGATTGTTGTGATAATATTGTTTTCATAATCTTAATTAACGCATAAAAAATATTTAGATATGGACAAACATGCGTTTGTAGATCAAGCCAGTGTCCCGTATAGGCGTGCAATCAAGCCAAGCTTTTATCAAGTAATTCGAGCTCAAGCTTGAGCTTGACTCGATCGAGTCGAGCTTTTATCGAGCTCAAGCCCGAGCTCGAGCCTAATAAACAAGCTCGACATTTATAACGAGCCGAGCTCAAGCTTTTAATAGCTTGAGCTCGAGCTTTTATCGAGCTTTTCAAGCTTTCTAGAACATTTATATTTTTAGTATACATATTTATATAAACATCTTAAAACTAACGTGAATATTAGTATAATAATTAAATACTTGTAGAAGAACCATTTAAACCCTAATTTTCCCGAATGTTGTGTATAAATTCTTTCCTCTCAAGTTCATAGCGTATTTTTTTGAATTTATTTAACAGTTTGACTATCAAATTTAATGTTTATATGTAAATTCAAGCTTTTCGAGTCAAGCTCGAGCCTTACACGAGCCGAGCTCAAGCCTAGATGATTAAAGCTTGTCAAGCTATCAAGCCAAGCTCAAGCCTACCTGATACATTTCAAGCCAAGCTGAAGCCCTGTCAAGCTCGGGCTCGGCTTGACTCGATTACACCCCTAGTCCCGTACTAAAAGGTTTCCCCTTTCAACCTGTCATCCAACCATGTACCTGAAGCTTTTATACAAACATGATATACAACCAAACCTAATAACGATGACATAACCCTAATATGATAAAGGGCATGGCATTAGGTTCCTAGCTGGTCTTCTGAATTATGAAAAAGCTTTTGGCAGTAATGCAAGCCAGTTTCGACATAGGAATGTACTTTTAGTTGCTTTTTGAGAAGATGTTTATCAAACTGGCTAGTAACTATTAAGTGCATAAAGCAGCGCGCCTTCATGTGATTATACTTCAACATGAGGCTTCAAAGTTCAAATTCATAGCCCAATTCGGAAACTCGTGTTTATACTTCAAACATCAATTTTACTTTTGTTTATACCAACTATAATCGAAATTCAATGAGACACAGTTCTTATTTTTGGTAACAAGCTTTAAGTTCTTTCACACTGAAAAGACATATAGAAATATTAGACGATCTAACATACAAGAATTTTATTGAAGACATAAAAACTAGTAGTCATTTCAGGGACATCCAATCATATATGTGTTTATGCAATACACCAATCTTGTTTAAGCACAGATCTAAGCTTAGCCACTTCATTTTCAAGCAATGTTATGCTTACCATCCTACCATCATCTTTTGGAGTTGGAAGAACCAAAACAACACCTTCATCGCCAATATTATCAATGACACAGTTTACATAAACAGGTTTTTGTCCTCTCACTTCCATCCCATAAAATGAGGCTCCACTCAAATCCACAAAAGTCAAAATTGCGCCGTAAATTAGGAAATCAGGTAGCTCGTCTTTTTTCCCCATTGCTACCTCAATCTTCATTCTTTCGTCTTCTGAATTGTTCATGATTAGTCTCCCTAGTTTTAAAGGTTCATATTTTATTGCGGAAATGTCTGTCTTGACCACACTGATGGTTTGGCTTTTGTTCGTGATGATTCCTTTAGGGCGGTTTTTCAAGTTACTTTTACATATAGTCACGACCTTTGGTCCCAACCCGTCTATAACTTTTGCAAGACTTTGCCAAATCACAACACAAATACACTCAAAGAAAGGAATTTGTTTCTCTTCACATATCTTAGCTTGCACCTGAATCAACTCAGAAGTCAAAATATGAAAGGAAAATGTTTCAATTTTGGACTTGTTTGAAGTAGACCACAGGTCTCCAACCGGGCCAACCCGTTTTATTGAAAGTGGATCAGGGCTTGGATATGGGCTTTGAATGTCCTGGGCTTGCGTTTGTTGTTGGGCCATAGTGAGTGTTTGGGCCGGGTAATGGCCTGCAAACACTTGGGACCAAAGGTCCATGAAGCACACAGCAGAAAATGCATCTCCAAGCACATGGGACCAACTCATGCCAACTGATTTACCACCACATTTAAAATCAGTTAACTGCACATCAAATGACCAAACATAAGTTTCAGAACCACGACTTAAAACTATAATATGGATCTATCCCAACTTGACGGCCGTACACATATCATTAATATTTGAACATAAAGACAGTAGTCAGTAGAATTTTGTGAGCAGGTCTCTTAACTCCAGATATATATATGTGGTGGTTAATATTAGTGGCCATGTATCTAAGAATTATATATTGACCGGTTGGTGCATTGATATAGCACTTTCATAGCCCACCCTAATCCATACCAAAAGAACCTACCTAGCTACTGGTCTGATAGACCGATTTTCTAGTAGTGTTATGGCATGAAAATACTTATCATGCATGAATCTATTGTTTGAATACTGCGTTAAATATATAAGATAATGTTTCTATCAGGTATACACACATAAAGAAAATCTAATTACGGTTTGTAATACCTCTGTTGGATTGCATGGTCTAACTTATTTAACGTGCATGTAACACATCTAAAAAGTTTATGAAAAACCGTAAGTGAAGTTAGCGAGCAAACCTGTATCATAACCAATGGAGAGAAGGCCATATCTGGTCCTAAAACAGGGTTAGGAACAACAAGCTTATGTCTCGAATCATCACTAGAACCAAGCCATTCATCAAGACTCAAACGACATTTAGCCTCGATGAGTCTCACCCCACTATCATTACATTTGATAAAAGGTCGACCTGATTCTGTTCTCCTAATTCGTCCACATGGAATGTTGGCATGGCTTAACCAAGTGAACATAGTTTCTTTAATGTTCGAAATGGTCAAACCATCAAATGTTGGAGTTTTGAAGTAGTAAACGACCCGAATGTAGTGAAGCTTCATGGCTAGGTCCAATGCAGCTAACTCCTGAGCCGTATTCATGCACCCAGACATTAGTCCGGGTAGGGCTACCGAGACTTTGATATTGTAAATGGGGCTTTGCTCTTTTTCTGACATCAGTTTTTCCTTTAATAGAATTTTGATAACTTGATCTTTCAATTGATGGGGGGATGGATGGTGTATTTACCTATTTATATAGCAACAGTTTTGAGGGGTAAGGACTAAGGAGTCCAATTCTCTAACAATCCTAATTTGTAATGAGCAACATTGGGAGACTACAAGTAGAAACTTAGTGTGTTTACTATAGGGTTTAAGCTACAGGAAAGAACTTTATCCGATGTCTCGTTTTAGCAAGTAAACTTTAAAATATATGACTAAATGTAACAAACTTTAAAATATATCCGATGTCTCATTTTAACGTGTTGTCATATTAGAAAATGGTGTCGTTATTTTTAACATGACAACATATCAAAATTTGTATATTACATTTACTCATATTTTTTTAAAGATCACTTACCTAAACGAAAAACTGAAAAAAGTTGTTGCTATTTTATAGTCTAAACACTTTAAAATACAATGTGTGATGTGGGAAAAGTCCTTTGTTCATCATAGGGTTTAAATCTATTAAACGCAAACGAACTTTCACAAATTTTCATTTTAGTAAACGAATTTTTTTATTACACATTTTATGTTAATCAAACTTGTTGTTTTATGATAAAATTGTAAATATTACCATACAAACTGCGACATCATCAATTAATATAAGTTAAAATACCCTATCCTTCTTCCTCTTATGATTTTCCACTGGATTTATATATTTTTTTTAAATAAAAAATCATCATCTTCAACAACATCAATGAATTTTATAATTTTTTATATAAAAAAATTTTAACATTCGCATTTTATGTAACTGCTTTTATAACGCTTTCTAAGAAAGCATTAGACTCTTGCTACTAGAGTTATGCTTATTAAATTACATATATACCGTCATAATTATTTAAACAGATTTTATTTTAATATGTATATGTCATTTTACATCATGTACATATTATAATCAATTGCAGTGCCAAACGCTTTTATTAAGTAAACAACTACTGCCAACTACTACTAGTAATTGCTACAACTCACTGCTTACTGCTCCTGCTACGTTTCGCCAAACATACCCGAAAGTTTATTGCAATGTACTATTCTAGAAAGTTGTTATACTCTATGGCATTTAAAAGGGTTTTAAAGATCAGAATCGAACGGATCGAGATATTTAAATCCTACTATAATGTTATAATATTATTAGGTGTTATAACAATACTCAAATCTAGAAATTACACATCGAACACAAAATTATATAATATTCCAGGAAAATGTTGGCCTAAGATTATAGAACGTTTAAGAGGACCTTTTGTTTTTTAAATTCTATAAGTATCTATAAATTTGTAGTCTTTTAGCTTATAATTCTAGCAAATTTAGATCGGAACGAATCGTGATATTACGATCTTATAGTCAAGATCGAGATATTATTAAGATATTACACTTGCAAAAATCATACGTATGTAGGATCGAGGCGATCAGAATGGTACTCGAATCCATTTACGATCCCGAGTTTCCAGACACATTGCACTTCCGCTCGGGTCGAGGCTGCCACTCGGCCATAAGACGGATCAAAGAAGAGTGGGGAACCTCTCGCTGGTTTTTGGAATTCGACATCAGGAAGTGTTTTCACACCATCGACCGACATCGACTCATCCCCATCGTTCTTGCATTGTAGTATCAGAAAATAAAAAGAACCTGATTTAGCCATAGTATATGTTGCAGTTTTAAAGAAAATAAAAAGAACCTGATTTAGCCATTACGGCAGGAAAAACTGTAGTTTTTTTATGTTCCATACTTGAAAATATAGCAACAGTCTCCTAATTGCTTTTATAGCTTGCCTAATGGTTGTATACCACAGTTACTAAGAAGGAAAAAATATTACTAGGTGCTTTTTACTTGGATTTAATCTACAAGCTTATAATCTTGTTAGATCACACAATGTTTGGATTGCTTATCAAATTCTAACTTTAACTAGGTTTGTCAAATCAAACGTCCTAGTAGTTGGTGAGGAGTAAACACAAGCACATGTAACATTCATTTCATAAAGCAATAAGGAACTTGTACAACTGATGCATCAATCTCAACTATTGGGTGTTTGTCCTCATTGAAGTACGTATCAATATATAGAAAGTAATTGTAATCGACTTACGACATGATTTTTTAATTTAAGAAAACATGATGTATTGTCAAAAACACCATTATTTTTGTCGGTTTTATTTAATGAAATGTAAACATATATAACCAGTAATCGATGAATGCAAGTACGACTGATGAATTAATGCATGACCTACCTATCAATGCTACTCTTCGTTTACTACTAACTGAAAACAAGATGACTAAACTTTTATCCTCAAAGCCTTTGAAGATTCGTGAATCTAAATCATTCCACAATTTATGACTTTGCGTTAGAACTTATTCATGTGGCCCTTAGCGTTCATAGCAGACCAAGAGGTACCAATCAATGGGTCGTTTAGGTGTTTTCTGTCTACAAGGGGGCCAAATGCATTCAGTTTATGTCAAAGTGGTTGATTAGACCATTGAACGCTATAATCTGACCGGTTCTTCCATTTTGCCACCGTTGATATTTTTATTGCTAATCTTTAATGCATCTATTGGTTTCGCAGCTATACTTGAACATTTCTGCAAACAACATTTTTAGTTTTTTACACAAAATTGAACTCAATAGGACCACAACAATAACTGATAGTGAATGATTAAGATCTAGACATCTAGCCCCTCTTCATCATTTTCGAATAGTACTTCCAAACAAAAAAAATATGATTCGCATCATTATATAGCAAGCATAAGCTTCTATAATGACACATCATACAGATCAAACAACAAACTTAAGAGTCCAATTTGACATGTCAATATATATATAATCTACCTATAACAACTGAACTGTTAAACAACCAAATCACGAATAGGTCAATCTGCAGGTTTGTGTTAACATCTAATTATGGTCGAATCATAGTATTAGCTAAAAGAGAAATGGATCACGCACATTAGGAGTTGGTCTATTTTAAATTAGTGCAACTTCTCAAGTTGTAGAATTTTTTGATATAGATTGTTGTTGTGATAATATTGTTTTCATAACTTAATTAACGCATAAAAAAATATTTAGATATGGACAAACATGCGTTTGTAGAACAAGCCAGTGTCCCTTACTAAAAGGTTTCCCCTTTCAACCTGTCATCCAACCATGTACCTGAAGCTTTTATACAAACATGATATACAACCAACCCTAATAACGATAACATAACCCTTATATGATAAAAGGCACGGCATTGGGTTCCTAGCTGGTCTTCTGAATTATGAAAAAGCTTTTGGCAGTAATGCAAGCCAGTTTTGACATAGGAATGTACTTTTAGTTGCTTTTTGAGAAGATGTTTATCAAACTGGCTAGTAACTGTTAAGTACATAAAGCTGCGCGCCTTCATGTGATTAGACTTCAACATGAGGCTTCAAAGTTCAAATAGCCCAATTCGGAAACTCATGTTTATACTTCGAACATCAATTTTACTTTTGTTTATACCAAACTATAATCGAAAATCGATGAGACACAGTTCTTATTTTTGGTAATGAGCTCTAAGCTCTTTCGCACTAAAAAGACATAGAAATATTAGACGATCGAACATACAAGAATTTAATTGAAGAAGTCATAAAAACTAGTAGTCATTTCAGGGACATCCAATCATATATGTGTTTATGCAATACACCAATCTTGTTTAAGCACAGATCTAAGCTTAGCCACTTCATTTTCAAGCAATGTTATGCTTACTATCCTACCATCATCTTTTGGCATTGGAAGAACCAAAACAACACCTTCATCGCCAATATTATCAATTACACAGTTTACATAAACAGGTTTTTGTCCTCTCACTTCCATCCCATAAAATGAGGTTTCACTCAAATCCACAAAAGTCAAATTTGCGCCGTAAATTAGGAAATCAGGTAGCTCGTCTTTTTCCCCATTGCTTCCTCAATCTTCATTCTTTCGTCTTCTGAATTGTTCATGATTAGTCTCCCTAGTTTTAATGGTTAATATTTTTTTGCGGAAATGTCTGTCTTGAGACCACACTGATGGTTTGGCTTTTGTTCGTGATGATTCCTTTAGGATGGTTTTTCAAGTTACTTTTACATATAGTCATGACCTTTGGTCCCGATCCGTCGCTAACTTTTGCAAGAGTTTGCCAGATTACAACACAAATACACTAAAAGATGTGAATATTTTTCTCTTGGCATATCTTAGCTTGCAACTGAATCAACTCGGAAGTCGAAATATGTGTGAACAAATAATCTCGATGTTACTTCTCCATAAAACACCAAGGACCAAAGTTGCTAAATAGAAAATGTATAACCGAAAGTAAGTTAATTCGGTTAGTAGTTAAGTTAGTTAAAAAGTTAGTTATTGTAGAAAGTTAGTTATTTTCTAACAAGTGTTTCGTTTGGTTCACAACCATTCGAATAGACACGATGGTTCACTCGCAACCATTCGTATAGTATATATATACATGAACATATGTAACGAAACAGAAGTTAGACGATTAATATAGCTATTCAGTTCTTATTGCAATTTCATATATCGACTCATATTTCGGACCAACATTTGGCATCAGAGCCACGCTCGTTACAACATCAAAACCAGAAATTTATAGCGAGACAAGTAGGAAACCAAAAGAAGAAAGAACACGCTGAAACTCTTGTTTCAGAAGAAGAAGACGCGACGTACAAAACATAAAGACGTTGCCTGGATAACTAGGACTCAAGGAAAGTAGTGCACAACCGTACTTGTGTAGAAATTCCAAACGAGAAGGCACCAAAGAACGTGGTGACTTATTGGTTTGTGTTGGTGTGATTTGTGTACGCGACAAAGAACAAAGAAACAAGAAACGTTTGTTGCATAAACTTTTGTTGGCAACTAATATCACACAACAAAAACCAGAAGACCCATTGTTGCTATCAAACGCAACAATTTGGAAGAGAAATACGTCAAGAACAAGAAAGGACCCACTGTTGCTACTTAACGCAACACGTTGGAAGAAGAAAGAAGTTGCTTGGGTTAAAAGAAAGGTATACTGAAAAGAGAAACAATCTAGGATTGTTTTGGAGAAGAGACGCTAGCAATACAAGAACAACAACAACAACAACAAAAACAATCTGATCAATTGTTTGAAAATACCGTGGGGTATTTTGTTGTGGGATATACGGTGTGGAACAAAAAGACAAAGAAAAGGAGTAATGTGGAACGCGTTTAGAAGAGAGACAAACAATGTGGACAACAAGAAAATAAGCAAATCGCTATTTCTTGTTTGATAGACATACTACCGTAGTAGTATTAGAGAAGAAAACAAACAACCGTTTGTTTTGGAATAAATACCAAAAGGTATTTGGATACCTTGTGACTACAAAGACTTGGAATTCAAAAGTAAAACAACAAACAACAACCTTGTTGTTTTACCGAAAGCATTTGGTGTTTTTGGAAGAAAGCCGAGACCAAAACAAGGGATCTAGGGCATGTTTGGTTTCAAGTCGACACAAAGGAGGAAAAAGAACAACGTAGTAAAGTGTGGTTTATTGGAAAAGAACAATTCGGCAACATCAAAAGAAGGGTACAACCGGAAGGTTCAATACACGAATTGTTTTGGTAAACAAGGGAAATAAAAAGGAGTGGTTGGTATAATACTCAAGTACCAACACAAAAGGGAATATGTTGGTGTTTAACACAACAACGAGGTCACAAATTTTAAACTTTGGATTTCAATTCATATTTATATAGTATAGATACTATTAGGAAATCCCGAGAACTTTATATTAATCCCGTACTATTAGAATTCCCGGAAAACTATTTCTGTTCCCGTAGTAGTAGGAAATACCATACTAGTTAGAAATTCCCATAAGATTCGAAAGTGAAGATTATAAACACGTTTAAGATGTCGGGTGACGATACAACTAACACATCAACAACACTGAAACCCGGAACACCTATTGCACAATACCAATGCCCTAAACTAAAAAACACAAACTACACAGTGTGGGCTATACAGATTAAGGTTATACTAGAAGCACATGGTTTATGGGAAACAAAGAACCTAAGGAAAACACGCAAGTAGATGATAAGAAGGATAAGGCAACAACTGCCCTCCTATATCAAGCGTTGATCGAATATGTGATTTTACAAGTAGCAAGTTGTGAGACGGCAAAGGAATTATGGGAATCGTTAAAAAGGATACACATTTGAGAAGAGAGAGTGCAGCAAGCAAGGTTACAATCATTGATGATTGGATTTCAGACCCTTCAGATGAAGGAAGATGACACGGTGGATGCATTTACGAACAAACTAAATGGATACGCCACGAAGGCTAAAGAATTAGGAAAAACCTTGGATGAATCACTTTTAGTACGAAAACTATTAGATTGCACACCAGATAGGTTCATTAAAATATTAGCATCCATAGAACAAACAAATGATCTTGACGACATTACCTTAGATGAGATCGCTGGAAAACTAAAGGCATTCGAGGAAAGGATAAAACTCCCAAAGGGAGGACAAGTAGAAATCCAGGATAACTTACTATTCGCACAAGGCGAACATTCTAGAAATGGAAGACGATTTACCAAACGCGGAGGTAGATCAAACTTTTCATGAAGAAACTGGCATAGTAATGGAAATAGAAATAACTCGAATGGAGAAAACTCAACTCACAAAGAAAACTCAAATAAGGGTAGACGTGAGTGGGATGTAAGAAAAGTAAAATGTTTTAATTGTGGGAAACTAGGACATATGAAGAAAGACTGCAGAAAACTATCAACAACTCAGGAACAATCAAACCTTATCTTAAAAGACGATGAACCATCACTATTAATGACTACACACGAAATTGAACACGAAGAAGTTTGGTTGAATGAAGGACAAATACAACCCGGAAAGTATGCTACAACAGATGCTAGCATATGATACTTAGATAATGGTGCAAGTAACCATATGACGGGAACCAAGAGTCATTTTAAGGACATTGACGAAAGCATCACTGGACGCGTTCGTTTTGGAGATGGATCGTATGTAGACATAAAGGGTAGAGGTTCAATACTGTTAGGATGTAGAAACAAACAACAAAAGATAGTTTCAGATGTTTACTACATTCCAAACCTCAAGAGCAACATACTTAGTCTAGGACAACTTACAGAGATAGGTTGTAAGATCATCATGGACAGAAACAAACTGACTTTGTATGACAAGAATAAGAAGCTGTTGATGAAGGTAGAAAGATCTAAGAATCGACTTTGCAGTATTAGACTACAAATAGAAGCACCTATATGTCTTTTAGCAAATGTAGATAACCAAGCATGGTTATGGCATGCCAGATTAGGTCATCTGAAGTTTGACGACATCAACAAGATGACAAGAAAAGGTCTAGTAAAAGGAATACCAAGAATAAATCATGCAGGACAAATCTGTGATGCATGTTTATTAGGAAAACACAGTAGAACACCATTTCCAAATCAAGCTAAATTCAGATCAAAGAACCTGTTGGACTTAGTATATGGAGATCTTTGTGGTCCCATAAGTCCAGCCACACACTCTGGAAAGAAACTCATCTTCTTGTTAGTAGATGACTGTACACGTTTCATGTGGGCTTACTTTCTAATATCGAAAGATCAGGCATTTAACACATTCAAGGAATTTAGACAGAAGATTGAAATGGAGTTGAAATTGAAATTAAAAATGCTAAGAACAGATAGAGGAGGTGAATGAATTCACCAAATACTGTAAGGAGAATGGTATAGCAAGACAGTTGACAGCACCATACTCACCACAACAGAATTCTGTAGTTGAGAGAAGAAATAGGACAGTGTTATCAACTACTAGGAGTATGATGAAAGCGATGAAGTTACCTTTAACTTTTTGGGCGAAAGCAGTCAGACACGCAATTTACATACTCAACAGGGTACCTACAAGAGCCCTGGAAGATAAAACACCATATGAAGCATTCTACAACAGAAAACCGAATCTGGAATACCTAAGAATATTCGGATGCACAGCTTATGCCAAGATAACGATACCTCACTTGAAAAAGCTAGACGATAGAAGCATACCAATGATTTACTTAGGAGTAGAGGAAGGATCAAAAGCATGTAGGTTGTATGATCCGATGGGAAAGAAGAAACATGTTAGTAGGGATGTAAAGTTTATGGAAACGAAACCATGGGATTGGGATAACAATGGAGAGGATACGAGTACACAAGACACATTTTGGGCTAGTTTTGTGGTAGACAAAGTTGACAATGAAAATCCTATACCAATCAACGTAGAAAACAATGATAACACGTATCAGGAACCGGATCAAATACCAGATACAGACTCACCAATCACACCACCAACATCCACTTACAACCCTAACTCGAAAGATGAAGAAGAAGCTACTTTTAGCTCATTAGGAAGCTCAGATCAGAGATATGATGATAGACCGATACGAGGTTTCAAAGAGATAACGGAAATCTATAAGGATGCACGTGAAGTAATAGCCGAAAGCTTATTCTTCATAGAAGAGGAACCCTGTAACTATAAGGAAGCATCAACAGATAAAAGATGGATTGATGCCATGAAAGCAGAACTGGATTCGAGTAATAAGAATCACACCTTGACTCTCACAACATTGCCAGAAAATCAGAAGGCAATAGGACTCAAATGGGTTTATAAGACCAAGAGGGATGCAAAATGAAAAATCATCAAATATAAAGCAAGATTAGTAGCAAAAGTTTATGTACAAGAACAAGGAATAGACTCTGATGAAGTGTTTGCACCAGTTGCTAGGATAGAGACAGTTCGGTCGGTTGATATTAGCACTAGCAGCATATCATGGATGGCAAGTACACCACTTAGATGTAAAATCAGCATTTTTACATGGAGAGTTGAAGGAAGAAGTCTATGTTACACAACCTGAAGGTTTCATTCAACAAGGAAACTCAGGAAAAGTCTACAAGCTAACCAAAGCTTTGTACGACTTAAGACAAGCACCACGAGCTTGGAATGTGAAACTTGATCAAAAACCTTGAAGTCATTAGACTTTAAGAAATGTAATCTCGAACAAGCAGTTTATACGAAGAGAAGCAAGACTTCTACAGTCATAGTTGGAGTTTATGTAGATGATTTGATAATCACGGGCACTCCAAAGAAAGAAATCGACTTGTTCAAATCCCAGATTAAAGACAAATTTGAAATGAGCGACTTAGGATTGCTAGCTTATTACCTTGGGATAGAAGTTACACAGACAGGAGGAGAGATTACAATCAAGCAAACACGATATGTTAACAAGATCTTGAAAGAAACAAGTATGACGAACAGTAATGATACGAAGATACCAATGGATCCTGGCACTAAGTTGGTCAAGGCGGAAGATGGAAACTCAGTTGACGCAACTTACTACCGAAGCTTAATCGGAAGTCTCAGGTACTTACTATATACAAGACCAGATCTTAGTTACTCAGTCGGACTACTCAGCAGATTTATGCAAGACCCGAAAGATCATCACTTGAAGGCAGTAAAACAAGTAATCCGATACATCAAAGGAATAAAGGAGCATGGCATAATATACAAGAAAGATGGCGGCTGCAAGATTACAGGTTACAGCGACAGTAGTTATGGAATCAACACAGATCAAGGAAAAGGAACTACTGGAATAGTATTTTATTTTGGAGAGTCACCTATTACATGGTGTACTCAGAATCAACCAACAGTGGCGTTCTCATCATGTGAATCAGAATTCATGGCGGCTACGGGAGCAGCATGTCAAGCCTTATGGTTAAAACGACTACTTAGTGAATTAACTGGATTGGAAGAAAAAAGGATAACGCTGAAAGTTGACAACATATCAGCAATAGCACTCGTAAATAACCCTGTTTTTCATGGAAGAAGCAAGCACATCGATATTCGCTATCATTTCATTCGTGAATGCGTAGAGAATGGTCATATCAATGTGGAACACGTTAGTGGAGAACTACAAAGAGCAGATATCTTAACAAAAGCCTTACCAAGACTAAAGTTCGTGACTATGGGACAAATGCTCGGAGTTCAAGACTTAGGACGAAGCAACGATCAAGATTAAGGAGGAGAATGTGAACAAATAATCTCGATGTTACTTCTCTATAAAACATGAAGGACCAAAGTTGCTAAATAGAAAATGTATAACTGAAAGTTAGTTATTTCGGTTAGTAGTTAAGTTAGTTATTGTAGAAAGTTAGTTATTTTCTAACAGGTGTGTCATTTGGTTCACAACCATTCGAATAGACACGATGGTTCACTCGCAACCATTCGTATAGTATATATACATGAACATATGTAACGATACAGAGGTTAGATGATTAATATAGTTATTCAGTTCTTATTGCAATTTCATATATCGACTCATATTCGGGACCAACAATATGAAGAGTAAATGTTTCCATTTTAGACTTGTTTGAAGTAGACCAAAGGTCTCCAACCGGGCAAACCCGTTTTACAGAAAGACGGTCTGGGCTTTGAATGTCATGGGCTTGGGTTTGTTGTTGGGCCATAGTGAGTGGTTGGGCTGGGTAACAGCCGGCAAACACTTGGGACCAAAGGTTCATGAAGCCCACAGATGAAAATGCATCTCCAAGCACATGGGAGTATGGGACCAACTCATGCCAACTGATTGTTACGATCCCACATCTCCCAAGTATGGGATTGGGTGGTGGTTTATAAGTCTAGGTGTCCCCTCCTCTTACAAGCTAGCTTTTTGAGTGAGTTCTACATTTGGATTTATGAACCGATACGAGCCTAGTATGGGATAGGTTCGTATCAATTGGTATCGTATCAATTGGTATCAAGAGCCAGCCCTACCGTTCGAGGTTCCAACACTCGGAGTGGTGGCTTGGACCCGAAAAAAAAAGGGTGCCAACCGTGACCAACGAGCTCGGAGTGGTGGCCTATGGAGTGGTGGCTTAATTGGACCCAAATAGGGGTGCCAACCGTGACCAAAATAGCCGTGACCAACGAGGACGTTGGTTCTTCAAAGGGTGGGGTATTGTTACGATCCCACATCTCCCAAGTATGGATTGGGTGGTGGTTTATAAGTCTAGGTGTCCCCTCCTCTTACAAGCTAGCTTTTTGAGTGAGTTCTACATTTAGATTTATGAACCGATACGAGCCTAGTATGGGATAGGTTCGTATCAATTGGTATCGTATCACTGATTTGCCACCACATTTAAAATCAGTTAACTGCACATCTAAAGAGCAAACATAAGTTTCGGAACCACAACTTATAACAATAATATGGATCTATTCCAACTTGACGGGCATACACATATCACCTTGATGGGCTAATATTTGAATATAAAAACAGTAGTAGAATTCTGTGAATAGGTCTCTAAACTCACAGATATATGCAAGTTAATATTAGCGACCATGTCTCTAAGAATTATATATAGACCGGTTGGTGCATTGCTATAGCACTTGCATCTATGGGTTGTTTAGGTGTTTTCTGTCTACAAGGGGGCCAAATGCATTCAGTGGGAGATATGTCAAAGTGGTTGAATAGATCCTTGAACGTTATCTGACCGTTTCTTCCATTTTGCCACCGTTGATATTTTTATTGCTAATCTTTACCACAGATGCATCTACGGGTTCATCTTCGCAGCTATACTTGAATACTTGTGCAAACAACGTTTTTAGTTTTTTTGCAAAAGCACTTGTTCTAATCCTACTAAAGATGCAACTACAAACAATTTAACTGCATAGGATCACAACTATAACTGATAGTGAAATATTAAAATATAGGCATCTAGCATCCTTTTCCACAAAGAAGTAAAGAAATAGATAACAAGCATAAGCTTTTATAATGACACATCATACAGATCAAACCAACAAACTTAAGAGTCTAATTCGACATGTCAGTATAATCTACTTATAACAACTGAATTGTTAAACAATCTACTAACGAATGGGTCGATTTGGTTCGTGTTAACATCTCCATCTGGCCAAAACAAAGTATTAGCTATAAGGGAAACGGAACACACACATTAAAAGCTGGTCTATTTATTCAGTCAAAATGTTCAAAACCAGTAATAAGATTCTTTAGAGAATCAAAATATGATGGGTTATGATCTTTCCAAACTATCATATGATAGTACCACCACCACCATGATTTTTATCTCTTGAATACGTACGTTGAGATGAAATGATTGAACCCTTGAAAGAACTTGAAGATTTTATATGAACACGCGCGATATACAACCAAATGTAATGAAGATGACATAACCCACATATATCACAACATTAGGTTCCTAGCTAGTCCTGCAAATTTATGATAAATGTTTTTGGCAAAAATGCAAGCCACAATGGAACATACTATTAGTTGCTTTTTGAGAAGACGTTTATCAAATTGGCTAGCTAGTAACTGTTAGATACACAGACCAGCATTCATGTAGAGGAGACAGTTCGCTGTCGTTAGATTGTGTGGCAACGTGAGCCAACGCCAGCAGAAAGGAGGAGGAGACGGAAAGTTGTATTCCAAATCTATGTCCGAATCGGACAGTGCAAAGATGAACATTGATGCTGGGAGTTCGGATAACATAGTGTCCACGGAGATGGTGGATCAGTTGGGGCTGGGGAAGTTCAAGCAGGACGTCTGGTGACTTCGGTATGACGCTTCAAAGTTAAGATTGCCCAATTCGGAAACTCGTGTTTATCAATTTCTTATTTCATTTAGAACATCAATTTTACTTTTGTTATACCAACTATAATCGAAATTCGATGAGACTCAGTTCTTATTGCTGGTAAGGAGCTTTAAGCTCTTTCTCATTAAAAATAAATACAAAATTATTAAACGATCAAACATACAAGAATTTTTTGAAGCAGACCTAAAAACTAGTAGTCATTTCAGAGACATCCAATCATATACTTGTATGTGTTTATGCAATATACCAATCTTGTTTAAGTACAGATCTAAGCTTAGCCGCTTCATTTTCGGGTAATGTTATGCTTACTATCCTTCCATCATCTTTTGGAGTTGGCAGAACCAAAACGACTCCTTCATCGCCAATATTATCAATGACACAGTTAACATAAACAGGTTTTTGTCCTCTCACTTCCATCCCATAAAATGACGCTTCACTCAAATCCACAAAAGTCAAATTTGTGCCGTAAATTAGGAAATCAGGTAGCTCATCTTTTTTCCCCATTGCTTCCTCAATCTTCATTCTTTCGTCTTCTGAATTGTTCATGATTAGTCTCCCTAGTTTTAATGGTTCATATTTTTTTGCGGAAATGTCTGTCTTGACCACACTGATGGTTTGGCTTTTGTTCGTGATGATTCCTTTAGGACGGTTTTTCAAGTTATTTTTACATATAGTCACTACCTTTGGTCCCAACCCGTCTCTAACTTTTGCAAGACTTTGCCAAATCACAACACAAATACACTCAAAGAAAGGAATTTGTTTCTCTTCGCATATCTTAGCTTGCACCTGAATCAACACAAATACACTCAAAGAAAGGACTTGTTTGAAGTAGACCACAGGTCTCCAACCGGGCCAACCCGTTTTACTGAAAGTGGATCAGGGCTGGGGTATGGGCTTTGAATGTCCTGGGCTTGGGTTTGTTGTTGGGCCATAGTGAGTGGTTGGTCCGGGTAATGGCCTGCAAACACTTGGGACCAAAGGTCCATGAAGCCCACAGCTGAAAATGCATCTCCAAGTACATGGGACCAACTCATGCCAACTGATTTGCCACCACATTTAAAATCAGTTAACTGCACATCAAATGAACAAACATAAGTTTCGGAACCACAACTTAAAACTATAATATGGATCTATCCCAACTTGACGGGCACACCATAGATGAGTTAATATTTGAACATAAAGACAGTAGAATTTTGTGAGCAGGTCTCTTAACTCACAGATATATATATGGCGGTTAATATTAGTGACCAGGTCTCTAAGAATTATATATTGACCGGTTGGAACATTGATATAGCACTTTCATAGCCCCCCCTAATTCATACCAAAAGAACCTACCTACTGGTCTGAAAGACCGATTTTCAATTGAAAATACTTATCATGCATGACTCTATGTTTTGAATACCGTGTTAAATATATAAGATAATGTTTCTATCAGGTATACACACATGAAGAAAATCTAAGTACGTACGATTGTTTACACACTGAAATATTGTAGATATTATAGCTTTAAGAAAAAAATGAATATAACCTCTGTTGCAATGCATGGTCTAACGTATTTAACGTATATGTAACATATCTAAAAAGTTTACGGGGAAACGTAAGTGAAGTTAGCGAGCAAACCTGTATCATAACCAATGGAGAGAAGGCGGCCATATCTGGTCCTAAAACAGGGTTAGGAACAACAACCTTATGTCTCGAATCATCACTAGAACCAAGCCATTCATCAAGACTCAAACGACATTTAGCCTCGATGAGTCTCACCCCACTATATCATTACAATTGATAAAAGGTCGACCTTATTCTGTCCTCCTAATTCGTCCACATGGAACGCTGGCATGGCTTAACCAACTGTACATAGTTTCTTTAATGTTCGAAATGGTCAAACCATCAAATGTTGGAGTTTTGAAGTAGTAAACGACCCGAATGTAGTGAAGCTTCATGGCTAGGTCCAATGCAGCTAACTCCTGAGCCGTATTCGTGAACCCAGACATTAGCCCAGGTAGGGCTACCGAGACTTTTATATCGTAAATGGGGCTTTGCTCTTTTTCTGACATCATTTTTTCCTTTAATGCAATTTTGATGACTTGATATTTCAATTGATGGGGGATGGATGATGTATTTAACTATTTATATAGCAACAGTTTAGAGGGGTAAGGACAAAGGAGTCCAATTCTCTAATAATCCTAATTTGTAATGAGCAACATTGGGAGACTACAAGTAGAAACTTAGTGTGTTTACTATAGGGTTTAAGCTACAGGAAAGAACTTTATCCGATGTCTCGTTTTAGCAAGTAAACTTTAAAAAATGTAACAAACTTTTATAAAATGTTTTAGTCATACGCACATTTTAATGTGTTGTCATATTATAAAATCTGATAAGTGTTGTTATTTTAAACATAACAACATATCAAAATTTGTATATTACATTTACTCATATCTTTTTAAAGATAACTTACCTAAATGTGAAATTAAAAAAAAGTTTGTTGCTATTTTATAGTCTAAACACTTTAAAACACAATGTGTGATGTGGGAAAAGTCCTTTGTTCATCATAGGGTTTAAATCTTATAAATACAAACGAACTTTCACAAATTTCCGTTTTAGTAAACGAATTTTTTTGTTACACATTTATGTCAACCAAATTTTTGTTTTATAATAAAATTGTAAATATTACCATATAAACTGCCACATCAGCAATTAATATAAGTGAAATAACTTAAATACCATTTATATTTTTGTTTAAATAAAAAATCATCATCTTCAGGAACATCAATGAATTTTATAATTTTTTATATCAAAAAATTTTTAACATTCGCATTTTATGTAACTGCTTTTATAACGCTTTTTAAGAAAGCATTAGACTCTTGCTACTAGCGTTATGCTTATTAAATTACATATATACCCTCATAATTATTTAAACGGGTTTTATTTTAATGTGTATATGTCATTTTACATCATTTACATGTTATAATGAGTTACAGCTACATTGCCAAACGCTTTTATTAAGCAAACAACTACTGCCCACTACTACTATTAATTGCTACAACTTACTACTTATTGCTACTGCTGCGTTTCGCCAAACATGCCTGAAAGTTTATTGCAATATACTATTCTAGAAAGTTCGTTGTTATACTCTATGGCATTTAGCAGCGTTTTAAAAGATCAGAATCTTACACATGAATGGATCGAGATATTTAAATCCTACTATAATGTTATATAATTATTAGGTGTTATAACAATACTCAAATCTAGAAATTACACATCAAACACAAAATTACATGGGCTAGGAGAAAAGGCTAAGCAACTGGGCCGAAGTTTTGGCAGGAAACGGGCGCGAAAACGGCACCGTTTTGTTTGTGAATTGATCATATATATAATCTATATAAAACATAGTTAAATTCAGTTAAAAGTTTATTATATCAAACCAACCAAAATTTATGTAAACGTCCATAACAAGTAGCATTGTAACGTAGCTAAAACAAAGCGACCTTAACATCAATATATGAAAACATTGCAAATTTTCAATGAAACCTTGAAATTAGCATCGTGGCATATGAGGTGGTGGTGGTAGCATGCGTTCTTCAGTCCGATGGCCATCCTTAACTATGAACACTGTGTCCATCCCCCATGTAAGGTGACGTTCGAGATGACAGTGCATAAACCATACTCCTGTTGGGAAATGTATAAGAGAAGCATCAAAAGTTAAATACGTAAATTGTTAGCTTATAAATATGTACTTTTTATTTCTAAAAATATCTTACCCGGGTTATGAGCCTTGAACCTAATTGTGGCCCATCCATTTATCGGAACAAGAACAGTGTTCCGAAATGGAGGGTCTACAAGGTTATAGTTCAATGGGTCCTTTTTTTCATCAAAGTTACCAAATCCCCATCCAACAACGTAAAAGTTAAATCCATGTAAATGTATAGGATGATCCAGTGCTGAAACCAATCCGGTCCCTTGAAAAATCATTTCCACGGTCGAACTATACTCTAACATCCTGACTTCTGTGGTCCTTTTAGGTGTTTGTAGAAACAATGGTAAATCTATGCTTGTGAAGTTGAAATACAAAGGCGGTTCACTAGGAAATTGTGTGCCATACACACCATTGATGTAATTGTAATAAGCTTGAAGGATGTCAATACGCGGAGATTCAAAGCTAATATTGTTCATACTAGCAGCTAGTCTTGTACCATTTGGGCCTGCACATGAGTTGTTTTGACATGGGAATGTGTTTATGGAAACAGTGGAATATATTCGCGTATCATACTTGTTTAATGGGAATAAAATTGGGTCTAAGCTTCTAAGGCTACCAAGAAAGTCAAATGCCGTGGTGGTGTCATTGTAATAAGGTAGGGAAGGTAAAAGGGGGATGGTGTTGGTCGAAACAAAATCGCCATTGTATTGTACGATTCCTGTGGTGGTTGTGTTATCAAAAGAAACACCTACACCGGTGGAGTATGCTCTTGCTGCCATGTAGTAACGACCCCTAGGTGAAACGTGGTTGGCTTCTAACAAACAATCAAGGGTTTGGCCTGGGGAGATTACTACATAATCTTTTGTTAGTGGCTTGGTGTAGCTACCATCGGATGCCACAACGGTTAGTGAATGATTTGCAATTTTGAAAAAGAGTATTTCATTCATAGCTGCATTTACCATCCGCAAAAGGTATCTTTTTCCATATGTAACATTCAGCTTGAAGGTATCTGTAAAATTTTAACGAACATCAGAAAATATTTTTTTAGCTAAAGTTCGTGTTATAGGTATGTGAAATTGCTGAACTAACCTTGGCTTGAGCATGGATAAAAGTCACCAGGTTGACCATTGATGGTGTAAGCATCAGAGTCTCTAGGAGCACCACCAGTTGCAACAAATTCATTAAGAACTTGCATTACATCTTCTTTCCACCATTCACCTAAAAATAGTTTAACACGATAAATTTTAAAAAAATAATAATAATAAAGGTGAAGTCATAACAGGCAAGATTAAACATGTACTTTTTATGCTTGTTAGCATGGTTTTGACGACTAGACACACTCCTCTTGTGCGACTTTTGACTCATTCGACCCAAATGACCACTTTCGTTTTTAGCTAGTTTCTTTAATGTTACAATTAACATGCTGAAAACCAAAACCAAAATCTACTCAGTTTATATATAAATGTTACCAAATATTATAGGCACTTCTTCATGGGGCTTAGGGAAGGGGTAGCCTGTGCCTCGCTTGGGGTGCACGGCTATAGCACCATGCACCGTGGCTCTAGACCAGTCGCTATGAGCATGCCACCAGATTGTCCCAACTTCCATTGAAAATATGATCTTATAGTTGAATGAGTCACCCGGTTGAATAGGACATTGTGTTATGTATTCCGGACCATCTGACCATGGGTTCCTAGGCTGTTTTACTCCATGCCTGCCATTTTGAACTCTAATAAAATAAACTTCTAAGCAAAATGAGTGTTAATTAAGTATGTGATAAAAAGGAGTTAAGGTATACCAATGAATGGTGATGTTATATCTTCCCATGTTGTGAACTTTGACATAAACCGTTTCTTCTTTAAGGGCGTGCAAAGTTGGTCCTGGAAATTGGCCGTTTACAGTTAAAATTGTTTTCGTTTCACAGAGTCGAGTGTATGATGCTTCCTTAACCTACACAATCAGATTAGTAAGTTCAAATGAATTGTAACTTATTCATTCCATTTTCACCATGAAAACTAACTGTCAGCATCTAGTGCTTACGAAAAACTCAAGGTGTCGTGGCAGTGCTTCACAATAATCAAGTGTTGCTAATGACAATAAGAATAGTAACAAGATTTTGTTGCTAGAAGGCATTTTGAAAGGTAAGACGATTGAATGATTTTCCCAGACAAAACCATGTGAATTTATACACAACTTGTGTAAATGATGTGATATAAATTCGAGTTGAAAACATGTATACTTTGGGTAAATTATGTTTTGTGGTCAACCCTGTATCAAATATTATTATTAACCGTTCAAGTTTGCAAGTACTGTCTAAAGTTATAAGTGGAAGTTTACCAACATAAAAGATTAAAAGTGTCGATGCCATTTTTATATGTAATGGACTTAATTTGTAGTTACCCTTTTAAGAGCAAGAGGTGTCTTCACTTTCCATCCGCACCATTTCTACGTGAAGCTCGTTTTGGCGCTGCCAAACACGCGCCACCAAACCACCCAGCTCCGGCGCCAATGGAAATGCCAATATACCTCACGCCGCGCCATGTGTTGATTGTATTGAATTCTTTGAATTTTTTTGACCGTTTGATAATTCAAACGGATACTTTTCAACGTTTTTTTTTCTTTTTCTTTCTTTTTTTTTCACCCCACCTATATAGATACTACTCATATTTTACCAATTTTCACACAAAAAACTTAACTTTATGCTACAAAAAATAATGGCTTGTTCGCTTCTACATACTTTCATGAAATTAACGTGTGTTCAGAAACTAATTGTGAAGGATACCGTTCGTCAGTTCGTCAGCAAGCGTTAATCAACTTAGCTATGCTATTTGACAAGGCATGTGAAGCTAAAGATGATCTATGGCAAGCGTACGAGAAATGTAGTGACATTCCACAAGAAAACTGTGCTCAAATAGAGGCTTTTTAAAATGAAGAATCTTCGAAATATTACGAGATGCACAATGCTCTTCTCAAATAGAGGCTTTGTTTGGTATGTGATGTTGTAATCACATACCAAAACTATCTGACTAATATACAAGGCGGGTAATTATAATCAGAAGTTGACGCTATCAACTATCGTTTCTAACAAAATTTTGTGTATATAAAGAGTAGATCCGTATGAAGCGAAATTGACGGATCACTGTAATCATCGTTATCATATCTAATTATAACTTGTTTGTATTAATATGGCCAAATGATATATAAAAGTATCGTGCTAGCTTTTATAGAATTCACATGTCATGCAAATAAAGGATTACAAGAAATACGAAGTGCATAGTCTAGTGGTAATTCACCTAATATCCTCACAAGAGGTTCACAGTTTACAGCTCACTAGCTATAGATTTGGAAGTGGCGAGGGAAGGAGTTTGAAATGGTCATGGGATACCCGGTTATGCCACGTACATCTAAGTAAAAACTCGCTTTTCTAAGTAACCAGAGTCAAACATTCTCCGGGTTACTCTGAATAAAAAAAATCTCGTACGTATAGTAATTACTTTATATGATTTGTGCACGAAAGACACATGTTAAAACTCCTTTCCAATTATGTCAAGGACAGATTGGTAGATGATAATTAATGGAGTATTCATCAATTGCCTGCAATATTCATTCATATCAACTGATGTTTGTATATGTACTTCATCGATATATATTCATTTATTGCTTCTTACAAGATTTTTTTGTAAGGATTTCATAATCAAACACTCAAAGTCGTATTTGAGGGTGTGTGGGGCGTGCAATTGCACAGGGCCTTAAAATTTGAAAGGTTTCAAAAATTTATATCTATTTGTATATTTGGGGCCTAAAAATTTACTTTTGACAAAAAATGTTAATGATATATGATTTTATGTTATGTATATTTGTTAGAATTAAGGCTAGATTGTTAAAATACCACTTTTTCTATTTCATATGATATATATTTGACCGTCATATTCAGTTACGGCATAAGTTTTTGCACCGGGCCCCAAGAATCTTAGCTAAGGCATTGCAAACACTACTATTGATCTGGTCTACTTTAACTAACAACTTATCACAAAAAAATTAACAACCTCCGAGCTTTTATGAGAAGAAAGTACCTCTTTTAACAACTTGCTATTTGCATTAACCAACCATTTCATAATAAATTCAAAACAAACCAAACCACTTACTGTAGTTTTTTACTTAAGGCAACAAGTTCTTACTAAAGAGTAGGAGTGCATACCAAATAAGATTCAGCTAATTAATTTAATGTATAACAGAGTATTGCGCAACCACCCCATAATTTCAAACGTGTACCAAGAAAAACATATAAACCCTAATAATTAAAACAAAATTCATTAATTCTTCGTGTTACGATGGGAACAAATTAAAGCTTCTTCTAGCTATTCGTGTTCCTAGTCTTCCTAAGCTTAGGAATTACTTCAAGGCCATCGTCAACACACCATTTGGTCTTTTTGGAATTATAGGATCTATGTCCTTTTTCACACTCAAATGGCCTCAAAAGGAGCACATTTTCAGTGACATCAAGCTCTCATCTTTCAATCGGATTTCTAGTAGAAGTAATAAAGTCTCTTGTAATTGAATAGATTGGTTTGGTAATCCATTTAATACTCTATCTTCTTTATTGTAATTACTCGCTTAGCTTCTTAATATAATTGCCGTTCAAAAAAAACGACATGGTACAAAGCTAATGAAAAATATATCGGACAAGGGTTATATGCAGAAATATAACTAGTTATACTGGAATTTCAAGTTGCTATATATGGAACCTTAAGGGCAGCCTCATTTTCTTTATTTTTTATTTTCGACCAAGAATAAATTTTACTTTCTTTTTATTTAAAAAGTGGATAAATCATGAATACAGAAATAAAGCCGTACGAACAATCGACTAACAAACAATAAAATAACCATAACTTTTTTTTTTTTTTTTTTTTGTGTGTCAAATCATAATTAGTCAAAACATATCCAATTGTTCCCATTGCTGTATCATCCACACTCATCCAAGAGGGAAAATGCTAATAACATTCTAATTAAATGTAACCATGCGTGGACTTGAGAAGAAGAATGTCAATGCCATGTTTATTTAAACAAAGGTCCTAAGCTGTCCATTACAGCCGAAAAGATGATTGGAAAAGAAAATTAGGTGGCGACAATTATAGGGTGACTAGGATTTTTTTTATTTTTTTATTTTTTTAAGATAGCTGCCAAGGTTTTTTTAAGTGAGATAGAGAGATTTGACGGGATGGTACAAAAGAGGCAGCTCAACATGCATAGCCACCAAGGTATGAGGATCAGACTCAATCTGATACCATGTTAGAACATTAAAACCCCGTGGGGATAATTTTATTATAAACCATTATTTATAATGGTGAAAACCATATATGCCCTAAACCTACAAACCGGGCTTGTGCCTATTTATCCTCTAACAAATTTTCCATAGTATATGTTGCAGTTTTAAAGAAAATAAAAAGAACCTGATTTAGCCATTACGGCAGGAGTTGTGTTAGGTTCCATACTTGAAAATATAGCAACTGTCTCCTCATGCTTTTATAGCTTGCCTAATGGTTGTATACCACAGTTACTAAGAGTGAAAAAATATTACTAGGTGCTTTTTACTTCTTTTTACTTGGATTTAATTTACAAGCTTATAATCTTGTTAGATCACACAATGTTTGGATTGCTTATCAAATTCTAACTTTAACTAGGTTTGTCAAATAAAACGTCCCTAAAGTTGGTGAGGAGTAAACACAAGCACATGTAACATTCCTTTCATAAGGAACTCGTACAACTGATGCATCAATCTCAACTAGTTGGGTGTTTGTCCTCATTGAAGTATCAATATATAGAAAGTATTGTAATCTACTTACGACTAGATTTTTTGATTTATGAAAACATAATGTATTGTCAAAAACACCATTCTTTCGGTCGGTTTTTTTTAATGAAATGCAAACATATATAACCAGTAATTGATGAATGCAAGTACGACTGATGAATTAATGCACGACCTACCTATCAATGTACTCTTCATTTACTACTAACTGAAAACAAGATAACTAAACTTTCATCCTCAAAGCCTTTGAAGATTCGTGAATCTAAATCATTCCACAATTTATGACTGCGTTAGAACTTATTCATGTGTCCCTTAGCACACCAAGAGCTACCAATCAACGGGTTGTTTAGGTGTTTTTTGTCTACAAGGGGGCCAAATGCATTCAGTGTATGTCAAAGTGGTTGAATAGACCATTGGTTATCTGACCGGTTCTTCCATTTTGCTACCGGTGATATTTTTATTGCTAATCTTTACTGCAAATGCATCTATGGGTTCACCTTCGCAGCTATACTTGAACATTTCTGCAAACAACATTTTTAGTTTTTTACACAAAATTGAACTCCATAGGACCACAACAATAACTGATATTAAAATCTAGGCATCCAGCCCCTCTTCATCATTTTCGAATAGTACTTCCACAAAAAAAAAATAAAAAAATAAAAAAAATAAAAAAAATAAATTTGATTCACATCATTATATAGCAAGCATAAGCTTCTATAATCACACATCATACAGATCAAACAACAAACTTAAAGAGTCCAATTTGAAATGTCAATATATATATATATATATATATATATATATATATATATATATATATATATATATATATATATATATATATATATATATATATATATATATACATAATCCACCTATAACAACTGAACTGTTAAACAACCTAATCACGAATAGGTCAATCACTCAATCTGGTTTGTGTTAACATCTCATTATGGTCGAATCTGATAGTTAGAGATTTGTGATAATATTCAACCGATTGTATTCATGATAGATGCCAACAAAGGCATACATTATATAGGGGAGATTACAACTCTATTATGGGTAAATCCCATAAATCAAGTACTATACTAAGACTATACTAATTACATTTAATTGGGAGATATATTATACTAATTGATTTGGTATTATCTTTGTATACGTCTAACAGAATCAAAGTATTAGCTCTATTTTATATTAATGCAACTTCTCAAGTTGTATAATTTAAAGATATAGATTGTCGTTGTGACTTGTGATAATATTGTTTTCATAATCATAATTAACGCATAAAAAATATTTAGATATGGACAAACATGCGTTTGTAGATCAAGCCAATGTCCCATACTGAAAGGTTTCCCCTTTCGACCCCATGTACTTGAAGCTTTTATATGAATATGATATACAACCAAACATAATAATGACGACGTAGCCCTTACATGTTAAAGGGCACGACATTAGGTTCCTAGCTGGTCTTCCGAATTATGAAAAAGCTTTTGGCAGTAACGCAAGCCAGTTTCAACATTGGAATGTACTTCAACTGAGGCTTCAAAGTTCAAATAGCCCAATTTGGAAACTCATGTTTATACTTCGAACATCAATTTTACTTTTGTTTATACCAACTATAATCGAAATTCGATGAGACAGGTCTTATTTTTGGTAACGATCTTTAAGCTCTTTCTCACTAAAAAGACATATAGAAATCTTAGACAATCTAACATACAATAATTTTTTGAAGAAGACCTAAAAAGTAGTAGTCATTTCAGGGAAATCCAGTCATATCTGTCTTTATTTTTTTTTGGGTAAAAGGTCAACGACCCGGTAAATATATTACTCCAAAAAGCGTTTAAGTACAACGGATATGGGTGAATCCCATATCTCAGCCCGTTACATAGGCGAAAAGCTTACATAACAAGATACTTCCTATTTTCAAAACCATTACTTACATGATAGTAGTGACTCTGACAAAAGATAAACTACTTCCTACGACCTTGGAGATTAAAACCATAAATGTCATTAAGAGCATCCAATTCTCCTGGAAGATCATAAATTTGCTTCGAATAATCATCATAGTCATACTCATCTTCACGCTCATGACCACCACCAAAAAGATTTGCTGATTCGTCGAACGTGTTAAGAACCTCATCCTCATCACTATCAGAAACCACAACCTCACACACCTTAGAAAATGGGTTAGCCCTCTTAGTGACAGAGGTAGACGGAATAGGATGACCAGCATCATCCACAAGAGTAGCTTTCCCATCGATCAGTAGCTTTTCAAGCTTACTAATTTTCTCAACAATAGGAGTGTTGACATAAATAATGTGTGAAAACGTTATTCATATCTTTCGATATCTCTATATTTTGACGATCACAAAATGTAAAATCGTCAATCGTATAATTACTATGTAAACAAGTATTAAGCTAGTTTATATCACTATATCCAACTTAATTACTTAAGGTATGGATAAACAAGTGCTTAATACATCTCATGATCAAAGGGGTATTTAATTAACTAACACAAAGTTTATTTAATTATATAAACATATTATATATTTTTGAAAAACACTTTTGGTAATTAAGAAAAATGTTTTATTCATACTAAATATATGAATTCAAATTTTTAACCAAAATCAGTTAGTTTTTCACCAAATAAACTTTCCCCACTAAAAGACAAGGATTCTGGCCGTTACAGCTGGGCGGCCCCCTTAATTATAAGGGGCGGTCCCCTTAATTTTAAGGGGGCCGGCCTTGATTTAAGGGGACCGGCCACGCTCCTCTGTCAGAATCTTTTGCCTATAAATACCACCTTAAACCTGGATTTTTGCCTCACCTTTTGCACGAAATTTTCAGATCTATAACTCTCTAAACATCCTCTAAAACCCTTTGATCATTTGTATATTAATCCTTGTTTCAAGTGATTCAATCCCTCATCATCCATTCTCATCCAAAGTGCAAAAGAAGAACACTCTTTCTACAACCTAGTTCAAGAAATGTTGAAGAGTAGTTGTGCATAGTGTATATATATTCATTTGTGAATATTGTGTTGTGCTTGTGATTAATTGTGTAGAAGATATAGAAGTTGTGTAGATAATAGAAGTTGTGTAGATAATAGAAGTTGATAAGTAGTGAAGTAGGTTAGTTGTGAAGATAGGTGTGAAGTAGAAGATTGGTGTGTAAAAGATAGTTGTGAAGAAGATTGGTGTGTAGTATATTGGTGTGAAGAAGTTGTGTAGAAGTTGTGATCAAGTTGTGAAGTTGTGTGGTGTGTAAATTGGTGTGTAAGGTTTTCTCCGCCAAAAGGGAGTTTGTTGACATAGTGAAGAAAACTCTCGAGTAGGTGACTCGGGGAGTGGAGTAGGAACAAGGAAGGTGTCCTTGTAGCCGAACCACTATAAATCCTTGTGTTATGGTTTGATCTTTCTAACTCTTCTCATTACTTATTTATTTACCTTTACTATATTAGCTTTGTTAGTTAGTTACCATACAATTGTTCATATAGTGCAAGTATTGAGTTCACATAAACTAGAATCGAAGTTTTTAAAACAAACTTGTGTTTATAAATTTAAAAGGACGTAAAACTATTCAACCCCCCCTTCTAGTTTTCCACAATTGGTATCAGAGCCACGTCTAGCAAGATTTTTAAAATATATTGTATTTTAAAACTTGTAACGATCTATGGAATCTGAAAAATATTTAGAAGGGCAATCTATGCAAAGACCACCACTATTTGAAAGTGATGGATTTTTATATTGGAAAAATCGATTCGAAACTTATGTGAAATCAAAAGATCTAGATCTTTGGCATATTATTACCAATGGTGATTTTTTACCTATTCAAAATAACCCCGAAACTAAGAAAGATGAAATCGTACCTTTTGAAAAACAAAATGATGATTTAAAAAGAAAACTTGCTAAAAATAATGAAGCAAAAATGGTTATTTACAATGCGCTACCACGTAAAGAGTACGAAAGGATCTTTATGTGTGAAACCGCAAAAGAAATTTGGAACTCTTTGTTAATAACCCACCAAGGTAATAATCAAGTCAAAGATAACAAAATAGATCTACTTGTTCAACAATATGAGCAATTCACGATTCCGGAAGAAGAATCAATTGATAATGCTTTTGCTAGATTTAACACTATAATCACAAGTTTAAAAGCACTTGATGAGAATTTCTCTAGTAAGAATTTTGTTAGGAAGTTTCTTAGAGCTCTTCCACCAAAATGGCGAGCTAAAGTGACGGCTAATGAAGAATCGAAGAATTTGTCAACGCTACAACTTGATGAATTAATTGGTAATTTAAAAGTCTACGAAGCAATAATAAAGAAGGACTCCGAAATGGTTAAAGGGAAACGAGAGCAAAGCAAGTCAATCGCCTTGAAAGCTAGAAAGGAATCCAACAACGAAGATAGCTCATCTTCCGAAAGCGAAGACGAAGAATATGCCATGGCCGTAAGAGATTTCAAGAAATTCTTCAAAAGGCGAGGAAGATTCGTTAGACAACCACACGATGAAAGAAGAACACCTCAAAAGAATAATGATGACAAGTATATCAAGAATGAGAGAAAATGTTTCAAGTGTGGTGATCCGAATCACCTTATTGGAAAATGTCCAATGATGACAAGAGATCAAAATCAAAGAGCGTTTATTGGAGGTGCTTGGAGTGATAGCGATGAAGATGAGAAAGAAACAACAAAGGAAGAAAAATGTCTCATGGCTAAAACATCAAGTGAGGTACGTTCCGAAACCGAATATTTTAGTGATGAAAATTTATCATTAGATGAAAAAGACTTAGATAGTGAATACAATAGATTATGCAAACTAGGACAACAAGTTATGGCTAAAAACAAATCACTAAAATACATAAATAACAAATTAGAAAATGAAGTACTTGAACTAAAAATTAAAATACATCAACTTGAGAAAGGTAAAGAAACTTTTGAAGAATGTAAATCATGTCAAGAGCTTAGAAGTGAAAACAACAAACTTAAGGAAGAAATTTGTAAACTTGATAAATTTGAAAATAGTAGTAACTCACTTAGTAAAATTATAAGTATTCAAAGAATATCCGGAGATAAAACCGGTCTAGGTTTTAACTCAACCGAAGCCTCAACAAGTGAAATTAAAAATGTTAAATTTGAAAGCGAACTCAAGGAACTAAAACCTTCAGAATCTAATCCTGAGTATATACTCATAAATGATAAGAAAATACATCTAGCTAGTAATGAAGAAATAAAACCGTTTTATAAACCATCTTTAAAAACCGAAGTAGGATCGTCCAAAACCAAAACAAGATCTAAAACTCCACCACCTAGGAAACCGAATAATTCTTACCCTAGACGTAAAACACCTCAACCAAGAGTAAACCAAAGTAGACAAAACTTTAACAATAATCAACAAATGTGGAACTTCAATCCATGGGGAATGTTTCCACCATATATGCACCCAAGTCAAATACAAAACATGTTCGGGACAAACAACTTTGGTCAAATGAGACCATGGGGACCAACGTGAAAACTTTCGCCATTCATACATGGAAACCTTTGATGTCACCCCGTGTTCGGACTTTCCTTTGAAGATTTTGAAGTTTAACGCATTGAAGACGAAAGGTACACATTTCCTTTTATTTCCTTGTAAACAAATGCATGCTTAGTTTAGTATCTAGCTTTTATGTGATTTTGATTGGTTCATTATTCTCTCTAGTCTTTACTTCTATACATATATATACTTATTTACTTATACTATATCTAAATATATATATATATATATATATATATATATATATATACACTTAGCTATATCTAGGATCTTATAACCTAGAAAACTCATTTGTTGATTTTTTAGAACTAGAAATTGTTCGTTTACGAACCTTTTCTTTTCCCCATTTGCCTTATTGAACTTTAATGTTCAACAACACTCATGCTGATGAAGAGAGATGAGTCGAAAAATCTATGGATGAAACAAACTCCCGGCCTCCGTTGCATTCGTCTCCTTCCTTCATTCTCGTCTTATAAGCCCATACTATATATATATATATATATATATATATATATATATATATATATATATATATATATATATATATATATATAGAGTAAGGATCAAATGTGAAGATTAATTATAATAAGAAGAATAAGAAGAGATCTCAACCAATCATTTTAAATGGAGCTTTAGGGGTAATTTTGTCCTACTAGTTATAACCATCGGCAGTTTTCATTGTATCCTACAATCACGGTAAACTTGCATTTAACCTTTTTATAAAATTTATCATCCCTACATAATAATTTAAAGCCACCGAGCTTGAGAAATCATTTAAGAAGCAATCAGTTTTAGTATACATTTTTAATAGATGCGTCATATGAATTCAACATCATATAGATGCATGCGTCAAACATATAGATGCATGTGTTTTAATTATTACTTTAATGGAATGCATCTATTTTTTTGTAAAGCATCTTTGCTAGCAGGTTTTACGATCAGAATTGTAAATGCATCTAGCAAATTCTGTTGCATCTAATAAATTCAAGACACAATCTACACATCTAATTTATTAATTCAATGCATCTAAAAGATCTATGCATCTAAAAGATTATATTGGGCTATTATGCTTACGTTAACTCAAAATATATCTATGCATGTATTTGCAAAAAGATGCATGAATATTAGATGCAATTGCACCTATTTATTAATTTTACACGCATCACAAATTTGAAATTTGATCGGGTACAGGTCAATGAAAGAAGGAATAATTCTAATTATCTGCTGTTAAAATGGGACACGATAATTTGATTTTGCATTTGTATCCTTATGTGTCAAATAAAGGAGTCACAATTTTGCTTATTAATTACATTTTTGCCACCACAAGTTTCTAGCCATTGATCTTTAATTTAATGGTTGAGATTACTTCTTATTATTCTTATTTTAACTAATATTCTTATTAGATCCTTACTCTATATATATATATATATATATATATATATATATATATATATATATATATATATATATATATATATATATATATATATATATATATATACATACATATACTTATGAACCTTCCACAACGTTCTCGTGTACTTGACAACTTGATAAATTTCATCCGAAATGATTAAGAAAATTTAATTGGCAAATTGTCGATTAAAAGTGTCAAGTAATTCCTTTCGTGCGAATACCCTCCAACGTATTTTTGATTAAATGTAAATCTAATACATACATATGAATAATTTTTTGCTCTTTCCAGAAACCAAAATCACAAAAATCGAATTTTGGAGGGCGGCCCCCTTAATGTTTAAGGGGACCAGCAGCCAAATGTAGGGCGGCCCCCTTAATGTTTAAGGGGACCGGCCATCTGATAGTTCAAACCCGTTTTTCTCCTTTTTCCTTTTACCAAACACTCCACTTTTTCATACTTCCCTTCCCTTTCTTCTGCTGTGACGAAAACCAAAACCCAAAAACACCTCAAATCACTTCCAAATCACATATTTCGGGTTAATTCCCAAAGGGCAAATTCATCTAACACAATCACCATTACTTATTGTAAGTTTTTCATAACACATTTCATCTAATTTCATCTTATTTGATCATACTCATGATTATGCATGTTTTATAAAATTCGTCAAATTTCACAATTTCTTTCGAATTAAGCCTTAAAATTCCATAACCAAATGTTTCCCCTAGGATTTGGATGATTGATCAACACTAGAAACTAGTTATTATAAACTATCATGTCGAAAATTTTTGAAAAATTTCATACACTCCTTTTCAAAATTTTTAGTAAACTCATTGTTGAATAATGATTTGAAAACGTGTTAAAACTAATCGCATTATATTTTTGTAACTTGTAAAACTTGAAATTACATTTTTCGACTAAGAAAAATTATATTGGTTCACAATATAGGGGTGTTTGGATTATGTCCAAATGTTATCGAAACATAGTCATTATAATTTTTATAAAACTTTGTTATAATTATAAACCTAAAAATTGCTAATCGGACTCGTCAAGATATATAATTCATATATATATTGACATACTAGGGGTATAAGTCAATAGTTAAGGAAGCGTTTGGTTTATTACTAAAAATGACATTTTTAAGTAAAAATACAAACCATCTTTTTCAAAAACAAATCACATGCATAAGAAACTCGCAAGAAATAGCTAGTTTTACAATCTAATGTAAATCTAGTAAATTTCATGATATATTAAGATGTTTAAAGGGGCGTTTGGATTTGTCCATAACTACTCATTAAACGTCGTAAAGTATATCTAGAACGAGTTAAAAACAATATTAAGGAACATGGTAATCTACTTCTTAGGATTAGTAACGAAGTATGTTTACGTTCCAACATAAGCCTTAACAATAAACATATACTTTTATCTTTCTTTATATTTATTTTGGTCTTTTTGTATTGTTGATGTGTTTAGGTGAAAATGCCCAAAGCAACTACCGAAGATCTTTCTCACATTAAAAACTACATTCCTAAAGTTTCCCAACTCCCTACTACATCTCCTTCTATTGGACTTATATATCGTCAAATTGAAGATAGAAATGTTCATGAAGGACGTGTGGTAGATCTTGCTTTTGCTCAATCCGACTACATAAATCGCGTGTTTACAAGCATCAACTTCAATTGTCTTTATGAAATAAATGAACCTATCATTCCTCGCTTCATAATGGATTTCTATAGCCAAGTCACCGTCCAAGCCAATGATCTTGGTTTCATCACCATCTCTTTCATGATTCAAAATGAATTTATCACCCTCACTCTCGAACAATTTGGTCATATCCTTCAAATTCCTTTTAGAGGTCAAGCCGTTTTCACAAACGAGTGGGACCTCGAATCTCTTAATCGCTATCGACCAACCTTCGGTCCCTACTTCGACGATATTCCTCATCCCGACGAAATTCGTCAAATCCTTGGTGTGGAACGTGCCACCACAAGCCGAAAAATTAAATCCAAAAACGTTCAAATCTCTCCATACCAACTTCTCCTCAAAGAATTAAGCCCCCACATGAAGCGTTGGGAAGAACTCATTCGTGAGAATGCGTTTGGTACCGGAGGTCACCGGGACCATCTCCCGGCGTGCCTTGCTCACATGTTGTATTGTATAGCTGTCGAAAAGCCGTACAATTTGGCCTACTTCTTCATCAAACGGATTGAGTGTGCTAGAAAAACTCCCAAAGCCAATCTTCCATATGGAATGTTCCTCACTCGTCTCTATCGTCATGTTATCGAGTACTACCCCGATCTTGACAATAGTATCTATGAGTCCATCTATCCCACTCTACGTCCTCTCGCTCTAAAACAAGCTCGACGAACTCGAAGTGACAAGGGTAAACCTCGTCGTCAAAGCTTTCATGGATCATCTTCAAGGCAAGACGATGACGATGAGGAGGAAAACATCCATGATGCTAGTACCCCTTCGTTTTCTGAGTTCGTTGACAATTTAGAGGATCTTGACTATCCCGAGTATTCTACCCCATCTCCTAGTGATCAAAACGAAGAAGTGCTTCATGAACGAACTACCGAGATGCTTAGAAGACAAAAGAGCTTGCACGAAGAAGTTAGAGGTGGCTTCAAATCTATTGGAAAGACTTTGAAGGGTATCTTCGGGAAGAAAAAGAAATGATTTGCTTGGACTATATTTGTTAAACAATATTTAATTTTTATCTCTTGTATGCTATTTGTCCGAAGTATGATCGGAAGTACTTGTTATTTGGATATTTGTTTAGGATGCTAACTTGATTGCTTTTAATATATGCTTTTTAATGCATGCTTCTCTTAATCTATATATATATATGTTTGCATGATTAGTTAATGTTTATATAAATATATGACATGTATGCTTTCTAATAGACCAAAACAAATGTGAAATGTCCAAATAGAGCTTGCTGCAAATACAAAACAGAACATAACATTTTTCCAGAAAATTTTTGAAAATTTTGGTTTCTGGGTCGTCAGATGGGCGGCCCCCTTAAATCATAAAGGGCGGCCCCCTTAAAATTAAGGGGACCGGCCTCCATTTAAGGGGACCGGCCATCTGGAACAGTTTTTACACTGTTTTCTTTTGCATCTTGTGATCCCTTTTGCTAGTCCCAGCTATCATTTCCCTTAAAAACTAAACTGATTTTGGAATATAACATTACAATTTCAAATTAATTCCACTTCTAAACATGTTTTCCCACTATATAATCTCCATGCATGTTTAATTCACATTCCATCATCCTCAAACATTCATGAAACATCATCATGTCATCACCAAGAACCACCTATTCAAACAATGCCAAGAAACAAAAACTTGTCATCATTCCACCCAAACAACTCTTCATTGATCTTACAAATGAAGACAACACCACTCCATCTCCACCACCTCAATGTTCATCTCCTAGTGCACCAAATGCACCCTCCAAAACACCTTCAACAAATGGAAACTCCACTTCATCCATAAATGACTACATCAACACCCACTTATCTCCTCCAACAATTGATCAACCATCACAACCTACCAATGAAAACACAACTCTTGCACTCACTCTCTCATTATCACCATTAACACCTCTTGATGCACATTTCTCATCATCTCCTATCAATCCACCAACCTATAACCCCGTCCCATGGAGCTTACTTGAAGCTCATGGAGACACTTGTCTTTGCTGCATTCACAACCGAACAATTGTGTTCGGATTAAGAGATGAGATCCAATACATGTTTTCTCATATTGAAAACTTGTTGCATCAACCACCAACAACAAACACAACACCTCCACCACCATCAACAAACACACCTCCACCATCACCATCTCCATGTTCACCATCCATCCCTCCCAATTAAACATGCTTGGTGTTTCACAAATAAAATTGTGTTAAACCTTTTTGGATGGCAAGCTCTAGAGAGGACTCTCATGTTTGAGACTTGGTCTTTTATTTTAGTGATGATTCTAAGCCTTTAAGGCTTTTGTTAGTTGCATTACTTGTTATGGTTGTTAATGTAATGCTTGATGTATCTTTCTCATATTATTAATGTTATGGTTATGTTTAGTCTCTACTCTTGCATGCTATATACATATATATGTTGCTTGCCACTAAATATTTTTGCAAGATATCCATATCTCGATTCTTTTTGGCCTCAAAACGAGGGGGAGTATACTTCGAGGGGGAGTTTACATTAACATGGGATAACATTTTTTATGCTAACAAAAAGAGGGAGAAGTGATATAAACTCACAATAATACTTGAATATATACTAATTTTCGATTAATGAGTTTAAATTTTGTAATCATCAAAAAGGGGGAGATTGTTGACATAAATAATGTGTGAAAACGTTATTCATATCTTTCGATATCTCTATATTTTGACGACACAAAATGTAAAATCGTCAATCGTATAATTACTACGTAAACAAGTATTAAGCTAGTTTATATCACTATATCCAACTTAATTACTTAAGGTATGGATAAACAAGTGCTTAATACATCTCATGATCAAAGGGGTATTTAATTAACTAACACAAAGTTTATTTAATTATATAAACATATTATATATTTTTGAAAAACACTTTTGGTAATTAAGAAAAATGTTTTATTCATACTAAATATATGAATTCAAATTTTTAACCAAAATCAGTTAGTTTTTCACCAAATAAACTTTCTCCACTAAAAGACAAGGATTCTGGCCGTTACAGCTGGGCGGCCCCCTTAATTATATGGGGCGGTCCCCTTAATTTTAAGGGGGCCGGCCTTGATTTAAGGGGACCGGCCACGCTCCTCTGTCAGAATCTTTTGCCTATAAATACCACCTTAAACCTGGATTTTGGCCTCACCTTTTGCACGAAATTTTCAGATCTATAACTCTCTAAACATCCTATAAAACCCTTTGATCATTTGTATATTAATCCTTGTTTCAAGTGATTCAATCCCTCATCATCCATTCTCATCCAAAGTGCAAAAGAAGAACACTCTTTCTACAACCTAGTTCAAGAAGTGTTGAAGAGTAGTTGTGCATAGTGTATATATATTCATTTGTGAATATTGTGTTGTGCTTGTGATTAATTGTGTAGAAGATATAGAAGTTGTGTAGATAATAGAAGTTGTGTAGATAATAGAAGTTGATAAGTAGTGAAGTAGGTTAGTTGTGAAGATAGGTGTGAAGTAGAAGATTGGTGTGTAGAAGATAGTTGTGAAGAAGATTGGTGTGTAGTATATTGGTGTGAAGAAGTTGTGTAGAAGTTGTGATCAAGTTGTGAAGTTGTGTGGTGTGTAAATTGGTGTGTAAGGTTTTCTCCGCCAAAAGGGAGTTTGTTGACATAGTGAAGAAAACTCTCGAGTAGGTGACTCGGGGAGTGGAGTAGGAACAAGGAAGGTGTCCTTGTAGCCGAACCACTATAAATCCTTGTGTTGTGGTTTGATCTTTCTAACTCTTCTCATTACTTATTTATTTACCTTTACTATATTAGCTTTGTTAGTTAGTTACCATACAATTGTTCATATAGTGCAAGTATTGAGTTCACATAAACTAGAATCGAAGTTTTTAAAACAAACTTGTGTTTATAAATTTAAAAGGACGTAAAACTATTCAACCCCCCCTTCTAGTTTTCCACGAGGAGTAGAACCAACTTCCATTGTTCCCATAGAATCACTCACAAGCGTTTCTTGCATATCACTCACAAGAGGGACTTGTGATGTAGTACCAGTCTTAACCGACTCATCCTTATTAACTTCCATTGTACTGCCAGCATCTACATCCTTGTTAGTAACAACCACAGGAATACCAAAACCATCTGTATCATCCATGTTAAGAGCATCAAACTGATTAGAAGTAGTGATCTTGGTTCCACTCGTACTAGCCACATCAGAAGCCTTCTTCTTACTGACATTAGCTTTCTTTGGTTCAGGAAGAGTCTTTTTGGGCTGATATTCAAAACGCTTACCCACCACAGGTTTGGTAAAACCTCCTCGACCCGGATTCGAACCAACTTGCTTTCCCTTCTTCTTATTGTTAACAGGCTGGAACCCATCACTTGCGTTCATAGTAGGTTGAGCATTCGGTATGACAACCTTAGGGCACTCAACCAAAGTATGTCCAAATACCTTACATTTATCATAGCGGGGCGGTTTCCACTCATATTCTACCCGGATCTTTTCAATAGTCGAACCCGTACCATCAAGTAGAGGAATCTCAACAGTGAGACAGTCCTTTAGTACCTCATCCGACTTTACTTCAATCATACACCTAGCAAAGCTACTCTGGCCCCAAGATTCCTTGCACATTTGACTAGTAAAGGCATCTAACCTTTTGGGCGTCCCAATCACTGTAGCAAGAAGGCTTAGCCCGTCATCAGAGAACATAGCTAAAGGAACATCATGGAATTTAACCCACACCGGAATGTGAGTCAAATCCTCTTAAAGCAAGTTGGTGTTCAATGTCCATGGTTTAAGGATAATAGGGACATTACGAATCAGCCAAGGACCATTATCAAGGACATCATCGACACCTTTCTTCGAAGTAAACTTGAAGAAAAAGAAACCCTTAGCATTCATCATAACCTTTTGTAAACCATACTTAGCCCACGCATTGCGAACATAATAATCAACAACAGGAAAAGCAAGGTGTTGGCCAAGGAAGTATCCGTAGAGAGTATTCTCAAACCTCATGTTAACCTCATGCACTACATTCATAGGGACTGACAGATCAACATCAGCCTTCTTCTTGCTAGATTCCAACCTACGAAAGTTAGAAACATGTTTCAGAGGTTCATTAGAAGTAGCACCTGCATAAGAAACCAACTTCACTCCCGTCCCATTAGTAGTATCAACCTTGTGAGCATTAGGACCAGAAGTAACACTCTTATTCATATTCACATTTATCCCAAGCGAAGGAGTAGTACTAGTAATATTAACTTCATTAGCTCCAATCTCACTTTGAATTTTATTCATGGCATCATCAAAATTCTGATGCGCATTATCAATCAAGTGTTTCACAGAATCAGCACTTGTAACCCGCTCCAAGTCCTCACCAAGTGATGTATCTTTCGTAAGTGGAATCGGCTCCACTTTCTGAGTACCATTCATAGAACAATCAGTAGCATCATCCACATTCAAACTAATACTACTAGGGTTCATCATTGAGGGTGTACTCAACTCACCAAAACTAGTAGTGGCCTTTTGAATATTACCAAGTGAAACCGGCTCCACCAGGTCTTGTTTGCTCCCAACCAAGTCATTATCAATCATACCAGATTCAAGACTAGGGTTCTCCAACACCCTAGCATCTTGTCGAACTTGAGGAGTACCCATAGTAGCAATAGGTATAGTAGACACATTCTTTTTGCTAAGAAAACCTTTATTCATCTCTCCCGTAAACCCTCCCACACCAAACCAAACAATCGATCAACCAGGGACAAACCCTAACTATAACAGTTAGGGTTTACACACAATCACACCACACGTTAACCACCAACCATATTCGATTCGACCACCAAATAAATCGATCAAAGATAAATACGGACAGAATCGATAAGCGAATACTAATGAAAGCGTGATAAACAGTCGCTGTTACCTTAGATCCAGAACCACGATTGAAGAAGAAGAAAAAAAAAACCCTAAGAGATCAATCACTCAGAGATCAAGAATCAAATGCAAGATCGTTTGGAGATCAAGAATTAATTGCAGGATCGTTTGAGAGAAGTCGATGTAGGGATGTTGGGTTTTTTTTTTTTTTTTTTTTTTTTCAATCGCCAGAGAGAGTCGTGAAGTTAGGGTTTTTTTTTAACCCGTGATTTGTCCTTATATCATATTTGTCTTTATGCAATACACCAGTCTTGTTTAAGCACAGATCTAAGCTTAGCCACTTCATTTTTGGGCAATGTTATGTTTACCATCCTACCATCATCTTTTGGCATCGGAAAAACCAAAACAACACCTTCATTGCCAATATTATCAATGATGCAATTTACATAAACAGGCTTCTGTCCTGTCACTTCCATCCCATAAAATGAGGTTTCACTCATATCCACAAAAGTCAAATTATGCCGTAAATGAGAAAATCAGGTAGCTCCTCATATTTTCCCATAGCTTCCTCAATCTTCATTCTTTCGTCCTCTGAATTGTTCATGATTAGTCTCCCTAGTTTTGATGGTTCAGATTTTATAGCGGATATGTCTGTCTTGACCACACTGATGTTTTGGCTTTTGTTCGTGATGATTCCTTTAGGACGGTTTTTCAAGTTACTTTTACATATAGTCACGACTCACGACCTTTGGTCCCGACCTATCTTTATCTTTTGCAAGAGTTTGCCAGATTACAACACAAATACACTCAAAGACGGGAATATTTTTCTCTTGGCATATCTTAGCTTGCAACTGAATCAACTTGGAAGTCGAAATATGAAGAGTAAAGGTTTCCATTTTAGACTTGTTTGAAGTAGACCAAAGTCCAAAGGTCTCCAACCGGGGCAAACCCGTTTTACAGAAAGAGGGTCTGGGCTTTGAATGTCATGGGCTTGGGTTTGTTGTTGGGCCATAGTGAGTGGTTGGGCTGGGTAATGGCCAGTGGCGGATCTAGGAATTTTTAGAAGGGTATGCACTATTTGATAGGATGTTCGGTAATTAAGTTAAGCTTACAAATTTAGGTTTTTGGGTCGGGTTTTCGGGTCGGGTTTTTTGGTTTTCATGTTTTGCGGTTCGATTTTTCTGTTGATTGGTATAAAGAAAAATGCAAATGAACTATCGTTTCTCTATCATTTAATAACGATTTGCATTTTTATATTTTATTAGCACTCGTTACATAGTACAGATACTATGGTCTTTGTCACTTTCATCGTCAATTCTTTAGAATATAAAAGCTCAAAGGTTTCTTAGTTTATAGTGTAAATTTTTAAACAACAAATAAACAATTGTGCAACTCATATCAGACTAGAAATTTTCGTAGACTAAATATCTACACGGTAGACGTACACCACCAATAGACAATAGCTAAGAAATATAAAAATGATAAACTTAAATTAGAAATATGATATTTAATAATGCATTAAATTTGTATGGTGGATATTTACATTGGAATCTGAACTTATTAACCCATTCACTCATCTCTTTGTTGTTTAATGCTTTCTTCTTCCTTTAACACTATACAACAAACTTCTTCATCTTCTCATCTTATTAGGTCGGGTGACAAAACTTCTTTTTCTTATCTATTAAATAATTTAAAGAATTGAAATGTGACAAATAGGTTAGGGTGTGCATCTCATATTTGCTGGGTATGCACTCTTCCTATTTCGAATCAAGAAAAACCTTCAAACTCATTTTTTTACACTACATGGAGAAATCACAGGGTATGCAAGTGCATACCTTGTTATGGCTGTAGATCCCGCCCCTGGTAATGGCCTGCAAACACTTGGGACCAAAGGTTCATGAAGCCCACAGCTGAAAATGTATCTCCAAGCACATGGGACCAACTCATGCCAACTGATTTGCCACCACATTTAAAATCAGTTAACTGCACATCTAAAGAGCAAACATAATTTTTGGAACCACGACTTATAACAATAATATGGATCTATTCCAACTTGACGGGCATACACATACCACCTTGATGGGCTAATATTCGAATATAAAGACAGTAGAATTTTGTGAGTAGGTCTCTTAACTCACAGATATATCTGGTTAATATTAGTGACCATGTCATTAAGAATTATATATAGACCGGTTGGTGCATTGCTATAGCACTTGCATCTATGGGTTGTTTAGGTGTTTTCTGTCTGCTACAAGGGGGCCAAATGCATTCAGTGGAAGATATGTCAAAGTAGTTGAATAGATCATTGAACGTTTTCTGACCGGTTCTTCCATTTTGCCACCTTTGATATTTTTATTGCTAATCTTTACCGCATATGCATCTTTGGGTTCGCCTTCGCAGCTATACTTGAATAATTGTGCAAACAACATTTTTAGTTTTTTTGCAAAAGAACTTGTTCTAGTCCTACTAAAGATGCAACTACAAACAATTTAACAGCATAGGATCATAACTATAACTGATAGTGAAAGATTAAAATCTAGGCATCTAGCCCCGTTTCCACAAAGAAGTAAAGAAATAAATAACAAGCATAAGCTTTTAATGACACATCATACAGATCAAACCAACAAACTTAAGAGTCTAATTCGACATGTCAGTATAATCTACTTATAACAACTGAATTGCTAAACAATCTACTAACGAATGGGTGAATTTGGTTCGTGCTAACATCTCAATCTGGCCAAAACAAAGTATTAGCTATAAGGGAAACGGAACACACACGTTAAAAGCTGGTCTATTTATTCAGTCAAAATGTTCAAAACCAGTAATTAGATTCTTTAGAGAATCAAAATATGATGGGTTATGATCTTTCCAACCTTGTATAATATGAATATATTATAGTACCACCACCACCATGATTTTTATCTCTTTAATACATACGTTGAGATGAAATGATTGAACCCCTTGAAAGTACTTTAAGCTTTTATATGAACACGCGCGATATACAACCAAATGTAATGAAGATGACATAACCCATATATCACAACATTAAGTTCCTAGGTAGTCCTGCAAATTTATGATAAAGGTTTTTGGCAATAATGCAAGCCACATTGGAACATACTATTAGTTGCTTTTTGAGAAGATGTTTATCAAATTGGCTAGTAACTGTTACATACAAATCTATGTCCGAATTGGACAGTGCAAAGATAATCATTGATGCTGGGAGTTCAGATAATATAGCGTCCACGGAGATGGTGGATCAGTTGGGGCTGGGGAAGTTCAAGCAGGACGTCTGGTGACTTCGGCATGACGCTTCAAAGTTCAGATAGCCCAATTCGGAACTCATGTTTATCAATTTCTTATTTCATTTAGAACATCAATTTTACGTTTGTTTATACCAACTATAATCGAAATTCGATGAGACTCAGTTCTTATTGTTGGTAAGGAGCTTTAAGCTCTTTCTCATTAAAAATAAATACAAAATTATTAGACGATCAAACATACAAGAATTTTTGAAGCAGACCTAAAAACTAGTAGTCATTTCAGGGATATCCAATCATATACTCGTATGTGTTTATGCAATACACCAATCTTGTTTAAGTACATATCTAAGCTTAGCCGCTTCATTTTCAGGTAATGTTATGCTTACTATCCTTCCATCATCTTTTGGAGTTGGAAGAACCAAAACGACTCCTTCATCGCCAATATTATCAATGACACAGTTTACATAAACAGGTTTTTGTCCTCTCACTTCCATCCCATAAAATGATGCTTCACTCATATCCACAAAAGTCAAATTTGCGCCGTAAATTAGGAAATCAGGTAGCTCGTCTTTTTTCCCCATTGCTTCCTCAATCTTCATTCTTTCGTCTTCTGAATTGTTCATGATTAGTCTCCCTAGTTTTAATGGTTCATATTTTATTGCGGAAATGTCTGTCTTGACCACACTGATGGTTTGGCTTTTGTTCGTGATGATCCCTTTAGGGCGGGTTTTCAAGTTACTTTTACATATAGTCACGACTTTTGGTCCCAACCCGTCTCTAACTTTTGCAAGACTTTGCCAAATCACAACACAAATACACTCAAAGAAAGGAATTTGTTTCTCTTCACATATCTTAGCTTGCACCTTAATCAACTCAGAAGTCAAAATATGAAAGGAAACAGTTTCAATTTTGGACTTGTTTGAAGTAGACCACAGGTCTCCAACCGGGCCAACCCGTTTTACTGAAAGTGGATCAGGGCTTGGGAATGGGCTTTGAATGTCCTGGGCTTGGGTTTGTTGTTGGGCCATAGTGAGTGGTTGGGCCGGGTAATGGCCTGCAAACACTTGGGACCAAAGGTCCATGAAGCCCACAGCTGAAAATGCATCTCCAAGTACATGGGACCAACTCATGCCAACTGATTTGCCACCACATTTAAAATCAGTTAACTGCACATCAAATGAACAAACATAAGTTTCAGAACCACGACTTAAAACTGTAATATGGATCTATCCCAACTTGACGGGCATACACATATCACCTTGATGGGCTAATATTTGAACATAAAGACAGTAGAATTTTGTGAGCAGGTCTCTAAACTCACAGATATATGGCGGTTAATATCAGAGACCAGGTCTCTAAGAATTATATATTGACCGGTTGGAACATTGATATATATATCACTTTCATAGCCCCCCTAATCCATACAAAAAGAACCTACCTACTGGTCTGAAAGACCGATTTTCTAGTAGTGTTGTGGCATGAAAATACTTATCATGCATGAATCTCTTATTTGAATACCGCGTAAAATATATAAGATAATGTTTCTATCAGCTATACACACATGAAGAAAATCTAAGTACGATTTGTATACACACTGAAATATTGTAGATATTATAGCTTTAAGAAAAAAATGAATATAACCTCTGTTCCATTGCATGGTCTAACGTATATGTAACATATCTAAAAAGTTTACGGGAAACGTAAGTGAAGGAGTTAGCGAGAAAACCTGTATCATAACCAATGGAGAGAAGGCCATATCTGGTCCTAAAACAGGGTTAGGAACAACAAGCTTATGTCTCGAATCATCACTAGAACCAAGCCATTCATCAAGACTCAAACGACATTTAGCCTCGACGAGTCTCACCCCACTATCATTACATTTGATAAAAGGTCGACCTGATTTTGTCCTCCTAATTCGTCCACACGGAACGTTGGCATGGCTTAACCAACTGTACATAGTTTCTTTAATGTTCGAAATGGTCAAACCATCAAATGTTGGAGTTTTGAAGTAGTAAACAACCCGAATGTAGTGAAGCTTCATGGCTAGGTCCAATGCAGCTAACTCCTGAGCCGTATTCATGCACCCAGACATTAGCCCGGGTAGGGCTACCGAGACTTTGATATCGTAAATGAGGCTTTGCTCTTTTTCTGACATCATTGGAATTTTGATGACTTGATATTTCAATTGATGGGGGGATGGATGGTGTATTTACCTATTTATATAGCAACAGTTTGTGGGGTGAGGACTAAGAAATCCAATTCTCAAATAACCCAAATTCGTAATGAACAACATTGGGAGACAAACAAGTAGAAACTTTAAAATATATGACTAAATGTAATAAACTTTCATAAAATGTTTTAGTTATACACGCATTTTAATATGTTGTCATATCAAAAAATCTGACACGTGTTGTTATTTTTAACATAATAACATATCAAAATGTGTATATTACATTTACTCATCTTTTTTTAAGAATACCTTACCAAAACGAAAAATTAAAAAAGTTTGTTGCTATTTTATAGTCTAAACACTTTAAATACAACGTGTGATTTGGGAAAAGTCCTTTGTTCATTATAGGGTTTAAATCTATAAAATACAAGCGAACTTTCACAAATTTCCGTTTTAGTGAACGAATTTTTTTATTACACATTTATGTCAACCAAACTTCTTGTTTTATGATAAAATTGCAAATATTACCCCAATAACAGCCACGTCATCGATTAATATAAGTGAAATAACTAAATACCCTGTCCTTCTTCCTGCTATGATTTTCCACTTAAATTTTATATTTTTGTTTACAAAAAATCATCATCTTCAAAAATATCAATGAATTTTATAAATATCAAATTTTTTTTAATATTTGCATTTTGTGTAACTGCTCTTCTAACGCATTCTGAGAAAGCATTAGATTCTTGCTGCTAGCGTAATGCTTATTAAATTACATATATACCCTCATAATTATTTAAACATATTTTATTTTAATGTGTATATGTCATTTTACATGTTATAATAAGTTACAGCTACATTACCAAACGTTTTTATTAAGCAAACAACTACTACTACTAATTGCTACAACTTAGTCTTACTGCTATTGCTTATGCTAACTACTACGTTTCGCAAAACATATCCGAAAGTTTATTGCAATACACTATTCTAGAAAGTTGTTATACTCTCTATGGCACTTAACGGGGTTTTAACGATCAGAATCATACACAAGAACGAGATCATAAAATCGGATTGATATATTTAAATCCTACTATAATGTTATATACTACTTATTTGGTGTTATAACAATACTCAAATCTAGAAATTATTACACATCAAACACAAAATTATATAATATTCCATGAAAATGTTGGCATAAGATTATAGAATGTTTAAGAGAAGGGTTTTGCTAAACAATGCCCAGTGGGCAATGTTTAATGTGAATATAAAAGGAAATTTAGACATTATTAAATCAAAAATCGCATATATTTAAGTTAATTTTTATGTTCTTTTATTGTGTATTAAATGCATAATTACTTTAAACAAGGAAAGAACAGATTATTTAATGTAGCTTAAACATTGCCTAGTGGGCAGTGTTTAGCAAAACCCTTAAGGGAATTAACCTTTTGTTTTTTAAATTATAGAGTTAATTTCATAAATGGTCCCTGTGGTCTGTCGGATTTAACAGATATAGTCATTTTACTTTTTTTTAAACGGATCCTCTCCCTGTCGTTGCGACCCATAATGGGTTTGGTCCCTTGACCAATAATTCCGTTAGTTTGACCGTCAAACTTAAAGAAATGACGCAAATACCCTTAAAAGTAAGGTCCCTTTGGTTTGTGGGGTATAATGAGTTTAGTCCATAATTTTTTTTTATTACGTTTTCATTCGTTTTCTTATATTTTTATCCGTTTTTGTTCATTTTTTTTATGTTTTCGTCCATTTTTCTTACGATTTTTGTACGTTTTTGTCAATTTTCGTTCATTTTTATACGTTTTCATCCGTATTTATATGTTTTCGTTCATTTTCAAAGTTTTTATTTGTTTTCATTCGTTCTTATACGTTTTCATACGTTTTTATATATTTTCATTCGTTTTTATATGTTTTCATACGTCTTTATACGTTTTCGTCCGTTTTTTATACGTTTTCATCTGTTATATAACATTTTTATACCTTTTAATACGTTTTTATTCGTTTTTATATGTTTTCGTCCGTTTTCTTACGTTCTCGACCGTTTTGTAGTCTGTATTTTTACGTTTTTTACCGTTTTTTACGTTTCGCACTATTTTTTTAAGTTTTCGTCTGTTTTTTAAGTTTTCGTTCATTTTTTATATTTTCGTCAGTTTTTTTACGTTTTACTTCATTTTTTACATTTTCATCCGTTTTTTTTTACGTTTTTACACGTTTTCGTCCGTTTTTATACGTTTTCATCCGTTTGTAGATAAAAAGTTGTGATTAGATAAGTATATTAAAAAGAAAACTTGACAATTGATTTAAAAAAATGGTTCTGTAATGATTTTAAATCACGGCTTTGACCTATTTCTGGTCCGAATTATAAAAAGTGTAAAACATGAAAGTTGTCCGGAACGATGTTTTACATTTAGGCTCGCGAGATTTTAACCTAAAAATAAAAATCATGGATAAAAACGTAAGGAAAACGGACAAAAACGTATAAACGGACGATAACGTATAAAAATGGATGAAACGTATAAAATGTAAGAAAACGGACGAACACGTATAAAAACGGATGAAAACGTATAAAAACAGATAAAAAAAAGTATAAAAACGTAAGAAAATGGACGAAAGCGTATAAAAACGGATGAAAACGTATAAAAACGTAAGAAAAACGGATGAAAACATATAAATACAGACGAAAACGTATAAAATAGTTAAAATGTAAGAAAAGCGGATGAAAACGTATAAAAATAGACGAAAACGTATAAAAACGTAGAAAAACGGACGAAAAAAACGTATAAAAACGGACAAAAACGTATGAAACGAACCAAAATGTAATAAAAAAAAATTAGGGACTAAATTTGTTATACATCACAAACAACAGGGATCTTACTTTTAAGGGTATTTATGTCATTTTCTCTTAGTTTAACGATCAAACAAACGGAAAATTTGGTCAAGGGACCAAACCCGCTATGAGTCGCAACCACAGGGAGACGATCTGTTAAAAAAAGTAGGGGCAATTACATTGATATCCTTACTAAAGTTCAATATTACATCAATGTCCTTCTCACTTTTGTAATTACGTTAATATCCTTCCTAAACTTTTGTAATTACATCAATATCCTTTCAAAAAATTTATAATTCCATCAATATCCATCTCAAACTTTTGTAATTTACATCAATATCCTTCGTAAACTTCTAAATTCTCATAATATCCAAAAATCAACATGTTCTTTCATCACTCGAGGTCAAAAAATATATATGAACAAATAAATTTATATGAACAATATGTTTTCATATGTATATCCAAACTAAGTCAAAATGTTCTTTCATCACTCGAGGCCAAAAAACTAAGTCATAGGTTCCTTTGAGATGGATACTGATGTAATTATAAAAGTTTGGGAAGGACATTTATGTAATTACAAAACTAAAAAGGATATTTATGTAATAACAAACTTCGTGAAGGATATACATGTAATTCTCCCAAAAAAGGAAATGGACTATATCCATTAAACCCGACAGACAACAGGGACCATTTATTAAATTAACTCTAAATTATATAATTATGTATAAATTTGTAGTCTTTTAGCTTATAAATCTAGCAAATTAAGATCAGAACGAATAGTGATCTTACGATCTTAAGTTAACATCGAGATTCTATTAAGATATTACGCTTGCAAAAATCGTGCGTATGTATGATCGAATCGTTCTTGCATTGCATTGTAGTATCAGAAAATCGTAAGATCGTGTAATAAAGATCGAGATCTTAACAACCCCGTAGTTCAATCCTGGGAAGAGTCAAAAAGTGTATCCACCCAGTCCGGGAAATGACATTTAAACTTTAACAGCATAAGTCACTTAATGTATGGTATACGATTGGACACATTTAAGATCTTTATTCACCATTAGTTGTGTGAATGCGTGTTTCATGTGGTACAATACTACAAATTCGTGTTTCATGTGGTACAATACTGCAATCATCCCCATCCCCATTAACAGTGCATCATATTTTATATATTTGCTAATACTCTTTTAAGTTGCAACTTTTAGCCCCATCTATCCCCATTAACATTGCAAGTTATAAATGCATTGCATCTACACCTGTATCTAACTTGTCGACAATCCTACCATTTTTAAATTGTTATACAGGTGAAAAAAAGTGAAGCAAAGATGCACACGTTATGAATTATTGGTGGATGAGCACATAATATTTTGAGTTATTACTCGCTATTTGATTTTCACGATTGACTGAATTATTAGTTACTTGTTCCCTCGTTAATGCCTTGTTTCCCTTGTTTCTCCGTGTATTCAGTGAAATGTATAGTGCACGCTTGTTGTATAAATAGCACATGAAAGTAACGAAATGAAATGCACCAAGATTAGTTTCCTTATTGATTTTTACTTCTTTCCCTACAATGGTTATATTCTCGGAAGTTCTATAATCATATTGTCATAGGCCTCATTAATTATAACACGAAATTTAAAAAATAATAATAATAATAATAATAATAATAATAATTGTTTTTTGAACCCTCATTACAACAAACAAGAATGATAAAAATTGTTTGTATGCTATAACCTGGTAATGAACCTAGTCAATGTCGTGCGCGATATATTTCTAACAAAGTGTTTGAAATTAGTCATCAAAGTTGGGATATTACAAACGTTTAATTCTTTCTTAAAATGATGCCTAGTTTAAAATAAGATCATGAAACTAAGTTAAATCCATTTAGATATGCTTAGTTCAGAATAAGAGCCCCTTGAATTTCATGCTGGAAAAACAAAACAAAACATTTGATTCTCTCTATGCAAAATACATAATAATGGACTCGAACCTAGTCAGCCAGCTGATCATATCCACACAGTTAATGATTTAAGTCACTCATTATACTGTTACATTAAATACCATTTGGATTTTATCAATTTGCCTGATAAATTCTAGCCCTAAACTAGCATGTCAATTATATTCAAAAAGGACAATTTGATTCCAAAAACAGAAGATTTGAGTAAGTTGTAGAACCAAACCATTAATCTTAAGTGGTTAATGTCCTCACCAAACTATCAATAATTAGGCATTGAATACCCTTTACTGATGCTGCTAATACCTAAAGTGTGCACCATTTATGCACTTCTAATGCGTCGACATCAATCTTGGACAGATCCTACAAAGCAAAACAACCCTCTATTCACTACTTGATGAGAACGGGAGAAGTATTACATTGTTTACCAAAGCTGCTTTGCAAATTTAGTTGGACAACACTTACATTTTGGTTTAGGTGAGTTACATCTAAGACTAATCAACTAAATCAAATGGATAATGTTTCAGCTAAAAAGGGGCAGATCAAATATGTCAAGTCAAGAGAATTTATTATAGAAGGTAACATGAATGGGTCAAACAAACTGCAAATCCACCCGAAGTACTCAAACGCATAAACCGTATAAACCATAAATATTATTGTTCATCTTATTTAACACGTCAAATCTATTGAACAGTCATCCAAAATGCATTTTGACTGCTAAAACTTGCACGTTCTGACACTACCAAGTTCCAATTTGTTATGCAACTCGCCCTAACCGTTCAATATGCCAATTCCAAAATGCCCACGTGGAACTATAAATTTTCAGTTCTAATCTTATGAACATGTGTGCATACATCATACCACGTCTTCCTTTTTTTGCACAATTTACTACTTTCTAATCCCAACACAAATGCACCAACACCCACTACACACAATTAAACTTGACAGCTACATTCTGAGAGCTACAGCTACATCAAGAATTGCAACATTGGAAAACCCAGAAGCAATGATGGGGACGTTAGCATCAAGCCCAAGGCGTGTCTCATCAGTAAACTAGTTAAATCATAGTAGCAAGCAAAAGTTATCTTAATTTCTCAATGTTCAGAAAACTCGTGTTTCAGATATCTGAAAGTAACCAGATTAATGACCTCCAGAAGTAGTTGGTGATGCGTATAAATATGGCTTCAATGAAATAATTAAGTGAAACGTCGCTAAAATTCAAATTTTCATAACATTTGCTGCGGAATCCAAGTTCCTTGACCATTCAAGCACGTCCCAGCATATTACATTAACATTACATACATAGCAATGTCAACTCTTTAGAAAACTATAATACCTGCCAATCAATATACCCCATAACACGAGTTAGCCAATCTGCTCCGTACTTCATGCAGATGCTAGTCAACTCAGCGACATCTGGTTGTAGTCGATCTTAAAAAGTTGACCTAAGTAAATAATTTTAAAAGAAAAAGAGAAGGAAGAAAGGGGGAGCACCAAAAAAAAAAAAAAAAAAAAAAAAAAAAAAAAAAGGAAGAAAGAAAGAAAAATGGAAAAAAGAACCGAGTAAGGTACAGGAAATCTTATTATAGCAATCTAATACTTTAAAGTTGTGTTTCACTTCAAACAGCGCCAAACTCTAAAAGATTTCAATAACCGGGTGGAAAGCTCAACGACAAGAAGCCTGCCATCGAGAACTAATGTTCAGCTCCATACCTTTTATATACAATCAGACAAGAAAACCCTGCGAAATGGATCCGACAAACCGCCAAAAGAAACCAGCCAGCAACCTGCATGTGTTTAAATTATAATGTGGCCAACATACCATGAGAGGCAAACCTTTCCGCTAATTGCTAAAAGAAATGAGTGTCACTCAGCGAAAACTATATCATACACAGCTTGCTTAATCGCATAAAAATCAGACACAAAGCACCACCTCGCACACATGTTATCTATATATCGAGTTAACAAATCATAGAAACAGCAAGCAACTAGCAGAATAAACTAATAATATTCATTAAAATAACATTTCAGTTAAGATATCACTACCTAGTTATGGAGGTAGTAATAGAACATACATTAAGCTGATTAAGTCGCTAAAAATATAGCACTGCAGACTCCAGTTACGGTTGCAGAAAAGTTCTTCAAACATTTAAACCAATTAAAATCAGCAGAAAGAGTGAACCCAGCATAATCCTGTTAAACCTGCAAAAGAAACAAACAACACTTTATTCTACAGAGCCCAAAGATCGAGATAACATTCTGACTTCTGAGGGCCAAACAGATAGCCAGAGAATCTTCCGTCCAGCTGGCATATCCAGAACCAATCTCTTTCCACAGAATCCAAATTTCATGAAACACCATACTTGTCAACCACTTTAAAGTTACGCAGACAATTACACAACCCATGTCATACTTCTTCGGCAGTGGCCTCAGCGGTCTTGTGGTCCCTTTCAACATCTCTATAAATTTCAGACTTATATCGGTCACTTTCAGCGTCAGGTGAAGGAAACGATGCCCCATCCTCTTTATAATCCATTGAATTGTTCACTTTAACATCACCAGACAAAACAGGCACTTGCTCATGATCCACCTTTTTATCTTTACCACTGTCTAAATACCCATTGCCCAATCGATTATGTTCTACTGATTTTGACCTTGACCTTGACCGCCTTCTGTGTTTCGATTTGTGTTCATCTGAGCGTCCTTTGTGACGCTTGCCATCAGGGGACACTGACCTAGACTGCCTTCTACCATGATATTTTGACTTTGACTTGTCCTTTCTGCTTCTATCAGTTTTATCAATCGAACGGTGGTTATCTTCTGGACTCCTAGTCCTGGACCGTCTCCTGTGCTTTGATTTACCTTCATCCAAATTTCTAGAGCGACTCTGATGCTTATCTTCTACTGAAGGCGACCTACTTCTATCAGTTTTGTCGACTGAACGGTGGTTAACTTCTGGACTTCTAGTCCTGGACCTTCTCCTGTGCTTTGATTTACCCTCATCCAAAGTTCTATTGCGAGAGTGATGCTTATCATCAGCTGAGGGTGACCTAGAACGCCTACGATCCCTTTGTTTCGCGTCACTTGATTTATCACCAGAACGGTGCTTGTTTTCCAACGATTTAGATCTCGAACGCCTCCGATCACGACGTTTTGATCTTACATCCCTGTTGTCATCTACCTTATCATTAGACTTGTTTTCCAACGATTTAGATCTCGAACGCCTCCGATCACGACGTTTTGATCTTTCATCCCTGCTGTCATCTACCTTATCATTAGACCGGTGCTTGTCATCCAAAGACCCTGACCTGGAACGCCTTCTGTGCTTGTCTTTAGTTTGATCATCAGTTCTTGGTGATGACCTATTTCCACGGTGACTAACTGGAGATCTAGAAGTGGCACGTGAAGATTTTTTCGACCTATGCGTCGGGCTTTCGTGATGACGTTTTGGAGAATCTGAACCATCGCGGCGAGATTTCCTACCAACTGGGCTCAAACTCCTGCTCCTATTCCTCCAGGAGTGACGATCATTTGATCTGCCATATTCTCGTCTCCTTCTGTCATTACCATCCCTTGTGTCCCTAAAAGACCGCCTGTCATACTCATAACTGGAGTAATGGCGAGATCTTACTGGTGACCTGGATCTATAGTCCCTTATACGACGAGGTGGTGGAGAATAAGAGCGAGATCTCCGCCGCCTTTGATAATTAACAGGAGACTTCGATTTTGACCTCGACCTTGCAGGGACCGGAGAAGGCAACCTACGAGCACTCAGATACATTAGATATTGAAAAAAAATACAGACGATTGTCACCTTCTGTAAGATTAGATATGAGAAAATGCAGTGTCCAATTTAGAGCTAAAAGATTTCGGGTCCATTATTATTGTATGTCAATTGACAATTCAGGTTCATAGGTTCAGTTTTCATGATTCAAGGATACATGGAGATGAAACTAATCAAACAAAAATGAGAAATGATGTTGAAAATGTAGCATGTTATCTACAAACACCGCAAACTCTCACCCTTTGAACAATAGAAATACATGTGAAAAAATTCCAGTTAAACATATGCCATCATCCCAACACATGGACAAAGTCCAGATTACAATACAAGCCTCTTTTGTTCCTTTTTCATCAGTTATACAACAAGATTTTAAATCCATTTCTTGTCCCAAAACTGTGACACAAATCAGCTACTAAAAAAACCTTGGACTAGCAATAAAAGGAAGGAGCCTAGTATGAGCATGTCATTTAACTAATGTAAAATTTCAACGATACCCTCAAATTATTCGGACATCAATAAAGGGTCACCTCACATTTATAATCTATAACCAACGGACACAGTTAGCCACCTGATAATGTCGCATCAAGTAAACAAACTACAGACAGAAGTGCACCATAGATCCTAGGAAAGATACATCTGGAGTCATTATGAGACTGGGCCTCTATTTTACGCTTACTATAAAAATATGACTTCTATATGTAATGATAACTCTAGTAATCAATGTCACGCATGAACAGATATAATATGTGTACATTATACGCCTAACATGTTCAGCTGCCAGTACAGTGATATACATGACTCTCCTCCTAAAACTAGGCCTAAAATGCTTTCATGATTACTTGAAAAACTAACATGCCATCCTGGTAATGCCGGTCATTAATTTTGATAAACATATTATTGTCAGTTCAATGTCTGAGTATTTCTCATAGCAACCCATAAGTTCAGCAAGAACAGCTAATGACAACATAGGAATCATGAATACCTGGGACTTTTAACTGATTCGTCTTCATTTCCAATTATCCCTTCAGCCTTTAGCTTCATACTTATTTCAGCAGCTCTGGCCGCAGCCAGTTCTGTTGCAGTCTTCATGGTTGCTGCTCGATTAGCTGCCTGTTGAGCATTCATGGTTTGCTGCATTAAAAGAGCCTGCTGAAATTGCATTTGTTGCATTGCAACAGCTTGTTGCATCACCATTGGCAAAGAAGACGAACCAGTAGGTTTCGGAGGCAAAGACTTTGCCATTTCGACATTCAAAGGGCGTCCCAAAACGTCCATGTTATTTAGTGCCAGAGCAGCAGTAGCTTCTTCTTGCTTTGAGTATTCTATGTATGCAAAATGCTTAGAATCGGTGATACTACAGTCAACAACTGTGCCACAAAAAGCAAAAAATTGTTTCAACTGATCCGCAGTAAGCAGTGGACTGAGGTTACTAACTTGCAGAGTTTTCTTCAGAGAATCAGCCTTTGCTGCCTTATCTTCTTCTCCTGACAAGAAACAAGCAACAAACATTAAGCCTTTTACCATTCCAAAAGCTAATTTAACTCTTACTAGTGTTCTTCCAAAACAAAACATTTAAAAATAGAAATCCAAGAGATAAAGGTAGTCGTTGTACACCAAGTTTTTTTGCAATACGCCAATAAATTAATGGTTTTGACTATTTTACCCTTCACCAGAAAAAGAGGCCAATCCATCAATAAAGCGGAGTGTAAAATTCGTAAAAGCATTATTTTAGTGGTGTATGGCAGAACAAGATGGTGTACAAATCATCACCCAAAGATAAAGTTGAAAAATTAGATACCAGAAGGGTCTTTCGAAGAGTTAGCTTGAGCACTAGAAGCATGTGCTTGAAGCGCTTGAGCAGCAACAATGGCCTGTGCAGCAGCCATTGCAGCAGCAGATGGTGCCATTGGTGCTTGACTAAGAGTTCCCATCGTGCTTGTGGAAGCCAAAGCAGTCATCAGCAAACTATGTGGCGGATGATTAAATTTGCAATCAGTTTTGACACATCGTCCATTTAAATATTCTCTGCAAACTTCCCCAAGAGATGCTCCAATCCCAGGTAGCACTACCCCACCCGAGCCACTATGAACAATGCCAGGAATCATACCAAGCAGTCCAGGAAATGCCCCTGAAACAGAACCAGAGTAATTTGGCATGTTTGGCATTGTCTGGTTAACCATATTTGGGTAATTCATTTGTGGAGCAAAACCCAGAAGCCCTCCTGTAGTTGTGCCTGATAATGACATACCAAAACCAAAATAAGTTAGTGTCGGGTTTATTTCAACAAATAGATACAGCTAAAAGCAATAAATATATACTTCCTCCATCACAGAATAAATATCCCCCTTTCTATTTTAGTTTGTTCAAAAATAATGTCCACTTCCAAATTCAATTTACAAAACATCCAACTCTGCGCTTGATTACACCAAATCACGAAATCTGTTTACTGTATTTATAAGAATGTGTGCATTTTGAAAGCGCAGAATTGACATACGCCTAAGAAACAGTGTAATTATTGCATTTTCCTAAAACTGGTGCCTTCGTCTAGTACTTGTATTGAGAGGGAATAAAAATTGCCCAAACTTGGTTGATTGTGAGCTATCCACATGTTGCTAAAATGGTTTAAATTGTAAACTTAGGGGAACTAGCACATGTTACTAATTTTCACCTTTTTATAGATTAATGAAAGTACTTAAACATTAAACAATGTAGAAACAATATAGACCAAAAAGATCAGATATACCTGCGCTAAAGAAAACCGGAAAGGGGCTTCCCATGATTGGCCTCCCATCACACTCTACACTCAGCATGTAATTCCCTCTCTTTGGAACCACATAAGTTACCGTATAACTCCCATCACCCATATCCTTAACAATCCCTTCCTGTTCAGACCCTCCAACACCCACCCCAGGTGAAACCTTAACCTTAACCTGGGCTCCACCATTCGGCACTTTACGACCATCTGAATCCTTTGTGACAACCACAAACGAAGACGGTGCACACGCAGTCCCACCCGCAACACCAGTCCCAGCAGCTGTGCACTTGGATGGGTCCACCGGCCCAATAGGCTTATTAGTCAAATCCTCTTCTTCATCGCCATCACTATCTGACAAAGCAGTAGGCTCTCGAGTCTTTTCAACATCCTTAAAAGTAGCTTCAAAAGCTGCCTTAGCAGCCGCGTCTTTCTCAGCTTCGCTCTTTATTTTCGCCTCTTCTGCTTGCTTCACCCATATTGGCTTCACAGCCACCAAGTTACGATCAGCCATATAGACCCCAATCAATAATTCTACAATCTCTTAGTCTTACTAACCCCAATGCTGTTACAATATCAAAAAATCAATCAGCAACCATTAAGCTATAAATCCAAGTTTAATTACAGCGGTACCCAATTCGGGTATAGCACGGTAAGGGAGATGTTTTTCACAGTTTAATCACCGTCTATTAATTTCATTATTTACAAATAACGGGCCCATGCGTCATACTTTCAACGTTATCCAGGTTAGGGGATGTTTGTGCTAGCTTAAATAAATTTTAAAAAGCTAACAAACCCACTTTATTTGGCTTATGAGCTTATCAAATTTAGCATTTAGCTTACTTAAAGCCGTAAACTCAACTTGATAAGCTCATAAGCCAAAAAAAAGTGGGTTTATAAGCTTTTTCAATCATGTACCTAAGCTCATAAGCCAACTATGTAAGCTAAGACAAACATCCACTTAAACGACAGTTAATTATTCTCAAAATCATTTTCATCGATACGAAGCACTAACATAAATCAATCAACAACTATCAATAATGAACCTATAAGCTAATATCAATATCAATTTCAATAACCCTAAGTCCCTAACATAAATCATCAACAGTTATCAATAACGAACCAATAAGCTATAATAACTCAATCATTCAAAGTTAAAGTGTTAAACTAATGTCTTGTACGCTCAAAATCTATTTCACCAATTCAACGCCATACCTCTAACACAAATCATTCAATACTCATCAATAAGAAACCAATGCGTCTTAAACTCGATACGAAGCCCTAACCCTAACAAAATTAGATCAATTCTCCGTAATTAGCAACAACGCTGTGAATTCGATATTAAACAAGTTCAATTACACCTATTCAAAATTCATCAATAACAAAACCTATAAGCTATCAATTCAACCGATAATTACAAACAACGAACCAAAACGCTATCAATTCGATAATAAGCAAGTCAAATTACTATCAATTAATCTCGAAAACAAATTTATCAGTCCAAGCCCTAATTCGATATTACGGACATCGAATCATTATCAATTAATCTCAAAACCCTAACCCTAACACAATTAAATCAATCAATTATTACTAATTCGACTAATTGAAGATAACCTAATATCAATTAGACATATTCAAAACCCTAACCCTAATAGAATTCGATAAAAAAAAACATATGATGAAATTAAACACAAGGTTTATATTATCAGTTGATTGAATTAAACAGGGAGGCGATATAAGGGGGACTTACGGTTGCCGGAGACGGAAAACGACGGCGGCGGAGTGCTTGGTTAAAAGATTGGGTTCGTACGGGGTTAGAGATTTTCTTTTTTTTTTTTTTTTTTTTCTTTACTTTAGTTTTAAAGACGAGTTTCTATTATTGGTTGGGTGGGTTTTCAACTTTTGTGTTTGTTTCTCTCTATCTTATCACTAGACGAGTACCGTGCATAGCAACGGATTTTCTGACAGCAAATAGTTATATGTGTGATATTATGGTTAAGTATTTTATGTAACGTTTATACATAAAACATAAAACAATCGAAATGATGTGTGGAAAGTTCTCTTTTAGCTGATCGAGAAGATGAAACTGATGGTTGTTTTACATAATCAGAAGGGGGTGTTGCATTATAAGTTGTTGCAATGGGTATTGATGAAGCACGTGTTACCACATCCTGGAAGACATGGTCAACAACATTTTTTTTTTACCAATGAGATTAGAGAGTATTGCAGGTAGTATTTGACTTATGGCATTTCCCAAAAAATTCTGTATATATGATTTAGAATCAGACTTTCTTTTAGACAATATCGCCTTTAAAAAAAATGTCATGTTATTAAACGATTTGGGTGCATCAAACCATTTAAGTTTGAATGAATCCAGAAGCTAAGGTGCTAATCTCAAAAGAACCTACTGAATCGTTCTGATTAACTTGGTCAAACAACGTTCACAATAAAAGTGCACCTTCGTCACAAGCAGCCAGGTTCTTAATATCTGAACCAGAAAGAAAAAGTGGATAAGAAAGAAACATATGATACACATCTAAAGAAAAGATATAATGAAGGGTACAATCGTACATGATAAGCACGATAAAATATGATTCACGATAGCCATATATGTTTACTGCCAATGATAAATGTCAAGAGTTCAGATGCTAATGAATCCTGAAACATGTTATGGGCACACAATTAACTGATTTTAGAGGTTTTAACTCGTTCTAGTTTCCCACATATCATGCCTGCAATGAGAAGAAAAAAAACACAATTGAAAAAACAAATAATTAATCAGTCTCAGCATTAAACAAATACAATTGAAAAAACAAAACACAAAAGAGTGGAGTAAAGAAAATGGCGAATCTGGAACCTGTGAATCGGAATTTCAATACCACCGAATACTTGATCGTAACTGCACCATAAGAATTGACATAAACGATATTAAAATGTTGATATCACATTCAAAATCAAATAAAAAAATGGTATAAAGCTGACAAACATGCACCAAACAATTCATAATTGAGTTGATACATTCAGAAGAATTTGAGAATCACACGGAAAAGATGAAAAAATAAAATCTTGTCTATGATTAAAATCCTAAAGAATCGAAGCTGAAAATATGTGGCGATTTTATGATGCTGATGAAGGGGTTTTTTTGAATGATATTGTGTCATATACTCTTATGTTGGTATGAATAAACTTTGAAAGCTTTCCAAAAAGTCTGGTACAAACACTTGATAAGGATGGACCGTATATCTTGAGGCTGGCCCGAATTTTATGAAGCTTACATGAGAAGTTTTGTTACAAAGTCTTATTTCCTTAATTAGTGGTAAAATTCAAATTAATATTCACAAATAGTTTATATCAACAACCAGTACTCACAAATTTACGCTTGAATTTTAACACAACAAATAGACCAACAGTTTAATGAATGAGTGAACAATGAATGTGAAAATGATGTATCCTTAAGATAAAAAGTTTATAGGTTATAAATGAAAAATAATAAAAGTTTGAAGATTTGGGAATTAAATATAATGTTTTGAAACCCGGTTCGACCAGTTGAGCCGTTCCGGTCGAAAAATTGGTCGATTTAATTGAAAAAACAAATAATTAATCAGTCTCAGCATTAAACAAATACAATTGAAAAAACAAAACATAAAAGAGTGGAGTAAAGGAAATGGCGAATCTGGAACCTGTGAATCGGAATTTCAATACCACTGAATACTTGATCGTAACTGCACCATAAGAATTGACATAAACGATATTAAAATGTTGATATCACATTCAAAATCAAATAAAAAAATGGCATAAAGCTGACAAACATGCACCAGACAATTCATAATTGATTTGATACATTCACAAGAATTTGAGAATCACACGGAAAAGATGAAAAAATAAAATCTTGTCTATGATTAAAATCCTGAAAAATCGAAGCTGAAAATATGTGGCGATTTTATGATGCTGATGAAGGGGTTTTTTTGAATGATATTGTGTCATATACTCTTATGTTGGTATGAATAAACTTTGAAAGCTTTCCAAAAAGTCTGGTACAAACACTTGATAAGGATGGACCGTATATCTTGAGGTTGGCCCGAATTTTATGAAGCTTACATGAGAAGTTTTGTTACAAAGTCTTATTTCCTTAATTAGTGGTAAAATTCAAATTAATATTCACAAATAGTTTATATCAACAACCAGTACTCACAAATTTACGCTTGAATTTTAACACAACAAATAGACCAACAGTTTAATGAATGAGTGAACAATGAATGTGAAAATGATGTATCCTTAAGATAAAAAGTTTATAGGTTATAAATGAAAAATAATAAAAGTTTGAAGATTTGGGAATTAAACATAATGTTTTGAAACCTGGTTCGACCGGTTGAACCGTTCCGGTCGAAAAATTGGTCGATTTAATTGAAAAAACAAATAATTAATCAGTCTCAGCGTTAAACAAATACAATTGAAAAAACAAAACATAAAAGAGTGGAGTAAAGGAAATGGCGAATCTGAAACCTGTGAATCGGAATTTCAATACCACCGAATACTTGATCGTAACTGCACCATAAGAATTGACATAAACGATATTAAAATGTTGATATCACATTCAAAATCAAATAAAAAATGGCATAAAGCTGACAAACATGCACCAGAAAATTCATAATTGAGTTGATACATTCACAAGAATTTGAGAATCACACGGAAAAGATGAAAAAATAAAATCTTGTCTATGATTAAAATCCTGAAGAATCGAAGCTGAAAATATGTGGCGATTTTATGATGCTGATGAAAGGGTTTTTTTGAATGATATTGTGTCATATACTCTTATGTTGGTATGAATAAACTTTGAAAGCTTTCCAAAAAGTCAGGTACAAACACTTGATAAGGATGGGCCGTATATCTTGAGGCTGGCCCGAATTTTATGAAGCTTACATGAGAAGTTTTGTTATAAAGTCTTATTTCCTTAATTAGTGGTAAAATTCAAATTAATATTCACAAATAGTTTATATCAACAACCAATATTCACAAATTTACGCTAGAATTTTAACACAATAAATAGACGTTTAATGAATGAGTGAACAATGAATGTGAAAATGATGTATCCTTAAGATAAAAAGTTGATAGGTTATAAATGAAAAATAATAAAAGTTTGAAGATTTGGGAATTAAACATAATGTTTTGAAACCCCGTTCAACCCAGGTGATTCAACCGGTTGAACCGTTCCGGTCGAAAAATTGGTCGATTTAAACCGGGTCAACTTGCTAGGTTGGGTCGAAAACGGGTCAAATTAAACCGGTTCAACCCGTCGGGTTTGAAGCATACCGGGTCAACCCGGTTTGTGATTTGTATTAATTGTTCTAATTGGTTGTATTTAATTTATTAGATATGTTTTTAGTTGGTTGTACAATGTGAATAAATCATTGTACTTTTATGTAATAGGTGTTTTAATAAGAGTATTAATTAATTTCATAATTTCCTTTAATAAGATTATGTGTAGTTAAGATTTCAAGATTTCACTTTCAATAATGTTGACCAAGTTTCAAGAGTTCACTTTCAAGGTTGACCATTTTTACACTATATGTAGTTAAGATAAGATAGAGACAAACAAATACAAAAGTTGAAAACCCAACCAATAATAGAAACTTAGGGTGAGCATCGGTCTGGACCGGACCGGACCAGACCAACAAGACCAAAGACCGAATTAATGCAAAAACCCAGGCTGAGACCGAGACCGAATGTGGTCGGTCCGGTCCAGTCTTCAGTCGATCCGGTCCAATTATGCAAGATTTTAGCAAGTTTTTTCGGTTTTTTAGTCGGACCGGACCGGACCGATGACCGAATTAGCCAAAAAGCTTAGACCGAGGACCGGACCCGAATGTGGTCGGTCCAGTCCAGTCAGTTTTGTCGGTCGGTCCGGTCCATCCGGTCCGTTTGCTCACCCCTAATCTTATCTAGTGTACTTTCTTGTGTTTGGGTTGTTTGTTTCGGCTTGTATAGCCGGCTTATGGCTTTTTTTGTTTTGGGCTTATGTTTAATAAGTGTTTTTCTTTTTTTTCCTTATTTAGATATATTATGATAAACTTATATAAGTCGAAACTTGTTAAAATAAGCCACAAAAAATGATCTTATATAAGTCGAAACAAACACCCTTTTAGTTTTTAGAGGGTGCTTGCATATGTTTATTCTTTTTCTTTTTTTGTATAAAGTTTTCGTTTTTTGTTTAGAAAAAAACAAAAAATTGTTTTTGATAAGCATGTATTTATCCTAAAATTTTATATTACATTGTAGCTTTAAAATTTGAGTCGAGTTATTCTACAAACTAAACATTCCTCACATACCAAGGGACTCATCTCACCATCTATCTAAAAAGGAAATCAATTGTTGAGATTAAAAGCATTTCAATATTTCACCAATTTTTTATAATTTTAATATCTTTTAAACCGTTAATTGTTAAGTGAAAATAATTACACCATCGCGACGGGCATTTAATTATCTTTCTATAGACTAGCACTTTGATATACTTTCGGGAAAAAAAAATCATTTTTTTCACGTTTTTTTTCTTGGCCGAAAAGAAAATCATATGTGATATTACATATCATATATGATATGTAATATCATATATGATATGTAATGTCATATATGATTTTTTTCGGCCACGAAAAAAAACGTGAAAAAAACGGAAAAAAAAATTTGTCGAAAATATGTCAAAGTGCGAGTCTCGTGTAACATTCTTTAACTCCCAAAAACAATTCTTGACGTGAAAAGTAACGTCACTCTTTAACTCCCAAAAACATTTTGGCGCGTCTCGTGTAACATTTTTATCCACCTCTTTGCCATAACATGATGCCGTCACATGCAATTCTTGACGCCGTCAGGTACTATTTCCAGCTTGATTTGGAGACTTTGCCGTTTTCTTCACTTTTCGCTCAAAAAACGTCCAAAATGCTTCCTTTTCCAGATTTCTTCTCCAAAGTACCTAAAATGACAAAAGGAATGATTTGAGGCAATGTTTGATCAAATAATCACGACTTAGGGCTTAAATGACCCCCTAAAAGCGTAACACTTTTCGCCTCATCAGTTCACGTGCGGCGTTGTTTTTCATAAAAATGTGAGAAAGCTCTCAGTAAATTATGAAACTTGTTAGCAACTATTCAAAATGGAATATTTTATGCTTACTGACAAAAATAAACCTTTTTCAGTGATGACTGTAAGCTAAAGTGTGCGGGACAACTCCCAAAAATGTTCAGAAATGTACCGAAACATGCAGAATCATGCAAAAATGCATATAATTCCCAAAATAAATGTTGACATAAATAATGCCTAAAAACATTATTAAGTTTTTATCTATATCTCTATGTTTTGATCATTACAAAATATAACCTCAAAGAATTAAAACTTATGACATAAACAAGTATTTGATGATTAATATTTCTCTTTACATCCAAATCACTTAAGGTATGAATAAACAAAGTGTTTAGTGCAATGTATGATCAAAGGGGTATTTAATTAACTAATACAAAGTTTATTTAATTATATAATCTTATTATATATTTTTGAAAAACACTTTTGGTAATAAGGAAAAATGTTTTAATCATACTAAATATATGATTTCAAATATTTAACCAAAATCAGTTAGTTTTTCACCAAATAAACTTTCCCCACTAAAAGACAAGTTTTCTGGCCGTTACAGTTGGGCGGCCCCCTTAATTATAAGGGGCGGTCCCCTTAATTTTAAGGGGGCCGGCCATGCTTTAAGGGGGCCGGCCATGCTTTAAGGGGGCCGGCCACGCTCCTCTGTCAGAACTTGTTGCCTATAAATACCACCTTAAACCTGGATTTTTTCCCCACCTTTTGCACTTCAGAACTTCCTGTTCTAGATCTCCATTTCCAATCTATAAATCCTTTGATCATACATTCTTATATCTTTGTTTCAAAGTGATCCATACATAATCCATTCAAGTGCAAGAGAAGAATACTTCTATCCCTCAAGACAAGAAGTATTACAACTAGTTGTGATCTCCACATCTAAGTTGTTTGAGCATCATCATTGATTATTATTTCATAGTGTGATTAGTTGTGAATATTTGTTAGAGAATAGTTGTGAATAAGATAAGTTAGGAAGAAGATTGGTGTGTAGAAGAATTGGTGTGTAGGAGTATTGGTGTGTAGAAGATTGGTGTGTAGATTAATGGTGTGTAGAAGATAGGTGTGAAAGAAGTGGTGTGATTAAGTAGTGAATTGGTGTGTAGATTGGTGTGTAGATTGGTGTGAAGATTGGTGTGTAGATTGGTGTGTAGATTGGTGTGTAAATTGGTGTGTATATTGGTGTGTACGGTTTTCTCCGCCATAAGGGAGCTTGTTGATATAGTGAAGAAAACTCTCGAGTTAGGTGCTCGGGGAGTGGAGTAGGGCAAGGAAGGTGCCTTGTAGCCGAACCACTATAAATCGCTTGTCTCTCGGTTTGATCTTTCCATCTTTTACTTATTTCATTACTTACATTATTATTGTTTCATAGTATATATACTTAGTGTTATTCATATTGTGTATAACTAGAATTCATATACCATCGAATCTATATTTTATAAATCAATGAAAACTTTTAAACAATTTGTTTTATAAAAATTAAAACAACGTAAAACTATTCAACCCCCCCTTCTAGTTTTCCACAATTGGTATCAAGAGCCACGTCTAGCAAGAATTTTAAAATATATTGTATTTTAAAACTTGTAACGATCTATGGAATCTTTAAAATATTTAGAAGGGCAATCTATGCAAAGACCACCACTATTTGAAAGTGATGGATTTTTATATTGGAAAAATAGATTCGAAACGTATGTGAAATCAAAAGATCTTGATTTTTGGCATATTATTACCTTTGGTGATTTTCCCCCTATTCAATATAATGTTGAAACCAAAATGGATGAAATTGTAGTTTTTGAAAAACAAAATGATGATTTGAAAAAGAAACTAGCAAAAAATAATGAGGCTAAAATGGTTATTTATAATGCGTTACCACGCAAAGAATATGAAGGAATTTTTATGTGTAAAACCGCAAAAGAAATTTGGGATTCTTTACTAATCACTCACCAAGGTAATAGCCAAGTCAAAGATAATAAAATAGATCTTCTTGTACAACAATATGAACAATTTACGATTCCGAAAGAGGAATCAATTGATAATGCTTTTGCTAAGTTTAACACTATCATCACAAGTTTAAAAGCACTTGATGAGACATTTTCTAGTAAAAATTGTGTTAGGAAATTTCTTAGGGCATTGCATCCAAAATGGCGAGCTAAGGTCACGGCAATTGAAGAATCAAAGAACTTGATGACGTTATCACTAGATGAACTAATTGGCAATTTGAAGGTTCATGAAGAAATCATAAGAAGAGATTCGGAAACGGTCAAAGTCAAGAAAGAACAAATCAAATCCATTGCTCTAAAAGCCAAAAAGGAACCTAGTGATGATGATGATTCAAGTGACGAAAGTGAAGACGAAGAATATGCAATGGCCGTAAGAGAATTCAAGAAATTCTTCAAGAGACGAGGAAGATTCACTAGATCATCACATGACGATAGAAAATCGTTCCAAAGAAATAGAAGTGACAATTACGTGAAAAGAAAATGCTTTAGATGTGGAAGTCCAAATCATCTCGTTGGTGAATGTCTAAAGCCGCCGAGTTATGATAATCAAGGTGCATTTGTTAGTAGAACATGGAGTGATAGTGACGAAGAAGAAGTGGAAAAACCAAGAGAAGAAAAGTGTTTCATGGCAAAAGCAACCGACGAAATATGCCTTGGAATTGACTTGGAGCCTGACGAATGGATCAAGGATAGTGGATGCTCAAGGCACATGACAGGGAACCGAAAGCTATTCTCTACATATAAGGCTTACAACGGAGGTAACGTTATCTTTGGTAGTGACTTGCGTGGAAAAATTATTGGCAAAGGTACGATTTCTCAAGACTCACTTACTATTGAAAATGTTGAACATGTTAATAATTTAACATATAACTTACTTAGTGTAGGCCAAATATGCGATAATAAATGTAAAGTTATCTTTTCGGAAGAAGATAGCGAAATAGTTAAGAATGGAAAAATTATAGGTAGAGGTATTAGGAAAGGAGGAGTATATGTTATGAAACTAGGAAACAAACCTGAAGATAGGATATGCCTAACGACCCTAGATGAAAACTCTACATTGTGGCATAGGAGATTAGGACATGCTAACATGCAACAAATACAATCTTTGGCCTCTAAGGAATTAGTTAGAAACTTGCCTAATCTAAAATATGACAAGCATTTTTGTGATGCATGCAAAATTGGAAAACAAGCTCATGCTAGTCACAAAGCTAAGAATATAGTATCCACTACTAGGTGCCTAGAATTATTACATATGGATCTTTTTGGTCCATCCGCTGTGCGGAGCTATGGAGGAAACACATATACCTTAGTAATAGTAGATGACTACTCACGATACACGTGGACTAGGTTTTTAAGTGACAAAACCCAAGCCTTTGAAAAATTCGAAATATTTAGTAAAATGATTCAAAATAAATTAGGATGCTCAATAGTTGCCATTAGGACGGATCATGGTAGGGAATTTGATAACGAAATACAATTCGGAAAATATTGTGAGTTAAATGGAATATCTCACAATTTCTCCGCTCCTCGTACTCCTCAATCAAATGGGGTAGTAGAAAGAAAAAATAGGTCACTACAAGAAATGAGTAAAACTATGTTAAATGAACAATCCATTCCACAAAAATTTTGGTGTCACGCCGTAGATACATCGACTTATATTTTAAATAGGGTATCAATTAGAAGAATTCTAGGAAAAACTCCTTATGAGTTATTAAGAAATAGAAAACCAAACTTAAGCTACTTTAGGGTATTTGGAAGTAAATGCTATATTTTAAACACTAAGGACTACCTCACTAAGTTTGATCCAAAATCATATGAAGGAATATTTTTAGGATACTCACAAAATAGTAAAGCATATATAATACTTAACAAACACTCCATGAAGGTAGAGGAATCACTAAATGTAACATTTGATGAAACACCACCACCTCCTAAAACACTACCTTTAGAAGATGATAATTTAGTCGAAGATGAAGCCATTGAGGTTAGTAAAACAAAACCCATAGGAAATGATAATGAAGACATCCACTTAGAAAATAACGAAACTATTAATATTAAAGAATCTAGATCACATCCATTAGATAATATAATAGGACATCTTAACCAAAGAACCCTTAGGTCACAAGCCCAAGATAAAAACAACTTCTTTTGTTTCCTCTCAGCAATAGAACCTAAGAATATTAGTGAGGCTTTAAAGGATGAAAGTTGGATTATGACTATGCAAGAAGAATTAAATCAATTTAAGGCAAATGATGTTTGGGAACTAGTCCCAAATCCAAAGAATATGACCATCATAGGAACCAAATGGGTATATAGAAATAAGTTAGACGAGAATGGAATAGTTACTAGGAATAAAGCTAGGTTAGTTGCCCAAGGTTATAATCAACAAGAAGGAATTGATTATGATGAAACTTATGCCCCCGTAGCTAGACTAGAATCAATTAGGATATTACTTGCCTATGCTTGCGCCCTAGATTTTAAGTTATTTCAAATGGATGTGAAAAGTGCATTCCTTAACGGTTTTATCAATGAGGAGGTATATGTGGCACAACCTCCAGGATTCATTGACTTCGCAAAACCTGATCATGTTTATAAGTTAAAGAAAGCTTTGTATGGACTCAAACAAGCTCCCAAAGCTTGGTATGATCGATTAAAAGCTTTTCTTATTAAACATGATTATTCCATGGGAATGGTAGATAACACTCTTTTCACTAAAAGGAAAGACCCAAATCTCATCATTGTTCAAATATATGTTGATGACATTATATTTGGATCGACTTGTCAAGACATGTGTGATGAGTTTGCCAAAATCATACATGATGAGTTTGAGATGAGTATGATGGGTGAACTCAACTTCTTCCTAGGATTACAAATAAAACAACTAGATGATGGAATATTCTTTAACCAATCTAAGTACATTAAGGAAATGCTTAAGAAATTTGGCCTAGAAGACTCAAAACCTATGAAAACACCCATGTCTACGGAGGTAAAGCTCACAAAGGACGATGAAGGTGAGTCCGTAGATAACACCAAGTATAGAGGAATGATAGGGAGTTTACTATACTTGACGGCAAGTAGACCCGATATCATGTTTAGTGTCTGCCTTTGTGCCCGTTTTCAAGAGGATCCCAAAACCTCTCACCTAGAAGCGGTTAAGCGTATCTTCCGATACGTTAAAGGCACTATACACTTAGGATTATGGTATCCTAAGGAATCTGGCATAGAAACCATTGTCTATGCGGATTCGGATCATGCGGGAGACAACGTAGATAGAAAAAGTACTAGCGGTATTTGCACGTTTATGGGATGTTGTCTAACATCTTGGTTTTCGAAAAAGCAAACCGCTCTTGCTATTTCTACCACCGAAGCCGAATATGTAAGCACCGGAAAGGCATGTCAACAAGCACTATGGATGAAACAAGCTCTCGTAGACTATGGCATTAGGTTAGAAAATGTCCCCATTATGTGCGATAACAAAGGTGCGATAGATTTAAGCAAAAATCCGGTACAACACTCTAGGACTAAACACATAGAAATACGTCACCATTTTCTTAGGGATAATGTACAAAAAGGAAATATATCTATAGAAAAGGTTGCATCGGAAGACAATATTGCGGATATATTCACAAAACCCCTTAAGCGTGAATTATTCAACCACTTGCGTTTAGGATTAGGAATGATGGAACAAGTTGACTAAATTACATTGAATTAATTCTAGGTTATACTTGCATGAAAATTTATTTTTCTTTCATTTCATCTTCTCTGAGTCTAGGAATCTATTTCACTCAAAACTTAAGATTGAGAAAATTTATTTTCCTTGCATAAATTTTTCTTTAAAAACTCAATCAATCTTTATTCTCACAATCTAGGAATCACATGAAAATCATTTTCATTGCATTGTTGACTAACTCTAAAAACATTGTATTTCAAAATCATGCATAAACTCTCACATAAATTGTCAAGGTATATAATCTAATATATGTCTTTGACATTCATGATCGAGCAAAAATTGAATCAAGGAGATCATTTGGATTGTTTCTTAGGATCGTTATTTCTTTTTGCTTCTAGGCGTCGAAACAATCACAACTCCACATTTGTTGCATATAGACACTCACTAGGACAAATTCACTAGTAATGGTGTCATCTTGATCCATCATTAGTCTTTCACTCACTAATTGCCCTTGCCTTTAATTCAAGATAGGTGCCTTAGGAAGCTTAAGTGTGCTTGCATTTACTTACCTCCTATTGCTTATTATGTGTTGATTATTTGCTTTTGTGCCTATGTGTTTTTGCATGATATCTAATGTTAGATTAGATGCTATATTGCCTAAAGGAATTGAACTTGCTTGAATCCAAGTCCAAAAACACAACATTTCTGCAAATTCTCTGCCAAAAACCCAATTCTGGCAATCTGGAAATCACCAGATGGGCGGCCCCCTTAATTATGTAAGGCGGCCCCCTTAATTTTAAGGGGACCGCCCCCTAATTAAGGGGACCGGCCATCTGATGGTCGGGTTTACAGAATCTTTTCTGCTTTTTAGCCCATTTCAACCTACATTTCCCATTTTTCACCAACACATTTTGTCCTAATCCTCCAAACAAACTTTATCCATCCTTAAACACACAAATCTTACCCTATAAATATCCCCAATCCTCAAAGCTCTCCATTCATCCCATCATGATCTCTCCAAACAAACCAAAATCAAAAGCCTCAAGGCTAGCAAGGATGACGGAAAAACCCATTTGGCGACGAAAAAGTCCTCGAAACAAATCCATCATCACAAATGAAGTTGGAAATCATTCCTCCCCACCAACTTCTTATTTCCCAAACTTTGCATCAAACCAACAAAGGCATTCATTTGATCCACTTTACAAACCATACAACATTGGCCAAACATCCTCCTTCAAGCCAAACTACACCTCTCAACCTCCAACAACTTATAATGATCCATGCAAGTTTGATGAACCATCAAACTACAATTCCAACTACTCAAACCCAACTCATCCATACCAAACCTATGATCCCCTCCACATTGCCACGGAAAAACAAAAGTTCCGTGATGAAATAAACCAAATCCATGATCTTAGTGATCTCCTTGCTATGCATCTTGCACAACGCAACAAAGGGCTACCTCCATCATCACCCTATGCAAATTGCCTTCCCCACTCTCTTAACTTGGATCAAGTTACAAATCACACTCACTTTTGCCCTTGTTGCATATTCCTTCAAAAACAAATCCTCTAGTTGAGTGAAGATATTTCTTGGATTGAATATCTTCTCACTCGTAATCATCCAATACCACCCTTAACACGATACAACATCGTGAGATCCACTCCTTCCGCTCCATACAACACCCCATATCCACCTCAATCAAACATCTAAGCTTCATGCTTTTGTTTTCCTTCAAGCAAATAAAACAAATCAACCATGGGTTGCAAGCAAGTCCAAGTGCTCTCTTAGGCAATATAGGACTACATCTTTTATTTTGTTTTATTGTAATCAATATGCTACAAGCATATTGAATGTTGTTATGCTAATTATTTCTATCATGCTTGAATGAATCTATTTTTATTTGCATAATTGTTGTTTTTGCATATATATGTGTGTTGTTCTCTTCAAAATACTTTTGTAGCCAAGATTCCAATTGCTCGTTCCCTTTGTGCTCTCAAACGAGGGGGAGCATACATCAAGGGGGAGTTCTCTACCCGTTTAAACTTCTTTCACGAAGATTATTCGGCCTAACCTTTTTGATTTTACAAAAAGGGGGAGAAGAGAAATAGTAAACTCTATAATACTTGTCTAATAACAAGTTTTAAATCTTTTGAGTTTAAGGTTTTGTAATAATCAAAAAGGGGGAGATTGTTGACATAAATAATGCCTAAAAACATTATTAAGTTTTTATCTATATCTCTATGTTTTGATCATTACAAAATATAACCTCAAAGAATTAAAACTTATGACATAAACAAGTATTTGATGATTAATATTTCTCTTTACATCCAAATCACTTAAGGTATGAATAAACAAAGTGTTTAGTGCAATGTATGATCAAAGGGGTATTTAATTAACTAATACAAAGTTTATTTAATTATATAATCTTATTATATATTTTTGAAAAACACTTTTGGTAATAAGGAAAAATGTTTTAATCATACTAAATATATGATTTCAAATATTTAACCAAAATCAGTTAGTTTTTCACCAAATAAACTTTCCCCACTAAAAGACAAGTTTTCTGGCCGTTACAGTTGGGCGGCCCCCTTAATTATAAGGGGCGGTCCCCTTAATTTTAAGGGGGCCGGCCATGCTTTAAGGGGGCCGGCCACGCTCCTCTGTCAGAACTTGTTGCCTATAAATACCACCTTAAACCTGGATTTTTTCCCCACCTTTTGCACTTCAGAACTTCCTGTTCTAGATCTCCATTTCCAATCTATAAATCCTTTGATCATACATTCTTATATCTTTGTTTCAAAGTGATCCATACATAATCCATTCAAGTGCAAGAGAAGAATACTTCTATCCCTCAAGACAAGAAGTATTACACTAGTTGTGATCTCCACATCTAAGTTGTTTGAGCATCATCATTGATTATTATTTCATAGTGTGATTAGTTGTGAATATTTGTTAGAGAATAGTTGTGAATAAGATAAGTTAGGAAGAAGATTGGTGTGTAGAAGAATTGTTGTGTAGGAGTATTGGTGTGTAGAAGATTGGTGTGTAGATTAATGGTGTGTAGAAGATAGGTGTGAAAGAAGTGGTGTGATTAAGTAGTGAATTGGTGTGTAGATTGGTGTGAAGATTGGTGTGTAGATTGGTGTGTAGATTGGTGTGTAAATTGGTGTGTATATTGGTGTGTACGGTTTTCTCCGCCATAAGGGAGCTTGTTGATATAGTGAAGAAAACTCTCGAGTTAGGTGCTCGGGGAGTGGAGTAGGGCAAGGAAGGTGCCTTGTAGCCGAACCACTATAAATCGCTTGTCTCTCGGTTTGATCTTTCCATCTTTTACTTATTTCATTACTTACATTATTATTGCTTCATAGTATATATACCTTCATAATTGGGATACGACTATGTTTCAGTCGTTTAACTTCCCGGTCCATGATTTCAATTGGCTCTTCGACGAAATTCAGCCTTTCGTCGACTTGGATCTCTTCCAAAGGAATAGCAGAATTATCATCAGATAAACACTTCTTCAAGTTGCTCACATGAAAAATGTCATGTACAATGCTGAGTTCGGAAGGTAATGCGAGTCGATAGGCCACGGGCCCGACTCTAGCAAGAATCTCAAAAGGTCTAATATAACGAGGGTTCAACTTCCCACGTTTACTAAATCTGACCACGCCTTTCCATGGCGAGACCTTCAACATCACTTTATCACCCACTTGAAACTCAAGGGGTTTTCGCCTCTTGTCAGCGTAGCTCTTTTGGCGATCACGAGCACCTTGCATTCGATTCTTGATCTGCACGATTTTCTCAATAGTTTCGTGAACTAGCTCTGGTCCAATAAGTTGGCTTTCTCCGACTTCAACCCAACATATCGGCGATCTACACTTACGACCATAAAGTGTTTCATACGGTGCAGCTTTGATACTGGTGTGATAGCTGTTATTGTAAGAAAACTCGACTAAAGGCAAATGCCTATCCCAACCGTTCCCAAAGTCGATAACACACGCTCTGAGCATGTCCTCCAATGTCTGAATAGTCATTTCACTCTGACCATGAGTCTGAGGGTGGTAAGCTGTGCTCATATCAAGATCTGTTCCCAATGTGTCCTGAAGCAACCTCCAAAAATTGGATGTAAAACCGCTATCTCGATTAGAAATGATAGAAACAGGCACTACATGCCTTGAAACAATTTCCTTCACGTATAATCGAGCAAGCTTGTCCATGCTATCGTTCTCTCTCATAGGAAGGAAATGTGCAGACTTAGTGAGACGGTCTACGATTACCCATATCGTGGCATAACCGCTCGACGTCTTTGGCAGTTTGGTGATGAAATCCATAGTTATTCGCTCCCATTTCCACTCTGGAATTTCTGGTTGTACAAGCAAACCCGACGGTCTCTGGTGTTCTGCCTTAACCTTTGAACACGTCAAACACATGCTGACGTACTTAGCTATGTTGGCCTTCATGTTTGGCCACCAATATAACTTCTTCAAGTCTAAGTACATCTTGTCAGCTCCTGGATGAATGGAGTATTTGGACTTGTGCGAATCGTGCATAATCAAATCATGAATTCCTCCATACAATGGGATCCAACTTCTGTCCCCATAGCACAGAACTCCATCGGATCTCTTTATAAAGTCGTTCCCGCTCTCTGACAGACCGTAAATGTTCTCGTTTGATCGGTTCTCTTCCTTCAGTGCCTCCATCTGAGCTTCAAGAATTTTAGCTAGAAGAGGGGAAACAATCGTCATCCCTAACGATCTGACTGATGAGGCGAAAAGTGTTACGCTTTTAGGGGGTCATTTAAGCCCTAAATCGTGATTATTTGGTCAAATATTGTCTCAAATCGTTCCTTTTGTCATTTTAGGTACTTTGGAGAAGAATTCTGGAAATGGATGCATTTTGGGCGATTTGGGAGCATAAAAGTGAAGAAAACGACAAAGTCTCAAAATATGCATGAAACGGTACCTGACGGCGTCACCCTTTGCTAGGTGATGGCGTCAAGTTTGGCAAAAGAGGTGGATATGAAGATTACACATGACGGGCCAGAATGGAAATTTGGAAATAAAGAGTGACGGCGTCACCCTTTGTGACGCCTAGGTGGTCACGTTATAAGCTAAAGAGTGACGCCCCAGAACATCCTACAAGGTGACGGCGTCAGATGTGGATCTAGGCCATCATGGAACCCTAATCGCGGCGAGGTGACAGCGTCACGCCCCAAAAGGTGACGCCGTCAGATTGTAAAATCTATATATATACTCTTGTTATTTTCATTCATTAGTGTGCAACTTGTGGAGGAATTTTAGGGATAAACCTTAGCTCGAGTTTTACTGTATTTTCAAGGGCTTTTTACCCTTGATTCATTCATGCTTAATTAAAGATAAGCCTTCCTTCAAATTAATCAATATGTCTATGTGTTGGTTAATTATATCTTATGCTTGTCTTTCAATTAACATGCTAGGCTAGGTTATTCTTGTGTTTGCTTAAATGTAGTGAAACCTAGATATTGATTATGGGTTGATTATGTGTTATTAATTGTGTTGGGTGGGTGATTTCAATGTTAGGCTTAAGAAAACTGGCTAATCTCCTATATGGTAACTTGCTTGAACGTCTTGAGAAACATGAATCGGATGTGTACTACGATTAATTAGTTGTGTTTAATGCATAAGTGAATTCTAGTGATTTCTTGGTTTGGATACTAAACATGTCGCCATAGAATAAAGTAGGATCTTATAGAGTTAGGGAAGGATGTACACAGCCCCACGACTGGTATTAAGGAATACAACCCGTCATCCACACAATTGTAATACACTAATTAACCTATAAAAGATAGCTAGGGGTAATGAAACCTAAGTAAACACACTTTTCTCCATATAAGTTCACAAACTATCTTATTTTCTTGTTATTTTATTTTTATTGCATTAGTAGTTTATTTGGGTTAGTTGGCTAGCAACTAATTCCGCCCTCTCTTCAAAACCCGAGATATTTTACTTGCTTTCCTAAAAGAAATATAAAAATACAAAAAGAATCATCCCTCACTCTTAGACCTAATTAGAGTAGTTTTCAATCATAACGAACACTATTCCCTGTGGAGAACGATCAATCCCCCGTACTTACCACTACACTATACTACATCGGTCAGGTGCACTACCTGGTGGGGATTGCAAGCTTCTCGAGATCCCTCGAGAGGTAAAACCTAGTGCGTATTCGCAACCCACGCATCACTGACTCTGAGGGGTTTGATCCTCGCCTTTCGGCTAAGAGCATCGGCAACCACATTTGCCTTGCCCGGGTGGTAATGGATCTCACAATTGTAGTCACTCAGCAATTCTAACCATCTTCGCTGTCTCATGTTCAGCTCATTCTGGTTCAAAATATGCTGTAAACTCTTGTGATCCGTATACACCACACATTTAGTACCGTAAAGGTAGTGTCTCCAAATGCGTAGGGCAAACACAAATGCGCCTAACTCCAAATCATGGGTGGTGTAATTCTTCTCGTGAGTTTTCAGTTGCCCAGAAGCATACGCTATCACTTTATCCCTTTGCATCAACACGGCTCCCAAACCCTTGTGTGAAGCGTCGCAATAAACGACAAAGTCTTCACTACCTTCAGGTAGGGCTAAAATAGGTGCACTGCACAACTTTTCCTTAAGAAGTTGAAAAGCTTCTTCTTCATCATCACCCCAATCGTACTTCACATTCTTCTGTGTTAATGCAATCAAAGGCTTAGCTATCTTTGAGAACCCTTCGATAAACCTTCGATAATAGTCGGTGAGTCCTAAGAATTGACGAACCTCTGTGGGTGTCGTAGGGGTTGCCCAATCCTTAATCGACTCAATCTTGGCAGGATCCACGTGAATACCCTGACTGTCAATCACGTGACCTAGAAACTGCACAGTAGATAACCAAAACTCACACTTCGAGAATTTGGCATATAAGTCCTCCTTCTTTAATAACTCTAAGATTAATTTGAGGTGTTCCTTGTGCTCCTTCTCATCCTTAGAGTATATCAAGATATCGTCAATGAACACAATGACGAATTTGTCTAAGTACGACTTACACACTCTATTCATGAGGTCCATGAATACTGCGGGTGCGTTAGTTAAGCCGAATGGCATAACTTGGAATTCGTAATGGCCATATCGAGTCTTGAATGCCATATTCGGGATATCCTCTTCCCTGAATCGAAGTTGATGATATCCTGATCTTAGATCAATCTTGGAGTAAACCGATGAACCTTGAAGTTGATCGAACAAATCGTCGATTCTCGGGAGTGGGTATCGGTTCTTAATCGTTAGCTTATTCAGCTCCCGATAATCGATACACATCCTGAAGGATCCATCCTTCTTCTTTACAAACAGAACCGGAGCTCCCCAAGGCGAAGAACTCGGCCTGATGAAACCTTTTTCTGACAGCTCAGCTAACTGCTCTGACAACTCTTGTAGTTCCATAGGTGCTAATCTGTAGGGCGCTCGCTCTACCGGCGTGGCTCCTGGTACCAAATCAATCCGAAATTCAATTTTTCTAGCTGGCGGTAATCCAAGTAGGTCTTCTGGAAAGACTTCCGGGAAATTCCTTACAATTGGCACATCTTCCAATCGTTTCTCTTTAGGGCTCTTCTCTTTCTTCTCGGAAACATGAGCAAGAAAGAGGTAACATCCTTCCTAAATGTACTTCTGCATCTTCGTACATGAGACGATGTTCAACCTTGACGAACGTGCGTGATCACTCCGATCTCCCTCAATAATGAGAATCTCATTTCCATAAGGTACTCTGACGATCTTTTCATCACAGATGATGACGGTATGGTACTTTGATAACCAATCCATCCCTATGATTACGTTAAAACTCCCTAGCTCGACCGACATGAGATCGATGTTGAATAGGTGGTTTAATAAGTTTAGAGTGCATCCTCTTATAATGGTATCTACTCTCTCTAGATTTTCGTTAGCTAACTCTACGTCGAAGACATTATCTAAGGTGGTTGGGGCAATACCAAGCAAAGAGCTAAATGCAGTTGACACAAAACTTTGATCTGCTCCCGTATCAAACAAAATCGATGCATAATGATTATTTAAAAGAAACATACCCGTCACCACATTCGGGTCATTCTGATCTTCCCTTCTGCCGACAGCATAAACCCTTGCCGCGGCTCCTCCTCCATTGCCTTGGTTCCCAGTGCTACCAGCTGTCACTTGGTTACAACCACCATTCCCTTGATTCTTAGGCTTCTTGCACTAATTACGGTAGTGACCCTTCTCACCACAACCAAAGCAGGTGACTTACGCTCTACGGTTGTTGGGTGGTGTGGCTTGAGCGGTGGCTAGGGACCTATACCGGCAATTTCTGGCCAAATGCCCCACTTTTTGGCAATTGTGGCACTTAACTGTGCATTCCCCTCTGTGATGTAGTTTGCAGCAGTTGCAAGGAGGTGCATTTCCTGCATACCCATTCTTCTCAGTTGAACCAGCTGCATAGGCCTTTGCCACTTCTTGCTTCTTGTTCTGAGAGTTACCATTTTTACCCTTAGAAAAGTCATCCCACTTTCTCTTGTTGTCGGCACTCTTTTCTGGAGCATCTTCCAATAACTGATCCATCAACTTGTTGGCCGTTTCCATGGTCTCATGGAGATCCTTAGCCTTCGAGGTAGTCACACTTCCTTTTATCAACTTAGGCAAACCTCCTACATACCTCTCAAGCAATCTGGTCTTAGTCTGAACCATCTCAGGGCATAACAACACAAGCTCTTGAAACCTCTGGTTGTAAGCAGCCATGTTGTTATTTTGCACCTTCAGGTTCCAAAACTCTACTTCCAACTTCATGACCTCATTGCGTGGGCAATACTTCCTGAGTACCATCTCCTTGAAGTCATCCCACGGCATAGCATATGCAACCTCAATGCCAGCTGATTTCTTGTAGTTGTTCCACCAGGTCAAAGCAGCATCCATGAAGGTAAAAGATTCATACTTAACTCGATCCTCATCACTACAGCCACTGATGTGAAACACAGTCTCTAACTTCTCAATCCATCTGAGCAAACCAATAGCTCCCTCTATTCCTTTGAATCCTCCATCCATAACCTTCTTGAATTCATTATAAGAAAAGCTACTGTTCTTAGTAGGTGGTCTGGAAGTTCCAGTGTTGGTGGTTGAATTGTTCACAGTAGCAAGTGCGGCAGCTACACGATCACTGACAAGCTGATCCAGTGTGGCATGGTTCACTGCTGGTGGATTTGTCGCAATCCTGTGTGGAACTGTATCCTCAGCATTTCTCCCTCGTGTAGCCCTCACCGAGGTAGCATTCTCCGCAGTTCTGCCACGCACAACTCTCGCTGGAGTTGGTGGGTTATCAGTTCGTCCTCGAGTGGATCTGGTTGACTTTCGCTGGGGTGCCATTTATCTGCATCACAAAAGATGGCGATAAATGAGATTTTGAGCATGGAAAAGATTGTCACATGAATATACAAATATCATAGACAAGATGTAAGAATAAAGTCAATCATAGAGGAAACGAACAACCGAATAGATAAACCAAGCTTGTCATATTCATATATAAAATCCGAAGTACACAAAATTACAAGCAGGTTTAGAAGTTCATCACTAATTGATGACTCATCAGTATAGTGGAAAATGGAAAGTACAACATCCTACGAATACAACTAAGTGCGGTCACATTCGGTGCACAACTGCTTGAATGCTGCTGGCATCCCTCCAATAGTAGCCTCCAAATGACTCACACGGTACCTGAGCTCCTCGTTCTCTGCCATCACTGCACCAATCATGTCCTCAGCGGTCTCAATCCTCTGCCACTGAGCAAGCTCAGAACCTCGAGCTCTACCAGGCATCCCATGTGTCCGGTGCTGACCTCTCCTCAAATCCCTCATCTGAGCTCCTTATATACCGAGCTCTCTACCATGCATCCTCTCAAATGCCTCAAACCTAGCCTGCATGCCATCTCTCTCTCTCTCTTCGGTCACCATACAACTCCTCAAACAAAATATAAGCAACCCTATCAATAGTCCCAACACGCCTCTCTACACTCTGAAGGCGGTCAGACTGCTCTAATCTCCCAATCTGATCGGAATGAACCTCTAGCAACAACTCCTAGTTAGCTAACTGAACAAATACCTCATCCATGACAGTGAGTTCTTCCCCAATGGCTGGTGAAGCCGGGTGCAGAGAAACCACTAGTGATGCAAGTGGGGTAGGTATCGGTGAAGCAGGTGGCACGAATGAAGGTGAAGACGGAGTATACTCTGGACTGGCAGCCTGAACAGTATCATATGCAATATGTACCCACTGAGTATCCCCTGAACCCTGTACCTGAGCATCCTTGGAGCTCTATCCGATCTCAAATACACCCTGAACATCCTCTAGAACTCCCTTGCCATCTTATGGCATTACCCCTTGATCCACATCCATAGGTACCCCTCTGTCACTGTGAATGCACATATAATCAGAAGTATGCTCAACCGGTGTTGTCACTGCTGGTGCTGGCTCAACCTGAACCTGAGCTAAATCCTCTGCTGGATCCTCCATCGGATCCTCATCCTCATCAGAATAGGATGACACAGATCTCTGTAACCTTTGATGTAGTGGTGAATGATCTGGAGATGAAACTGGTGACTGAACTGGTGATGGAGTAGAGGTATCCATATAACCATAACGAGACCTCCTGTGTGGTGATGTCAACACAGATGAACACTGCAGGCGATGCCCGCACACTCTCCTATAAGAGTGTCGGCGCATGGTGGGAGCCTTAGCAGCTGAAGTACCCTGATCCTACTGAGAGAGTGAGTAGTGAGCAGGAGATTAGCAATGTGCTGAAACAAAGTGAGGTAAGAATGAAGAAACTGATGCTGGAGCTGTATGTAAAGGCTGAGCGGCAGTCCTGATAACCTCCATAAGCGGGTCATCCGCAAACGGAACTGGTTGACGGGAAGGAGATGAGTGTCCAACAAACAGTAAAGGCTCCGAAACATCGAACTGACGAGACATGGAGTGTAACAAAAATGGTGCGGTATGTGTAAGTATAAAGAAAATACTTATATCGTATATGTTAAGTAAATACTCACAGCACAAGTATAGCACTTAAACATATAAAGCAAAAATCAACTAAGTCATGGCAAACGAAGTAGACAGGCGATTGGTGGCCGTAAGAAGCGTTTTTATAAAAGTGGTTATAGTTTAGGTTTTTAATTTACCTAGTTCTCTATAACCTAGGCTCTGATGCCAATCTGTAACACCCCCAAAATAGAGATTCGCGGAAGCATACAAGTATTTCGGGGTGCTACGTAAATTGGAATCACAACACAAGATACATAGAGAAAGGATTAAAAATCCGTTACATAAATTAAGTCAAAAGTCATACATAAGTTTCAAGTTTAATAAAGTACGGCCCAGTCACAAATTGGTCCCAAAAGTTTTCAGAGTCACGCTTATGTAAAAAAACTTATTATGCTTATGACCCGCGCCATGCCATGCCTTCAAAGCAAACATACTTAAGCACCTGAAAAACATGCTAAAAGTCAGCTAACGCTGGTGAGTCTATAGGTTTAAAGTAAATAAGCACGTATGAACCATAGCAATAATCATTAAGCACACACTAATTCCGTATGCAACACTAAGCTTAACAAACCGAACTAAACAACAGCATGCCAAAAGGCATAAGTACAAATAAAGGTGCCCGCTAGTGATAATCCCCAGTCACTCGGCAAAAAGGTCGTCATGGTATACGTCTGCGTTTGCCTACCCAGTCAAACCGAACGGAGGCGTCACCCTCAATAGATCTATTTATATCATACGCATTTCCCCGCTAGAATTGACGGTTGTTGATAGTGGGCAAAATGAGATTCAAGCAAACTTAGGTTTCCGCATACCAGTGTATAAAAACAAGTTCAGTTTAGGTCCATGAAAACAGTTTTGCATGTTTCTCACCCAAAGTTTATAAAAAGTACTTATAAGAAAATGGGGCTATAAACTCACCTTAAAAGATAGCAATCTGCTAGTCAACAAGTTAATAGTTCAACTGCTCCGACACGCGACCTAAGTAAGTATGGTAAGTCTTAGTACAACGTTCGTGTTTTAAATGCTTTGACTCATTTAAAAAGATTTTTATGCATTACCAAGTGTTCGAGTATTTCTTGCTTGTTGTGTGGTACGTACGTTTCAAAAAGTAGTTTATTAAAATGCTCTCGGTGATGGCTCGTGGTGGAAGTGTTTACGACGGAACATCCGTGCGTTGTATTCTTCGTTATAATACGTAAGTAATATATATATATATATATATATATATATATATATATATATATATATATATATAGTGTATCTTTATTTTCAGAACCCTGTTAAGTGCGGGAACTGCGAGAACTCCAATTTTGCATTAGAAAACATGCATGTTCATATAAAACATGCATGTTTTCTTACATACACCTTAATACAAATACATGCCTAACATACATGTTCATATAAAAACCTGTTAAGTGCAATAGATCAATGCAAAATGGTTTTATTTTTAGAACCATGTTAAGTGCGGAAACTGCGAGAACTCTAATTATGCATTAGAAAACATGCATGTTCATGTAAAACATATATGTTTTCTTACATACACCTTAATACGCAGGCATGTGTATGTAAGAAAACATACATGTTTTATATGAACATGCATGTTTTCTAATGCAAAATTGGAGTTCTCGCAGTTCCCGCACTTAACAGTGTTCTGAAAATAAAGCCCCCTATATATATATATATATATATATATATATATATATATATATATATATATATATATATATATATATATAGTGTATCTTTATTTTCAGAACCCTGTTAAGTGCAGGAACTGTGAGAACTCCAATTTTACATTAGAAAACATGCATGTTCATATAAAACATTTATGTTTTCTTATATACACATACCTGCGTAACATACATGTTCAAATAAAACCCTATTAAGTGCAACATATCAATACAAAATGGTTTTATATGAACATGTATGTTACGCAGATATTTGTATTAAGGTGTATGTGAGAAAACATACATGTTTTATAAGAACATGCATGTTTTTCTAATGCAAAATTGGAGTTCTCGCACTTAACGGGGTTCTGAAAATAAAGCCCCTATATATATATATATATATATATATATATATATATATATACATGTGAGAAATCTAATTTTTGTTAGAACGCGAGAACTAATCCCATCCACTCATTTTATCCTGTTTATCTTTGATCTAATTGCCAATATTATTCAACTAACTTATTGAAATTTTTCAAAAAAATTTCAAAAATTTTTCAAAAATTTTCAAAAAAAAGAAAAAATTTCAAAAAAATATTCGAAAATTTCTTGAAATTTTTCAAAAAAATTTCGAATTTTTTTTTGAAATAATTTCAAAAAAAATTTAAGAGTGTTTTTTTGAAAATTTTCAAAAAATTTTCAAAAAAATTTCGTATTTTTTTTTCACATGTGACGATTTTTTTTCTTCACAGGTGACAAAAAAAGAAGTTTTTTACAAGTGACGGATTTTTTTTTTCACATGTGACTAAAAAATTTTCGAAATTCTTTTTGAATTTTTTTTCACATGTGACAAAAAAAATAGTTTTTCACATGTATTTTTTCGTCATGTGACTAAAAAAAAAGTTCACATGCGACGAATTTTTTTTTCACATGTGATGAAAAAAATGTGAAAAAAAAATTTCACACGTGGCAAAAAAATTTCGTGAAAATTTACAAATGATTTTTCACATGTGGCGAAAAAAATTCAAGAAAAAAAAAATTTCGCAAAAAAAAATTTTCTGGAAAAAAATTTTCGGAAAATTTCGAAAAATTTTTTTCGAAAAAAAAAGTTTTCGAAATTTTTTTCCGAAAAAAAAAAATTTTGAAAATTTTTTTTCGAAAAAAAAAAATTTTGAAAATTTTTTTTCGAAAAAAAAAATTTTTTTTTTCGATTTTTTTTTTCAAAAATTTGTTGAAAAATTTTCAAATTTTTTTTCGTAATTTTCAAAATATTTGTTAACTAATATTAGTCATTATATTAAAGTTAAATGTGGAAAAAAATGAGTGGATAGGATTGATTCTCGCGTTCTCACAAAATTTAGGTTTCTCATTTGAACTATTCACTATATATATATATATATATATATATATATATATATATATATATATATATATGAAACATAATAATACTAATTATGTATTTAATTAATTAAAATTAATTAAACATGTGTTGAGAAAATAATATAATAATAGTGTTAGTGGAGAAATATTATATTATAAATATTATTAATAATATAATTTTAATTATAAGTGTTTAAAATAAATACTTTATATATAGAAAATTATGTATGTGTGTGTGTGTCTATATATATATATATATATATATATATACACACACACACAAGTATTTCAGCAAAAATACTCTAAGTGTTATAGTTTTTAGAAAATTTGGGTATGACCCGTTCGTTTATTCAACTTTTTCATTTTCCTCAAATGTTGCAATGTTCTCAACTAGTCCGTTAGTTACATATATTTGCGAAGTTAGTACGTAATATATATATATATATATATATATATATATATATATATATATATATATATATTCTCACCATTAATATAGTTTTCGATATAATTCGTTATATGATACAATAATAATTACCGTAAGTTCAATTATATGTCAAAATTCATTTTTGTCACCCGGAATGTTTAGTGGGCTTAAAATTCACCATTGGGCCCATTAGTCCAATAATTTGTCCAAAACCATTTAATCCACTTTAAGTACGATATATATATCGTTATATTTCAAAATTAATTTTATATTTCCGGTAACAATTTTTGGTCAAAAAGTCAAAGTTGGAAACTTTTTGTTGGACTCGGCCCACTGTTCACCGAACACCCCTATTGGGCTCAAAATACACACTTGGCCCAAAATCAATTTTAGTGTTTATAATTACGCAACTTTTTATAATTAAACATAATTAACACTTATAATTAAGTAATTAATCTCAAAAGTCAAACTTGGTCAAATTTCATACCATTCGTCCCAAAATAATTATTTTCGACCAAAAATAATTATTTTCACCAACAATTGCATTTTTACTAATTAATTATAATTAGTTACGGTTAATTCGATATATGCTATAATATAATCTTTCAAGTAAAAGTTCCACTATTTCACCACAGGAGCCAAAATTTTATGTTTTTCAAAACCTCAATCTTTTCTTAATTTTTATATGTGCCGACTTATGTACATATACATATAAGTGTATATTTCGTCTTAAATTCGCGTAATTACTGTAAATCACATTTGGATCATCAAATTAGTACCAAAAGTAACAATATTTACCACACAAGCAAGAAATATTCATATGAACTCATAGCATTTAATATGGTCAGAGCCGGCTTTGGTACCGGACGAGGTTGGCGACGGCCCAGGGCATCATATATTTGGGGGACATCAAACTTTATATTCATCTTATACTAAAATAGAATCAAAATATGAAGATTATAAAGAGATCTTGTTTTTTTAATAATGGCGGAAGAAAACTTTGGAAGAATATGACTTGCTGGAGAGAAGGAGAAAATGGAATAAATAAATTTATATCTCATCGGTGGGCAGTTGACCAATAGCATTATTAGTTCTTTTTTAAATTAGTTTTAATCAAAATTATTAAAATACACCTTTAATTTTCTCAAAAACTAGTCTGCTTGTCCATACACTAAAAAAGAGTCCATTTCTTTGCAAACTAGAGTATATGTATATCTTTTTTATATTGTTGTTGCGTGAACTATTTTAAAGATGTTGATTTTGTACTTAGAAAATAAATCATTTTTATTACTTTATTTCATATTAACATATAGAGTATACATTGGATATATTATTTTAAGATGTCTTGCTAACAACAGCCTTTAGGGTTGTCATTAACAACTAATTACTATAATTTATGTTCAGACGTTATAAAATGTTCAAATAATATCATTCAAAATTACTAATAATTTGCTAAAATATCTTAAATAAAAATACAATACACTCTTCCTGTTGGTTATTATATTAGCGAAAAATACGGAACTTGTCTTTAATTATGTCTTAATATGAAAAGATTTTGTGAAGATTTGGTTGTTAACAACAACCCTAAGGCTGCTGTTAGCATTTTCCTATTTTAAATTAGAGTGCCAGGATTCACAATACATGTTTTAAATTTATAGTTAATACTAATATTTTTTTACTATGTGAATTGAGTAATAATGTTTAGTAAATGTTGACTAGAATAAGATAATCAATGATTTTGCTAAAAGAAACGTCGGATAACATTGTTTTGGGTGATCTATTTTTAAATTGCAATTCACAGTTTATACCATCATGTTGTACATATCATTTATTAAAGAAAAAATGGCGTGAGGTTCAACTAGGTAACTTGATTAGGTTACAAGCATATAAAAAATCGTATTTTTTTGTTTACGAGGGGCATTTTTGTGGCGGCTCACCCAGGGTAGCAAAAAACTCAGGACCGGCCCTGAATATGGTTCGATTCACATGCATGCAAACATATCCTTATATATTTTCCATCTTGACAGTATATATATATATATATATATATATATATATATATATATATATAATCTAGATCAAATAAGATCAATCTTAAAGTTGTAAAAATAAGATCCAACTAAAATCTGACAAGTGACACTCTCGTTAAAATAAAATAAGATTTTTTAATGAGTACAACTAAAATTGTTAAAGTTCCGATGATTTTCTTTTTAAATTGACGAAACAAAGGTGATACATTTTGATTCGACATGTAATATATCAGGTTAATGTGATACACTTTGATTCAACATGTAAATTTATAGTTGTGTATCACTAATCCAAACTCATGTAGTAGTTGGTTATTAGTTGCTAAAATGTTAATTCGTATTAATACTTTATTTTTTGTGTATTATTGCTAATATGGTTATTTATAAAATGATTTTAATGGTTTTTTAGACTAGATATTATTTTTACAACTTTAAGTTTGATCTCACATTAATCCTCCTCTCTCTCTCTCTCTCTCTCTCTCTATATATATATATATATATATATATATATATATATATATATATATATATATATATATATATATATATATATATATATATATATATATATATATATATATACTAGGCGAGTACCCGTGCATAGCAACGGAATTCCTAGCGGCAGACAATTAACGATTTGTGATATTGTGGTGAGTGTTTTGTGTAGCTCCAGGCCCGCCCGCTAGGCGGCTACCTTCAAGAATTCTTCAAGGTAAAATTAGTAACATAGTCTTCAAGATATCATTAACCTTAGTATACTCTTCACAATAAAAATACATTTATGTGAGTCATAATCGTTAAAGGAATAGAAACGAACAAAATACTCATAATCTGTGAATAACCTCTTTATACACAACGTTTGTTGTAGCATTGATATAGTTACCATCTTTGTTACAATAAAACACCTTAAGACCTTTTTAACCACATTCTTAATTGGGAAAAAAATCCAAAATAATATATATCGAAACCTTTGGTACAGTAAACAATAAGAGGAGAAATATACAATAGGCATATTTACATGTTGTGACCTCTCTGAGCAATTCATTTCACATATTCCATAAGATGAGTTTCCTGCTATAGAGTGAGTTATGAGACAACCTTGTAACAGTGGGTAAGTGTGGGGGGTAAGGGTGGGGCACAGCAACTGAACCTAAGATGTGATGGGTAGTTTCGACGTTGGTAACCCAGTCCTTCTTATGTAGCGTCCTTTAATGTGGCTATCCCAGATTGAACTGCTCTAGCCTGCATCAATAGACAGCATGGTATTTTTTACATAGGAAAACACGTACATAAACAACATAATTAAATATAGGAAGGAGCAATTCCCTATAGAGACAACACACAACCAAGTTTCCTCGTACATTCCGTTGACTTGCATAAAGTTTAATAGGTACCAAAAATAAAAGAATTGAAGCAACCTTTATATATGTCAAAAGAATAGTATCTTAAGCAAAACTGACCAAAATGTATGTTGCAATATAGCCAGCCCAATATGATTTGTGCACAGTCGTGCAAGCCTACGGTCTACTGTGTAATGCCACATGGTAGCAATGAGATAAAGTAGTCTAAGATCATGCAAATTTACTATTTAGAGTTCTTGATGTATACATTCAAAAAGAATTGCATGACAGCCATGAGCCCATGGACTACTGATATAGTTGCCCACATAAAAATCTATATCATCATTATTTGCAACTTTTGAAAACCATGTACAGTTGAGTGTAACAATATAGATTAAATTCCATGATGCTTTTGAAGGAAAAGAAAACTGAAAACATGACCAATCACTGATGTAACTTTGTATTGTACCTGATATCCAAAAAATGCCCCGTCAAACTCATGAACCTCAGTACTTACTCTTCATGATGACATCTGCAAAATCAGTGGATTAAATCCTAGAAAAATCTCTATATGAAAACAACATTGAATGCTAAGAAAAATGTTAAGGAAGCATAAGCAAGCTAACCCGCCAGATGATCCAATCTCTGGCCATCAGATTCTAGATAAATTACATGATACTCTCTAACTTCCATTATATATGACCAAATGTTATTATCACTATTTTACACAGGAGAAAATAACTTTTTTTTTTCTTACAAAAACAACCATTTACAGTAGCAAAATTGTGGATCTTGCAACAAATGTCAAGCATATCAATAATGTTATAAACACGTAATTTTCTTTTTCCCAAAAGGAACTGTTTCAATGGTATAAACATCCAAAAAATACAAACCCTTGCACGTCTTTGGTATCACACACAAAAAGAAATTACTAACAATAAAAGAGGAAATTTCAACCCTTTGTTTATGAATGGGTTGTGTAACTCGTGTCTGATCTTAAAAGTGTCAAATGGTTCATATCAATAAAATTAGCTAAGGGGTTGATGGACCTAATAGGTCTAGTGGGTCAAAAGTAGTAGGTCATTCTAATCCATAATTGCACAACCTGCTAAATTTTTCTATTTACATTAGTTATTCAAAATTATTTTTTACAAATGAACATAAAGGTTAAGTGTGTTAACTTACCCAATCCGTACTAAATAATGACTCATTCCAACCCGACCTGTTTTGATCTGTTAGTCAACGGTCTCAGCCAACCATCTTGCCACCTTTAAGCTATTAAAGAATATGCCAAAGTAAGTAAATAGATTATTACCTTTGTATTAACATCAGGAGAACTTGAGCACTCTGTCAATAATGAGACACATATTTTACCGTCCATAGCATCAAGATCCATTAGTGCTGCAACCAACAACTCAAGATGTTCCAAATGTAAAAACAGAAGATAGAATTATCATTACACTAATTAATGATAAACAATAAAAAAAAATAGTGTTCTTGTTTGCAAACCTCTTGAGGATACTCAGCTTCATTGAGTGCAGATGCCATATCCTGATACGCTTCTGAACATCTTTCCCATATTAATATCTTCTATGACATCTAACATGCTATAAAGATGTATTGAAAATCAAGTGGTTTGTTAAGAGCCTAAATAGCAGTTATACGATCAGTTGACACCTCCCCCGGAAAGAAGTCCAGAATTTTTCTATTCTTTTCGAGTGTTATTTACCCAGCCATGTATTCCCTAAAACCATAACCCCAGAATCTATATCTCTTGAATTTAAATGAACATGCTAAAAAAGCTTAAAAGTCAACAATACTTCTTGAACCTATACTCCCTAAAAAAGCTTAAAAGTCAACAATACCACAATGATATTATATTATGATCTCTTGGTAGATTCACATAGCGATGTCAGTTATTCGTCTTACTCCATTGTAGCAGGAAACAACAGACAATGTTCATACTTATAGCTGCAGATTGTAAGTTGTAATAATTAGAATGATATAACTTCTTGTCACTCTCTGAATAAAAACGAATGCATTGTTAATCCTTTCCACACTCTGTACTTCTAACGCAGTCATGTGACCAGCTCGAAGAAAAACTTTTTGTTTTTCCAATCTGCAATCTCATATATACACCTTATGAGTATAAAGTAACGTAATGCAAAATGGCTAGAACCTAGAGATTTAAATAGTGAATACCAGTAACTTTTGAATCAAATTTTTCTAAAGTTTAAGGGATTTATCAAACCTTTTTAGTTAACTATTAAAAAAAAAAAAAAAAAAAAGAAAAAAAAAGAGTAAATGTATTCATAGGTATTAACAAACTATCTAGTACCTGGATAGGCCCCAATTTCTTAGCTGAGATATTGAAGCGACCGTATGACGTCTGCTATTAGATCAATACCAGGGTTTTGAAGGAAAAGAGGCATACATTTTTTATATAAGTGATCAATCAAACAAAAACCATAAAAGGCTATATACAAAATAAGATCACAAAACCAAATTATACAAAATACGAAAGTTTTGTGCATCCATCTATCCAATTCAATGATCTAAACTAAATTATCACGTATATTAAACTACTTTAAAATTCTTCACGCAAGAATATGTGTAACTATTGATCTCAGTTCCATTCTTATTTTCCTAATAATATAATCTCATCCGCGATATCAAACTAATTAGGTTCTACAATTTATCACTCATTCGATCAAGTAACATACATGCAAAAACATTAATACTATTCTATGTTGATTCACAATTTTTCTCAAACGCCAGGGCCAAAAACCAAAATATATATACTACAAATGCGTACAGATTATTGGAATCAAACAAAGAATGAAAAAAGTAGTTTGAATCAAATGCATATTTTTCATAATAAAAAAGTACTAAACATTATACATATATCGATTCTAGCACTAATTCTATAACAACTAACATTATATATATAAATTCATGAATTATTGATAAATAATAAACCTGATGATCATTGATGATGATTCTGGCGAAGCGGCTTAAATTTCTAGGATCTGGTAGAAGAAAATTAAATTGACATGATCAATGCAAATATCTTAGAAATGATTCAAAACGGACTAATAATTGTAAACCCTAAATAATTCAAATCAATTATAAAATGTAAGTAATAAAATATTATAATAGAATAGCTACTTACCAATTCTCCATGCCATAAAATGATTATCCAGTGCACATGAATCGGATGATCATCATCTTATTGCAATTGATTTTTATCCATCCTATAAGTAAAACCCCTTAGTTAATCAAAAGTAAAAACATGTTTTCTTAAAGATGGCTTGCTGGAACCTGATGATGATCCTTTGATAATAGGAATGGCGTTTTTGAATCAGAGGGTGTGGATCAAATTTGTTGAATTAATTACACAATTGTAACTGATTAGCTGTTTTTGAATTGGTTTATTACTGATTCAATACTTTCTTTAGATAGATTGAGCCTGTATTAATTTTCTCTTTACATTCAATACATTCCATTTATTAACAAGGGCAAAATGGGCATTGACCAAAAAATCAGTTTTTCACTTTTCACTTTGACCATACACCCATTATAAGTAGTTAAGATATATATATATATATATATATATATATATATATATATATATATATATATATATATATATACTACTTATAAAGAGAAAATGATCAAACTTGAAAATATTGAATGTTGAATGTTGAAAAGTAGTCAAATGAGAGAGAAATGTGAGCACTGAAACAATAAAATGGAAGGTTGGAATTGAAAGTTAATTGTGAACACGAAAATTCTTCTGTAAGCTTCTTTACAAGACAGTTTTAAATCTAAACATTTAATGTCAATTCAAACACAATCAAAAAGATAATTGGTGCCAGCCATTCATATGTTGTCAACCAAATATTTAGGTAAGTTTTAATTATGTATCAATTCGATTTGATTTTCAATTCAATTTATATACATGATGATTTCAACTTCTTTTTCGTTTTTACCATCTTCCATCTTTTCTCGTTCTATCACCACAAACACACATACAAAACTCACACCCGTGAACACAACCATCACCAGTTTATTCTTCTGCTGCCGCTAGCACTAACAGATTCCGCCGCCAACACAATTGATGTTTTGAGCTTTGGTGGTTTCGTTGGTAACACTGGTTTAGGTGGTGATTTTTTGGTTTTGGTGTTGTTTTGGGTTTGTCTTTTGTTGTGTTTTGATCGGATCTAACCATTCTTTCAAGTGCAATTTTTATTTTAGATCAAAATATTTTTGTTCCGGATCTGATTTTTAATGAGGTGAATGGTGAGATATAGAAAAAGATATTGTTGTGTTCCGATATGTAGTTTATATAAAAAACAAGTGGCTATAATTTTTCTCTTTTGGTCGTAACGTGTTACCGCCTATGATTTTGCTTGCCAGTGATATTTTTCTAAGTGGTCGTAATTACTCTATTCAATTTGTGGTCTATTTAATTTTTGAAAAGCTTAGCTATTTAAACACAGGATTTGTTTTTGTTGATTACAAGAAGCATTATTTGGCATCTATTGATTTTCGATGTTTTTAGAGCTTATGAACTTTACACCGAACTCCGTGGAGTGTGCGTTTATTTAAGTGGTATTATTCTTAAATGGTCAAGTTATCATTTTTAGATTGTGCAATTTGTTGGTGTGTAATTAGTCATCAGGTAATTTTTAAGATATTATGGCTAAACTATTGCAACAAGGGCACTTGTTTAGTTAAGAGGTTCCTCAGAACTTGCAGTTAGATGTATAGAATTAGCGTTGACTGAGTAGCTATAGTTGCGACATGTATTTGCTAATATTGATGTTTTGGAAGGCTTTTAAACGGTATTTGCTAATATTTGCTAACTGATATTCAATAAAAATGAGTGTACAAAATATGTTCATTATGTTTAAGTCTTTTTATTCTAGATCCCTAATTGGTAGTACAAACAATTCATTGTAAAGCATTCCTAGCCATGCAAGCATCAAATAAGCTATAGATTCGATCACAGTTAACAAGGAAGTTCTTTGGCGTATAAGACTTGTGATCGCCATCTAATGCTGTTAGGTGTCATACACCCTCCTTTGTTCCAGAAACAGAGTAAACTCAATGGTTTTTTTTTTTGTTCAAACATATATCATGAAGAACAAAAGAAGCATAATATAAATTACTTTAAGTTATGAATAAATTATAATTTTTTTTATATGGTAAGGTTTTCACCTTTTCTCTGCTAAAATAATGTGAACATAATTTTGGCATGAATAACAGCCAAACTGACCTCTTTGTAACGATTATGTATTTGTGGCTTAACGGGTTGATTTTAGAACATAAACATTAAGATACAATAGTGTTGCTTAGATCCTTGTGTTGTGTCAATGGTAACAAAATGGAAACATGCATTGTCTCAGTGGTTGATATGTATGACAACTAGCAATTTTTAAAAATTTAATTATTATTCTTTGATGATATTCTTCTCAGTCACTTACTTGCAGCGGCGCAGCTTCATAGGGAGGGGCGGGGGGGGGGGGGGGGGGGGGGGGGGGGGGCGGCCGACCCCCCGAAATTTTTTTTGCGATGTAGGGGTATATAGTTTTCGTGTAGAAAAATTTCGGTATTTTCGGTTTCGCCCCCCCAATTTAATTCGGTTTCGACCCCCCATAGTGTTAGGAAAAAAAAATTTTAGATCCCGACCCCCCACTCGAAAAATCCAAGCTTCGCCACTGCTTACTTGAACATGTAATGGTATAATAGGGAAATTGAGAAGGCAAAACCCAAGGAAATGCTGAAGAAAGATATCCCCAAGGATAATTAAGATGGCGTGAAACAACATGATGGTTTGTCTGTTGAAGAAATTGATCACATATTAGCATTTTACTTTTACATCATATATATGTTGCTAATAATAAAATATAGAATGGTTGTCTTATATTATTAAAGTTTTATTTGAGCTTGATTTGCGTAAGTGAAGCATTTTGATACCGATTTCATTTCTTGAAAGTTATCCTATATTAGTTGAAAATTTTAGTACTAAGCATGTACCAGGCAGGCTATGTGAAATTAATGCCTCATGCACAATGTAATGTGCTACATCTTGTACCATAAATTTTGGCATGCTGTGAGTATATAATGCATGATATGATTGAGTATGTGCTGTAATGTCTTATGGTTGATCCAGCTAGGGTGCGAATAAATTGAGTGCATGTTACACATATAATTATACTAGACGAGTACCCGTGCATAGCAATGAGATTTTTTAGCAGCAGATAGTATAGTAATATTTTGATTACACAAAACGTTACACAAAACACTTAACCAATGTAAACGGGTCATAACCGTTTGCAATTTACGTTTTAATCTTTTCATGTTCTATTTTAAACATTACACGAAATGCTTCCACAATATCACATATCGTTAATTGTCTGCTGCTAGAAACCGCTGCCGCTAGGCGCGGGTACTCGTCTAGTATATATATATATATATATATATATATATATATATATATATATATATATATATATATATCACTTGGCAACACCTTAAATCATCATAATAACATGGATTAAACAAGATTTGAAAAGTTTTGATGGATCCTTACAAAGAGGTTGTGTTAACGTTGCTAGGAGAACCAAAGAGAGATCCAAAATACTTCAATTTAACCCAAATCACCTTCCAAATTACCCAAAACTCTTGATTGTTATACCCAAATTAACTTGATCTTCAAAGACTATGTATGTATTGTGTGTGTGTGTATTCGGCTAGGAGAACAAAGAAGAGATGAGATGAGTTTTAAAGGCAGGTTTTGTTCCATTTTTATATGTGACTTTAACAAATTTTAAACGATCCGATGTGGAGGATGTTACTGCTGCAGCAGACCTGGCGGAACTTTTGGGTTCAACGGGCGGAACCCTAATTTGGGTTCCGTCAGTTCCGCGGGCTGCTGTAGCAGTCTTGTTAGTTTCTTGTGCTTTCTTTTCTTGTTTCGTTTGACTCTTTGAAGTTTCTAATTTCATGAAACCTAGTCCCGTTTGATCAAATGGTGACTTTTGAAGTTTCATAATTTCATCCGCACAAGAAATGCTCTTATCGAACTTCTTAAAGTTTGTGGTTTGTTTTATTAGATCATCTTGAGTAATTTTAAGTCTCTCAACTTCGAGTTTAAGCTCTTCACATGATTTGCACGATGTGTCAATACCTTTACTCTTTTCTAATCTCTTAGCTTTTTCTTTTAACTCATAAACTTCATTTTCTAAAAACTCCCTTTTAGTTTTCAAAAACTTATTTTTGTTTATGATTTTTAAGCTCAATTCACAAAGTTTGTTATATTTTTTTTTGTAAGGTGTCATCATCAATAGAAGAATAAGATGAGTCGGAGAGTACCTCATTTGAGTCGTGAGCCATGAGAGCAATATCATCATTCTTTGGCTCATCGTCATCTCCTTCATAGTCACTCCAAGCACCACCCACAAAGGCTTGTTGAGACTTGCTTTTGGGTGGTTTTGGACATTCTCCTACGAGATGACTTGTGTCTCCACACCTATAGCATTTCCTTTCAACCTTTCCTTTCCTATCATCACGATCTTTTCGGAAGGTTTTCTTATCATTGATGAGGCGAAAAATGAACCACTTTTAGGGGGTCATTTAACCCCGGAATTGACTTTATTTGATCAAATATTGCCCTAATTCGTTCCTTTTGTGATTTTAGGTACTTTGGGAGAGAAATCTGGAAAAGGAAGAAATTCGGACGTTTTTGGAGCATAAAAGTGAAGAAAACGCCAAAGTCTTAATTTTCCTTGCTGGGAACAGTAGGTGACGGCGTCAAGAGTAATTTCCATGACGACCCAGTACAGAATTGACGGCGTCACGAAGTAGGGCGTCAAGAGTAAAATTCATGACGGCCTGGAAATGCATAACACATGACGGCGTCAAAAGTAGATCAAGGCGGTCCGAGAAGTATTTTGGCGGCGAGGTGACGGCGTCACAAAATTTGTCTTGACGCCGTCAGACCCTATTTCCTATATATAGTTTTCTAATTTTCATATTAAAAGAGAGAAGTTTTGGAGAAATCCTAAGTACGAACTTGGTGCGAATTTTACAGGTTTTTCAAGGGTTCTAAGCCCTTGATACCTTTCATGTGTAATTAAGATAAGTATTCTTTTAATTCAATCAATATGTCTATGTGTTGGTTGTCTATATCTTGTTCTTGTCTTAATTCCATCATGCTAGGCTAGATTTATCTTGTGTTTGCTTGGATCTAATGAAACCTAGATGTTAATTATGTGTTGATTACTTGTTTGTAGTTGTTTTGGATGAATGAATTCGATGTTAGGCTTAAGAAAACTAGCAGATCTCCAATTGGTAACATGCTTGAACGTCTTAGGAAACATGAACTGATGTGCACTAGGTTTTATTGGTTGTATTTAATGCATGAGCCACTGTTTACAATCCCTATGGTTGTGCTGGGCATGGCATAGGAGGAGATAAGAGCTCATAGGATTGGGGAGTTAAGTGCGCCACCCCATGAATGGTATTAAGGAATACAATCCGTCATCCACGCAACTATAACAAATAATTAACGTGTAAAAGATGTCTAGGGAGTAGTGAAATCTAAGTAAACACATTTTCTCCACTTATTGCTCACAACCTTAGTTAATTTAGTTTATTTTCATTTCTAGTATTTTATTTTGATTGCATCTTAAGTATTGGGTTAGTTGATTAGCAACTAATTCCGCCCAAATATTTCAAACCCGAGATTTTTACTTGCTTTCTAAAAAATATAAAAATACAAAAATAATCATCCCTCACCTTTGGAACTAGTATTTAGGTTTTCTAATCCTAGCGACACTGTTCCTTGCTGAACGATCAACCCCCCAGTACTTGTCACTATACTATACTACAACGATCAGGTACACTGCCTGGTGGGGGTTGTAAGCTTCTCAAGATCCCTTGAGAGGTAAAGCCTGGTGCGATTCCCACGTATCAAGTTTTTGGCGCCGCAGCCTGGGGAATAGTTATTGTCTAGGTTAGAATCTCTTTTTATTAGGTCTACTTGCTAGATTCCTTACTAGTAAGATTTTATTTTTATTTTTAGGTTTTCTTTAGTCTATCTTATTTCTTTGTGTTTTTGTTCGTAACTCTTCACCACCTGCCATCATGGCAAACGACGAATCCTTTAACCTTAGGATCACTAGGAGTCGTAGTTCCACTAGAAACCTTGTCTTGCCTTATGCGGAACCCAAAAGAGAAATGCATAGATTGAGACAATATCACTCAACTTCTGAACCATCTAGCGTTGCCATCGATTTTGATGCACCCCTTTCTGAAGAAAATTCAGAAAATCATGTCGCAACCCCTAGCTCCCAACCCAACGACGAGATGAGTACCCCCGCAACTCCCATTCCTAAGCGCCTTAAGGACTACTCCTCCCCAACCCCTCGTGGCTTCTCAAACGCCATTGTCTACCCAAACGAACACACCAACGAGGTCTTGAATGCAAACGATGTTTGGCTTGTTCAAAGTGTGTGTAAGTTTTGCGGATTAGATGAGGAAGATCCAATCCAACACATTAAAGACTTCCTGAAAATAGTAGACACCCTCCATACGGATGGGGCTACTAGAGACACGTCCCGATTGCGATTCTTTCCTTTCACCCTATATGAAAAAGCCCAAGAATGGTATGATAAACTCCTTTCTGAATCTATTTTCACATGGGAGCAACTCATATCCAAGTTCTATGAGAAGTTCTTTCCACCTGGAAAAACCTCAGCGTTTAGAGATAGGATCCTCCGTTTCCGAAAAGGGAAGGACGAACCCTTCCATAAATCGTGGATTAGATTCAAAGATTTAATAAGACAAGTTCCCCATCATGGCATTGAGCTATGGCTCTTGGTCCAAATCTTCTATGATAATATCTCCTCTAATGATCGAAACGGAATTAACCAATCTAGAAAAGGGAGATTGGCCAATCTTAGTGCCGAAGAAGGGTGGGATAGGATTGAAGAATATGCTCAAGACCAGGATGACACTTGGGATGAACTTGAGTCAACTGTCAGCATTTCTGAAATCACCTCAGATCGATTGAGAAAAATTCACAAAAGAGTGGAATACCTAGCTGGATCGCAGTTACCTAAACAACTGTCGAATCCGTACTTAATCTGCGATTACTGTGGGGGGCCGCATGAGGTAGAAGAATGTGGAGGAGCAGCCACAACTGAACATGCATGCTTGTCAGGAGGGGACATTTATGCTGATCCCTCCCTTTTGCCTTTTTACCAAAATGACGATTACACCCTCTGGGGAAATCTGGTAAAAAGAAAAGAAGGAGAGGAAGGCCCTGAATTCGAAATCAGGAGCACTTTTGAAGATGACCTTGGTCACTTCACTAAAGAAAAAGGCTTGCAAATGAAAGGTCTTAATGAGCTTTTCGACGAGCAGCAGGATGACATTGGAGAATTTTTCAACAAGCTTAACTCAGCCCTAGATAATCTTGAAATGCCATCAGTAAGCAAAAAAGACCCCATGCTCGCGATAACCACTCGAGCTGGAACAACAACCAAGGACCCACCTTACCCAAGCTCGTCTCCCATTGCCCCTGATCCAAACAAACCTTGCGAGGAGGAGGAGGATGTCGGCGGCAAGACCCCCGACCAACCGCCCTTGACGACCCCTTTCCCACCAACCCTACCTAACCAACCTGTGAGAATCCCGTTTCCATCCCGATTAAGGAACCAGAAAACTGAGAATGATAACAAGAGATTCTTGTCATACCTAAAAGACTTGTTTGTCACCATACCCCTCCTTGATGCTTGCTATCACATGCTAAAGTATAGCGCATACTTTAAAAAACTACTTGCTAACCGGAAGAAACTCAAGGGTCTTGTGACCCTGGGGGAAGAATGCTCAGTGGTGACCCATCGAGGGCTACCAAAAAAGGTAGACGATCCGGGCTGCTTCACCCTGCCTTGCTCCATAGGATCTCTATCAATCAAGAATGCTCTTGCCGATTTGGGAGCGAGTATCAATCTCATGCCTCACTCTATGTTCCTTAAATTAGGATACTCTGGATTAAAGTCTACCCGTATGAACATCCAACTAGCCGATAGATCGGTCAAATACCCCGTAGGGATATGCGAGAATGTGCTAGTCAAAGTTGGGAAATTCAAATTCCCGGTCGACTTCGTAATCCTGGATATGGAGGAGGATGACTTGGTACCCATCATCTTAGGAAGACCATTTCTTGCTACCGCTCGTGCAGTCATTGATGTTTATGATGGCAAATTAACCTTACGAGTGGGAACCGATAGCACAACCTTCGACATTAAGGATTCTATGGACCTCTCCCTCGAAGCAGCCAACCGGCTCTATTTCATCGGGGAAGTCGATGAACTCACAGATGTCATTGATAGTTGTGTCGATGAACAGATCGATGAAGGCTGGCTACGGGACGAGAGTTTTCTGCCTTTGCTAGAGGTAGAAAAGATGGAAGGTGTTGGTGCAGTCTCCTTCTACCCCAGACAAGAGGCAACGGAGCATATCGAGCTCCGAAAGCTCGAAAACAAGCTCAAACCTTCTATTATCGAACCTCCTAAATTAGATCTTAAAGAGCTTCCTAACCATTTGGAGTATGCCTTCCTTCAGGGAGAGGACCAACTGCCGGTAATCATAAACTCTTCCTTGGAACATGAACAGAAAGGTAAACTCTTAGAGGTCCTAAAGAAATATAAAGGGGTGCTCGCATGGAGTGTAGCCGACATTAAGGGGATTGACTCAACTTTTTGCACACATAAGATTCTCATGGAAGAAGATTATAAACCTACCGTGCAGCCCCAGAGGCGGGTGAACCCAAACATTAAGGAAGTAGTAAAGAAAGAAGTTATCAAACTTCTGGATGCAGGACTGATTTACCCGATCTCGGATAGCCCATGGGTCAGTCCTGTGTAGGTTGTACCTAAGAAGGGTGGAATGACTGTAGTTAAGAATGACAAGGGTGAGATAGTACCCCAGAGAACGGTCACTGGATGGCGGGTATGCATTGACTATCGAAAGCTCAATGATGCCACGAGGAAAGATCACTTTCCCTTACCATTCATTGATCAAATGTTAGAGAGATTGTCTGGACACGAGTACTATTGCTTCTTGGATGGATTCTCTGGGTACTTTCAGATTCCCATAGCACCCGAGGACCAAGAAATGCCCACGTTTACTTGCCCTTATGGAACATTTGCCTATAAAAGGATGCCTTTTGGGCTATGTAATGCCCCCGCCACTTTCCAGCGATGCATGACCGCAATCTTTCACGAACTCATGGAAGACAGCATGGAAGTGTTCATGGATGACTTTTCGGTCTTCGGGAACTCCTTCGACCGCTGTCTTGCTAATCTAGAAAAGATGCTTAAACATTGTGAGGAAACAAACTTGGTGCTAAACTGGGAAAAGTGTAATTTCATGGTAAAAGAAGGGATTGTGTTAGGGCATAAGATCTCAGGGAAATGAATAGAGGTGGACCAAGCTAAAGTTGAAGCTATATCTAAGTTACCATACCCCACGACTGTTAAAGCAATACGCAGCTTCTTGGGGCATGCCGGGTTTTATCGGAGATTCATCCAAAATTGCTCGGCCAATGACTCAATTACTTGTGAAGGATGCTCCGTTCGATTTTTCCCAAGAATGCAAGGATGCATTCGATCTCTTAAAAAAGGAACTCACACAAGCTCCAATCATGATCACACCCAACTGGGAGTTACCATTTGAAATCATGTGTGACGCTAGCGATTTCGCTGTCGGGGCTGTATTGGGCCAACGGCGTGACAAGCTTTTCCAACCTATTTACTACGCTAGCAAAACCATGAATCCCGCTCAAGAGAATTACTCCACCACCGAGAAAAAATTATTAGCCGTAGTGTTTGCGTTCGACAAATTCTGACAATATCTTGTCCTTTCAAAAACAGTCGTCTTCACTGATCACTCGGCTCTTCGATATCTTTTTGCGAAGCAGGATGCTAAGCCACGACTAATTCGGTGGATCTTGTTGCTACAAGAATTCGATGTTGAGATTCGTGATAAGAGGGGGGCAGAAAATCTGGCCGCAGATCATCTATCTCGTCTCGAAAACCCCTTGGGTAAGCACGATAGAAGTGAGATTAGGGATTCATTTCCTAACGAACAACTCATGTTAATGATTGATTCGGAGCCGTGGTACGCCGATTTTGCTAATTACCTAGCAAGTAGACTTTTCCTGAACACCTGACTAGGTACGGAAGGAAAAGGTTCTTTTCTCAGCTAAAATACTACTTTTGGGATGAACCATTTTTATTCCGAAGGTGTCCTGACCAAATTATAAGACACTGTGTTTCGGAAAGTGAGGCAGTAAAGATTATGAGGGAATGTCACTCTGGTCCCTCTGGCGGGCATCATGGGATAAACACTACCGCCCGAAAGATTTTCGATGCGGGATTCTATTGGCCCACAATTTTTCGTGATGTAAAAGAAATGGTGCAGGCATGCGATGCATGTCAACGGGCCGGGAACATATCACATAGGGATGAAGCACCTCAGAACTTTATACAAGTATGTGAGGTCTTCGATGTTTGGGGAATTGACTTCATGGGACCCTTTCCATCTTCAGGGGGAACGAATACATTTTAGTCGCCGTCGATTATGTTTCAAAATGGGTTGAGGCACAAGCCCTTAGGACCAGTGACGCCAGAGTAGTTATTCATTTCCTGAAAAAGCTTTTCGCTAGATTCGGGATTCCTAAAGCTCTCATCAGTGATAGGGGTACCCATTTTTGCAATGCACAAATGGAAAAGGTTATGAAGAGGTATGGAGTATCCCATCGGTTCTCCACCGCCTATCATCCACAAACCAATGGCCAAGTCGAAAACACCAACAGGGCTATTAAAAGAATACTTGAAAAGACGGTTAGTCAAAATAGAAAGGACTGGTCATTTAAACTCGACGAAGCCTTATGGGCATTCCGAACCGCCTACAAAACACCTATCGGAACGACCCCGTTTCGCATGGTGTATGGTAAGGCATGTCACTTACCAGTGGAATTAGAACATAAGGCTTATTGGGCGCTTAAGACATGTAACTTAGATTACACAATTGCTGGAACTAATAGGTTCTTGCAATTACACGAGCTTGACGAGCTTAGGTTAGAAGCCTACGAATCTTCCATCACATATAAAGAGAGAGCAAAAAGATGGCATGACCAGAGGATTAAGAAACCCAAAGAATTTTCCGAGGGAGACAAAGTCCTATTGTACAATTCTCGGCTGAGATTATTTCCGGGAAAACTTAAGTCTAGATGGTATGGACCGTTTACGGTAAAGAATTCCTCTAAAACTGGAGCCGTGGTGTTATTAGACGATGAAGGTAGGGAATTTACTGTTAACATACAACGTGTAAAACATTATCAAGAAAATAACAATGAAATGATTAGTGAGGAGGATGTGACGTTTGATGATGAGGTCACGTAGTAACCCATGGCCTTGAGTCTAGCTACAAGACTCGTAAATAAAGAAAAGCGCTTCTTGGGAGGCAACCCATGTTTTGTGTGATTTTATTTTATTTTGTTTGTTATTTGCTTCCGTATGCATGCTTTATTTTTATTGTTGGTTGATCATATTTCTAAACTAAATAGTGGAAATACTTTACTTTGTTGTTTTGGCCTAGTCTTAACTCCACCTAAAAGTATTTTTGCAAAAGATAAGTGTAAGGGGAAACCCCAAATATGTTTTTAAGAAACAAACCGATCATGATTCTCCACAATATTAAATGAACATGTGTATTCGTATTTGTTAGAGTCAAATGCTTGTATTGAGTCATAATGAAGTTTTGCAGGATTTTCCAGGAAGTAGGACCAAGTTTTTCTAGAAATTTTCCGGAAACTTAACATAAGAATTTCTGCAGGTCACTTCTGACGGCGTCATGAATTAATTCTTGACGGCGTCACGTGTAAAAATCTAGAAATTTTACCGGTTTTGTTTTTCTAACGGAGTCTTATGGTTTTTGTGAATTATTAAGTTTTATAATCTCCAGGAGATCTGCAAACTTCATTCCACAAGCATTATATCTTATCTTGTTTCTAGGATTTAGTAACTTATATAGGATGCCGCCGATTTTACGCGAGGTTGTTTTTGTCTATTTTCTCAGATTTACAGGTTATGTATAAGATGATTTATATTCTGGAAGGGAAGCTTTGATCGTTCATTTTCTTGGAGGAAGATTTAACCTGGCCACCTTATTATCCATACCGAGCGAATTAGGGGAGTATTTGATTTCATTCTTTTTACTTTTTAACTTTTACATTCTTTACTTGAACATTGGGGATAATGTTCATCTTAAGTGTAAGGGGAGGGTAAAAAGATGATACCTTACATGTACACTTTCGCTTGAGTTTGTTTTGTTTGATAGTAGATGTGTAATAAAACTATGAGAAATACTTGTTAGTGCAATTTTAGCGCCAAATTTAAAATTTTTTACAACATTTAGGAGTGAAACTTTAGCCATAGCAAGCGTCTCATGGATAGGAGATTGTATGACTAGCACAAAACCGTATATTCAAAAAAATTTTCCACCCAAATATGTTAGGTTCGCCTTTAGATTTGATAGGAAAAGCATTTACTATTAGTGCTTATGAGTGTACTGGTAGCATTTAGATTCTAGAACTTGCGTTAGTAATGCATCCCGAGACCGCTAGGGAGACTACATTCATGTAGTAGGATTTACTACATGATAAGATGCATTAGGATTACCCTTGTGTTAAACCCGTATCATAATTACTTGACCATTTAAGTCATATTACTTGGCTAGTTAAGTCAACTAATTTTTCCCACACCCTTAGCGTTGTACTCATTTTTAGTACACGAAACCCCTAGTACACCCCTCCGAGCCTATCTTTTCGTTTCTAACTTTAAGCATTTTACTTAAAGGAAGAATTTGTTACACCCCACTTAAATGTAAAACCAAATCGCCTTAGCCTTCCGTGTATGCACTCATTTTTAGTGCATTATTGTTATTTGTTAAACCCTAAGTTAACTATCTAATTGATTACATGGTTGCTAAGTCGAGTCATATCCTTGTACATATTGTTTTGGGACGATTGGGACTCATGGGTAAGTACTTATTTTATGGAGTAATGGGGAAGAACATCATTTATTACCCCCATATGTGCGTTAATCTTAAAAGTGCTCCAAGTGTTTTGATTTTCTTAATTCGAGTCATTAGATTAGTTTATTGTAAAGTATGTAAAGATTCAATTCAGACGTTTTTGGAGCATAAAAGTGAGGAAAACGCCAAAGTCTTAATTTTCCTTGCTGAGAACAGTAGGTGACGGCGTCAAGAAGAAATTTCTGACGGCGTCAAGAGTAATATCCATGACGACCCAGTACAGAATTGACGGCGTCACGAAGTAGGGCGTCAAGAGTAAAATTCATGACGGCCTGGAAATGCATAACACATGACGGCGTCAAAAGTAGATCAAGGCGGTCCGAGAAGTATTTTGGCGGCGAGGTGACGGCGTCACAAAATTTGTCTTGACGCCGTCAGACCCTATTTCCTATATATAGTTTTCTAATTTTCATATTAAAAGAGAGAAGTTTTGGAGAAACCCTAAGTACGAACTTGGTGCGAATTTTACAGGTTTTTCAAGGGTTCTAAGCCCTTGATACCTTTCATGTGTAATTAAGATAAGTATTCTTTTAATTCAATCAATATGTCTATGTGTTGGTTGTCTATATCTTGTTCTTGTCTTAATTCCATCATGCTAGGCTAGATTTATCTTGTGTTTGCTTTGATCTAATGAAACCTAGATGTTAATTATGTGTTGATTACTTGTTTGTAGTTGTTTTGGATGAATGAATTCGATGTTAGGCTTAAGAAAACTGGCAGATCTCCAATTGGTAACATGCTTGAACGTCTTAGGAAACATGAACTGATGTGCACTAGGTTTTATTGGTTGTATTTAATGCATGAGCCACTGTTTACAATCCCTATGGTTGTGCTGGGCATGACATAGGAGGAGATAAGAGCTCATAGGATTGGGGAGTTAAGTGCGCCACCCCATGAATGGTATTAAGGAATACAATCCATCATCCACGCAACTATAACAAGTAATTAACGTGTAAAAGATGTCTAGGGAGTAGTGAAATCTAAGTAAACACATTTTCTCCACTTATTGCTCACAACCTTAGTTAATTTAGTTTATTTTCATTTCTAGTATTTTATTTTGATTGCATCTTTAGTATTGGGTTAGTTGATTAGCAACTAATTCCGCCCAAATCCTTCAAACCCGAGATTTTTACTTGCTTTCTAAAAAATATAAAAATACAAAAATAATCATCCCTCACCTTTAGAACTAGTATTTAGGTTTTCTAATCCTAGCGACACTATTCCTTGTTGAACGATCAATCCCCTGGTACTTGTCACTATACTATACTACAACGATCAGGTACACTACCTGGTGGGGGTTGTAAGCTTCTCAAGATCCCTTGAGAGGTAAAGCCTGGTGCGATTCCCACGTATCAGTCATCTTTAAGTTGCCTTATAAACTTCCCTCGTCTACCAAAGAACTTCTTGAAGTCTCTAACGGCCATAGCATATTCTTCATCATCACTCCGAAGTAGATTCTTCATGATCACTTGATTGGACTCTAGCTTTCAAGGCAATGGACTTAACTTTTTCTTTCTTGCCTTTAACTATTTTCGAATCTTTTTCCATTACCATTTCATGAACTTTGAGGTTTCCTATTAGCTCGTCAAGTGACATGTTTGAAAGATCCTTGTATTCTTCAATTGCCGTCACTTTTTCTCTCCACTTCGGATGGAGTGCTCTAAGGAATTTCGTGACAAAATTCTTGCTACAAAAAGATTCATCAAGTGCTTTAAGTGAAGTAATAATAGTGTTAAACCTAGCAAATGCACTATCAATTATCTCATCTTCGGGAATAACAAATTGTTCATATTGTTGAACTAGAAGATCAATTTTGTTATCCTTAACTTGTGAGTTTCCTTGATGAGTGACTATTAAAGATTGCCAAATATCTTTGGCGGTTTTACACATAAAGACTCTTTCATATTCTTTCTTAGGCAAAGCATTGTAAAGCATCATTTTAGCTTCATTATTTTTAGCAATCAATTTCTTTTGATCATCATCTTTACTATTAGTAGCTATATTATCACCATCAATGATTATATACCATAAATCTATATCTTTAGATTTCACGTAAGTTTCAAAACGGTTTTTCCAATATATAAAACTATTTGCTTCAAAAAGTAGTGGTCTTTGCATAGATTGCCCTTCTTTGTAATTTTCAAAATCCATGGATCGTTTCAAGTTTTAAAACACAATATATTTTAAAAGCTTGAGTAACGTAGCTCTTGATGCCAATTGTGGAAAACTAGAAGGCGGGTTGAATAGTTTACCGTTTAAAAACTTTAAACTTGTTTGATTATCTTTTGAAACTTTTCGTTTAATCAAAGATATGAACACAAACACAATATATAACATGCAAGTATAAAGAAAGAAACGATCAAACCACAACACGAGTATTTATCGTGGTTCGGCTACAAGGACTCTTTTTCCTTGCCCTACGTCCACGCCCTGAGTATCCAACTCGAGAGTTTCTTTCACTAGTCAACAAGCTCCTTTCACCGGTGGAGAAAACCTTACACGTCGCTTATACACATTTACCGACACTAAGCTAGATGTCGAGTTCTTTTACAAGAGTACAACAACTCTCGTCACACTTTGTATTTTGAGGACTAAAATACTAACCGATCACTACTGAAAATACACAATCAAATGAAGTGTAAACTACACAAAGTCTACACGATGCTAAGCTAACAAGTCTTGCAACGTTGTGTTGAATACTTGTAACTTTATATGAACTTGTGAACTTCTTTGCTACAAAAGAAACTTCACATAGAAATGAAATGTTAAAGGGTTAGATGAAAGAATGAATGTATGTGTGTGAAAATCTAATGTAGAGTGATAAAGCCAAAATTCAAACATATGGCTTGGTATTTATAGCAAGACCTTCTGCAGGTCTGGCGGATACGGAGGAACCCTCAGATGGGTTCCGCCCGTATACCCCCAGGGTTCCGCCAGGCTTGCAGTTGGTTTTGCAATAAATCATTCAAACCAACAAAAATCACATCAACTAAATCCTAGTCAAACACATTGAAGCAAAAGAAGAAAGCTTCCAAAAATGTGTTAGAGGTTATGGTAAGTCAAACACACAAGCTTACCATAAATGTATGATGTGATGTTAACATTTTTCTATTTTAAGAAATATAAAAAGTGTTGTGTTTTATGTGAAATGTAAAATGTAGCAAATGTCTAATTATGCAAGTTTTTAAACTAAAATTAAGTTTTACTTAGAAACTAAAGTTTACATTTTGTCGTTAACAAAACTTAGCAAAGATCGTAAAATATAAATAACGTTTTTAGGTGATATTTGTATTAACACCTTCTACTCCTGACAAAATTACATAATCGATTAGGGTTATAAGGGTCTTTTCTGAGGCTTAACCTTTCATTCATAATCCAGTTGTAGTAGAGCCTAGACATACTATTCATGGGTGCTTTTAAATCAATATATGTATGCTCTCTAAACATGTACCCAAACATGCAAGGAATTTTGATGTTCCTATAGTTATGCTTCCTAATCCATGGCTTCTTCCTACGTTTCAAGGAACAGGGGTGTTGTAAAAGGAATCTATGGTAACTTAATTCCTCAGTGGTTCGAGAGAAATTTGTAAACTCAATTTTCATCTGGAGTGGTTTATTAAGCTCCTTGAATGTATTAATTTCCCTCTTTCTTTGTTTACGCACTATAATCCTCTTGCTAACTTCTAAACGTCGATTCTCAAAATCCATAAAGACAAACCTTATACGAACAAAAACACAAAGAAAAAGATAGACTAAAGGAAACCTATAAAATAAAAAATCTTACTAGAAAGGAATCTAGCAAGTTGACCTAATAAAAAGAAATTTCAACCTAGACAATAACTATTCCCCGGGCTGCGGCGCCAAAAACTTGATGCGCGGGATTGCGCCTACGCAAAAGGTTTTAGCTCTCAAGGGATCTTGAGAAGCTTGCAACCCCCACCAGGTAGTGTACCTGATCGTTGTAGTATAGTATATATGAATTTCATTCCGTTTATTTTAATTTTAATTCACTCATACTCTAATTTATTAAATTGTAGTTTAGATTCCTTTACGGACCTTGAGGCTTTTTACATGCAAAAAAATCAACGCCTAAAATGTGTGTATGACTGTATGTTTATTCACACAAACACGTTATATATGTTTAGGCTTTAGCTGTAATAATTTACTCAAATATACAATAATTTATGCTTAACCATATATAAGAAATGTGTTAAGAAAAAACATTATTACAAATATCTGATACTGTTTCAAGTGATATTTTATTCTTATCACAAAAATAAAAATGTTATGCAAATTTAATTAAGTATGGACATTATTGCAACATTTATATGACCAAGAACAATGAACAAAGTAGATTATGTATTACTTTTTTAGATGGCATAGTGTTTCTGTATAATTAACTTCCTATTAATTTTGCTTTCTAGTTGTTGTCATCATATGGTGATGTTTGGAGGTGCTTTGGTTGACTCCTTAGCACTATCCCATGTATTCAGAGTATGGTGATTGACACTAGTTCAAGCAACCTTTATTGCTTTGTCTGATTTTCTAAGGAGTTTATTGGCTTTTGCTTTGTATTAGTTCTAGCTTAATTTTTGTGGTTTGTATTTTGAGCTAGGGAGTTGTCCTATGCCATTTGTTTCTTGTGGTACAAAATGTGGAGCTAAAGATGGGTCTTAGTTTCTTTTTACATTTTGTACCTTTTTTCTTTCTTGTAATGCCTTTTTTGGCTTCCCTTTTTCTTAATAAAATTTACCTTTAAGAAAAAAAAAATAGATTATATATGTATTAATTTATGCTTAACCATATATAAGAAATGCATTAAGAAAAAACATTATTACAAATATTTGATACTGTTTTAAAGTGATATTATTCTTATCACAAAAGTAAAAATGTGATGCAAATTTAATTAAGTATGGACATGATTGCAACACTAAATTTATATGACCGACCAAGAACAATGAACAAAGTAGATTATGGTAATACATACATTATTGCAACATTAAATTTCTACCACCTTTCATATGTATGCATCCAATCTTTAGTATAAATATTTAACACCTAGAAGAAAATCTACTTTATGTTAAAATGGAGCAAACCAACAATCATAAGCTTGAAGCAAAAATTATTGAAGCGTCCATGAACATCGTCCAACAAACCCAAAGTCACTTTCCAAAACAATATATTTGGCCGAAAGATCATGTTTCTCGGGCTTCAGTTGAAGTCCTAAATGAACATGTAATTGACTTACAAGGCTTTTTCAAGCATGATGAGAAGGCTACATTACATGAAGCCAAACTTGTTAATGAATCATGCTTGAAACATGGCTTTTTTCAAGTTATCAATCATGGCATTGATCCAAAATTGCTTGCTTTAGCTTATGAACATGGATGGGCGTTCTTTCAGCTTCCAATAACCGAGAAATCAAAGTGCAAGAAGAAAGAGGGAAGCATGAATGAATTTTCTAGTGGTCATGCTCACCGATTTGCTGAAAAATTACCTTGGAAAGAGTGTCTAACGTTTGAGTATCACGAGAACGATTCTGATGAAGTTGCAGCTGAATTTTTTAATTCAACTTATGGAAGTCGATACAAAGAAACCGGGTAAGAAGTTATATGTAATCCATTTTGACGACTTTTTGGGTAAATTATTATTAGAAAGATATTCAAAATCTTAATTTACCAAATAAAATTTTCTTTGATCGTGCGCCTATGTTGAATACATAGATCGTATTTTAACGATACTTATCCTTAAGCACTTTGGAGTTTGTAATTTTGTATGTTGCCAATTTTAGTTTTATAGCAAATCCACGGTTTGTTTACTTGTTTTTATCATAATAACATACTTTTTGGTTATTAACATTAAAGTTTTTAAAAACATGAATGAATTTATATTCGTATAAAAATATGACAATTATTTTATATTTGATTTTTTTTTTAGTTACAGTTAAACCACAAAATCATGGGATTTTTTGTAAAAAAGGACATAAATTTTGGTAGTTTCTTTTATTTAACATAATTCTATGTGGTTAAAAACATTAGAAATTGCAAACATCGATAATTGTATGTATGCATTCCTATAAAATCAGGCCAAACTAAACAGGTTTTTGATTTTCGAAACCAAGTTAGCCCCGTCTGGTTTGAGGCGACCCGGATCAACCCGGTTCTTGAACCCGGCCGGGTTTTGGATTTTTCCTTATTTTTTTTACAAATAACACAAGTTAAGTATGTATAGTTGCGACATAAATTTATTTTTACATGTTATCTTTGTTAGTAAATGCTTTTCTAGGCTTAATATATGGGTTAGTCATGATTATATATATATATATATATATATATATATATATATATATATATATATATATATATATATATATATATATATATAATGGAAATAAAGGTTAAAAAAATGCGGGTTGACCCAGTGGTCGAACCAGTTGACACGATAACCCGTTGACTCCACCGAGTCAATTAAAAACCCGGACTTCAAAACATTGATTTTATTGTACTCTTACATAGCATCTTGTTTTTTATCTATAGAAAGAATATCAAAAGAACCTTAAAGCTATCAAGTTATTTGAAATAATTTATAAACTCCCTTCTTTATCTAATGGATAAGTAATAAACACTAGTATAAAAAATTTGTTGATTAATAACTACAAAAGCATAAAGCTAATCCTTTATATAATAATGGTAAAAGGTTTTGTGACAATCCGTTTTTTATTAACCAATAGAAGAGCTCAATTGCAAAATCGAGTCTTTTGATTGGCTAATAAAAGTCAAAATTAAATTAGTTTGAACAAACTTTTGATAAGAAATCGGGTGGATAAAAAATTGAAAATACACATGGTATACTATTGTGAGCTCTTTTGTCTAATTTTAGACTTAAGTGTAAATAAACGTTATATTCTAATTGGTTAATATAATTTATAATTAAATTCTTAAACTTTTAAAATGGGGTTAATCTTAAATCTAATTTTATGGACTTAAGAGTAAAATCCTTAATTTCCATAAATTAAAGAAAAATTTATATATCTAATAAATACCTCATGTACTTAAAACATTTTTAAGAAACAATTTCCATAAATTAAAGAAAAATTTATATATCTAATAAATACCCCATGTACTTTAAACTTTTTAAGAAAACAACTACAACTATTATTATTATTATTATTATTATTATTATTATTATTATTATTATTATTATTATTATTATTATTATTACTAGTTATAATGCCCGTGCACCCGCGGGTTTTTTTTTTTAATTTTTTGAATCATTTATTTTTATTTATTAAAAAACAAATAATTTAATCATTGTTTTGTTTGATTTATGATATTTAATTATAGTTTTTTATTATTAAAAATAATTATTTAAAAATGTTAATTATATTGTTAATTGTATCTTATCTATATTTTTTGTATTTATCTTCTACTTGTATCATGGATAAATATAAAATATTACCTAATAAGAAAATAATCTTTTTTTTCAAATAAAATTATTATAATATAAGGTATGAATTCATTTTTTTGAAATGAAAAATTCCCAATAGGGGTTTTGTTTTATTATTATTATTATTATTATTATTATTATTATTATTATTATTATTATTATTATTATTATTATTATTATTATTATTAAATTGACCGTAATACTAAAAACACCGTAAACGCACGCGTTATAAATATCAAGCTGAACACGTGTTATTAAGTGTATGCACGAGATTAATTATAACATATGAACATTTACAATATAATGCTTTAGTCATTGAATTTGACTTATGTTACAATATCAAATTAAACTACTCAAACAATAACATTAAAAACAAAATTTGATCAAACTTTTAAACCCGAACAAATATAGCTGAAATATTTTGTCCGAACTTAATCTGCATTATTAGTTGTAGTTATTGTCCAAACATAATCCGCATTTAAAAAATTAAATACATCTGACCTTAAATGAGTTTAATTGTAATACCAAAAATTTGTAGATGTACGATATCAAAATAAAGCATGAGTTATAACTACACACCAAACAAATATAGCCAATAATATATAGTTAATAGTTGTACTTATAGTTTGAACCCCATATGTGCACGGGAATTATAAGTAGTTAACACATAACAAAAAGTTTTTGATACAAAACACCAATGAATATATGAAAGCCGGTAATCCAACTTAAAATTCCAATATTTTGATATTTAATCACTTCAAAATATATATACCAATGTAAAAGCCTATGTATATCTATGTAAAATATATATACCAATGTAAAAGCCTATGTATATCTATGTATATCCACGGGACTTTTCCATCTCTGCTCAAAAAAGTGATAAGATTATAAACTGAACAATTAATAGATGCGGTATAATTTACTAAAATGCAGGTCTGTCTACCACTATATTTCTTGGTAGAGTGTAACTGAAGAGGAATTAAAATGGACCATACATATTAGGTAGTAATTGGTGTTATATAGAAATTTTTAGAATTGACACCAAGAAGATCTAAAAGTATTGGCAATTTGTGGCAAAGTATCAACTTTAACGTTCATTTCACAAAGTGATAGAATGTGTCTTTACAGAAGCAGCACTCTTAGCAGAAGACAAAAACATGTCGTAAAAAGATGATTTTAAGCCATGGCTTAAAGGCAAACATACATAAGTTTTATTTGGTATAAATGGATGGCTCGGACGAAAACCTCTCTTTCCGTATTTTAATTCCTTAATTGTGTTGGCCTATTTAAGCATAAAAAAGATTTACGCACTGAATACTGCTTTACGCTAACAAAGTTATTGCTCCTTCTTAGCATAACCGCCATAAAAAGAATAAGTTTTTGCTTTTAATAGCATCATTTATGTACTTACGAAAACCAAGCGTCGTTCATATATTACTATTAAGAACCTACGGCAGATGGGCTTGCTGAAATGATTGTCTGGAATATAGTATGCTATCCTTCTAAGAAGACACCCAAGTATTATATGGGAAAACAATACACCTATCAGGCTATCAATCGTGATATTAACTAAGCCACCATAAAGAATAATCCATCTACAAAAGACAAGTCAAACTTTTATATAGAACATACCCATCACTTGACTTTCCCTTTTTTGGTAAACTTTGGGATACAATTTCAGAAGCACAGAGTGAAGCAGCCAGCATATCCCAGGAAAATGATGATAAGAATGGCGACACACAGGGCATTGAGATTCCTGCCAGGTGTCCATAGTATTATGGACACACCAAAAACATGAAATATGGCCACACACTGCAAAACGGAGACAAAAAAATCTATAAATATCGGCATATACGTAACATTCAACTTATGAATTTTGAAATCTTTTCGTACCTAATACAACTGGCTTGTAGATTAGATCCCTGCAAAATAACAAGATTACGCGCATCAAATTTCAAACCAAAGCAGCAAATATAACTCAAATTAACGTACTCATATTTGACCTTCCTCGCCACCTCCTAAATATCACGTATCAATAAATATCTAATTTCAAAATGTATAAAGAAAAACTCAACTTCATTCATTTGTGAAAACCACCAACATTGGCTAAATTAGTATTAAAAGGAGTAAACAGCGTTTCGTTGTCTAGGTCAACGATGTACTCAACTTCCGTTCCACAAGTACGCTTAAATCGCTATATTACACACGTCACCAACAACTGTTTTGTAGATACTAAACTCACTGATATCCGACAATCCTACTTAAACAATATGATCCCCACAATCCGACAAGTAGCTTCCTATCAAACACGTAATCCCCCAGACATACATCTATACCAACCAAACTACTTTACAACCTCTGAATCTAGTACATATAATTCTCTGTCAACTTACAAAAAGTATCTTTTTATGACATAATATTAACCGACATTATTTCCGACCTTTTGGCCGACTAATCCACAGGGTTTGAAACCAGGTAAAACTCTCCCTTTACAGGGGTGTTTGTTTAAGCTTATTTGTGTGCTTACGAGCTTTTTTTTTTTTTTTTTTTTTTTTTTTTTTTTTTTTTTTTTTTTTTCGGATTAATTTTTCATAAGCTTAAATTTTCCGGTTTATATCGAGACTATATAATAATAAAAATAAGCTTATTTTTATTATTACAAAGTCTCGAAATAAGCCGAAAATTTTGAGCTTATGAAAAATAAGCCGAAATTAAATAAAGCTTGTAAGCACACAAATAAGGTTTAACAAACACCCCTATAATCAAGTTTTATATACATAGATTGATTTATTTATGATCACAATTTAAATAAATAATAATAATAATAAAATAAAAAATGTAGGTACTTACAAGCAGACACGACATCTGAAGTCATCGGAATATTTTTCATCGCCGTCGTCCGCAGCTGCGGCAGCGGCGGCGAGGGACTGATCGTTCGCTGGAGTGTTCATTACGGCGATGGTAGAAAATGGATATGTATGTATATATCTAAATGTTGACTTTAGAGAAAGTGAAATGACACCCCCACCAAATACAACCAAATTAAATACAACCAATTCAAACATAAATCGGATTGACCCGGGACGCTTCAAACCCGGCGGGTTGACCCAGTTTGATTTGACCCGTTTTCGACCCAACCTAGCAAGTTGACCCGGTTTAAATCGACCCATTTTTCGACCGGAACGGTTCAACCGGTTGAACCAACCGGGTCGAATTGGGTTTCAAAACATTATCCATTACTTAAAAGTACAATGATTTATTCACATTGTACAACCAATAAAAAACATATCTACCAAATTAAATACAGCCAATTAAAACACAAACCGGGTTTGACCCGGGATGCTTCAAACCCGTTTTTCGACCGGAATGGTTCAACCAATTGAACCACCCGGGTCGAACCGAGTTTCAAAACATTATGTTTAATTCCCAAATCTTCAAACTTTTATTATTTTTGGTTTATAACCTATAGAGGTGAGTTATTTTAAGGACTAAGTTTTTGTTGCATATTGAGGGACAAATTCCCACCATCCATTTTGTTTGATCTAATGGTGGGGATTAACCTAAGATTTAGTAAGACAACCTAAGTCAATGTTTTTTTTCTTGTCCTTTCTGTCTATCTTATTTATTCATTTTTTTTCCTTTTTTCTTTTCTTTCTTTCTTTTTTTTTTTTTTCTTTTTTTAACTTCACGTTTTTTTTTCCTTTAATTCAAGGTTTTTTTTTTTTTTTTTTTTTTTTTTTTTTTTTTTTTTTTTTTTTTTTTTTAACGTTTTTCATACATATTCGTCGGTTTTTTACATTTTCGTCAGTTTTCTTACGTTTTCGTTCGTTTTCATACATTTTCGTCCGTTTTCATACGTTTTTGTCTGTTTTGTTACGTTTTCGCTCGTTTTCATACGTTTTCGTCTGTTTTCTTACGTTTTCACCCGTTTTCATACGTTTCGTCCATTTTAATACGTTTTCGTCCGTTTTTATACGTTTTCGTCCGTTTTCATCTGTTTTCCAATTTTTTTCATACGTTTTCGTCTGTTTTCTTACGTTTTCGCCCGTTTTCATACGTTTTCATACGTTTTCGTCCGTTTTCATATATATATTCGTCTGTTTTCTTACATTTTCATCTGTTTTTGAGTTTTTTCATACGTTTTTGCGCGTTTTCATACGTTTTCGTCCGTTTTCATATATATTCATCCGTTTTCTTACGTTTTTGTCCATTTTCATACGTTTTCGTCCGTTTTTATACGTTTTCGTCCATTTTTATACGTTTTCATATGGTTTCATCTGTTTTCATTCATTTTTGTCCGTTTTCGTTCGTTTTCATACATTTTCGTTCGTTTTCATATGTTTTCGTCTGTTTTCATTCATTTTCGTTCGTTTTTAAATGTTTTCAGACGTTTTCATATCTTTCTGAATATCACAAGTGATATACTGTGATTATCAGAATATCACTTGTGATATTCAGAATATCGTGAGTGATACTGAATATCACTCGCGATATTCTGAATATCACAAGTGATATTCAAAATATTGCAAGTGATATCTGAATATCGCAAGTGATATTCTGAATATCACAAGTGACTTTCAACAAATGTTCTGTGACATGAAAATCGCAAGTGATATTCAGAATATCGCAAGTGATATTCTGAATATCAAAAGTGATATTCTGAATATAAATCACAAGTGATATTCAGAATATTACAAGTGATTTCACGCTTTTTTTAATTCACGTTTTTTCAAAAGTGATATTTTGAATATCACTCTGAATATCACAAGTGATATTTTGAATATCACAAGTGATTTTCAACAATTGTTCTGTAACATGAAATTCACAAGTGATATTCAGAAAATCATAAGTGATATTCTAAATATTACAAGTGATATTCCGAATATCACAAGTGATTTTCAACTAATATTTTGTAACATGAAAATCACAAGTGATATTCTAAATATCACACGTGATTTTCAACTAACGTTTTGTAACATGAATATCACTTGTAATTTTCTAAATATCACTTGTGATATTCAGATTATCACTTGTGATTTTCATGTTACAAAACATTAGTTGAAAATCACTTGTGATATTCAGAAAAACACAACTGATATTCAGAAAATCACAAGTGATATTCTGAATATCACAAGTTCCGAATATCACAAGTGATGTTCAACTAATGTTTTGTAACATGAAAATCACAAGTGATATTCTAAATATCAAAAGTGATATTCAGAAAATTACAAGTGTTATTCAGAATATTATAAGTGATTTTCACATTTTTTTAATTCACGTTTTTCTCACTTTCTTACGTTTTCTTCTGTTTTTGTTCGTTTTCATACGTTTTCTTTCGTTTTTATATAAAAATGTACAAAAATGTACAAAAATGGACAAAAAAAAGTTAATTTGATGTTTAGGTGTTTGTTAAGATGTGATAGCGTCGTGTAATGTAGCAGCGATAAAATGTATTATTGATCTTATATAAAAGAAAACTGCTACTTGGATGAAATATAAAACTATAAAAGTTATGAGGTAAATCAACTCTCTTACGGTTTTAAAGTTATTTCACCATACAAATAATCCCACATCAGTTAAAGTTAACAATCTCATTACATTTGATGACGCTATCACATCTTAACAAACACCTAAACAACAAATCAGGCCACTAACTAACGCAAACTAAACAAACCACGATACTAAAACTATTCTGAACAAGTAATACTAAAACACCATTGTGTGTTTGAATATCACAAGTGATTTTCAACAAATGTTTTGTAGCATGAAAATCACAAGTGATATATTCTGAATATCACAAGTGATTTTCAACAAATGTTTTGTAACATGAAAATCGCAAGTGATATTCTGAATATCAAAAGTGATATTCAGAATATCACAAGTGATTTTACATTTTTTTTAATTCACGTTTTTTTCACTTTCTAACCTTTTTGTCCGTATTCATACATTTTCGTCCGTTTTCATACGTTTCTGAATACCACAATTGATATTCTTAATATCACAAGTGATATTATGTCATATTCTAAATATCACTTGTGATATTAAGGATGTCAATTGTGATATTTAGAAACGCATGAAAACATACGAAAACAAACGAATACGTATGAAAGTGTAAAAACACGTTTGAAAACGGATGAAAACGTATAAAAAATGGACGAAAACGAAAGTAAACATACGAAAATGGAGAAAAACGTATGAAAATGAACGAAACCAATGAAAACGTGTAAAAACTGCCGAAAATGTATTAAAACAGATGAAAACGTCTAAAAACAGACAACCAATGTTTTGTAACATGAAAAACAGACAACCAATGTTTTGTGATATATCATAAGTGATTTTCAACTAATGTTTTGTAACATGAAAATCACAATTGATATTCAGAAAACCAAAAGAGATAGATATTCAGAAAATCACAAGTGATATTCAGAATATCACAAGTGATATTCAGAAAATCACAAGTGATATTCTGAATATCAATTGTGATATTCAAAACGTAAGAAAATGGACGAAAACATAAGAAAATCACAAGTGATATTCAGAAAATCACAAGTGATATTCAGAAAATCATAAGTGATATTCTAAAAATCACAAGTGATATTCAGAAAATCACAAGTGATATTATGAATATCACTTGTAATATTCAGAAACGTAAAAAACAAACGAAAACGTAAGAGACGAATACGTATGAAAACGGAGGAAAACATATGAAAGCGTAAAAGCACGTATGAAAATAGGCAAAAACAATGGATGAAAACGGACAAAAACGTATGAAAATGAACGAAATCGGATGAAAACGTATGAAAATAGACGAAAACGGGCAAAAACAGACGAAAATGAATGAAAGCGTAAAAAACACGTCAAAAAACAAACGACAACGTATGAAAATTGGAAGAAAAGGGACGAAAACGTATTAAAACGAATGAAAACGTATGAAAACAAACGAAAACATAAGAAAACAGGCAAAAACGTATGAAAACAGACGTAGACGGGCAAAAACGTAAGAAAACGAACGAAAACGTAGAAAAATGGACGAAAACGTATAAAAACAGACAAAAACGTATGAAATTAGACAAAAACATCAAAAAATGGACGAAAACATAAAAAAAATAGACGAAAACGTATGTAAACGGACAAAAACGTCTGAAAATGGACGAAAACATATATAAACGTATATAAACGAACGAAAACGTTTGAAAACGGATGATAACGTATAAAAACGGACTAAAACATATGAAAACGTTTGAAAAGAGACGAAAACGTAAAAAGAACAGACGAAAATGTTTGAAAACAGATGAAAACGTATGAAAACGTGTGAAAACGGACAAAAATGTCTGAAAACGGACGAAAACGTATATAAACGTATGAAAAAGAATAAAAACGGACGAAAACGTATAAAACGAACGAAAACGTTTGAAAACGGATGAAAACGTGTAAAAACAAAAGAAAACGTTTGAAAGTAGACGAAAGCGTAAAAAAACGAACGAAAACATTTGAAAGCAGACGAAAACGTATAAAAACAGACAAAAACATTTGAAAACAGACGAAAACGTATGAAAGTGGAAGGGAAAAAAACGTTAATTATTAAAAAATGAATTAGGAAAAAAAACGTGAATTGTTTTTTTTAAAGAGAAGAAAAATGATTTTAAAAAATAACTATTAAAAAAAGCGTGAAAAGAAAAAGATAAAAAAGAGCTTTGAATAGAAAAAAAAATAATAATAAAAATAAAATAAAAAACGTGTGTAGAAAAAAAGTCAAAGAAAAAAGAGAAAGAAAAAAGACGTGGATAGCAAAAAAAAAAAGAAAAAAAACATGGACTTAGGTTTCATTTTAAAATTTTAGGTTAATCCCCACTATTAGATCAAACTAGATGAATGGTGGGGATTGGTCCCTCAGTTTGTAGCAAAAAACTGGTATGCAAAAGAACTTTTCTCATAACCTATAAACTTTTTTTATCAATAAACTATCTGTCGCTATAAAATTCCGTTGCTATGCACGGGTACTCGTCTAGTTTATATATATGCTTGTTGATATGATACGAGTGTCTGAATATATTTTAGTTGCCACGTAGAGGGCATGTATCGAATCTAGCCTGTTTGGTTGGGAATCAATATTAAGGGGTGTTTGTTTTCCCTTATATAGCCGGCTTATGTCTTATTTGATTTTCGGCTTATGTTTCATAAGCTCACTTTTTATGGCTCATTTTGAGATTTTCTGGCTTATATAAGCTTATCATGTCATGATAAGTTTATATAATCTCACAAGTGTCAAAATAAGCCACAAAAAAGTGAGCTTATGAAACATAAGTCGAAAACCAAATAAGTCATAAGCCCACTTTATAAGCTGAAACAAACACCCTGTTGGATCGATATACTCTGATCAAACTACTTTGTAGCTTGTAAGGGTTTAACAATATTGAATAAACTCAATACTATTAATATTGAAACACTGTTTGACCTTGTAAAGTATGCGGAATCTACTAACACAAAGCTTAAGAAAACTTTTATATTAACCAAACTTAGAACCTGCTTTGTTACACAGATTCACTAACAATCCCTAACTATTAACTTTGATCGACTTCTAAACTTATCTAAGACTTGTAAAACTTCTAAAACACATATCGACCAATACCTCTTAAGGCTCTTTATATAGATAACCTTAAGTCGGTTTACAACATTTAATCCTTGAACGACAAGTTATAATCCCTAACTAATTCTAGAATATTCTCTTAATATTACACAATAATCCTTGTTTAATATTGCACATCAGTCCTTGCATCCTTCGAAGTACTTTAAGCAATCTTCATATCAGCAGTACTTTGACTTTATTCTTCAGCAGTACTTTGACTTTTGTTCTTCATGCAGCAGTACTTTGACATCCAGAAGCACTTTGATATTTCATATCCCAACAATCCTCCCCTAACTTGAACTTTACTTGCTTAATTTCAAGTTTCTTTGTCATCTTGAATCTTCATATCTTTAATTATTCAGTGAGGTTGTTTCTTTATCCCTTTTCTTCTATCTGTCATCTGTCAAAGTACTCTTTATCAGCATCATATCTTCCATAGCATCTTTTCAGCAACTCAGCAACATTTAGGTACAAAGAATCATCAAATCTTAAAAGTTTCATACTATTCTCATCACTTCCAAGTGTGTTAACACCTGTGAGAGGTGAATCATTGAAAATTATGATTTTTAGCAAATCATCAGCTATTAACGGATTTGATATGTCTTTACCATGAGCCGTTTGCTATGGACTAGCCAACTCTTGATCACTAAGATGTATGGTGAGTTGATAACCTAGTTTTTGGTAAACTATCAACCATTAACGGATTTGATAAGTCTTTACCAGTAGCCGTTTGCTCTGGACTAGTTGATTCTTATGTGGATTAGACATGGTGAATCAATAACCATTTGTTGTGTAATATAAATACTAACACCATGTGCTTCTTTTCAAATCCTTTTTCCTTTTTATCAAAAACATTTATTTTCCTGGACTTATACTGGTTTATATCAGCAAGCAGTACTTTGATAAAATACTGTTTGTTATTACAGTACTTAGAAAAATACTTTAACTTTACAACACAAATCATACCAGTATTATGCAATATTACTCTTCAGACTTAACCTATCTGATAAATAGCTTGATAACATCCAAAGCTACTTCAGATTCTTCTTCAAGTTCCATTCCATGATCCAGCATTCTGAGCATTATTTCTCTGATCAATGGATATCTCCTCTCAGCCAACATATGGATCATGGTTTTATCTTCCATTTCTAATGTATGAACCCCTGATGACTCAAAGAATCTCCATCTTGTTATTTCCTAATTCTCTTGATCATTCCAGAGAGTATCAATACTTGTTTCTTCAGTATCCCAGATGGTAAATAAATCTCCAAGCAAAACTAATCCTACTTCTGAAGCTTCATTCTTTGTATAGTAAGTCTGCACTTGCACATATAAATCATATAGATCTTCCCTTGTAATACAGTGCAACAAATCCCATAACATATAGAATGTTGTAAAGCTTTCATCTTCCCTGTGGATCATAAAATAATTTCCCTCTTTAGATTCTACCATAGAAAATGAAATTATCTTGGACTTAGTTCCAGACTCTTCACTTCTTTTGTTCTCAAAATCAACAACTCTTAAATAATTTCTGAGTTCATCAACAGTATCTTCATGAACTAGCTTCAGCCTTTTTGACAATTTTTCATCCTCAGCTAATTTCTTTCTTTTCAATTTCCTTTGCTCAGCTTGTTCCTTCCTTATATCTTCTAATTTCTTCTTTCTATCAACTTCCATAGGCACAAAGTTTTCTACTTCTCTTCTGATATCTTCTTGTACTTTGTCCCATAAAGCTTTTATTTCTGGATACCTTTGTTTATGCAAATTCTTGTATCCCTTCCTTCTTAAAAATTGCATCATCCAATTCCTTTCCTGAGCTTTAGTCATTGGCTTCTTTGTAATTGGCCTTCTGATTTCCTCCAAATACTCAACATCAAATTCAGCTTGTTGCTTTTTAGCAAGCTCTAAATCACCTGCAGTTTCTAATTCTCTAATCTGAGCAATAGAAAATTTCTTCTGCTTCTTCTTTGATTCTTTCTGAACCATTATACCTTTCCCTTTATCTTTTGGATCTGGTTTTTCTGATTCAGAAGTACTTTCATCATCCTTTTGTGCAGGCTCAGATATATGTATTCCTCCAGTAGGTTTTCTCAAATTCATTATAACCTGAGCAATTGTTTCATCATCACTAGCAGTATGTTCTCTTTCTTCTTCTGGTATAAAAGTAGAAGGACCAGCTTCATCTGCATAATTCATTATGGAAGGTCCAACTGCAGTGACTTCACTTTCATCAATAACTCTGGAAGAAGTACCTTGCTCAACAGTACCTTGCAAACTTGTAATTTCTGCAGCAGTACTTTGAACACCAGTACTTTGAATATTCTGTGCACCTTCATCTTGCTTAACAATCTCTTGCTCATCCTCTTTTTGCTCATTCTCTTTCTCTTGCTCATCCTTTTTTTGCTCATTCTCTTTCTCTTGCTCAATATGCTCATCTTCTTGTGCAATATTCATATCTTCTTCAACATAACTTTCAGATATAAGAGTCTTTGGACTTTCTGGATATTTCCACAAATGAGCATCTTCTGAAACATTATCTTCAACATCATCTTTATTCAAATTATCATCTTGATTCCTCCCCAATTTGATAAATGATGACTTTCTAAGCTTCCTTTTAGACTTAGACTTCTTCTGTTTAGATTGTTGCTTCTGAGACTGTTTCTTTTCTTTTACAAAAAGCCTAAAATGCTCAATAAGAGGCCAAACAAATTTCTTCAATCTGATGAACTTCTTTCTAAGACGTTTAATCTTTGCATCTTGAGCAGTAACAGTAGACTTGAGCTTCTCCAATTCCTTAGCTAAATCAGAAGTCCCTTCAGTACCTTTCATTCCCTCATCTCCTCCAGATGTTTGAAACCCATCTGTGGAAGTATAATCATTGGGAGTAGGTACTGGTGAATCCTCTGAAGCAGTACCTTGAAGATCAGTACTTTGAGGAGAAGTACCTTGAGCAGAAACAGATTGATCCAAAGAAGCTGTATCTGAGGGAATCTTTTCATCTGAAACATCATGGTGAGGAGAAACAATAGGTGGTGTGGGAGTATGCACTGAAGCAGAATGCTCAGTAGATGAATCATCATGATCAGTGTGTGCAGAACCACTATTTGCTTCTTCATCCCTAACAGCTTGAGCTACCTCTAACATATAAGCATTAAGAGGTGTATTCCTACCCCAAAAATTAATCCCCTTGTGTGACATAAAAGTGAAAACTTTAGATGGCATCCTAATGGTAGGTACATAATCCTGAGGCTTGGGTACACCATCTAGTGGATTTTCTAAAAGCAATTGAACAAACCGAGGATACATAAGAAAAGGTTTGCCAGCCTTAATATGAGTAAGCATGCCCTCAAGAATCATGTAAGAAAAGTTAAAAGGCTGATTAGTAATTAAACCCACAAAAGCATAGGCTATAGAATGACTGAATTGATCCCAAGCAGTACTCTTTGGACTTAGACAATGTAACAAAACATGAATAAGAAATTTCAAATGAGGACTAACCATAGCCTTCTGAAAAGTAAGCCTATTCAAAGCACCTTCATACCCAATTTCTCTGAGTGTAGTCCAAATTTCTTGCTTCCCAAATAAAACAGAGCCTCTTTCATCATCAAATAGCAAAACCTCTCTAATTGAAGCTTCTGTTACACGAATAACTCTCCCAGCAACTGTAGCAGTAATAATATCTTCTCCATCCTCAACCTGCGACTGAGCTGTATCCCAAAAAGCTTGAATCCATGGTGCAATAACCTCAGGGTTAACAAAAATGGAGTAACAGATGTTGGTACCATTGAGAAAATCAATGATGCCATGAAAATCAATGTTTGATTGGGTTTTCTCAAGGTTTGCAATAATGTTGTGTTTGGTGTTGGTTTGTCGATTAGCCATGATGATTAGGGTTTGAGTGAGAAAAGTAATGATCGATGAACGGTAGGTATGAGTTTAAATAACAAGAACGGTGAATAAGGTGAATAAAAGGAAAAGATATGAGGGTTTATATAAGGATAAGATACAAAAAATCACGGTTAATTAATGATTTTACCGTTATTTTTGGAAGTAAATATCCCCAAATCTTTCGAAAGTTTGTTAGCCGCAAATCTGACCGTTGGAACAGTGTCAGACACGTCAGCGTACCCTTTAATAACACCAAGCAGTACGTTCCATATAATATGGAGCAGTACTTTCCGTTATAAGCTCACATAATATGTTGACCAAAGTACTTTCCCAAAAGAAAATCTTGAATGTTGACCATTTGACCAAAATATTCTAGAAAGTCAACCAAGATTAATGACTATCTCCCCATAATAAATCCCAAAGCTACCATGGTAAGTGAACATCAATACACCTCAATAAATGCCCATTTACCTTTACTTGGCTTATAAAAGCAACTTCATCACCAACTTGCAATCCTCATAACTTTCTTTAACACAAAAATTAGTAAACATAATGAGTCACATCCCAATTGTGAACATCTCTTCAGACTCGGATGGCACCACAGATGCAGAGATAAGTTACTACTCTGATTCTGAGTTTGAAGATCCTGGATGGTCAGACTATTTCCCTCCTCATGTCCAATGGATGGGTCTCCAAGAATCTTCATCAGCAATAAGTGCTGCCAACTCTACCATAACTGATGCATGTAGTACTACCAACAAAAAGCCTAAGAAGAAGAAAACTATCCCTGGTTCATCTTTGGTTAATGAGCTTCCACATGCTTTGACTCAAGCCCTGGAATCAGCAATACAGAACATGAAGTGGCCTCCTCCAAGAAAAGAGAGACCTCCCAAACAGATTCTTGGCTTAGCTTGCCCAAGAAAGCAGACTTCTTTTGATGACAAGAGAAAAACTGCTCAAAAAGGAAAGCATAGCTATGAGGGCAAGGGTAAAAGGCCTATGGAGTAGGGATATGGATCTTGGTGGTAGTCTGTGATAGTCTTTTGTGTGATTTGTCTTGTCTGTCTTGTGTCTGAGTCTGAAACTTGATAACAATGATGATGTATGAATCTTCTGAATAATGAATAAAAAGCTTTTCCTTTGTATGATACATGTAGCCTCCCCTTAAATAATGACTAACTAAGAACTACTTATGCCTCCCCTCAAAAATAGCTTACATATTAATCATGCCAATACTCACAACTAAGAAAGTAAATCTTGAAACATCAAAGCCTTTTGTGAGTAGATCTGCTACATTATCATCAGTATGAATTTTAACCACATTAATAAGCCTTTGTTCATAGCAATCTCTTATAAAGTGATGTCTAATCTGAATGTGTTTGGTTTTAGAATGATAGACTGGATTCTTAACAATGCAGATTGTACTCTCATTATCAATGTTGATTGGAGTATTCTTGAAATTGAACCCATAATCCAAAAGCTGATTTTGCAACCAAAGTACTTGTGCACAACAACTTGCAGCAGCTACATACTCTGCTTCTGTAGAAGAAGTTGCTGCAATTGTTTGCTTCTTACATTGCCATGAAACTAATCTGCTTCCAAGGTACTGGCATCCTCCAGTTGTGGACCTTCTATCATAGTTATCTCCAGCATAGTCACTATCTGAGAAGGCATGGAGATGGAAAGGTGAATCCCTAGGATACCATAATCCCAACTTAGGTTGTTGCCTAAGATACCTGAAAATCCTCTTGACAGCATTCAAATGAGATACTTTAGGATTAACCTGATGTCTTGCACATAAGCTCACAGCAAAAGTAATATCAGGTCTTGATGCAGTTAAATACATAAGACATCCAATCATAGACCTGTATAGTGTGACATCAACATCTTCTCCATCTTCATCTTTTCCCAAAGGTTTGTTAGTATCCACTGGTGTAGATGTAGGCCTAACAGTTGTAAAAGTGAATCTTTTGAGAATATCTGCAACATACTTATCTTGACAAATATAAATCCCACTACTTGACTGTTGTACTTGAAGGCCTAAGAAGAATGTTAATTCTCCCATGGAACTCATCTGAAATTCTTTCTGCATAAGATCTTCAAATTCCTTCACCATAGATTGCTTGGTAGCACCAAAAATAATATCATCTACATATACTTGAACAAGCATAATATCCTTCTTATCTCTCTTGACAAACAAAGTTTTGTCAATAGCTCCTCTTCTGTAACCATGTTGTAGTAAAAAGTTGGAAAGCCTTTCATACCAAGCCCTTGGAGCTTGATGAAGACCATAAAGAGCTTTTATTACCTTGTAAACTTTGTTTGGATGTGCAGGATCTTCAAAACCAGGAGGCTGTTTGACATAAACTTCTTCTGTGATATTGCCATATAGAAAAGCACTTTTAACATCCATCTGATATACAGGGAATCCCATATAAGATGCAAAAGCCAAAAATAGCCTAATGGCTTCAAGTCTTGCCACAGGAGCAAAAACTTCATCATAGTCTACTCCTTCTTCTTGTCTATATCCTTGAGCCACTAATCTTGCCTTGTTCTTGATCACATTTCCTCTTTCATCTCTTTTTACTCTAAAAACCCATTTAGTTCCAATAAGTTTCTTTCCATCAGGTAGATCACATAATACCCAAACTTCTTGAAGTTTAAACTGTAGAAGTTCTTCTTGCATAGCTTCCACCCAGCTTTCTTTGGCTAGTGCTTGTTTAATATTCTTGGGCTCTTCCTGAGATAGAAAACAAGCAAATAGACACACCTTCTGATCCTTGTGATTCACCCTGTTTTGCTTGTAGATAAAACTAAGTAAAGAAGTATGTTGTTGAGACATATTCTTAGCCTTAGTCCTTGTGAGCACCCCTGATGATGAGGGTCCAATTATGTTGGTAGCAGGATGAGTTTTATGAATTCTGAGTGTTGGAGTTGGTGGAACTTCAAGATTATCTTCCAAATTAGTGATATCTGGATCATCATTAGAATCTGAGAAAATGCCATCTTGATCCAATTCATCATCAGTATCTTCTAAAGTAATGGTGTTTGGATCAGCAGTATCTTCTAAGTCAGGCATATTAGGATCATGAACAACATCAGTATTTTTCCAATTTGAAGTATCCATAGGTTGAAAAGTACTTTCAAATGGATTAGAAGTGCTGGCTGTTTCCTTTGCTTTCTTCTTTTCTGCTTCATAGGCTCTCCTTTGTTCATCATCATATGCCTTAGCCATTGTTTCTTGAAAAAGCATTTTAGAAAGTTCATCTTGAATGGCTTGATCTTCTGCAGATACTGGTATTTGTGGTGGAACAGTACTTTGAGGATCAACAGTACTGTTAGGTACAGCAGTACCTTGAGGCTCAGAAGTACTTTTCTTCTTACCATTGGCATTATCTTTTGGCTCATCTTCAGATCTTAAATTAACATCATGAACAATGTACTGTGCTTCATCATCAGTGGGAGCAGCTTGATTTTCTTCCCTTACAGGTACATAATTCATTGATGAAGACATTAAATCAAGATCAAACATCCAATCAGGACCTTTACCTTTAGAGTTTTCTTGTTCTTCCAAAAAATCAATATGAAGACATTCTTGAACCTTCTTGGTGACCTTATTGTACACTCTGAATCCTTTGCTATTTGTACAATATCCCAATAAATATCCTTCATCTGACTTCCCATCAAATTTGCCCAAATTATCAGCAGTATTTAAAATGGTTAGTGGACATCCAAAAGGTTTCATAAACTTGATACTAGGCTTCTTTCCCATGAGTAACTCATAAGGTGTCTTCATTTGAGGTTTAGTCACTGATACTCTATTCAACACATAGCAAGCAGCACTTACAGCTTCAGCCCAAAATGGAACTGGTAGTTGAGAGTCTGCAAGCATTGTTCTTGCTGCTTCTATAAGAGTTCTATTCTTTCTTTCTGCAACTCCATTTTGTTGAGGAGTTCTAGCAATACTGAACTCTCTTTTAATTCCTTTCTTAGCACAAAATTCATCCATAAGCTGATTCTTGAACTCAGTCCCATTATCACATCTAATGCCTCTAACCTTGAGCCTTAACTGATTTTCTAATGCTATAATTAGATCATGAATAGCATCAAAAGTTTCATCTTTAAAACATAAGAAAAAGACCCAGCTAAATCTACTGCAGTCATCTGTTACAACCAAACAGTACTTCTTCTTGTTCAGACTGACAACTGAAACAGGTCCAAACAAGTCCATATGCAGCAATTCCAAAGGCTCTCTAATAATCTTCTCATCAATCTTCTTACAAGAGGCCTTGTGCTGTTTACCCTTCTTACAAGCAAGACATGTGTGATCATTCTTAAATGTCTTAGAAGGTAAACCTCTAACTAAATTTCCTCTGACCAGCTTATTGATGTTCTTGAAATTCACATGTCCCAGTCTTCTGTGCCATTGATGTGCTTCCTCCATAGATGCTCTTGCAATCAAACATGTTGCTTTTTCAGCAGAATTCACATTCTTCAAATCTATGCTATACACATCATTAGTTCTTGGTGCTCTCAGTAACACCAAATTTCTGTCTTCTAACTTGAAATCAGGAGAAAGTATGAGACATTCTGTGTCAAAGAATAACACAGGATACTTCTTATCATAAATCTGAGAGACTGACAAAAGATTGAATTTGAGCTCCTTCACAAATCTAACATCTTCAAAATCAATGTTTCCTGCTTTGATTGTTCCTTTGCCAGTAATTCTTCCTCCATCAGGATCATTCCCAAATGCAACTTTTCCTCCATAATAAGCTTTAAAATCTAACAAGAGCTCCTTTTCTCCTGTCATACTGCCAGAGCAACCACTATCTACAATAAGATGATCTTTAAGCTCCTCCTCTGGGTTGCCCTGCATTAACATGAAAAAGGTTAGTTATTTTTAGGAACCCAAGCCATTACTGACTTGTGTTCCCCTTGTGGAGTGACATACTCAAAATTTTTGAGTATGTAATCACCACTGTCTTTGAAAGCATGATCAAGAATTAAGGTTTTTGTTTCAAAAACAGTTTGTTTTTCATGATCAATTTTCCCTTTTTCACCCTTAACCTCTGAAAGTACTTGTTCTACCCCAGCAGTACTTTCTTTCTTAACCCATTTTGTTGTGACTTTAGGAGTTGGGTTCTGTGTCCTAGCATCTTTTCTTGTGTTGTAAGTCTTTCTAGGGTTGTAATGACTGTAACTCCTAGGTCTTACACTTGAGTGTTTGCTAGAAACATTAGGGACCTTTCTATCAGTACTTTGTGAAGGTACTGATGGTTTGGAGTATGACCTTTTCTGATGAGGGTACCTAAAATCTTTTGAGAAATTACTGTGGTTAACCCTATGTGAATAATTCCAAACTGGTTTGTTACCTCTTGGCCTATTCTCTGTATAACTTGGTTGTGCAGTTCTGGTCTTAGGATATTTACTAAGGTATTCTGAATGATAATTGCAATCTTTAATCAGATGATTAGGACTATAACAAACATAACAGACCTTTGGACCAATATCCCTAAATCCCCTTCCAAAAGAGTTTCTAAAATTAGCAGTATTTTGAAAGAATTTTCTTTGAGGTACTGCTGAGTGATCAACAGTTCTTTGAAAAGTGTTTGAAGGTACTGCTTGTTTTGGAAACTTGATCTCTTCAACCTTAGGTGCTTCAACAGACTTTTCTAAAGTTTCAGGACTGAGTTTACTTATAAGCTTTTTCCTAAACTCTAGATTATCTACACCATAACAATCAACATCTTTTCTAGGTGGTTGAAAGCTACCTGGGGGGTGAGGAACTGCATTATAACCCTTTTCTTTCTAAAATACAGGAGGTGTTTGACTAGGGGATCCCTCATCACTAGAAGTGTTTTCATCAAGACTTAGGAACTCTTCATCACTAGTGGAGGTTTCAACAGTTAGATTTATTTCCTTGCTCTTAAATGGAATTCCTTCATTACTATCATAACCTAGGCCTGTCTTAATATTAGATGTTCTTTGCTTTTCAACAAATTGAACATGTGACACTCCTGCCTCATTCCAAACAGCAAGTTTTTCTAACAACTTATCCCTTTCAGCAGTCACTTTCTCTAGTTCAGACACCTTGCAACCTAGTTTCCATTCATTCAACTTAACTAGGTAATCCTGTTGTTTATATGTTTCAAGCCATGCTACTTCATTGTTTTCATGTGTAAGGATTTTGGCTTCCATAGACTCTAAAGTTAATTGATAACCTGTTATCTCAGCCCTAGCCTTTTGAAACTTATCTCTTTCAGCTACATACTCAGTAAGTAACTTTTGATACATATCATTACACTTAAAGCATACCTCAGATTTGGTGGATGGACTTGGTGAAGCAGCTACCATAGCAAGCTGAACTGTTTCTTCTTCAAACTCCATACTCCAATCAAAGCTTCCTATATCTTCTCTTGACTCCAAAGCAGCATATCCAGGCTCTTCATCAAATGCTGTGCTCCAATCTTCTAAGGCAACCATTGAATAAGTAATAGGTTCTTCATCAAACTCATTGGACCAATGAATCTCTGACAGATTCTCTTGAGCAACCAAAGCTTTTGGTTTTGGTTCAGTAATTGGAATTTCTTTTCTTTCAGGCTTGGGTGGTTCAATCATCTTGTTTGCTTGATATTTTGCAAATTTGCACTCCCTTGCAAAGTGACCAGTCCTTAGACAGTTGAAACATTCAATCTTGGATTTGTCAAATGTTATGCCTTGTTTAGCTCTGAAGTTGATACCTTTACCAGTCTTGTTCACATACTTCTTTATCCTTGCAGTGAGCATAGCAACTTGCCATCTGATATCAATTTCTTCCAAAGCATCATCATCTATTTGCAATACATCTTCTTGATAGGTGACAGGCATAGATGCTTGTTGAGCAAAGAATGAACATAGAACTTCATCTGAGGTGGGGGTTAGTGATTGTGATGAATTGGTGGTGACCATTGTTGTGCAAGGAACCTGTGTTTCATTCTCAGTACTTTGAGTAGGGTAAGCAGTACCTTTGTTAGAAGTACTGCTTCTCTTTTCAGAAGAGACAAAAGCAATGTTCTGCTGAGTACTTGAACCTGTAGAACCATTCATCTCATGCTCATACACCTTCAGATTATTGTAAAGATCATCAAAGTCCATAGTATCCAGCCCTGATTGTCCTCTGATCATAGTAGCAACTACATGCCAGGCTGATGTCAAACTTCTTAAGAACTTCAAATTTGCATCTTCAACAGATACCTCAGCATCTATAGTTCTAACATGCTTAAAAGATGTTGAAATCTTTCATATGCAGAATCAAGACCTTCTCTTTCACCAACTGTGAAAGTTTCAAATTGCTGCTTCAGCAAATTCCTATGCATCTTCTTGGAAGCATCATTACCTCCAAACTTCTTCTTTATTGCAGCCCACAGTTGTTTGGCATCTTTGGCATCATGAAACTTTAGTAGGTGACCATCAGGAATAGCAGAAAGCAGTATGTTGAGAGCTTTGTCTTGATTTCTTTTGGTAGCAGCAGGTACAGGTATTTTTGGAGGTGTTGGTTGTCCAGGTACTTCAATTGGTTCTTCAACTTGTATATTACCATTGACAATCACATCCCACAAGGCATGGTCTGTGATGGCAATATACTGCCTCATCTTCATAGCCCATAGATTGTACTCTCCCTTCTTAACAATAGGAATTCTAACAGCAGTTATTGAGGGAGCAGGTGCAGCATCAGTCGACATCTTGACACGGTTTGTAGTGAAGTTGGTTTAAAGGTTTTAAAGGTTTGTCTTCTTAATTCAGAGTTTCCAACACAAGCTCTGATACCACTTGTTGGATCGATATACTCTGATCAAACTACTTTGTAGCTTGTAAGGGTTTAACAATATTGAATAAACTCAATACTATTAATATTGAAACACTGTTTGACCTTGTAAAGTATGCGGAATCTACTAACACAAAGCTTAAGAAAACTTTTATATTAACCAAACTTAGAACCTGCTTTGTTACACAGATTCACTAACAATCCCTAACTATTAACTTTGATCGACTTCTAAACTTATCTAAGACTTGTAAAACTTCTAAAACACATATCGACCAATACCTCTTAAGGCTCTTTATATAGATAACCTTAAGTCGGTTTACAACATTTAATCCTTGAACGACAAGTTATAATCCCTAACTAATTCTAGAATATTCTCTTAATATTACACAATAATCCTTGTTTAATATTGCACATCAGTCCTTGCATCCTTCGAAGTACTTTAAGCAATCTTCATATCAGCAGTACTTTGACTTTATTCTTCAGCAGTACTTTGACTTTTGTTCTTCATGCAGCAGTACTTTGACATCCAGAAGCACTTTGATATTTCATATCCCAACACACCCCCTAAAGGAATAGATCATATTAAAAATAAAAATATGTGTAAAAAGTAGGGATGAGCAAAACAGACCGAAAATTGAACTGAATAGAAAAACTAAGCTGAATCTGTCTGGCTGAAAGTGAACCGATCATATGCGGTTCGTTTTTGGTTCTATATATTTATGATTTTTTGTTTCGGTTCAAACCGGTTCGCTTCGGTTGGGTTAGACACCTAAGACATATAAACATATTTATGATTTTCAATTTGAATTTATATGTAGTTTATTTTGATACTTTTTGGCTTATACATAATGAACTTATATAAGCTAGAAAGTGTTAAAATAAGCTACAAAAAATAGCTTAGAAACATAAGTCTAAAACTAAATAAGCCATAAGTCGGCTATATAAGCCGAAACAAACACCCTTTTGAAAATAAAAGCTTCTCAAAAGGTTTTGAAAATTTTCACAAAGACAAAGGATGTTGGTGTATAAAAAGTTGTGAATTAAGTTTTTATACACTTTTTAATGTATAAAAAAATATTGAGACAAAATTTTTGCAATTTGTATATTTTGATACACAATAAAATTTGATGCATATACAAAAAAGAGTTAGATGCAAAGAAAATAAAAGGGTAAATTGCAAATTTCATCCCTAATGTTTGTCAAAATTGCACTTAACACACCGAGAGAGAAAAAATTGCAAATTAGCCACCGAGAGCTAAAGTACAGTGCTAAATCGCCACCGAGAGCTAACGAGCGTTAGTTCTCCCGTTAAGTGGACTCAGCCAATGGGTATAATCGTAATTTCATTGTTCTCGGTAATTAATTCACCTAACTATTTTGCGTTCCCAATGCACGACTTTATTTCAATTGCTAAATTTGCAACGGACGACTTAACTTCCGAAACACACCTCCTATTTAGTCAAACTCATCACTACACACACCCCCAAACATACACTGTTAGGATAAGCTCAAATCCCCCATTTCCTTAACCATGAACATGTCTCGTTGCTTTGACCTTGCACTTGCCTGTAACTCCTTTGTGCTAACAGAAATTATGTTTGGGCATTACTAGACAGAGATTCTTCAAGACATGCAGCAGCACACGATTTGATGAACATGTCGTTCGTAGGGGAGAGCTGATGTTGAACTTTGGAACTTTTCACGTTCGAGAATTGCAAGGGACAATACGAAAAAACTTACCAGACTGCAGACTATTGATTTGAGTAGGGTAAGGGCTTTGATGAGGATGGTAAGGCAAATCCACGACAAGATTCTTGAGAAGATTGAGTTTGCTGTGAGGCAGAGGTTAATATGAGAGGGTTAGTTGATGGAGGCTGGGATGGGTTTCTTTTGTTGATAATGATGAATGTAGATAGGGGTAGGGGTTATTTTGTTGTCATTTCCCCTAGTTTATGATGAATGTGGGTACTAGGTAGGGGTTGGGGACTTGGGGTTATTTTGTTGTTGTTTCCCCGAGCCTGATGTAGACGTAGATAGGGGTTGTGGTTTCCCCTATCTTAAAATTGTAAAAATATGGTTATGGTTAATGAATGAAGTAGGTCGTTTGATCTAGATTGTCACTGTAGAATGTGTTCTAACATGTTTTTACCGCTTTAGTATGATTAGTATCACAAACATAAACATGAAAATCACATTAATCAAACTATAAAACACAAACCAAAACATGAAAATGGCATTAATCCAACCATAAAACACAATGGATTAGGACTTAAGCCTCTAGAACAATGGATTAGGACTTAAGATAGGTGATGCAAAAATAGAGTAGTGATAATAGTGAACCATCCTTTGGATACTATGATGATATAATGGCAAACTGCATCACTGGAAATATGCATTACTGTAAATAACATGAAATGGCCTCTGAATGGCACCTATCTCTTCCTGTTTTGCTGCATTATCCAGTACCAGTAATCAATGTAAATAGGAAAGATAGTATCTTCTTGTTCATATGCAGAGGTAATATAGTTTTCTAGTGAACCAACATTTACATCAATAAAAAGATAAATGGCTTGGACAAGCCCAAGGCCATGATACAACTAAACTGATAAAGCATACTCATCCACTGGTGTTTCCAAAACAGTTCAAACAATCCAATGTTACAGAGATACTATCTTCTGATGTTAAAAAATCCACAGCCCTTGCTCTATCCAAAATAGAGGTAATATAGTTTAAGTTACATTAGCCAAATTACATAGGTAATATACAACCAAATTCAAACTGCTTTTGTTTCTACACAGTGCATAATCCTAAAAGATAAACCCATTTGTAAATCTTCAAAAGCTTCTACTGGATGAACCAACAAGTGATCAACTATATCTGCACACTCAAAATATGCAATGAAATGAAGTTATATACAATGTAATGAAAAAATATGCTAAACAATTCATTAGACTCACATAGTAAATTTAAAAAAAAAAAAAAAAAAAAAAAAAAAAAAAAAAAGAAAAAAACATTTTGTTTCCCATTTATCTTGGTGCTTTTAGACCTAGTACTCAATTAATGCTTTTTAACATCACTTCTTGGTGTTAAAATACCCACAGCCTTTGCTCCCACATTCACTAAATCTACACTTGCTTTCCGGTTCATTGAACCACCCTCTCTAATGACAATACCAGTTGGCCTTGGTAGAACCGTTTTTTCTTGTTAACATCCTGATCATCATTAACCATTTTTTCAAAATAGTTCAAACAATCCAATGTTACAAAGATACTATTTTGTGATGTTAAAAAACCCACAGCCCTTGCTCTATCCAAAATAGAGGTAATATAGTTTAAGTTACATTAGCCAAATTACATAGGTAATATACAACCAAATTAAAACTGCTTTTGTTTCTACACAGTGCATAATCCTAAAAAATAAACCCGTTTGTAAAACTTCAAAAGCTTCTACTGGATGAACCAGCAAGTGATCAACTATATCTGCACACTCAAAATATGCAATGCAACGAAGTTAGTATAATATACAATGTAATGAAAAAATATGCTAAACAATTCATTAGACTCACATAGTATTAAAAAAAATCACTTTGTTTCCCATTTATCTTGGTGCTCTTAGACCCGGTACGCAATTAATGCTTTTTAACATCACTTCTTGGTGTTAAACTATCCACAGCCTTTGCTCCCACATTTACTAAATCTACACCTGCTTTCTGGTTCATAGAACCACCCTCTCCAATGACAATACCAGTTGGCCTTGGTAGCCATTTTTTCTTGTTAACATCCTAATCATCATTAACCATGATTGATTTTCCCTTTTCCACAACCCTCTTCACCACCTTTCTCTTCTTCCCTAAGTCAGCGTCACCCTCACCTATAACCTATCTTTTTCAAGGGTGCATCTCTCTTCATTTTATGTCTAGTCAAAAAAAGGAGTTGAAATACTAGAGAAATGCAAGCTAGCATCTTCTTCTACCCATCCCACAACCTCCCCACTTGTACCCTCTAAATCACTATTACCAAGGCCCATAATCAATTGTCTAAAAACAAAAATTCACAAATGTTAATTAGGGCCAAGTACAATTTAGATGTTTTGGGTTAGTCCATATAACTACACTTCGCTAAATTTGTGTAACCTAAACACACTATCACCAACGAACGCAGTCACCAACACAAACCAATCTTCTCCCTTCTTACCTAAAACACAGATGTAGATAAAATTCTATAAGGTTACTAATACATGCATGCATGAATGGTTATAAGAGGACGCATGAATACATATTAGTAACATGTATAAGAAACAATTATAACGCCTGGTCAAGAGGCATTAAACTCCTTATTAAAATCCCATGCCATTAATCATTAAGTCATTTATACTGCTCATTCAATCCCCGTAAATTTCGACCAATTAGTATGCAAGTCAGTTACATACTTTCTGGCATAACAAAAATATATCATTTAAACAACTTGTACACCACAAAGTCAATTGCACAACTTCCATACCTTTTGCTCCTGTTTGAAATTTAGTTCTTATTCGTGTCCAGAATTTTGGTTTCGTCTACCCTTGTTCAAGGGCTGATTGGGGTTACAATATTAAAACTAAGTTCGTGTGTGGGTTAAGGCTTTGATTCGATGGCTCGCAGTATTAGTTTTAGTTATTGGCACGTGAAGGCTGTTAGTTGCACACGGAATGTTTTTATAGCTACAATTTGTTCAGCCTACTTGGTCCTTTTTGTCATGGTTATTTCTCATTCTGTTAGATAAAGGAGCACATACCATTCATAAAAAAAGTGATTAGTGTTCATTGCTCAGTTTACCATGCTTACAACTTATTCCTTTGCATCTTAACAGTGTTATAGCAATAAAATCTAACAAAGATCGCGTACAATTTGGAAATTGGTCATCAATTTTGAGGTGAAAAATTCTTTAGTTTATGATTGCATACTACATAAATATATGTATCAAATCAAACAGTCTCTGAGGGTAATTATTCAATAGCATAACCCATATTGTAGTTGAGTTACAATCTTCAAAACAGAAGTACTTAGGAACTTCGAATGGAATGCAGTCACAAAACATGTTTGACATGTAGATGCTATTTCGCCCTCATAAGAAACAATGAATCCATCTCAACTATCGCTCCTATGAGGCTTATCAGAGACATAAGATTCATGAAATAGATTGTTCACCAAAAATATCTTTAGTTATTTAAGCTAAAACAGCTTAAAAAGGTTCATTAGCTAACTAATTCTATGTAATGTTTTACTGTGTCGGCAGGTGTTGGTGTCCACTCATTGGTAGCAGGGTTCCCCTTGCAAGAAGCATGATGGCCATAATCAGAATCAGGGCCTAAGTTGAAAGCAACCCCTTTTCCTATCTGGAACATCAACCAAGAAGTTTAAGTCGGTAAATTAACTATTTATATGTTTAATTTCTTGGAAGTTGAGACCATAGACACGATACCGGTATATTTAGAAGTTGCAGATGCTATACTTTGTTGTTGTGGTCCTCGATCTGTAACTTTAAGATCAAAATTACTGTTTATTATTTTTAACAAACAAAGTCGTGTTGTCAAAGTAAGAGCTATATATAAAACGAAACTGACGTCGAAAACCTGGGTCCCTGCAATTCCCATAAGACCAATATCTGCTGCATGAAGCGCTCAAGGATCATTTGTACCATCACCTCTTTCCACCTCTAGTCCTACAATTCCTTTTGCTCCTGCAACTTCAACGAATTTCGTACTCCTATAGCATCGATGGCTTCTTTGTAGACCTTTTATATAGGTACAAATAGATGAATGTAGAAGCAACTTATTAATGCTTCAGTAACTTGAAAGAGTCTTATTGATGCTTCGGTAACAATATGAAATGAAGGTGAAAGATTGTATAAATTAATTGCTTTGGTAATAATATGAAATGAAGTTGAAAGGATTGTGCAAATTAATTAATAACAAGTTTATTAACTCAACTTTTATATATTAAAATTATGTATTTGGTATAATGACTATAAACTTTAAGACTCCCACACGATGGGTAGTTCCACCCCTTTCTAGTCCTAATACCATCGATTCTAACTTTGCAGTTGTAGGTCAAAGGCTGCATAAACATAGGCTTCCTAAATGGGATGACATTGGCTAACAGCACATCACGAAATGTGAAAATAGAAACTTACATTGTTCTTCCGGTTGTGGGCCTATAGTAGCAGGTTCTCCAATGTCCCATCCTTTGGTCCTGATAGGTCAACGGGCAAAGCAACCTTATTCAATTCCATATGGCTGCGGGACAGAACTATGGCTACTGTTAGCACAATGTAAATATGGAGCAATACACATATAAAAGCTAAGCATGATTACCTCATCTCGGCTTTAAGATCTTTGAGTGCAGGGATTTCAAGATCATCGTAAATTAACGTCGAAGAGCTGCTCGACAGATAAAGCTTATATGAAAGGTAAAAAAAACAGTGACGTGATCTATCAATACTTTACTTTATGGATAAACTTTGCTAATCATGCTTGCGTATTGTTGTAATGTTTGGCATTCATTGATGTTAGGACGATCGGACACAGGCCGACATGTTTTGTTATTTTCTCTATAAGCACGTGTTAGGTCACCATTTAGTAAACACAAGCATAACAATGATAGAAATGAGATGAGAAAAGAGATTGGGTGATTATATGATAAAGAGAAATATAAGTGCAAGAGTTTCTTTAAGAAATCAAAATAACCAACCAAGTTTACAAATGGCCTAAGACTAGTATTTATAGGAAAGGAGCTAGGGCAACACTCCTACTCCTTCCCTTCTCATAATTCGTATGGGCTTGAGGCCCATGGACCTCATTCTTAAGCCTAGTAAACTTAATACAAAATGTAAATGATAGTAAATAATAACTAAGCAACCTAGCATTATTACAAATGACCGAGACTTCATAAAATAGTAAAACTATGATCCCAACAATCTCCCCCTAAGGGTCGGTCATCATGGTTGCTTGACGTCTTCATCTTTGTCGTAGACTTGTGACATATAAAACTCTAGACGTCTTCAAAAATGATTAGAATAATAATGGATGTACTTTGCTCTTTGTCTTTGTTCTTTGGTGATGATGTAGTGATCGTATCACGAAGTAGTCTGCCATTCGTCACTCCTGCGCCTGTGGTGGTTGAGCGCCATTCCAACATACTCATACATCTTTGGACTTAGACTTTCACGTACAAGAAGTTCCTTTACATGCATTGAGATCTCTGTCTTTATACTTTGTAGATTCTTCTTATTGGTGTAGAATCTTTCTTTGAACTTTGTGTTGCTAAGATCTTTGGGGGAGCTTTCTTTGACTTCAAGATGTATGTATGAGCATGTTGGAATCTACCGTCATGGAAGTGAGGTACCTGCAAGTAAACAGTTAGCAATAAAACAACCGGTACTTACGGATAAGGAATTAGAGTTCATCAACAGCATAATGTGAAGACTCCCTCTAGTCCTTATCCTGGCCGTTCCCATATCAGATACTCCCGAAGGAGCTTACGAGACCTACTAGGTAGCTCAATGACTGGGTGAGTCGCTGGGGATCACTCCATGACTGTAGACTGCTATGGAACCACCGCAAACACTAAGCGTAACCCTTGTGGGATTACCGAAGTGACCTGCTGTCAGGGCTGTTAGATGTTAACCCTGGTAGGATTTCCGTTCAATCATTGAGAAATACATAAGTAATCCTCTCATAAACGTTCTCGGCAGATTGCTAAGATCTGCGAAGGACTCGATAGTTTACAACTGATGCCCATTGATGTAGAACACCAGTTGTAGAAATACTAAGTGTTCCTAAGAGATCTTTGATGTATCTCAAGGCTCTAGACTCTATAAGTGCACACCTAGGTTTCCTATGCGGAGACTGGGGAGGGGTCTCCTGCTTCAATATCAACCGTCTCTAAGAGATAGGTCGATAGGTTACGCGGGTTCCCCGTGAGAATGAAACAAGTCCTTTTAAGAGAACTTGAGTGGTTAAGAAGGTTTAGTGCATCGCGTCACTGGGTCCATGACGACTTAATCTTCAATACCGGTGTTGTCTTTTGCAACAGCCAGTAGCATATGCATTGAACCCGGTGTCTGCCCTAAGGTTGAATCATATGGAGGGCTATTTCTTTTCACCCTTTTCTTTACTTTTCTTTTTAATTCTTCAACTCCTTCTTTCCCTTTCATTCATTTCTCCTTTTTTTCGTATCATACCTAAGGACTTCTAATTCTAACTATGGGAGATGTCCTTAGGTAGATCCCTCCGGCTCTGGCGGATCATAGGACGGATATTCCTATCTTAATCACCTTATAACTCCGACAGTAGCCAAGAAACCTTTGATAGAAAATCTCTCAAAGTGTTTGTGATAATCAAATATTTTGGTTAACACTTTGAGAGTTTTGTGTACACTTTTGAAGGGCTCCCCCTGCACATGTGCTCATAAGTATTTAATAAATTTGCACATGCGGGAGGAGCAAGCACTTTTGAATTGATCCACTTTCCGTGAACAAGACCGATTCGAGACACGCTTACATCACTAGTTAGACTAGCTTGAAGTTATTACCCGGCCTGATCAAGTTCACAGAAAGTTTCTCGAGACGGTACATTTCTACTAAGACATATCCTTTTCGAGACACGCTTACGTGGTTAGTTAAAGAGATGCATTGTCAGCTTTTAGGTGACAACTAGCTCTAGTAACTAACTTGATGTTATTACCCGTCAAGGATAAGTCCTTTCGATGTTACTAACTTGTATTATCTCGTCAATTCCTGGGTTAAAACTGAGTCTAGCTCGCACATGATACAACTTTTAAGCTTTGACTTCGTATATTTTAATCACTTTATCGTTTTCTCCCCCTCAAAAATAGCATATAAGATGGTGTTTTTGACAAACCTTTAGATTAAAATATGCCTTTTGAGTCTTACGGGGAGATTCACCAAGAGCTTTTGATTAAGAGCAAAGTATTTTGTTTTGACAAGTGCTCCCCCTCAACAAGTGATTAGGTCTTATTGAGGTGAAATACTTGTCCTTTTGAGCAGAATTATGAAAAATCATAAATGTTTGATTAATTCTACTAAAAAGTAAGAAGCCTTCGCTCCTTATATTTAGGATTGAGGCACTGATGCGTACCTCAGGGTCCTTTCTTTACAAGATCGGGTTGTGCACTATAATATGTGCACAAGCCATTGTGAAATTCAATCAAATGAAACAATTGATATTGAAAAGAATAACCAAATGTACCAAGTTAATCTTCGTCAGGAAGTGGAGCATCAAACTCAGTGAGCTTGGGTTCTGGTCTTTCGAAGAGTCTGATAGGAAACGATGGTCTGACACCGATATAGCTTTCCAGTCGTCTGATCTGTTCCCGTCGAAATAACCTTTCTTCAATCTTTAAGACAAAGTTACGAACTTGTCTTCTTGTGCTGGATTTCCATCTCGGTTGTTCCCCCTTAGCTATCTTTTGGCGATCATCATTCAACCTTTTGACCAGCCCATCACGAACAGATTTGAGTGTAACATCACAGAATTTGTGCACCTCATCGAACCTCATAAAACTTTGTAGTTGTTTGCTGTTGATGTAGGTGAAACCAAAAGGATCTTGGTTGAGAGTAAACTGTGACGTTTGATAGATTCCATCAAATGTGAATTGCGGCTTTGTCAAATTGATCTTCTGTTGGTAACTTTCCACTCCAAGCTGAAGATCTTCCACTCTTTCTTGAACTATCAATCGTCGGATGTAAAGAAGTAGTGATGCCATGAAGTTGTACTGTACATCTCTATCGAATCCACGCATTCTTCCTTTAACCTTTTCGAGATACATATCTTCGATGTCATTGAGATTAAGGTCTGGAAAGTCTGCTTCGGAGAACTTGTACTTCTTTTCATCTTGTCGTTTAACAACAATTTCACGCATGAATATGTAGTTAAATCGTTGCGACTCTTGAATCTCCAAGATGGCGATGATCTTAGATTTTTGCTTCACATTTTCCAATGATTTCTCTTCTAATCTGCTAGTATAACCGAGACGACGACGTTCTGGCCAGTGTTGAATGCCGTGTAGAGTATCTCTGTCGTAGGCTACGATGGAGTTGCTGAAAACACGAGTAGTTTCTTCAATGGCAGGAATTTCGTATCTGGCGGCAGGTACTGAGATTGTGAGAGAGGGAGAGGAAGCATATTTCTTCTTAGGTTTCTCTTGGGTGAGTTAGATGTTATGAAGATCTTTGTTGAAGAAGTAGCTGTAGTGTAACTTGGGTTTATCTGGAAACCCTGTCAATGGTAATGGTTTTGTCCAGTCAGTGAAGTAAGGTTTTTCATGGTTCTTGGAACTGACGTCGATATTCATTTCAGGATTTAGCCAGTCAAACTTGGCAGACATTGCACTGGCTATATTCTGCAAATGAAATTCGTATTCCACTTTGTTTCCAGATCTTTTCTTGAGGAATTCTTGTGCATCCCTATTGATTCTTCTGAGCTCCGTCTTTGTAAGCTTGTTGATCTGAAGATCCTTCATTATGACTTGGGTGAACTGTAGAGTATTGCCAGGAAGGGGTTCTTCATCTTCTAGAGGAGGTTGAGCTTGAACCATTTCTGTCAACCAGTCATTTTGAGGAGTATCGTCATTGTCGAGCCATGAATGACGTCTTTTTGGATTTCTTAGACTTAGATGTAGCATCCTTGTCTTTAGCTTTGGACGGTGACGATGGTCCAACATGAGAATCATGGATAGGTGGAGCACGGTAATCGGTGTCAAGTTGATCCTGGAAGTCATCAGTGTGTTCCAAGAAAGTTTCTTCCTCTTCAGTTTGACCTTGACCAGTAGTTGAGGATTGTTGTTGATTTCCAGGAGGAGTGGAGTCCTTTTGTGGTTGTAGAGAGGATGAAGGACCTGTTCCAGACTTAGGTTTCTTGCCTTTGGAGTTTGGGTCAGGATCGTCATCTTTTCTTGTCCTTTTCCGGCTTCCAGCAGCATCTTTGCATGACTCTTTGGATATGTAAGCCACCATAGCATCATACAGGCCTTTTTCGTCAGCAGTCTGTGTGGTTTTGGTGGCAATGTTGTCGAAGATTTTAGCAAGCATGTCATTGAAGGACAATTCAGGGACGGTTGGAGTCACAGTAAAAGGTTTTGCGGTGTGAAGCGTGAATGGTGTAGTAGACAACATTTTTCTCGTATCACTTCTGATTCTGCGATCCAAGTTGTCCTTGATTGGTTCAAGAAGTTTTGCTACTTCAGGAGTGATCATATCAACAAGATTTTCAGTGAGAAAATCATGTGTTGCGGTCCTGATAAATCCTGTGTAATCAGAGTGCAAGAACTTATCGATCAGCTGCTTTGACTCCTGGAAATCGTCAACTTGTTTGGTAAGACTTGTAACCATGTTGGTGAGTTTGTAGACTTGCTCCTGAAGATCAACTGGTTGTTTCGGTTCATTGATTGAATGCTGCGATTTCTGAAGGTGTGGGAGATGAATGCTCAGGTGATGATTCGGACGACGACTCATTGTGAGAGTTTGAAGAAGAAGCAGGAGGAGTCGGATCCTTTGATTGTGAGTCTTGAGGAGGTGGAGGTTGTGCTGAGGAAGTCTGCTGAGAAGATGACTTAAGAAATATGTTGGTGTCGAACGCGTTCTTCTCTTCGTTTTCTTTTCAACGACGTTCCTCTGCTTCCTCTGCTTCTCGTGCAAGAAACTCTGGAGTAATGAGGTATTCCTGTTCCTGATCCGTAGCTATGTTCTCTTGTCTGCCAACATTCTCCTCTATATTAGTAGTCTCTGTCATGTTGACATCTCCTGTTTTGTCTGTATCTTTAACGGTGTCATCAGGCTGTGGAGCTGATTCTGTCGTTGTGGACACAATGGGAGGAATCATGCTGCTTGTAGCTCCTTCATGTTCCGACTGATCGATAGGTGGTGGAGTTAAAGGTTGGGACATAAGTCGGCTTTCAAGAGTTGCTTTCCTTTGTTCTTTCCGAAGTAGCTTTTCTTCAGCTCGAGTGTCGACAACTATACTCTTCAGTTTGCGTTTATCGACCAAAGGTTCAACGATTGGTTCGTCTTCAGCATCATCATTGGGCTCTTGAATAGTGATCCCTTTTCTTTTCCTTGTCTCTTCTTCATATGTTTCAAGACTTTGTTGTATGGCAATCTCAGTTGCAGGGAATCTTTCGTCAGGTGCTCTTACCCTCAGTTCATAATCTGGTTCTTCTTCTTCAGATTCCGGGTCGAACTCGGATTCGGTGTCAGAAGGTGGAGGTGTAGGTTCATCACGAAGAATGTACTCTGGAGTTACTTTCTTCTTTGGCTTGGTAGCAGGTTTGGGTTTGGATGTAGGTTTAGGTGTGGTTGAAGTCTTGGGTTTTGACATTGAAGCTGCCTTAGATCTAGTATGAGGTGATCCAGTGGTGCTTGTAGTACTCCCAGACTTTACACCTCCTTTGCTTCGAGTCTTTATAGTGGCTTCTTCCTGTACCCCTTTGTAAGCATTATCATACAGCTTGAAGTTCACCCTTTTCTTTATTTTGTCATTAAGAAGGTATTCGGGAAGCCTCATTCCTTTGATCTTGGTTGAGGAAGTGGTCGTCTTGATGAATGAGGTGGTGAAGTCGTCCTCAAAGAGGTGCTTTGGCTCATTAGGATCAGTCATCCTCTTGATGAATTCTGGAGTGTCTTTGCAGAAATGTTCAATGAGAAGCTTTGTGAATCTTGTGAATGGTATCATAGTCTTCACACGTTCGGTTTGAATACTGTGGACTATATCATTCATGATAGGAACTGCAAAGTCAATAGGTGTCAGAGTCACCATTCCCCAGAATGTTTGCAAATGTTCGAGCCTAGGATGTTCATGACCACTTTTCCTTCCTGATATTGATCTTACAACCAACAGACAGAATGTTCTCCAAGGCTGAGGGATATTCTTGGCATTAAATCGGGAAAGCTTGACTAGCGGTACGTCATCATCAACCTCATATCCTAATTCAATGAAGAAGTCAAGAAGATCCAGGTCAGGTAGTATAGGAGCAAATTCGTTGTTAGTTTGGGGCAGGAGAAGGGCTGTTCGAAGAACGTCGTGATCTACAGTGTAGTCTTGGCGATCCAATGTAACAGTGAAAGACTCATCATCCAAGTTAGCCTTAGCAGTAAGCCAGAATTGATGAAGGTAGAACAGAGGAACTGAAGTAGAACAGATAAGCAGATGTTTGCATGGATGTGCAAGTAGAATATCTTTCACAATCATGCACGAGTTCTCTGTAATTTTCAATTTGTCGAAATCAACTCGCGGATTGTTGTTGCCAATCGTGACATTGTAGTTTTCGGGAGTGATGTCATCCATGGTGAGCAGTGGAAGACTTTGTTCAGTGACGTTCTCATTGTGTTCAGCCATGTTAATCTGAAAAGCATCACCATAAACCAAACATCCAAATTTGTTACGTGTTAGCACAGTTTTGAGTTTGGTTATAGATATCTACTTAAGACAGTTAAGCACGAATGTTTCATAATGTTATGTGTGAAGTGTCATATAATGCATACTTGAAGAATCATTGATCATTAAGAATCACGAAATCAATTATACAATGCAATGTATCATAAATAAGCACAATTGATATACACAATACATTGTTACATCACATTACACAACAACAATGAGTCACAACAAAGTCACATGTATACAAAATGACAAGGCCAAAAATGAGATTTCGAAAAAATATCAAACACATTTATCGCAAACCTGTATTGAGTAAAGATTTCGAAAAAATGTTACAAAGAGTTTTATCGAGAAAGTAAATTTATCGAGAAAATCCTTATATGTAAATTTATCGAGATCTTTCCTTAATCCAAGATTTGCGAAAGTTTTCAAGTTTTTGAAAAAAACATCAATTTTCGATAAATCTTTTCGCAAACCTAGTGATTTCGAGATGTATTGTTCAAAGAGTAATTTCGAAAAAATAATAATTTCGAAAAAACTGAGGTTGAACAACATTATCGAAATCATGAGTTTCTCGATAAGTTTATCATAGATTGCGAAAAAACTTGAGTTTCTCGAAAAAAATTCTTATACAAGAATCATTCGAATTTGACGTCAAACGTACGTTTGTATTGCGAATTACTTATTCCAATGATTCAGGCCTGTCACAAAGATTGATAAACACCACTTAGATATAATCAATGGGCACGTTAACAAAGATTTCGATAATTGTCAAGATCAAGTTCTCGATAATGAATCAAGTTTGAGTCTAATGAGTATCATTGTTTCAAGTATGTCACAAATACATGTAGCAAGCACATAATGACTGTATTCAACACATTGGGACTCAGATAGATAGAGATTATCGAAGAACGAGGCGTACAAGCTTATCGAGAACCAAGCATCAATGGTGTAGATCAACAAAGATATATCTAACATGTATACAAGTGATCACAGAAGCATATCCCACCAAAGAAACACAACAAACAAACACAGTATCAAGCAATCTCAAATCGACCCAAAACCAAGATTTCTAAATCGAAGTAAAATTGAAGGAATGCGTGGAAAAATGATGAGGATATGTTAGAAACAAGCTTTATAACAAAAACCTATCAAGAATCACACACCTAAACATGATTATAGCAGTTTTCGAAATCTCAAACCCTAGTTCTCGAATTCAATAAATCATGAGATCGAGCCATTGGATTTACAATTAAACAAGATCCTATGTTTGTAATACCCTAGAGATTACTTAGGAACTTACAGATTGATGATCACAATGGTGGATTTCTTGATTGAATTTGGACCGTAGGTTTAGAAAAGGGTTTTAGGGGTTTTGAATTATGTGAGGTTTGTGAAAAACGGTTTGTTTGTTTTGTTATTATTTGAAACTTTGAGTTTAGTCACTTTTGGTCCCTTAACTTTTAGATATACTTACTTGAGTCCTAAAGTTAAATGGCAAACATGTGTAACATCATGATATGCTTCCGTTAACCTAACTTATGAAGTCCTTACTACGGGATGAGACAAAGGGATGTTTAAAGAACGTCCACACACTCCGAAGTACCGTAAAATACGAAAAACATGCAAGTATACTAATTAAAATTCAAAAAAATTTAAGCGTGACTCCCCCTCAACACTTGTAAAATTTTAACAAAATGTAGAAGTGAAGCGATATACTTGCATATTTTTTTTAAGTTTATATTTAAGAAAAATATTTTACAAAGATAGTTTTGATGTTTGACGATCAATTGTGTTTTAAAAACTTTTCCAGATCTTCTGGAGTCAAACATCGCATACCAATTTGGTGAACTAGACTAGCAAACCTTGATGGTGCTAAAGATTTGGTAAGTAAGTCCGCCAATTTGTACTCAGTTCCAACAAAATAAAGTTCAACGGTACCCTTTTCCACATGCTCTTTGATGAAGTGATATCGGAGATCGATGTGTTTGGATTTGCAATGATGCACTGTGTTGCAGGAGATAGCAATTGCACTCTTTGAATCACAGTAGATAGGAATCTTGTTGAATAGGTAGCCATAATCCTTAAGTTGTGTTCTCATCCAAATGACTTGAGCACAACAAGCAGACATGGCTACGTATTCAGATTCTGTAGACGACAGTGAAGTGCAGTCCTGCTTCTTAGATTGCCATGACACGAGTTTGTCTCCGAGAAATTGTAATCCACCAGATGTACTTTTGCGTGTGTCTAAACATCCTGCATGATCAACATCTGAAAAAGCAATTAGTTCAAAACCAGAATCCTTTGGATACCAGATTCCCAAGTTAATGGTTCCCTTTATATATTGAAGGATTCTTTTGACCTCACTGAGGTGTTTTTCAGTTGGTTTATACTGATAGCGAGAGCATATGTAGACAGCAAATACTATATCAGGTCTACTAGCTGTGAGATACATGAGGGACCCAATCATACTTCGGTATTTAGTAGGGTCAACTGGAATCCCATGTAAATCAGCATCTAGTTTTGTGGTATAGCCCATTGGTGTATTATAAGTATCACAAGACATCATTCCATGTTTCTTTAAAATTTCAAGAGCATATTTGGACTGATTTATAAAAATTCCACGGGGTGATTGATGAACTTGTAGTCCTAGAAAGAACGAAAGTTCACCCATCATGGACATTTCAAAATTATCTTTCATTAATTTTGCAAAATCATTAGAGTAATTTCGTTTTGTTGAGGCAAAAATAATGTCATTGACATATATTTGAACAACAAGTAAGTCCTCCCCGTAGGTTTTTGTAAATAATGTTGGATCCACCGATCCTTTGGAAAATTTATTGGCCAGCAAGAAAGTGGACAGTTTGTCATACCACGCCCGTGGGGCTTGCTTAAGTCCATAGAGTGCCTTTTTGAGTCGGTAAACGTGATTAGGACGCTCAGGATCAACGAAGCCTTCAGGTTGGCTAACATAAACTTCTTCACGGAGTTCTCCATTAAGAAATGCTGTTTTCACATCCATTTGGTAAACCACCATATTCCTGTGTGCAGCATAAGCCAAAAAGATCCGAACAGCTTCATGTCTAGCCACTGGAGCAAAGGATTCAGCAAAGTCAAGACCTTCAAGTTGGGAGTATCCTTTCGCTACCAGACGTGATTTGTTGCGTATGACAGTCCCTTCTGCATCAAGCTTATTCTTCCAGATCCATTTTAACCCGATGACAAATACTCCGTCAAGTCTTTCAACTAATTCCCAGACTTCTAATCGTATGAACTGTTGAAATTCTTCTTGCATAGATTCAATCCAGTTGTCATAAGTCATTGCTTCTTTGATGTTCTTTGGTTCTTCGTGACAAACTGTGAGTGCATATATACAAGTTTCTCCATCAGTGTGAAGTCGTTGTCTTGTCATTACAGGTGCATCTGGATGGCCAATAATATGAACTAGTGGATAGTCTCGAGTCCATTTGTGTGTTGAAGGGTGTAGTTGATAAGTATCACGCATGTTAGCAGGATCCAAAGTGCGTGTTGACGACTCAGCTATATCAGGAACTGTAGTAGCCGATGCAAACGGATTAAAGAACGCATCAGGATCATGCTCTGCGGGTTGTGGAACTGATTGTAGTGTTGGATCTTCAGCTGGATTGCGGGAGTTAGAACCAGTTTGTTCTGCTGTAGATGGTGATACAATTGGAGGACCGTCTCTCTCAACACTTGTAGTGGTTTGTTGAGGTGAGTCTGGTACTGGAATGTTATCAGGTTGAGCAGCGGAATTAGGTGAGACCTCAGTAGGACGGTATTCAATTGTGTCATCAAATAGTGGAGCAAACAAGGTTTCTAATTCTTTGCGGTTAAGTGGCAATGGTTTAGCCGAAGAATCCGGAGAGTTAAGACGGTTGAATTCGGGTCCTAAGCTGTGTTGCTCAGAAGCCATCTGTGTGAGTTCATCAAAATTAGCGTGAATGGTTTCTTGAATTTCTCTTGTACGACGATTCCATATCCGAAAACCTTTGGAATTTTCACAGTATCCAACGAACACTCCGATGTCAGCCTTTGCTTTAAGTTTACCTAAATCATCACGATCATTCTTCGGATAACAAAGTGCTCCAAATACATGAAAGTAATCGATGTTCGGTTTCCTTTTGTGAACAATTTGATAAGGTGTTTTGCGATGACGTTTTGTGATCATGCAACGGTTTTGGGTATAACATGCGGTTGAAACAGCTTCTGCCCACATGTAATCTGGTAATTGAGCATTAATCAACATAGTTCTAGCAGCTTCCACTAACGTCCTGTTGCGTCTTTCAACAACTCCATTCTGTTCTGGGCTTCTAGGAATAGAGGTTTGATGTTCAATTCCCACTTTCTCATAATAAGACCTAAGGGTCTGATTCTTGAATTCAGTTCCATTGTCAGTTCTGACTATTCGTACCGTGTTGCGTAACTGAACTTGAATTTTAGTGAGAAAGGTGATGATCATTGAAGGAGCCTGATCTTTACTTCGTAAGAAATAAACCCAAGTCCATCTGGAGAAGTCATCTACAATTACTAGTATGTAGCGTTTACCGTTGATACTTTGAACACGCATCGGTCCACATAAATCCATATGAAGCAATTGTAAAACATGATTCGTACTTTGCTCAGGTTTTGATGGAAAATGAGCACGAGTACTTTTTCCTTGTTCACAGGCTGGACATAAGTGATCTTTGGTAAAACGGAATCTTGGAAATCCATCAACAAGTTTATAACGAGCAAGGTCAGTCATGGTTTTGAAATTCAAGTGCGAAAGACGTTTGTGCCATAACCAAGATTTAGTTGATTCTGCTTTGGAGAGAAGACATATCGGAGATGTTGCAATCATATCTGACATTGATATTGTATAAAGATTGGAGCCACGTGAGCCAGACATTAGATCGTTTCCTTGTAAGTCACGAACAAAGCAGGTTTTCTCACGAAATGCAACTTCTAGATCCCCATCACAGAATTGACCAACAGAGAAAAGGTTGTGTCCAAGGCCTTCCACATAGTAAACACGACTAATTTCAATGTTCCCGCTGATATAGTCACCATATCCCATGATTAGAGCGTAATGATCATTCCCGAATCTGACAGTACCAATAAACTTTGAGACAAAGTTGTGTAACAGTTTGAGATTGCCTGTCATATGTCGGGTGCATCCGCTATCAACAATCTAGAGAACGATCTGTACCACCTGCATCACAAGAAGAAGACACAGATGGAACAGAAGTAAGGGTGGAACCCAAAGACAGTGCGGGTTCCTGTTGGTTAGAAACACATGTATTCAACAATTTAGGAATTCATTTAAAGTCTGGTTTGTGTTGTAACCAACGTTGCCAATTCCAACTAGTTTTTGCTTTCTTAATGTTAAATGCACTAGTAGTTGGCTCATTCCTAGATTTGTTCTCGGCACCTATGGGGGTAACTTCAACTTCATTAGAAACCGTAGTAGACGGCTTTCCTAAATTAGACTTGGAGGCAATTGTGGGCCTAGAAGGAATGCGTGTCCTACGTTTCTTATGACGATAAAGTAGAGAATTAGCGATACATTTTGTATGATCACCAGATGAAACACTTTTACGACAAAACACACAGGATGCATTAATATTGAAAACATTCAAAGGTTCATCATTCGTTACATTTAGATTTTGATTACAATTTGCCAGATTAGAATCTAAATCTGACGCAACATGAGTCTTATTCAAGGTCCTAAGTTGATCTTCTACTTCTTGGGCTGCTAGTTGTCCTTTCTTACGTTGCAAGATCCTATTCTTCTTTTTACTTTTTCGCTTGGGTCTGCTAACGCTAGTAGTGGAGACTAGTCCTGTAGAAGTGGAGTTATCAACATTAGTGTTTTGAACAACCTTTCCTTTAACAGTTTTGTCTACGTGATACATTCCTGGTGCTATTACCGTGGTGTCAACAAACTTTCCTTTTTGGAGTATCTTAATTTTCTCTTTCAAATCTATGATGATGTGATTCTTATCCTGAATATTTGACTCAAGTATGCCATTGCAATATTTAATGTCTATGTGGTTTTGTAGAAATGCGTCATTTTCAGTTTTTAAATCCGCAATTTCTTGCTCGTATTTGAGACACAAACTTTTGAAAGACTCATTGTTTTTGCAAATTTGACAAGAGTTAGAATCATTTTGACTTTGAAGTTCCAATTCTCGTTCAAGACTTTGAGCTTGACACCATTCAATCCTCTGTTTGAGTAGACAAATTTCTTTTGAAAATTGTTTTGTCACATCATCATTTGAACTTCTCAACTTATCATTTTCCTGTTTGAGTGTCTCAATTTCCTCATTCAACAAGTTATTATCAACACAAAGATCATCCATAAGCATAGAAGTACCAGATTTATAGAGATCATTCATGATAACAGACAAAATATCAGCATTGAGAACTTGTTCCAAGAGTCGATCAACATCTTTTTGTAAAACTCGATTTCTTTGCTTTTGAGCCAAAATTTCATTTTCAGTTGAGTTGAAAACATTTATCATGTTTGTGACCTCGTTTTGAAGTTCCTGATCCCAACGTGTAGCACAGAGACGGAGGTGTTGGACAATTGGCAACATTTGTTTTTGAAAAATATCTCTTTTTTCTCGCTCGTAAGCAGATTGAAAAGTTTCAACTTTTATTTCAGAATTGCATGCAATTGTTTCCTCCAAAATTTCGATGTCTTCCATAAAAGTTTTGAAATAATTTAAGACACGACAACTTTTTGGTAAAGGTGTAAGTTCACCGGATGATGGTAAAGGACCATTTATTTGTGCTACAGTTTGGACAGGGACCGCATTGGAGGATGAAACATTTGACTCTTCGACAAACCATGATTTCACAGGTGATTCTTTTTGAGTAACAAAAGATTTAGAAAGAGGTGGAGCTTTTGAATAGTCATATGGTGTCCAATATTGAACATAACTCATTTTTGATCGACTCTCATCTTCAAGTTCTTCTTCTTCTTCAGTATCAAAAACAACAACACGCACAATTGTATTATCAAACATGTGGTCCATACTGTAAATCTTAGGATTTTCTTTGAATGCATTGTGAAGAAACATTGATTTAAAATCGCAAAGTGCAAATCCTTTATCGGGTCTCGGTTTTAAAGCAAACTTTTGAATTGTTGTGACAGAGTTCCCGTGTTTGTAAACAATGTGACGAAATTCTTTGAGTTGTTTTTCAAGATCAACAATATCACCGAGTAAGTCATCTATATACTTCCTTTTTCGTTTTTTATGTTCACAAAACTACTTTTTACAATTTGACAATTCTGTTTCTGTTTTTGAAAGAACTATTTGAAGACGTTCAACTTGCATTTTCAATTCACACTTTTCACTTTCGAGTTTCGAAATCAACTTTCCATTTGACTCAATTATATCTTGTATTTTGCGTTGAAGATCTTGTTCTTTATTGTAAGAATCTTGAAAAGCTTTTTCAAAACTTTTTGCATTTTTAATCTTTTCTTCCTGATTTGAAAGTTGAATTTTATAACATTCAATATCTGTTGCAAGTGACGCATTTTGTTCTTTTAAAACTTTATTTTTCTCGTTGCATTTAATTATTTGCAATTGTTGAGCATCCAATTGTTTAGATAACAATATGAGGTCAGGGTCTGGATCAAATGATGGTTCATGTTGTTCTAAATGATCATTTTTATCATTCTCAATAGGATCATCAAATGAAACAACTGTGTCATCATCAAATATGACAACTGTGCTTATTTGTTCATCTGTTTGAGAAGATGAAGATGATTTAGATGGAACAACTTGCGCCATATCTGATTCAGAAGCAGAGGGTGAGATTATATCATTTATAAAGCATGCATTGAATTCATGTACCTGAGACAAGCCGTCAGTGTCATACACTGGACCTGAATCATTAAGCTTAAGTTCCTGCATGTTGGCCATAAGCATCACAGCTGCATTAGCTTCTAGATCTTCCATGTCATCGTCATTGTGCACATTTGCCATGAAGTTGTTGTCCTATTCAGGGAAATGTCCATCCTTTTCATCTTGAAGAGCCATGAGTAATGCCTGCTTGTGAAACTTACTCCCCCGAGTTCTCGGTTTAGGACATGCAGTCGCTATATGACCTTGTTCATTACAGTTATTACACCACACTGCATTCCCTGAGTTGGAGTTCCTAGAAACAACTGGTTCAGACCTTTGCTGAGAAGACCCTAAGTTGTTCATGAACCCCGCATTGTTACTAAAATTCTGACCATTCCCAAAGTTTCCTAAAGAACTTCCTGAACCAGATCGACCATAGCTACGATTCTTAATTTCCACTCTTCCATCATTGATAACTAGCTCTAGTAACTAACTTGATGTTATTACCCATCGAGGATAAGTCCTTTCGATGTTACTAACTTGTATTATCTCATCAATTCCTGGGTTAAAACTGAGTCTAGCTCGCACATGATACAACTTTTAAGCTTTGACTTCGTATATTTTAATCACTTTATCGTTTTCTCAGCTTGATTCCTTGTGTTAGAAGATGAACGTTGACGGTTGTTTGTTTTGTTGGAGAATTTGCTAAAAGCACGAGCAATAAGAGCAAGTCCCTGATTCAACGTGTTAAAGTCATCATCATCATCGTCATTGGAATTTGAGTAATACATAGTATCATTGTTGTTTAATGGAACCAGTTGAGTAGAGGCATTCTGTGGAGATGAATCATAAGGGACCATTTGGTTCGAGGTAGAAGATTATGGATAACTGAAGTAGTTCTGCTCTTGAACATATGCATGATTCGACATTGGTGGTGGAGCATAGGGAGACTGAGCTACGAGAGCCAAAGAATTTGGTGTAGAAGTTGGTGTGAATCCTCCTCGTAGAGCTTGATCTTTTTCCACTTCAGGTTCATGGTGTTTCAGAAAATCATACAACAAACCATATGGAGCATCATGAAGATTCTTTGTTTGACGGACAAATGTCACATATTTATGCCAATCAGGGCCAAGACTACCAACAAATTTGGAGTTCACAGCGATCCTTGGTACTGTGATTTTGTGACGTTCCAGATCATTGACCACATTTGTGAAGCGATGATAGTAGGATTCAAGTGACTCTCCTGGTTCAATTGTGATGTCAGTGTATTCCATGTAGAGTTTGGATTTCATATCATCTTTGTTCAATTGAGTGCCTTCCATAAGGAGATGAACATGTTCCCACATAGCTTTGGCTGTTTTCTGAGCATCGACACTTCGATAAATTGGATTTGGTATTCCTTGAAGTATATAAGCCATTGCATACTCATCAGCTTCACGATGTAATTTCTGTTCTTTTGTGAGTAGAGATACTAGAAGAGGTCGATCACCAGGAGGACGTGGAGGATCAGCATGTGGATCACCAGCTTCAAATCTTGTTGGCCACTCAAATGGTCCTTCAAGTATCACTTGCTTCAAGAATTTCCCATGAGGTTTCTTTAATTCAAGAAATCGTAAGAATCGACTTGACCATTGAACATAGTTCCCAGGTGTTAGCATTGGAGGTGTTTCAAGTGATCCTGCCTCATGTCGGGATTGTTGAGTTGTAATAACTTCACACATTCTGTCAAACCAGTGAGGTTGTTTGGAGGAAAACTGAGTGTTTTGTTGTGGCACTTGATATGGTTGTTGTTGAGGAATCATCTGATGTTGTTGCATCATCAGGTAATGATGTAGTGGATTATACGTTTGTTTTTGAGAAGGTTGTAGATACAGTGGTTGCTGATGGTATTGTTGTTGCTGATACTGCTGATGTTGAGGTTGCTGAGTATGAGGGAAGTAATGATTAGGTGGTTGAGACATCTTAGAACACTTGTGTAGAAATGGATCTTGTAGAAAGTGTAGAATTAACCAAGTATCGAAAAACTTTGCACAACTTCGGATTGCGAAACCTTGATCAACAGGGATTGCGAAACTATGTTGAATAAGGATTGCGAAACTTTTGAATACCAATGATTTCGAAAATTTCTCAGCTGTGATTTCGAAATTGGGATTGCGAAACTTGTAAATTTCAAAAAATTAAGGTTTGTGAAACTTTTAGGTTTGCGAAATAATAAGATTTCAAAACTTAATTAAGTTTGCGATAAATGTGTGATTTCGAAAAATTGGATGTTTTCGAAAAACACAAAGTTACGAGCACAGTTTTCAAAATTGTACAATTTCGAAAACTTTCCCAAAAGTCGAAGTACTTAACTTTCTTATACAAGAAAGAAAATACTGAGTCCACACAAACGAAGTCGAGGTAGTGCACGTAGAGTAGATCTCGAAATAGGTACCAATGAAAGATCTCGATAACTTGGTAAATTTTGTTTTTCAAAGAAAGCAATCCAAAAACTCGTTTTTATTTCAAGATTCTAGTACTTTTATGTGTAAAATGAAGAGATCTTTAAGAAAGTTGAAAACTTTAAGAACTTTTTCAAAATTTATAAAATTGCGAAAAATAGTACAAAAAATCCCTAATCGAATTTTATAAGAAAAAATTGTAACTTTTTGTTTGTGTTGATTTGTAGCACAAGTTTGTAAGCAAATATGTGATAAAAACCAAGAAACAAGCAAGAAAGTACAAAAATTTCACAAAAAATTCGAATTAAAGAACAAGTTTAAGAACAAACTCAATGAAAAACAAAAGCTACACCTTCATATGGCGAATGATACCACTTGTTAGGTCACCATTTAGTAAACACAAGCATAACAATGATAGAAATGAGATGAGAAAAGAGATTGGGTGATTATATGATAAAGAGAAATATAAGTGCAAGAGTTTCTTTAAGAAATCAAAATAACCAACCAAGTTTACAAATGGCCTAAGATTAGTATTTATAGGAAAGGAGCTAGGGCAACACTCCTACTCCTTCCCTTCTCATAATTCGTATGGGCTTGAGGCCCATGGACCTCATTCTTAAGCCTAGTAAACTTAATACAAAATGTAAATGATAGTAAATAATAACTAAGCAACCTAGCATTATTACAAATGACCGAGACTTCATAAAATAGTAAAACTATGATCCCAACAGCACGTCTCCCAGGCTTCCCTACATCATCACCCGAACTGATTGCCCACTGTGCCAAAAAAATCCCAAACTGATCAGTGATCCATGGTATATGGTAAGCGATACACATAAGAATTAAGATTTACGTATCACTACTCTATTAAAATGCACTAACCTCTGATTTGCCAGATAGAAATCAAGGGTTCGGGAGCCTGTTTTCTGTTGAGCTGTCCTCCCCACATTCGTCACACAACCGGCTACATCTGTACGGTATTGATCTACATATCAGCATGACTGCATAACCATATTTCAAAAAGGCAACAAAAATATTGTTCAAAAAAGACCTTGCCAATCAAGTACTTATTATCTGTATGATCCAGGCTTTCCAAATCTTCAAGCTGAAAAGGGTATCTCTCAAAACCACCAGCCTTAACAGTAAATTTCCTTGTTGTGGTTGTCCCATCCAATTCGAGCATGAAGGGATCCCTTTTCATAATCCGGTACTCATCCTTGTTAGGCTGAACTACAAAGTCTTTAATAGAGTATATGAACCCTTATTTCAACTTGAAAAAATTGTGAGCATGTTATTCCTTGTGGTACAGTGCATTGAATTACCCTGCAAAATAGTCAAGCAACATTAGAACTAAAGCCTATATCCAAGATACTGCGTTTAAGTGTGCCTTACCTTGGAATCAGACACTACAAATCTGTGCTCAAATAACGACCGGTTAAGGAATTGACATTCAACACTCTACAAACCATCACGAAAATGGTCCCAGTGACACTGATATCAAGATCATCCAGGAATAAAAGACGGTTTGGTGATGCAATTAGGGGTGTCAAAATATCTAACCCGACCTGAACCCGAACCCGACTAAACTTATTCGGGTCGGGTTACTCGGGTCAAAAATTGAATTCAGTTTATTCGGGTCAGCCCGAGTAACCCGAATAATAAATAGGGTCGGGTATTGATGAGTGTCTAAATACTCATCACTTTATACCAATTTGAACTGCCAAAACATCCAAAAACACTCAAATATGCATCATAATAGTGAAATTATCCCAGAAGTGTGTTTTATATGTTTCAGATGCAAAATAATCAAAAACAGATCAAAAACGTACAAAGTTTGCATAATTGGCAGTTTCAGTCCCTCAACTTTCAAAACTTGTCAAATCTAGTCCCTAGTTATTCTAAAAACTTGAAAAACTCACCAAAGGTCCTTTTAAATCACAAATTTACATATTTAGTCCTTTGGTGCAAAGTTTCACAAAATTACATGTTTAGTCCCTCAACTTTGCAGAATTGACAAAAATGGTCCCTGGGATGTAAAAACTTTGAGAAAATAAATTTTTATCCTTGTACTAATCTTCTATGGAAGGAATGGTCCTTGGTTGGAAATTTTGGTGAAATTACATGTTTGGTCCTTGAAGTTTCACAGTTTGGCAGAATAGGTCCCTGGAAGTTCAAAAAAATGGAAAAGTCAACTACGGTCCTTACATTACTCATACTTGGCAGATTTAGTCCTTTTGAGAACTTTGGGAAAATGGCAAATCAGGTCCTTTAATTTTCAGGAAATTACAAAATTGGTCCTTGGGCTTGTTTTAGCCATAAAACCAAACGGATCCTTATAAAAAAACCAAACCAAATCCAAACACAAAACAACCACCAGCCCACCCATTTTATCCCTAAGCCCAATACACATCCAGCCCACTTACCCTTTCAAATAATAAAAACAGGGTCAAACTTGTTGACCCGTTTGACCTCCATCATCCCCAACCTCCTCATCACCTGCTTAACCACCATCCACCATCAACCTTCATCACTTGCATTAACTTTCCACCTCAACCCCCCTCTGTCACCCTCTAAACCAAACCCCTTCCCCTGGTTTTGCACCAGGGGAGGACAGATGTCAAACCTACAACCTCCACCACCCCTATACCCTGCAATACCTTACACCACCACCCCTAAGCTCAACTTACACTCCAAATTGTCCCCCCCCCCACCATCACTAGTCACCTCAATTGCATTTAATGCTCTGAAACAGGTTGCAAGTTACCCCTTGGGCTTTTGGCGCCAAAAAGCCATTTAAACGGCTGAGATCAATTGATGGGATCCAAGGGTTGAAAAATGGTGGGATTTGCTCAGAAGGCTACGTGGAACAAGTGGAGGCTATAAAAGGAGGAAGATGCAGAAGGATTAGTTAGTTAGTTTTTAAGTAGTTTTCAATTAAAATCGTATAGGTTATAAACTTGTTCTCTCAGTTTTAATTTAAGCTTTTATGCATTTTGTTAATGTTGTTATGTTGTAAGAAAAGTTTACTCAAGTTATAATACAAGCTTATGTTCCAATTCAGTTTATGAATCCTTGTTTTGAATTCAAAAATCTCTACAAGCTTTTCTAGTTGTTATCTGTTGTTGATTTCAATCCTTAAGCTCACATAAGTTAATAAAATAGCTTATTAGAGTTATTAGAAACCTTAAATTCCATTATTACTTAAAAAGAAAAAAAATAAGAAAAATCAAGAAAAATAGTTGTTAAATAAAAATTGCAGGTTGAAGTACTTCAAGATGGAGCAAGGTTAATTCTGGATTGCCTTGGGGTTTTAGTGGCTTATTGGAAGCTTTAGGAGTGATTGATGAGGCGAAAAATGAACAGTTTTTAGGGGGTCATTTAAGCCCGGAATTGAATTTATTTGATCAAATATTGCCCTAAATCGTTCCTTTTGTGATTTTAGGTACTTTGGGAGTGAAATCTGGAAAAGGAAGCAAATCGTTCCTTTTGTGATTTTAGGTACAGTAGGTGACATCGTCAAGAAGGAATTTCTGACGGTGTCAAGAGTAATTTCCATGACGATCCAGTACAGATTTGAAGGCGTCACGAAGTAGGGCGTCAAGAGTAAAATTCATGACGGCCTGGAAATGCATAACACATGATGGCGTCAAAAGTAGATCAAGGCAGTCCGAGAAGTATTTTGGCGGCGAGGTGACGGCGTCACAAGATTTGTCTTGACGCCGTCAGACCCTATTTCCTATATATAGTTTTCTAATTTTCACATTAAAAAAAGGAGAAGTTTTGGAGAAACCCTAAGTACGAACTTGGTATGAATTTTACAGGTTTTTCAAGGGTTCTAAGCCCTTGATACCTTTCATGTGTAATTGAGATAAGTATTCTTTTAATTCAATCAATATGTCTATGTCTTGGTTGTCTATATCTTGTTCTTGTCTTAATTCCATCATGCTAGGCTAGATCTATCTTGTGTTTGCTTGGATCTAATGAAACCTAGATGTTAATTATGTGTTGATTACTTGTTTATGATTGTATTGGATGAATGAATTCGATGTTAGGTTTAAGAAAACTGGCAGATCTCCAAATGGTAACATACTTGAACGTCTTAGGAAACATGAACTGATGTGCACTAGGTTTTCTTGGTTGTAAAAAATGCATGAGCCACTGTTTATAATCACTTGCTTTCTAAAAACTATAAAAATACAAAAATAATCATCCCTCACCTTTAGAACTAGTATTTAGGTTTTCTAATCCTAGCGACACTATTCCTAGCTGAACGATCAATCCCCCGGTACTTGTCACTATACTATACTACAAAGATCAGGTACACTGCCTGGTGGGGGTTGTAAGCTTCTCAAGATCCCTTGAGAGGTAAAGCCTGGTGCGATTCCCACGCATCAAGTTTTTGGCGCCGCTGCCTGGGGAATAGTTATTGTCTTGGTTAGAATCTCTTTTTATTAGATCTACTTGCTAGATTCCTTTCTAGTAAGATTTTATTTTTATTTTTAGGTTTTCTTTAGTCTATCTTATTTCTTTGTGTCTTTGTTCGTAACTCTTCACCACCTGCCATCATGGCAAACGACGAATCCTTTAACCTTAGGATCACTAGGAGTCTTAGTTCCACTAGAAACCTTGTCTTGCCTTATGCGGAACCCGAAAGAGAAATGCATAGATTGAGACAATATCACTCAACTTCTGAACCATCTAGCGTTGCCATCGATTTTGATGCACCCCTTTTTGAAGAAAATTCAGAAAATCATGTCACAACCCCTAGCTCCCTACCCAACGACGAGATGAGTACCCCCGCAACTCCCATTCCTAAGCGCCTTAAGGACTACTCCTTCCCAACCCCTCGTGGCTTCTCAAACGCCATTGTCTACCCAAACACCAACGAGGTCTTGCATGCAAACGATGTTTGGCTTGTCCAAAGTGTGTGTAAGTTTTGCGGATTAGATGAGGAAGATCCAATCCAACACATTAAAGACTTCCTGAAAATAGTAGACACCCTCCATACGGATGGGGCTACTAGAGACACGTCCCGATTGCGATTCTTTCCTTTCACCCTATATGAAAAAGCCCAAGAATGGTATGATAAACTCCCTTCTGAATCTATTTTCACATGGGAGCAACTCATATCCAAGTTCTATGAGAAGTTCTTTCCACCTAGAAAAACCTCAGCGTTTAGAGATAGAATCCTCCGTTTCCAAAAAGGGAAGGACGAACCCTTCCATAAATCGTGGATTAGATTCAAAGATTTAATAAGACAAGTTCCGCATCATGGCATTGAGCTTTGGCTCTTGGTCCAAATCTTCTACGATAATATCTCCTCTAACGATCGAAACGGAATTAACCAATCTAGAAAAGGGAGATTGGCCAATCTTAGTGCCGAAGAAGGATGGGATAGGATTGAAGAATATGCTCAAGACCAGTATGACACTTGGGATGAACCTGAGTCGACTGTCAACATTTCTGAAATCACCTCAGATCGGTTGAGAAAAATTCACAAAAGAGTGGAATACCTAGCTAGATCGCAGTTACCTAAACAACTATCGAATCCTTACTTAATCTGCGATTACTGTGGGGGCCCGCATGAGGTAGAAGAATGCGGAGGAGCAGCTACAACTGAACATGCATGCTTGTCAGGAGGGGACATTTATGCTGATCCCTCCCTTTTACCTTTTTACCAAAATTACGATTACACCCTCTGGGAAAATCTGGTAAAGAGAAAAGAAGGAGAGGAAGGCCCTGAATTCGAAATCAGGAGCACTTTTGAAGATGACCTTGGTCACTTCACTCAAGAAAAAGGCTTGCAAATAAAAGGTCTTAATGACCTTTTCGACGAGCAGCAGGATGACATTGGAGAATTTTTCAACAAGCTTAACTCAGCCCTAGATAATCTTGAAATGCCATCAGTAAGCAAAAAAGACCCCATGCTCGCGATAACCACTCGAGCTGGAACAACAACCAAGGACCCACCTTACCCAAGCTCATCCCCCATCGCTCTCGATCCAAACAAACCTGGCGAGGAGGAGGAGGATGTCGGCGGCAAGACCCCCGACCAACCGCCCTTGACGACCCCTTCCCCATCAACCCTACCTAACCAACCTGTGAGAATCCCGTTTCCATCCCGATTAAGGAACCAGAAAACTGAGAATGATAACAAGATATTCTTGTCATATCTAAAAGACTCGGTTGTCACCATACCCCTCCTTGATGCTTGCTATCACATGCCAAAGTATAGCGCATACTTTAAAAAACTACTTGCTAACCGGAAGAAACTCGTCATACTGACACCATCAATGTTACTGCTAGGGGCACCTTTATGAAAAGGACCGCTGAAGAGTGTTATGACTTAATCGAAAACATGACTGCCCATCACAATTTTTGGGACTCCTCTGCAGAGAGGAATGACTCATGTAAGTCAGTCACTCCGGCAAATAATGAAATAGCTGCCCTTACCAGAAAGTTTGATGATTTGTCTGCTGCGGTTCTTCGAATTCACCAGACAAATCACAATCAGCAGAATAAAACTATCAGTTGTGAAACCTGTGGTGGTCCACACCCGTATCATGAGTGCCCAGCCTCCGGTGGCTTCACTCAAGAGAACATATTCGCAGCCCAAGGTTCCTACAATACGGGAGGTAATTCCTACCAACCGCAAGGGGACCAAAATCTGTTGAGTTATCGTTCCAACAACTACATTGGACCACCGGGATTTAATCAATCCCAGAACCAAAATGGTCAAAACAGAAACCAGAACTTTAACCAGAATCAGAACCAGAACCGAATGAACCAAGGTTTTAACAACCAAGGGAATTTCAACTCTGGTCAAAACCAGGTTCAACAAAATCAGAACCAAGGGAATTATAACCGTAATCAAGGTCAGAACAATTACCCTCAGGGTAATTTTCAACAACAAAACCACTTCCAGGGTAATAACAACCAGCAACATGGGAATTTCCAGAACAATCGGGCTCAAAATTTTCCAAACCAAAATCAAGCCATTGTTCCAACTGGACCATCATCTGATGAGTTATTAAAACAGTTTATGAAATCCCAAGATGAACTGAACAAAGTGGTTAGTCAAATCTCTGACTTGAAGAAGTCTTTAAATGATCGACCCTCGGGCTTAGGTACTTTACCTAGCAACACAATCGCTAATCCAAGGGGCGATGTAAAGGCGATCACCACAAGAAGTGGAGTTTCTCATAAAGGACCCACAGCTCCGTCTACCTCTTCTCCTATCCCGGTAGAGGAATGTGAAACTGAGGATACTACGGATATGGTACTTCCTACTAATAACGGAGGTACCAATGACATCCCTCCTCCAGTTATCCCGGTCCCGACTCCCCTTAAAAGAGTCATGTTTGAAACTACCGAAGGTCCTGTTGAAAATCCAAAAGCCAACCCAAAACCAACAATTCCATATCCCTCACGATTGCAAGACCAGAAGCTCCGTGAAAAAGCTAATCATCAGATGGAAAAATTCTTTCAGATTTTTCAAGAACATACACTTCGATATTAGTTTCGCGGATGCTCTTCTTTTAATGCCCAAATTCGCATCAACAATTAAAAACCTGTTGAGCAATAAAGAAAAACTGTTTGAGATGGCATGAACTCCACTCAATGAAAACTGCTCTGCAGTTCTGTTGAAACAGCTTCCCGAGAAGATAGGAGACCCCGGGAAATTTCTAATACCATGTATTTTCCCAGGGATGGTTGAGTGCTTTGCCTTGGCCGATCTTGGTGCAAGCATCAACTTAATGCCCTACTCAGTTTGGAAAAAGCTCTCTCTTCAGGAACTTAGTCCCACATGCATGACTCTCGAGCTTGAAGACCGTTCAATTTCACGTCCCCTTGGTATTGCCGAGGACGTGTTTGTAAGAGTGGGAAAGTTCCATTTTCCGGCAGACTTTGTCGTTGTTGATTTCGATGCGGATCCAAGAGTTCCTCTCATTCTTGGGAGGGGATTCTTAAGGACGGGTCGTGCATTAATCGATGTTTTCGATGAGGAAATCACGTTACGAGTTAGCACTGAAGCGATAATGTTCAACCTTGATCAAACCTCGAGATACTCCTCGAATTATGATGCTGAATCGGTCAACCGAATTGATGTCATTGACATTGCATCCGAGGAGTATGCTCAGGAAATCCTTGGATTCGCTGATAGTTCTCCGAGTGGCAATCCCACTCCCTCTTCTCACCCCATAATCGCTAATTCTTCTCCTTCCCTCACTCCGTTTGAGGGAAGTGATTTCGTGCTTGAGGAATTAGAGGCCTTTCTCAAAAGTGATTCAGTTCCCGAAGGAATTGATGACCAAGAGATTGACCCGGAGAGGGATATATTTCTCCTTGAGAAATTATTAAACAAAGATCCCTCTCCCATTCCTATTCTACCTCCACAACTTCATAACGCGGAAGTCAAATATGTTAAGAAAAATGATGATTTCCCTGAGGTCGAACTTAAGGACCTGCCTTCTCATCTAGAATATGCATTCTTGGAAGGTAACGATAAGTTACCAGTCATTATTGCAAAAGACTTAAATGATGAGGAGAAAACCGCGCTGCTTAAGGTTTTAAAGTCCCACAAGCAAGCAATTGCTTGGAAGCTCTCAGACATAAAGGGTATTAACCCAGATTTTTGTACGCACAAAATCCTAATGGAAGAGGACTTTAAACCTGCCGTGCAACATCAAAGAAGGGTAAATCCAAAAATCCACGAAGTTATCAAGGAAGAAGTTATCAAACTTCTCAATGCGGGATTGATTTACCCTATATCAGACAGTCCTTGGGTTAGCCCAATACATTGTGTTCCAAAAAAGGGTGGCATCACGGTTGTCACAAATGAGGATAACGAGTTGATATCAACTCGTTTGGTTACAGGGTGGCGAGTATGTATCGATTACAGAAAGCTTAACGAAGCCACCCGCAATGACCATTTCCCTCTGCCCTTTATGGATCAAATGCTCGAGAGACTAGCGGGGAATGAGTATTATTGCTTCCTCGAAGGCTTCTCGGGTTACTTCCAGATTCCCATTGATCCACAGGATCAAGAGAAGACTACCTTCACATGCCCTTACGGGACATTTGCCTATCATCGCATGCCTTTTGGGTTATGCAATGCTCCGGGCACTTTCCAGAGGTGCATGATGGCTATTTTCCACGACATGATTGGGAAAACCATGGAGGTATTCATGGATGACTTCTCAGTCATCGGGAATTCTTTTGACTCATACCTCTCCCATTTAGAAAAGATGCTTCAACATTGTGAAAACACTAATCTTTGTCTAAACTAGGAGAAGAGCCATTTTATGGTTAAGGAGGGCATTGTCCTCGGCCATAAAATTTCAAAAAGTGGGATTGAGGTCGATAAGGCCAAAATTGATGTTATAGCTAAACTACCTCATCCCACCACCGTTAAAGGCATAAGGAGTTTCCTCGGCCATGCCGGGTTCTATCGGAGATTCATTCAGGATTTCTCCAAAATAGCCCGGCCCATGACTCATCTTCTTGAAAAGGATGCTCCTTTCATCTTTTCCCCCGAGTGCATCGAAGCTTATTCTACTTTAAAGAAAAGGCTTACCGAGACACCGATCCTTGTTGCCCCCGACTGGGACTTACCCTTCGAACTTATGTGCGATGCTAGCGACTTCGCTATTGGTGTAGTTCTGGGGAAACGCAAATCAAAACATTTTCAGCCAATACACTACGCAAGTAAGACCATGAGTAAAGCTCAAGCGCACTATACCACCACAGAAAAAGAATTATTAGCTGTGGTATATGCCTTTGAGAAATTTAGGTCTTACTTAATCTTAACCAAATGCGTGCTGTATACGGACCACTCGGCTTTGAAATACCTATTCACTAAACAAGACGCAAAGCCAAGACTGCTCCGTTGGGTCCTGCTCCTTCAGGAATTCGATATACTCATACGAGACAAAAAAGGAGCAGAGAACCTTGCTGCTGATCACTTATCCCGGTTAGAGAATCCTCATCAGGATACTCTCGAGAGAAAGAAATTAATGAAACTTTTCCTTTGGAGACACTCAATCTAATCTCTACCCGGGATGATACTACTACCCCATGGTTTGCCGACTTTGTAAATTACCATGCGGGAAATTTCGTTGTGAAAGGGATGTCGTCCCAACAGAAAAGAAAATTCTTTAAAGATGTGAAACATTACTTCTGGGACGACCCCTACTTGTTCAAAATATGTGCGGATCAAGTCATCTGACGGTGTGTCCATGGCCAAGAAGCCATGGAAATTCTTAAAGCTTGTCATGATGGACCCACGGGGGGACATCATAACCCAAACTACACCGCCAAAAAGGTGTTTGATTCGGGATTCTTTTGGCCAACGATCTATAAAGACGCCCATGAACTTATCAAAACCTGTGAGGCTTGCCAGCATCACGGGAATATTTCCAAAAAGAATGAGATGCCACAAAACGCCATCCAAGTCTGTGAAATATTTGATATGTGGGGCATTGATTTTATGGGGCCATTCCCGTCTTCACGAGGGAATAAATACATACTCGTGGCTGTCGACTATCTGTCAAAATGGGTTGAAGCAAAAGCTTTACCCACCAATGATGCCCGAGTAGTCGTTAACTTTTTGAAGTCTCTCTTTGCTAGATTCGGAACTCCTCGTGCCATTATCAGTGATCGTGGCACACACTTCTGCAATGAACAATTTGCAAGAGTGATGTTGAAATATGGTGTAACTCACCGTCTTTCTACAGCATACCACCCAAAAACAAGTGGGCAGGTGGAGGTCTCGAATCGGGGAATTAAGAGGATTTTGGAGAGGACGGTGGGAGAAAATCGTGCCTCTTGGTCGGATAAGCTGGATGATGCATTATGGGCTTTCCACACTGCTTACAAAACACCCATCGGGTGTACTCCATATAAGCTAGTGTATGGGAAGGCATGTCATCTTCCGATCGAATTAGAACATAAGGCCTACTGGGCCTTAAAACATGCAAACTTCGACCTTCACACAGCGGGTGATCACCGCAAGGTTCAACTAAACGAATTAAACGAACTTCGTGATCAAGCTTATGAGAATTCTTTGATTTACAAGGAAAAAACCAAGAAGATCCACGACTCAAAAATTAAAAACCGTGTTTTCAACATCGGTGACAGAGTCCTTCTCTTCAATTCACGATTGAAGATATTCTCAGGAAAGCTTAAAACTCGTTGGTCTGGGCCATTCACTGTAACAAGAGTATTTCCATATGGAACTGTTGAGTTATCTCAACCTGACGGTTCCAACTTTAAAGTGAATGGCCATCGGTTAAAACACTATTTTGGAGGGGACATACAACCAATGGTTGTCCCGGATCTCCAAACTTTTCCCATGGACCACTAAATTCGGGGTCGAGTCAAGCTAGCGACTCGATTAACAAAAACAGTAGCTTCCCCATGGACCAATAAATTCAGGGTCGAGTCAAGCTAGCGACTCGGTAATCAAAAACAGTAGCTGAACATGGGTTTTCACCCGTGTGTACCACCCTAGTGTGGGGGAGATGCCCCACATGTTGTATATATCCTCAAAAAAAAATGTACATAGACTAAAATAAAGGTTACTAGTATTTCCTTCTTATGTTCTAATTGTCGGTTTAACACCCGGTACTTTGAATATTGAGGGCAATATTCATTTCTAAGTGTGGGGGGGGGGGGGGGGGGGGGGGGATTCTCACGAATTCAAACACATGTTCCATCAAGAACCCTCATTTGATCAAAATTTAAAATTTTTTCACACTTAGAAATGCAATAAATGGTTATCAGTCCGCCATGTCTAACCCACATAAGAACTGGCTAATCCAGGAGCAAACGGCTCTTGGTAAAGATATCTCAAATCCGTTGATGGCTTGCAATTTGCCCAAAATTGTATGGTAAATCAACTCGCCATATCCCATAAAGTGAATGAGTTGGCTAGCCCGCAAGATTATGGCTTGTGGTAAAGGCCATGGAAAAACCATAATTGGTAATCAGCTCACCAAGATGTTGACTATTCCATCAAGAGTTGGCGAGTCCAGAAGCAAACGGCTTTTGGTAAAGACTAATCAAATCCGTTGACAGCTGGTGGTTTGCTCAAAATCACTTGGTTATCAGGTGGACTTGAATCGATATATCTAGCTACTCCAGAAGTAATGGCTTTTGGTAAAGAGACATAAAATCCATTAAATTTTCTCAAAATATTGCTAGGGACTAGCAATACTTTTAGTGTGGGGGATTGATGAGTGTCTAAATACTCATCATTTTATACCAATCTGAACTGCCAAAACATCCAAAAACACTCAAATATGCATCATAATACTGAAATTATCCCAGAAGTGTGTTTTATATGTTTCAGATGCAAAATAATAAAAAACAGATCAAAAACGTATAAAGTTTGCATAATTGGCAGTTTCAGTCCCTCAACTTTCAAAACTTGTCAAATCTAGTCCCTGGTTATTCTAAAAACATGAAAAACTCACCAAAGGTCCTTTTAAATCACAAATTTACAAATTTAGTCCTTTGGTGCAAAGTTTCACAAAATTACATGTTTAGTCCCTCAACTTTGCAGAATTAACAAAAATGGTCCCTGGGATGTAAAAACTTTGAGAAAATAAATTTTTATCTTTGTACTAATCTTCTATGGCAGGAATGGTCCTTGGTTGGAAATTTTGGTGAAATTACATGTTTGGTCCTTGAAGTTTCACAGTTTGGCAGAATAGGTCCCTGAAAGTTCAAAAAAATGGAAAAGTCAACTACGGTCCTTACATTACTCATACTTGGCAGATTTAGTCCTTTTGAGAACTTTGGGAAAATGGCAAATCAGGTCCCTCCTTGGGCTTGTTTAAGCCATAAAACCAAACGGATCCTTATAAAAAAACCAAACTAAATCCAAACACAAAACAACCACCAGCCCACCCATTTTATCCCTAAGCCCAATACACATCCAGCCCATTTACCCCTTCAAATAATAAAAACAGGGTCAAAATCGTTGACCCGTTTGACCTCCATCATCCCCAACCTCCTCATCACCTGCTTAACCACCATCCACCATCAACCTTCACCACTTGCATTAACTTTCCACCTCAACCCCCCTCTGTCACCCTCTAAACCAAACCCCTTCCCCTGGTTTTGCACCAGGGGAGGACAGGTGTCAAACCTACAACCTCCACCACCCCTATACCCTGCAATACCTTACACCACCACCCCTAAGCTCAACTTACACTCCAAATTGTCCCCCCCCCCACCATCATTAGTCACCTCAATTGCATTTAATGCTCTGAAACAGGCTGCAAGTTACCCCTTGTGATTTTGGCGCCAAAAAGCCATTTAAACGGCTGAGATCAATTGATGGGATCCAAAGGTTGAAAAATGGTGGGATTTGCTCAGAAGGCCACGTGGAACAAGTGGAGGCTATAAAAGGAGGAAGATGCAGAAGGATTAGTTAGTTAGTTTTTAAGTAGTTTTCAATTAAAATCGTATTAGTTATAAACTTGGTCTCTCAGTTTTAATTTAAGCTTTTAAGCATTTTGTTAATGTTGTAAGAAAAGTTTACTCAAGTTATAATACAAGCTTATGTTCCAATTCAGTTTATGAATCTTTGTTTTGAATTCAAAAATCTCTACAAGCTTTCTAGTTGTTATCTGTTGTTGATTTCAATCCTTAAGCTCACATAAGTTAATAAAATAGCTTATTAGAGTTATTAGAAACCTTAAATTCCATTATTACTTAAAAAGAAAAAAAATAAGAAAAATCAAGAAAAATAGTTGTTAAATAAAAATTGCAGGTTGAAGTACTTCAAGATGGAGCAAGGTTAATTCTAGATTGCCTTGGGGTTTTAGTGGCTTATTGGAAGCTTTAGGAGTGATCTTGGTTCTGGTTCTTTATTTCTCAATTCAGTCTTGGTCATCAGTTGTAAGCACAAAAATTTAATTCCTGCCTTTCTTGTTCTTGCTGTTATCTGTTGTATTTCTTGAATTATATAGCTTTTATTTAAAGTTCTTAGTTAGTTTCAGGTATAATTAGTGTTAATTGTTAATTAATTTTAGCATTTGTAGTGTAATCCTAAGCCTTAAGGGGTGTTTGGTTTAACCTGTTACTGCATGTTCTAGTTATATATATGGTTAATTCTCTACATGGTTAGTCCATATTAGGTCTACATTAGTTGTTTAAAGTTTTAAATTGGTTACTATAGCATCAAAAGTCAAAGTTCAATTTTAATTAATCAATCTGTCAACTGTTAGAGAATCAGTAGGTTAAATCTCAATCATAGGTGCATTTTAGATCAAGTTAGCTTAATTTAGGTTCATTACTGCTTTACAAAACATAATTTGATCATTAGGACCAGTAGAATCTCAGAATAGTCAAAGTAGGTGTGCATTAAAAAAGTCAACAATCTTCATATTCAGGAAATGGACATAACTTCTTGATAATCTCTAGGGTTTAATATTGATTGAAACTGAATAATTATTGTTGTTTTGTAATCTTTGATGGTTTGTCTAACAAGTTCAACAAGAAAATCTTAATTTGAACATCATTTACTTGCAAAATTTTGCACTTGAACCTGACCTGTTAAGCCAAAAGCTCCCCTGTACCCAGTTTGCACACCCAACTTCACAGGGTTGCATAGTGATTATTAGTGGGACCCAGGTTTGGTGCCTTGGCTTTTTGAGAAGCTCACTTAGCTGACTCAATAGTTATGTGCTTATTTTTGGGTTTGGAACCTTTACCCCTAGCCTGCTTGTCCCTATAAGTCACCCACACATCAACCCCTGCACTGAGTTATCAGGGTTAATTACCCAACTTCACAAGCTCACATCTAGCTTATTAGTGGACCTTAGGGTGTGCTATTTGGCTTTTTAAGAAGCTTAGGTGTCCATCTCAAAGGTTGAAGTCTAATATTTCATTTTCAAGCTTATTCAATAAGCCTGCAAACAACTTTTAGCTTGTCCATTTTATTGTGTACCCTGACTTTTCAGTGTACATAAGCTTTTTCACAAGCTCATACCAAGTTTAAAAGTGGACCCCAGGCCTAGCTTCTTGACTTATTGTGAAGCTTTCCAGTCTAGCTTATTAAGTCAACCTTGATTTTGGACCTTGCTTCACCCCTGTGGACCCCACAAGGGCTGCAAGTTGCCCTTTTGGCCTGTTTGGCTAGGCAGTTCATCCATGATTGCTTATTTAAGCTTATAGCTTATTTAGTTAATTTAGGTTACTTTAGGTATAACTCAATAGATTATAGCTTATTTATCTCTAGGTAGCTTATTTGTAGCTTTTGGCTTGTTAAAAAAACCAAATTTGGCTTAATAAGCCATCTGTTGAGCTAATAAGATCTTACAGAGCTTATTTGTGTAATATAAAAAAGTTGTGCTTTTTAAAGTTGCTTATTTTTACTTGTTAAGCAGTTTTGCAAAAAGAAAATCAAAAAAATAAAAAGTTTGAAAAAAATGGGTGTGTGTGGGATTCGAACCTGGGACCTCTTGGCTAGTATAACATGCATATAACACACACCCCTTCCAGCACCAGTTCCGTTTAACTCTCCACAAATAATATATTTAAGGTATTTTTTTAGAAATAAGCTTATTTAAGCCGTTTAGCTTATTACAGCTTATTTAAATAAGCTGTTGATACCAACTTATTTTTCCTAGCTTTTTTGTCACTTAATATACTTTCTGTAATTTTTTCATAATTTTTACAGTTCAAATAATATTTATTTTAATTAATAATCGTTTAATTAATAATTAGGTAATATTAGTTAATTAAATAGTTTTAATAATTTTTATTTAATAACAGTATTTTTTTATATTTTTTTTAAGTTTTATAAATCATTAGGTATTTTTAGAAAATATTTTTCTGATTGCTACTGTTCATTTCCTATTTTCCTTAATTAATTTATTTAATTATATTTTAATTAATAAATAAGTAATTAATTAGTAAATTAGCCTAAATATAATTTTTAGAAACTTTTTATAATTTTTTACGATTCCTGTGATGGTTAATTAGTTTTATAAATTTTTCCATAATTCTATAAGTTAATTTAGTATTATTAGTAATTTAAAATAGTTTAAATAGTTTAATAAAAATAATTAGTAATTAATTAAAAGAAAAACCATAAAAAGACAAAAATATTTATTTTAATTTTTTATACTTTCTTCAAGTTCATTTTAAGTTTTAGAAAATAGTTTTGCAAATTTTTAGTTTAATTTGTAGTCTTTATCATTTTTTAGGTTAATTTAAATTAGTTTTAATTAAATAGTTAAATAGTTTTTAATTAAATAATTAATATTAAATAATAAAATAATCAAAAAAATAATTTTCTTTTTAATTTAATTTTCTTTTAGGTTTAAGTTTATAGAATTTTCATTTTTAACCCCTGCAGTTTATTTTTCCTTAAAACTCACCTTTTTCTCAGTACGCACACGTATTTGTTTACATTTCAGTATACGTATATACATAGCTGTTTCCTGTGCTTGTTTTATATTATTATCCAAATAATATCAGTAGTGTAACTCAAACCCACTTCATCTTTGGTTACTGTCCTCAGTACCATTTATTCCCAAAAACGTTTACAAATACAATTTCAATCTCGTTGGGACTTAACGACACGGTGATTTCCCTGTACTTCCACGGATTTTAATTCTTGACTTTTTCTCCCAGGTGGACCTATCAACTGCACACGCTTGACTGGTTGGTCTGGGAGGAGTCAGGTATCGGGTTGAAATTGTTTGGCAAACTCGGGTTCAGGTCGACCCGTTTGACCCGAGTAAGAATTTTTTAATTTTTTAATATATTATTTTATAGATTATCCATATAAATTAGAACAAATATGCAAATTTATGATTATTGGGTTGACTCAAACCCGAGTTGACCCGACCCGAATTGACCTGAACCCGACTAACCCGAGTTCAAATAGGGTCGGGTTCGGGTATATTATTTTTAAGCCTTGACCCGACCCGAATCGACCCGAATCTGACCAACCCGACCCGACTGACACCCCTAGTTGCAATGTCTCTGCCCATGTTCTCTAAAGCCTGATTAGACATGTTGCTGTGGATTTTAGTAATTACGCTGGAAGGTTAAGGAGTGGTGAAAGATTAAGGAATGCATACCTAATTTATAGAGGCCACATTCTTTGGTGTTGTAATAACTACATGATGATTGTTATGCTTCTTCCACATAACAACTTCAATTAATTTGTGTCTGAATAACTACATGGACACTTCACATGAACCTGGGACATTAATCTCATTAATCAGATGGATGAATTTTCACTTTTCATATAATTTTCACTTCAAAAATTAAGTAATTAATGCTCCACATTCAAAATAGGGACTCAATCTTTCAACATATATGATGATATGATAAACGGTGAGTTCTATGCAAGGTGTGGCGTGGCGGCATGGTCAAGCCTCAAGCCTTAGCATGAGGCGTGGCGGCATGACGTTTTTAAGGCATGAATTAATGCGGCAAAAAGTATTTATAGATTTATATTATATTTCATTAGTATATCATATTTCATGTACATCGAGTTTACAAAAAGTGTTATACATAAGCAATAAAGTCAAGAAACTCTCTTTACATTTGTAATCTTCTTCAAATACTAGTAAACCCCTAAACGCCAAATACCAGTAAACCTCAAATACGATGCCCAAATTCCAATTACTAGCCCTAAACATCTCAAATACTAGTACACCTTATCGCGCTTTATCGTACCTCATCTCATGCCAAGCCTTAAGACGGCGCCTTGGTCTATTGCATGGCGTGAAGGTGACGCCTCACGCCTTTGCGAGGCCTTTACGGCGACAAGGCACGCCTTTTAGAACACTGGTTCTATGCAATAAACTTGATTGATTATGATCATAAAAATATAATTAAATAAAGAATTAAATAAATATTAATTATGATAATATAGCCCGTGGATGAATATCGAGTCGCAATGACCAACTCAAGTAAAGGTGACTAGAAGATTTTGGGGGTTGACCCACTAATCCTTCAGTCTCGATCTTGTTTATTATCATAAAAAAATAACTTTAATGCAATAATAACCTAAAATACATATGAATAAAACAATTTAAGAGGTTTTTTATGACTTTGCGTTAGTATTTAAAAATAGATTTTGGGTGACTTTGAGCTCATTTACCTTTTCCCCTCTAGTATCTTTCTTGTTCGACCCTTTTTAGAGAGTAAACAACATAGATTGACCCATTCATAGGTATATGGGTCAGACATTTCCACCTCTAGCCTCTAATATTGATTCTTTAAATTGATTCAAATACTTTTTTTTAAGAATAATTCCATCATACTTTACATCGGATGCAAACAGGGACAGAACCAGAATATAAAACGACCAGGTGCACTTAAAATAAACTAAACAATACTGCAAACACAAGTTTTAGGGACCGGGTGCATTTAAAAAAAATCGATGTTTTTTAACAAAATTAACACTACGCTACAAAAATTCATGGGTGTCCCGGGACCCCCGGGACACCCCTGGTTCCATCACTAGATGCAAAATAAGGTTTCAAAGTTCAATTTTTAGTTAATATCAGTTATTCCTTCAGATTTATCTACTCATCGAAAACCGGTACAAATGAAAAGATTTCATAGAGCAGATTGTTTTCGACTTAGTGAAGATTGTTACAACAGTTCCTCTAATCTTCCTAGAAGATTTAATTAGCAGCATAAGCCGGATCATGAATTTGAGGTTTTAGAACCTCAACGTATCATATTTCTGTCTCATGGATTTTTCCATGACCATGCAGCTGATATTTCCGAGAACATAATCGATGTTTCCACAGCTCTTGACTTATCCCTTGACCAACGAGATCCACAAGCTGATGTGGTAGCTTATTGTCACCAACAAGATTCAGAAGCTGATGTGATAGCTCATGGTCCTACTAACGATACCGCAGTTGATCAAAAGGTGTTGGAAGAAATCTAACAAACCGATTTCTAGAGCGGAACCACGAATCAAGAACTACTCCAACAAGACCTCGGCAAAGGGTTATGATCCCTTAATGCCGAGTGACACCAACACACACAAGATATTTACACTCAAACGTTTATTAAACATGAGCAAGAAAAGAAGGTGCAAATAAAACATCACCCCCTCATCCCTATTTATAGAGAATGAGGGGCAGAAACCTCATCCTTGTTGAACAAGGAATCTACAATTGAGGAGGTTAGGAACTTTCCTAATACATGACTAACCTCCTTAAGTTTGAGCTAAAATACAATTAACCCCCTAAACTTATATCCTAACTATTACACACTAATATTCTAACAATTTCCACCTTAGTGGTAATAGTTAGCCTTCTCCGATACGCAGCAGCTTCAACCAGTGTTGGAACCTCGGACCGGGGACCGCCTTCATCAAGGCACCAGTAGCAATACCCGCTACTAACCTTAGCTCAAATCCTAACTCTATAGAGAATCCCTTTAGCCATGTATCCTCCTTCAATTCTTCAGTAAGTGTCATATACTCCGCTTTAGTTGTTAACAAAGTCATCATGTGCCACAACATAGCTTCCCAACTCACCGCATATTCGTGTATCATAAACCCGTACATTGTGATTGATCTACCCATGACAGTGATCGATATACCCATGGCGTATTCATAATCCACAAAAACATGTACGTCCATCTGTAATCCACGATCAAACCTATCAAACATTCCCATATCCGCAGATGCTATGTCAGGTCTCGTGCAGACCACTTGATACTCATGACTTCCAACTGCATATATACATGACCCCTTACTCTTCTTTTCTTCATCACGATTCCCTGATAGACCATCCTCTAACGACAGCGTAGAGTGTCCCCCCAACAATATCTGAATCGACATCCCGTTGGAAAACCTGAATCATGACACCCTCAGAGTATTACCACTCTGAGTCCTGAAGATCTCCATACCAATCATAATTTCCTTTGCTTCATCCAGCAAACCCATGGTAACCCAGATCTCAGCCTTGATTTCGCAAGTAAACCCCATATAATCTATATAGAGGAATAGATATATGAACATACCTGGTGCATACTTCAAGTAATATATTTTACTGTCGTCACTGCTTCGCCTGAAACCGTTGCTGAGCAAACACATACTATACCGAGTATCCATATCTTCTTTCATTACAGCTATCCACTTGGAAATTACCTCACAAGCAACTTCATCCCTGAAAGTCAATGACTCATGTGCATATTCTTTAATCACTGCAGCAACTCCTAAAGCAGCCATATTACTGTCACCTCTATACCTTTCAGCAACATTACCCTCTGCACCATCTTGACCAGGTGCTCCGGTTTTCATAATGTCTGCCCCAACCTTTGCACCAAGATGTACCTGCTTATTTACCAAGCAATTCGTGTTTGTCTTTCCTTCAAGTTGTTTAACCTCCAACTTTCTTTGAGCCACTGCAGCATGATCGTTACTCTCCTGAATTACCTCAGCTTCACGATTTTCTTGAGCTCCCTGTAGTTCAACCTCAAACCAAACACGCTTTTGAACATGTACTCCATGGACCCTTGCTTTAACACCAAGACCAAGTTGCTTGAACCCAACTTGTTTTGAACCTCCATGTTTTTGTACAATATTCCCATCGATCTTTTCGATGTTTAACCTAGTATTCATACTAGCTCTTTTTTAACCTTGCTACAAACCTTGTTAAGTTGCTTTTTAACCAACTTTACCAACAAGTCTCACAAGCTGTGTGCTAAATCCGATTTCTTGTAATAATTGATCTACTAACCTTTAGAAAAACCCTAAAGCTTCGATCTTTCCACCTCAAGTCTACAACCTTGATATATCTTGTACTCCAAGTAATCACTTTTCTTGAATCCCAAGACAAAGCTAAACCTTACTTGTCTTCCAAGAACCACCAAGACTTGAATTCCAAGAAACCGAAAACTTGATGTTGAAACTTCTTGCAAAACCTTGTCACCTTTGAAGCTCAAAACCGAAACTCCAAGAACCTTGTGACAAAAGAAAACGATTTCCTATAACCCTAGGAGAATCAATCTACCTCCTTGCAAGACAACTTCAATAACCTTGTTGCCCAAGTAATCTTGACTCGAAAACCTAGAAACCATGAACCGTGTAATCTACACAACGATAGCCAAACAATAACCGAAAACGACAAAGAACACAACAACCAAACCAGAAAATTCAACAACCTATATCTCTTTCCTGGAAGCTCCAATGCAAGATCCCTCCAGTGAGATCCTAGATCTATGTGTCTTCAACCTACGGTTCGAATTTCGTAGAAATCCAACGGTTAACGAACCCGCAGTGCCAATTCTCCCACGACTGCGTAGTAACCGGCGAACCAAACCCGGTTCACTCGTTTCTCTTGTTTCAGCTCTCTCCGCGATGTGTGATTCGTTCTCCTCGAACAAGGCTCTGATACCAATTCTTGGAAGAAATCCAACAAACCGATTTCTAGAGCGGAACCACGAATCAAGAACTACTCCAACAAGACCTCGGCAAAGGGTTATGATCCCTTAATGCCGAGTGGCACCAACATACACAAGATATTTACACTCAAACATTTATTAAACGTGAGCAAGAAAAGAGTGTACAAATAAAACATCACCCCCTCATCCCTATTTATAGAGAATGAGGGGTAGAAACCTCATCCTTGTTGAACAAGGAATCTACAATTGAGGAGGTTAGGAACTTTCCTAATACATGACTAACCTCCTTAAGTTTGAGCTAAAATACAATTAACCCCCTAAACTTATATCCTAACTATTACACACTAATATTCTAACAAAAGGACATTGGACTAACATCGTGAAGTCATTTTTTAGCTTTTATATACTGTGCATCTATTTGACCTTAATCTGTATAAATTTCTAAAAAGCTATATTAATCGTGTTTGTGGATATTTCGATATTGATTGAAACTGAGACCAAAACTAGTTGACCATGTTGATTTTTTTAGGGATAGAAATTTTGGTATGAATGTCAAAAGCTCCTTTCATGTCAAAGGCATTCAAATCAGATGTGAGCTTTGAGTTGATAATTAATGTTAGATCATCTCAAGACACCTTAAGAACCATGTCCAAGAACCGGTCGATTCAACTTCAACTGTGGCATAAGCAACATGATAACTGCAATTGATTGCATACGCACCGGCGGACGGATGTTAATATATGTCCATGAAAATGAGCCTTCATAAAAGTGTCATCCAGTACCAAAATATATCCTAATCATTCCTTAAACCCCTGTTTTAAGACACCAAGACAAATATAGTTCCTTTCGAACCCCTAGATGTTGATGCAGGATTATTTTCTAATTCAACATTTATTTGTCTTCATTGGTTGGTTTGAAGCTCTAGTACACAATCTTAACATTGAATACCGGTGATGACAATCACCCATTAGTTATCTAAGGTTAAAAGAAATCTCTCAATTGAGAGAAAATCAGATGTACAAGCTTTGATAATTTGATATTGAAGACATTTGTGGTCATCAGTAAATATTTTGTCATTCAAGCATTATCATCAACACATTTTGAAAAGTGCATGACTGATAAGGCGAAAAATGGTCCGTTTTTAGGGGGTCATTTAAGCCGGAATTTGAATTTATTTGATCAAATATTGCTCTAAATCGTTCATTTTGTGATTTTAGGTACTTTGGGAGTGAATTCTAGAAAAGGAAGCATTTTGAACGTTTTTGGAGCATAAAAGTGAAGAAAACGGCAAAGTCTTAATTTTCCTTTCTGGGAACAGTACCTGACGGCGTCAAGAAGATTTTGATGACGGCGTCAAGAGCAATTTTGGTGACGGCCCAGAGAAAACGCGACGGCGTCAAGGCAAGGGCGTCAAGAGTAAAAGTGGTGACGGCCCAGAACAATAATACACATGACAGCGTCAGATCTGGATCTAGGCAATCCGATTTTATTTTTGGCGGCAGGTTGACGGCGTCAGAAGTTTCTTCTTGACGTCGTCACCTTAGTAAATCTATATATAGTCTTTGTAATTTTCATCCTAGAGGGAGGAGAATTTTAGGGTCGAACTTAATAAAAACCCTAGCACGACTTTTACAGTATTTTCAAGGGTTTTCACCCCTTGAAACCCTTCATGTTCAATTGAGATAAGTATCCTTTCAATTCATTCAATATGTCTATGTGTTGTTTGAATATATCTTACGCTTGTCTTGATTTTAACATGCTAGGCTAGATCTTTTGTGTGTTTGCTTAGATGTAATGAAAACCTAGATGTTAATTATAGGTTGATTGCTTGTTTATAGTTGTAATGGATGAATGATTTCGATGTTAGGCTTAAGAAAACTGGCAGATCTCCATTGTGTAACTTGCTTGAACGTCTTAAGAAACATGAACCAATGCGTACTAGGTTTTTATGGTTGTATTTAATGCATGAGCGAATTCTAGTGATCCCATGTTAGGAGCTTCTTGCAGGCTTGACATAGGAGTGAAGTAGGAGCTTATAGATTTGGGGAAGTACGTACGCCACCCCACGAATGGTATTAAGGAATATAACCCGTCATCCACGCAACTGTAACAAACAATTAACCTGTAAAAGATATCTAGGGAGTAGTGAAATCTAAGTAAACAGATTTCTCCCATCTATTGTTCACACCACATTAGTAATTAGCTTTATTTTCATTTTTGTTATTTTATTTTGATTGCATCTTAGTTATTGGGTTAGTTGACTAGCAACTAATTCCGCTCACTCCTCTAAAACCCGAGATTTTTATTTGCTTTTATAAAATATAAAAATACGAAAAGAATCATCCCTCACATCTAGACCTAGTTTTTAGGCTTTCTAATCCTAGCGACACTATTCCTGAGTTGAACCATCAATCCCCCGGTACTTGTCACTATACTATACAACAATGATCAGGTACACTGCCTGGTGGGGGTTGTAAGCTTCTCGAGATCCCTCGAGAGGTAAAGCCTGGTGCAATTCCCACGCATCAATGACCCAATGATATTCAACTTTGTAGGATCTTTGGTTCTTATGATCCAACGACCAGTAAGTTGTTAGTTCACATCTCAACTGAGATTGACAAGGTTATATTCGGGGTATGTGTGTGTCTATCTTTGCGACAAAAAAGAACCTATGATCCTTCAAAAGAATATGAAGCAAATGAATATATGCACATGAACTATGCAAAAAAAACAAGGCAACTAACTAATGAAATCAGCATAAGGAGCAGATGCATATCAAATCAAAGATCATATATGTTGCAAGTTAAATTTGCAAACAAGAAACCTTGTTTATTAGACAAAGAAAATATCTCATTGTTTAACAACCATAATGAGTAAACTTGTCTTTGCAAGCAGATAATAGCATGAGCTACTAATACCCATGTCAGACATTATTTTAAATAGTAATACTAGATATTATTTGAGTTTCAAAAGAACTTCATATTGGCATGCACCTATGCATTTGAACTTCTAGAAGATTTGAGCCAATTTTTAAATGAGTCGAGATTATTCTCATCAGCCCTGTGATGCTTTTGAGTAAAGCGAAGAAACTCTTCCCATGTGAAATCAGGGTACTCCTGTTTTCCATCTTTATCGATTAACTCCTGAGGTGGCTTCATCTTTTTGTCACTTTTTGGGCACAAGAAGAATTCCAACGCCAGCCCTTGTGTTTCAGTGTTCACCGTGACCCTATGCAAGCAGCTCATGTATTTTCCATTTGATAAAGCCTGCATATCAATACCATGTTAAGCAAACAACATAACAACTTTCCATGCCATGGAGCTAAGTATATTGCCATTACTATGCAAATTAGAATGTACCGTAAAAGTGTCACCAATGTTGATAACCAAGGCATTAGGACGAGATTGAACAGCTTTCCACTTGTTATCCACAAACACTTCTAGTCCTCCAAATTGATCTTGATAAAGTACAGTTAATGTTGTAGGATCACGATGTGGTCCGGCCCCATAAGTTAGCTCAGGATTGTCGCATTTTGGGTAGTAGTTATTCCTCACTATTGAAACACAATCCTCAAACAGCTGTCTATAGTACTTACGACTAGTAACACCCAAGCTAATCTCAAGTAACTCCATAATGTCAAGAGACAATTTCCGCATTGCGTGACAAAACTTTTGGTAAATCAAACTGCATACAACCAAGTTTAGTTGTATAGAGTTAACACATGAAAAATTAAAGGCTAGCAAAAAGTTTTTATAGCAACTTGTAGATAGATGTACTTTCAGTTTCTTATTAGGTCTCTCATTTTCTTTTGTTATAGATGTTTAACTACATTTATTTTTACTTATGTATCTTGAATTATTACATTTGATAAATAACTTTTGTAGTTTGATGATTTGGTTAGATAGTGATATTAAAAAATATATGTGTATATTTAGACAAAATTTAAGCCATGATAAGTTCCATATTTTTGTATTTTAGCTATAATCTTTCTTTGAAAATATGTCTTATGAGTATAGTTAAACCTGCGTGTTACAATAGGTGTTTTAGCATGCATATGTTGTTGTCACGGGATATAATTCTAATTCTAAAGAAGTAAATATTATTGACTTTAATAGTTTTAAGGGTTAATTTGTTATATCTATAAACTTAAAAAGTGTTAAAGTATAAAATGTCAATAGGTTTAAGAGCGTTTTGCATATTTAGCAAAGTTAAAGGAGGTATTTTGACGTCTATAACACTTTAATTACTGTTCATGAACAATAACATAAGTTTCATAAATATTGTTATTCAAATGGGTGAAAGTATGACACAACAACGCGAGAACATTTATATACTCATTTATTATTTATGTATCTTGTCATTTTCATTTTCTTATATAGGAAAGATATATACACACAATCAATCATTAATTAAGTATCATGTGTTTATAAATTATTTGTTGCTTGAAACTCAAATCGCATGTTTTCTTTTCTAATACTAAAATGCATAGTTATTATACTTAGTCTTCATTATACATTGTTATTTGATCTTGGATTATTCATTTTTTATATAACATTGAGTTAAAAAAAATATGACAAGATTTTCCACTACTTTTCAAACTCCAATTTTATATAACACATATAATACTTTATTTTATATACTGTTATCTGGTCAATATTAATTATTTAATTATTAAATAATAACGAGTTAGTGAAAAAAAATTGTTATTATATCTGACATAACATTAAATTCGATCTATTAGTTCTCTTGTTAATATTTATTTAATCATTAGATAATAAGAGTTAACAAAAAGTTGTAATATTGTATTTTTGAACCATTATTTCTAGTTGTTGTATATGTTGCATAATAGTCTACTGTTTTACTTTACACAATGTTATTTGGTCTATATATATTTACTCAACTGTTATATATTAATGAGTTAATGAGAACACGTAAATATTAATTGAACTTATATTTACACTATTAACTATTTTTATTGGTTTTATTTAAATACTTTCTCCATCCATTTTATTTGTCTACAAAAAAAAATTGCAATTTAATAGAGGTGTAATTAATGTAGTCTTTATCGAATAATTTTAAAAAAAGACAATTATTTTAAAAGTATAAATAATTTACTAAGGGTATGTTATATCAAAAAACCTTTTGTTTCTAGGCGCTATTTAGTGTAAGATGACAATCTTTTTAGAACATATACAAATATCATCATGGACTATAAAAATTAGATGGATGGAGCATAAGATAATAATGCATTTATCAAAACCGTAATATTATATTTAACGGGCCAGTTCATTGCATATTTTTATTAGATAAGGATGGCTTGGTAAAATTTTCTAACAATATATTTTAGTTATTAATTATAATATCCATTACACGAGATACAACTTTTATTTATAACTAGTCATGCATACCCGTGCAATGGACATATCTTGATATTTTTAATAAAATGTTAAAATTTAACAACGTATATCTACTTAAAACTCTATAATACACGATTTTCAAAAAATTATTTGAAAACAAAACATATTTCTTTAAACGAATCTAGTACATCAGAAAACTTAATTTTGAACCCAAATTTATAAATACTTTTAATTCTAATTGTTGTACAGATATATACGTAGTAATACATATTTATAAAGTATATATTTAAATTATTGTTTTATAATAACTAATACCTAAGTTTATTGCATGAAACTCAACTTTTATATTCTATTACAAGTGAATTTTACATAAGATATATATACAAAATACATATACTATAGTCACTAATTTATACTGCACTACATTTAATTATTATATGATTATATATTAAAATTGTTATTTTATAATCATAAAAACTTGTATTTATTGCATGAAACTCAATATTTATATAGATAAGATAAATAGATTAAATACGTATATGAATAACATTATTGTTTTAAACCAGTTGATATAAAATAACCATCAAATCCTAATATTTTTGTAGGAATGCATACATAAAATCATCGAATGTTTTTAATTTATAAAGTTCTTAACTTCCAATTTTTTAGGATAAAAGAACTGCAAAAATTTAATTTTTTGTTCTAAAAAACCCATTGCTTTTTGGTTTAATTGTAATCTGAAAAGGTCATATTCAAAACAACTTTAATATTTGTTTAAAAATCAAAAGTCATCCATATTTTTTAATATTTGATGTTAAAAGAAAATTGTTAATTTTGTAAAACAATTCAACCAACCCTGGACTTTAGCTTAACTTTAACCGGAAACATACAAACTTAAAAACTCAAAAGTGCTTAAGGATGCATATTCAAAAGTACCGTTAAAAAATAATGTATTCAAAATAAGTACATAATGCTAAAAATTGGGAAAATGAGATTTTGAATATCTTTTTAAAAATAATTTTCCAAAAAAAGTCAAAATGGAATACATGTACCCTCATACCCGGTTTCTTTGTATTGACTGCCATATGTTGAGTTAAAAAATTCAGCAGCAACTTCATTGGAATCATTCTCATGATACTCGAACGTTAAACACTCCTTCCAAGGCAATTTTTTAGCAAATCGATGAGCATGACCATTGGAAAAATCATTCATGCTTCCCTCTTTCTTCTTGCACTTTGATTTCTCTGTTATTGGAAGCTGAAAGAAAGCCCAACCATGCTCATAAGCTAAAGCAAGCAATTTTGGATCAATGCCATGATTGATAACTTGAAAAAAACCATGTTTCAAGCATGATTCATTAACAAGGTTGGCTTCATTTAATGTAGCCTTCTCATCGTGCTTAAAAAAACCTTGCAGGTCAATTACAGGTTCATTTAGCACTTCAACAGGAGCTAGAGAAACATGATCTTTTGGCCAAATAAATTGTTTTGGAAAGTGATTATGAGTTTGTTGGACGGTGTTCATGGACGGTTCAATAATTTTTGCTTCAAGGTTATGATTGTTGGTTTGCTCCATTTCAACATACATTAGAATTTCTTTTAGGTGTTATATATTTATAGTAAAGATTAAATACATACATAATAAAAAGTGGTAGAAATTTAATGTTGCAATAATGTATATTACCATAATCTATACAAATATAAGAAAAAGTAGAAGAGATTGAATGTTGCAATAATGTATATTATGATAATCTAGGTGTTCAATGTTCTTGGTCATGAAATATAGAATTACTTTTTCCATAACATTTTATTGCGATAAGAATAATATCACTTTGAAAAAATATCAAATTATTTGTAATAATGTTTTTTTTCCTAACATGGTTTTGATATATGTTCAATGTTCTTGGTCATAAAAGATGCATTTCCTATAAATTTCTTCATTTTCATTTGAAATGTGTGACTAAGGGTGAGCATTCCGACCATTTGGACCGGACCGACCGACAAAACCGACCGGACCGACTGAAAGACCAACGGTCCGGTCTCGGTCTGAGATTTTTCATTAATTCGGTCCTCGGTCCGGTCGGTCCGGTCCGGACCGACCAAAAAACCGAAAAAACTTGCCAAAATCTTGCCTAATTGGACCGGACCGACCGAAGACCGATCGGACCAAACCGGACCGAGACCGGACCGACCACATTCGGTCCGGTCTAGGTCTATGGTTTTTCCCAAACTCGGTATTCGGTCCGGTCCGGTCTTGGCCGGTCCGGTCCGGTTTTTGGACCGTGATCACCCCTATGTGTGACTATAAATATTTATTATTTTTCTTATTTTATTCGCCCTTCTCACTAGTTCCTTTTTCAATAAAGAGATGTACATAAATAAATTAAAAATAACAATGCTTATATGTCTTTAATGTAAATTAGTAGTTTTAAGGTATAAGTAGTAATTTTTCATTCAAATGTTTTCCAGTGAGGTTTTAATGTTACTGATTTAATTATCTTGATTTGTTTAATTCTTTTGACCGGTATTCAAATTTGTTTCTTTTATTGAAAGATGCTTGAGATATGTTATATTATGTGTAGAGTTGAGATAAATATAGATCTCATATTTTTAATAGATCCAAATAATCAATTTTAGTCATCTATTTTTTATCTAAATTAATAAAAATTTATTTTTCATTTTTTTAAAAAATAACATATCTTGCAAATTATAAATCTTCAAGCTATAAAAAATACACCATCATGACGAGAATTAAATTAACTATCTATAGATATACACTTCTCTATAATTTCAACGAATTTTTTTTTAATTTACGCCTAGAAAAATCACACGTGATTTGTAAAAATCAATCATATGTGATTTTTACAAATCACATGCGATTTTTTTTTTTTTTTTTTTTTTTTTTTTTTTTTGTGGAAATTAAAAAAAAATAATAAAAATAAAAAAAAGTCGTCGAAAGTATATAGAAGTGCATATCTATAGAAGGATAATACAATTCTCGTCGCGAGGGTATGATTTTTTTCGCGTAACGATTAACAATTTGTGAGACATTTGATTTTTTAAAAATGCTGAAAGTTTATTTTTTGTTTTGATCAAAAAAATGAATAGTTATAATTAGTTTATTAGATTTATGACAAATATTATATTTATATTGAACTTTTGACATTTTGTGTATGACACAGGATCCCTTGCAAAGTTGGCAAAAATTAAAAAATATAAAAAGTAATCTCCACCATTAGTTTAGATCTAGTCAAAACACTTTATTTGTTTTATTAATTTCGGTCAAAGGGCGTTTTGATCTTTTAACCTGTTTTTTCTTTTTCACCCTCAAACTTCAAACGCATATAACTCTTAAACGACAAACTTTTACAAAAAACCGATTTCACCATAATTTCTAAAATTTTATCCTCTTTATTTTGGTATAAATTTTGTTAAAAATTTCAAAACTTTTTTTTTACATACGAAATGGTTGTTAATTTTCTTGATTTTTTGGGCATTTCTAACCTTATTTTGTACCATCATAAATGCCGAATCGTGAAAAATTTGAAACATGAAAGTCGTAGATTTTGGTTCACTCTTTACCCAGAAATTTGAATCACTCAAATCCAATATGATATGAGTGAGATATCGTACGTTAAAGATGACGTTTTACTCATATTTGTTGCACAAAACGTTTTTGATGAAATGTTTAGCTTAGATTTTTTGTCTTAAAATCGAGTTAAGTGCACTAATTTTTGTACAATAATGCACCTTTAGTCATTTTATTAATGTAAGATTCAAAAAGTTTTTTTTTTTAACTGATGAACCATATTAACTGATGAACCATATTAACCGCTGGTATGTTGCTCCTGCATTCTTTAGGCCAAAGGGAATTTTTGTATAACAATAGACTCCTTGACTTATGTGGAAGGCTGTTTTCTCTTCATCTTCCTCAGCCATATGAATTTGGTGGTACCCTTTGTATGCGTCTAGGAAGCATTTAAAGGGGTATCCACACAAAGATTCTACATTCCAGTCTATCTCTGGTAGCGGGTAACAGTCTTGTGGACATGCTTTGTTAAGATCAATGAAGTCCACGCGCATTCTCCAGCTGCCATCGCTCTTCTTTACCATCACTGGATTGGAAAGCCAGTCATGGTAATAGACCTCCCGCATGATGCCTGCGTCTACAAGCTTGTGTACTTCCTCTAGAATGGCTTTTGCTCGATCTGGGGCCTGGCCGCGCTTTTTCTGCCGTATTGGAGGATATCCTTGTCGGATTTTTAGTTTGTGCTCTGTGATAGATCGTGGTACTCCTGTCATGTGCTTTGGTTCCCACGCAATGATATCTAGGTTCCTTTGCAAGAGTGCGCACACAGCCGCTCTGCATTTGTCAGACAACGACCCTCCAATTGATATCTCTTGATCTAGGTAGTCAGGGTGAATTGCGACCTTCAGGTTTGTCACTTTAGTTGTGTGCTACTCTGGGGCGCGCGGGGTCTCATTTGTCACTGTGTTGCATTCTTTAGGTAATACAGTGGCATTGTAGAGGGTAGCAATGCCTCCTTCTACTGGGAATTTGAGCATCCCGTGTGCTGTGGATGGTACCGCGCGCATGGCTGATATTTATGGTCTTCCAATAATGCCATTGTATGGCGAAAGAGACCTGATTACCATAAAGTTCATCCAGGCTGCTGTAGAATGTTGCTCATTACCAACGACCACAAGTAGGCGTAATTGCCCCATGGGCCATATCTTCTCCCCTGTGAAGCCAGTCACTGACGTCGTGGCCGGAATTAACTGACTTCGTATCTTAGGTCGCAGCCTCTTGAAACAATGTTCGTACATAATATCTGCGGATGCTCCTCCATCAACATACATGCGGTAGATATCATGACCCCCCGTATGTATTTCAATGGTGAGCGGTTCCACTACTGCGTTGTCCGCAGCCAGAGTGGGGAAAGAAATTTCGTTCCCAAAGGAAAACTTTTGGCTGACTTTTTGCCTCGTCTTTCGCTGCCATGATTGTATCATGTAGATGGTGTCATCCTTGTCTTTGGGTATCTCTTTCTTGCCCTCATTCTTCTATTTATCCTTCCCCTCTTTAATGTTTTTAATGAGGTGATCCATTTTACCTTCTTTCACTAATTTGTCGATTAATTGGCGCAGTTGGACACACTAGTTGGTGGTGTGGCCCTTTTGTCCATGGTATTCGCAGTATCCATTCCCTATGCGCCGATCCTCTGGGGTGCGCATTGGTGGAGGTTTCGGGAAGTTTGCACCTTCTGTCACAAATATCTCCCTTGGGGTCTTCGTGAGTGGAGTGTATTTGTCGTTATCTCGTCCGCTTCCCTGACTGCGATAGTTCTTGCTGCGGTTGCTACTCTGGTCATTGGATTGTCTCCTCGGCTGTTCTTGTGACCTATAATTTGAGTAACCTTTTTTGCTATCCGCAGCAGCTGCTTCTCCTTGGATAAAAGACCTGGTGCGCTTCATCAGTTCATCAAAAGTTTGGGGAACCTTATCATTCAGTCTCCTGATGAGCTCTGGGTTATTGATCCCATTCATGAACCCTGAGATCTTTAGCACTTCGGGACACGCCTTGACGTGTATACATTCATCCTTATAGCGCTCCACATAAGCGCTTGTGGATTCCCCTTGGCGCTGTTTTACTTTGGCAAGTTCAACAGGGTTCTTGGCGCACTTCTTTCTTTGAGTAAAGTTTAAACGGAATGCTTTTCGCAACTCTTCAAACCCGTTTATGCTTCTTCGTGGAAGCTTGCTAAACCAGGTTCGTGCATTTCCTACCAATGTAGAGTTAAACATGTGGCACCACACTGGTTGTGGCCAATTTTTGATAGTAGCGGCTGATTCGAAAATTTTTAGGTGATCATCAGGATCACCCGTCCCATCATATGTTTTAACATTGGTGGGCATGCGCCTTCTCTTATCGTCTGAATAATCGCTGATGCGCCGCGTGAATGCGTCGACCTTTTGGCAGCGCCAAGGAAGAGATATATCTTCATCCTCTACATCGCGATGTCTTCTCCTGGGCTTCCAGTGTCCTGTTTCCTCGTCCTCGCTGTCCGAGGAGTAATTTGAGGAGGAGTCGGCCCTTTCGTAGCGTTTACGCCGTTTTTTCCTCGGAGTCCGAGCTTGAGGGGCTTTCACTTTGGGAGGGCTCTCTCCCCAGCCTATTGTGAACTCTCCTGCTACAAGACCTTGAAGGGCTCTCGCTCGGTTAATGTTGCCGTCCAAGTCTATCCTGGATCCTGCGGTTACCAAGTCTAGCGTGGATATTGGTACGTCTTCCATTATCTTCATGATCCTCCGAATACTGTGAATCAGATGCTTCATCATCCGCAGTCTTCCTTCTGATTCTAGTGAACACTGGAAGTCGGCAGGTATCCTTTTCGCGCCTCTCCTTCTGGTAGCGCGATGGAGATGCTTCGTACTCAGGGCCAAAGTTGAGCCGTGCTTGTTGACTCATACTTGACCTTCTTCTTGCTTCCTGATGAGGCGAAAAATGAACCATTTTTAGGGGGTCATTTAAGCCTGGAATCAAATTTATTTGATCAAATATTGCACTAAATCGTTCCTTTTGTGATTTAGGTACTTTGGGAGTGAATTCTGGAAAAGGAAGCATTTTGGACGTTTTTGGAGCATAAAAGTGAAGAAAACGGCAAAGACTTAATTTTCCATGCTGAGAACAGTACCTGACGGAATCAAGAAGAGAATCATGACGGCGTCAAGAGTAAAATCCGTGACGACCCAGTGAAAACCTGAAGGTGTCACAAGAAGGGCGTCAAGAGTTAATGTTGTGACGGCCTGCATAAGGAGTACACATGACAGCGTCAGACCCAGATCTAGGCAGTCCGAGAAATTATTTGGCGCCGAGATGACGGCGTCAGATGTTTGTTCTTGACGCCGTCACCTTTCAGAATCTATATATAGTTTTCTATTTTTCATTCATAAAGAGAGGAACTTGTGTGGAGAATACTAGGGTCGAACTTTGTAAACCCTAGGTCATTTTTTACTGTATTTTCAAAGGTTTTCACCCCTTGAAACCTTTCATGTTCAATTGAGATAAGTCTTCTCTTAATTCATTCAATATGTCTATGTGTTGTTTGAATATATCTTATGCTTGTCTTGATTATAACATGCTAGGCTAGATCGATCTTGTGTTTGCTTAGATGTAATGAAACCTAGATGTTAATTATATGTTGATTACTTGTTTATAGTTGTATTGGATGAATGATTTCAATGTTAGGCTTAAGAAAACTGGCAGATCTCCATTTTGTAACATGCTTGAACATCTTAAGAAACATGAACCGATGTGTACTAGGTTTTATTGGTTGTATTTAATGCATGAGCAAATTCTAGTGATCCCATGTTAAGAGCTTCTTAGCCGGCTCGACATAGGAGTGAAGTAGGCGCTTATAGGATTGGGGAAGTAAGTACGCAACCCCATGAATGGTATTAAGGAATACAACCCGTCATCCACGCAACTGTAACAAGTAATTAACCTGTAAAAGATATCTAGGGAGTAGTGAAACCTAAGTAAACACAATTCTCCCATATATTGCTCACACCTCTAGTTAATTTAGTTTTATTTTCATTTTTAGTATTTTATTTTGATTGCATCTTAGTAATTGGGTTAGTTGACTAGCAACTAATTCCGCCCAAATCCTTCAAAACCGAGATTTTTACTTGCTTTCATAAAATATAAAAAATACAAAAAGAATCATCCCTCATCTCTAGACCTAGTCTTTAGGTTTTCTAATCCTAGCGACACTATTCCTAGCTGAACGATCAATCCCCCGGTACTTGTCATTATACTATACTACATCGATCAGGTACACTGCCTGGTGGGGGATGTAAGCTTCTCGAGATCTCTCGAGAGGTAAAGCCTGGTGCAATCCCTACGCATCAAGTTTTTGGCGCCGCAGCCCGGGGAATAGTTATTGTCTAGGTTAGAATTTCTTTTTATTAGGTCTACTTGCTAGATTCCTTTCTAGTAAGATTTTATTTTTATTTTTAGGTTCTCTGTAGTCTATCTTATTTCTTCATGTTTTTGTTCGTAACTCTCTGCCATCCGACATCATGGATGATAGTAACATCTTTGAACCCATCATCCCACCACAACAAAACCCACCACTAGCTAACCAACCTCTTAGGCCCCGAACCTTAGGAGAGTACTCCCGACCTAGCCGCCAAGGCTATCGAAACACCATTGAGCTCACCCAAGGACCCAATGTGACCCCCTTGCGATCCGACACCATCCAGTTGGTGCAAAGCGGATGTGCATTCCATGGACTTTGTTCCGAAGATCCAAATCAACATCTCAAGGACTTCCTTAAAATCGTAGATTCTATAGACCTTGATGTTACAACTAGAGAGTCAACCAGATTACGCCTATTCTAATTCTCTCTACGTGATCAAGCTAGTCAATGGCTTGAACGTTTACCTGCGGGATCCATCACCTCATGGGATGATCTCACCACTCGTTTCCTTGCTCAATTTTCCCACCGGGAAGAACTACCAAGCTTAGAAATGACATCTTGATGTTCCAACAACGTCAAAGTGAAACTCTATATGAAGCATTGACTCGATTCAAGGACTTACTCCAAAAAGTCCCTCATCATGGCATAGATCTTTGGCTCCAAGTCCAAATCTTCTATGACCATATCGATCTCTCCACAAGGCGAGCCATTGACCAATCGGCCGGTGGTAAGCTACGTGATCTAAGTGCGGAACAATCATGGGAACTCATAGAAGATCTTGCTCTCTATGACAACAAAAGTTGGAATGATCCCCATGATTTGAACAAAACGGTCAAGGCAATATCTTTGCCTTCGAACAACTCTAGCACTCCCGACCGTAGGATCATGGAACTTGAGGACCAAGTCAATTTTCTCATGAAATCTTACGAAGCTCCTAAGCCTTCAAGCCAAGTGAACAAAATCACTTCTTCATGCGAATTATGTAGTGGTCCCCATGACACTCGTGATTGTGTGGAACTCCCCGGAACAGCTTTTGCGGACTACGCATCCTCGCGTACCGACGAAGCGGAGATAAGTGGTACAGTTTCAAACCCAAGCCAAACCATTATGGTGATTCCTACAACCCCTCTTGGAAAAATCACCCAAACCTTAGGTGGAAACAAAACCAAGCCAATTCTTCCAATCTGCCTAATCGTTACCAACCAAACGGTCCACCCTCCAACCGTACTTTTAACAACAATCCTTCTAACAACTATGGTAGTACCAACAATCTTGAAGGATTGATGTCTAAGTTCATGGCATCTCAAGAAGCTCGCATATCTAGGTTTGAAACCGAATTCAACCAACAACAAATGGAGATGACCAACAAGATAGACAACTTGTTGAAAGCCCTCAACAACCAAGCGTTAACTACACCTAGGAAGGACACTAGGGACGCCAATAACGGAATCCAAATTAAGGACCTGATTGGGTCTAAACTAGTCAACTTTTATTAGTCAACCACTTGTGAATGGTCAACTGTAAAAGTCAAACTAATCAAGCCAATACTCTGTGGATAGTATAGTGTGTCCCCGGGTCGTTATGTCCCAGCGAGATTGAAAAGGTGTCGTTTGAAATCGTTTATGAGTGAGTGACACTGAGCACAGTAGCCCAGATGATGTGGAATTGATATTGCTACTGTTATTTTGGTATTGGTACACAGATATAATATTCACAAAAATCAGATACCATATATATGCACGTATTCACAATTCAGATCATGAAACAGACAGAGAAAGTGGGATTTTGATATTTAACAAACTACAGAGGGTGCTTTTGACACTTTTTGAAACTTAAAATTAAAAATGAAAATGAAATTATAAAAGTGATTAAAATAATATTTAAATATTATTTAATTAATAAAACTATTTAAAAACTAAATTAAAATCTAATTTAAATTAACTAATAATTATAACTATTACAAATTAAACTAAAAAGTTGCAAAAACAGTTTCTAAACTTAAATTAGAACTTGAAAAAAGTATAAAAAATAAAAATAAATATTTTTGTCTTTTTGTGGATTTTTTATAAATTAAAAACTATTTAACTTAATTAAACTAATTAAATTACTTTTAATTACTATTAATACTAAATTAACTTAGAAAATTAAGATAAAATTTATAAAATTACTTAACCATCACTGGAATCCTACAAAATTATAAAAACTCTAAAAATTATGTTTTAAGATTAATCGACTAATTATTTACCTTTTAATTAACTTAAGTCTAATTTAAACAATTAAAATAAGAAAAATATAAAATGAACAGTAGAATTTCAAAATATATTTTCTAAAAATCTATTATACTATATTAAAGCTAGGAAAAATATAAAAACTAAATTTTACTTTATAAAAACTAAATATGATATTTAATACTTAATATTAATTAATAATAATGAAAACTAAAATTAAATCTAATTAATACTAAATGACAGAATAAAAATCTAGAAAAATTACTAAAAATACTTTACTATATAAGGTATTTAATAAAAATATAAAAATACTAAATACTTAATTAAAAAATAAAAATGAAAATTAAAATTAAGTTGAATTAAATAGAAACTATCACTTATTTTAAATTGGTTTTTTCTTGGATTTTCTTTTACAAACCTACTTAACTACTAAAAATGAGAAACTTTTGTAAACACACTTTTAAAATCAGCTTATAAATAAGCAGTAGCACCCCCTAACTTAATCAGTTTGACTTTTGTTGACTGTGTGGTCAATTAAACACAAATGACCTTGAGTGGGGTCCACAATGATGGAAATGGGTTCAAGTAAGTTAGACAAACTCAGATAAGCCAGAAATAACAAGCATGAACCACAAATAAGTTGTATGAACCAAATAAGCACTTGAGCAAAACTGAGTATGGCCACAGAATGGGACAGACTTTGTGGTGAATTCTAGGTGGGGTCCACTAGGTCCTAGGTCAAACCAAGGGTCAATGTATGTACCCTGGTAGGAGGGGGTTCAATGGGACCAAGTATGGTAAGTGGGGTCCACTGAGGTGGGCTGCAGCCACCACTTAAGGTTGTGGTGTGGGTGAGGTCTGTTATGCACAGGCCAAGGTCTTGCCCTGCAGTCCACTTCCAAGGGCTTTGGAAGCTTATAGAAAAATTACAAAAATCAAACCAGTGTAGGACTCAAAAGTTGAGGTGGTAGTGTATCACTACAACAAGTTTCAGCTTCTCAATCAAGGTACATAAATCACAAATAATCTTGGAGTTTTTTCAAAAATCTGAGAAGGAGCAATTTGACTTTTTGATGAAATCACAAGTTTTGACTTTTTTGAGTTTCTAATGGCTTTTACTGATTACAAACTAAGTGATAAGCTATATTTAAACTTGTTACCACTATATTAACAACTATTTTAACTAATGAGAGTGATTTGGACTCACAAAACCTTCACAGTTAACTGTGAAGGGAAAATTGGTGAGGTTTTGACTTTTCTGTGAAACAAAGATGGTTTTAATGATCTATTTTACCAAATAATGCCTAAGGAAGGGTGTTTGAGATATGGACACCTTCTGAGAATAATAACAACACCACCAATTTGGCTAATCCAAACACCCTTATACATAACTGTTTTATGATTTTTCAAAGTAAATGATCATTAGGTTATACAAACTTGATTTCTAACGACTGATTATGATTAAGAGACTTAGTTTAAACACTTAAAAATAGATTATCACTACAATCATTCAATTTTACACTAAAGCTAGTTTGACAGTTGAAACTAGGATTTATGATAACTACTTATTCTAACAAACAAGCTATGTGGATTAAGCTAGAATGTAACTAAACAATACTTAAGATACACAAATAGAACACAGATCACAATAAACAACAAGCAATTCAAACAGTACCAATGACTAATTTTTAGAGGAAATTTTAAATGGGCAAAGGCTTACAACCAAACCCCTAGCTTGAACAAGGGGCTTCTCCACAGCAGCCTATCTTTAGATAGGCCAAACCAGCTCCAATCTTGCTCACAAGTCCTTCTTCAAACCTGAAAATAAAATCAAACAAGCACAGTTGACCAAAGTTGACTATTTTTGTATTTTTTAAGTTTTCTATTAAGTCTGGTTTTTAGAGTCTCTAAGAAGCTTTATTAAGCTTATAGGAACCTAAATGACCTATTTTAGTCCATGAAACTTGCTTCCTAATCACAACTCAGTTAATTAGGAAATTCATAAAAACTAAAAATTTGAAATAACAAGAATAATGCTGAAACTTTGATTAATATTGATTGAAAAGGTTTAGAATACAATAAGAAACTACAACAATGCTTGAATTAAGAAAGATACACTGAGTAAAGAGCTTAATTTAAAATACGGTTCTAAAATTACTAAAATAAACTACTCTAGCTTCCTTGCATTTCTTCTGCCTTTTATAGCCATCCCTTAGGTCTTCTGGTTGTATCCTCATCATTTCCCACCTCTTTCTGATAATTTTGGTCCACTCACAAGCTGCCACGTGTTTTTGGCGGGAAAGTCTTATTTGCAATTTGACTCTGGTTGAGTGCAACTGGGGGGGGGGGGCATTTATTATGGTGGCTTAAGTAGGTGTAGGGGTGTGGGTTAGTGATGATGGGATGGGCAAGTTGGGGTGGTGGCTACAAAACCATGGTGGTTTGGTGGTATTCTGGGTGAGAGGGAAAACGGGGAAGGGCGGTTTTGGTTGTTTGACTGGTATTGACCGGGGTCAAATGTTTGACCCGGCTTAGTATTATTAGGGTGCGTTGGGTTTGTGGTGTGGGTTGGTATTTCTTGGGCCCATGATAGGAAATGTGGATTGGATTGGATAGTATGGAGTAGTATTATTATTTTGGATCCGGTTAGGTTTATGATTTCACAAGGACCATTTTTGCCATTTACCGAAAGTTGAGGGTTAGATTTTGGCATTTTTTCAAAGTGATTCCAAGGGTGTATTTTGCCAAATCATGAATAGTATAAGGTCCTGGCATGAATTTTCCAATTTATTTTCACCAGGGACTGAAACCGTCAAACTTTCAAACTTCAGGGACCATTTGTGTAATTTTCACCAAACTTTCCACCAAGGACCAATCCTGTCATAAAAGGTTAGTGCAAGGAAAAAAATTGTTTTTCTCAAAGTTTTTCATATCCCAGGGACCATTTTTGACAATTTCCAAAGTTCAGGGACTAAACTTGACATTTTGTAAAACTTTTCACCAAAGGACTAACTATGTAACTTTTTGATTTATAAGGAGCTTTGGTGACTTTTTTCAAGTTTTTAGAATGACCAGGGACTAGATTTGACAACTTTTGAAAGTTGGGGGACTGAAATTGCCAATTATGCAAACTTTGTGCGTTTTTCATCTGTTTTTGGTATTTTTGCATTTGAAACATGTAAAACACTTTCCTGGGATATTTTCACTATTTTGATTCATTATTGAGTGTTTTTGGATGTTTTGGCAGCTCAGAAATGGTAAAAATGATGAGTATTTACACACTCATCAATCCCCCACACTAAAACATTGCTAGTCCCTAGCAATCTTTTGAGAAAAACTTGATGGATTTGAGAATCTCTTTACCAAAAGCCATCACTTCTGGAGTATCCAGGTGTAAGAACTGTGGCACACCTGATAACCGTGTGATTTTGAGCAAACCACCAGCTGTCAACGGATTTTATTAGTCTTTACCAAAAGCCGTTTGCTTCTGGACTAGCCAGCATCTTGATGGACTAAGTCAACATCTTGGTGAGTTGATTACCAATTATGGATTTTCCACTGCCTTTACCACAAGCCATAATCTTGCGGGCTAGCCAACTCATTTGTTTATGAGGATACGGGGGAGCTGAGGAACCATACAATTTTTGGCAAATTGCCAGCCATCAACGAGTTTGAGATGTCTTTACCAAGAGCCGTTTGCTCCTGGACTAGCCAATCCATTTGTCATTTAGACTTTGGTGGACTGATTACCACAAAAATTTTGAAATAAAGTGAAAAATTTTTGAAAAATTTAGGCCTAAAAACGGGGGTACTTAGAGAGTTTTGTGATAAAATTCGTAAGAATTCCCCCCCCCCCCCCACACTAGAATTGAATATTGTCCTCAATATTCAAAGTCCCGGTCATTATGCCGAATCTCTGAACAGAAAAAGCTAATATTCGATGCTAACTGTGGAAATATGGATTTTATTTTTCACTTTATTTATCTGTACATACAATCTTTTTTTTTTTTTTTTTTTTTTTTTTTTTTTTTTTTTTTTTTGAAGAAACTTATATACATATTTACTTTTCAACAGGTGGGGGACGGCCACTCCCCCACACTAGGGTGGTAGAAAGTAGAAAGAAGTCAGAAATACGGGTGAAAACCCATATATGTTGCTAATTTTTGTTCACCGAGTCACTAGCTTGACTCGATCCCCGAATTCATTGGTCCATGGGGAAAGTTTGGAGATCCGGGACAACCATGGGTGGAATGTCCTCTCCAAAATAATGTTTCAATCTATGACCATTCACTTTGAAGTTGGGACCTTCGGGTTGAGATAATTCAACAGTCCCGTATGGATATACTTTAGCAATAGTGAATGGTCCGGTCCATCGGGTTTTTAATTTCCCCGAGAAGATCTTTAATCTTGAGTTGAAAAGAAGGACTCTATCACCAACGTTGAAAACGCGGTTCTTAATCTTAGAGTCGTGAATCTTCTTTGTCTTTTCTTTGTAGATCAAAGAGTTCTCGTAGGCTTGATCATGAAGTTCATTTAATTCATTGATTTGAACCTTACGGTGATCTCCCGCTTTATGAAGGTCGTAGTTAGCATGTTTCAAGGCCCAGTAGGCTTTGTGCTCGAGCTCGATCGGTAAATGACACGCCTTCCCGTATACAAGCTTGTATGGAGTACGCCCGATGGGTGTTTTGTAAGCTGTACGGAAGGCCCAGAGTGCATCATCTAGTTTATCCGACCAGGAAGCACGGTTTTCACCTACTGTCCTCTCAAGAATCCGTTTTATACCACGGTTGGAAACCTCCACCTGCCCACTTGTTTGTGGGTGATACGCGGTATAAAGACGATGAGTAACACCGTACTTAAGCATGACTTTTGCAAATTGATCATTGCAAAAGTGAGTACTGCGATCACTAATGATGGCACGTGGAGTTCCAAAACGAGCAAAGAGGGATTTCAAGAATTTCACAACAACTCGGGCATCGTTAGTGGGTAAGGCCTTAGCCTTAACCCATTTTGACAAGTAGTCAACAGCCACGAGTATGTATTTGTTTCCACGGGAAGATGGGAATGGCCCCATAAAGTCAATGCCCCAGACGTCAAAGATTTTACAAACTTGAATAGCATTTTGTAGCATTTCGTTCTTTTGTGAAATATTCCCGTGACGCTGACAAGCATCACAGGCTTTGACTAACTCGTGGGCATCCTTATAGATTGTGGGCCAATAGAAACCGGAATCAAACACCTTTTTGGCGGTGTAGTTAGGACTATGGTGGCCTCCGGTAGGTCCAGCATGGCAAGCCTTGAGAATATCAGTGGCTTCTTGTCCGTATACACATCGCCTGATGACTTGATCGGCACAGATTTTGAAGAGGAAGGGGTCGTCCCAGAAGTAATGTTTAACGTCTTTGAAGAATTTTTTCTTCTGTTGGGACGTCAACCCCTTCACGATGAAGTTACCCGCATGGTAATTTGCAAAGTCGGCAAACCATGAATAGCAACCGCATTGAGTGTCTCGAGAGGAAATGTTTCATTTATTTCCTTTTTCTCAGACACATCTTGATGAGGGTTTTCTAATCGTGAGAGATGATCAGCAGCAAGGTTCTCGGCTCCTTTTTTATCACGGACAATGATATCAAATTCTTGGAGGAGGAGAACCCAACGGAGAAGCCTCGGCTTTGCATCTTGTTTTGCAAATAGGTACTTCAGAGCCGAGTGATCCGTATACACTACGCATTTAGTAAAGATTAAATATGACCGGAATTTCTCAAAGACATACACCACAGCTAGGAGTTCTTTTTCAGTGGTGGTGTAATGACCTTGAGCCTCAGTCATAGTTTTGCTTGCGTAGTGTATAGGCTAAAAGTATTTTGCTTTTCGTTGCCCCAAGACCGCGCCTATGGCAAAATCACTAGCATCGCACATAAGCTCAAAAGGTTGGTCCCAATCGGGGGCAACAAGAATCGGTGCCTCGGTAAGCTTTTTCTTTAATGTTTCAAAAGCTTCGATGCACTCAGGAGAGAAGATGAAAGGAGCATCCTTCTCGAGGAGATGGGTCATAGGCCGGGCAATCTTAGAAAAATCTTGGATAAACCTACGGTAGAAGCCGGCATGACCCAAAAAGCTCCTAACACCTTTTACGGTGGTGGGATGAGGTAATTTAGCAATGACATCGATTTTAGCTCTGTCAACCTCAATCCCGTCTTTTGAAATTTTATGGCCGAGGACAATGCCCTCCTTGACCATAAAGTGGCTCTTCTCCCAGTTGAGACTTAGATTCGTTTCTTTGCAACGTTTAAGCATCTGTTCCAAGTGGGAGAGGCAAGTCTGAAATGAATCCCCGATGACTGAAAAGTCATCCATGAATACCTCCATAGTTTTCCCGATCATGTCGGAAAAAATAGACATCATGCACCTCTGGAACGTGCCTGGTGCATTACATAAGCCGAAAGGCATACGTTTGTAAGCAAAAGTTCCGTAGGGGCATGTGAAGGTAGTCTTCTCTTGATCCTGGGGATCAATGGGGATTTGGAAGTAACCCGAAAAACCATCGAGGAAGCAGTAGTATTCATTCCCCGCAAGTCTTTAGAGCATTTGGTCCATAAAAGGGAGAGGAAAATGGTCTTTACGGGTGGCTTCATTCAACTTTCGATAGTCAATACAAACTCGCCAACCCGTGACCAAACGAGTTGGAATCAACTCGTTATCCTCGTTGGTGACAACGGTAATGCCACCCTTTTTGGGAACACAATGAATTGGGCTAACCCAAGGACTGTCAGATATAGGGTAAATCAATCCCGCATCAAGAAGTTTTAAAACCTCTTGCTTGATAACTTCGTGAATTTTGGGATTTACCCTTCTCTGATGTTGCACTGCTGGCTTAAAGTCATCCTCCATTAAGATTTTATGAGTACAAAAGTTCAGGCTTATGCCCTTAATGTCGGAGAGTTTCCAAGCAATTGCTTGCTTGTTTGACTTAAGAACCTTTAGGAGCGCAGGAGCGCAGCCTTTTCCTCATCTTTCAAGTCTTTAGCAATAATGACGGGTAATTTATTATCACCCTCCAGAAATGCATCTTCTAGATGAGGAGGCAAGTCCTTGAGCTCAACCTCGGGAAAGTCTTCAGTTATTTCAACATTTTTGACTTCCGCTTTATGAAGTATTTGTGTAGACGGAGAGGGTGAAGGATCGTCATTTAACAATCTTTCAAGGAGAAGAATGTCCCCCTCCGGGTCAAGATAGTTTTCATCAACCCCACTTGGGATTGAGCTATCTTGAGCAAGAAAAGCCTCGACCTCTTCCAGAAGGAAGTCACTTCCCTCAAACGGAGTGAGGGAAGGGGAAGAGTCGGAAATGATAGGGTCAGTAGAAAGACTGCCACTAGATGAGAAACCAAGGACCTCTTGAGAATACTCCTCAGACGCAACATCGATGATATCAATTCGGTTAACCGTTTCAGCGTCATAGTTGGAGGAGTATCTTGAAGTCTGATCAAGATTGAATGTGATGGCTTCACCACCAACACGTAGAGTGATTTATTCTTCGAATACATCGATTAAAGCACGACCCGTTCTTAAGAATCCCCTCCCGAGAATGAGAGGAACTCTTGGGTCAGCATCGAAATCAACAATCACGAAATCTGCCGGAAAATGGAATTTTCCTACTTTCACGAAGATATCTTCGGCAATGCCGAGAGGACGGGATATAGTACGGTCTGCAAGCTCGAGTGTCATGCAAGTTGGAGTGAGAGCAGGAAGTGAGAGTCTTTTCCAGACTGTGTAAGGCATCAGGTTAATGCTTGCGCCAAGATCGGCCAAGGCAAAGCATTCAACCATCCCAGGGAAAATACATGGAATGAGAAATTTCCCGGGATCTCCAAGCTTTTCGGGAAGCTTTTTCAAGAGCACTGCTGAGCAATGCTCATTGAGTGAAGTTTTTGCCATCTCACATAGTTTTTCTTTGTTGCTTATCAGATTTTTGATTGTCGAAGTAAACTTAGGCATGAGAAGAAGAGCGTCCGCGAAGCTAATATCGAAATGCAATTCTTGGAAAATTTGATAAAATTTTTCCATCTGATGATTAGCTCTTTCGCGGTTCTTTTGATCATACACACGTGAAGGATATGGAATCGACGGCTTAGGATCATTCTTTGGGATTTCATCAGAACTCACAGGGGGATCAAATACAACTTTCGGCTTACGAGCCGGGACCGGGACAACTTGAGGGTGGACGTTGTTGGTACCTCCGTTATTAGTAGGAAGTACCGTGTCCGTGGTAACCTCAGGTTCACGTTCCGTTACCTTAGGAGGAGAAGAAGAGGTAGAGGGAATCGCGGGTCCATTGTATGATACCCCACTTCGGGTGGTGATCGCTTTGACATCGCCCCTCGGGTTAGCGATCGTGTTGCTCGGTAATGTACCCGGGCCCGAGGGTCGATCATTTAAAGACTTCTGAAGTTCAGAGATCTTGCCGATCAATAACCGATTCGTTTCCTCTTGTGCTTTCATGAATTGTTTTAGCACTTCATCGGAGGAAGACGAGGGTGGAACAACGTTTTGATTTTGAACAGGGGGATTTTGAACACGGTTGTTTTGAAAATTCCCTTGATTTTGATTGTTGTTACCCTGAAAATTGTTTCTCTGATTGAAATTACCCTGATTGTAATTCCCTTGATTCTGGTTTCTTTGAAAATTTCCTTGAAAACCTTGGTTTTGATTGCCATTTTGAAAATTGTTTTGATTAAACTGGCCTTGATTTTGGTTCGGGTTTTGGAAATTTGAGTTTTGACCTTGGTTAAAATTTTGATTCGCGTTACGGTTTTGATTTTGGTTAAAACCGGGAGGTCCGAGAAAATTGTTGGAACGATAGCTTAAGAGATTACGGTCCCCTTGCGGTTGGTAAGAATTACCCCCCGTGTTGTAGGAACCGTTAGCAGCATAAACGTTCTCTTGAGGAAAGTCAGCAGTAGCTGGACACTCGGAATACAGATGTGGGCCCCCACAAGTTTCACAACTTCAGGCCATGGCTTTCACTTGTTGATTTTGAACCTGATGTTGCATCGTTTGGTTCATTCTCAACACAGCCGTAGAAATATCATCCATCTTTTTGGTAAGAGCAATTATTTCAGGAGATGATGATGAAGGAGTAACTGAATTACATGATGCATCCCTCTCCGCAGAGGAATCCCAAAAGTTATGGTGGGCAGTCATGTTCTCAATCAAGTCATAGCACTCCTCGGGACGCCTTTTCATAAAGGTCCCACCAGCAGCAGCATTGAGAATATCTCGGTGCCTCAATGTCATACCATTATAGAAGGTATCTATGATGGCAACTTGTAACATATTGTGGTTAGGGCACCGATCAATAGCTAGCTTATAACGTTCCCAAGCCTTAAAAAGAGACTCATCGGGACGTTGCCGGAAGTTGCTGATATCATTTCGTAACTTGGTAACCATGGAAGGTGGAAAATATTTTGCTAAGAACTTGGTTACCATTTCGTCAAAAGTACGAATAGAATTCTTTGGGAGTCGGTCAAACCATGCAGTGGCATGATGAGTGAGAGAATAGGGGAAGAGGTACAGCCGGAGGGCATCATCGGTGACACCATACTGTTTCATGCTTTGGGTGACCGTAAGATATTTTTCAAGATGCTTGTTAGCATCGTCACCTGGTAATCCGTGAAATTGACACGAATTCTGGACTTGTTGGATCATGTGATGCTTGAGGCCAAAGTCCGTAGCCCCAATAGTGAGTGGTGCAATAGGCCCACCCCGCCCTTGCATGGTAGGCTGGCACAGCTCCTCCATCGTTCGGAGATCGGGAGCTGGCACATCCCTGGGAGGGTCAGGGTGTGGTAATAGTGGTGGTGGTGGCCCAGCGGCCATTTCGGTTTTTGGTTCTTCTGTATCAGAACGTAGCTCGGGTACGTTTTTCTGATTTTTACGTTTTGTTTGTGACCGAGTGCGCATGCACTAAAAACAATTTTTCAACACAAGTTCGAGGCAAAACCACAGTGAACTTAAACCAGAAATCACAAGTGAATGGCTTCTTTGAAAAAGGTACACCACTCACAGGGATATAAAGGCAAGTTTTAATCTTAAGATTGGGAACTTATTATGGGTTTATTTATTAATTTTTTGAAAAACTACTTTAGACTTATGGGTGTGTGTGCAGAAACTTGGGAAATATTTTTGGAACTGATTCGTTAACCAAAATCGTCCCTTTAAGATTACTCGCAGGCTGGCGGGAGGAAGTAAATAGGTTTCCTCTTCAGTTCGCAATTTAATGTCAGAACTTACCTTAAACCAACTGTTTCAGGTTGTAATCTTAAAGAACACGAAATAATTTAACTTCACAGTTTGTTTTTGATTGTTTTTAATTTTTTTGGTGTTTTTAACACTTCAGCAGAAGTGTTAATGAACGTTTTTTGATATGATTTATATTTTTACAAAAACTTTTTACAAATTTGTGTGAAATTTGCACAGGGAGAGTTTTGAAAAACCACTAGACTTAAAACGATTTTTTAAAACACGCAACAACCTCCCCGGCAGCGGCGCCAAATTTTGATTGGGTCTAAACTAGTCAACTTTTATTAGTCAACCACTTATAAATGGTCAACCGTAAAAGTCAAACTAATCAAGCCAATACTCCGTGGATAGTATAGTGTGTCCCCGGGTCGTTATGTCCCAGCGAGATTGAAATGGTGTCGTTTGAAATCGTTTATGAGTGAGTGGCACTGAGCACAGTAGCCCAGATGATGTGGAATTGATATTGCTACTGTTATTTTGGTATTGGTACACAGATATAATATTCACAAAAATCAGATACCAGATATATGCACGTATTCACAATTCAGATCACGAAACAGACAGAGAAAGTGGGATTTTGATATTTAACAAACTACAGGGGGTGCTTTTGACACTTTTTGAAACTTAAAATTAAAAATGAAAATGAAATTATAAAAGTGATTAAAATACTATTTAAATATTATTTAATTAATAAAACTATTTAAAAACTAAATTAAAATCTAATTTAAATTAACTAATAATTATAACTATTACAAATTAAACTAAAAAGTTGCAAAAACAATTTCTAAACTTAAATTAGAACTTGAAGAAAGTATAAAAAATAAAAATAAATATTTTTGTATTTTTGTGGATTTTTTATAAATTAAAAACTATTTAACTTAATTAAACTAATTAAATTACTTTTAATTACTATTAATACTAAATTAACTTAGAAAATTAAGATAAAATTTATAAAATTACTTAACCATCACTGGAATCCTACAAAATTATAAAAACTCTAAAAATTATGTTTTAAGATTAATCCACTAATTATTTACCTTTTAATTAACTTAAGTCTAATTTAAACAATTAAAATAAGAAAAATATAAAATGAACAGTAGAATTTCAAAATATATTTTCTAAAAATCTATTATACTATATTAAAGCTAGGAAAAATATAAAAACTAAATTTTACTTTATAAAAACTAAATATGATATTTAATACTTAATATTAATTAATAATAAAGAAAACTAAAATTAAATCTAATTAATACTAAATGATAGAATAAAAATCTAGAAAAATTACTAAAAATACTTTACTACATAAGGTATTTAATAAAAATATAAAAATACTAAATACTTAATTAAAAAATAAAAATTAAAATTAAAATTAAGTTGAATTAAATAGAAACTATCACTTATTTTAAATTGGTTTTTTCTTGGATTTTCTTTTACAAACCTACTTAACTACTGAAAATGAAAAACTTTTGTAAACACACTTTTAAAATCAGCTTATAAATAAGCAGTAGCACCCCCTAACTTAATCAGTTTGACTTTTGTTGACTGTGTGGTCAATTAAGCACAAATGACCTTGAGTGGGGTCCACAATGATGGAAATGGGTTCAAGTAAGTTAGACAAACTCAGATAAGCCAGAAATAACAAGCATGAACCACAAATAAGCTGTATGAACCAAATAAGCACTTGAGCAAAACTGAGTATGGCCACAGAATGGGACAGACTTTGTGGTGAATTCTAGGTGGGGTCCACTGGGTCCTAGGTCAAACCAAGGGTCAATGTATGTACCCTGGTAGGAGGGGGTTCAATGGGACCAAGTATGGTAAGTGGGGTCCACTGAGGTGGGCTGCAGCCACCACTTAAGGTTGTGGTGTGGGTGAGGTCTGTTATGCACAGGGCAAGGTCTTGCCCTGCAATCCACTTCCAAGGGCTTTGGAAGCTTATAGAAAAATTACAAAAATCAAACCAGTGTAGGACTCAAAAGTTGAGGTGGTAGTGTATCACTACAACAAGTTTCAGCTTCTCAATCAAGGTACATAAATCACAAATACTCTTGGAGTTTTTTCAAAAATCTGAGAAGGAGCAATTTGACTTTTTGATGAAATCACAAGTTTTGACTTTTTTGAGTTTCTAATGGCTTTTACTGATTACAAACTAAGTGATAAGCTATATTTAAACTTGTTACCACTATATTAACAACTATTTTAACTAATGAGAGTGATTTGGACTCACAAAACCTTCACAGTTAACTGTGAAGGGAAAATTGGTGAGGTTTTGACTTTTCTGTGAAACAAAGATGGTTTTAATGATCTATTTTACCAAATAATGCCTAAGGAAGGGTGTTTGAGATATGGACACCTTCTGAGAATAATAACAACACCACCAATTTGGCTAATCCAAACACCCTTATACCTAACTGTTTTAATAACAGTATTTTTTTATATTTTTTTTAAGTTTTATAAATCATTAGGTATTTTTAGAAAATATTTTTCTGATTGCTACTGTTCATTTCCTATTTTCCTTAATTAATTTATTTAATTATATTTTAATTAATAAATAAGTAATTAATTAGTAAATTAGCCTAAATATAATTTTTAGAAACTTTTTATAATTTTTTACGATTCCTGTGATGGTTAATTAGTTTTATAAATTTTTCCATAATTCTATAAGTTAATTTAGTATTATTAGTAATTTAAAATAGTTTAAATAGTTTAATAAAAATAATTAGTAATTAATTAAAAGAAAAACCATAAAAAGACAAAAATATTTATTTTAATTTTTTATACTTTCTTCAAGTTCATTTTAAGTTTTAGAAAATAGTTTTGCAAATTTTTAGTTTAATTTGTAGTCTTTATCATTTTTTAGGTTAATTTAAATTAGTTTTAATTAAATAGTTAAATAGTTTTTAATTAAATAATTAATATTAAATAATAAAATAATCAAAAAAATAATTTTCTTTTTAATTTAATTTTCTTTTAGGTTTAAGTTTATAGAATTTTCATTTTTAACCCCTGCAGTTTATTTTTCCTTAAAACTCACCTTTTTCTCAGTACGCACACGTATTTGTTTACATTTCAGTATACGTATATACATAGCTGTTTCCTGTGCTTGTTTTATATTATTATCCAAATAATATCAGTAGTGTAACTCAAACCCACTTCATCTTTGGTTACTGTCCTCAGTACCATTTATTCCCAAAAACGTTTACAAATACAATTTCAATCTCGTTGGGACTTAACGACACGGTGATTTCCCTGTACTTCCACGGATTTTAATTCTTGACTTTTTCTCCCAGGTGGACCTATCAACTGCACACGCTTGACTGGTTGGTCTGGGAGGAGTCAGGTATCGGGTTGAAATTGTTTGGCAAACTCGGGTTCAGGTCGACCCGTTTGACCCGAGTAAGAATTTTTTAATTTTTTAATATATTATTTTATAGATTATCCATATAAATTAGAACAAATATGCAAATTTATGATTATTGGGTTGACTCAAACCCGAGTTGACCCGACCCGAATTGACCTGAACCCGACTAACCCGAGTTCAAATAGGGTCGGGTTCGGGTATATTATTTTTAAGCCTTGACCCGACCCGAATCGACCCGAATCTGACCAACCCGACCCGACTGACACCCCTAGTTGCAATGTCTCTGCCCATGTTCTCTAAAGCCTGATTAGACATGTTGCTGTGGATTTTAGTAATTACGCTGGAAGGTTAAGGAGTGGTGAAAGATTAAGGAATGCATACCTAATTTATAGAGGCCACATTCTTTGGTGTTGTAATAACTACATGATGATTGTTATGCTTCTTCCACATAACAACTTCAATTAATTTGTGTCTGAATAACTACATGGACACTTCACATGAACCTGGGACATTAATCTCATTAATCAGATGGATGAATTTTCACTTTTCATATAATTTTCACTTCAAAAATTAAGTAATTAATGCTCCACATTCAAAATAGGGACTCAATCTTTCAACATATATGATGATATGATAAACGGTGAGTTCTATGCAAGGTGTGGCGTGGCGGCATGGTCAAGCCTCAAGCCTTAGCATGAGGCGTGGCGGCATGACGTTTTTAAGGCATGAATTAATGCGGCAAAAAGTATTTATAGATTTATATTATATTTCATTAGTATATCATATTTCATGTACATCGAGTTTACAAAAAGTGTTATACATAAGCAATAAAGTCAAGAAACTCTCTTTACATTTGTAATCTTCTTCAAATACTAGTAAACCCCTAAACGCCAAATACCAGTAAACCTCAAATACGATGCCCAAATTCCAATTACTAGCCCTAAACATCTCAAATACTAGTACACCTTATCGCGCTTTATCGTACCTCATCTCATGCCAAGCCTTAAGACGGCGCCTTGGTCTATTGCATGGCGTGAAGGTGACGCCTCACGCCTTTGCGAGGCCTTTACGGCGACAAGGCACGCCTTTTAGAACACTGGTTCTATGCAATAAACTTGATTGATTATGATCATAAAAATATAATTAAATAAAGAATTAAATAAATATTAATTATGATAATATAGCCCGTGGATGAATATCGAGTCGCAATGACCAACTCAAGTAAAGGTGACTAGAAGATTTTGGGGGTTGACCCACTAATCCTTCAGTCTCGATCTTGTTTATTATCATAAAAAAATAACTTTAATGCAATAATAACCTAAAATACATATGAATAAAACAATTTAAGAGGTTTTTTATGACTTTGCGTTAGTATTTAAAAATAGATTTTGGGTGACTTTGAGCTCATTTACCTTTTCCCCTCTAGTATCTTTCTTGTTCGACCCTTTTTAGAGAGTAAACAACATAGATTGACCCATTCATAGGTATATGGGTCAGACATTTCCACCTCTAGCCTCTAATATTGATTCTTTAAATTGATTCAAATACTTTTTTTTAAGAATAATTCCATCATACTTTACATCGGATGCAAACAGGGACAGAACCAGAATATAAAACGACCAGGTGCACTTAAAATAAACTAAACAATACTGCAAACACAAGTTTTAGGGACCGGGTGCATTTAAAAAAAATCGATGTTTTTTAACAAAATTAACACTACGCTACAAAAATTCATGGGTGTCCCGGGACCCCCGGGACACCCCTGGTTCCATCACTAGATGCAAAATAAGGTTTCAAAGTTCAATTTTTAGTTAATATCAGTTATTCCTTCAGATTTATCTACTCATCGAAAACCGGTACAAATGAAAAGATTTCATAGAGCAGATTGTTTTCGACTTAGTGAAGATTGTTACAACAGTTCCTCTAATCTTCCTAGAAGATTTAATTAGCAGCATAAGCCGGATCATGAATTTGAGGTAGTCTTCTCTTGATCCTGGGGATCAATGGGGATTTGGAAGTAACCCGAAAAACCATCGAGGAAGCAGTAGTATTCATTCCCCGCAAGTCTTTAGAGCATTTGGTCCATAAAAGGGAGAGGAAAATGGTCTTTACGGGTGGCTTCATTCAACTTTCGATAGTCAATACAAACTCGCCAACCCGTGACCAAACGAGTTGGAATCAACTCGTTATCCTCGTTGGTGACAACGGTAATGCCACCCTTTTTGGGAACACAATGAATTGGGCTAACCCAAGGACTGTCAGATATAGGGTAAATCAATCCCGCATCAAGAAGTTTTAAAACCTCTTGCTTGATAACTTCGTGAATTTTGGGATTTACCCTTCTCTGATGTTGCACTGCTGGCTTAAAGTCATCCTCCATTAAGATTTTATGAGTACAAAAGTTCAGGCTTATGCCCTTAATGTCGGAGAGTTTCCAAGCAATTGCTTGCTTGTTTGACTTAAGAACCTTTAGGAGCGCAGGAGCGCAGCCTTTTCCTCATCTTTCAAGTCTTTAGCAATAATGACGGGTAATTTATTATCACCCTCCAGAAATGCATCTTCTAGATGAGGAGGCAAGTCCTTGAGCTCAACCTCGGGAAAGTCTTCAGTTATTTCAACATTTTTGACTTCCGCTTTATGAAGTATTTGTGTAGACGGAGAGGGTGAAGGATCGTCATTTAACAATCTTTCAAGGAGAAGAATGTCCCCCTCCGGGTCAAGATAGTTTTCATCAACCCCACTTGGGATTGAGCTATCTTGAGCAAGAAAAGCCTCGACCTCTTCCAGAAGGAAGTCACTTCCCTCAAACGGAGTGAGGGAAGGGGAAGAGTCGGAAATGATAGGGTCAGTAGAAAGACTGCCACTAGATGAGAAACCAAGGACCTCTTGAGAATACTCCTCAGACGCAACATCGATGATATCAATTCGGTTAACCGTTTCAGCGTCATAGTTGGAGGAGTATCTTGAAGTCTGATCAAGATTGAATGTGATGGCTTCACCACCAACACGTAGAGTGATTTATTCTTCGAATACATCGATTAAAGCACGACCCGTTCTTAAGAATCCCCTCCCGAGAATGAGAGGAACTCTTGGGTCAGCATCGAAATCAACAATCACGAAATCTGCCGGAAAATGGAATTTTCCTACTTTCACGAAGATATCTTCGGCAATGCCGAGAGGACGGGATATAGTACGGTCTGCAAGCTCGAGTGTCATGCAAGTTGGAGTGAGAGCAGGAAGTGAGAGTCTTTTCCAGACTGTGTAAGGCATCAGGTTAATGCTTGCGCCAAGATCGGCCAAGGCAAAGCATTCAACCATCCCAGGGAAAATACATGGAATGAGAAATTTCCCGGGATCTCCAAGCTTTTCGGGAAGCTTTTTCAAGAGCACTGCTGAGCAATGCTCATTGAGTGAAGTTTTTGCCATCTCACATAGTTTTTCTTTGTTGCTTATCAGATTTTTGATTGTCGAAGTAAACTTAGGCATGAGAAGAAGAGCGTCCGCGAAGCTAATATCGAAATGCAATTCTTGGAAAATTTGATAAAATTTTTCCATCTGATGATTAGCTCTTTCGCGGTTCTTTTGATCATACACACGTGAAGGATATGGAATCGACGGCTTAGGATCATTCTTTGGGATTTCATCAGAACTCACAGGGGGATCAAATACAACTTTCGGCTTACGAGCCGGGACCGGGACAACTTGAGGGTGGACGTTGTTGGTACCTCCGTTATTAGTAGGAAGTACCGTGTCCGTGGTAACCTCAGGTTCACGTTCCGTTACCTTAGGAGGAGAAGAAGAGGTAGAGGGAATCGCGGGTCCATTGTATGATACCCCACTTCGGGTGGTGATCGCTTTGACATCGCCCCTCGGGTTAGCGATCGTGTTGCTCGGTAATGTACCCGGGCCCGAGGGTCGATCATTTAAAGACTTCTGAAGTTCAGAGATCTTGCCGATCAATAACCGATTCGTTTCCTCTTGTGCTTTCATGAATTGTTTTAGCACTTCATCGGAGGAAGACGAGGGTGGAACAACGTTTTGATTTTGAACAGGGGGATTTTGAACACGGTTGTTTTGAAAATTCCCTTGATTTTGATTGTTGTTACCCTGAAAATTGTTTCTCTGATTGAAATTACCCTGATTGTAATTCCCTTGATTCTGGTTTCTTTGAAAATTTCCTTGAAAACCTTGGTTTTGATTGCCATTTTGAAAATTGTTTTGATTAAACTGGCCTTGATTTTGGTTCGGGTTTTGGAAATTTGAGTTTTGACCTTGGTTAAAATTTTGATTCGCGTTACGGTTTTGATTTTGGTTAAAACCGGGAGGTCCGAGAAAATTGTTGGAACGATAGCTTAAGAGATTACGGTCCCCTTGCGGTTGGTAAGAATTACCCCCCGTGTTGTAGGAACCGTTAGCAGCATAAACGTTCTCTTGAGGAAAGTCAGCAGTAGCTGGACACTCGGAATACAGATGTGGGCCCCCACAAGTTTCACAACTTCAGGCCATGGCTTTCACTTGTTGATTTTGAACCTGATGTTGCATCGTTTGGTTCATTCTCAACACAGCCGTAGAAATATCATCCATCTTTTTGGTAAGAGCAATTATTTCAGGAGATGATGATGAAGGAGTAACTGAATTACATGATGCATCCCTCTCCGCAGAGGAATCCCAAAAGTTATGGTGGGCAGTCATGTTCTCAATCAAGTCATAGCACTCCTCGGGACGCCTTTTCATAAAGGTCCCACCAGCAGCAGCATTGAGAATATCTCGGTGCCTCAATGTCATACCATTATAGAAGGTATCTATGATGGCAACTTGTAACATATTGTGGTTAGGGCACCGATCAATAGCTAGCTTATAACGTTCCCAAGCCTTAAAAAGAGACTCATCGGGACGTTGCCGGAAGTTGCTGATATCATTTCGTAACTTGGTAACCATGGAAGGTGGAAAATATTTTGCTAAGAACTTGGTTACCATTTCGTCAAAAGTACGAATAGAATTCTTTGGGAGTCGGTCAAACCATGCAGTGGCATGATGAGTGAGAGAATAGGGGAAGAGGTACAGCCGGAGGGCATCATCGGTGACACCATACTGTTTCATGCTTTGGGTGACCGTAAGATATTTTTCAAGATGCTTGTTAGCATCGTCACCTGGTAATCCGTGAAATTGACACGAATTCTGGACTTGTTGGATCATGTGATGCTTGAGGCCAAAGTCCGTAGCCCCAATAGTGAGTGGTGCAATAGGCCCACCCCGCCCTTGCATGGTAGGCTGGCACAGCTCCTCCATCGTTCGGAGATCGGGAGCTGGCACATCCCTGGGAGGGTCAGGGTGTGGTAATAGTGGTGGTGGTGGCCCAGCGGCCATTTCGGTTTTTGGTTCTTCTGTATCAGAACGTAGCTCGGGTACGTTTTTCTGATTTTTACGTTTTGTTTGTGACCGAGTGCGCATGCACTAAAAACAATTTTTCAACACAAGTTCGAGGCAAAACCACAGTGAACTTAAACCAGAAATCACAAGTGAATGGCTTCTTTGAAAAAGGTACACCACTCACAGGGATATAAAGGCAAGTTTTAATCTTAAGATTGGGAACTTATTATGGGTTTATTTATTAATTTTTTGAAAAACTACTTTAGACTTATGGGTGTGTGTGCAGAAACTTGGGAAATATTTTTGGAACTGATTCGTTAACCAAAATCGTCCCTTTAAGATTACTCGCAGGCTGGCGGGAGGAAGTAAATAGGTTTCCTCTTCAGTTCGCAATTTAATGTCAGAACTTACCTTAAACCAACTGTTTCAGGTTGTAATCTTAAAGAACACGAAATAATTTAACTTCACAGTTTGTTTTTGATTGTTTTTAATTTTTTTGGTGTTTTTAACACTTCAGCAGAAGTGTTAATGAACGTTTTTTGATATGATTTATATTTTTACAAAAACTTTTTACAAATTTGTGTGAAATTTGCACAGGGAGAGTTTTGAAAAACCACTAGACTTAAAACGATTTTTTAAAACACGCAACAACCTCCCCGGCAGCGGCGCCAAATTTTGATTGGGTCTAAACTAGTCAACTTTTATTAGTCAACCACTTATAAATGGTCAACCGTAAAAGTCAAACTAATCAAGCCAATACTCCGTGGATAGTATAGTGTGTCCCCGGGTCGTTATGTCCCAGCGAGATTGAAATGGTGTCGTTTGAAATCGTTTATGAGTGAGTGGCACTGAGCACAGTAGCCCAGATGATGTGGAATTGATATTGCTACTGTTATTTTGGTATTGGTACACAGATATAATATTCACAAAAATCAGATACCAGATATATGCACGTATTCACAATTCAGATCACGAAACAGACAGAGAAAGTGGGATTTTGATATTTAACAAACTACAGGGGGTGCTTTTGACACTTTTTGAAACTTAAAATTAAAAATGAAAATGAAATTATAAAAGTGATTAAAATACTATTTAAATATTATTTAATTAATAAAACTATTTAAAAACTAAATTAAAATCTAATTTAAATTAACTAATAATTATAACTATTACAAATTAAACTAAAAAGTTGCAAAAACAATTTCTAAACTTAAATTAGAACTTGAAGAAAGTATAAAAAATAAAAATAAATATTTTTGTATTTTTGTGGATTTTTTATAAATTAAAAACTATTTAACTTAATTAAACTAATTAAATTACTTTTAATTACTATTAATACTAAATTAACTTAGAAAATTAAGATAAAATTTATAAAATTACTTAACCATCACTGGAATCCTACAAAATTATAAAAACTCTAAAAATTATGTTTTAAGATTAATCCACTAATTATTTACCTTTTAATTAACTTAAGTCTAATTTAAACAATTAAAATAAGAAAAATATAAAATGAACAGTAGAATTTCAAAATATATTTTCTAAAAATCTATTATACTATATTAAAGCTAGGAAAAATATAAAAACTAAATTTTACTTTATAAAAACTAAATATGATATTTAATACTTAATATTAATTAATAATAAAGAAAACTAAAATTAAATCTAATTAATACTAAATGATAGAATAAAAATCTAGAAAAATTACTAAAAATACTTTACTACATAAGGTATTTAATAAAAATATAAAAATACTAAATACTTAATTAAAAAATAAAAATTAAAATTAAAATTAAGTTGAATTAAATAGAAACTATCACTTATTTTAAATTGGTTTTTTCTTGGATTTTCTTTTACAAACCTACTTAACTACTGAAAATGAAAAACTTTTGTAAACACACTTTTAAAATCAGCTTATAAATAAGCAGTAGCACCCCCTAACTTAATCAGTTTGACTTTTGTTGACTGTGTGGTCAATTAAGCACAAATGACCTTGAGTGGGGTCCACAATGATGGAAATGGGTTCAAGTAAGTTAGACAAACTCAGATAAGCCAGAAATAACAAGCATGAACCACAAATAAGCTGTATGAACCAAATAAGCACTTGAGCAAAACTGAGTATGGCCACAGAATGGGACAGACTTTGTGGTGAATTCTAGGTGGGGTCCACTGGGTCCTAGGTCAAACCAAGGGTCAATGTATGTACCCTGGTAGGAGGGGGTTCAATGGGACCAAGTATGGTAAGTGGGGTCCACTGAGGTGGGCTGCAGCCACCACTTAAGGTTGTGGTGTGGGTGAGGTCTGTTATGCACAGGGCAAGGTCTTGCCCTGCAATCCACTTCCAAGGGCTTTGGAAGCTTATAGAAAAATTACAAAAATCAAACCAGTGTAGGACTCAAAAGTTGAGGTGGTAGTGTATCACTACAACAAGTTTCAGCTTCTCAATCAAGGTACATAAATCACAAATACTCTTGGAGTTTTTTCAAAAATCTGAGAAGGAGCAATTTGACTTTTTGATGAAATCACAAGTTTTGACTTTTTTGAGTTTCTAATGGCTTTTACTGATTACAAACTAAGTGATAAGCTATATTTAAACTTGTTACCACTATATTAACAACTATTTTAACTAATGAGAGTGATTTGGACTCACAAAACCTTCACAGTTAACTGTGAAGGGAAAATTGGTGAGGTTTTGACTTTTCTGTGAAACAAAGATGGTTTTAATGATCTATTTTACCAAATAATGCCTAAGGAAGGGTGTTTGAGATATGGACACCTTCTGAGAATAATAACAACACCACCAATTTGGCTAATCCAAACACCCTTATACCTAACTGTTTTATGATTTTTCAAAGTAAATGATCATTAGGTTATACAAACTTGATTTCTAACTACTGATTATGATTAAGAGACTTAGTTTAAACACTTAAAAATAGATTATCACTACAATCATTCAATTTTACACTAAAGCTAGTTTGACAGTTGAAACTAGGATTTATGATAACTACTTATTCTAACAAACAAGCTATGTGGATTAAGCTAGAATGTAACTAAACAATACTTAAGATACACAAATAGAACACAGATCACAATAAACAACAAGCAATTCAAACAGTACCAATGACTAATTTTTAGAGGAAATTTTAAATGGGCAAAGGCTTACAACCAAACCCCTAGCTTGAACAAGGGGCTTCTCCACAGAAGCCTATCTTTAGATAGGCCAAACCAGCTCCAATCTTGCTCACAAGTCCTTCTTCAAACCTGAAAATAAAATCAAACAAGCACAGTTGACCAAAGTTGACTATTTTTGTATTTTTTAAGTTTTCTATTAAGTCTGGTTTTTAGAGTCTCTAAGAAGCTTTATTAAGCTTATAGGAACCTAAATGACCTATTTTAGTCCATGAAACTTGCTTCCTAATCACAACTCAGTTAATTAGGAAATTCATAAAAACTAAAAATTTGAAATAACAAGAATAATGCTGAAACTTTGATTAATATTGATTGAAAAGGTTTAGAATACAATAAGAAACTACAACAATGCTTGAATTAAGAAAGATACACTGAGTAAAGAGCTTAATTTAAAATACGGTTCTAAAATTACTAAAATAAATTACTCTAGCTTCCTTGCACTTCTTCTGCCTTTTATAGTCATCCCTTAGGTCTTCTGGTTGTATCCTCATCATTTCCCACCTCTTTCTGATAATTTTGGTCCACTCACAAGCTGCCACGTGTTTTTGGCGGGAAAGTCTTATTTGCAATTTGACTCTGGTTGATTGCAACTGGGGGAGGGGGGCATTTATTGTGGTGGCTTAGGTAGGTGTAGGGGTGTGGGTTAGTGATGATGGGATGGGCAAGTTGGGGTGGTGGCTGCAAAACCATGGTGGTTTGGTGGTATTCTGGGTGAGAGGGAAAACGGGGAAGGGCGGTTTTGGTTGTTTGACTGGTATTGACGGGGTCAAATGTTTGACCCGGCTTAGTATTATTAGGGTGCGTTGGGTTTGTGGTGTGGGCTGGTATTTCTTGGGCCCATGATAGGAAATGTGGATTGGATTGGATAGTATGGAGTAGTATTATTATTTTGGATCCGGTTAGGTTTATGATTTCATAAGGACCATTTTTGCCATTTACCGAAAGTTGAGGGTTAGATTTTGGCATTTTTTCAAAGTGATTCCAAGGGTGTATTTTGCCAAATCATGAATAGTATAAGGTCCTGGCATGAATTTTCCAATTTATTTTCAACAGGGACTGAAACCGTCAAACTTTCAAACTTCAGGGACCATTTGTGTAATTTTCACCAAACTTTCCACCAAGGACCAATCCTGTCATAAAAGGTTAGTGCAAGGACAAAATTTGTTTTTCTCAAAGTTTTTCATATCCCAGGGACCATTTTTGACAATTTCCAAAGTTCAGGGACTAAACTTGACATTTTGTGAAACTTTTCACCAAAGGACTAATTATGTAACTTTTGATTTATAAGGACCTTTGGTGACTTTTTTCAAGTTTTTAGAATGACCAGGGACTAGATTTGACAACTTTTGAAAGTTGGGGGACTGAAACTGCCAATTATGCAAACTTTGTGCGTTTTTCATCTGTTTTTGGTATTTTTGCATTTGAAACATGTAAAACACTTTCCTGGGATATTTTCACTATTTTGATTCATTATTGAGTGTTTTTGGATGTTTTGGCAGCTCAGAAATGGTAAAAATGATGAGTATTTACACACTCATCAGGACCCCTCGTCATCCAAACATGTCCACTTTGTCAATGTTGTCACCATTAAACCAAAAGATAAGGATAGAAAAGAAAGTGACAAAGATGAAGTTGAAGTAGAAACCGAGACTAGGGGTGAAATTAGGGAAGTTGAGGTTAATAAGGGAGAAGAGTTAGAGGAAGTAGAGACTATAGAAGAGTACTTTGATAAGTTGCCCACCAAGGAAGAACGGGAATATCATAAGGATTTATTCGATGGCCCCGAGACACCATATATCCTTGGCACACCCCTTATCAAAATGGGAGACCCCTCTAACATCAACATACCATGCAACATCGGGCATATGCATATATGGAAAGCTTATATCGATCCTAGATCTCCTATAAACATCAGGACTAGGACTTATTATAATTGGGTGATGAAGAAACAACTTGGTTATAGGATGATGCCCAATAAGAATTTGATAAGTAATTTTGTAGGAAGAGTGAAGGGATTGCATGTGATTATAGGTAATTTCACTTATGAGATCGATTTTATGATAGTAGAAGATACTCGTCCGGTGATAGATGATTGCCTAAGCCAAGTAGTGTTCGGAAAACCATTTGTTGAGACCACTAAGATGAGTTATGATCCGACTCTAGGGATAGTTAGGTTTAAGGAGGAGAATGATGAGATTGCTTACCAAATGCCCTATAAGATTGAGCAATACCGCCTCCTATCTAATATAGAAAAGGAACACAAACAAGCGGCTTATTATAGGAATGATGAGGATAGACGTAGAGGAGTAGAGTATGTGAAGAATAGGATGCTTGGTTTCTACAAAAATGTCTGCAATTAGGTCCGGAATACAAAACTGGTATAGGAGATGACCTAGAGAATGAAACCAACAATGAGGTCACGTAGTAACCCATGACCTTGAGTCTAACTACAAGACTCATAAATAAAGAAAAGCGTTTCTTGGGAGGCAACCCATGTTTTGTGTGAATTTTATTTTTGTTTATTTGTTATTTGCTTCCGTATGCATGCTTTATTTTTATTGTTGGTAAATCATGTATCAAAACTAAAATGATGAAAATACTTTACTTTGTTGTTTGGCTTAGTCTTAACTTCATCCAAAGGTATTTTTGCAAAAGATAAGTGTAAGGGGAAACCCCAAATATGTTTTTAAGAAACAAAACTCGATCATGATTCTCCACAATATTAAGTGAACATGTATATTCGTACTTGTTAGAGTCAAATGCTTGTATCGAGTCATAATGATGTTTTGCAGGATTTTGCAGGAAGTAGGACGAAGTTTTTCCAGAAATTTTCCGGAAACTTAACATAAGAATTTCTGCAGGTCACTTCAGACGGCGTCACGAGTCTACGCTTGACGGCGTCACGTGTAAAATTCTGGAAATTTTACCAGTTTTGTTTTTCTAACGGAATCTTAAAGTTTTTGTTGAATCATTAGTTTTATAATCTCCAGGAAATCTGCAAACATCATTCCACAAGCATTATATCTTATTTTGTTTTCTAGGTTTTATTAGCAAATGTAGATTGCCGCCGATTTTATGCGAGGTTGCCTTGTCTATTTTCTCAGGTTTTACAGGTTATGTATGACAAGAAAATGATTATTATTCTGGAAGGGAAGCTTTGATTGTTCATTTTCTTGGAGGAAGATCTAACCTGGCCACCTTATTATCCATACCGAGCGAATCAGGAGAGTATTTGATTTCATTCGTTTTACTTATTTCACTTTTACATTCTTTACTTGAACATTGGGGACAATGTTCATCTTAAGTGTAAGGGGAGGGTAAAATGATGATACCTTACAAATACACTTTCGCTTGAGTTTGTTTGTTTGATGGTAGATGTGTAATAAAACTATGAGAAATACTTGTTAGTGCAATTTTAGCGCCAAATTTAATATTTTTTACAACATTTAGGAGTGAAACTTTAGCCATAGCAAGCGTCTCATGGATAGGAGATTGTATGACTAGCACAAAACCGTACCATTCAGAAAAATTTTCCACCCAAATATGTGAGGTTCGCCTTTAGATTTGATAGGAAAAGCATTTACTATTAGTGCTTATGAGGGTACCGGTAGCATTTAGATTCTAGAACTTGCGTTAGTGATGCATCCTGAGACCGCTAGTGAGACTACATTCGTGTAGTAGGATTTACTACATGATAAGAGGCATTAGGATCACCTTTGTGTTAAACCCGTATCATAATTACTTGACCATTTAAGTCATATTACTTGGCTAGTTAAGTCAATTAATTTTTCTCACACCTTAGTGTTGTACTCATTTTTAGTACACGAAACCCCTAGTACACCCCTCTGAGCCTATCTTTTCGTTTCTAACTTTAAGCATTTTACTTAAAGGAAGAATTTGTTACACCCCACTTAAATGTACACCCAAATCGCCTTAGCCTTCCGTGTATGCACTCATCTTTAGTGCATTATTGTTATTTGTTAAACCCTAAGTTAACTATCTAATTGATTACATGGTTGCTAAGTCGAGTCATATCCTTGTACATATTGTTTTGGGACGATTGGGACTCATGGGTAAAGTACTTATTTTATGGAGTAATGGGGAAGAACATCATATTAGTACCCCCATATATGCATTAATCTTAAAAGGTACTCCAAGTGTTTTGATTTTCTTAATTCGAGTCATTAGATTAGTTTATTGTAAAGTATGTAAAAATTCAAGTGTAAGGGGAATGTTCATTCCCTATGATGTATTATTTCGGATGGTAGGGTAAGAGTATATGCACAAAAAAAAAAAAAAAAAAAAAAAAAAAAAAAAAAAAAAAAAAAAAAACGAAAAAATCAAGAAAAGAAAAAAATATATAAAAAGAAAAAGAGAAAAACATACGGACTACCATCCCGTTTCATTCTATGTTTGTTTTATGTTTTTGTTATTTTTCATTTATTAGCTTAAGTCGAGTCTAGTCTTGGCTTAGCAATGTCATATTATACATGTAATTGACCAAGATTGTTAACTCGCCACCAGTAAAGACTGCCTGTATCCAACAAAACCGTGTATTCCATATCCCTACACCTAATGTTGCAACCCTTTAAAAAGACCTCTTTGATAGTTTATCCTAGGTGCTTACGCCATGTGGTGGAGGTTTGATCCTTTCCCAAGCCTATGGTAATCTATTTTGTTATGACAGGTAGTGAGAGATGTTTTCCCATTTCCATATTGTGATATTACTTTATTACACCCGAGAGATGTGAGTATCTAAACACTATTTGTGAGGTGCTAGTATATGACCTCCGTGCTTGTCTTTGGTCTTTAGTGGAACGATTATTTGTTGTAATTACTTTTATATTAGTGTTAAATGACCCCTAACTTGTATTTTGACTAGAATAAAAGCGCATTTGCTTTAGGACAAGCAAATCTCAAGTGTAAGGGTATATGATGAGGCGAAAAATGAACCGTTTTTAGGGGGTCATTTAAGCCCGGAATCGAATTTATTTGATCAAATATTGCCCTAAATCGTTCCTTTTGTGATTTTAGGTACTTTGGGAGTGAATTCTGGAAAAGAAAGCATTTTGGACGTTTTTGGAGCATAAAAGTGAAGAAAACGGCAAAGACTTAATTTTCCATGCTGAGAACAGTACCTGACGGCGTCAAGAAGAGAATCATGACGGCGTCAAGAGTAAAATCTGTGACGACCCAGTGAAAACCTGAAGGCGTCACAAGAAGGGCGTCAAGAGTTAATGTTGTGACGGCCTGCATAAGGAGTACACATGACAGCGTCAGACCCAGATCTAGGCAGTCCAAGAAATTATTTGGCGGCGAGATGACGGTGTCAGAAGTTTGTTCTTGACGCCGTCACCTTTCAGAATCTATATATAGTTTTCTATTTTTCATTCATAAAGAGAGGAACTTGTGTGGAGAATACTAGGGTCGAACTTTGTAAACCCTAGGTCGTTTTTTACTGTATTTTCAAAGGTTTTCACCCCTTGAAACCTTTCATATTCAATTGAGATAAGTCTTCTCTTAATTCATTCAATATGTCTATGTGTTGTTTGAATATATCTTATGCTTGTCTTGATTATAACATGCTAGGCTAGATCTATCTTGTGTTTGCTTAGATGTAATGAAACCTAGATGTTAATTATATGTTGATTACTTGTTTATAGTTGTATTGGATGAATGATTTCAATGTTAGGCTTAAGAAAACTGGCAGATCTCCATTGTGTAACATGCTTGAACATCTTAAGAAATATGAACCGATGTGTACTAGGTTTTATTGGTTGTATTTAATGCATGAGCAAATTCTAGTGATCCCATGTTTGGAGCTTCTTAGCCGGCTCGACATAGAAGTGAAGTAGGCGCTTATAGGATTGGGGAAGTAAGTACGCCACCCCATGAATGGTATTAAGGAATACAACGCGTCATCCACGCAACTGTAACAAGTAATTAACCTATAAAAGATATCTAGGGAGTAGTGAAACCTAAGTAAACACAATTCTCCCATATATTGCTCACACCTCTAGTTAATTTAGTTTTATTTTCATTTTTAGTATTTTATTTTGATTGCATCTTAGTAATTGGGTTAGTTGACTAGCAACTAATTCCGCCCAAATCCTTCAAAACCGAGATTTTTACTTGCTTTCATAAAATATAAAAAATACAAAAAGAATCATCCCTCATCTCTAGACCTAGTCTTTAGGTTTTCTAATCATAGGGACACTATTCCTAGCTGAACGATCAATCCCCCGGTACTTGTCATTATACTATACTACATCGATCAGGTACACTGCCTGGTGGGGGTTGTAAGCTTCTCGAGATCTCTCGAGAGGTAAAGCCTGGTGCAATCCCTACGCATCACTTCCTCTTGCATGAGGGCAATTAGGGTTTCATAATTTTGGGACACAAAATTACTTAGTGTGAACTCAGGCGCATCCCCCTCTAGCGCGAGGACATCTGTTTCCACATTAGGTCCCCTGTCTCAATTAGGCGCACATGGCGGCACAGTGTTGTCCACAGTGGGTGCCGTTTGATGGGGAGTAGTGAAGAGGGTGCGCTGAAGATCTTCAGCGCTTGGGGCCGCTGTAGTGGCCTGGGTAGTCCCCGTGGGTAATTCTACCACTGGGAGAATTAGAGTTGGGCCTGATTCTTGGTGACGAGGCGCACTGGTTGTTCCAGAAGCCTGTTTAGAGGTCGAATCTTGATGTTTCCTCCTCTGGGGGTCACCGTGTGTTTTTTCCAACTGCGGAGTCTGCTGGCTTGAGTTTTTGTGCTTCGTCATTCTAGTTCTTAGTGTAGGGTCCCACGGATGGCGCCACTTGTTGATACAAAAGTTGGGCGTTTCTTGTTTGGGTTCCTGTTCTTGTACCAATCAGATCTTAATGCTTGAGACCTGCGCACTAAGAAAGCAAACAAACACCGTTAGGCTTATCGTGGGATTGTCTCCCACGATTATCCTCCGGCGTGAGAGTAAGTAATCGGTTTTAGGGTTGTATTGAAGAGTTAGGGTTGTAGATCATACCTCAATGAGAATTCTGATATTCTTTATATAGGCACGAAGTCCTTGTAGATTTCGTGTTCCTCACTCTTCGGCGTATCACGCCTATCCGGTCTATTGATCTTTATCTCATAAATAAGAGATCCTTATCTAGACCATAAATAATGTATTTGGGTTTGGGCTTTCGTGAGCCCAAACCGTTAGCATGGTAGCCCAAATCATTGTTATGATAGCCCACTCGTGGTGGGTTTGGGCGTTAGTAATGTTCATTAATCGGGCTCGTGATCCGAATATGGACTATACGTCATCATGAGTAAAAATGGATCTCTTTTAGAGTTACTTATCGACAAAAACCTCTAGCTAGTCTTTTATTTTGCCAAGTTCAATTAATGTATTATATCTGCTTCATTTTAAAGAAATGATAAACGTAGTACTAGTAGCATTTAACCATACATTTAGAGATAATGAAATTGGCAACAAGCCAACAGCTAAGGAAAATAACATTGTGAACAAGATTACAAGCAAATAATAAAATACAAGAAAAAAAACTCGGGTTAGTCGGGTTGACCCGAACCCGACTAGGCAAAGTATTTTGAATCCGATACCCGACCCTAGTTCGTATTCGGGTTGACCCGATTGACCCAAATTAGATTCTTGACCCGAGTAACCTGACCCGATTATCCTTAGTCGGGTTCGGGTCGGGTCAGGATTTACGACACCCCTAATCGCAACTCTTATGTGTATTGATTGCAGTACTACTTAAAATAAAATTTTAATACAACGTTATATGCTCTTTACATCGCTTCATGATATAGAGAAAGAAAGAAATAAATAAATAAATCAATTCGTGTGCTAATTGGTTATCTTCACCAATTTTGACCGTTGGTCCAAGTAGGGGTGTTGATCGGTTCAGTTTTCGGTTATTCGGTTAATTTTGTTCGGTTAATTCGGTTAAATTTTTTTTTAGGGTCAAACCGTGAACCAAACCAAACCGAATTCAAATTCGGTTTTTGGTTCGGTTTGGTTAAATTCTAGTTCGGTTTGGTTCGGTTCGGTTTGGTTCGGTTCGGTTTTCGGTTTAACCAAATTACACACTTTATTAAAAAATATATATATATATACAAATATATTTTGCTAAAAAAGTTATTTCAAACATAAAAAGTATTTTTTAATATTATGATATATTTTTTTTGTTATTTATATATATATAAATATAAATATAAATATATATATAACGTTTTATTGATTTTATATATATATAAATATATAAAAAATATATAAATTTATATGAATTCGGTTTTCGGTTCGGTTTTCAGTTTTGATTACCAAAACCATATCCAAACCGAGAACCGAATTAAAAGTTCGGTTTGGTTCGGTTTTGGCAAATTCGGTTCGGTTATAAGTTCGATTCGGTTATTTTCGGTTTGGTTCGGTTTTGGTTTTTGATTTATTCGGATATTTCGGTTTTTCTGCTCACCCCTAGGTCAAAGAGATGTTATCAAAAAAGCATGCACAAACATGGGTTAATCAACTTGGGCTCAAATAGCAACCTTGGCCTGCCACTAAAATATAAGGTCTTTAGGGCTTAAAAGGTCCAAACTTCCATAAATAGTTTGGTCCAAGATTTTTATTTTTATTTTTTTTATTTTTTATATTTTTTATTATTTATTTTTTTTGGTTGGAAAATTCTTATTTTAAGGGCAAAAATAAATAACGCCAAAAGCCAACAAAGATTACATGAAAACAAAGTCTTGAATATATTGTTGTTACCATCTCAAGTGCAAGTTAATATGGATGAAATAAAGTGACTCGTTGCTTTTTTTTAACTTATTAGAGTTTACTCATTGTGTATCATCAACTTATATCAAGCTACAAATGTTCTATCTTTTTATTGTTGTATAATAAATCCTGTCACAACTATGTTTACGTCAAAAGATGACAAAAACAAAGTTTTTAGACTAAACATTACCATCCACGACAACGGACAATGCAAGGTCTGAATCGTAGTATTAAGATCCTCTTAAGTTGTGGTCAAACATGACTGATCATGTTGAGTTTATTGTGAGTGAAAATAAACAAGTTGACATTTGATTTTATTAAAAGAAAAAAGTTTCATGCATTTAACTTTTTTGTGATTAGTGAACATGTTGTATCATGTTTGACTCCACTTGAAAGGATTCTAATCCGTGATGATACCAAACTAGATGAATATATAGTTTGGAATATAATATCTCTTGACTTGTAATCATTAATTTCACTCGTATGCAGTTGATCATGTAAGTTTCTGTGAATCGATTGTATTGTATGAATAACAAGTTTCTCTGAATCGATTGTATTGAATGAATAATATGTTCGGTACATGAGATAATATATAAGATACAATATGGGCCAAATACATAACGGGCCTAAACACTTTAATACTAATCGTCTAACAGATCACACCAGCTCATTTTGCCATCTCTATATAAATCTATGTATTCTAATATACACCACTTTTGTACCACCCATCTAAGCTTAATATAATTAAATTTCCTGATGTGGCTTTCCTAATATACCACTTTTGTACAACTCTCTAATGCATAATTGGAGAATAAAATTAAATGGCCCGTTTCACCTATTTCACCTATATTTGTAAACCATTCAAAGGTATTAACACCCACCGATAACTTCTTCTAAACGATTTCACATTCAAATCGACAGTTTCTCCTTCGCATTCAATGTGGACACAGTCAATCAATTCTTCCTACAAATCTTCTTTCTATCATTCAATCAATCAATTGGTTTTACAAATCTTCTTCAAAAACATAACGCATTTCTCCCATCTTTTGCTATTGTCGGATTCAGAATCAAAAAGCATGGATCCATCGATTAATATGTGAGTTTTACAATCAAAATACAGGATTTAATCTTTACCTGAATAACATAAAGCGGATTAATATGTGAGTTTTATAATTTTTTTTTCAATAATTTTGTTAGTTATTTGTTTTGAATTGCTTATATTGTTATAAAGTATTCTTGATTTGTTGCATAAATTTTATTTTGATTTGAGTAATTATAAGCTTAGAAGCCCTGATTATTAATTATAAGCTTAGAAAAGGGTGTGCCTGAGTTTAAGCTAACTTCAATGAAGAAAACAAAATTACAGCGAAAGAGGTAAGAACACTATTTTAATAAATTCCACATTTGTTGTTAGTAGATGATATGGATTGATGAAAATGGTTATTCGTAATTTATGTTCTATGTGTGTTTCTTATGCACACCAATTGTTTGATAAATTGTGTTTGTGTAATTGTCATTTGTAGGGGAAAAATAGAGCACATGATGAATCATTATAACCAAGAGATGATGTTGATTTCCAAGCACACGTATGCTTCGAATTTATAGTCTTTAAAGTGTGTTTCCAAGCATTAATCTAATGATATAAGAATTTTATTATTTTTAATATTGTTTTGTGACCCATTATAATTGATGTTTTTTTATAGACAAGCGCATCTGAAAACTTAAAATGCAGAATTTACAAAAGATCAATGCCAATGCTATTGTAATGATCATTGGACATCCTTTGGGCCCCACAGGTAATGATCATTGGGAATTTTGGCATGTGCCGGTAATTCAAGTTTAACTAAATATAAAACTCAAAGTGAGCATTTTGACCCATTTGTTGTGCTGTTATTTTTGGGTCGATTTAGTGGTATTTTGGGGCGGCTGTAAAATTGCTTTTCTAAGGAGTGTAGTGTTAACGTTTTAATAGGTGTTTGGGATCGCTTATAAATTGCTTTCAGGGGTTGTTTATTAGATTGATTTGAGATAGCTTATTGAAACTGCTAATAGTGGTTGTATGGGATTGCTTAAAATATGAGTTATTTTTAAATTTCATTTAGATCTCTACTTTGTCTTAGGGGTGTGTGGATTGCTTAAAACTACTTATGTGTTTATTTTGTTTAGATAATCAACTCTAAATACAACGGTTTAAGGTTTCTTATTAAAACTACTTATTTTATTTACGTGCTTGTGACGATTTTTGGTACTAAGAGCAAAATGCCTAAGCTAGAAATTGATTCTTTCGCCCAATTTACAGCCGTCACACTTTCATGAAAGTGATTATTATATTTCTTCATTTTGAATTAATAATTGTCTATGGCATGGCTACAAGTTACACTAAAGAATGCTTTTTCTAAGATATAGAAGATACTGGTTCCCTTTCATGTGAAGTTTAGTGGTTGTTTGAACATCTGGCTTGGAATTGGTCACAAAGACGATTTAATATCTTAGTATCACTTCAATTTTGGGAAATTCTTTTTTACTATTCAAGTAGCTATTAATCCTATTATAATTTTTGTGAATGACTTTCGACCTGTTTGACCCATGTTACTTGCTTCCTTTCAGACTAACCTGGTATACTATTTTGTAGAGTCTCGAGCGATGCCAATTTAAAGAATGGGTTCATTTTAGTCCTTTCAAGAAAGTATGTACATACGTAACTTGAAGCAACACATGCAAGGCCATTCACTTGAGGTATATTTTGAAATATGTGGTTGTTATTATGTTTGTATGTTGAAGCTACTATTGTTAAGAACTTAATATTGGTCTGGTGAAAGTGTGTCGTTGTGTTGGTTTTGGTAATAATGTATTTTTTAAGACATGATGGTATTTCAAATTAGGATTCTGACCCAGGGTGTTGGATTTACTATTGTTACGAACTTAATATTGGTTTGGTGAAAGTGTGTCGTTTTGGTAATAACGTATTTTTTTTAAGAAATTATGGTATTTTTTAAGAAATTAGGATTCTGAGTGGGGGTGTTGGATTAGCTTCTTTAATGGGCGTATTGGCTTATAAAGATTTGGAAACGCGGATAAGATCAACTTTTTGATGAGCTTATGGACTTAAATAAGCTCAAGTTTCATGAGCTCATCCCAAAGAAAAGGGTGATTGTATTGGCCATGTAGCCGATTAACTACAAGTAATAGGAGTTGTTTGGGCTTACATATATTTCCACTTTTCTACTTATGCGCTTATTTGTTAGCTGAAGTAAACACAAGTAAAAAGGGGTGTTTGGGAGAACTTAATGTTACTACTTTTCCGTTTTTGTACCAAGTAATAAAGTGTGTTTCGTATTACTATTTTTTTTTTCTACTTTTATGGATTTGTACTAATTTATAGCGAAAGTGACTGTCCAAATTAGTAGCTAAAATTGATAAGGGGTGTTTGGGAATTACTATTTTTTTGCTTATTTGCTTATGTACTTAGCTTATTTGCTTATGTAATTAACAACATCTTTCTGCTACTGATGACACAGATTTCTACGGCCACTAACACGACTTGCTACTACTGATGCGGTTTGTTGTTGTTGATTTAACTTACTCTTGCTATTGATGAAGCGACTTACTGCTACGGGTCAACAAAATGATGCTATCTTTGATAATTTTTCTTCTATGATAGTTATGGGTCAACAAACTGTGGTCTTAGACAAATTCAATCGTCATTATTAAATATATTCAGAAAGTTCAAAGTTGGAGTTCCTACGAGCTCTCCTGCCATGGTTCTCATAGAGTTGCTATTGAGGTAAACAAATCTTATATAATCATGGAAGTTATGATATGTAATTGTTTGATAGAAAAAGTTTAGTAAGAAGATTCGATCGTTACATTCTTATTCTGGCAGCGGCTCGACTATTCAGAACAAGCATACGTTGAATATAATTTGTGAGTTACTAGAGACAGTTGCAAGAACATTGGTCATTTGGTCCCTCGGATGAGAGTTGTAAAAGGAAGTGGTAAAGCTATAAACTACTAAACTTCTCCGAGAATTTTACTTGCTTTGGTTAGTACATAGGTAAGACGAGGACGTTGGTTTAATGATAAGGTCCTGCAAAATCTCTTCGATGATACTGGGAAGAGAGCTTGATGGTGTACAATTATGAAACTATATACTAAATTTAGACCTAAAGATTTAATAATAGATACGGTGGCTTGGTATTTTTGTACTCTGATAATAAGGTATTTGCTAGGAAACTTATTATTGAAAATTGTAATTTGTTAGCAGGTTGCGTTTATCATTAACACGTAAAGTCGTATGTGAAGTGGTTACAGTTGCTAACACAATTCAAGTGACAAGTGGTATTGAAGAAACACTAAAGTAACAATGAGTTATGTGATTTGTATAGAGGCTATTAACATGTAGCACTCTGCAAGAACATATATTCATTCATGGTACTTTTAAAAAGCTGTTATCAGTATTGCATCTACATGAGCAATCTTATTCTTTATAGTTTCTCTCCATTAAAAACAAATCTTTGGTGACGATTTGCACAACATTGTTATTCAAGCATGCATGTTAAGGGCAAATGGCACAAAAAGGCATTCAACTTAGGGTCCATATTCAATCAAGGTATCCAACTTTTTTTCTTGCATATTAAGGCGCCCAACTTTTTTTTTTTGGCGGATTTAGGTATTTTCCTAACGTTCGTTATCTAAGTTCGTTAGTAAATTACATTTTTGGTCCTTGAGTTTGTATACTCATTTCACCACCACCACCTATCACCTCTACCTCCACCAACCGCCGCCACCACCACCTCCACCACCGTCCGCCACCACCACCACCACCACTAACCGTCGCCATCACCACCATCCACCACCACCGTCTATCACCTGATCTAAACTCATGTACGCAATTATTTATTTCAATCCAACTATAACCTGGAATTTTTATTACGTTATTATCTTTCATTAATCTTCTAACTTTCGAAACATAGTCTCATTTCCTCAAAGCTACATAAATGTTAGCATCTCAAGAAACAAGAGTTTAGACAAGAGTATAGACCAAAAGTTAATAATGAAGATAACAATGCCAATGAAATTGAGAAAGGTAGCAAGGAAAGTGTACACGAATGTAATGGTATGGAGAGAATGTAATTGAGTGCAAATAACTATGCAGTTTTCAATGACTTGGGAGATGAGGAATTCTCAGAAGTAATAGTCAGTGATAAAGAGACTGTTAATACAAAACCAAGTAGCATTAGAATAAATGTTAGCTTGGTTTCCAAAGATGTGCCCTCAACAGCAACAACCCCACCAACAATGCACTTATACTCCATTCATTTCAGTGAATTAAGATGTACATTGGAGGCAAAATCATGGTGCGTTGGAAATTACATTCATTCCCTCCTCACAAAAAATCAATTTACTTAATCACTTCCCTCACAAAAAATCAATTTACTTGTTCACTGACATTCCATCAAACACATTACATACATCATTTTCCCCATCGAAACCGTCACTGAATTTCACTAGAAAACTAACTACTCACTAGAAAAGAGGCGCGGATAGAAGGGTTCCAATGAAAAACAAGGATAGTTGTTGGGGAATGTGAATGTGAGTGTGTGTGTTTAGTGTGTGGAGGGATCTATTTGTGTGTGTTTGGCGCCAAAAAAAGAGGCGCGGATAGAAGGGTTTCCCGCCAGTTTGATAAACGTCTTTGGACTGGGTTGGGCCTGCCAGCTTTTGTATAAGGTTTTATCAGTTTAAGTGTAAAGTGTGGTGTGTGTACTGTATAATTTTTCAAAGGGGTAGCTGCTAGTTGTGGTGGTAGTTGGTGGTAGTGGTGGGGAAGGGTGGTGTTGGTGGCAGCAGTGGTGGTAGAGGTGGCAGGTGGTGATGGCGGCGGCGGTTGGTGGTGGTGGTGACGGAAGTATGGACTATCATGTTGTACAGGGTGCAGTTCATTGTTGATTTTTTGTCTGTTTGCAGTCTTTGTATTTATACATGGGGATGCAAATTTTACTTCTACCTGGTTTCTTAGCATCTGGTGTTTTGTAATTCGTGGGTCACCATTTTTGAGATAATGGTACTCAGTTTGGCATATGGCTAGAGTTTTAATGATTTGTATTTTAGTCTTTTGTTTTATTTTGTAGGATGGTGCATGAAATGTCTATAGAAACTCAAGGACCAAACATGTAAGTTACTAACAAAGTTGGTTAACAAAAGTTAAAAAAAACCTAAATCCGCCAAAAAAAAAAGTTGGGCGCCTTAATGTGCAAGAAAAAAAGTTGGATACCTTGATTGAATATGAACCCTAAGTTGAGTGCCTTTTTGTGCCATTTGCCCGCATGTTAAAGTAATGGTCTTATGTGCAATGAATTCTACGCTAAGTTAAACAAATCTCATAAGACTAGAAATTAAATGGGTTTTAACGGGCAAACTCTCCAACATTTCATAGAAACAATACAAACTTCTGCATTTCGAAAGAAACAGGCAGACTCAATTACTAAAATAAATTAAAGTCGAAACAAACACGAACCATGTAGTCTACAAAGAAATTCTAATAGATGAAGCTTATGGTAATCTATCAAAAAACTACTTCAAATGTAGTCTACAAAGAAATTCTTCAAGGTATTTGACAAAGTTTCAAGAGGTACGTACCAATATACATATGCTACCTTTTATGGCATTTTTTTTATTTACATGTATTATCAATCGCAAACACCTTTTGCTTACATTTTTTTTTTCTTTTTACAAATATTAGGTGCTCAACAAATGTTCATTGGCTTATCACTTAATTCGCGCACAATACATACATTTGCTTTCCAAGTCGTTTCGATCCAATCCATTCTTGGGGTCAAATAAAATTGTAGACCGTCTGCATGAATGTTTATTAGATTAATAGTTACATCCATATTTCTTTATTGTATCATTGACTTCATATATTATTCCATTAAAAAAAATTCAAAATCTTTACCTTCGTTGTTTTTTCTTACTTTACCCACACACTTAATTTCTTGATGCATTCATTCTTCTAAAAACCCGTCAATTTGACGGGTCTTATAAGCTACTATAAATATATATAAAAAAAAACCACTAAACACACACATTAAAAGCTAGCTAGATACGAAAAAGAAAAAATAAATCATCATATCATATATGAACATAAAGTCAGCATCGACATTAATACCTGTTAGTTGAAAACTTGAATGTATGCGTGATCGAACGTCCACTTTTTTAAACAAGATCATGTTATTTAATAATGACAATGACAAAGCCAACTCTATAAAGATATAAAATGTCATATTGGGGATAAACTCACATGTTAAAAGAAAGATATACAAATAAAGGTTTAAAAAAAAAAAAAAAAAAAAAAAAAAAAAAAAAAAAAAGTTTTACAAATATTTCACTGAACTTTTTTGAAAAATTTGTTTTAAGGTACGAATTTTTATTTTGCTAATTTAGGTTATTAACCTATAATTTACATTTCATGTTTTCAGGGTTAATGAACCTATATTTTTTTATAGTTAAGTAACATAATTGTATTTTTATAAGTTTAGTGATGTTTACGTATATTTGCTATAAGTTAAATGACCTCAAAACGTAATATATTACTACGTATAAGGTTAGTAAACTAAATGAACAAAATAAAAACTCGTTACTTTATGCACTTTTTTTTTTTTTTTTTTTTTTTTTTTGAGTTTAACCTTATGCATTATTCACTTTTATGTGTAAAAAAAAAATAAAAAAATAAAAAAATAATAATAAAATAAAATAAAATAAACATTGACCCGTTATATGACATACCTAAAAGTACCTAGGTGAATTATTTTGCCAAATCTAATGCATATAAGCTAAAATAGACACTACTACACAAAAATCTCATTAGGTACAGTTTTTAAGGCTATTTTGTACAGTTTTAAAACCGTGCTAAATGTTAGCATATCAAATGACATTTTTTTTTTTTTTTTAATTTTGGTATGGTTTTCTCTCAAACCGTATCGAAAAGGCGTACCAAAAAATGGTTTGTGTAGTAGTGAGACATGATATGAACTTAATTTGAAACATTTAATCTGTTGTTCTTTTGTCTCTAGACATTCCTAAACCTATATCAGCTTTGCAAAATGCCTGTAGACTATGGTTTTCACCAAAGCAAAAAAGGACATCTAGACCTTTTATTGTGTCAAATTAAACGTATATCAAGATAAACAAACGAACGTACATAACATAATAGGGAGCATTCAAGAACATAAATGAACAAATGAGACTCAGTTCGTGTTCTTTCAGTTATTAAACGAACATGCAATCTTGCTGTATCCGGCTGTTGATGAACTAGCTTGCTAAGTGGTTTGAAAACGTATCAAACATGTTACATAAGAAATTGATTTGTATACTTGCTCTAACCATTCACACACACATACAAAAAATAATAATAATAATAATTTGTAATTTCTTTTATTTCTTTTTTTCTTTTTTTCTATTAAATGCATAAACTTTTAATTTATCATATTGTGTGATACATTTTCAAGTGAATATTTATTCAAATGTATGGCACTTTAAATATCCGTAATGAAACATACAAAATGATTCATTTAAATTTAACAGGAAAAGAAATTACAACGCACACAAACAACTTATGTGTCAAGTTCGATACATTTTCAAATAGTTACGGTAATCCATATATTGTACATTCGTACTTGATGTGCAGTAAATCAAATTAATACAGAATGACATTTCATGTTCCTAATTAAACATTCAACCATAATTTGTACCTTGTACAGTAATGCACCATACAGGATAATCAAATCAGTAGTTCAGGATTCATTTAAATAATTCACGTACAAATGATGACGATGAATTAAAAGCTTGCATTATTAGCTAGAAAGAAACTATTGACAATAAATAAATAAATAAACTTGTCATTTTTTTATTTTGTTGTGTAATTATCTTTAGTTTTTATTATTGTATGCATCGTGTTTTTAAATTATGTATATTGTGTGTATCCTTTGACTGTTTTACCACTCTTTGTTAATAAGAATGCTGATAAATAGAAAGGTAAAATGTCACAAAATATAATAAAAATAGCTACACAACAAAGCAAAAAGTGTCAAGTTAGCTCCATTTTCAAGAACTTTGCCCAAAATGTATTGATGGTCCATTAGTTCTACTAAGATGTACGTGGTTTACCCAGGTATCCCATGACTGTTCCCGAACTATTTCCCTAATCAACCCCATGATGTATACCTAGTGGGTTTTGAACCTTAAACCTTTTAAGAGCGCATCTAGATGTCTCGGCACGAGGCCACCTTGATCGTCCATTCATAATTACTTAACTAGTAAAAGGGACCCCTTTTTGAAGCCTAGCTAGAGTCTTGCTATTTTTGTGGATCAGGAAACTTTTAGGTTTCTAAAATGAAATGCACCAAGCTAGCCTACCCAATTACTAATGTTTTGCACACTAGAAACAAATCTATACTACTATATAATGCATGGATAAATCAAGCCTAACTCCTAACCAAAAATTAAGATAAGGAACTCCAATCATGAGGTGACATGTGTCACTTCTCAACTAACTCCAAGCCTAACTCCTAACCAAAAATTAAGATAAGGAGCTCTAATAATAAGGTGACATGTGTCACTTTTCAACTTAAAATTCACCATTATTTTCAAATTGAAATATCTTTTTATCTATTTATTTTTTTTTTGTTATCTAATTTCATTATATTTTCTAAAATTTTGTGCTCTTTAATTCAACATCCATTTTGATATATCTTTATAATTTTTTAGTTTTGTAGATTTTTAGTGGGTTTTTTATTCAAAATTTTACAACTTTAACCTTTATTTCAATCAATACAATTTTGATTCGTTAAAATCATATACTTTTGAGTGACTGTTTGACGGGAAAGAGATTGCGAGGATCTTTCTATATACGGTAATAATGATGCCACGAGAAAGCTACGGAAAACCCAAACAAACACATATACGTTCGGAGTGTTGTGAAACGAATTCACTAAGCGGGTAAGGAATTGCGGGGAGAGTTGGGCTAGCAATTCATTTCCTAACCATATAACTATATTTTTCGCCGCAGCTGTGCGCGGATATCCGACTATTAATCAATAATGCATATATAGTGAGATGATGTTATTTGTTCGATCTTGGGTGTAAAGGAGATTAGGGTAGTTGGCTGAAATTAAATTTGTTTGAGCCATTGATAAGGCTGCATTCATTGTAAATGACAGTTGTGGGGAGCTTAGTTTTGACCCACCATGTGCTCGTGAAAAATGGCTCAAATAGTTCGAGATCGATCTTTTTGGTTTACTTTTTGCGTGTATATATACATTGGTTATTTGCATGCATGCTACATTGGATCTTGATAACTTTTTACGCGGGTTCATTATGGGTTTTCGAAGTGTAAGTAAATTGCTTGTGTTGGTTGTGGTGTTGCTTGCATTTGTTGGTGATTGGGATGCAGTTTCGGGTGACTCGGTTAAGGGGGTAAAGGATGAAAAGAATTTGTTTTTTGGGAAACCTAAACTTGGGTTTAGAGGAGGTTTAGGTCATGGCATATATAAGAAGGGGTTTAAGCGTTTTGGTAAAGGTGGTGGTGGAGGTCTAGGAGGTGGTGTTGGTGGTGGTGGAGGTCTAGGAGGTGGCATTGGTGGTGGTGGAGGTTTTGGTGGGGGCGGTGGACTAGGTGGTGGTGGGCTGCATCACCCCGGGTTCAAAGGAAAGATAGGTAAAGGACTTGGCGGTGGTGGTGGACTAGGTGGTGGAGGAGGTTTTGGTGGTGGCGGTGGACTAGGTGGTGGTGGAGGTCTTGGTGGTGGCGGTGGACTAGGTGGTGGTGGGCTGCATCACCCCGGGTTCAAAGGAAAGATAGGTAAAGGACTTGGCGGTGGTGGTGGACTAGGTGGTGGAGGAGGTTTTGGTGGTGGCGGTGGACTAGGTGGTGGTGGAGGTCTTGGTGGTGGCGGTGGACTAGGTGGTGGTGGGCTGCATCACCCTGGGTTAAAAGGAAAGATAGGTAAAGGACTTGGCGGTGGTGGTGGACTAGGTGGTGGAGGAGGTTTTGGTGGTGGCGGTGGACTAGGTGGAGGTGGTGGGCTAGGTCACCATAAAGGTCTAGGGGGTGGTGTTGGAGGTGGTTTTGGTAAATTGGGAGGAGGCGGTGGTGGACTTGGTGGTGGAGGTGGACTTGGTGGAGGTGGACTTGGTGGCGGAGCTGGACTTGGTGGCGGTGGACTTGGTGGAGGTGGACTTGGTGGCGGAGCTGGACTTGGTGGTGGTGGACTTGGTGGAGGTGGACTTGGTGGCGGTGGTGGTGGAGGTCTAGGCGGAGGGAGCGGTGGAGGTTTAGGTGGGGGTAGTGGTTTTGGGGGTGGTTCCGGTTTTGGAGGTGGTGCAGGTGGCGGAGGAGGTCTAGGTGGCGGAGGAGGCGGCGGTCTTGGAGGAGGTGGTGGTTCCGGTGGAGGCCTTGGAGCAGGTGGAGGCTTTGGAAGTGGTGGTGGTCTTGGAGGCGGTGGTGGTTTGGGTGGAGGTTTTGGCGGAGGCCATTAGATTCCTATAGTGCTCGAATCTTGTGCTATTTAATGCGTTATCCCCATGGCTTGCCTTGATTTGTATGACAAGTTTGGGCAATTGTAATTCAGTGAGTTAATAACATATCTGTGTCATAAAATGATCAAAATCTATTATTAGAACTAAAACGTTGATACAACGTTTTATATGATACCCTTTTGTTCTATCGCGAGTAAAGAACTCCATATTACACCTACACGTACGTTCGCAAAATGAGCAACACTTCATTACAACTCGAAGCCTTTGATAATTACATAGAGACGCATCAAGCAACTGTGTAGAAAAATTCCTTTAAGGCATACCGGTCTGGATATGACATTTCCTGAATCGCCACACAATCATCAGACATACAACGTATCGTTACATCAAACACCTCAAGATTTACTTTTTTGTGAACAGGGAGTTGCAAGGGATGCACTTGCTTGACTAATACACTATAAGTTTTTGCTAGAGCTGCATAGATCAAACTTTGAAGGGGGCAGTTATACAATATAGCTAGCGGCCACAATTTTAAAAAATGATTAGTATTTTCACAACGGCGTGCAAGTGAAGAACTGTCTCGCACAGAGTGTTAAATGATATGATGAAATTCAATAAGCCATTCCATTTGGAATCAAGTCCTTTCTAAATATGTCTTTTGTTCTTACTAAGTGGTAACCGACTATTAGCCAATAGTGTCACAATTTGCATCCACATCCACACATTAAACTGCATAAAACTTTGACCATCAATTAAGAAATACCAATTTGCTACAAAACAAGAAAGCTCAATCCAACAATCATTCAAACGGGATTCGAATTTCCAGTTACAAACTAGTTACAATCTTCAACCATACTTTCATTTATTTCCTTCCGTCCAAAGTCTATTTACCACATTCCATATGCTAGCAATAGCAATTGATGATCACATAATATTTTAATGTTATCGCAGCTTGTGAACCAAAATAATGTATACCCAATTTGTTTATCGATGTGAGTTGTGAGGAACAACTAACCAACTGAAACTACGCGTCTAAAGGTTGGTCTTTGGTTTACCAGCAGCAGCAATACGCCTAGTGACTGATCGCATTGTGACAAATTCCTCAGCAGATGAAGGGTGTATCCCCACCTATAAGATATATCGGGGTTTTCATTAGAACGAGGAAAAATGAGATCATGAAAAAAAAATATTTGTAAAAGAATTGTCTAAGCTTACCGTGCTATCGAATTGTGCCTTGGTTGCTCCACATTTGAGTGCAACAGCAATGCCCTATGAAATACGAACATTATTAGAAGAGGCCATACCGAACACAAGCAGTGGCAAACTGGTCAGGCTCAAATGGGTAATTTCATTACAAGTCAGGCCGGGTCATGCCAATCATATGAAAATGGAATTAAAATGAAAAATATCAGATGATGACTGTATGAGTCTTAATATTGGAAAAGTCTAGATGAGACAGTATTATACAAGTCACTTGAAAATTTAGCACTCTAGTGACTTGTACTTTTGTAACCACCACTTAGCCGCTAATTGATGTTTTAGTAAGGGGGTTATTTGTAAAATCATTTAGAGGTCGAAATTTATGCGTATAGGAACCTATAAAAACAAAACCAAGACCCAAGACTGTAGCCTTTGATAAGCTGGTTCAAGCTTAAGTTTTCTCAGCTTGCCAAGCTAAGAACCAAACCTAAGCCTGACACACCAACCCTTTCCCTTGATTGAATTAAACAAAATCCTAATAGAAACCGTCCGTCCGTGCATATACAGTTCTTTTATAAGCATTAAAAGTGATTAAAGCTACCTGCATAATTTCTGCTGCATCTGGCCCACACATTGATGCACCAAGAACTTTATCCGTCTCAGCGCTGACAATAAGCTTCATGAGTGTCTTCTCCTGCCGTCTGCATAAATAGAATTAAAGATAAAGGGTTTGTAATAGTAATTAACACAAAACTAAAAGCACCATGCAATTGCAATATTTTAATTCAGACATAGCCCATAGGTAAACATCGGGATAGAACCCCCGAATCACATACCCAGAGATAGAATTCTTCATAGGATTAAATCCTGATGTGAAAACCAAAATGTCCCCATCGGCTTGCTCAATGGCTTCTTCTTCACTTAGTCCAACAACTGAGAGAGGTGGTATGCTGAAGTGACGTAATATAAATGTTATATGAACATAGATAAGATGTATCATTAAGGTTAGGTTTCCCTTGCAAAACGATAGAGAAGGTCAGGAAGAAGTTGATATCTTACCAGAAAACGGCACAAGGTATATTGCTGTAGTCAGGCTTGCTAGGTTCATTACCAAAGACAGTTTTCTGTAAGCCATACAAGAGTAAGATTATGTTACGAAAAATTTAAATACTTCTATTCTCCAAAATAATTATAGAAAATTTCTTTTTGGCATGTCCCAAAATAAATGCAACATTTTCCTTTTTGGCTCTTTAGGTGATCATTACAAACATTGATGGTTATTTGAGTCTAGTCGAAAAGTCTCCTCTTTTTTGAAGTAGTAATTGAAGATATCGAACTAAGAGTCAAAACATATCGAAAAGCTATGCACCTAAGAAAAGATGCATTTATTTTGGGAGTAATAAAGCAGCCATAAAGGGAAAATAATTGATCAATTTGGAGCAAATCACAAGAGCAGAATTTGAAGACATCTCAAATTACATACAGCAAACAGAGTTCCTTCCATCAAGGCGACAGGAGTAAGATTCATCCTGTTTGTGACATCACCTATGGCCCAAATGCTAGGCACATTGGTGCGAGAAAACTCATCAACCTGCATTGAAAAACAAAATGACACAGATTTCAATAGAAACCCACATGCTTGCATGCATAATTGCATATACATCATTTGAAATTCAGTATCTTTGTATAAATTTAGATATTAGAGAGGTGTGACAACAAGCTCACTCCATGCCCGGATCTGAGCATGTGCGGGGTGGGCGACCGCACAGGGCCTCCATTTTTTAGGGGCCCCCGATGTCAAAAAACTTCGGTACTCATTTTTTGGTGAATTTAATCTCTTTAGAGGATGCTTTAGGCCAGAAAATATAAGATTTTTACAATATGCAAAAAAAAAATCTCTACCTGCGTTTTAATGGAGAAAACTAGATCTTGGTTTTGGATTGTGGGTTTTGATAAAGAAGACAACCAAAAAGTTATACAGTAATAATAAATATTTTTGTAGGCCCTACGCTTTTATTTGTTATCTTTTATAATTGATCATTTTAAACTGTGTATCTATTTTAAATTTGTGGTTTAAAATATGAAAAACATTTAACTGAAAGTTCACAAGAAAACTATATTTTCAGTGCAAAACGTGTCTTAGAAAAATGCTTCAGAAATATCATTTATAGTTGCACATTACAAAGAAAAAAATAGATGTACTAAACTAGAATATGATTAGCAAGTTGCTATTTGATATATTAAAAGGTGATGCAATAAAAAATCACTTGTTGGCTTGTTGCTAATTTTAAGGATAGTTTAAATTTCGGAGCCGAAGGGCCTATTTTTGGATTAGGGCATAGGGCCTCAAAATTTCACGGGACGGCCCTGGCTCACTCATCCATGTTGCCTGACCTCTCAAACAATTGAGAAACATGGATAACAAAAAGTTGGATTTTTAGTGGCGATTAAGGCGTAATTTATTAAATTTTAGTTCATTCAACATATAATAGTGTCCATTAATGGCATCCAATGAGTATAATGTGGCAGATGGCACTATATAAATCTTCTGCTTTGTAATTGTTTAGGTGTAATTTAGATATTGCTATAAGCCTATCAGTCTATCACTCTTATAAGACTGTGACTAGTAAACTTTGGACTAAACTTCGCATCAACTTAAAAGCATCCCGCCCAAATAGGCAAATAGATACCAGCCACTATTCGAATAAAACTTAGGGATATAAAGTAAAAGGGTTTATTGGTCGAACCTTCACCGCTCCTGTTTTGTCAACTTCAACACCTACAGCTTGCAAATTTAGCCTCTTTGAATTAGGGATTCGTCCTGCGACCAAAAAAGGAATAATGTGAGAATTGGCAATGTATAGGGTAAATGCCTACTCATTGGAGTTAGCATTTTGAAAAACATCTAGAGGTATATGAGCATGAATTTTGCGAAGGTTAATACTTTGTAACAAGAAATGGAAATTTTGCTTAATTCGATATCACTACCCTTATTACGACATCCATTGCTCTTCAGCTCCAACTTCCAACAATCCATAACTACTTTGAAATAAAGTTTTTGTTGTTGTAGGCAAGGTTTAAAAGTACGGAAACGAGTTTCGAGGCGTTTTCACTCCGCCTCAAGAGGCGTAAGCCTCGAGGTAAAGCCGAGGCGGAATTAATTTTATATTTTTTATATATAAGTTTAAGACTTAAATGTAAACTATTAAAGATGGAGGGGGTCAAATGTTTAAATACATAAACTTATTTTAAACTTTTTGAGTAAAATTTATAAAGTTTAGTGACTAAATGTAAAATAGTAAAAGATAGAGGGGTTAAATGTTAAAAATTCTAAACTTATTTAAACCCTAAACCTAAAACAAAGTTGCAGCCTCACTTTAATACATTTATACAGCCACCCTTCACCCTCACTTTAATACATTAATACACTGATAAACCCTAAACCAATTCTCCGGCGTTGACCATCAATTCGCCGGCGTTGACCTTCAATTCGCCGGCGTTTACCGTCATTCTGAACACAACCACCACTTATTTTCTCTTTAATTGGCTTAGATCTGAAGTTTGACCGGCATTCGCCGGCGTTGACAACCTAATTCGGCCGATTTGCTGCTAATCGGGGCGGTGGGAGGCCGACTAGCGCCTAGGCGCCGCCTCAGCCCTGAGGCGCCGCCTCATACGCTTCTAGACCGCCTCACACACCTGAGGCGTACGTTCCAAATCAACCACATGAGGCGCCGCCTCATATGCGTTTTCCGGCCGATTCGCCTCGAGGCGCCGCCTCAGACCGCTTTTTTAAACCATGGTTGTAGGGTATAAATAAAATTCAAAAATGTAATAATTTTGCTCCCCTTGCTAATATGAAATTTTACATGATACTTGGAACCATCACACTCAAAAAGGGCAACAACCTATAGCTTTATCAAATGGCTGGTAATGTCATACAGTCAACTAGAAAAACTGCTACAAGTTAGCAGTGTCATGTAATTTCTTAATGGAGCTATATTTACAAGTTGAGATCTAATTCACGTGACTATCTTTCATGAAAGATAAAAAACGTTTCCAACAATATCTGCAATCGTTACATGCAAGTTAGTGACATAAACTTACCAGTGGCGAAAAGTACAGCATCTGCCATTAATTCTTCACCATGATCTGTAGTAACTTTTATGCCATCTTCTGTTTTCACCAGCTGAAACATATGAATTCAATTAATATAAAAAGCAAGACTCGGGATAGTTAAGGCTGCAAAATCATTAATTAATTATACAAAACAAAACCTGTGTCAAGGTTGTTTGTGGGTTCAATATTATGCCTCTGCCCTCGAGATTTCTTGCAACCAGAGCTCTCATTTCATCATCAAAACCCCTGCAACAATAATTCATCAGAAAGCAGCCTTGGAGGAGATTACTGAAACATGTCGATTTGATAGAAGTCTAATGATCATATAGGAGATGATTGTAGGGATGAATAAACAAAACTTTCAATTAACCTCAATGGAAGTTCCCTTCTGAAACATAGATTGACGGTTGAACCCATCCCACGCCAAATTGAAGCAAACTCAACAGCAATATACCTGATTACATATAAGAATTAGTGATCTTGTGAGGCTGCTAAATTTAAAGACGCGGGACTTATAGGACGAAGATGTCAACATACCCTCCCCCAAGTATGACAACGCGCTTTGGTAACTCATCCAAGCTTAAAGCTTCATCTGAGGTTATACCTAACTCCTAAATTGATCCACACAAACAGTAATAAGCAGATTATTATACAAACAATCATTAGATATTCATGGATCAAGTTATAATTGACAGGTTATTAACTAAAAAAATTATTGTTAACTAAGTAACCCGTTGTTTAACTCCGCATCTGGAAGTGAAAATTATCTAAGAATGATACCTGTCCAGGAATATCTGGTCGCTGTGCCCTGCTACCAGTTGCTATTAGTATATGCTTTGCTGTATAGGACAGTTTAGTGCCATCCAACTGTATCACCTCCACTTCATTAGGGCCGACAATCCTCCCCTCCCCTTCAAACAGTTTGACTCCCGCATTTGAAAGTAAGCGCTTGTATACCCCATTTAGCCTCACTATTTCCTCGGTCTGCATTAACAAACATATGATGATGAACAGTACTACCCTGCTAGTTACACTTCATAATATCCAAATTCAGAATGAAGATGATATAACCAACTGATCTGCATGTGTGATAAATCTACCTGCCCTATCGCCAAGAACTTACTCTTGACACCATGATTTAATGAGTGAATCCTACTAGAAGTTAGTTTGGTAAACTAAGAAAGTCTTGGGGCTCGTTTAATTTGGGATGGAAGGAATGCCATATACCTCTTGCATGTATATAAAGATTAGAAGCTTGGTAGATATATCATCAATGCTAATGTTATATATGCTTAGAAATTGACATAAATGAGAGATTAACTTCAAAATAGAGCAACTCGATCGCATGTGTAAGATGGGATGTACAGATGTAGACAAAGATAAAAGAGGAAAATAAATTTCCTGAAGGAAATCACGATAGATATAAAAAGATAGAAGAGAACTAATGTTATAATGTTAATACCAAATCTACAGAAATCTTCAACAATTTAACATGAAATGAACTCTACAAATTTTATAATCGTTAAGAAGGTTTTATCAGGTACTACAACTTGTATTGTTAAGAACAGAAAACGGAAATCTTATTTGAAACATGTTCTGACACAAACAGAGCCTAAAATATGATGCCTAAATAAATTAACTGAATTCTCCATTTTTAACCCTTAAAAAATGAAAAATAAAAAAAATAATAAAGAAAAAATGATTATTTGACCATATCTTCGATCATATTTTCAAAATCTAAGACATATCTGGTTTGTCTTTTTCAAATACTGCTATTATACCAAATACACGATGATAGTAGAAGAGCCTAAGTTACTAGATGTTTTAAGTAACCCATGTAACTTAATGGCACATATAAACTAGGAATAGAAATGGTTAAATAAAAAATGTTAAACAACAAGACCTTTTAATCGATTTTAAGCTTAAAACAAATTGCCCGCTAAACATCAGAACATACCTTCTTCTGTAGTAGCTTTTTCCAGTCAAAATCAACATTCTCACTCACTTGCCATCCATACTCCCTTGCGTCCTACACATATTGAAACAAGGATCAGTAAAAAACGAAAATTTTGCAGTTCCCTTTTACAGGAAGTGCTGAGAAGGACAACAGCCAAGTAATTTTAGATACAAAATAACATTCAGATACCAAATTCATTCAAAGATTATACAATTCTTTCCTAAAGGAAAAATAGCATCTCTATAAGAACAAGAACCAAAGATCACAGTTTGTCATGAGTTTCCAGAACAACCTTAAGTTATGCAACGGTTTCAGGGTGAACAAGCCTTGAAACACAACAAAAATTACAACTCTATGCACTCTACAACACCCTAAGAGTTATGTGGTAAGATGGAACCAGTCTCATATCTAAAACCGATTTGTATGCCCCACTTACGAAAACATGTGCCCCCTTGTTGCTCTCGGCTCTAATAGTACCTCTCCTCACAATTCTCCTCTAGGTGTAAATGTCATATTCCAAGCAAATAAGGGAAGAGATACAAACAACCCCAAAGCTCTTCTATAAAGAGTTCTATGCGAAATCGTATATGTGACAGGAAAAAAAAAGGGGGTCTATTAACCGCAGCAAGAAAATATTGAAATTTCACTCCATTACGAATTTATCTTAGCAGCAGCAAGAGAACTTAAACAAAGAACCCAATATATTATAACCCATCCAACTCATTAGTTTCGAGTAAAAAATTAATATTACCTGAATTTCAGGCCCAAAGGTTGCTCCATAGACAAGAATCTTTTTAGGAACACACCCACGAATCACACACCTGCACCACCACATAGAGAGTTATGACCATTAATCAAAGACACACGAGTACCACAATTGCTGCTTCAAGCATCATAACTATAAGAAACAAAGGTTTGACAACTTACGTTCCTCCAACGCCTCCTACGACTTCTGAGCTGATTGGATGAAACGGTAACTCGCAAATCCCAACCTTGAATATAACATTGGTAAAAAAGAGATTAGTGACTCGCAAATCCCAACCTTGAATATAACATTGGTAAAAAAGAGATTAGTGAGTGTATTTATAGACCGGTCAAAATTCCTAATTACATTTGAGACAATAAAATCATAAATATATCTCTGGACAATAAGTAACATATTATATATTTATATCTGAACCAGCATTAATAATTAGTTTAGGTGACGATGATATGCTATCTTCTATGAAAGCAACAATCCATCATGGAATGTCACATACAAATTATATCCTTAAACTGACTATATAGTTTAATAAAGTATTTTACTAATAGTCAAATGTCTAAAACACCCTTAAATATATGACTAAATAGAAACATCAACATCATTGTAATCGAGGGAGCAAAGGTTTTCTTTTACCGAAACTTCAAAGTAATGCCTATTAACGTACTATGAGTATTACAACTAATTAACTAGTACTCATAATAACATTACTAAATCATGTTTCACGCGATTCTTGTAGTTTTCATGAATGAGCACCTTTCTTAAACTTTAAACTTGTTTGGAGAAAAAGGATGTGCATGATGCTAAATCATTCATTGTTTTAAAGCCACATGTAATCGCGGCGATCACTAGTTGTACAATCACATATTATTGCAAACACTAGTTTGTGCGAGTTCCTATGTGTGTTTGTGGTTTAATGCTCACCACAAGAACTAAATGAGGGGGTGTTTGCTTAAGCTTATTTTTGGGCTTATATTTTTTCCGCTTATGTTTGATAAGCTCAATTTTTTCAGCTTATGTAATTTGAAACTCATGAGCTTACATAAGGGGGTGTTTGTTTGGGATTATGGCTTATGTGGTTTTCGGCTTATGTTTCATAAGCTCACTTTTTGTGGCTTATTTTGAAACTTTTTGACTTACATAACCTTATTATGTCATAATAAGCTTATATAACAGTTTCAAAATAAGTCGCAAAAAAATGAGCTTATAAAACATAAGCCGAAAACCACATAAGCCATAATCCCGCTATATAAGCGGAAACAAACACCCCCTTATAAAACGCAACACAATCTATTATCTATTTAAATACAGTACTTAATTACAATTCAAACCACTAACTTCCTTCGCTCTCACTTACTCCACACAAATTAACGCTACTATACACCGTCACCACTATGCACACGTAATCTAGTAATCACAAATACAACTACCTTACCAAACCAAAAACACTTTTACAAAACAAACAGCTAACACTAGTTTCATAAAAATAACAACCTTAGCGCCGTACTGAGCCGAAAACCTGGACGCTCTCGTTCCGCCACTCCCGGCACCAATAACAAACAAATCAAAATCAAACTGATCATCATTATCATTATTCTCAACTTCATTTCCGTCAATGAGCATCTTCCTTGACATGATTACAATACTAAAACCACATAATAAAAAACACGGGATTAGTAATCTATCTATTACATGTATCACATCCATTTAAAAAAAAATAAAAATTAAAAATAAATAAATAAAATAGTTAGATCCTAAAAAATGGTGACGTGGATTACGGATCAGTTAGTTATATAATTATACCTTTTGATTTGATTGATGAAATAATAATAATAATAATAAGGTGTGTTTTTTAGGTTTTTGATTATTGAAGGAGTGGGTGTATTTAAAGTGTTTTTTGATTGAATGAATGTGAAGGAGAGTGATTGAGTTTGAGTGTGCAATTTGAACTTGTACTTTGTGATGAGGAAAAGTCAAGGAAATAAAGCTTGTACTAGCTTTTATATGATGTCACTTTTTATGATATTCTTTTGGTTAAATGCTTTTTGTAGTAGCTTTTTGTGAAATGGTTCGAAGTGTGGGATCTTTTTGTGACCATGTCGACTAGGGGTGTTCAAAAAATTTGCAAAATCTATAAATTGAGTAAAACTGCTTGATTATGTAACACATTAGGCAAATCTTACGTCGACAGAGGCCTGGAGAGATGTTGGGTATATAAGAAAAACATTCACCTTATCAGACACAATGCATTTTGTGATCTACTACGAGTAGGGTTCTTAGGAACTGGCAGTTAAGCGTGATTGTGTGAGAGTAGCACTGGCTTGGATGATATACCGGGAAATCTCACATGAGGGCCACCAAATGTTACAGATTTGAAATTGAAAAAACTTGTTTATCATGGTTTAGTAATGGTCTTTATTTATTGATATTCGTGGTTAAACCATGTATAATATACATGAAGGTTTCTAACTAAATATTTAAATAATTATACAAATATTGATTATGTTATTGCACTATTTTTATTGCATAGTGACTTTTTTGCTTTTAATATAAACATTGATAAATATCTATGTGTGAAATTGATTAACGTGATGGTTACTTATAAAAGCCGAGCAAATTTTTTTTTTTGTTAATTTGTTATGTATATTTATTTGAATGCAATTATTGTGATGAAATAACGTTAATATGACTTTAATCTGTTTAATATGTTGTTTAATTTTACTAAAATGACATTTTACGTTTTAGATCATGTTATTGTTTGTACAGGTGAACTCAATTAAACGACTAAAATGATTAACTATGACCCAAACCGTGGGTAACCGCTCATTTCGGTTACCCACATGTTCGGTTACCCGCCTAGTACAATTCGGTGTCGGGTTGTAAAATGAATTAACTGCCCCGCGATGGATAGTTTGAATCTTCTGACTAACGAACCGAACCGCGTCATACACACAACACATGTAATGTTTAGCTATTTCTTACATACCGATAAGAGTTACAGGATTGAATTCGGGACTTGTTTTACGAGAGCATTTACATTCGGCCTCAAAAGAATGTTTATGCTTGGCGCATTCTGCAAAAGATTTAAATCGACCAACCCCAGGCAATTTTCCAAAAGCCTTATCTTTTCTGGCTTAAAAAAACGTGTGTGTTGGATGAATAACCGTACGAAGGCTAACCTCAAACTTGTTGAGTGTATGGTTTGAATTAAAGACCCATTAGGAAATCCCGAGCACCGCATTAGGTTACACTTATAAGTTTCTAGCTCAAAATTATTGTATGTGGTCAATTAGCGTATTTTTAAGCTCAAAAGTTAGTTATCGATCGATACTTGTATCAGATATCATTTTAGCTGGCATTATGTTATTATTATCGATGCACATACTACATATAACATCTTTTCAACTTTATTTATCTTTCCTTATTAGTACTACTTATAAAGAAAATTTAAAAAATTGCTTAAAAAGTCTCAAAATAATAACAGTTTTAAATAATAACAGTTGAACTATTATACCATTACCTTCAATTTAAATGAGACTTTTTTTCCCTTTCTTTTTTCATTTAATGACAATCTTTATTAGTTTATAAATTATTTCAAAATGTTTGACTATTCAATACACATCACATATTTCTATCTACAGTAGTCAATTCTATATAAACTAACAGTATATCCGCGATGCGACAGTGGGTTGTTAGACACCAACAAATAACAATAACGAGCTGATTAATTTGAGGAAAACAAGAAGAAAACGATCCCGGTCCAGCCCGGTTCACCCGTTTTTACCAATTTCAACGGTCTTCTCTGGTTCATTTTTAGACGGCTTTTATTAGCTAGCCAAACCGGTGGCGACTCCGATTTCTGATTGAACCCTTTGGTCCGGTCTGGTTTTTAAAACCATGTACTATCAACTTGTTTGCATATAAATTGTTTGAATCTTTTTGTATTTTATTAGTTTGTACAATATGTATAATAACATGTAATTTTTTATTTTTAAGGGTATTTTAAAATTTACATTAGAGTTGGAAAGTCAATAGGAAGTTATGGTTATAGATTATTTTTCCTTATATTAAAGGGCTAATGGTCTTTAAATGTATCGTAGTTGTCATCATTTCTTTCTATATGTATCGAACACTTTTTTTTGCTATTATGTGTACTAAACTTGATTTTTTTTTTTTTTTTTTTTTTTTTTTTTTTTTTTTTTTTTTGCATTTTTATGTATTTTATGATTATTTTGCCCCTCCTATGTTAATAAAATGATGGGCAATATGGTTATAAAGTACACAAAAATGCTCAAAAAATCAAGTTTAGTACACAGAATAGCAAAAAAAAAAAATTGTTCGATGCATATAAAAAAAATGACAACTATGATACATTTTGGTATCATTAGGCCTATATTAAACTATATTGTAATTTTTTTTAATTAAATTTTTTTAAACATGTTTACAAAAAATATTTTTAAAGTGTTGTAACTAATGTTATTAGTTGAGATCCATGAATAACACATACATGACATAGAACCTATCAACCAATCATATCCATCCATTTATATTTTTCAACTTTTTTTTCAAAACAACATATCTTGCTAACGGTAAATCTTCAAGCTACAAAAAAAATACCATCGCGACGAGAATTAAATGATATTTCTATAGATATGCATTGTTATATACTTTCGACGAACTTTTTTTTTTAGTTTCCACACAGAAAGAATCATATATGATTCGTAAAAATCATATATGATTCATAAAAAATCATATATGATTCGATTCTTACGAATCATATATGATTTCTTAAGAATCATATGTGATTCGTAAGAATCATATATGATTTGTTAAAATCGAATCATATATGATTCGTGTCTTACGAATCATATATGATTTTTTTGAGCGAAAAAAAAATTCATCGAAAAAAAAGTTCGTCGAAAGTATATAACAATGCATATCTATAGAAAGATAATTTAATTCTCGTCGCGATGGTATTTTTTTTATAACTTGACGATTTACGGTTTGCGAAATATTTAAGTTTAAAAAAAATGGTGAAAGTTTATTTTTTTATTTTGATAAAAAAATGAGTGGCTAAGATTGATTGATAGGTTCTATGGTAAAAGTTGTATCTATAAAGAACTTTTGGCCATGTTATTATAGACATAACTAGTTATAATGCCCGCGCACACGTGGGTTTTTTAAAATGTTTTGAATCATATATTTTTATTTATTAAAAAAAATAATTTAATCTTTGTTTTGTTTGATTTATGATGTTTAATTATAGTTTTTTTTATTATTAAAGATAATTATTTAAAAATTTTAATTCTATTATTAATTACATCTTATTTATATTTTTTTGTATTTATCTTTTACTTTTATTATGGATAAATATAAAATGTTATCTAATAAGAAAATAATCTTTTTTTTTTAAATAAAATTATTACTAAATAAGATATGAATGCATTTTTTTGAAATGAAAAATTCCCAATAACGGTTTTGTTTTATTATATAAAAGATTATTAAAACTTGTCATAATAAATAAGTGCGTTGGCTTAATATTTTAATTTTAACACTTCAATTTTAGAAATGTACCATATGTTTAATAGGGATATTCACGCACATTTATTTACTTTTTCCTTTCTAGTTTTCGTTATTTTATTTAAAATGAATCTGGACGAAATTCGTATAAATAGAGAGATAGAGAGTTTCCCCTAACCAAATTTGCATTGGTCTTCCTTATGTCCTACGTGTCTTCATGTAGAACCCAACTTTTATATATAACGACATTTTCTATGCTTTTAATGAATGTATTGGTGATGCAAATTATGTTTTATTCCCTTTATACACTTATAGCGCCTCATATGTGGTGTCGTTTGCTGATTGGTGCCACAATTGAATAAACAAATCAAAAAATTGCCACAAGTGAATATACACTTATAACGCTTCACATGCGGTGTCGTTTGCTGATTGGTGACACAACTAAATAAACAAATCAAAAAATTGTCACAAGTGAATAAAAGGTTCGGGTGGCTGAATTGGCTGATTGGTGCAAGTGAATAAAAAAATCAAAAAAAAGATTGGTGAATAAAAAGTTCAAAAAATCTGAGGCCCAAAAACAATTAAAAAACTATATATATTTACACATCACACCTTTAGCTTCTTACTATTTACGACTTTTTTATACAACAAACTTTATTTATAAAGTATATAATATCAATATCTCGTGATTTATTGAACAAAAAAAATACCGGCAAAAATGTTTCTTGATAACGTACAAAATGAGTCTAATATTGATATGCTTTTGACATATACGATTTTATAAAAAAATGTTTAAGTTTGGCCTCGAAGACACGTCTCAAACAAACGGGTTACAATTTAGAACACGTTAGGAAAAATTCTCGCCTGCACTAGAAACAAAAAGTCATGCCAACTTGTCAAAAGTACTTGACCCGAAAAGTAACACGTTTTATTTATTGTAATCCATAGAAGTATATGCCATACAGCATATGAAGGAAATAAAAATAGATCACATGATGTAATAAAGTAGAAACTCATAACATGAACCAGATTGGTTTCGACTGAATACAAAACAAGGCATTTTAGTCATGAAAAGATTAAAGAAACCAATCCGGTTCATTTCCCGAATAATTGAACTGAATTCATGCCCTCTCAGTTAGTTGGTTCTTCAACCATATTTGCTGGACGCCTACCAAAATATATCGGACATGTACAATAAAAAACAGACATTAAACGTCACATGCATACACAAAAGGTTATAAAATATCCAAGGACAACATGTTCATGTTTTCTTGTTTTCATTTATTTTAGATTGTAAATTCTAAATATATTGAACCGCAGCTGCCGAATGAAGGTGGTAGTCTTTAAATGCTAGTTCACATTACCACATATCAAAAAACCATCACTGGCGTTTGCATTTGTTTGATGGTTTTTCAGAATTTGTTGATGCAATACCGTCAGGGTTCTTCTCACCTGCATCCTGCTTCCTAGCTGATTCATTGATAACAGCAAGTCGAATACTGCTAGATATAAGATATCATGAGAAACAGTTGCAACGAGGCACAATGGCCTGACCTGTGACGCGTCTCTTAAGTCTATACAACCACTTACTAGATGTGAAAATTTAGTTGTGAGGGTTGTGTTTTACCAATAACAGATCAAACAGGTAAAATCAACCATATTAGATTAGAAGAAAACGAGTAAATAAAGTCGGCCAAAAGTGTATTATTACTGTATTAACCCACTTGAATCATCTTATTCAAATTTGATTATTATCAATATATATAAAAAAAAATGACAAAACTAACCAATTTTACAAACATACTTCACCAAATACCCAATTTTTATCAAAAAAAAAGCCGTTATACCCACAAAAACTAGCAAGGTTTGGGAGAATTTGCGGATTTTAAGAAAACTCGCAAGATTTGACCTTGCGAGTCAAACCTTGCGAATTAAAAAAAATAATAATAAATAAAAAATCACAAGGTTTGACCTTGCTAGGCCAAGTTTGCTAGTTTTATGAAAACTAGCAAGGTTGACTTAGCAAGGTCAACCTTGGGACTTTTTTAAAAAAAATCACAAACCTTGGGAGTGCTGCTAATCAAGACGGTTCAAGCTCAAAGGATTCGATTGATGACGAGTTCATACGAAACTTGATGAATATTTGGTGAGTTCATACAGTTCAAGCTCAATTTGATCTTAAGTGAAGTTTGAAGTTTGAGTGCCCTATTTTTGAACACCTATTCACATCATGAAGTTTGAAGTAGTTTCAGGGTGTGAATGGGTGTTCAAAAATAGGGTACTCAAACTTCAAACTTCTGTTAAGATCGAATTGAGCTTGAACCGTACGAACTCCCCAAATTTTCATCAAGTTTCGTATGAACTCATCACCAATCCAATCCTTTGAGCTTGAACTGTCCTGATTAGCAGCACTCCCAAGGTTTGGGATTTTTTTTAAAACTCGCAAGGTTGACCTAGCAAGGTCAAACCTGGTGATTTTTTAAAAAGAAATCACAAGGTCTGACTTCGCAAGGTCAAATCTTGCGAGTTTTCTAAAGATCCGCAACAAATTCTCGCAAATCTTGCTAGTTTTGTGGGTATAACGGCTCTTTTGATAAAAGTTGGGTATTTGGTGAAGTATGTTTGTAAAACTAGTTATTTTTGTCATTTCCATATATTTGGTAATCATATTTGACAGGCTATTTATTTATATAATTAAAAAAAAAAAAAAAAAAAAAAAGTGTTTCGAATCAATCCAAACCACGCCGTCCCGTTTCTAAACCCATACCAAAAAAGAATTTGGTTTAACGAGTTAACCAACCCGCCTATTTTGCCACCATATATCAAATTCAATAACAAAGCTTTTTAAATGTAACCTGCTTTCCCCGGTATGTTTCGAGTCTGCAAGCAATTTCCCTTTTATCTCGCCAACTGCAAAAATTGCCAAGTAGTTGAATTAAGAGACTCATAATTTCATACGTTGATTAAGAAAGTGATGATGTTTATATGTACTTTCATAAAACACACCTTTATTATAATAACCCAAAGGATCAGCATAAGAAGAAATAACTGATAACCTATAGCAAAAAGTTAGCAATCACGACTGTAAGTATATGCCACCTGAGTAGTAACTTTTTAATATAATTTCAGTATTACCGCTTGCCCCCCATCTTTTCACTTGCTTCGTAAACATCTTCCAGGAAATCTAAAGTTGGGTTCATAGGAAAAGAAATAAGACTGTAAGTTACACATTAAACAATATGATACTGCTATGGCATTGCACAGTCATCAACTACCATATAAGGTTCTATCATTTTTTATGCTCTTAATTCTTTATTTTGTGTGTCTGTTTAGAATTTAGAATTAAAAACATTAAATACACGCTAAAATAAAGTTACAAATAACCAAGGTATCCCTGTGACCTTTTCCGACCCGTTCACTAGCCACTCTCAAATGTGTACCTAGTGAGGTTTGAACCCTATACCTCTTGTGAGGAGATCAAGTGCCTCACGACTAGGCCATTTGGTGGTGGTACACGTTAAGGGCTGATATTATAACTTCTAAATTTTGTTGGTCATTTTCACTTCTCTAAAACCAAGTTTGACACATCTTTGTATTTGTATTCACATTGTCTGATATCTTGATTGAAAACCGTGAAGAGATGATACTTCCACAGTCACACATGCTACATTTATATAAAAGTGGAGTTTTAAAAAACAAAACATGGCAGTCATTTTTCGAACATTACCTCCATATATATCTTTTTCGGGCAAGATATAAGCCTTGAGATATTCTTCAAAATTACTTCCATGTTTTTCTAGCAGCGACTGCGTCTCTTTGTCGATCATAGTTCTAAACAAAAACCCCAAAAAAGAGAGAAATCATTAAACAATGGCTCTTTTGAGTGTTTATAATGTAGATTATGCTACAAACCAAATAGACCAGCTACAAGCACGGGTGCTTGCTGAACAAGATGTAATATTAAAGTAGAGAAATAAAATGTGTTGTTTGCTTCTAGCAAAGAAACATTCAAAACCAAGAATATATGAAGACATTTCATTTTTTTGGGTAAAGGGATTATACCCGGTGAATATTATAAGAAGACATTTCTTTTGTGTCTGCAACACATCTCGTAAAGACGTTCGAGTCAATAAGAGTTATAAACCCTCTGCATCTAGTGTTTCTTCAGTCACAGATAGCAGCGACTACCTCAAGCTATTTTCTTCATCTTCTAGCGCAGGCTTTGTATATGTGAATTGTATATGATGACTACTCAGAAGTACCTTTAGAAATTCGTAAAAAAAAAAAAAAAAAAAAAAAAAAAAAAAAAAAAAAAAAAAAAAATCAATCATGCTATTAGCCAAGACTCCCCTATGGATAATCGGAATCAAATATGACTCCAATCCAGACTCGCACTTGGCACGCTTAAAATTATCGCATGGAGGATATTTAGGCACAGAAGTTAGAAGGAAATATCGTCTACTTCATACAAACTCATTGAAGTGAGAACGGTTAATGTATCAACTATCTTAAAATTTCTTTTGCTAGTCGGCACCATTCAACATGTATCTATGTAGATCTTACATTTATAGATGCGAATTAACAGTCAAACTTCAGTTGTTTTCCTTATTTGATAATTCTTTTAGTCCTCAAACAATTTCTTAACTTTCTTACTCTGTTTGTTCCGATGAAGTTAATTGTTAAATCTTAACGAAATTTACAATTTTGACCAACAACGCTAGTAAATATATCAGTAAATGATCATATAGTCCAGAAAAGGCAGACAAAACCTACAATCAAAGAAGCACACTTTTGTTGAATGCAGAATGTATCTCTAGACATGTCGATCATAAAACCGATCAAGCAAGAAACAAGTGACAAACAGAAGCAACAACAAAGAATAAGACTAGATGCTAAGCATGTGTGTGTGCGTGTGTAAGAAAGAGAGAGTATACCACTTCTTTGAGCCCTCCATGTTGCTGTTGACAAACGTCAGATGTGTTGACAAACGTTTTGGCTGTGGCGACTGCAAGAGAGTGATGAAATGAGAAAATTTTAGGGTTTTATCCTTTTATACCCATTCAGTAACTTAAAAAACGCGGAAACGGCGGATATCTCTAGGTAAAGCTAATATCATCCAATTTAAGTATTAAAACCGTGAATCAGGTAACGTAAAGAGGGTTAAATTGTAAAAAGCCAGCTATTATTACCGCATATCAGGAACACTTTTACTGCATTTGTTTCCTTCATGCGCCAAGTGGATTATCTTAAAATTACCAAAAAAAAAAAAAAAAAAAAAAAAAACACTAATGTTACCCAATCTTAAAGAATTTATTTCTTTACAAGTATTCATCTGCATTACTATCTCCGCACCCGAAATGGATCAAGTAATTGTCTGCAAACAGAACACAACTGCATACAGAACAAAAATTTTTCCCGGTTGAAGGCATATTCACATGTTCTGAGATTATTTTGTTACTGCTTCACTAAATTCAACCAACTTCCTTGATACCACTAGTGTCATCCAAAGTGCACAAAAACATTAAAAACCGATTGCCACATCATTAGGGAGGAGTGTGATTGTTGAGTAATTAGCCTTCGTATGTCTAAAACACAATGCAGATTGCATGTCTTTGCAAAAAAAATATTCACTTGTCACTTCCTTTCATTACGAGATTTTATGCAAAAAACTACTTATACTTCATAACTCTTACGTAAGTCACATTTCAGCAAGGTAACTCTATAATAGACACGTTTCATGACGAGTCCATAAGTTGCAGCATTCAGATAACTTATCACATAATGACTAATGTTATTCACAGCCCGCCCATACTTAATCTGTGATCTCGACCTTTGTATTGTTATATACACTACTAATAAGTCTAAGACCTATCTGCCTATGCATGTAACATTGCTTAGGGGGTGTTTTGGTAAGCTTATCAAAGCAGCTTATTAGCTTACTGCATTCTCAGGGGGTGTTTGGGTAAGCTTATTTTTGGGAATTACAGGCTTATTAGCTTACTGCGTTATCAGGGGGTGTTACTGCAAGCTAACTTTTTAGGCTTATTAGGTTATCGCATCTTGGTAAAGCTATCAAGCTCTTTTTGTGTAAAGCCAAACAGCAGCTTATATTACAAACCTTTGAGAAGCTCTTTTGGTGTGGCTTCTCGAGAATGCTTCCAACATATTATACTTCTACAACTATAAGCTAATAAGCTAATCCAAACACTAAACGCTTAGGGTGCGTTTGGTAGAGAGAAAAGAAATGAGAGAAATGGAATTTGATTAAATTCTCTTGTTTGGTAGAGAGAATTAAAAAAAGTGGATAATTGACGAGAAATTAGTGGAGAGTTGGAGAGAATTGGGTAGTGTAATTTGGCTACTCCCATTTCCATACTTTTGGTGGAGAATTTGGAGAATTGAGGGTTTTGTTTTTGTTTTTTTTTTTAACAAAATAAATAGATTTTTTTTAAATATTTTTTTTATAAAAAATAATTTAAAAAAAAATATTTTTTTTCAAAATATATATTTTTTAGAATTGTTACTTAGAAAAAATAATTTTTTTAAATAATTTTATAAAAAATAAATTTAAAAAAAATAAATATTTTTTTTAAAATAAATTTTTTAAAAAATAAGTTTTTTTTTTTAAAATAAATTAATTTTTTTAAATATATTTTTTTAGAATTGTTATTTAGAAAAAATAATTTTTTTTTAAAAAAATCAACAAATAATTATTTTTTTTTTCATTTCTCGGGTCAAGTCTCTGTTGTTACCAAACATTATAATTGAACAAAATTCTTTACTGATTTCTATTCTCTAATTTTATATTCTCTGCTTCATTTCTATTATCTGAAATTCTCTCTACCAAACGTGCCCTAACAGTGTTCTTATACAACTATAACACAAAAATCCCCTTTTACAAAATAAGCATAAGCCATTAGCCTATCTTGAGTATCCAAACAGCTAACTTATGTCAAAACATCAATGATCAAGGAGCTTATATAAAAGAGCTTTTTTAACTTATAAGTCGCTAAGCTAATAAGCACAAGCTCTTTTGGATAAACTAACCCAAACAAAGCTTACCTCTTTACATTCACTTCCGCGTCTCACCACCACAACAACAATACCCCATCCCAATCCTGTCTAAGTGAGGTATGAGTGAGGTGGAATGTAGACGGATCATACCCATACATTACGGTAAACCTGACTTTCACATCTCACCGATTCGATATATTTGGTTCCATAACATTTTTAGCTTACCTCTTTTAGCTTTTTATACTACTCTATTGAGTCTCAATATTAGAATCAATTGTCCACTACTATAAATAGATTTTAAAAAATAATGTATTTTACAATATTACCCTTACTTTATATTAGGGAAAATTGTCCAGAAATGTATCAAACTTGCCACTTGTTCCTATTGTATGGTATGAACTTTTTTTTTTTTCCTATTGTATACATGAACTTTGTTAATCACGTTATTGTATTAATAAATCCCCAAGATGATGAGGTGGCATGGATTAACCTCACTAAACACCCTTTTAATTACCAAACCTGATTTGCATTACTTTGGGCCTCTAATGACAACTTTCAAAAACAAAGGGGAGCAATATGTAACTTATGTTTTTTATACCAAAAACCCCACAACCATTTTCCCCCAAATTCCACCCACGACCTAATTTAACTCACAAACCCTAATTTCACGGACGACCTAATTTAATCAGAGAACATTTGATGTGTGTTGTGTTATTTCAGGTATGTTTCTTTAATTTTGTTCATGTTATTCGTAATTTGTTCATATTGCATAAACCCTAATTCGTTATTATTGTAACAGCATGATACCTGGTACGAATTTGCACCAATTTGATGTTTGGAATGATGGGTATTTTGCACATTTACCTCTTAGGTATAAAGATGGTGTTAATCTAAATATGGCTGTTAAGAGGATGGGTTATGAAAAATTTGCTGAGTTCTTGGAAGAAAAATGTGGTAACCCCTTTCTAGGGTTGTATTACAAAGTACCAAAAGTTGAATTAGAGGATGGATTAGTTAGAGTAAGTGATGATAAGCAAATAGCATACATGTTTGATGTTGCTGACTTGTATGGTAGGCTAGAGTTGTATCTTGACCACATAGGTATGGATTTGTCAGAGTATGAGGCTAAGGCAGACACATATGATATGGATGCCTGTGTTTTTAAAGCAAAAGAAAGTGTCTCAAAGCAAAAGAGGTATTGCAATGATTTTTCAGTAGATGAGATGGTTGATTGGGCTGAGATGGAGGCTGAGTATGAGGGGTCATCCTCTCACCATGGTGATTTGGCTGGGAGTAGTGCAGATGGTCATGTGGCTGGGAGTAGTGCAGATGGTCATGTGGCTAGGAATAGGGTAGATGTTGATTTGGGTGGGACTTGTGAAGATGCTGATGTGGCTAGGAATAGGGTAGATGTTGATAAGGGCAAAGACAAGGTTACAGTAGATGAAGAAGAGGTGAGTATGATTCTGAGTTTGATTCTAACTATGATTCAGATAAGTCAGTTGACTATCTCAGTCCTGGTGAAGAGGAGTTGATTGAACTTAGAAAGAGGATCAAAGCCAATAGAGAGAAAGAACCTGAGGTTTTGCCAGAGATTCTGGAAACAAATAATGAAAACACTTTACCTTCTGAAAACACTTGTCAAAGTAGAAGTGAGACTTTCATAGAACATGATGTGTTCATGGCTAATTTGATGAGTAGGCTTCAATCACCAGATGAGAATGGAATTCAGCATGATCCATTCATGTGTGTGGAGAAGCATCTTGACAGGTATCCTGTCTATGATGAAAGTACTCATTGGAGACTCAGGCATCCAAAGGTATGTTTCTAGTTTTCTGGAGTTGTGAGTTGAGATATTGTTGTTGGAGATGTTGTTTGTAAACATTTGTTCTGTATGTTTTGCAGGTTGGTGAAAAGTATCCGAATATTGACAAGTTTAAAGAGGGTCTAACATTCTATGCACTGGCCAATGGATTCTCAATTTGGTATGAGAAGAGTGGAAGTCTATATATTATTGCAAAATGTGGACAGAGACCACCAAGAGTCGTTGACCCGGACAAAGGTAAACAAAGGAAGAATAAAAGGTATCCTTATGTTACTACTTCTGAGTTACCTTCATGTCCTTGGAGATGTTATGCTAGGTGGATGACTGAAGAGAAAACTTTTCAAGTAATTACCCTAAATGATGAACATACTTGTGTAAGGAACTTTGAATTTGGGTCTTTAGTGAACTTTAGGTGGATAGGAACAGTGTTTGGTGATAAGATTAGGGCTAATCATGAGATTAAGTTATCTGCCATAGCTGACCTAGTGATGAAGAAATATAAGTGTAAGGTAACCCCAAACCAGTGTACAAATGCCAAGAGGTTTGCTTTGACAGAGTATGAAAAATCTGTTGAAGAACATTATGCTTTGCTTAGGTCCTATGGAAGAGCAATATTAGATTCAAATCCTGGGTCCACTGTGAAATTAGGAGTCACTAACAATCCTGATGGGAAAACCTACTTTGATAGGTTTTATGTTTGTTTTGCTGGTCTAGTCAATGGTTGGAAGGCTGGTTGTAGGAGAGTAATTGCCTTAGATGGTTGTTTTCTAAAAAAGCCAAACCAGGGTGAAATACTTACTGCTATCGGAAGAGATGGAAACAACCACATTTACCCTGTGGCTTGGGCAGTGGTGAATGTTGAAAACAAGGACAATTGGAGCTGGTTTTTGGAACTGCTTGAAGGAGACTTGGACTGCACTAAAGGACATGGTCTAACTCTTATGTCAGACCAACACAAGGTATGCTTGTATCCACAATTCATTGTTAATGGCTTAATCTTGTATATATTATAACATTATTCTTATGGTTTGGTGAAGGGTCTTATTGAAGCTGTCAAGAATGTAATGCCATATGCCGAACACAGGCAATGTGCAAGACATATTTATGAAGGGTTTAGGAAACAGTTCACTGGGTTGGAGTTTAGGGAGCTGTTTTGGGCTGCATCCAAAGCCTCATATCCACCACGCTTTAACAAGATAATGGACAAGATTAAAAAGGCTAACCCAAAGGCTCATAAGTTTCTTATGGATAAGAATCCTAAAACTTGGTCAAGAGCATTTTTTGAAGTGGGTAGGGGATGTGAAGCCGTTGAGAATGGGTTCAGTGAATGCTTTAATAGTGTCATTCTAAGTGTTAGGGACAAGCCTTTACTAACTATGCTGGAATCAATGAGGGTCATAGTCCTAGAAAGGATGCATAGGATGAGAGAAATCAGCAAGAAATGGACCCCTGGAGTCTGTCCCAACATTCAGAAAAGATTGGAATGGATGAAAGACCAGCAAAGGTATGACAGTTGTTCCACTTATTGTAACTTTATTAATAAAACAAAGGCGATATTGCCACTAATGACAATGTTATATTGTAGGTTCTGGCATGTTATCCCTGCTGGTGGGAATGTATTTGAGGTGAGGTCAGGGAGTCAAGCATACACAGTTGATGAACCTAAAAACACTTGCACATGTAGAATGTGGCAGTTATCAGGTATACCCTGTGTTCATGCAACAAAAGTAATATTATATATAAACAAGATGCCTGAGAGCTATGTTCCAGCTTGGTTTAAAACAGACTTGTATCATGTAACATATAGCAGTTACATGAAACCTGTTGATGGGATTGATTTTTGGCCAGACCAGAGTATGTACTCACTTATTTTGCCTCCCAAGCCCAAAAAAATGCCTGGTAGGCCTAGGAAGAAAAGAATTAGATCAAGGAGTGAGGGGGTAGCTCAACAAGAGTGTCAAAGGTAGGTGTAGTAATGAGTTGTAGCATCTGCCACCAACCTGGGCATAATAAAAAAAGTTGCAAAAATGAACCTGTTCAAGAGATGCCTAAAGAGAAAAAACCTAGAGGAAGGCCTAGGAAGCGTAAGTTGAATGAGGGTGAAAATGTTTTAGTTGAAAATGAGCCCACAGAAACAAATGTTATAGTTGAAAATGTTGGTGGGTCAATTGTTGGTGGGTCAAATATTAGGGCAGATGCTAGAAGTGGAGCTAATAGGAATAGAGTTGGCTCAAGTAGGAGTGGAGGTACCAAAAGTGGGTCAAATAATAAGAGCAGTGGGTCAGGTAGGAAAAGTTTAAAAAGATCTTGTACATCTGCTTATGCAAGATGGTTTGGTGATCCAGAAAGTGATACAGTTGATGCTAGTGAAAGGGTTAACACTGAAGCTCAGAATGATGAGCCTCAAACTCATGAACATGTTGAAAATGAAGGTCAAATAGAGATTGAGTTGACTGGTACTCAAACTGAAATCATGCATGTAGATGAATCTCAAACTCAGAATGATGATATTGAAGTGCAAGAACCAGAGGAGGAACAACAACAAATTCCACAAGCTCAAGTTGTACAGGCAAGATTGAGGAGGCCAAGTGAAAGAATCATGAAGATCAAGTTGGCAACCAAGATCCATGGCCAGGGCAGCACTCCTGAAGTTGCACTGGTTGTAGATGATGCTTGAGGAAAGAAAGTAACATGTGCCCATTTTGTACATCTTTTGAGGGCAAACTAATGTAACCACCCTTTTGTAACTAATTATGGGTCTGTACATTGCAACAACTATAACCACTAATATGGTGCAGCAACTAATATGTTTAGTTGATGAAATGACCATCACACATTAGCCCATTTTGTACATCACACAGGGCACATTTGATGGTCATTGTTCAACTCTTAAATGCAATGAAATGCTTATGCAATATTTAATGTTATCTTGTATCTGTGCCAACTAGTGTATGTTACTTTAGTGTTTGTACATTGCAAGAAAAACAAAACTTAACTTATACCAAGAACCTATGATACAGGCCTATATGGAACTTTTGTAGGTACACCACTGTTTTTTTCAAACTGCAAAAAACAGTCAATGCTAGCTTAATAGCATTGGCTTAAAACGCCAACTACTAGCAATTAAAACGCCAACTACTTGCACTATATAACATACTAACATCCATCACAAAGTGTGTAACGTTTAACAAATGGCTTCAAACAAAGGAAAAGGTATTCATCCAACTTCTTTACTAATCAGTTACATCTTCAGTTTTTACTTTTCTTTACTAGTCAGTTACCTCTTGTTACCATTTTTTTGGCAGAAATTATCAACATTTCAAGTGATAGCTCTGAGGCAAAATCATGTGATCCACCTTTATATGCCTTTTCTTCAGACAGTGGTCTATCCGATGGATGGTCGGATTACTTTCCTAAAGAACCAAATCCTTACAAAGTAACTTCTAAAAGGGTTGAAAGCACTCCAACTGTGATTGACAAAAAGGAAGCTAACTTGGCCTTTGTTGCAAGGAAGAAAGTCCTAGGGCTGCCAGCACCAGCAACATGGAAAGATCGTGGTATCAAAGCATGGGTTCCAAAAGGGAAAAAGTACTAGCTTTCAAGCTCATGTGGTTACAATATATGTAAGTATCATGAATGGTTTAGGTAACCATCATTCAATAAAAACATTGTAGCCCTACCATGATTCAATGAAATGGTTATCTTTTATGTGTTCAAATCTTATTCATTTTCAAACACTTTGACTGTTAACCAAGTGCACATAGGAAAAACAAGCATGTAAAACCAACACTGAAGCAAATATATCATAAAGTTACTTAGCATTCAACATTTGAAACTAACTTACAAACTTCTTCTAAACTACCCATCAACAACCTACTTGCCTAGTGACATACCTATCCCAACACATATTACACACAAACAACCTAACATCACCATAAACAACTTATCATACACTTCCAACTTGGCCTTTGAAGCCTTCAAATCATCTCCCAACCTTGACTTTGTGACCTTCAACTCTTCTTCCAACCTTGACTTCTCCAATGCCAATGACTCAGTCATTGGTCCATTGTCCATTCCTCTTTGCCTTTGTAAGCAACCATACACCAGCTCTTTGTAATATTGACTTGGAAGGTCATCATCAAGAAACTCATACACACAACAATGGTCACATTTTACATACCTCTTGCCTGGATTCGCCCTTGAGCTTGATGTTTGAACCCTTAATTGACGATTACAGTTGCAAAAGAACTCAATCTTACCTCCAATTAGACGGGATTGGGCTGAACTAGAAGTACTCATTTTTAGGGTTCTTATTTGAGTTTTGCGTACCGTTTGGGATATAATGGGGGGGGGGGGGGGGAAATGAGGGAAAATGGTTGTGGGGTTTTTGGTATAAAAAACATAAGTTACATATTGATCCCCCTTTGTTTTTGAAAGTTGTCATTAGAGGCCCAAAGTAATGCAAATCAGGTTTGGTAATTAAAAGGGTGTTTAGTGAGGTTAATCCATGCCACCTCATCATCTTGGGGATTTATTGATACAATAACGTGATTAACAAAGTTCATGTATACAATAGGAAAAAAAAAGTTCATACCATACAATAGGAACAAGTGGCAAGTTTGATACAAAAATCCCCTTTTACAAAATAAGCATAAGCCATTAGCCTATCTTGAGTATCCAAACAGCTAACTTATGTCAAAACATCAATGATCAAGGAGCTTATATAAAAGAGCTTTTTTAACTTATAAGTCGCTAAGCTAATAAGCACAAGCTCTTTTGGATAAACTAACCCAAACAAAGCTTACCTCTTTACATTCACTTCCGCGTCTCACCACCACAACAACAATACCCCATCCCAATCCTGTCTAAGTGAGGTATGAGTGAGGTGGAATGTAGACGGATCATACCCATACATTACGGTAAACCTGACTTTCACATCTCACCGATTCGATATATTTGGTTCCATAACATTTTTAGCTTACCTCTTTTAGCTTTTTATACTACTCTATTGAGTCTCAATATTAGAATCAATTGTCCACTACTATAAATAGATTTTAAAAAATAATGTATTTTACAATATTACCCTTACTTTATATTATTGATACAAAGTTTAAAGAAAAAAGTAATTAATTAGTTAAGGGTAAAATTGTTATTCTATAAAAAGTAAGAAAGAAAAAACTCTATGTATTCTTTGTCGGGAGACAATTATTTTGAGACGGAGTAATCACTTATTTTACCTACGATTACAAAATTGTATCTATACTTAAAAAAGGTGTCAATGTGCACCATCAAAATGTCATTTTGATTCATCGAAATGAAAAAGAAGCCACTTATTAGACAAACTAAAATAAATATCTACAAGCTTAAATGAGCCTTAAAACCATCGTTCTAAAAGGCGCGCAAAGACGTGAGGCTTGATCATGCCGTCACACCACGATAAAATATGATATAAATATATGAATTATTTCATATTTTATGCCACCTTATCCCCGCGTTATTTATAGCCTTGCTTAAAACCAAGAGAACATAGCTAATTTAACAAAAACATATAGTGAGTGAATTTAGTTACCTGATGACATGAAATGATGCTCGGTAATTAGTGGCTGCCTTTTTTGGTTTTCACTGGTGAGGATGTTGACTGAAGAGAGCGTGAGTGGGGACAGAGACATAATGATTTTGATATTCAACTACTAAGGGTGTGTTTGGTGAGTGTGTATTCAAATAAGGGAATGGAATGAGAATAATAGTGTCATCACAACACAATTTCTAGTGTGATTCTATATAATTATTGTAACACCCCAACCCGATAAGGGTAGAAGTATTACATTACAGTGACATATCAGAACAAACACAAGCATATGATTCATACATACAAAGAAATTCAGGGTTACAAATGAAAATCTGAAACTACAAGGTTACAAAACAATAAATACTATGTCTAATAAAGTGAAACTTCATCTAATCGTCTCTAGTCCAAAGCATAGTCTTCTAAGTCCAGTCACACTCTCTTCCCATAACCCAGCTTCCTACTAAAACCTGCCGCAGGAAAAAGGAAATGCGGCTGAGCTTAAAAAGCCCAGTGAACAGATACATATACAAAGCAATGATAATGAAACAGAACTGAAATATAGTGCATTGGGGAAATAGAATAAGGAATAGATAAAAGAGTAATAGAATAGAAAGAAGAAAGGATAGTCATCTACCACGAGCCCAGAAACATATCATATCATATAAGCCGTCAATACCATAATTCTTCATAATCATATAGAGGGGAGTCCTCTCAGATAATCAGATAATATGAGGGGTGTCCTCATTCTTCAAATGGGTGGAGTAGCGAACTCCTAGAAATTGTGAAAGGCATGTATAGCACACAGTACCAGTCACCAGACAGATAAACATAATCATAGTTAAATCCACTAAACAGATCAGATCTAGGATGCATCCATACGCCCCCGCAGAAATCATAGTGGCCATCACAAATCATATCATAAAGCGCGCATATCATATAACAGAAAGGGGACGGTGTAGCCAAATCACTAGGGCCACACACTAGTCATGCCAGTGGTGCATCACAGACACGCCTATGGTACCTCCATAGGTAGGGAAACAGAAATGGCTCGGGTATCAAACTAAGAGTCAGGTCTCATATCATACAAAAGGTCATATAGCAAAGGTGTATCTCAGAATCATATCAAAGGTTCATAATTGCAGTTCATAACAAAAGGTTCATATCAGAAATAGTATTCAAGGTCCAATCAGAGTTTATCAGGTCAAGGTTCATATTCAAAATCAATTCATGGTTCAGTTCAAAAGTCCGTTTCAAAAGTTTCTATTAAAAGTCCAATTTAAATAATCTTTTAAAACAGTTTTCATAAAAATGATCTTTCAAAATATAGTGTTCATGAAAGTTAAATAACCTTTCTTTTAAAAAGAAATTTAGCATCATTTATAAACATCTTTTCAAATCGGTTCTTCTCAAAACATTTCCATGGTATCATTAAGAAGGTTTTCATAGCATAGGTTCATAACGGAGGTCATATCAAGTGGGATCAACAGAGAAAGTTCAAGTAAAGGGGATCATAGCAATGGCATCAATTCGGGAACTAACGGATCATAATATGAAGGAGATCATGAGAAACCTTTTGAGAAATGTCAGAATATCTGTACCTTATTACGAATGCAAGAACACAAGATAGAAGCTGACCAAAAAATGGAATTACTCCTTCCTTGAACCTAAGGAGTAGAAGACAGAAGTTTAAAAGGGTTTTTAGTTGTCTTTCCATATTTAGCAGATATTATCATTTCAGATTAGATTGAGTCCTTATTCAGAGATTATAATGGAATCAAGGTTCATTTTAACAAGTTACAGAAGTCTAAGGTTAATTATGACAAGTTCACAAAATTCAGGGTTTTAATTGTAATTTCATCACTTTCAAGGGTATCAAGTGAAAATACTTAAAGTTACTGATTCAATACTTCTTTTATTCAGAATGACATCATAATCCCTTTCGTTTCATAATTTACAGTTTATACCCTCTAGTTACAATATTTACAAACAAGCCCTTATATTTACATAATTTATGATTTAATTCCTCTAATATTCATATATCCCCATTAAGCATTTTATTTTACAAAATTTACAGAATGTTATGTCCGATTTATCCATTGTACAAATTCAGCCCCTCAGATTTCAGAAATTACACAATTAGTCCTTCAACTTTACAAAACTTGCAATTTAGATCATAATTCCATAATAATTACACATTAGCCCCATAAATACTCATAATTACCCAAAATACTTTTAATATCATTATTTACTCAAAATAACTTCAAGTTTCCATAATTTACACTTTTAGTCCCTCTATTTTAAATAATTCCAAATCGTACCATTTAAATACAATTAATTCATTTTCTTGTAATATTTGCACTTAGAACCCTCAAGTTATATTTTTCCCATATTCCTACTGATTTATATGACCTTACAAAAATATCCCAGAAGTTTCAAAGTTGGCAAAACACACCCTTCAACTTTTATTTACCAATCGGTTTTATAATTAAATTAACCAAAACATTTACAAACCCTAGAATTAATTATCAGTCATTGGATCATCATTAAAACAACCTTAAAACATCATTAATTACTTGAATCAAGGTACCAAACCCTAACCCTACACGATTTAGGGTTTTAGTTTTATTTTTCTTTATTTTTCCATTTAGCCGATTTAACAAAATAATTAACCACACAAGATTTAAGCCTCCATAATTCCAATCTATATTTTTATGAGATAATAGACATTATATAAAGTCCACGAAAAATAGCCTTCATGCCCAGAAAATTCTTTATTATTTTATAGAACCCGATTTTGTTTTTAGGGTTTTATTACTCGTTATTATTCATTCGATCAAAATATAGTGCATGGTTCGATTCTCCTATTTTTCCCATGTTATATATGATATAAGAATCATTAGAAAAATACTAGATTAATTATAGAACTCAAAGATTAGTCGGATGGGATTAATACCTATCGAGTGAATTAAAACTGAGCAAAACAATGAACCACGATCCAACGAAAGCTCCAATACTCGAATACCTATTTTTCCTAGCTTGATTACACCTTTCTTGAGTCCAGAAAAATACTAACTTGTAGGCAGAAAATCGGATGGTGTTTGGGGAATTATTTTGGTGTCGACTTGGTGTTTTGGAAGAAAAGTTTGATACAAATTATGAGATCTATTTTTTTTTCTATATTATAAAACCGACTAGGGGGGGGGGCATGGGATCATATTTTCGGCCCAAGTATATCCTTATCATAATACAATTTGATTTGTAGTATAATTCCCTTAATTAAATTGTAATTATCTCTTTATAATTAGTTTTAAAAATATTTATTTACTTTTATTAATTTGATTTTCGGTATTTATATATTTTATATATATATTTGAATTTTTTTTTTTGGATATTTCAAATAATGTAATGTTGTCCCAAAAACAATTTTACTTGATACGTAGTTCGTTTTCAGATATTTGGAAATCGTTTCAGACTTTTATAATCGCTTTTATTAAGCTTCAAGATTTCAGGGGTATTTTTGTCATTATACAGGTTATATGAATCTCAGGTATTACAATTATCATAGTATTAGTGTGATATTGAGACATAATGATTTTGCAGGAGCAATATTTAGGGTGCGTTTGGTTTGTAAGTGAGATTAAAATTTGATTCGGATTTTGGAAATATTTGAAAGAAAATAAAGAGAAAGAAAATTAATTAATATTTAATTTATAAATATATTTAATAGATTTTATGTCTTTTTTTGAAATTGCAAAAGAGTAAAAGACAAAAAAGAGGATAAATATATGTGGTTATAAAAAATAACAAATAATTAAAAAAAAATAAAAAATTGATTGGTGTCTTTCATCAAAAACCCACTTAGGGAGAATGATATGCAAATTGGAAATTAAAATGATGTGGCAGGAATCAAAATATATACCAAACAAAGTATTAAAAAAATCTTTGATTCCATCCCGGTCACACCGTGAACCAAATAGGCCCTTGTATCACTAAAGTTTAATATCACATCAATGTCAATATCATTTTCAAACTTTTATAATTACATCAATATTTTTCTCAAACTTTTATAATTACATCAATATCCTTCTTAAACTTTTAAATTCTCGTATATATTACAAAATTAACATATTCTTTCATCACTTATATAAACAAAAAAAATGAATATAAACAATATGTTCTTTCATATATATATATATATATATATATATATATATATATGTGTGTGTGTGTGTGTGTGTGTGTGTGTGTGTGTGTGTGCGCGCGCGCGCGCGCGCGCTAGAAAGGTGCCCGCGCGATGCGAAAGCGGATTGTTTGGGGTGAAGAGGAGGGAGGTGGGGTGGTGGAAAGTGGTTGTTGGGGTGGTTATAAATTGTTGGGGGTGGTTGTTGAAGTGGTTATAAATTGTTGGGGGTGATTGTTATGGGTGGTTGTTTCCATAATTAGTAAGTAAAAGTCTGAATTTTTAAGCCTTTCTAATTATAGAATAGTCACAAATACATTATATAGTAGTATAGATAAGATCAAATAAAAAGACAAATTTTCGTAAAAGAATAAAAAGAATTTTTTTTAAGGTTCTCGAAAAATTCTAAAAAAATTCCACAAGATCGAGTATGTTGGTGCATCAAAAAGTTCTAAAGGAAGTTTATCAAAAGTGGATACTTTATCCGAAAAAAAATTATAAAAAAATACGTTTGTGCATTAAATCACTTTTTTGTGCATCAAAAATTCGTTTTTGGACCCAACTTCTTTTGATTTTTTTCATCAAAATAAAATTGCGCATCTAACTAAAAGAAGTTGAAAATTTTGTGCATTAAAATTTTTTTGCGCATTAAAATTCATTTTTTGTGCATTAAAAAAACGTATAAAACTTCAAAATTAGAAAAACTTATTTCACAAAAGTTTTATGCACCAACATACCCGATCTTATGGAATTTTTCAAGAACTAAAAAAAAAAAAAATATATATATATATATTTTTATTCTTTTTACGGATATTTGTCTTTTTATTTTAAACTTTTAACTTCTCATATATATCCAAAAATCAATTAAATTATATTATATTAATTTTAAATTTAGAAACTATTATTTATCACTAATACTCATCATAATTATATAGTTCATATATATATTTTTTGACTTCGATTAATGAAAGTCCACAATGACGAATTACAAAAATTTGGATATATATATATTGATGTAAATACAAAAGTTTGATAAGGACATTGATTTAATTATAAAAGTGAGAATGATATTTATGTAAATAAGAAGAATATTTATATAATACTGAACTTGGATATACAAGTAATCCTCCTTTAATTGATTATCAGCATATACCACAAAAATATAGGTAATATAGATTAATTAACCCACACAATTACACCACAACAACGTAAGATGTGGGAAGCTAAAATAATTATGCACCCCGAAACACCATAGCTAGCAAAACCCCAAACCAAAAACATGTACATTGGACTTGAACAACACGACAACAACGTAAGTAGATAACGTCAAAAGTCACAAGGCACCTTGAAAAATATAATCTACGTCTAAAAGCTTGCTAGAAGTCACTAGAGTATTAGGCTCGAACCGAAAACACCATATACCACTAAGTTGAATAGTCAATCACTCATAATTTTGATGTGATGACTTTTGTAATGTTTTTTAGAAGATAATTAACAAATATATATATATATATATACCTGTTTTGTTCAAAAAATAAAGTTTAACATGACTAGGGGCATAACATAGACATTTGAGTATACATATACTACTTTTTAGGATATAAAACTATGCAGTTGACATTTGTGATTGGTGCCTTTATATTGAATATTTGTTATATGACGTGGCGAAAAAATTCTATTGCTTTTTAACTTATGGTGCTGCCAAAGCACAAAGTCCACTCCTCTTTACAGAAGTCTCGGCGTTGCTTTTTCCGTTTGTGACATATCTGTGCGATGGACTAAAGAAGTTGGCTAATACTAATATACTAACTTTACAAGCAAGTTATTTGAGAAAATTGTTACGAACCCACATCGCCCAAGTATGAGATTGGGTGGTGGTTTATAAGTCTATGTGTCCCCTCCTCTTACAAGCTAGCTTTTTGAGTGAGTTCTACACTTGGACTTATGAATTGATACGATCCTAGTATGGGATAGGTTCGTATAAAAAATATACGTGATACAAATCTAAATCCGTCTAACGGCCGCCTAACCATCACTCATGGATCAAATGAACCTGCAAGGCTAAAATGTTATTTTTCCTTTGATCAAACAAAATAAACGTTATTCAGTTGGCATTCATAACCAAAAGACCACACTGTGTTGTTATTAAAAGCTAGATTCCACACCCTGTTGTGTGCTGATTAATTAGTAGTTAAAATAATTCCACCATTGCAAAAAAACCGGCTAGTTGACTTTTGCTATAGAACATGCTAGTATGACACCAAACTATTATTTGTTTACTTAAAGATCTATGGTACAAGTTTTATTCTTGTTACAAGGAGTTTAATGCTTCTTAATTTGAATGCAGGTCTTCAAAGACAGTCTTTGTCGCTAGATTCTTCGTTTACTTTAAAACAGCCGCCAGGCTACATAAATTACAAAATGTTAGGAGTAGAATATTCGGAAAATCGAATACATCTGAAAATACTATTATCAGACATCCTGCCTAGACTTTTGGTTTGAATATAAATATTACTTATAGCCATCCCTCAGTTACAACAAATATCAAGCATCACCCACGGGTAAAACTAGAAGGCTATTGCATAAGATTACTCATGTCTTTACTTGTCCTTTTCATATGCTGCACCAGCTTTCTTTTTGGCGTAACTAGAACAGAGGCTGCAGTAACACGGTGCATTGAAAGCGAGAGAAGAGCACTCCTCCAACTAAAAAATGGGTTCGTGGATGATTACGACATACTCTCTTCTTGGAGTAGTCATGGAAGCTCACATGATTGCTGCTTGTGGAAAGGTGTAGGCTGCAGCAACCTAACTAATCATGTTATAAGTGTTGATATTCAGCCCCTTCCCCACCCCGAACTCATACCCGCGAACACCAATCAAAACGGCAAGATTGGTTTTCAATGCTTTGTATATTAATAAGGAAGGAACTGATACATTCTACAATAGATGGAGACTGCTCTATTTATACTAAATAAACAACTAACTACTAACTAGAATCTGACCCACGTATTCCTACTAAGCTGGAGTCAACTAACTAAAAGGCTATTATTATTATGCCCACGTAATGCATGTGGAGAATTGCTTGGTCTTCCATATTACTTGGTCAATGCAACTACCCAGTCTTTTCTCAATGGATCAAACTCTCCACTGACCCTCATACTTGGCCCATCAAGATTATACCCAACATTCACCCCCGTAATCTTGATGCCTATCACGGTCTCGGCTTCTACAATCATATCGTGAACATGGTCTCTTTCTCGGTCACGGTCTATTGAAGCTTCGGTCTAGACAACAAGCCGGTCACCATTATCTCTTTCTGTAATCACCACTGCATGCTTGATCTTTCACTCTATCTTTCACTGCTCGTCGGCCCCGTAAATAGATCAACCCACTTCTGAGATCCATACCTACTGAACCATGACCCATGACCCGCTCCATGGACACAACCTGTTTTGATCTCGTTCTTGCTTCTTGCTTACTAACTTGCTGTGATTTCTTGCTTGCTAACTTGCTGCTGCTTTCTTTCTTTTGATCATCACGTGATCAACCTTGCTTCTTGCTTTGTTTCTTGCTTGCTACTTGCTACAAACCCGAAAAATTCTACTTGCTATGGTTGTCTTGCCTGCTACTTGCTACAGACTATGCGCCAACCTTCTTGCTTGCTTTCTTTCTTGTCTGCTACTTGCTACATACCACTTGCTGCTGCTTTCTTTCTTTCTTTCTTTCTTTCTCATTCTTCTTGCTACATTCTTGCTTACAAGAAAACAGTCCTTGCTATCTTCCTGCTGTGTTCTTCTCGTTCACCCGCCCTTTAATCGAACTTAGCTCTGATACCATGTTGATATTCAGCCCCTTCCCCACCCCGAACTCATACCCGCGAACACCAATCAAAACGGCAAGATTGGTTTTCAATGCTTTGTATATTAATAAGGAAGGAACTGATACATTCTACAATAGATGGAGACTGCTCTATTTATACTAAATAAACAACTAACTACTAACTAGAATCTGACCCACGTATTCCTACTAAGCTGGAGTCAACTAACTAAAAGGCTATTATTATTATGCCCACGTAATGCATGTGGAGAATTGCTTGGTCTTCCATATTACTTGGTCAATGCAACTACCCAGTCTTTTCTCAATGGATCAAACTCTCCACTGACCCTCATACTTGGCCCATCAAGATTATACCCAACAATAAGCCTCATACTTAACGGATATTGGTCAGACGAACTTGTTGCGGTAGTTGAGCTAGGAGGTCAAATCAACTCTTCACTGCTTGAGTTAAAACACTTGAACCATTTGGACCTCAGTTTTAATAGCTTCACCCATATTCCAGAATTCATTGGTTCCCTAAAAAACCTTCGCTACCTCAACCTTTCCATCATTAACTTTGAGGTATCCAAAGTCCCCCCTCAATTGGGTAATCTTACATACTTAGAAACTCTTGATCTTTCAGATTCTTCCATTATTTTGAAAGATACGGAGTGGTTCACTAAACTTTCTTCGCTCAAATACCTAAGCATGAGTTATATAGACCTTAGTCTGTCTGATAATCTCTTAAAGAATATCATCACTCGACTTCCTTCCCTTTTTGAACTACAACTAGTTATTTGTTCGCTGCCACAGATTTCTGCTTCTACACAACTTTTATTCACCAATTTTTCCAAGTCTCTTTCTATTCTAGATATTTCCTACAATGATCTTCCCTCCTCGTCAATATATCCTTGGTTATTCAACTTCAGTGGCAGCCTTACCCATATCGACCTGTCCTACAACAAGTTGCATGGTATCATTCCTGAAGCTTTTGGTGCATTTACATCCATACAAAGCTTAGATTTGAGCATGAATGGCCTTACAGGAAGTATACCGGGATCATTTGGGAACTTCAACAGCTTGCGTTTGCTATATCTAGCTGCAAACACTATAAAAGAGGACCTTCCAAGCATCTTTCAACGCTTAGGGTCAGCAAAAAACTCAATCCAAATTTTGGACTTGAGTAATAACAATATAAGTGGTTCCTTGCCCGATTTTACAACATTCACAGCTTTGAAAGAATTACACCTTAAAGACAATGAGATGCAGGGTACTTTCCCAGAAAAGTTTGAGCAAATCTCAAATATCTTCATCCTTGATTTAGCTGATAACCAGATTCGTGGATTGCTTCCGGATCTTTCACCTCTTTCTTCATTGCAGGAGTTATATTTTGAGAGAAACTATTTGGAAGGGACTATAGGAGAAAAGATTATGCAACTTTCGGAGCTAAAATGTTTGGGTGTCTCTTCAAATCACTTGCATGGTAAAATCTCTGAAACTCATCTTGTAAATCTGCCTCATTTAGTTTACCTTGATTTGTCAGATAACTCCTTCGTTCTCGAACTTGATTCTGATTGGTCTCCAACCTTTTCACTCGATACCATCTCATTGTCATCTTGCAAGTTGGGTCCTTCTTTTCCAACGTGGATGCAATCTCAGAAGAATTTCTCCATACTACACATATCTCACTGCCAAATCAATGACTCTATCCCGAATTGGTTCTGGGATCAATTAACACCCCATCTTCGTTACTTAAATCTCTCATTTAACAATATTCATGGCACTGTGCCAGACTTGATGTATGCAGAAAAACCTGTATTTGATTTAAGCTCTAATAATTTCTCAGGCCCAATACCGTTGTTTCCTTTCAGCACCCAAGCTTTGGTTCTCAACAATAACATGTTCTCAGGAACCATTTCCTTCCTGTGGAATCTCACTGACATATACAATCTTGATCTTTCAAGTAACCAGCTCACAGGCGAGCTTCCCGATTTTTGGATGAACTTCACTCGCATGTATTATTTTAACCTTGCAAATAATAATTTCATAGGGAGGATCCCCACATCGATGGGATCCTTTTCAGTTGTTATTATGTTAAGTATGCGTAGAAATCGGCTTAATGGAGAGCTGCCATCCTCTTTTAAGAACTGCGCCAACCTACAATTTCTTGATCTTGGAGAAAATAACCTTTCCGGTAGCATACCTGGTTGGATTGGGAAAAGCCTTTCAGATTTACATGTTCTTAGCTTACCATCCAACGGGTTTCACGGGACCATTCCTACAAGTCTATGCAGGCTTGAAAAATTGCAGATCTTGGACATCTCTGTCAACAATATCTCAGGAACCATTCCCAGATGCTTCGGCCACTTGCAATCCATGACTGAGAAAAAAACCGTAGTATTTTTGGGGGTACATAATGTTGGGTTGGTACGAACAAGGGTATTTTCCTATGGCGATATAGAATATATATTTAAGGCATTGTTGGAATGGAAGGGGGTGAAACATGAGTACAGTAGTATCTTGGGTCTTGTAACTAGCCTTGATCTTTCTAGCAATATGTTGAGCGGAGAAATACCAGGCGAAATAACCAATCTTTTTGGTCTTGTTGCCTTAAATCTTTCCAGGAACAACTTAACGTGGAGAATTCCTCCAGATATTGGAAGATTAAGATGGTTGGATTTTCTCGATCTGTCGAGGAATCATCTGGCTGGTGGCATCCCGGCAAGCCTTTCACAGTTGACCAATCTCGGTGTGATGGACCTTTCATATAACAACTTGTCAGGGAGGATACCAGCTAGCACTCAGTTACAGAGTTTTGGCAATTCATCCTACATCGGAAATCCTTCACTATGCGGGCCTCCCCTTTCTAATCCATGCCCAGGAGATACGGTACCTCAGAATCCACCAACTGCAGTACATACCGACGATGATGTAGATCAAGATAAGCTGATTACTCGTGGTTTCTTCATAAGTCTTTTTATCGGATTAGCATTTGGATTTTGGGGAGTGTATGGCACTTTAATTGTCAGTAAATCATGTAGATATGCATATTTCAGTTTCATAAGCCACGCAAAAGATTGGATCTATGTCATGGTAGCAGTGAATTACGCCAGGTTGAAGAGGCGTTTTTGGGCTTAAAATGGGAATGCATCTTTTTTTTTTTTTTTTTTTTCGTTCCGGTTTCATAGAATATTTAATTTGAAGGAAGATCTGTCTACATTGGTTTATAGTAATTGTTTGCCGAATAATGACCATGGCGATCATTTAGTAAATTCCTTGCTAATAACCCGCAAGATATTACTGTGAAGAAACCCAAAGAGCCATGAGTCTTTCATTCTCCCTGTTCATCTTTTCAAGTTGTATTTGCAATATTTAATGATGTAATTTTATAAGAATGATTTCTTGTTCGTACAAAATCACTCGATCAGTTACTCCAACTTTACTGAACGTGTGTGTCGTGATTCCGTCATGAATAGCGAACAAATAAACAAGGCAGTGTTTGTCAATCTGAGTCATATATAGAAATACAAGTAATTTATTTTAGGGAAAATTATGTAAATGGATCCCGCCCAATGCTTTTTTGTGATAATGTTTTATCACCGTCTTAAATTTTGTATTCAGGGTAACTAGACGACTTAGCCACTCAACAATTGATTGACGTGTCAAATTTTTTAATATTAAAGGACAAAAAGTGGGATGCATGTGTGTAAGGTATATTGTATAGGAGTTGATTAGCACACTCTTATTTTTTATCTGCACACTTTAATGTACAAACTGGCAAAGCAGCATCAAACAAATGTATAACTGTTTATAGCGCAGGATAGAGTGTGCAAATAAAAAAGAAAAGTGTGCAAATCATTAGCCATATTGTATACGGCAACGGGTACTTTTTGAGCTACTGTATTTGGGCAACTTATAATAAATTTTGTTATCAACCGATCTTTTATATAATAAAACAAAACCTCTAATGGAGACTTATTCATTTTGAATAAAAAGAATTTTTCATTATTAAGTAATTACTATTACTATATATACTAAAAGGCAGAAACGATTACTGTAGCTGCATTGTAGCTGCTACAGTACGCTACAGTAATTTTTTTTCGCCACGTGTCGCTACAGTAATAAAAATAAAAAAACACAAAAAATAATACACTTACAAAAAATTTCTTATACAAATTTGTTTCTTTTAAAATACCAAAAAAAAAAAAAAAAAAAAAAAGCATACCAAAAAAACAAACTACCCAAAAAAATTTCAACCGCAACGCAAAAAGAAAAAAAAAAATCCGTAAACATAAACAAAATATACTTCCAAGTAAACATATGCATACTTCAAATAACAAAATTATTAATTACACCGTATAACCCATAAAATACAAAACACAAAACACACCCGCTTCAACGCGCGGGCTACCCAGCTAGTATATACTAAAAGGCAGAAATGATTACTGTAGCAGCACTGTAGCTGTTACAGTGCTTGCTACAGTACTCGCTACAGTAATTTTTCGCCACATGTCGCTACAGTACTCGCTACAGTTTTTTTTTTTTTTTTTTTTTTTTTTTTATTTTTTACATAAAATTCCTTATGAAAATTTGTTTTTTCAAAAAAATAAAAATAAAAAAACATAAAAAATAATACACTTACAAAAAATTTCTTATACAAATTTGTTTCTTTTAAAATACAAAAAAAAAAAAAAAAATACCGAAAAAACAAAAACCCCGAAAAAATTTCAACCGCAAAGCCCAAAAAAAAAAAAAAAAAAAAATTCCGTAAACATAAACAAATTATGCTTCCAAATAAACATATGCATACTTCAAATAACAAAATTATTAATTACACCGTACAACCCACAAAATACAAAACACAAAACACACCCGCCGCAACGCGCGGGCTACCCGGCTAGTTTTTATTTAAAATTCATTTTTTAATTCACATAGTGAAAAATAATTGAAGCTATTTATACTCAAATTTGACTAACAATTCTTTAAAAATCATTTTTATAATCATATATACAAAAACTATAAAAAACTGCATAGGTTTCAATGATATTTACACATAGTTGAAGCCAAATATAAAAAAAAAAAAAAAAAAAAAAAAAAAAAAAAAAACACGGACTCCAACATCTTACCAACACATCAGATACACACCTGAACAATCTATATATATAATCTAATAAAGCAGAGTCTAAAAAAGAATATTCTTCCCCTATTAAGAGCATGAGGAACCATAACTCAAGTTATGAAATAACTCAGCGTCACATCATCTCAACACCAAATAACATAACACCAAAAAACACCAGAAAATTATAACACTAAATAACACCACTTTTTACAAATTTACAAATTCTACCCCCAACAAATTCATTTATTAAACATTCAAACATTTCATTAATAAAACTAAACATTAGAAGTACTGGAAACATTTGCAAGTCCGACATTGTCTTGATGTTATGCATATCGAGAAAAATGTTTGTGAAAGCTTGTTAGGCTTATTATTAAACATTCCAGGAAAAACTAAAGACGGAGTTAAAGCTCGAAAAGACATGGTCGAAATGGGAATTAGAGACGAGCTCGCACCACAAGAGACGAATAGTAAGAAAATGTATTTGCCGGCGGCTTGTTATACCATGTCGAAGGCTGAGAAAACCATGTTTTGTGAATTCTTACACGGTGTTAAGGTCCCATCTGGCTATTCTGCTAACATTAAGAAGTTGGTTTCTATGAAAGACTTGAAGTTGCTTGGTATGAAGTCCCATGATTATCACATTTTAATGACGCAGATGATTCCAGTCGCTATTCGTGGAGTACTGCCACCTCGAGTACGACACACAGTCACAAAGCTTTGTCTCTTTTTTAACATGATTCATTCCAAAGTTATTGATCCGGAAAAGTTGGATGAATGGCAGAGTGACATTATTCTTACTATTTGTGAACTCGAGATGTACTTTCCACCTTCATTTTTTGATGTCATGGTTCACCTTGTATCTCATATTGTCGGAGAAATAAAGGCTTGCGGTCCTGTATTCTTGCGATACATGTATCCATTCGAGAGGTATATGGGTTTCTTAAAAGGGTATGTAAGGAACCGATCTCGACCAGAAGGTAGTATTATTGAAGGGTATGCTTCCGAAGAAGTAGTTCAGTTCTGTACAAACTATATGGAAGGTGTCCCAACTATTGGCATTCCGCTATCTCGACACGCGGGTAGACTTGATGGGAAAGGGACAATTGGGCGCAAAGATGTCACACCGAACAACAGTGATTTAGAGAAAGCGCATTTTACCGTATTGCAAAATATGACATGTGTTGACCCATACATACACGAGCACATGTCATATTTAAAACAAAATAACAGCCATCGAGGTCAGCTTTGGTTATGTATGTACCTTTGATTTGGTTGATGAAATAATAATAATAAGGTGTTTTTTAGGGTTTTGATTAGTGAAGGTGTGGGTGTATTTAAAGTGTTTGATGAAATGATTATTGATGATTGAATGAGTGATGGAGTGAAATAAGTGGTAACGTGTGCAATTTGAAGTTGTACTTTATGAAGAAAAGTCAAGGAAATAAAGCTTGTACTAGCTTTTTATGATGTCACTTTTTACGATATTCTTTTGGTTAAATGCTTTTTGTAGTAGCTTTTTGTGAAATGGTTCGAAGTGTGGGATCTTTTTGTGACCATGTCGACTATGGTGTTCAAAAAATCCCAAGAATCGAGTAACGGTTTTTATTTTTTTTTATATTCACGGTTAACTGAAATGAACCGTGTAGGCTATGTTTGACACATGAAATTATGGAAAGATTATGCTTATTTTTTCAAAAAATAAGCTACTTAAAAAATAATCTTCGTTTGGCAGACATAACTTATAAGAGATTATAAAAGAATAATCTTCCATAATCTCTTAAAATCAAAGGTTACTTCATGTAGCTTATAAAAATAATCTCTTTTTATAATCTCCATCTCCAGCACCATGTCCAGTTCCAGCAACAGTTACTTTCGCCAAACATACCCATAATATATATGAAGGTTTCTAACTAAATATTCAAATAATTATACAAATATTGATTAATTGAACTTAGAGGTGGCAAAACGGGCGAGCACGGGCTAAATAGGCACGGGCCAAACGGGCGCATGTTTTACGAATCGTTTTATAGAAGACAAAAAATAACGAAATAAATTCATTAAAAGGAGGAGTTAAATGTGCCCAAGTCTTTTACAAAATAGTCAAAATTAGTCCATTTTTTTATTTCGGGCACAAATTGCCACCTCTAACTGAACTTAATCATGTCGATTAGGGGTGTTCAAAAAATCTAAAAAATTGACAAATCGAACATAGTTGCTTAAGCTAAAACCAAAAAAACTTATTTATCATGGTTTCAGTAATGGTTTATATTTTTTGATATTCGTGGTTAAACCGTGCATAATATACATGAAGGTTTCTAACTAAATATTTAAATAATTGTTCAAATACTGATTATGTTATTGCACTATTTTTATTGCATAGTGACTTTTTTGCTCATAATGTAAACATTTACTAAAACTTCTATCTGTGAAAATTGATTAATGTGATGGTTACTTATAAACGCCGAGCAAAATTTTTTGTGTTAATTTGTTATGTATATTTATTTGAATGCAATTATTGTGATGAAATAGCGTTAATATAACTTTAATCTATTTAATGTTGTTTAATTTTACAAAAATTACATTTTACATTCTAAATCATGTTATTGTTTATACATGTGAACTCGATTAAACGACTAAAATGGTTAATTGTGACACAAACCGCATGTAACCGCTCATTTCGGGTACCCGCATGTCCGGTTACCCGCCTAGTACAATTAGGCGTCGGGTGGTAAAATGAATTAACTACCCCGCGATGGATAGTTTGAATCTTCTGACTAACGAACCGAACCGCATCGTACACACAACACATGTAATGTTAAGCTATTTCTTACATACTGATAAGAGTTACATGATTGAATTCGGGACTTGTTTTACGAAAGCTTTTACATTCGGCCTCAAAAAAATGTTTATGCTTGGCGCATTCTGCAAAAGGTTTGGCAATTTTCCAAACGCCTTATCTTTTATGCCTTCAAAAAAACGTTTGTGTTGTAGGAATAGCCATACGAAGGCTAACCTCAAACTTGTTGCGTGTATGGTTTGAATCAAATTCCCATCAGGAAATCCCGAGCACCGCACTAGGTTACACTTATAAGTTTCTAGCTCAAAAATTACTATATGTGACAGAAAGTTTTGGTCGGTTAGAGTTTCACATCCTCGTGTCCCAATTTAGTCTTAGCGTATTTTTAAGCTCAAAAGTTACTTGTTGATTGATACTTATATCCAATATCATTTTAGTTGGCATTATATTGTTATTAGGGAGGTGATTTGCACACCAATTTTTTACATTCTTGCACCACATTTTACCCATTACAGTCTTATACTGTGTACTCTCTGTGCATCACAGTGTTATACAAAATGGTGTGATTATAAAAAAAATGATGTGCGAGTCAATCCCCTTGTTATTATCGATGCACATACTACATATAACATCTTTTCAACTTTATTTATCTTTCTTTATTAGTACTACTTATAAAGAAAATAAAAAAATTCCTTAAAATCTCTCAAAATAATAACAGTTGAACTATTAAACCATTACAATTTTTCTTCAATTTAAAGGAGACCTTTTTTTATTTTCTTTTCTTTTTCATTTAATGACAATCTTTATTAGTTTATAAATTATTTCAAAATGTTTGACTATTGCATACACATCACATATTTCTATCTACAGTGGTCAATTCTATATAAACTAACAGTGTATCCGCGATGCGGCAGTGGGTACTTTGTTAGACTCCAACAAATAACAATAACGAGCTGATTAATCTGAGGAAAACAAGAAGAAAATGATCCCGGTCCAGCCCAATTCACCCGTTGTTACCAATTCCAACGGTCTTCTCAGGTTCATTTTTGGACGGCTTTTATTAGCTAGCCAAACCGCTTGCGACTCTGATTTCTGGTTGAACCCTTTGGCCCAGTCTGGTTTTTAAAACCATGTACTATCAACTTGTTTGCATATAAATTGTTTGAATCTTTGTGTTTTATTAGTTTGTACAATATGTATATTAACATGTATTTTTTTATTTTAGGGGTATTTTAAAATTTACATTTATTATAAGAGTTGGAAAGTCAATAGGAAGTTATGGTTATAGATTTTTTTCCCCTTATATTAAAGAGCTAATGACCTCTAAATGTATCATAATTGTCATCATTTCTTTTTATATGTATCGAACAATTTTTTTTTTTTTTTTTTTTTTTTTTTTTTTTTTTTTTGCTATTATGTGTAATAAACTTGATTTTTTGGCATTTTTATGTACTTTATAACTATTTTACCCCTCTTATGCTAATAAAATGATGGGCAAAATGGTCATAAAACACACAAAAATGCCAAAAAAATCAAATTTAGTACACATAATAGTAAAAAAATTTGTTCGATACATATAAAAATAATAAGTGACAACTATGATACATTTTTGTGTCATTAGGCCTATACTAAACTACATTGTAATTTTTTTAATTAAATTTTTTTAAACATGTTTACAAAAAATATTTTTAAAGTATTGTAACTAAAGTTATTATAGACATAATTATTAAGATTTGTCATAATAAATAAGTGTGCTGGCTTAATATTTTAATTTTAACACTTCAATTTTATAAATGTACCAAATATTTAATAGGGATATTCACGCACATTTATTTACTTTTTCCTTTCTAGTTTTCGTATTTTATTTAAAATGAATCTGGACGAAATTCGTGTAAATAGAGATAGAGAGTTTCCCCTGACCAAATTTGCATTGGTCTTCCTTATGTCCTACGTGTCTTCAGGTAGAACCCAACTTTTATATATAACGACATTTTCTATGCTTTTAATAAATGTATTGGCGATGCAAATTATGTTTTATTCCCTTTATACACTTATAATGCCTCACATGCGGTATCGTTTGCTGATTGGTGCCACAATAGAATAAACAAATCGAAAAATTGCCACAAGTGAATATACACTTATAGCGCTTCACATGCAGTGTCGTTTATTGATTGGTGCCACAATTGAATAAACAAATCAAAAAATTGCCACAAGTGAATAAAAGGTTCGGGTGGCTGAATTGGCTTATTGGTGCAAGTGAATAAAAAAAATCAAAAAAACGATGGTGAATAAAAAGTTCAAAAAATCTTAGACCCAAAACAATATATATATATATATATATATATATATATATATATATATATATATATATATATATATATATATATATATATATATATATATGGGAAAACATAGCTACATTACAATGTAGCCAATTGGCTACATTTCCTTTGAAAAAAAGGGTGGGGACAGGAGGAAAATGTGTGTCAGGGACATACCGCAGGGACTGAACTGTACATTATTAAAACTTTTTTCAAAGGAAATGTAGCTAATATTTTCCCATATATATATATATATATATATATATATATATATATATATATATATATATATATATATATATATATATATATATATATATATATATATATATATATATAGTGTATCTTTATTTTCAGAACCCTGTTAAGTGCGGGAACTGCGAGAACTCCAATTTTGCATTAGAAAACATGCATGTTCATATAAAACATGTATATTTTCTTACATACACCTTAATACACATACATGCATAACATACATGTTCATATAAAAACCTGTTTAGTGCAATAGATCAATGCAAAATGGTTTTATTTTTAGAACTCCGTTAAGTGCGGGACTGCGAGAACTCCAATTATGCATTAGAAAACATGCATGTTCATATAAAACATATATGTTTTCTTACATACATCTTAATACGCAAGCATGTGTATTAAGGTGTATGTAAGAAAACATACATGTTTTATATGAACATGCATGTTTTCTAATGCAAAATTGGAGTTCTCGCAGTTCCCGCACTTAACAGGGTTCTGAAAATAAAGCCCCATATATATATATATATATATATATATATATATATATATATATATATATATATATATATATATATATATATATATATACACACACACACACAAATCACACCTTTAGCTTTTTACTATTTACGACTTTTTTATACAACAAACTTTATTTACCAAGTATTTAATATCGAGTGTAGTGTTCAATGCAGAAACAATTTTTTGTACAGAACTCTACAGAACCACTTTGGACCAATCACAATTTAGTAAATTTGTTTATATTTATTTTATTCAGCTTTTTATGGGAGGATATTTTTGGTATTTTACATATGCTAAAGATAACTGAAAAATATCCTACAATCAATGAGAATACGGTTTTAATTATACGTATCTTCCTCACATAATTTCTTACTTATATAATTTTTCAAAACCCTAATTCCAGGGGGAAAAAAACCTAAATTATTTATCATCGTATTACTCAAAACATGATTGTAATTGATCAACCTGATATTTGCGGTACAGGGGAGGGTTCAACGTCCCCGGATGTGCAAAACGATAATGAGATCGTTATGTTATCTGAACATAAAGAACAACATGGTAATTGTTTGTTTGTTTGCTTGTTTTTTTTGTTTTGTTTTTTTTTTTTTTTTTTTTGTTTTGTTTTTTTTTGTTTTTTTTTTTTTTTTTTTTTTTTTTTCATTTTGGTATAGCAACATGTATGTTGTATAAAATATGCGTTTATTTTTCAATCACATATATGCATATATCAGTTAACAAATTTCAATTACATATTTGTTTTAATTCTTTTATCTGAATGAACAACATATATCGGGTTTAGTGAGCGTTACAATTCATTATAGCTACATATATTTGGTATACAACATGATCTGTGTTAGTTTTTTTAGTTTTTTATTGTTATAGGGTTGTAGGATTTTAACGAGCATGTGCATGTGTGTTATGGTTTGATTAATATTGTTAAAGCTATGTTGACAATGTTTTATATATTTTGCAGATGATTCCGATATTGACTTGTTTGAAGAAGATTCTGAGTTTCAACCTACTCCAAAAGGGACACCATATTGGATCCCTAAGGTCCCCGTAGATGAAAAACCGTATATAAACAAATTTTTTAACAGCTTTGAGGAAGCGTATAACATGTACAATGTCTATTCTCAATAACATGTACAATGTCTATTCTCAGAAGGCCAGGTTCAATATACGTAAATCAGGGTTCAAACGTAAAAACGGTCAAATCACACACAGGTATATTGAGTGCAATAGGGCTGGTAAACCAAGAAGGACAAAAGAAGTAAATACTTTGAAGGAAGGTGCCGAAGAAAATGGTGAAAACGATGGTAACAAAAAGAGAAAACGCCGGACTATGTCTCGGGCTTGCAATTGTCCTGCAAAGATCTGTTTAAAAAATATTCCCGGAACAGAATCTTATAAGGTGAATGATTTTGTGGAAAACCACAATCATCCACTAATGAACGAGAACAATATGGACCTATCACGAACTCGACGCCAATTGGAATTTGGTGACTATGTTTTTATTCACTGTGCTTCACTTTCTAATATAGGTCCTACTGTAGTTCATCGATTAAAAGTCGCTCTCGTTGGTGGATATGATAAAGTACATGGAACACCCACGGATTATAGGAATTTTAAGCATTCCATCAATTCATTCATCGGTGACAGGGATGCGCAAATGTTAGTCGATAAAATGATTAACCGGAAACAACATGTCCCAGATTTCTCTTTTGAATATCACACCCTTCCTTCAAACGAGTTGGTCAGTTTGTTTTGGGCTAACGAAACGATGAAGTGCAACTATGTTGCATTTGGTGACGTGGTTTCATTCGATGCTACTTTCAAGACCAACAGGTAATTTTCATATCTATATATATTTCCATTAGAAACGCTCATTAAATGTATTACTAATCTAAACCCTTTTTGTTCAGGTATAAATATGTTTTTGTACCATTTACTGGCATCGACCACCATCAAAAGTGTGTCACTTTTGGTGCTGCGTTACTGCCTGATGAGAGTTTCGAATCGTATTCTTGGATGTTAGAGGCGTTCTTAAAAACACATAAGAAGCAGCCACCGTTTGCCGTAACAGACCAGGATGGTGCGCTAAGGAAGGCTGTTATTAAAATGTTTCCCGAGTCGCACCATCGATTATGTATGTGGCATATCACACAGAAACTACCAGTCAAGGTAATCTTATGTTGCCCACTTTTATATTCTTCATTTTAACAATATTGAATTTGCTATTATTATGTTATTTTATAACATATGCGCACATAAAACAGGTATTTGGTGATCTTGCGGCTGATTCTCGATTTAGGAAAGATTTCCACAAACTAGTATGGAATATGTACATTGGGCCTGAAGTTTTTGAAAAACGCTGGGATGACTTGATAACTAGGTATAATTTGCAAAACAACAAATGGTTGTCTGACATGTACGGAATCAGAGAAAGGTGGGTCCCCGACTATTTTAGCGAGATTCCTATGTGTGGTTTGATGAGGATCACGTCTCGATCGGAGAGTTCCAACGTGTTCTTCCAGATTTATTCACATGAAGGTAACACACTTGTACAATTCATGCTTTGTTTCAAATCCGCAATGGAGAAACAAAGATACACACAACGTGTGTTAGAAAATGCTTCTGATGAGGGCGAGCCGGCCTTGTTTACTGATTTACCAATTGAGAAGCATGCATGTGACGTTTATACACCTTCCATATTCAGAGATGTACAACAAGAAATATGCAAAAGTTTATATGCATGCTCACAGATTAGTGCTCATTCTGAAGGTAACGTTGAGACTTGCACCGTACGACACATGGACAAGAGAGCTAATACAATTATAGATGCTCGGGTAAGCAACATCAATTTATTTTCAGTTTTGCATGATTTTTAGCCCTATAAATTCTTATGTGCGTATGTGCAATCTTGTCACACCCCGCCAAGGCGGAAACGCGAGTGTGTAACTTCATGGATATCATCACAACACATGGTGTCTATATAGAGAATAACTACATGCATAAAATAGAGCAAGTACAGACACAAAGTGTCGTAACAATACCCCAAAACAAAACAACCAAAACAAAATCCGAAACAATACATAAATTCAAACATAGATGCTAAACCACTTCCAATGCAACTAAGGTCTCGTCTAATCTCATCCTTCTATCTTATCCTTAGAAAGCTCACCTGAAAATGATGCTTAAAACTTCAACATAATGTTGGTGAGATTCATATGTTTAGACACACACACCATAGGCAACTGGTTAACTGTGATTATACAACATAGCAGGACAGTAAGACTAGTTATTATACAAGTAAACACACAATCACACAATAAAAGGCAACCACTAGGACGGAACGTGTCCCCCGATCCAATTGGTTAGGACGGAACATGTCCACCGATCAAATTTTATCATCAATTAGGTCGCATGCGCAAGCAACAGGATAAGCATCCTCCCAATTGAATCCCACACAAATTCTACCACTTGGGTACAGTTCTACCCTCATCTCAGGTACAGTTCTACCCTCGATTTTCACAAATTGGGTACAGTTCTACCCTTCACATCTCGATTTTCTCGGTCATTGAGAACTTTCAACAATGTGTCAATCTTATTAGTCATCTCACTTTGTTTTTGCTTGAAATCAGCTTCAAACTTTGCTAAACGAGCTTCTTGAGATGCCATAAACTTGGACATCAACCCTTCAAAATTATTGCTACTACCATAGTTGTTGGAAGGATTGTTGTTGAAAGTACGGTTAGGAGGTGGACCGTTTGATTGGTAACGATTAGGTGGATTGGAAGAATTATTTTGGGGCATGTTTTGGTTTTGTTTCCACCTAAGGTTCGGGTGATTTCTCCAAGAGGGGTTGTATGAATCACCGTAAGGGTTTGGCTCGGGTTTGGAAGTGTACCACTTGTCTCCGGCTTCGTTGGTACACGAGGATGTGTGATCCGCAAAAGCTTGTTCGGGGAGTTTCATGCAATCACGAGTGTCGTGGGGACCACTACATAATTCGCATGAAGAAGTGATTTTGTTCACTTGGCTTGAAGGTTTAGGAGTCTCGTAAGATTTCATGAGAAACTTGACTTGGTCTTCAAGTTCCATGATCCTACGGTCGGGAGTGCTTGAATTGTTCGAAGGCAAAGATATTGCCTTGACCTTTTTGTTCGAATCACGAGGATCATTCCAACTTTCGTTGTCATAGAGAGCAAGATCTTCTATGAGTTCCCATGATTCTTCTGCACTTCGAACACGTAGCCTACCACCGGCCGCTTGGTCAATGGTTTGCCTCGTGGAGAGATTGATGTGGTCATTGAAAATTTGGACTTGGAGCCCAAGATCTATGCCATGATGAGGGACTTTTTGGAGTAAGTCCTTGAAATGAGTCCATGCTTCACAAAGAGTTTCACCTTGCCGTTGTTGGAACATTAAGATGTCATTTCTAATCTTGGTAGTTCTCCCCGGTGGGAAAAATTGAGCAAGTAAATGAGTGGTGAGATCATCCCAAGAGGTGATGGATCCCACGGGTAAACGCTCAAGCCATTTTCTAGCTTTGTCACGTAGAGAGAATAGGAAGAGACGCAATCGGGTCGTCTCTCGAGTTTCAACATCAAGGTCTATGGAATCTACGATTTTGAGGAAATCCTTGAGATGTTGATTAGGATCTTCGGAACGAAGTCCATGGAATGCACATCCGCTTTGCACCAACCGGATGGTGTCGGATCGCAAGGGAGACACATTGGCTCCTTGAGTGAGCTCAATGGTGTTTCGATAGCCTTGGTGGCTAGGACAGGAATACTCTCCTAAAGTTCGAGGTCTAGGAGGTTGGTTTGGTTGTGGTGGATTTTGTGGGTTTTGTTGTGGTGGTTTGATGGGATCAAAGAGATTACCACCTTCCATGATGGCGGATGGTAATGGTTACGAACAAAGGAACGAAGAAAAAGATAGACTACAGAAAACATAAAAAAAAAAAAAAAAATCTTACTAGACTGGAATCCAGCAAGTAGACCTAATAAAAAGAAATTTCAACCTAGACAATAACTATTCCCTGGTAGCGGCGCCAAAAACTTGATGCGTGGGATTGCGCCTACGCAAAAGGTTTTACTTCTCAAGGGATCTCGAGAAGCTAGCAATCCCCACCAAGCAGTATTCCTGACCGATGTAGTATAGTGTAGTGGCAAGTACGGGGGATTGATTGTTCTCCACAGGGAATAGTGTTCGCTAGGACTAAAACTTAATTAAACTAGGTCTAGAGGTGAGTGATGATTATTTTTGTATTTTTATGGTTTTTTAGAAAGCAAGTAAAAATCTCGGTTTTGAAGGAGTGGGCGGAATTAGTTGCCAGTTAACTAACCAAAATAATTACAAATGCAATAAAAATAAATAACACGAAAGTAAATGTGGAGAAAAACAATAATGAGAGAAATGTGTTTACTTAGATTTCACTACTCCCTAGCTATCTTTTACTGGTTGATTAGTTTGTTACAATTGCTTGGTGACGGGTTATATTCCTTAATACCATTCATAGGGCCGTGTAAGATCTTCCCTAACTCTATAAGCTTCTACCTCTTCCTATGTCGAGCCGACAACTAGCTCCTAACATGGCCTCCTTAGTAGTTACTTATGCATTAAATATAACCAATTAAATCGTAGTACAAATCCGATTCATGTTTCTTAAGACGTTCAAGCATGTTACCAATTGGAAGTCTGCCAGTTTTCTTAAGCCTAACATCGATATCATTCATCCATTACAATTAATAACAAACAAACCAACCAATAATCAATAACTAGGTTTCATTACATCTAAGCAAACACAAAGAAAACATAGCCTAGCATGTTAAAGTAAAGACAAGCATAAGATAAAATCAAACAACACATAGACATATTGAATGATTATTGGAAGATTTATCTTTATTAAAACATGGATGATAGAAGGGTGAAAAACCCTGTGAAATTCGTCCTAGGGTTTCTTCAAAACCTAGCTCTAAAGTTCTCCCAAAATTCTCCTCTTTAACAAATGAAAATTAGAAAACTATATATAGATTTTGTGGTATGACGGCGTCACGTTATGAGTCTGACGCCGTCAACTCGCCGCTAATATTCTTCTCGTATTGCCTAGATCCAGATCAGACGCCGTCATGTGTTAATCAACTCTTGGCCGTCTCTTGTAATTTGTACGTGACGGCCTTGGTGACGCCGTCATGTGTTAAATCTCAAAAACATTCTGGCGTGTCTCGTTATACTTTTTATCCACCTCTTTGCCATAATGTGACGTCGTCACATGCAATACATGACGCCGTCAGGTACTATTTCCATCTTGATTTGGAGACTTTGCCGTTTTCTTCACTTTTCGCTCCAAAAACGTCCAAAATACTTCCTTTTCCATATTTCTTCTCCAAAGTACCTAAAATGACAAAAGGAACGATTTAGGGTAATAATTGATCAAATAATCTCGACTTAGGGCTTAAATGACCCCCTAAAAGCGGTACACTTTTTGTTTCATCAGTTCACTTTTCCTCAAATCTTTAACATGTTTTAGTTCAAAATTAATAACACAAGAACTACGCATTCTCTTTGTATCATTAAGCTTCAAATCGTAATCATTGACAGTTTTTTTTGTCATATGTTACTCTATCTTTCATGTTTTTTGGGTGATTCCCATAGTAAACTCCAATTACAATAGCAACATATCTGCATGACATCAATAATAATATTAATATTAACACAGTATAAGGTATATTGTAACAAAATGTATGTGAATGACATATTGAGGAAACCTGTGATACTTTAAATCGCAGTATGTATTAATGAATTATGGTTGATAACTATTTATGTTTATATAGACATAATTTAAATTTAAATATAGAAAAGATATCATTAAGATAACTATCGTTTTTATAATTTTGCAAATTATGTTTATTCCAAATCTATTTATCCTTTTTAGCTATCGTTTTAATTTTATTATTATTTTTTTTAAATTTATTTGTTATTTGTGAACGTAATATATCTGCATTTTATCAATAATTATATTATCATACATTGTTAAAAACTAAATATATTAAACATATTGTTAATCTAATAATAATTGTGCTTATATATACATAATTTAAATTTAAATATAGAAAAAATATAGTTATGATAACTATCGTTTTTAAATCGAACTGTATATTGATGCATTAAAGTTTATTAATATTTGTACATATATATACATAACTTGATTTTAAATATAGAATAAAATTTTTCAAATTACAATTTTTTTCATTTTATTTATCTTTTTTCTTTATTATTTTTAAAAATTTCTTTGTTAATATATTTGCATGATATCAACAATTATTTTGTCAAATATTGTTAAAAGCTATATTTGTTAATGGTACTGGAAGAACATAATTAAAAAACCAAGAACAAATATTTTTAATAAATTTTCATTTAGCTATTCGGAATGCAACTATTGTTAATCACATGGATTGTTAAATAACGTGACTGTGACAGTTAGAGGATGTGATTCTTATACCTTGAGTTGTACGTTCATACTATCTATACGTTTTTGATACATAGAATATGGCTTTCCAATATGGATTTCTGACAAATAAAGATCATATTTGTCATACCAATTACGTGATTACCATTTTTGAATTATGTGACGGTGGAGAGTGCTTTGTTGTTGTTTGTGCAGTTGGTGAAATTTGCGTAATTTGCTTGTGAAGTGTTTAGGGAGTGGGAGTGTGGATGCGAGGATGAGTTTTGTGCAGTGTTTAGGATGAGTTGAGCGTCATAGGTTCGCAAACTCAAAATATGAACGCAGTATATTTTCATGATATCAATGATTACATTATCATGTTTTGTTAAAAACTATATTTGATAATGATGCTGGAAGAACATAAATAAAAAACAAATCAACATATAAGAAACATATTGATGCGTGGTTTTCCAACCTTGCAAAAGGTTTTACCTCTCGAGGGATTTCGAGAAGCTTGCAATCCCCACCATGCAGTGTACCTAACCGATGTAGTATAGTGTAGTGGCAAGTACCGGGGGTTGATCGTTCTACTTGGGGAATAGTGTTCGTTAGGATCAAACTTAATTAAACTAGGTCTAGAGGTGAGGGATGATTCTTTTTGTATTTTTATATTTCATGGAAAACAAGTAAAAATTTCGGGTATTGGAAAAGTGGGTAGAATTAGTTGCTAGTCAACTAACTCAAATAACTATAAATACAATAAAAATAAAATAACAAGAAAATAAATGTGAGAAAAACCTTATAATGAGAGAAACGTGTTTACTTAGATTTCACTACTCCCTAGCTATCTTTCATTAATTGACTAGTTTGTTACAATTGCGTGGATGACGGGTTATATTCCTTAATACCATTCGTGGGGCCGTGTACGATCTTCCCCAACTCTATAAGTTTCTACATCTTCCTATGTCGAGCCGACAACTAGCTCTTAACATGGCATCCTTAGTAGTCACTTATGCATTAAATACAACCATTAAAATCGTAGTACACATCCGATTCATGTTTCTTAAGACGTTCAAGCAAGTTACCAATTGGAAGTTAGCCAGTTTTCTTAAGCCTAACATCGAAATCATTCATCCACAATAATTAATAATAAACAATCAACCAATAATCAATAGCTAGGTTTCATTACACCTAAGCAAACACAAACAAACCTAGCCTAGCATGTTAAAGTAAAGACAAGCATAAGATAGAATCAAACAACCCATAGACATATTGAATGATTATTGGAAGACTTATCTTTAATCAAACATGGATGAAAGAAGGCTTTGAAACCCTTACAAGAAGGTGAAAATTCGACCTAGGGTTCATGGTAAAGTTCCTCCAAAAGTTATCTCTCTTAATGAATGAAATTTAGAAAAATATATATATAGATTACAATCTGACGGCATCACGTTATACATGTGACGCCGTCAACTCGCCGCCAAAGATATACTCGGATTGCCTAGATCCAGATCTGACGCCGTCACTTTAAAATCTTCACTTGGCCGTCAGCCTTTAAATTACACGTGACGGCCTAGGCGTCCCAAAGGGTGACGCTGTCACTCTTTAAACCCAAAAATCATTCTGGCGCGTCTCATGTAAACTTCATATCCACCTTTTTTACCAACATGTGACGCCGTCACCTTAAGAACGTGACGCCGTCAAGTACTATATCCACCTTGATTTTGGAGACTATGTCGTTTTCTTCACTTTGCGCTCCAAAAACGTTCAAAATGCTTCATTTTCCAGATTTCTTTTCCAAAGTACCTAAAATGAAAAAAGGAGCGATTTGAGGCAATATTTGATCAAATAATCACGACTTAGGGCTTAAATAACCCCCTAAAAGCGTAACACTTTTCGCCTCATCAAATACTCTTACACTTGAGATTTGCTTGTCCTCAAGCAAATGCGCTTTTATTTTAATCAAAATACAAGCTAGGGGTCATTTAACACTAATATAAAAGTAATTACAACAAATGATTATTCTACTTCAACCAAAACAAGCACGGAAATTATACACTAGCACCTTACAAATAGTGTTTTGATACTCACATCTCTCTGGTGTAATAAAAGTATATATCATAAATGAAAATGGAAAATATCTCTCACTACCTGGCATAGCACATAGATTAACATAGGCTTGGGAAAGGATCAAGCCTCCACCACTTGGCGTAAGCACCTAGGATAAACTATCAAAGAGATCTTTTTAAAGGGTTGTAACGTGAGGTGTAGGGATATGATAAACACGGTTTTGTTGGATAAAGGCAATATTTACTAGTCGCGAGTTAATCATCTTGGTCAATTACATGTACAATGTGGCGTTGCTAAGCCAAGAATCGACTCGACTTAAGCAAATGAAAACTACAAGAACATAAAAAATGGCGTAGAAAGAAACGGTATGGTAGTCCGTATGTTTTTCTCTTCTTTTTTATTTTTTTTTTTAATTTTTTTTGCATACACTCTTGCCCTACCATCCAAAATAATACATCGCATGGAATTTGTATTCCCCTTACACTTGAATTTTTACATACTTTACAATTAAGTATTCTAATAACTCAAATTAAGATAATCAAAACACTTGGAGTACAATAATGCACTTGAATTTTACACACTTTACAATTAACTATTCTATGTACAAGATTTGACTCGACTTAGCAACCATGTAATTAATTAGACAATTAACTAAGGGTTTAAACATGTAACAATAATTCACTAAAGATGAGTGCATACAAGGAAGGCTAAGGCGATTTGGGTGCACATTTGGGGTGGATTGTAAACAAATTCTCCCTTTAAGTAAAATGCTTAAAGTTAGAAACGAAAAAGATAGGCTCGGAGGGGTGTACTAGGAGTATCGTGTACTAAAAATGAGTACAACGCAAAAGTGTGGGAGAATTAATTGATTTTACTAGTCAAGTGTATTGACTTCATTGGTCAAGTAATTATGATACGGGTTTAACACAAGGGTTATCCTAATGCCTCTTATCATGTAGTAAATCCTAACTACACGAATGTAGTCTCACATGTGGTCTCGGGATGCATCACTATCACAAGTTCTAGAATCTAAGTACTACCGGTATACTCATAAGCATCTTTTCCTAACAAATCTAGGGGCGAACCTCACATATTTGGGGTGGAAATTTTTTGAGTGGTACAGTTTTTGTGCTAGTCATACAACTCCTATCCATAAGACGCTTATTAATACTAAAGCTTTACACCTATATGTTGTAAAAAAATTTAAATTTGGCGCTAAAATTGCCCTAACAAGTGTTTCTCTTAGTTTTATTACACACCTACTATTAAACAAATAAAAATCAAGTGTAATTGCATTCTCTAAGGTATCATCATTTACCCTCCCCTTACACTTAAGCTGAACATTGTCCCCAATGTTCAATAAAAAGGATGTAAAAGTAACGAAGGTAAAAGTATGAAACAAATACTCCCCTAATTTGTTCGGTGTGGATAATGCGTTAAAATAGTTAGATCCTCCTCTAAGATAATGAACGTTGAAAGCTTCTCTCCAGAAATATAAATCATCTTCTTGTCTAATATAACTTGTTAAACCTGAGAAAACAATCATGGCAAACTGATGAGGCGAAAAATGAACCACTTTTAGGGGGTCATTTAAGCCCGGAATTGAATTTATTTGATCAAATATTACCCTAAATCGTTCCTTTTGTGATTTTAGGTACTTTGGGAGAGAAATCTAGAAAAGGAAGCAATTCGGACGTTTTTGGAGCATAAAAGTGAAGAAAACGCCAAAGATTTAATTTTCCATGCTGAGAACAGTACCTGACGGCGTCAAGAGGAAGACCCTGACGGCGTCAGGAGTAAAAGTGGTGACGACCCAGTGCAAACCTGACGGCGTCACAACTAGGGCATCAAGAGTAATATTCATGACGGCCTGCACAAGGTATACACATGACGGCGTCAGACCCAGATCTAGGCAGTCCGAGGAACTATTTGGCGACGAGATGACGGCGTCAGCCCTTTGTTCTTGACGCCGTCACCTCCTAAACTCTATATATAGTTTTCTAATTTTCATTCATTGAGAGGAACTTGTGTGGAGAAACCCTAGGGCCGAACTTTGTGAACCCTAGCTCGTATTTTACAGTATATTGAAGGGTTTTCACCCCTTGAATCCTTTCATGTGCTATTGAGATAAGTCTTCTCTTAATTCAATCAATATGTCTATGTGTTGGTTGTCTATATCTTGTGCTTGTCTTAATTTCAACATGCTAGGCTAGATCTATCTTGTGTTTGCTTGGATCTAATGAAACCTAGATGTTAATTATGTGTTGATTACTTGTTTATGGTTGTATTGGATGAATGATTTCAATGTTAGGCTTAAGAAAACTGGCAGATCTCCATTGTGTAACATGCTTGAACGTCTTAGGAAACATGAACCGATGTGTACTAGGTTTTATTGGTTGTATTTAATGCATGAGTAAATTCTAATGATCCCATGTTAGGAGCTTCTTAGCCGGCTCGACATAGGACTGAAGTAGGCACTCATAGGATTGGGGAGTTAAGTGCGCCACTCCATGAATGGTATTAAGGAATACAGTCCGTCATCCACGCAACTATAACAAGTAATTAACGTGTAAAAGATATCTAGGGAGTAGTGAAATCTAAGTAAACACATTTCTCCCACATATTGCTCACAACTCTAGTTTAATATAGTTTATTTTCATTTCTAGTATTTTATTTTGATTGCATCTTAGTATTGGGTTAGTTGATTAACAACTAATTCCGCCCAAATCCTTCAAACCCGAGATTTTAATTTGCTTTTCAAAAAATATAAAAAATACAAAAAAAATCATCCCTCATCTCTAGACCTAGTCTTTAGGTTTTCTAATCCTAGCGACACTATTCCTAGCTGAACGATCAATCCCTCGGTACTTGTCATTATACTATACTAGCGACACTATTCCTAGCTGAACGATCAATCCCTAGCTGAACGAAAATTTACTCAAAGGTTTTCCACAGGGACGATTTCTGCACTTTCGAAATGGTTGGGACGAAACTTGCAATCTGGCCAAAGTTTAGGGACGATTTATGCAATTTACTCATACCTTTATATGTAATTAAGACGAAGTTAAAAACAAAATAAAGCATTTTCACAAATTATTCGAAACATGAAAATTTAACAATTATGATTAAGCATATATGACACAAACAAACAAATAAAGTAAAAACATCAAACAATTAAAAACATGGGTTGCCTCCTAATAAGCGCTTGTTTTTGTTCGAGTCACGAGCCTGACTCTACCCTTATTTGATGAAAATGGGGGAGGTTTTCCCTACACTTAGGATTAAGTGCATGTGAAAGTAGCGATACACACCCTTATGGTGGAAATATGCCACGTGGGGTGAAGGGGGTGAGTGAATGGCTTCCTTCATCCTAAAACTACCTGGATAATATGGGTTGATGGGTGAATCGGTTCCTCTTTTGTCTCCTAGATGTAAATCTAAGGATGGAAAGCTGTGTAAAGATTGAGGTTCCGGTTCATCAACACTAGGAAACTCCCTAATCTAGGAGTAAGGATATCATTACAAGTATTCAAACCTATATACTCAAGTGGTGCTTGGTCTAAGGGCTCTACCTCTATTGGGGTTCCTATAGTCTCTTCTACTTCTTCTGGGTAAGTCACGGGTGCTGTGTGTGCCTCAAAAGATGGTAAGACTTGTGGAGTACTTAGTGGACTTGAATTTTTCGCCTTATCCTCCATCACATCTAGATCCCCTATGTGCTTATTATGTATTTTGTTGAAGTCAATCCCCAACATGCACCTAGGTATCTCAAATCCTTTTCTATTCATCTCAAATTCTTTGTCCGATTCATAAGAATCATTCTCAATAACTTGATCACTATGTTCTTTTTGCCTAAAGGATTCCTCATGTTCATCATATGTCTTAGTGAAATCTAATCCAAGCATGCACCTAGGTGGTCTGACATTAACCATCTCACAATATCGGTCAGATTCATAGGAAACTATCCTAGGTGAAGGCTCATATGGTGTATAGGTAATGAGGTATTTTGAGGGTTTGATGGAGCTCCTAAGGTGATTTTTTCAAAAGTTTTATGCGCTTGGTCTCTTTTTTCAAGGTGCTCACTAAAATCAATGCGAGATACTGTCCTCCTCATTTCAATCCATCTTGATATATCCAAATTAGTATAATTATATTTCTTCATGTAAAACTCTATTGTCGGGTTTGGTGGATTCGCGTTCTCCATAATGGCAAACGGAACAGTCAATGAACTTAATTTACTAACAAATGCACAAAAAAAATATAGACTAAAGAAAAGCTATAAAAATAAAAATAAAAATCTTACTAGAAAGGAATTTAGCAAGTTGACCTAATAAAAAGAAATTTCAACCTAAGCAATAACTATTACCCGGCAACGGCGCAAAAAACTTGATGCGTGGTTTTGCAATCTTGCAAAAGATTTTACCTCTCGAGGGAACTCGAGAAGCTTGCAATCCCCACCAGGCAGTGTACCTGACCAATGTAGTATAGTGTAGTGGCAAGTACCGGGGGATTGATCGTTTTACTTGGGGAATAGTGTTCGTTAGTATCAAAACTTAATTAAATTAGGTCTAGAGGTGAGGGATGATTCTTTTTGTATTTTTATATTTTATGGAAAGCAAGTAAAAAATCTCGGGTATTGGAAGAGTGGGCGAAATTAGTTGCTAGTCAACTAACCCAAATAACTATAAATGCAATAAAAATAAAATAACAAGAAAATAAATGTGAGAAAAACCTTATAATGAGAGAAACGTGTTTACTTAGATTTCAGTACTCCCTAGCTATCTTTCATTAATTGACTAGTTTGTTACAATTACGTGGATGACGGGTTATATTCCTTAATACCATTCGTGGGGTCGTGTACGATCTTCCCCAACTCTATAAGTTTCTACCTCTTCCTATGTCGAGCCGACAACTAGCTCCTAACATGGCATCCTTAGTAGTCACTTATGCATTAAATACAACCATTAAAATCGTAATGCACATCCGATTCATGTTTCTTAAGATGTTTAAGAAAATTATCAATTGGAAGTTAGCCAGTTTTCTTAAGCCTAACATTGAAATCATTCATCCACAACAATTAATAACAAACAATCAACCAATAATCAATAGTTAGGTTTCATTACATCTAAGCAAACACAAACAAACCTAGCCTAGCATGTTAAAGTAAAGACAAGCATACGATAGAATCAAACAACACATAGACATATTGAATGATTATTGGAAGACTTATCTTTAATCAAACATGGATGAAAGAAGGGTTTGAAACCCTTACAAGAAGGTGAAAATTCGACCTAGGGTTTATGGTAAAGTTCCTCAAAAAGTTCTCTCTCCTAATGAATGAAATTTAGAAAAATATATATAGAGATTACAATCTGACGGCGTTACATTATACATGTGACGCTGTCAACTCGCCGCCAAAGATATCCTCGGATTGCCTAGATCCAGATCTGACGCCGTCACTTTAAAATCTTCACTTGGCCGTCACCCTTTAAATTACACGTGACGGCCTAGGCGTCCCAAAGGGTGACGTTGTCACTCTTTAAACCCAAAAATCATTCTGGCGCGTCTCGTGTAAACTTCATATCCACCTTTTTGCCAACACGTGACGCCATCACCTTAAGAGCGTGACGCCGTCAGGTACTATTTCCAGCTTGATTTTGGAGACTTTGTCGTTTTCCTTACTTTTCGCTCCAAAAACGTATAAAATGCTTCTTTTTCCAGATTTCTTCTCCAAAGTACCTAAAATGACAAAAGGAACGATTTGAGGCAATATTTGATTAAATAATCACGACTTAGGGCTTAAATGATCCCCTAAGATCGTAACACTTTTCGCCTCATCACATATATGTTCATGAAACAAAATAAAGAAAAAATATATCCATAATACAACTGTTTGAAATATAAGAAACACGCATGATTATTTTTATCAAAAACTAAACGTAACAATGAAACATAAAATAAATCGATAACATAATTGTTTGAATTCATTGGCAGTTTTTGCTCATGAAATCTGACATTCTTTATTGTTTCTCGAAATCCACCTGTATAAAATAAAACCAAAGATTTAAATTGACAAAATTATAAAATAAAGATATAATCACGTATTTATCAATTTAGTTTAACTATCACCTCAAACATTTTCACTTTCAGATTTGAAGATTTCAAGCCTACTTCCCATTCGATGGTTAATATATATCATAAGAGAACCTGCGAATTATTTATGTTAATTTAGTAATTAAATTTATTTTTAATATAATTATTCGATACGAAGAATAATGAATAGGAAGCAAACACCTATACCTTTCCCATCCACAAAAATTCTTGCATTCCCTATACTCACTTTAAGTTCGTCATCATCTTTAGTAGAGTTTAAGTATTTAAGCAAATCTGGTGCCATTATACCAATTACTAAACACGTGAGCTCGACCTCTCTAAAAAATAATGAATAAAAATATAAAAAACGCTTTATTCAGTGTAATGTTAAACGCTCATAAGATAGGCTTATGTAGACAAATACGATAAGAAAAAAGAGGTTATAGTGAACTTATGATGCGTCCTTAAGTTTGAGTGGTAACACCTTTGTCTTAAATCCATAAACTTCATTTTCTCTAAGTTCACACTCCCAACCGAATATCTCACCCTCAATATCTGCAACACAAATAACATCAACAGTAAAGAATATATGTGCACTATTAAATTAAATTATTGGTAACACATAAAATTGTATATATATTGTAGCACATACGACATAACAACAGGTAATACCGGTTCTAACTTCATTGATATTATGTCAGAAAACTTGATCACTTCAAATCCAGGATTATTAAATTCACCATTAAATGTATTTGACAGACATGCTGATGTGGTTCTACCAAAACTAATTTTGTATAGATGATTTGTGTATTTGTAAGTCAAGTTATTACGAATAACTTTGAAATTACATATAACAACCACCATATCATCTTTGAAATATTTATCAAGAAACGTTAATCGACCCTTCTTTACGATAACATGAATCTTGTCACCCTAAAAAATAAGAATCATATAATAAACAAAACGTTTAAATCGGCGTAAAATAATATCAATTCAAAAACATAACATAATAAAAGATATATTTAAAATAAAGAGAAAAAAAAAAGAAAACCTTCTCATCCATGACAGTTATCCCAAGATGGCGATGAGTTATTGGCATGCACGACTCCATGTAATACCATGACATTAAAACTTTTGCCTTGATAGCACAAGGAGTTGCTTGAGGTGCTAATTGACCGATAAAAGTCATTGGTACTTTCGGCATAGTTTGTATATGCGGGCATACAAATATAAGAATTAGGGTTAAATGTTGAATTAACAATTCTATTCGGTGAATTTATATAGATTTTAAAACATGAAGAAGATAAGTATAGTTTTTAAAATTTTATGAACGCATCTCTTATATTTGGTAAGACGTTTCTTATCGAGAAAAGATTACCCATCGATAAATAAGGACAAAATACGTTTAAATAAAAGGTATCTCATATAGAAAGGATATTAGTAAAACAACCATCTTTTTAAAAACATTAAGGAACATACGTCTCATGTTGCCACAGACGACGTGACAACAAAGATTGAGAAAACACACGTTGTTCTCAAAGGATTTTTTAATAAACGTTTTTGGCACATTTGTGTTTAAGAAAATTACATAGATTGGAATTATTTTGTCAGTAAGAAATAAAAATCATCAGAAACAAACCCTATCTTCTGATACGCTACACATAATCGAACCATATGCTAAAACAAAAAGGATAATTTAAATAACATGTCTTTCATTATATAAAGTAAACGTAAATTAGTGCCTTGAATAGACACATTTATGTTTGGGAAAATTTGCATTTTCCGGCACGTTGTTGTATATTGATGTAGACAGTTTAAATAGCATAAAACATTAACGTGAAAATAAAAAAGATAGTATCAACTTTAAAACATAAAGAAGATAAGTATAGTTTTTAAAATTTTATGAACGTATCTCTTATATTCGGCAAGACGTTTCTTATCGAGAAAAGATTACCCCTCGATAAATAAGGACAAAATACATTTAAAGAAAAGGTATCTCATATAGAAAAGATATCGGTAAAACAACCATCTTTTTAAAAACATCATGAAATGTACGTCTCATGTTGCCACTGACTACTTGACTACAAAGTTTGAGAAAACACACGTTGTTCTCAAAGGTTTTTTTATGTATAATAAATAAAACTCATCATAAACAAAACCTATTTTCTGATATGCTACACGTAATTAAATCGAACCATACGCTAAAAGAAAAAGCATAATTTAAATAACATATCTTTCATTATATAACAGAATGTAAATTAATGCCTTGAACAAACCCATTTATGTTTGGGAGAATTAGCAGACAATTTGATTAGCATAAAACGTTAACGTGAAAATAAAAAAAGATAGTATCATCAATATAAAACATAAATACATAACATTTTTTATTATATAATGTAAATATAAATGTAAATTAATGCCTTGAGCAAATACATTTTTCAGGAATACATTTACATGTTCCTAGACATACTGGACAATAACATTCATCAGAAGCATAGTCAATTTCTGGAGATTCGCTATTTTCCCACTCCCATTTATGCCACCACTCCTCTAACCGCATGCTAGATAGCATGTCAACATCGGTTTTTGTTTTTTTTGGCCTTTGTTTTCAAGTCTTTAACATTTAGCACCTCAACATCGACAATATCAGAAACATCTATTTTCTTAGTATCACTAACTTTCAAATCCAATTTTGTAGAATTGACTTCCAACTTGGAAAATTTGTTGTTACTCAATTGGAATTTATCGTCCTTGACAAATTCTTTCGAGCATGTTAACTTATCTTCTCCGTTCTGCATAGTATTATCCATGCTAAATTTGAGCAACTAAAAAAAGCACATGATAAAAACATTTTCTGTTAACAACCAATAATAATGACACAGTGAACACACATGGCAATGATTAAAAAATTTACTAAATAAATTTTCACAATGAAAAACTGTTTAACAAAGTATGTGCTTGTATTTATTATAAAAACTGTATCAAGCAAACCTTGAGGAATTAAAATGGCATAAAATGTGTGCGTATTAATAAATTAGGTTTTACAACTTGATGAAACGAAAAGTGTATCGCTTTTAGGGGGTCATTTAAACCCTAATTTGAGATTATTTGATCAATTATTGCCCTAAATCGTTCCTTTTGTCATTTTAGGTACTTTGGAGAAGAAATCTGGAAAAGGAAGCATTTTGGACATTTTTTGAGCAAAAAGTGAAGAAAACGGCAAAGTCTCCAAATCAAGCTGGAATTAGTACCTGACAGCGTCACGTATTACAAGTGACGGCGTCATGTATTACAAGTGACGGCGTCACGTTGTGGCAAAGAGGTGGATAAAAAGTATAACGAGACGCGCCAGAATGTTTTTGAGATTTAACACGTGACGGCGTCACCAAGGCCGTCACGTACATATTACAAGAGACGGCCAAGAGTTGATTAACACATGACGGTGTCAGATATGGATCTAGGCAATACGATAAGAATATTGGCGGCGAGTTGACGGCGTTAGACTCATAACGTGACGCCGTCAGACCACAAAATCTATATATAGTTTTCTAATTTTCATTTGTTAAAGAGGAGAATTTTGGGAGAACTTTAGAGCTAGGTTTTGAAGAAACCCTAGGACTAATTTCACAGGGTTTTTCACCTTTCTATCATCCATGTTTTAATAAAGATAAGTCTTCCAATAATCATTCAATATGTCTATGTGTTGTTTGATTCCATCTTATGCTTGTATTTACTTTAACATGCTAGGCTAGGTTTTCTTTGTGTTTGCTTAGATGTAATGAAACCTAGTTATTGATTATTGGTTGGTTTGTTTGTTATTAATTGTATTGGATGAATGATATCGATGTTAGGCTTAAAAAAACTGGCAGACTTCCAATTGGTAACATGCTTGAACGTCTTAAGAAACATGAATCGGATGTGTACTACGATTAATTGGTTACATTTAATGCATAAGTAACTACTAAGGAGGCCATGTTAGGAGCTAGTTGTCAGCTCGACATAGGAAGAGGTAGAAGCTTATAGAGTTAGGGAAGATCATACACGGCCCTACGAATGGTATTCAGGAATATAACCCGTCATCCATGCAATTGTAACAAACTAATCAACTAGTAAAAGATAGCTAGGGAGTAGTGAAATCTAAGTAAAGACGTTTCTCTCATTATTCTTTTTCTCCACATTTATTTTATTGTTATTTTATTTTTATTGCATTCGTAGTTAATTGGGTTAGTTGGCTAGCAACTAATTCTGCCCACTCTTTCAAAACCGATATTTTTACTTGCTTTCTAAAAAACCATAAAAGTACAAAAATAATCATCCCTCACCTCTAGACCTAGTTTAATTAAGTTTTAATCCTAGCGAACACTATTCCTTGTGGAGAACGATCAATCCCCCGTACTTGCCACTCACTATACTACATCGGTCAGGTACACTGCCTGGTGGGGATTGCAAGCTTCTCAAGATCCCTTGAGAGGTAAAACCTTTTGCATAGGCGCAATCTCACGCATCAAGTTTTTGGCGCCGCTGCCGGGGAATAGTTATTGTTTAGGTTGAAACTTCTTTTTATTAGGTCTACTTGCTAGATTCCTTTCTAGTAAGATTTTTATTTTTATTTTTATAAGTTTTCTTTAGTCTATCTTTTTCTTTGTGCCTTTCTTAGTAAATTAAATTCATTGACTATTCCGTTTGCCATTATGGAGAACGCGAATCCACCTAACCCGATACCAGAGTTTTACATGAAGAGATATAATGATACTAATTTGGATATATCAAGATGTATTGAAATGAGGAGGACAAGATTTCACATTGATATTAGTGAGTACCTTGAGAAAAGAGACCAAACGCATAAAACTTTTGAAAATGTCACCGTAGGAGCTCCATCAAACCTTCAAAATACCTCATTTAGTGAAACCTATGCACCATATGAGCCTTCACCTAAGATAGTCTCTTATGAATCCGACCGATATTGTGAGATGATTAATGTCAAACCACCTAGGTGCATGCTTAGATTAGATTTCACTAAGACATATGATGAACATGAGGAATCCTTTAGGCAAAATGAACATAGTGATCAAGTTATTGAGAATGATTCTTATGAGTCAGACCAAGAATTTGAGATGAATAGAAAACGATTTGAGATACCTAGGTGCATGTTGGGGATTGACTTCAGCAAAATACATAATAAGCACATAGGTGATCTAGAGGTGATGGAGGATAAGGCGAAAAATCCAAGTCCACAAAGTACTCCACAACTCCCACCATCATTTGAGGCATACACACCACCCGTGACTTACCCGGAAGAAGCAGAAGAGACTATAGGAACCCCAATAGAGGTTGAGCCCTTAGACCAAACACAACTAGAGGATATAGGTTTGAATACTTGTAATGATAACCTTACTCCTAGTTCTAAGGAAGTTCCTAGTTTTGATGAACCGGAGCCTCAACCAAATCTGTTACCTAATCTTCCATCCTTGGATGAAAGTTTAGGAATTGAAAAAGCTCCTGATCCACCCATCAAACCATATAGTCCGGGTAGTCTTGGGATAAAGGTAGTAGACTCTATGCTCTGTGTAGTGGAAGTTGATATAGGAGTGAACCATGACCTTACATACTTACATCAGCCATTCATGACTGATCACAAGAAACATTATGGGTTTAAACCCGGTTTATTGTATCAAGATGGATTCCCAACTAGGAGTCTCTCAAAGTTGATAGAAGATGATCCCTTTTTAGGAGAAAACTTTAACTCACCCACTGACCAAAGTGAACTGGCTAAGGTTATGATGAAAGGAGCACACCTCTTTGAGCATATAATTCATCCACCACTCTTTCCACACGAGGCATACGTCCACCGAGATGGTGTGTATCACTACTATCACCCGCACTTAATCCTAAGTGTAGGGAAAACTTAGCCTATTTCCGTTAAATAAGAGTAGAGTCTGGCTCGTGACTCGAACAAAAACAAGCGCTTCTTGGGAGGCAACCCAAGCCTTGTTTGTTTGTTTGTTTGATTTTATTTGTTTCCGTATGTATTTTTTATTTTTATTGTTTGTGGCTCATGTTTCAAAGTGAATTGTGAAAATGCTTTATTTTGTTGTTTAACGTCGTCTTAACTTCATATAAAGGTATTTTGCAAAAGATAAGTGTAAGGGAAATCTAAATTTGTTTCTAATAACGAAATTGGACATGAACCACAACAATATTAAACGAATGTGCATATTATTATTTGTTAGAGTCAAATGCTTTTATCGAGTCATAATGATGTTTTTTTATGATTTCCAGGAATTAAGGCATGAGTTTTTCCAGAAATTTTCTGGAAACTTAACATAAGATTTCTGTCAGAACACTCTGACGGTGTCAGGGTTATAACCTGACGACGTCAATCTAAAAAATTTTGCAAGTTTTGTTTTTTCTGCCGGAGTCTTAAAGTTTTTGTTGATTCTTTAGTTTTATAAACTCTAGAAAATCTGCAAACATTCATTCCACAAGCATTATATCTTAATTTTCTTTCTAGGATTTTTAGTATATGTAGATTGCCGTCGATTTTACGCGAGGTTTGCCATGATTGTTTTCTCAGGTTTAACAGGTTATATTGGACAAGAGGATGATTTATATTTCTGGAAGGAAGCTTTCAACGTTCATTTTCTTGGAGGAGGATTTAACATTGTTACCGCTTTATCCACACCGAACGAATCAGGGGAGTATTTGTTTCATTCTTTAACCTTCATTACTTTTACATCCTTTTTATTGAACATTGGGGACAATGTTCAGCTTAAGTGTAAGGGGAGGGTACATGATGATACCTTAGAGAATGCACTTGCACTTGAGTTTGTTTGTTTGATAGTAGGTGTGTAATAAAACTAAGAGAAATACTTGTTAGGGCAATTTTAGATCCAAATTTAAATTTTTTACAACATTTAGGAGTGAAGCTTTGGCCTTAATAAGCGTCTCATTGATAGGAGTTGTATGACTAGCACAAAAACCGTCCCACAAAAAAAAAAAAAAAATTCCACCCCAAATATGTGAGGTTCGCCTTTAGATCTGTAGGAAAAAGCATTCATTCTTGGTGCTTAAGAGTGTACCGGTAGCACTTAGATTCTAGAACTTGCGTTAGTGATGCATCCCGAGACCACATGTGAGACTACATTCGTGTAGTAGGATTTAATACATGATAAGAGGCATTATGATCACCCTTGTGTTAAACCCGTATCATAATTACTTGACCAATAAAGTCATAATTACTTTTAAAGTCAATTAATTTTTCCCACACCCATGCGATGTACTCATTTTTAGTATACGATACCCCTAGTACACCCCTCCGAGCCTATCTTTTTCGTTCCTAGCTTTAAGCATCTTACTTAAAGATATAATTTGTTAACAATCCACCCCAAATGTACACCCAAATCGCCTTAGCCTTCCATGTATGCACTCATCTTTAGTGCATTATTGTTATTTGTTTAAACCCTTAGTTAATTGTCTAATTGGTTACATGGTTGCTAAGTCGAGTCATATCTTGTACATATTGTTTTGGGATGATTGGGACTCATGGGTAAAAGTACTATTGTTTGGGAGTATTGGGGAAGACGTCAATTATTACCCCCATATGTACGTTAATTTTAAAAGGTACTCTAAGTGTTTTGATTATCTTGATTCTAGTCATTAGAATAGTTGATTGTAAAGTATGTAAAAATTCAAGTGTAAGGGGAATGTAAATCCCCTATGATGTATTATTTTGGATGGTAGGGTATAAGTGTATGCAAAAAAAAAAAAAAAAATCGAAAAAATCAAGAAAAAGAAAAAAAAAAGAAAAAGATGAAAAAGAGAAAAAAAAACATGCGGACTACCATCCCGTTTCCTTCTATGTTTCTTTTTATGTTTTTGTTAGTTCTCTTTAGCTTAAGTCAAGTTGAGTCTTGGCTTAGCAACGCCAGATTGTACATGTAATTAACCAAAATGATTAACTCGCCACCAGTAAAGATTGCCTTTATCCAACAAAACTGTGTTTATCATATCCCTACACCTCACGCTATAACCTTTTAAAAAGACCTCTTTGATAGTTTATCCTAGGTGCTTATGCCAAAGTGGTGGAGGTTTGATCCTTTGCTAAGCCTATGGTAATATATTTGCAATGACAGGTATTGAGAGATATTTTTCCATTTCCATATTGTGATATATACTTTTGTTACACCCGAGAGATGTGAGTATCTAAAAACTATTTGTGAGGTGCTAGTGTATAATTTCCGTGCTTGTTTTGGTTGAAGTGGAACGATTATTTGTTGTAATTACTTTTGTATTAGTGTTAAATGACCCCTAACTTGTATTTTGATTAGAATAAAAGCACATTTGCTTGAGGACAAACAAATCTCAAGTTTATGGGTATTTGATGAGACGAAAAGTGTACCGCTTTTAGGAGGTCATTTAAGCCCTAAGTCGAGATTATTTGATCAATTACTGCCCTAAATCGTTCCTTTTGTCATTTTAGGTACTTTAGAGAAGAAATCTAGAAAAGGAAGCATTTTGGACGTTTTTGGAGCGAAAAGTGAAGAAAATGGCAAAGTCTCCAAATCAAGCTGGAAATAGAACCTGACGGCGTCACATATTGCAAGTGACGGCGTTACGTTATTGCAAAGAGGTGGATAAAAAGTATAACGAGACGCGCCATAATGTTTTTGAGATTTAACACTTGACGGCATCACAAAGGCCGTCACGTACAAATTACAAGAGATGGACAAGAGTTGATTAACACATGACGGCATCAGATCTGGATCTAGGCAATACGAGAAGAATATTGGCGGCGAGTTGACGGCGGCAGACTCATAACATGACGCCGTCAGACCACAAAATCTATATATAGTTTTCTAATTTTCATTTGTTAAAGAAGAGAATTTTGGGAGAACTTTAAAGCTAGGTTTTGAAGAAACACTAGGACGAATTTCACAGGGTTTTTCACCCTTCTATCATCCATCTTTTAATAAAGATAAGTCTTTCAATAATCATTCAATATGTCTATGTGTTGTTTGATTTTATCTTATGCTTGTCTTTACTTTAACATGCTAGGCTAGGTTTTCTTTGTGTTTGCTTAGATATAATGAAATCTAGTTATTGATTATTGGTTGGTTTGTTTGTTATTAATTGTATTGGATGAATGATATCGATGTTAGGCTTAAAAAAACTGGCAGACTTCCAATTGGTAACATGCTTGAACGTCTTAAGAAACATGAATCAGATGTGTACTACGATTAATTGGTTATATTTAATGCATAAGTAACTACTAAAGAGGCCATGTTAGGAGCTAGTTGTCGGCTTGACATAGGAAGAGGTAGAAGCTTATAGAGTTAGGGAAGATCATACACGGCCCTACGAATGGTATTAAGGAATATAACCCGTCATCCACGCAATTGTAACAAACTAATCAACTAGTTAAAGATAGCTAGGGAGTAGTGAAATCTAAGTAAACACGTTTCTCTCATTATTCTTTTTCTCCACATTTATTTTCTTGTTATTTTATTTTTATTGCATTTGTAGTTAATTGGGTTAGTTGGCTAGCAACTAATTCTGCCCACTCTTCCAAAACCGATATTTTTACTTGCTTTCTAAAAAACCATAAAAGTACAAAAATAATCATCCCTCACCTCTAGACCTAGTTTAATTAAGTTTTAATCCTAGCGAACACTATTCCCTGTGGAGAACGATCAATCCCCCGTACTTGCCACTCACTATACTACATCGGTCAAGTACACTGCCTGGTGGGGATTGCAAGCTTCTCAAGATCCCTTGAGAGGTAAAACCTTTTGCGTAGGCGCAATCCCACGCATCACAACTTCATGTGTTTAAGATAAAATTTAAAATGTATTTTTATCCTTACAAATCCCAACCTTTATAATTTTAGAAGTTATCACGAAACTTAATTTAAATATATAAAAGATATAGGCGAATACAAAAGTGGTTAACTATAATTAAATAAAATAATTAATAAAGTCGATAGCAAAAAATATCCGCACCAACCATAATCAATGAATATTCAATTCCCTATATTTTTTATTTAAACACCTATACCATCCAAGATTGAATCAAACATTCACTCAATAACTTTTAAAATTACGATGTTCATAAGAGATGAGTACTGTAAAAAAAGGGAAAAAATTATTAGAAAATGGTGTTAGATCTGCTTTTGACTCGGAGTATCTTCCTAACGATTTCAAGTAATATGCATCCTCCTCCACTTCAGGTATATACCTAATATATGTACCTATGTATTCATATATATATATATATATATATATATATATATATATATATATATATATATATATATATATATATATATATATATATATATATATACACTAGTTTTCGAAGCCCGCCCATCGTCTTATAATTTTACTTTTGATGGTGTTACTTAACGGAAATTTATTTTTTAAGTACGGTGTTTTTTATATTATTCTTAAAATTGTATTAGTTTTACGTTAATTATTTTTTATTTAAAGGTACCGCATGATGGGCGGGCTTGTTTTATGAATATCGTTTAGAAAAAAATTAAGTAAAGGCAAATCAATTTTAAACGTACCAAATTATTTTTTGAATGCATTAACAACAAAAAGAAATGAACGTTCATCCATTTTTTTCCGTAATTGATATCCATATAAATGTGTAGAATTTACTATAAACCATCACACAATGATAGTACGGTAGAATAATAGATGTATCTATATATTTATCTTAAAAAGCTTCATTATCAACCGAAGAGTGCAATAAATATAATGTAATACAATACACATGGACTTTTTACCACCTTTTGTTTGACATGATATCGAGATAAACCGTTGTCATTTTGTCAAGTTATTAGTAACAAAATCCAAACTCAGTGCTGAAACGATATATCGTATTATAGGACAGCTCTGACATGGTTGTTAGACACTGAATAGCCGTCTCATGTACCAGCTTTACGTACCAAATGCAGTTTGGAAAACCTCAAAGCATTCAAAATATATTTATTTAAGAGAAGCCGGTGTCTGACCAATTTAGCAATTTACCTTAGGAAGTCCTTGGAATGTTCATCAAGATATTTTATGTTCATTTCTGTTAAGAATAATCTTGTATGTCTTCCGAGAAATGCAAAAATCTCAAGAGTAGCCAACGTAGTCTCTTTAATCTGTATGATCATACGGTATTAGTATATGACACAATAACCCATTTTAAATAAATCCAAGCACAATGTACTCAACTTAATCTAATATATTCTTGGTGACCAACTTATTTTGACTTAAAACAGCATCTAGGTATATAAATGATTCAAGGTAACCACCTAAAAGATGGAAACCCCATTTAATAAAAATATACTACTCACTAAACAATTCGAGGAGGAATCTGAGTGTTAAATAGACATATTATACATATTTTATACTAAAAAGCTTGTATATTCAAGTTCCTAAGAGTTCTATATATAAAAATGAGATGAGGCATATGAATCAAATATTTGGCACCATGGCTTTTTTTTTGCTCTTCTGTAACATATTTGCTATAGAGTTTCAACTAAACAAAGTGGTCTCTTCCACATCAGTGATTTATTGTTATCTTAAAATTTACTAAAAAAAAATAAGATAAGTTTGGTAGAGTTTTATTGTTATCTTTAAGTTATTTGTTAGGGTTTACATAATGTTACACTATATATACAACATTATTTATTGAGCTTAATCATAATTGAATAATCGAATAACAAAAAAAGTCGACTAACAAAGAAAAAAATGCAGCCACAACGATATTCACACAGGCTTTCTAAAGCAAAGGAAGCGAATACATCTGAAAAGCAAGAAGAGGATAACAAAAAACCTAGAATGGATTCAGGTTAACTGAATTCGTATATATAATTAATGTTGTTTGTTTCATCTTTAAATCTAACATATTGCTATTGTGTTTGTTTTGATTAATTGTTAGCAGGAAACCAAGCAGTAAAGAAAGCTGGTAGACAGAATTTTAGAGGTATATTTAACCTAGATAGATTCTGTTATGCATTATCCTTTTGCGGATGGTATTTATATGGATGGTTCCATGCGTAGTTTTTACTAATATAGGACTGTTTTAAAACACGACTGGAACCTCACCAGCTTTTTCTTTAACACCAACACCATTTAGCCCTAGCCCATTCAACCCGACTGGAACCTCACCAGCTTTTTCTTCGACACAAACACCGTTTGGCCCTCCATCTACAACTGGAACTCCACCTCCATATAAACCAACACCGTTTGTTGAAACATTACCTGGTGGTTAGTAAGATTTATTCATTTTTTCCTGCCTTATAGCCAATTTATGATGCTCTAAGGTGGTAACTTCAACCCTTCTACATACACATGGGTTGATTTGGCATTACGGGTAAAACAAAAAACTACTTTAAAAGGAAAAGGGTCAATTGGGTCGAAGGTCGATTAATGTGCCCAAATTATCCATAGTAATAGATTGATATTGAAAAATATGACTAATGTAATCAGATATTCACTAACTATTTATAATAGTGTCAAAAATTTTGGACCAAAAGTATTTCTGGCCCAACCCAACCTGTTTCAAAAAGGTACCAAAGAATATCTATTTTGACCCGTTAGCCATCTAGCCCATTCTCATCTAAAGTTCGCTAGCTAAACCATATTCCTAGGCCTTGGTGGATATGAAGGATTGCATATATTCTTCCATGCCATTCAATTGTTGCTCTTGCTGCGTTACAGAAGCTGCTATAGTCTTATGCAAGGTGTCAAGCTCTTTGGTTAAGCTAGATTGGAATTGCTGGACAAGAATTCTGTTTTCATCTTCAATTTTGTCCTTGCGCTTTGTATCAGTGAGCATAATAATAATAAAAAAAAATTACCAATTCTTGTACCTTGCAGAAAAAGATATTATTATTTGAGATCTGTACCAATCTTGGTGAATAGGCTAGATACATCTAATGCATTGTATAACAACTTTTACGATAAAACAAATAAAGAAAACGGAAAAGTTTGAAATTACCAAATTTTAGAAGGTTGGAGATAAGATACTCTTTCTCTTTGATTGTTACATTTGCTTGTCTATGCTTTTCTTCGAGATCAGACAATGAATGTTCGGTTTCTTGGAGTTTAATCTAAAACCAAAGAAGTATAATTCTTCAACTAATTCTGACTGAACATTTCCTATTGGCCACAAAACAGTGTTAGATGCGCTGTACCTTTTAAGTACTAATTAATCACTAAGAAAACAAATACTTACTTATAGAAGAGTAAGAGGTCAGTCAATTGTAGTTAAAGCTGAAAATTGGGGTAAGATTGTTAAAGTTAGGGTGTTGGGCAACCAAGTTCCATTGTGAGTAATTCATCCTGTAGCTAAGTTGGTAATCGTGACCTTCACCCGCAAGTAAGAAAGCTAGATTAATTGAAAAAAAAATCAGATTTTCTACTCCTGATTTAGTAACCCTGAAATTATATCTTTTTCATCCACTTCACTTGCAAAAATTGTTGGATCCTTTCATAATTCTTTCCATTCCTTTACTTAAATTTCAAACGAATTCATAAGCAACAATATAAATAGGGAAAATAGATGCTAAAAATCACTTAAATTACACATATATTTCCCGTTGGAGATAATCTCACCATATTTTGACTTGGTCACCACTGACTATTCTATATTTTTTTTTATTGAAAGCATTCTTTGGACCGATAAAAGTCTGACATCTAAAATTTTTTAGAGAAAGAACATTTAATATTAGGACTAAGTTTGTAGATACGCAACATACTTTCTCAAAAGTACCGAAATACGTAACCTACTTAAAATATTACTTACTGTACATCGCTAACAAACTTTCAAAATTGGCACAAGATACGTAATGTTGACCGGATTTTTACCTGGTTGACCGGTTTGGAAGTTAACATATAAAAAAACTTACATTATCGGTCCCTGTGGTTTGCGTCTGTTTTCACCGGTCATCATTTAACGTAATTTCAGTTATAAAAGTTACAATAATGGTCCTTGTCGTTTGCGTTGACTTTCACCTTTAGTCCCTTGACTTTATTTTCACTTTTTCGTCCGTTTTTACACGTTTTTTTTCGTTTTTCCATTTTTATAAAAAAAAAGTCGAATAAAACTTTTTTTCGAATAATTTTTTTTTAAAATATTTGAATAAAATATTTTCGAAAAAAAAATTCTAAAATATTTTCGAAAAAATATTTTTTCTACATGACATCTTCAATATAACTGGTACTTAAAATAGAGTGTTTTATGGGTGGTAATTCTTGAGAATTTAACGCACCTGGTTTTCTGGGATCGATGTTTGGGAGTGAGTGAACATGTTTGTCACCAGGGCTTAATGGACATGATGTATATCTTACAGACAAATTGTCTATAACACTTGGAATTTCACCAGATACCTAACAATAGAACAGTGAGTATTAATATTAATCCACATGTTCAAAGAGGTTGGGTATGGATCAAAATGAGTAGGTTTTAAATATTTAGTACGGGTCAAAATAGGTTGAATATTACACAAAATACTTTTTTCCCCAAAAAATCAAAAAACATTGAAACTTAATGCAGAGACAATAGGTAGTTTTATGCATGAAATATACATTTCGAGTGACATAACCACTTTATGTTATCGAGCCATTCAAAAGTCGATGTTTGTAAACAATTTTTAACCAAAAAATGAAATCTTAAGGCCGGAACAATTTTATAATCAGTAAATCCACCAATTAGGCTACCTTGCACAGCTAGCTAACTGTGAATACCCAAAGACAGTTAGAAGCATGCAATAACTTTTGTTGAAGGTATATTTTCCTAAATTATTTTTCTTGAAAGTCATGGCGTCCACCCGATGACTTATTTCTTCTAGATAGCGGATCCGCTGCACCAATGAGTCTATCTTAATATTTATTTTCCTAAGAGATCAAACATAGCCAAACTGACCCTTTCATTAACCATGGTCAAAGGTATCAAAATATGATATTCCGTAACAAATTATCGTGTTTGGAGGTTTAACCTCAGGTGATGTAGACCTTCGATCTCGTGAATACAGGTCTGACCATCACAACAGTAACATTGTGATCATCTCAACTTATATCAGTTGTTTGACTCATAATGCTCAGCGTAAAATTGGTTAGTAGTTAGTCATCTCAACTAATATCAGTTGTTTATTTGAGCTACACAATTTTTGAAAACAGACGATGAACAATGCTCATGAAACGCTATTCTCACTAATTATTTAAAACTATTGTTTCACAAACAAATAATAACAATCTCAAACGCTTTCATTGAAAAAAAAAAACCGAAAACCTGAATATGACCAATCTGGTACCACAAAGAAACGTTATTGGTCTAAATTTTTAATACATTAATTTTTTGAATCCGATTTCAGATCGGACCAACCCATACTGCTCGATCTTGATGATCGCTTTACCCTCCTAGCACCATTTTTAGTATTGGTGGCCTTATTCAAGCTACACGGCATCTGGTCTAACACCTTACTCACAAGAGCACTGCTCTCCAAAGCAAAAGCTGGACTCGTTGGTACTGACTCAACATAGTCCCATAGAGCAGATGAAAACAACGAACCCGAACCACCATAACCTTCTTTAGTGTTTTGACGTTGGTTCACATCATTGGTTATAACACCTAGAAAAATCAACATAAAAAAACTCATCTATCAGCTAACAATTTCAGGATACCACACTAAGAGCAAGGAAGATCTCTGACAGTTTTCGCTCAAGAGTTCTGACCATTTTCTATCTGATCAAGATCAAGAGCCTGACCAAATGTTACCTAAATCTAAACAACATTCTACATATGACTCATATTTTAAACTTTTTTACATGTCAATAGCTAATTACAAACCCCATTTGTCAAAATGTGTCAGGTTCACATATAGTAGCAAATCAGTACCTGAGGGAGCGGAGATGTGGTGGTCAGATGCATGTGGGTCTGTGAACTATGGTTGCTCTGGTCAGTTCTCTAGCTATTAATGTTAGTGTTAAAATATGAATGAAAATCAGAATTTTCCATTCCATAGAACGGATGTTGAATGTGTTGACTTATAACTGGATTTGTTTCGTTGAGTGTAGTCGGGTCATTACAAAAATCAAATGCGCAAAACTCGTCCACATCATCAAACGGTAGATCATCCACTACGGGTTGTTCTGGGAGAGCGGGCATGGACTGATTAGATCATCTAATTTGAGAAGATCCTCATTCACAGCGAAAGGGTGTTGCTCCTCCACAGAAGGTTCATTTGAAACCCTTTGGTCAAAACTCTCACCGTTGACTGGATTAAGTGTTCTGCACCAAAATTGCATTAATGTTTACACGTTCATCATCGTCAGCCCATTCTTCTTCAACAAAGGGAGCAACATACTGCTCACCATTCTTTGGGACTGCCCCGCTTTTCTTAAAAAATTTGCACACATTGTAGTTATTTTTCACATAATTGCATCTCCTAAGCTCCTCCTCGTCGAGAGTATATTCATGCATCACCCAATCCGTGTGTTGACCAGAGGGTGAATGGCCTAGGTAATGTATGAGAGTTTTCTTTGACCAAACTGTGCGTGAGTTGCAAGTAATGATATGTTCTTTTCCAGTAGCCGTGCATAGTTTCCCTATTCGCTCTTGCTCCACTTGGATACCTTCTATCCCTTAGGCAAAAAAAGAACCACTGCCTATCACCAGTCTTCTATTTAGATAGACCTATAAACCAGATTTTAAGAAGACATTTGTTAGCATTGATTCAATTTTACTACGGAACGATATAAACAGCTAATGTTCAAGTAACACGACATATTTAATATCCAAATAGACAGAAACCAGCAAATAATGCTTAGTTTAATACTTATAAGATACATAAAGACAGGTACACGATAATCACCAAACTTATCATGATACACACAGACATACAGAGAGCTAGTAATAAACCGCTTTTTTTTTTAAGTATTTTTACATAAAGAACCTGCAAAATTCGACACAAAATGTACATTTGTTATGGTGAGCCAGATCCAATACTCTTGCAAATCTTTGTTTTTTATATACGTTTATTAGCCAGGTCACCCATGTATTCCCGAATCAAATTATCGAGCTCTGTCCTGTTCCTTAATGTATAAACCTGTACAAATTTTGAAATTTCTTATTCCAAAATAATAATCGAATAAAGATTCTTAAGATTTTTTAATGGCATATTATTATCACATTACTCAACTCAGCACATAACAACAGCTGCTTGCAACCAGGTTACAACAAACATTACTCACTTCTAGCATAAAAACTCAAATTCACATTACTCAATTAATATTCAAGCCTATTAACTCAATCAAAAATGTAAAATGTCCAAGCCTTTTAACTTTCACCTACAAACATATACACATATCTATTTGCCTTTTAAAAGTGGTGTCACTTTACTTATGTTCTTTACACTAATCATTAGTGCCTGTGTTTTCCCTTATTATCAGCTTATAATATTATTCATACATTTTTTGTGGTAAAACTTGCAGATGCCTCAAAGACAGATGTCGCTCAAGAAACATTACAGAATGTTTTTCATTGATGAAGGAAAGCTATGATTGAATTAGAGGCTAGATAAATTCTTAGTGTGACCGAAAAGTTATCATGGGAAGAAATTGCACATGCTAGTACTTATAATGCATAAAACTATGCATTTAATATTTATAATGCATACAAACTTGGAATATTGTACTCATATCTTATCATTCAAAAACATTGACAAATATATGACACACTAATTATAGCATATAAAAAATATTCCTAATCATATTTAACAGCCTATTTTTCATAATAATAAGTTAAAATTTATTATATAAGATTTGTTACCCCTTGACCGAAGCTTATCGTGGACAAACTGGCCCGCATCAATTTGACCTTTTACGGGTTTGATCTACCCATTTGTTACAACCTGGCCACAGCCTACTTTGACATCAGAAGTTCTGACTTTGAGTGTTTAACTGGTTTACTGTGTGAACTGCTACTTTCAATACACAATGATTTGTTTATTGCTAACTCAAATATATAGTCACTAAAAAATCAAAACATTTAAGATGATCACTTACGGGCAACATATTTAGGATTACTGCCAGAACATCTAAATCTTAAAACCAACGTAGAATCCTACAAATGATTCATACATTTCCCATGCTTATAAATACATACAGTATTGAAATCAAAAAAATACTGAAAATTACCTAAATTGAATTTTTGGAGATGGAACAGGGAATCTATGAGAAGGTGACCCTACGCCAAACTCACCACCATAGCCTGATGTCCTCCGAATAAGACCAGCAACACCTTTTACGATATTCATTCTTCCACCACCAATATCATACACAATCAAGACTTATACCCATCAAACTTCAAATCAATAAGATCCAAATTAAAACAAAATGAAAAATTAAAAAATAATAATGAATAAATAAAAAATAAAAAAAACAACAATTTCATTCATCATTAGTATTAGCTTGAGGAACGGCCAATATCAGTAGCAACTTTTTTAAACTCACAGCCATTTGAGCCACCTGAGCTGCTTGAGACGCCATACGGTCTTGACAGTATTGCGTCATTTGATTATTATGATCAACCAAAGGCGAACCGGAAGTAGGAGCAGCAGGCCTCAGCAGTGGCTCATTCCCTCGTCCATCTTTTTCTCAGCACCATCAGCAGTGTTCTTGTTTGTTCCTAAAGATCCTTCACCTAAACCCTTTATAGCATCGACTGGAGTCTGGAACAATTCGTACCCAAAATACGGGAACATTTAGATCCACACCTTTAGGTGGTGGCTGAACATCTATAAACTTCACACCTTGAGTCCCCTTTTTATGCTTATATTTCTTTTCAAGATTGACTACCAGTTTCTGTCTTGCTCACATTTGGGCTAGCCATAGAAGCAAACATCTGGCTCAATTCAACCGGTACACTCTCAAGAGCTTTAAGCAGGGGTTCATTCACAGACTTCAAAAGCTCAAAAACCCTTGCCTGATTGATCGGCTCAGAAGGCTTGATGGACCCATTATGAAATCTGGGCACACAAAAGATAAACCAAAGAGTGAGCTTAAAAACATGATCGATATGAAGATTATGCAAGCATTGTTAAAATTCAATACCAGATTTTACTATTTGTGTGGGATGACAGCCTAGTGCACTTTTCAGTATTTAACTGAAATAGGAAAAAGAAATATATCCTTTGACCATTGCATCAGATGACCTGCTAGGCTGCTACGCTGATATCTAATATTCACCATATTTAGACCGTCCCGTCACAAATCGATCCCTGTCCAGAATTAGTGTTTGTATTTGGTGGGAGTGACAGAGGTGGAGCTGAAACAGGTCCATCCAACCTGCCTTGCCTTCATTTACGTAGTGTCGACGTTAGTTTCCACAGACTACATTAACTTATTATCAGTTATTTCCATATTTATGTCTTCTTTTAGATAAATATCTAGCGCAAACTTAAATGTATAAGTGTGGTTACACACAGAAATCTGAGTAACCAAAAAAACAAAAATACAGGTAATGGGTCCCTTCATTGGATGCATCATCTATCCAGAAGCAACCTTACCATGAACAATTTTGATTCTAATTCCCATGCCACAGTAATCCTTTTATAAAACCTACATCCAAACACCCCCTGAATCATCATTTTTTTGAGAACCAACATTAAGAATTAGCTGAAATCTGCAAGTGCAGTATTCACATTCTCGTTTGGGCAACTGTAGCTAATGACAGGATTAGATTAAAAGTAGCCTAATAGCATATAAGCATCAGATAGCGGCAAATATTTCATTAACTCATGCAATATTAGTTTAGTGTTTGGGCCTGGTGTAATCCTTATATTAGCTTTTTTCTTGGGTGCTTGGCGAACCCATGTATTGTTTCCCTTCTCATTGCCAGGAGGGACTTTTCCAGTGGCCTCTATGTGTTCTTCCATCCATGATTTCCACGCTTCAGTTAATGCTGCTCTTTCGGGACTATCCACCACTCCAACCTGTCAGATTAAAGGTCTAAATGAGATTACTTGAGCATGGTGTATATTATGAATTAGAGGATTCAGTAAAAATTGACCATAACACAGTTGCATAGAGCAAACAGCTAGGTGTTGGAACTTATCATCAATTAGCATAGCCATCCCTGGATGCAATTATTAGCAACTCATTAGAGTGCAAACAGTTCATGGCGTAGAGTCTAAATGACATCAAAACAAAAAATAATTATCTTATATTAACATTAATAATAATTTATATATATTAGCATGCATGCATAGAGATGAACATGTGTTCATAGAAGACGACTAACCTGTAAAGATGACGTCTAACCTACAAAAAGTTGCAAACAACCAACATATACATACACGGTAACAAAGTTTCATCATTAGGGTTTTGAGAGAAAAGAGGCATACCTTTTTCTGTGATTTGTAAAAAAAAATATTAGGGTTTTGAGAAAAAAGAGAGAAAGCTGTCGACATTAAGATTCTGAGTAAAAAAAAAATATATGATTCTGTATTGGGCTATATAATGAATAAAATGTGGGATTGTATAAAAGATAATTGAGGTGTTATTATAAGATATAAATTTTGTTTTGGGTTTTTAATCACAACTTATGGAGTGGCTCCATTGGTTGAGATGTTTGCATACCATATAAGAGACTCAGCTTCGAACCTCACTATACTCAATTTTTAAACTAATTAATCCGAATTTTATTTGCTGCAGCTAAAAAAACAAAAAAACTAAAAAATTTGCTGCAGCTAAAAAAACAAAAAAACTAAAAAAACAGCCGAAATTAATTTAAAAAAATGACATGGCATGAGGTGGCAATACACGTGTAACGCCTCCTGTTATATATATATATATATATATATATATATATATATATATATATATATATATATAGTGCTAATTTCTAAAACTGCTATATTTTGGTAAACTATTTTGCATTTTTCTTGATACCAAATGAATAATGGGTTATTTTAAATGGTTTTAATACGCAGGCATTATCCGATTTAGTTAGGAAGATTTTTGATGAAAAGCCAACCCAAAGGCTAACATCAGATCGTGAATCACTTTCCACCACATCCATATCTTCTTCGCTAACACCAATATACACATCATCTTCTTTTTGACGAAGACGATAGGCTCTACTTTTATATTCTTTGTAAAAGAAAGGCGAAAAATGGAGTGAACAATGGTTATTATTTCTACAAACACGTTATTCCTGCCTGTGTGTACACATAATATGAATAGCAAATAGTAATAATCTATTTTAATTCCACTTTATGAGACTATTTTGTAAAAAATAATACCATGGAGTATTGATGGAAAAAATCGTTTAACATGTCAATATAAAAAATCAAGAGCCTGTTTGTTGATTGTTAATGATGTTATACAGGCTTTCTGTATTTCCTTACACATCATCAAAAAAAATCCGGATTGACAGTGACCATCTAATTCCATACACACATATACACATGTTCGTATGTACACGTAAACCTTTTTGATAATGGATTTGTTATGTTTAAAGCTTGTGTCGTAAAATCTTAACGTATACTTTACTAATAAGCTCAAAGGATAAGCTAACCCTCATTTTTAGTACATTCGACCCATATATGAAGCTCGTGAGATATACGCGTCTTAAGTTGGAACTTTACATAACTTTTGAGAACACGTACGTGTTATTTATAGAAAGTACTTACATTTAATGAAGTAGAGCTATCGAAATCTTTTGGGCGGCGTGAATATCAAGTGCTGCGTCACCATCATTACAAAGACTTTCCAGATACCTGACATATCATTAATAAGGCTAGACACACAATATATTTGGGTCAGTTTTTGCATACTTTCATTATTTAGGGCACCCTTCCTCACGCTTCATTTAGTTGTACAAAATCCACGTTATGCTATATAGGTTTATATCATGTAGAGTGTAATTAAAAATTTCAATACCCAACGGATTTGTTCAATATAATACTTATCTATTGCACAAAAAACGTATGATGATTTAATGCTACACAATGTAAATTTCAGTTTCTGATACATAATCCTTTTTTCACAGTCACGCCTCTCTCCCATTTTATATATATATATATATATATATATATATATATAATAAATTAGTTTTATAACAACTACTGCTAAGTTTAATGGTTTATATTATAAAGGAAACTTATTTTTACAAAAGATTTATAACATATGTTATCATTTCATATATAAAAATGTATAATATAAATCATTTTTTAACTCTTATAGTTTGGATATTGATCACAAATGATGATAATATCTAATGACATCTATATATATTTTAGAATATATGTTTACTTATATATGAAATATGTAAAAAAACTCATTATACAAAAACTATTTGAATTTATATTTTTTTATTAGTGTCACATAAATAAAAGCTTTATTGTGATGTGTGTCGGGTTTTATTTATTTATTTATTTTTTCTCCAATGGTAAGTTCTCATATTATAAAAAAGATGTTGCAAAAAATAATGATGTGGAGTATTGGTCAAAAAGATCGATTGGCATGTCAAAATATATAAATTAAAGAACATGTTAATTAATTATCAATGATGTTATACATGCTTTCTGTATTTGCTTACGTATCATCGATTAGTTTTGTGTTAATTTTTTTAGTGCTTCACATCATAATCAGTAAGCGTTTTTGTCACGAACATGTATCTTCTACGCATATATTAAATCAAACTCATTAGTTTATTTCATGGAAGAATAGAAAATTAAAATAATAGGGACACATAAAATTATTTAATAGATGATCGTTTTATTGTTAACATAATTTCGAAAGTAATACCAGAAAAATAAACAAACAAAACATAATATTATTCGATAGCTAAATTGCTTGCTTCTTGGCTTCTGATTATGTTTCTGTTGCATTAGTTTCTTCATGCACCTAAATAAAATTCAGATAATCATTAACACAATATATCAATAGTAAAATGTAAAAAAATGGTTTGAAAAACTCATACAAAATACCTTTTCCTCACAACCTCTTTTTTCTAATTTGTTGATTTCCATTTTAAATAATGGTTTAAATAAGTCCATTATCTTTGACTTCGAAACCGCACGCCTTTCAACGATTTCATCTAAATTATAGTGTATCTGATTCAATTTCAAATAATTAATATAACGCATCCACAATAAATCATGTAATTTTTTGGTAAATCCATAAAGAACACCTTATATCGATGATCTCATGACACAAGTTCGCCTATTTTTAACTTTAAAGTCGAAAGCAAATTAATCGTAAATCCTTCTGGTTCACCAACCTGAATATCAATATCAATATATATATATATATATATATATATATATATATATATATATATATATATATATATATATATATATAAGATATAATATCACTAAACATAACAATGTTACAATATTTAATGGAAAACATACAAAATACCTTTTCTTGAGGATGACACGGTTGTAATCCTAACACCATCTTCAATATTGTTGTCTTTATATAATTGTACTATGATTAAATTCCAAAGGGTCAATAAAATATGTGTACTGTAATATTATGTACCTAATTTGTAAAATAAATAGACGATGCCTCTTTTCCTCGATATCCTATAAGCAACTCTATTACTGCTAGATTTAGATCCAATAGATTCGTATATTCTTCATCCAATTTCTTATTAACCTGATTCATTATTACCAACGACATATATATTATTTAGTAAAATACGTTAATGATATTTTGCAACAAATATAGAATACCTTTTTTTTTCAAGATCATCTCCTTTTAATGCTAACAGCAATTCGAATGTTTGTAGTTTTAATTCGCAGAATGGACAACTCAAGCCCATTGGCACTGTTTTGAAACAGTATCTGTAAGCATTAAATAAAAACTTAAAATAAATCTTTAAACATGCACCACTAATTAATAAAAGGTTCTATTGTATTAAACATATATCAAAAAATTAAAGTGTGTACGTAAACATTAACAGAAAAATATCATACAGCAAACAAACCTTAGACACATAAAATTACATGAAGCATCCATTTATGAATGAGTTAGGGTTTATTATTATGCGTGTTTATATAACTCAAATTAGTAAGCCAGATTATGTATTTATAATCTCAATTCGGCCCACCCAAATATTTGTTGTGAATAAACTTTGAACATTCTGTAAGGATATGATTCCAAATTACGTTTCTGATAACGAGGGTCATATGTTTCAGGATATGTATTTTTAAAATTCAAACTTGGGCCGACTTATTCTCAATTGAATATTTAGTTAATGATAAATATCATTTTTAGTACCTTGAATGAAAGATGGTCTTACTTTTACATTTTTTTCTCCAACTAAAGACGTATAGCACGACAAATTTCAAACCAAACCAACTTTGCATATCGATTACAATTAAATATTAAAACCTTATAACCCAAATTACTGTTACAGTTTGGTTTCATTAAATTTACATTTTAAATCAAAAATCATTATTAATTCACTAATGTCAATAATGTCATTTACTTTACACCAACCCATCTATTCATCCACTACCAAGTTAAATACCACGATTGTTTCATATTACAATGCATCCAATAAGCAAAAAAATAAAAATAAAATAATAATAAATTAAAAAAAAAACATACACAATTATAAACTCTCAAAACTATCGTTGCAAACAATGACTACTTGCAAAAAAGTAGCAACACTACACAAAGAAGGTCTTTAAAAAAAAAGAAAAAGAAAAAAACTGATGATCAATGGATTGTCAGATACTTGAAGATTCATTTTGCATATTACTTTAGGAACGGTCCGTTTGAGTTTATGAAAGGGTCTGGAGTTTTTGAAAATACGTTTTCAAATTTCTTCCTAACGATTCTGACTTCTTGATGAATTTTTTATATTTTATTTAGACTTTTTCCAATGAATTTTTTAAACATTCAGCAAAAAGTATTTTTAAAATATGTTCAAAAACGGTTCAAACATTGTAGGAGTGAAAATGATGATAGGCAAAAAATGGTGTTAAAACTCCTTTTGATTTTGTTTATCCGCCTATTGATTTCAAATAGATGTTTTGAATTGGTGGTTAAATAAAATCAAAAGCAGATTTAACACCATTTTTTCTCTATCATCATTTTCGTTCCTCCAGTGTTTGTTCAACTTTTGGACTTATTTTAAAACAATTGCTGTTAGTTTTTCATTGTGTCAACCTAAATACCAAAAAAAATTGATTGAAAGTACATATTCATATAAAGGAGCTTTTAAAAGCCATTTTCAAAACTCTTGTCCTTTTCATAAACTTGAACCAACCGTTCATGAAATAATATGCACTCCTTATCTTTTATAACTTGACCACCCATTTATCACCAATTTCCATTTTTTAAATGGCCTTTTGTGTCGTGTTTCTACCTTTTCGAAAGTAGTTATTTGAAAAATTACATCGAAAAACATTTTTTTTAATTCGCATGTACAACTTGTAGTATTAACATTTATTTATGTTGTGCAACATATTTATAATCATGATTTGTAATGCTCAAAAATATTGATTTGATAGTCTATAGTATACTTCCAGTCTACAGTGACGGCTTTTCACTGCCCAAGGCATTTATTAATTATTTAATGGAATATTATTAATCATTCCTATATAAGAAATTTACTTTTCTCGATTCATTGTTTGTGTTTATTTAACAATAAACTAAGTTTAAAAAAATGGCTGGGCAATCAGTTTTACTTGAAGAACTTGCTTTCGCTGCAAATTCTCACTTTATAAATGATCAGTTGTATGTTTTATTTAATAGAGAGGTGTTGGAGGCTGAGCATGGGGTGACTGACCTGGAAAGACGTTGTGCACAACAGGTAGAACGCATCCGTCAGAGAAAAGACTATATCCGAGACATGAGGAAAGTAAGGGGCTTTCGAGCAGCTAACGGTGTTTTCTATATGAGACAGATAGTTGATGAGGAAGAGGATAAATTAGACCGCTTGAATATGATGTTAGATGATGCTCGTCGTGCTCTTCAATGAAGCCGTCATTATGTGACAACGTTTTATCTACAGTAAATGATGTAGTGTTGGGAAGTTTTTGTTGCTTACTAATTTGTGATTTCAATCTAGCATGGTCAAAGTGTATGTACAATTTTTAAATTTAATCAATGGGAAAAACCTACAACCACATATTACCTGATAAACATAAACAAACATATAACTATATCTGAAACTATGAGGTTGAATATAAGAAATTTAAAAAAGGAGAAACAAACTTTTGGGAAAGAACTATTAATATTTGTATTTTATGAATACTTTTAAAAAAATAGTAAATTATTAACCAGCCACGTATGTGATAAATAAATACTCCGTGATAAATTATTATTCAACTAAAAATCGGATAAGTATAAACTAAACACCAGGTAATGATGACTATGATACCATTATCACTGACAAACATCAATCGAATAGTAGCCGCCTGGAGAGAGTATAGACTGAAACATACAGTGCCGAGTGTCATTATTAGATTCTTGCAGGACTTGTGATAGATATAAATAATATAAATAATACGTGAAAAAAGCATTAATAAATAAAACACGTCGTATGTATACTATACGTAACTAAACTTTATTAAAACAAACATAGCAATGCCATAAGTTGATTGTTTGTGCTTTAATTTATGAGTTCTAAAATTTCTAAATTGACCATATAATCGTCGTCAATGTCATGACCAAAAGCACACATCTGATTAACTAACATTAACACGTGGTCTAATTTAGCCAACAATTTCTTGATATCACGAACACTCAGCACTTTGCATCTATACGTTTTAATTAACCAATCAAACATCGTCTCAAAATCTTCATCGCCTGTAAAAAAAATTGAAATAAAATAAACAAAATTTTTTATTGTAAATACTCTTAATTATAAAAAATAACTGTTACCTGGATGGTTTTTGTTTGTATCAGAATGAATCTCGCTTTGTGGATTTTTGCCACCAAGACTTTCGTTTGGTGAAAGTTCATTGGTCTTGGCTTGGTTTTTTGAATTAGGGTTTATGTCAGACATTCTCTCACAAATTTTGAAAATATATCTCTTATTAGGCGAATATATATAGATTCATATTAGGGTTTCGTATTCACATTCCAATGGATAGCATAATCTAGGTATATTTTTAAAACCACCGAACAAAATGATCATTTTTAAAAGAATAACAAACTTACCCCTAACTTCACGAGATTTAAATTAAGACTTAATAACAAATTAAGCAACTATATCAATCACGACATTAGAATCAAGATATTCTAACTACGTAAAATATACATACAATAAAATATTATTCTACTTCATTGATATTAGATGGTCAATTTCTTAAAAATCATCCATTAAACTTTAATAAAGAAGTTTTCGAAATTTTGCATTATCTTGGTAGCAACTTAAAGTTTTTAAACTAATTCATGCATGTTTTCCTCCCTTTGTAGAACATCTAAAATATAAAAAAATAATATAAAATAACTGTGATATACATATGTAGCAAATGCATTATGATTATACAATCTAGATATACAGTAACCATAATATGAACATGTTTCTGATACATACGACCCAATAAAGTAAGAAATGATAAACCAAAAAAAAAAGCCGTAATTTGGAATCATATTTTTAAACTAATTCGTGCATGTTTTCCTCCCTTTGTAGAACATCTAAAATATAAAAAAAAATAATATAAAATGACTGTGTTATATATCTGTAGCAAATGCATTACGATTATACAATCTAGATATACAATAACCATAATATGAACATGTTTCTGATACATACGACCCAATAAAGTAACAAATGACAAACCAAAGAGAGAGAGAGAGAGAGAGAGAGAGAGAGAGAGAGAGAGAGAGAGAGAGAGAGAGAATTCAACACTCTTAAATAATAAATTAATCGTCAAAACATAAATACACGAACAATTTATCATTAAAAAAATACGTTTACATAAGAAACTACTAAAGCACATTTAATCTAAACATTTTTTCCAATAACATACTTTTGCTATATACCATATCTTTCACGATACCAATTATCATAAGAAAAGTTTTGTTCAATGTTATCATTTTCTTCTTCTGATGAGTTATCTCCAACAGTGTTCCAGTCAAAATCCAACAGTTGTTGATTATTTTCAACATCATGTTCAAAACTCACTCCCCCCGACTCTAAGTTATTTTCATCATCAGTATTCTCAATATAAGACTGCTTAGCTTCTACCATTGGAATATGCGCATGCCATGTTCGCAGATCACGCATCCATTCCTTATCGTATCAAGTATATGGACTATAAAAAATTGGACCATAAAAACTATGACTTACGTAAAGATCGATCTCATGTTCATTGTTTTTGGCATTTATCAAAACCTGAAGATCAGTTTCCTTTTCAATAGGCATAAGACCACCATCTACCAAAAACACTGCTTGCTTGCCAGGAACTCTATAATACAACTTCTCAAGTATATTGTATTCATTGAGGTTTGTTGAAATCCAATCTTCAATAAAACTCAAGTTTATGTACTTTACTTCTGTTGATGGTAGTTTTACTTCATCACCACCCCAATAAAAAATGTGGATCCTATCGGTTATAATCCTTCCACCATAATGAATGTAAACATTTAACATTCTTGATCCAAGCCCGACATGAACACTATATTTCAAAAAATACTTCAAGTTTAGGGTATCTGACACACACAATTTAAAAATATAGATTACAAGTTACTTGTTTGGACGATGATTGTGGCTGCCGTCAATTAAAGCCGAAAATTCAGAGCAAATTGTGCAATAAACATAGTTACACATGTTTGTGTTTTTGAGATTTGGATTAAAGCATATCCAATTTAATGTGTTTTGAAATTCAAAAAGTATTTTTTAATATTTTTGCCCTAAATGGTAATAAAGTCGGTTAAGTATACCTATAAGCGTTAAATAGTAAAATACTACGGGTATTCCAGTAAAACTATTGCCAAAAATAAAACATCCAACAATGTCTTCTCAAACAGGAACTTTACGTCTAATGCGAAAAACATGACATCGATGTATTAACATCATATAAACCAAGAAATATAACATACTTAGGTTTCTGATATACATATGATTCTGATACTATAACGTTACGTGAACAAAATATAACATACCACATTCAATTCTTACAATCAACTATGTCCGCCCAGATCAGTTAGGAATCAGAAACATCTTTATAAATTAGTTATATACATGAGAGACACACACAACCAAAAGAAAAATATAATGTAAACATTAAATGGTACAACTGGTTTTTTAAATAACGACCTCCACATATCGACTGAAATAAAAGATTCTAAATATTAAGTTACTATAACAGAAACATATAATAACATAAAATAATCATAAACATTGGATAACGAAACAGAAACATATAATTTGGGATTTTATAATATACCAAAAAAAAATTGTATACATCAAAATCACTTAAACACAAATGATACAAACGTAAACATTAAATCCATTCAATTTCTGGAAAATATACAAACATATCCACATGAATACAAATTCAAAAAACTAAATGTTTTTTTCGTCAGCAGCCACATCCTCATCAGAAACATCAGAAAATCCTTTTTTGTACTCCATGGCTACCTTCTTAACCCTAATTTTATATAAATCATCAGCCATTTTGAGAATCTCAAATTCATTATCATCACCATCCTGCAAGCTGTGAAAAAGGGAAAATTATAAGCTTTTAATTAAGAATAATATGATATATCACGTAAGTAAAAATAATGTTTTTTAATACATCTTGTTATGTGAAATATTTCTGTTGGTGATCAAGCTTGTTTTAATAACATAATACGAATCCGGCATAACCCCAACTATTTCAAGTTCATTTGAATTTCTGAACATTCTTTTCTATTTCTAGAATTCTTTTCTTGGTGTCAAAATAGGATATGTGATATAAAAATGGAGGATCTATTGTCTTTTCTCGTTTTTCTTTTTCAAAAAATGATCTTGGAGGTTGTGTAATGCTTACTCTCAAACTTTTCGTTTATACAGTAGTAATATTCTTTGTTTGAATGATATATTAATTAATCATCTTAATGACTTACAACAACATGTACCATGATAAAAGCCAGGTCACACAAATATGTGCATGGGATTGTGACATATCTATATAAATCAACAACAAAAAAATCAACATAATAGTATTTTAAATAAATTTATAATTAGCTTGTTACCTTAAATCTTGTAGCATAAACCCTAAACATAATTTAGGATAATTTTTTTGGATCTAAAACCCTGATAATAAACTCTGCGGAAACAAAACAAAAGTTATACATAAACTAATAATCGAGCTAAATATAACTCAAACGTTTGCACTCACAAGATACGCTAGCAGAATTAGAAACCGAAATCATGAACATGCTTCAACCTGCAATAAAAGAACAAACGGAAAACGATTAGAAGACCGATGAACAATGAACACCCATATTGGGCGACTATATATAGGCTCGGGATTAGGGTTTCGCAACCATGGGCCAGAAGATAACGCGTAATTCAAATATAGAAAGATATCGGAGAGGATAACAATCGTTTTTAAAACATTCTAGATGGTGCCTCTCATACTGCCAGAGACCCCGCAACACCAAAGTTTCAGAAAACACACCCGGTTCCAAAAGGTTTTTTTTATTCCCATTTTCGACACGTCTATGTTTGGTGAGGCCCCCAAAAAAACACTTCTGGCGCTCTGACATTCTCTCGATTGCAAAACCAATTAACCAATGAGAGGCCTCGATTTCAAAATGGAGCCCTCCCATTAGTTAATCGAATCCCTCGATTTGGCCAAAAGTGAGTTCTCATATAATAGAAAAGATTATGACATGTAATACAATGTTACAAAACCCACCCAAAAAGTGCAGCCACTTACAAAAATAACCCGTACTTTTTACTATTTACGACTTTTTATATATTAAATATTTAACAAATACATATGAAATCTTTAATTAAAAAATATATTGATGCAAAGAGCATCGGATAACGGACAAAATGAGCCAAATATTAATATGCTTCTGACATACATACGATTTTTTATATGAAGAGTTCAATTTTAATATTAAAAAAAAGGAGATATAAACTTTGAATACACACCTATAAACTTGATGAGGCGAAAAGTGTTACGCTTTTAGGGGTTCATTTAAGCCCTAAGTCGTGATTATTTGATCAAATATTGCCTTAAATCATTCCTTTTGTCATTTTACGTACTTTGGAGAAGAAATCTGGAAAAGAAAGCATTTTGGACGTTTTTGGAGCGAAAAGTGAAGAAAACGACAAAGTCTCCAAAATCAAGCTGGAAATAGTACCTGACGGCGTCACACTCTTAAGGTGACGATGTCACGTGTTGGAAAAAAGGTGGATATGAAGTTTACACAAGACGCACCAGAATGATTTTTGGGTTTAAAGAGTGACGGCGTCACCCTTTGGGACGCCTAGGCCGTCACGTGTAATTTAAAGGGTGACGGCCAAGTGAAGATTTTAAAGTGACGGCGTCAGATCTGGATCTAGGCAATCCGAGGATATCTTTGGCGGCGAGTTGACGGCGTCACATGTAAAACGTGACACCGTCAGATTGTAATCTCTATATATATTTTTCTAAATTTCATTCATTAAGGAGAGAACTTTTGGAGGAATTTTACCATAAACCCTAGGTTGAATTTTCACCTTCTTGTAAGGGTTTCAAACCCTTCTTTCATCCATGTTTGAGTAAAGATAAGTCTTCCAATAAATCATTCGATATGTCTATGTATTGTTTGATTCTATCTTATGCTTATCTTTACTATAACATGCTAGGCTAGGTTTGCTTGTGTTTGCTTAGATGTAATGAAACCTAGCTAATTATTATTGGTTGATTTTTTGTTATTATTTGTTGTGGATGAATTATTTTGATGTTAGGCTTAAGAAAATTGGCTAATTTCCAATTGGTAACTTTCTTGAACCTCTTAAGAAACATGAATCGGATGTGTACCACGATTTTAATGGTTGTATTTAATGCATAAGTGACTACTAAGGATGCCATGTTAGGAGCTAGTTGTCGGCTCGACATAGGAAGAGGTAGAAACTTATAGAGTTGGGGAAGATCGTACACGGCCCCACGAATGGCATTAAGGAATATAACCCGTCATCCACGCAATTGTAACAAACTAGTCAATTAATGAAAGATAGCTAGGGAGTATTGAAATCTAAGTAAACACGTTTCTCTCATTATAAGGTTTTTCTCACATTTTATTTTCTTGTTATTTTATTTTTATTGCATTTGTAGTTATTTGAGTTAGTTGACTAGCAACTAATTCCGCCCACTCTTCCAATACCTAAGATTTTTACTTGCTTTCCATAAAATATAAAAATACAAAAAGAATCATCCCTCACCTCTAAACTTAGTTTAATTAAGTTTTGATCCTAACGAACACTATTCCCCAAGTAGAACGATCAATCCCCCGGTATTTGCCACTACACTATACTACATCGGTCAGGTACACTGCCTGGTTAGGATTTCAAGCTTCTCGAGATCCCTCGAGAGGTAAAACCTTTTGCAAGGTTGCAAAACCACGCATCAAAACTACCTAATAGCCTTAAAAATCAATACGGAAAAAGCAACAGAATCACAAGGACCAAAACGTACAATTGTATGAAAGTTTGAATCGTATTTTTAGAGTAGCAGGTTGAATCGGAGAAGACGAAGTACATGTAAACAAAGTGACATACGTTATTGGTTTTTAAAAAACAAAGAATTTGAATGTTTTTGTTTGTTATTGATATATATTAATATATTGATCACGTGGTTTTTAGTTACTAAAAATTTAGTGAAAGGTTTTGTCTTGGATTTTTCAATTCGTATTATTAAAACTTTTAAACAAGGCACTTTCGTAAATACAAAGGTTTTCTTGTTGCGGGTTTTTCTTGCGGTACAAGTTTTGATAGTGATTTGCTTGGGTTTCAAATTAGCGATCAGGCTTGCTTGTTCGAAATCAAGGGTTTAGAGTTCTTCTAATTAATTCGATTTGTAAGAAGGGTTTATAGCAACAAGGGGAATATTGCACACGACTTGTTAGGCTTGTCGGTAAAGTTGGTTAAGAACCAACTTGACAAGGTTTTTAGCAAGGTATAAGAAGAATGGATAGTTCTATAACTAGGTTTGACATCGAGAAATTCGATGGGAAGAATGACTTCGGGTTATGGCAAATAAAGATGAGTGCTTTAATGGTACAGCAGGATGTGATGCTGCATTAGAGACATTACCCGCGGACATAGAAGCAGGTGAAAAGGCTGCTTTAATGAAGAAGGCATACAGTACCTTGATTCTATGCTTGGGAGACCGGGTTTTACGAGAAGTTACCAAGGAAACATCTGATGCAGGAATCTGGATGAAGTTGACTAGTCTGTATATGATTAAGTCCTTAGTATACAGACTGTATCTGAAGAAGAGGCTGTACACATTCTATATGAGTCCAGATATGAAACTGGGTGATCATATAGATGAGTTTAATAAGTTGATAATTGATTTGGCGAATATTGATATCGAGATTGAGGATGAGGATCAGGCACTTATGTCACTTACGTCGTTACCATCGTCTTATGAAAACTTTATGGAGACATTGTTGTATGGGAGGGAATCCTTGACAATGGAAGATGTTCTGGCAACCCTGAATTCAAGGGAGTTGAAGAAAAGAACCGAAAGCACAAAGGAAGATACTGGTGATGGGGTCAGATCATTCAAGGATAGGTCATTCTGGTGGAAGTTCATGGTTCAAGTCAAGGGGTGGAACTGATAAACTCAAGTGCTTCATATGTCATTCAGAGGGTCATCTGAAGAGAGACTGTCAAATGAAGAAGTCAAGTGGGTTCGTCAAAAAGAGTAAGCAGGATCAGGATTCTGATTCTTCTGATGACGAGGGTAACGCCTACTTTGGAGAAGCCTTAGTGGTAGTCGGGAATGATGAGATGGCTGAATTGGTAATGGATTCAGGTAGGTCTTATCATATGATACATAGGAGGGACTTCTTGTATGACTTCAAGTATGTTGATGGTGGTTCGGTTCAGTTAGGTGATAATAGGACATGCACTATCAGAGGGACAAGAAAAGTCAAGATACAGTTTCATGATGGTTCAAGCTTTATACTGGTATGTCAAGTATGTTCCAGGGTTAAGAAAAAGCTTGATTTCATTAGGTACTCTTGAAAAAGAGGGTTATACTGTGAAGATGCAGATGGGTAGAGTCAAGGTGATCAAATGTTGTCAGGTTATGATGACTGGGATCAGGAGAGAGAACTATGTGTATAATCTTGAAGCAAAAGAAACGACTTTTGGTGTACAAAAGCATGGAGGTTCAAAACAAGTTGGATTCAAGCAACTTGGTCATAAACAAGTTGGGTTCAAACAACTTGGTCATAAACAAGTTTCAAACAACTTGGTCCTGGTGTTAAAACAGGAGTCCATAGAGTACAGGTTGATGAATGTGTTTGGTTTGAGGTGGAACTGCAGGGAGCTCAAGGGAATCGTGAAGTTGAGGCTGTTCAGGTTAGTAACGATGATGCTGCAGTGGCTCAAAGAAAGTTGGAGGTTAAAAAACTTGAAGAAAAGACAAAAGGAGCAGGAAAAGATACACCTTGGTATAAAGGTGGGGGCGGACATTATGGTAGCCGGAGTACCTGGTCAAGAGGGTGCAGAGGGTAATGCTGCTGAAAAGAAGAAAGTGAAGGAGTCTGCGGAAGCTAATCTTGGAAAATTACTAAAGTACAATGGCTGGTCGACAAGGTGGTCCCCAATCCGAGGTTCCAGCACGAGGAAAAGATGTTGAGTATCGGTTATATTTAAGTGTTACTCCTAAGGTGGAAATTGTTAAATATTAATAGTAAAATTAAACATAGTAGGGACTTAAGTGTATTTTGTAATTAGATTAGGTGGTAGACTAGAGCTAGGATTAGTTAGTGTAACACCCCCAAAATTTGGTACAGCGGAAGACTCAACAAGCTTTCGGGGTGCTACGGGGATTGGTATCCAAACACAAGACATAAAAGAACGAGATAAAGTAAACATAGTAAAGTACAACCACACGAGGTTTTAAAGTTTACATTATCCCAAAATCATCCAAAGTCAGGCCCAAAAGAAAATAAATATAGGTCCACAATAGTTATCAGAGTTTTAGAAAATATAGATCCATAACCGGTGCCAAATGCCAAGCCTCCAATCCCAAGCATCCGCAGAGCATCACTTAATTACCTGAGAAAATGTGCTAAAAGTCAGCTTTCGCTGGTGAGATCATAGGTTTAGATTCATAACTCAATATAGTGGACATATACGCAAAATGCTTGCTAGCTAGACTAGGCCTCAATCATCCAACCAAAACATCCAACCAAAATATTCCTACCAATATAATCCAACCAAATCAAATCAAATCAAATCAAATCAACCCTATAGGTGCACGCTATAGCTCAAATCAATCCAATCAATAGCTTACCTAGCTCAAGTCTAGGCCTCGCTCTAAAATCAATCCAATAGCTTACCTAGTTCGGGACTAGGCCTCGCTCAACAACCAATCAATAGCTTACCTAGCTCATGTCTAGGCCTCGCTCAACCACCAAATCAATAGCTTACCTAGTTCGGGACTAGGCCTCGCTCTATAACCAAATCAATAGCTTACCTAGTTCGGGACTAGGCCTCGCTTAATCCTACCTAGTTCTATAAGCATAGCAAGTTTTAAATAAACAAAGCGATAATAGTCCACATAAAACATTTGCACGTTTCTCACCCCAAGTATTGAAAACAAAGTTCAAGAGTAAAAAGTGGGGCTATGACTCACCTCAAATCCAGAAATCCTCAAAAGAAACTATAGAAGAAAGACGTAAGAAATCTCAAGCAACTCATGTAACGGCGACTACTGACTCGGCACTTCCTAACAATATTAAACCCGTTCAGAAATCATTTCCTCAAAATCAAATATTCCCATTCCCGAATGTAATTCATTTTACTTTCCAAAATATCCATTTCTCGAATTAACTTCATATTTATTTGAAATTCGGCGTTTGGTATCCATACGGGTGGAGGGTCGACACAGCACAAACCAACAAGTCTCAACAAAGAACATTAATAAAACAACTATAGGTCTAATATTAGCCTAATATATTATTTAAATAATTATCGAAGCTTATCAATTCCGTCAATTTGGTAATCTCCCATATTTATTTACGTAATATATCGTTCCAAGATTATACCCAACCTAAAGCACATTGCACATAAATTTCTATTTGGTATATGTCGTAGCCCAATGAATTCCCTATATATATCGTCGAATCGGCCAAATTCCACGAGACATATAGTAATTCATTACCCTAAAATATATACCACATCCTATGGGCGTCGTGGGATACGATGCCCATTAATATACCCATTTTATATCGTCAAATAACTCGATCTAGAATAAGTCATTCGATATATTAAATGTTTATATTAACCGTCATATATCCGTGACAACACAAAGTCACAATATAAAGCCCACTTGGACTTTAAAGACCCACAATTCGTATAACTCGATAAGTTTCTAATTTATAAATAAAATCACATTTTTAATTATTATTTACCCGACTTATGTTTCGCCGTTATTTTTATAGTTATTATTTATAATAATATCCCGACATTTATTACACTACTTGCATAGTATAATAACTACCGTTTTATTATTATACGTTTACTCGTGATCGTTTTATTATTAATATACGCATGTATATATATATATATATATATATATATATATATATATATATATATATATATATATATATATATATATATATATATACGTTTAACACGTCTATATATGTATATAAACGATTATATTCTTAATAATATTATAACGAGTATTATTTTTAATATCGACTTTTAAATATTTATCGAGTCATAGAATTTGGTCACATGTCCGAGTCATGACCCTCGGCTCATAGTCCAAGTCCAAATAACAAAACCAAGTCACAATAATAAACATGTCAACTCCGTCCAAACAATCCCATATCCACGTGCTACAACATGAGGGTCCGACTACGGCACCCGACTAACCTATCTCCGTCATCTAATTGACCGTCTCACAATCGGTCCCAAATCTACTTTCGTCAACACATCTCCAAATATACTCATAATCAAGAAATACCGCATCGTGTCCAAATAATATACCAAATGCCCATATCACAATTACAACAAAATAAATAATAATGACAAGTAACATATATTGTCCGAAAACCAAGTAGCAGCGGATTGAGTTACCAAGTCAACCCGGGTCAATCATAAGCTCAAAACATGAAATGGAGCCACACCCGAGACTAGTGAGTCTCGGCTAGCTCCTTGAGCTTACACGAACCAAAACAGCCCCTTGGGGGTGTTCGGCTAAATATCAAACGACCACAAGGGTCAATCCAAGCACAACCAAGTATTACTAAACCATCAAAATGATAACCAACATCACAAATTGGAGCACCAAGATCAAGAATCATCACAAATCTACAACCGAAACCGAAATTAATACAAACCGAGAGCACAAGCTCTCGGGTTCACTTCGACCCATCAAAAATAAATAACAACCCGGATACCAAACTCGATTTAGATCTTGTTTTATCAAAAACCCACTAGTATTTCGTGTTGTAACCCATAAACCAAACGAGTATCTTTAAATTCGTGACCCAAGGTCACGATTTCGCCAAGAAACACGAGTAGGAACTCGTCTCACCTTCGATTTCTCAAGACAACAACTTGGTAACCTCAAAAACAAGAAAAGAATGATGACTTTGGTGATTTAACGTGGTGATTTGGGGGGGGGGGGTATTTAAGCGCGTGTGATAGTAGATCGAGAAGGAAATGAGATGGGGAATAGTTTGGTGGTGGTGGCGCGGCCGTGGGTGTGGTGGTGGAGCGGCAGTGGCGGCGGCGGCTCAAGGGTGTTAGGGTTTTGAGATGGAGATGGTAAAGATGAAGAGAGAGAGATGGTTGTGTTTTTATGTTTTTGTGTGTGTGTGGCGTGGGGTGATTATACCCAACAAATCAAACCGGCCCCAAGGCCCAAAAATAATAAAAATGATAATAGTAATAATTTTAGTGGTATTAAAAGAGTGGGTGAGGTAACCCGATAAAATATACGCGGACCAAACCCGAAACCGTAAATAATCAAACCACTTTCTCTAATCCGAACCCGTTCTAAAAATAATAATATCCGAACCCAAAATAAAATATAATTAAAATTGTTAGGTCAATCTAGTGCCGGAGTCAAAGTAGTGCCAAAATAATAATCTCAAAATAATTCATCACGAACGAATCAAACCAAACCATAAATAAATAATCAATCCACATAATTAACATACGATCAAAATCAAGTACCAACGTTCGTAAAATATCTCGTCACAATAATTTTTCAAAAATTCTAAATTTATAATTTCAATGTAATGCGGGTTTTATAAAACGGCTCCCTATTGTAACACCCCCAATTCATGGTTGCAGCGGAATTCGAACTGGGTGTTACTTGACGGCACAATAGTCACAATAATAGAAAACGAACTCCAATTGAGTCGTTTTAAAAGATTTATCATTCAAATTGTATAAATATCAGAGATTACAAAATGAGGTCCCAGATGGTTCCATGTTTACAAATTACATTAATTGAGTTTTGAATGATAATAAAATTTATAGCCCTCTTGAGTATCCGTGTCCTTCCGTGCCATCCTTGATCGTCATGAACCTGAAATACATGCTTGAGAGGTCAACACAAAGGTTGAGTGGAATTCGTAGAGTTTAGTTAAATCGTTTGAACACAATAATCGTAGTGTGAGCTATAGACTCACACCCATAGTTAGAAAACAAAATCGTTATTTATTTCACTAAGCTCATGCAACCAAAGCATTAACATCGAACCAACAAAATTGGCATTATTGAAGCCCTACCAAGGTACTTTTGCCATTATACCGCTAAATCTCAAATATAGTGCATTTGTGTGAACTCGTCGTTGTTCAACACAAATGGGATCCGTCAATCCCAATAGATCTATTCACAATATTCGCGCTCACTAAAGGTAGTGACTAATGGTTCATGATATAGGGACTTCGAACATGGCAATCGTTACTTAGTGATAATAAAACATCGTCGTGAAGCATACATTAGAAAGCATTGTGTTCGAGTAGAAAAATAATAGCATGTATTCCCCCCATGGGTTTGTAAAATAGTTAAACAATAGAAAGTGGGGCTACGAACTCACCTTAAGTAGAATAGCAAGTAATGAAGGTGATGGTCGAATCGCGAAGGTTTCTACGAGCAACAACTTTTGGCTTTCAAACATGAAAGGAAGTTAACATGTAACGATAGGACATTGATAGACTTGCTTCAACCCACTTCACTTCATGCAATCTTTCTACTCTTGTAATCTTGAAAGAGAGATGATGAAAGTTGAGGTGACTTGAGTGGATTCAAACTCAAGAGAAATCACCAAGTATACTAGGGTTTGGAAGATTTTTGGTGAATGATAATCTAACTAGGGTTTCTATCTTGAAGAATCACTTGAACCTTGCAAGAACTTGGAAGAAATAAAGCTAAGTGTGGAATGAAATGGGGTGTGGTGATGGACGGCATAACAAAGGGAGGGAGGGGGTATTTATAGTTCCATTGAGGAGGTTAGGAAGCTTACTAGGAAAGTGTTACAACTTGGTGACCAAGTTGTAATTAAGTGTTGATTTAGGGGTAAATTCATGAGATGAAGCCACATGGGTGTGACTCCCCCCTCCTAGGGCGGTTTGGTAACCTTGGGGAGCAAGGGTGGACTTTTGGTGATCTTATCCAAGATTATGGAGCTAGTTCCGACTCCGTAAATTGCTAACCGTAAGTTGTTACGTCACATGTCATTATACTCCATAATAAAATATAAAATGAGTGGTAGGTTCTATCGGGTGCTAAAACCCTGCTAAAAACTGGAAACACGGGTCTAAAACGCGTAATACGTAAAACGTACGAATATTGCGTAAAATTGAGAAAAGTAAAATGTTACTTTTCTAATGTGATAAAAATGATTTAAAATGACTTACAATGTTTAGACTGGGCTCAGTCTAGTGTCGGTTGGTATTAAATGTCTTTTAGACATCAAACCGTAAGCCTAAAAATCACGAAATGACTTATAACATCAAGGGATGATTTTTTTTTGGTCAATGGAGGAGGGAAAAATATGTTGACTTTTTCTAATAAGTTGAAAACTCAAATCGTCTTAGAAACGCGTTTTGTGGTCTAACGGTTAATCGCCCATACGGTTAAGCGTGCTCATGCGAGAGTAGTACTGGCTTGGGTGACCTGCCGGGAAGTCTTTGGTCATGTTTTTCTCAGTCACGATTAATTCTCAAATAAATCATGAGCGTGTCAAACATTTTTCCGATGTGGGGTCACCTGACGGGATCGAATTTCGTTGTGCGTAGAATTTCTGAATGACGTTTTACCCTAAAACGTGTAATTCCTTAATAACTTTCACGAAAATGATCTGACGAATGTCAAACATTTAATTTTCCATGAAAATGATTTATCACTCGAGCCCAAGAAATAAAAATCAACTTTCGGGAAAGTTTCGGGAAAAATGAATAGTAAAAGTAAATAGTGAAATTTTCCGGGAATAGTAATTATCCTGAAAAATGTGAATTGTTACAGTCTCTACCCCTTACGGGGAACTTCGTCCCGAAGTTCTGTGTATGTCATATGTTAGAGTGGTGTCGATGAACAGGTGTGGTTACTTATGAGGACTAAAGTCTGGGGTTACCAGTGATGTAGTTTGATTTGTCATTTCAGTGTATGGCGTAGAATGAGGCTTACTTTTATGTAGGAAAAGTATGGTAATAGTCGAATATCAAAGGAAATTGATATAGTAGTCGAATATTAATAGGAATTTGAGATAGTAATTGCAATCATAGCCTAGTAGGTAATCGGTTGTTGTACCTAGTGTTTATTGACTTCATACTTATGTTATTTTGGATACAAACAAGCCCACTTGTTTATAAGTCTTTATTTACATAGAGAGGCATCCCAAACAATGTAAATAGAGAAATATAAACTTATGGTTTGGTGATTTACAATGTCTTTATTTAAATGAAAAGGCATCCCAATCCATTCAAATAATTACAAATCATCCTACACAACATTCATACTTAGTCGGTGAGTTACAAGGTAGGGTATTACGAGATGATACTGGTGTTCCAAAAGTACAAGATGAATATTCAAATTGTAAAGTTGATGAGGGTGCTTGTGGTGTAACTAAGGATGATTTGAGCTTTAAAAATGCATCAAGATCTGTTAATGAGCTTGTGGTTTCAACGGTTGTGAAGGTAATGTTGTGATATGTTGATGAACAAAAGTGTGTAGTGTATGCTTAACATCAATACTCTTAGGTATAGATGTTGCGTTTGCTTTAAAAATCTTAAGAGATTTTAAAAGTTTATGATGGAATGGTATCCTTAGGAACTAAACAGGATAGTACTTCTACGGGATGAAGAGAAGAATTGATAACTATCCCAAGATAGTAGTTCGGATTATCTCATAAATGAAAAATTTCAAGAATGAAATTAGGTAGTACAAATAAGGTGTTAAGATTTCGCTGAGTGGTAAGGCACTATCGTGTCTCTAGATCGTTTTAATGTATTCTGGTGGTTTATCGAGTTCAAGTAGGAAATCAATCTAAACATAACCCTAGTACAACTATTCTCAGTATTGGAAAATTTTAAGTCGAATATAGTTAGTCAGACTATATTCCACTGTCCCTAGGTTAAATATAGGTGACTAGTCTATATTTAGCCAAGGTTCGATAAAATTTTCAAATACCTAAATTAGGTATACTTGTGATATATCCGTTGCTTTCGGGAAACTGTCCACTAAACAAAGGCGATGTCAAACCCTTCCAGTTGCAAGTCCCGTCCATACAAGACTTGTAACCTATGTTTTCACATTCCATTGCGTAGAAGATAGTACGGGTAGATACGTGTGGAAAGGAAGTTTTAAGTAGTTCTAAAACAGTCCATACTTGGCGAGGATCACGAACTTTTAACAATGAAGGTTTCAGAAGAAAACTTTGATGAATGTAGAGAAAGTTCAGCTTTCGTAGGTGATGGATTAGTTTATCCTTTAGAAATCTCATAATAGATTGTGATGGGTTTTTGATATCATATGAAATGATATTGATGAGGTGGTGGAATAATTCGAGAGACCATTGCACAAATCACAATGTCTCGGAAGTAGATTAGACCATTGTGTGACTCAAAACATTTGAGAAATGATTAAGACCATTGTGTCATACAATGTTCGGGAAATAGAAAAGACCATCGTAATTCGTTACAATATCTTGGATATAAAATGTTGGAGTAGGAACATGGTTGGGAGAATGTGGTTGTGTCAAAATGCCATAGAATAGGCATGTGTAGATATGTTTAGATAAAATGATTGAAAATAACTCGAATGTATATATAAATATACTAGTATTTGTTCGTGTAGTGGAAAATGCCTAGTGTGTATATATGAATATACTTATGTTCATGTAGCATAAAATGCTTAATAAGTCCATAATCGTCTGGAGGATGGAAGACACGAAGATCGGAAGGCTATAAAATATTTTTGCTTGTAGTGTGGTTATAGTTTAGGTCTCAATTAGACCCGTTTCTCTATAACCATGGCTCTGGTACCAATCTGTAACACCCCCAATTCATGGTTGCAGCGGAATTCGAACTGGGTGTTACTTGACGGCACAATAGTCACAATAATAGAAAACGAACTCCAATTGAGTCGTTTTAAAAGATTTATCATTCAAATTGTATAAATATCAGAGATTACAAAATGAGGTCCCAGATGGTTCCATGTTTACAAATTACATTAATTGAGTTTTGAATGATAATAAAATTTATAGCCCTCTTGAGTATCCGTGTCCTTCCGTGCCATCCTTGATCGTCATGAACCTGAAATACATGCTTGAGAGGTCAACACAAAGGTTGAGTGGAATTTGTAGAGTTTAGTTAAATCGTTTGAACACAATAATCGTAGTGTGAGCTATAGACTCACACCCATAGTTAGAAAACAAAATCGTTATTTATTTCACTAAGCTCATGCAACCAAAGCATTAACATCGAACCAACAAAATTGGCATTATAGAAGCCCTACCAAGTTACTTTTGCCATTATACCGCTAAATCTCAAATATAGTGCATTTGTGTGAACTCGTCGTTGTTCAACACAAATGGGATCCGTCAATCCCAATAGATCTATTCACAATATTCGCGCTCACTAAAGGTAGTGACTAATGGTTCATGATATAGGGACTTCGAACATGGCAATCGTTACTTAGTGATAATAAAACATCGTCGTGAAGCATACATTAGAAAGCATTGTGTTCGAGTAGAAAAATAATAGCATGTATTCCCCCCATGGGTTTGTAAAATAGTTAAACAATAGAAAGTGGGGCTACGAACTCACCTTAAGTAGAATAGCAAGTAATGAAGGTGATGGTCGAATCGCGAAGGTTTCTACGAGCAACAACTTTTGGCTTTCAAACATGAAAGGAAGTTAAAATGTAACGATAGGACATTGATAGACTTGCTTCAACCCACTTCACTTCATGCAATCTTTCTACTCTTGTAATCTTGAAAGAGAGATGATGAAAGTTGAGGTGACTTGAGTGGATTCAAACTCAAGAGAAATCACCAAGTATACTAGGGTTTGGAAGATTTTTGGTGAATGATAATCTAACTAGGGTTTCTATCTTGAAGAATCACTTGAACCTTGCAAGAACTTGGAAGAAATAAAGCTAAGTGTGGAATGAAATGGGGTGTGGTGATGGACGGCATAACAAAGGGAGGGAGGGGGTATTTATAGTTCCATTGAGGAGGTTAGGAAGCTTACTAGGAAAGTGTTACAACTTGGTGACCAAGTTGTAATTAAGTGTTGATTTAGGGGTAAATTCATGAGATGAAGCCACATGGGTGTGACTCCCCCCTCCTAGGGCGGTTTGGTAACCTTGGGGAGCAAGGGTGGACTTTTGGTGATCTTATCCAAGATTATGGAGCTAGTTCTGACTCCGTAAATTGCTAACCGTAAGTTGTTACGTCACATGTCATTATACTCCATAATAAAATATAAAATGAGTGGTAGGTTCTATCGGGTGCTAAAACCCTGCTAAAAACTGGAAACACGGGTCAAAAACGCGTAATACGTAAAACGTACGAATATTGCGTAAAATTGAGAAAAGTAAAATGTTACTTTTCTAATGTGATAAAAATGATTTAAAATGACTTACAATGTCTAGACTGGGCTCAGTCTAGTGTCGGTTGGTATTAAATGTCTTTTAGACATCAAACCGTAAGCCTAAAAATCACGAAATGACTTATAACATCAAGGGATGATTTTTTTTTTTGGTCAATGGAGGAGGGAAAAATATGTTGACTTTTTCTAATAAGTTGAAAACTCAAATCGTCTTAGAAACGCGTTTTGTGGTCTAACGGTTAATCGCCCATACGGTTAAGCGTGCTCATGCGAGAGTAGTACTGGCTTGGGTGACCTGCCGGGAAGTCTTTGGTCATGTTTTTCTCAGTCACGATTAATTCTCAAATAAATCATGAGCGTGTCAAACATTTTTCCGATGTGGGGTCACCTGACGGGATCGAATTTCGTTGTGCGTAGAATTTCTGAATGACGTTTTACCCTAAAACGTGTAATTCCTTAATAACTTTCACGAAAATGATCTGACGAATGTCAAACATTTAATTTGCCATGAAAATGATTTATCACTCGAGCCCAAGAAATAAAAATCAACTTTCGGGAAAAATGAATAGTAAAAGTAAATAGTGAAATTTTCCGGGAATAGTAATTATCCTGAAAAATGTGAATTGTTACACCTATTTTGCCAGTTGTCACATCCTCCCAGCCTCAGAAGGAACCCGTCCCGGGTTTCTCTTGAAATAACCCATCTACGAAGTGAAAAGCTTCGGATATTTCCTTCGAAACTCATCCTCGCGTTCCCATGTAAATTCCGGTCCGTGCCGCGAATTCCAACGAACTTTGATGAGCGGAATACGACTCCTCTTGAGTCGTTTGATCTCTCTATCCATTATCTCAATCGGTTCTTCCACAAAATTTAAACTTTCATCCACACGAATATCCTTGAGCGGTATAACTGGTGTTTCCTCTGAAAGACATTTCTTCAGATTACTAACATGAAACACATCATGAACTTTACTCAGTTCTATAGGTAATTCCAAATGATACGCTACGGGCCCAATTCTTCCAAAATAAGAAATGGTCCAATGTAGCGGGGATTAAGTTTCCCACGTTTCCCAAAACGTATCACACCCTTCCAAGGCGAGACCTTCAACATTACTTTGTCTCCAACTTGGAATTCCAGGGGTTTACGCCTCTGATCGGAGTAGCTTTTCTGCCTATCTCTAGCTGCTTGCAGCCGATCTCGAATTTGCGTTACTTTCTCCGTAGTTTCCAAGATAAGCTCAGGACATGTGAGTTGGCTATCTCCAACTTATGCCCAACCAATAGGTGAACGGCATTTTCGACCATACAAAGCTTCAAATGGTGCATCCTTAAGACTTGTGTGGTAGCTATTGTTGTAGGAAAACTCCGCAAGGGGTAGGTATTTCTCCCAGCCTTTACCAAAGTCTATGATGCATGCACGAAGCATATCCTCCAAAGTTTGAATAGTTCTCTCACTTTGACCATCGGTTTGGGGATGATATGCAGTACTCATATCAAGTCTCGTCCCCAAAGTGGTTTGAAGTGATCGCCACAATGCTGACGTGAAGCGGCTGTCGCGATCCGAAATAATCGATATCGGAACTCCATGACGCGAAACAATCTCCTTCACATACAATCTCGCAAGTTTTTCCACACTATCATCCTCACTAATCGCCAGGAAATGAGCAGACTTAGTCAAACGATCCACAATTACCCATATAGCGTCGCAACCGCTAGCTGTCTTTGGTAATTTGGTAATAAAGTCCATCGTAATCCGTTCCCACTTCCAAACCGGGAGTTCTAGCTGCGTCAACAATCCTGACGGTCTTTGATGCTCGGCTTTAACCTTAGAGCAAGTCAAGCACTTACTAACATACAATGCTATATCTGCCTTCATATTTGGCCACCAATATAACTTCTTCAAATCCTGGTACATTTTGTCCGACCCAGGATGAATAGAGTATCTCGACTTATGCGACTCATGCATAATCAATTCTCGAATTCCTCCATACAATGGTACCCAACTTCATTCTCCAAAACATAACACTCAATCAGAACGCTTAACAAATCCTTTCTCATTTTTTGCCATCCCAAATATATTCTCAGCAGGTCTATTTTCTGCTTTCAATGCTTCCGTTTGAGCTTCCAATATTTGAGACGGTAATGGCGATACGATAGTCATTCCTAATGACCTAACCCGTAATGGTGGAATTCTCTCTTTTCGACTAAGGGCATCAGCAACAACGTTTGCTTTACCCGGATGGTAGCGAATTTCACAATCGTAATCGCTTAGCAACTCAATCCAACGTCGCTGCCTCATGTTAAGCTCTTTTTGGTTCAGAATGTGTTGCAGACTTTTGTGATCAGTAAACACTACACACTTGGTTCCATACAAGTAATGTCTCCATATCCTCAAAGCAAAAACCACAGCACCTAACTCCAAATCATGGGTGGTGTAGTTCTTCTCATGCTTCTTGAGCTGTCGGGAAGCATAAGCTATCACTTTCTCTCTTTGCATTAACACAGCTCCTAAACCTTTATGAGAAGCGTCACAATAGACGACAAAATCCTCGTTACCTTCGGGTAACGCCAAGATAGGAGCACTACACAACATCTCCTTAAGTAACTGAAAGGCTTCCTCTTCCTTATCTCCCCATTCATACTTAACACTCTTTTGAGTCAATTTGGTCAACGGTTTTGCTATCTTTGAAAATCCCTCAATGAATCTTCGGTAATAACCGGCTAATCCCAAAAATTGACGAACTTCTGTTGGGGTCGTAGGTGCAGCCCAATCTTTAATCGCTTCAATCTTAGCAGGGTCCACATGAACTCCTTGTCTATCAATCACATGACCTAGAAATTGTACCGTCGGAATCCAAAATTCACATTTCGAAAACTTGGCATAGAGTTTCTCCTTCCTAAGCAATTCTAAGATGAGTCTTAGATGCTCCTCATGCTCCTTCTCACTCTTTGAATAAATCAGAATGTCATCGATGAACACAATCACGAACTTATCTAAGTAAGGCTTACACACCCGATTCATGAGATCCATGAATACCGCCGGTGCGTTAGTCAACCCAAACGGCATCACCTGAAACTCGTAATGCCCGTAACGGGTTCTGAAAGCCGTTTTCGGAATATCTTCCTCGCGCACTCGAAGCTGATGATATCCCGATCTCAAATCGATCTTTGAATACACACTCGATCCTTGAAGTTGATCGAACAAATCGTCGATCCTCGGTAACGGGTATCTATTCTTCACCGTTAACTTGTTCAACTCTCGATAGTCAATACACATACGAAACGATCCATCCTTCTTCTTCACAAATAAGACCGGGGCACCTCAGGGCGAAGAACTTGGTCTTACGAATCCCTTTTCGGCTAACTCCGCTAATTGTTTTGACAACTCTTCCAATTCAGTAGGCGCAAGACGATAAGGCGCTCGTGCTACAGGTGCAGCACCAGGTATCAACTCAATCTGAAATTCCACTTGTCTATTAGGCGGAATTCCCGGCAAATCATCGGGAAATACATCCGAAAAATCACGAACTATAGGTACATCTCCAATGCACCTTTCCTTCTTCTCCTTCTCTCCTTTCTGAGAAATTTGAGCTAAGAAAAGGTAACTTCCTTTCTCCATTAGCTTCGGCAACTTATTGCAAGATATAACCGCTAATCTGGATGGGCGTCTCAAATCCTTCCTATCTCCTGGTATGTTCAGAATCTCCTTGCCGTAAGGCACACGCACGATCTTCTCATCGCAGATTATATGGGCACGATACTTCGACAACCAATCCATACCGATAATGACATCAAAACTTCCTAATGTGACGGGTAGAAGATCTATGTTGAAAGGACGGTTCAGAAAGTTTAACGTGCAACCACGAATGATAGTCTTAATCCTTTCTATGTTTCCATTAGCTAACTCTACATCATAACCAATTCCTAAGGCCATCGGGGGTTTCTCAAGTAAGGGTGCAAACTTAGTGGACACAAAACTCTTATCGCACCAATATCAAATAGTATGGAAGTATAACAATTATTGAGAAGGAACGTACCAGTAACGACGTTTGGATCTTCTCCTCTCTCGTTCCCAAGTGCATACACTCTTCCATGAGCAGCTCCAGCTTCCACATGTTGGTCCCCATTATCTTGTCGTCCACGGTTTCCTCCAACTCCACGGTTTCCATTATTGTACCCATTACTACCCGATCCTTGATTTCCTCGGTTCCACGATTCCCTACACTCATTCCGATAATGTCCTTTCTTTCCACATCCATAGCAAGTAACATTTGCTTTGCTCATAGTTTCAGGAGTAGCTTGAATCATAGCAAGTGGTCGAGCTCTACAATCCTTAGCTATGTGTCCCATCCTAGAGCAATTCTTGCACATTACCGTACATCGACCAGAATGATGTTTGTAACATCGGTTACATTTGGGTGCATCTCCATTGTAGTTCTTCTTGTCTCCATCTCCCATGGCATAAGCTCTAGCAGTTGTTTGTCTCTTGTTTCGACGATCATTACCCTTAGAGTGATCATCCCTCTTTCTCTTTCCATTCTTATCCTTCTCAGCTTCTTCCAATGCCAAAGAGTCCATCAATTGTTGAGCGATAGTGATAGCCTCATGAATGTTTGCAGGCTTAGCAGAAATCACATCGTTCCTTGTAGCTACCGGCAATCCATCGGTATACCTCTCGATCTTTTGGGTCTCAGTCCTAACCATATCAGGACAGAGTAAGGCCAACTCTCGATAACGGCGATTGTAAGTTGCCATATCGGTACCTTTCACCTTGTGGTTCCAGAACTCAATTTCCAATTTCTTAATCTCATTCCTTGGGCAGTAAGTCTGAATCAGCAAAGACTTAAATTGCTCCCAAGTCATAGCATAAGCCACATCACTCCCAACCGAATTACGGTAATTGTTCCACCAAGTTAAAGCTTCATCCTTGAAAGTAAAAGAAGCAAACTTTACCTTCGCATTCTCCGCACAACCACTGACATTAAACACTGACTCAGTCTTCACAATCCACCTAACCAAGTAAACCACTCCTTCAATTCCGCCAAACTCAATCGGTCCACAAATCTTAAACTCCTTGTAATGACATCCATTAGCACGAACAGGTGGAAACGTTCCAGCAGAATTGTTGGAATGATTTGACTCAGCTAGTAGCTCAGCAACTCGTTGCTCCACAAGTTGATTGATCATTGCTTGATCCACAGTAGGCGCATTAGGTGAAACATGATCATTGTCTCCCTGAACATCAACATTTTGATCCATGTTGTTGCAGTTAGTAGTGTCCAGGTTATCTGGAGTAGGGGTCTCAACATTTCAAGCTGGACGGCGTCCTCGACGACTAGGGGTAGCCGTTGCGGGTCCAGTTCTGGTAGCTCTGACAGTGTTTCTTCGTGTGGCCATTGATCTGAAACATCATACAAGTTCGTGAGTCTCCTATAGAACTTATCATATGCTCAACAAAAGAAATTTAACGGAGCCAAGTCACGGAAAGAATAGCAACAATACACCATGAAACATCAATAACACGGATAAGGACTCAATTTCCATAACACCCAAATTCACGTAATACCATATACTAATAACCATCAACCATACAATAGCGATCTAACATCGTTCCAACTACTGGATAACACAAAACGTACTAATCATTCCAAAAGAGACAAATACTGAACAATATACATCAAAACATGATAACTAGCTTTTCTAACCGAACACTCCTCGGTTAAGAAAGCAACAAGACAACATAATCCAAGCAACTAGCCAGGCTGCTGGCGGAGGCTCCTCAACTCCTGCCTCAAGCCATCAAGATCCCTCCATAACGATCCTAGCTCAACGCTATGGGTGTCTCGGTCTTTCTTGAGGTCAGCCACCTCCTTCTCCAGCTCGGCATTCCTTTGCCATAGCTTGCGGTCGGCCTCTCGAGCTGTAACAAAACCTCGCTGTAAACTATCGATATGCTCATGAACCTCCATCAAAACTCTCCTCATCTCAGTAGTCCTGCCCACAACCACAGTCATATCCACTCTCAGATCCGCTATGAACTCTCCAATAACCCTCTCAAGTCGAATAGATACACGTGCAACTCTCTCACTAAGCTCAGTAATCCGAGCCCACAACCTACCAATCTCACCTAACTCTGCATGCTCAGCAGAAACCTCAGAAGATGCATCCGACCCAACGGGACTACCAGGTGGTAACTCAAACAAAAACGGATGATCAGGTGAATCAGGCTCAATTAGATGTACAGGTGAATCAGGCTCCTCAGCCTGAGCTGGTGGTACTAACACATCATCATCATCAGGCATCTCATCCTCCTGAGGGTCATCCTCCTCCTCAGGGTCATCATCATCACCCTGCTCAGCCTCCTGCGGGTCATCAGTCTCATCCTCACCCTCGTACTCCTCCTCCTCATCGGAAGAGTACATCATCAATCGTCGTCTCCTACTAGGTGAACCATGGGGTGAAGGAGTAGGTGATCTAGGACGACGATGCAATGATGTGGGTGGCGCCTCAGACAGAAGAGAATGAGCATCAATCTGTAAAGGTGGTGAAGTAGGGCGTACCGACATGCGTGCCGTAGCTCGGTGGGCAAAACGTGGAGCCACACGAGCCAAAGCCTGATGAAGAGTAAGCTGCCTCGATGTACCAGGGAGCCCTAAAGAAGATGAGGGTCCCTGCGTAGATGCAGCAGATAGTGCTGAAGTAGAACCTGTCGGTGTCATAGTAGCTGAATGCATGGCAACCTGGTAAGGGTCATCAGGAGCCATGGTGAACTGTGCTGGCAATACTGGTGTAGTAAGAATATCCTCAACGACATCAGGCGTATGGGAGGCCATAGTCTATGACAACAGCGTAGGGTAGGTGTAAGTGTTTCAAAAACAACTAAACCGCGAACTCAAAATGCCATATCCAAAAATCATCATAAAATTCCAAATCGTATATAATCAAGAAAGATTTAAATACCGCATTACTAAAACCATTCTCAAAACAATTAAGCCATATAATATTCTTCAAAACACATATAATTCCTCAAAAACGCATCATATCACTAAATCAATAACCTCAAATCCTCAAATCGTCTCAAGAAATCCCAAATCTCTAATCATCTCAATAATCTCATAATATCTCAATAATAAACAATGATGCTTCGGCTTGGCAGGCTGGCGGGCAATGGTCGAGGATCGTTTTCTATAAAAATCGGTTATAGTTTAGGTGTCTATTTACCTAGTTCTCTATAACCTTGGCTCTAATACCAATCTGTAACACCCCCAAAATTTGGTACAGCGGAAGACTCAACAAGCTTTCGGGGTGCTACGGGGATTGGTATCCAAACACAAGACATAAAAGAACGAGATAAAGTAAACATAGTAAAGTACAACCACACGAGGTTTTAAAGTTTACATTATCCCAAAATCATCCAAAGTCAGGCCCAAAAGAAAATAAATATAGGTCCACAATAGTTATCGGAGTTTTAGAAAATATAGATCCATAACCGGTGCCAAATGCCAAGCCTCCAATCCCAAGCATCCGCAGAGCATCACTTAATTACCTGAGAAAACATGCTAAAAGTCAGCTTTCGCTGGTGAGATCATAGGCTTAGATTCATAACTCAATATAGTGGACATATACGCAAAACGCTTGCTAGCTAGACTAGGCCTCAATCATCCAACCAAAACATCCAACCAAAATATTCCAACCAACATAATCCAACCAAATCAAATCAAATCAAATCAAATCAACCCTATAGGTGCACGCTATAGCTCAAATCAATCCAATCAATAGCTTACCTAGCTCAAGTCTAGGCCTCGCTCTAAAATCAATCCAATAGCTTACCTAGTTCGGGACTAGGCCTCGCTCAACAACCAATCAATAGCTTACCTAGCTCATGTCTAGGCCTCGCTCAACCACCAAATCAATAGCTTACCTAGTTCGGGACTAGGCCTCGCTCTATAACCAAATCAATAGCTTACCTAGTTCGGGACTAGGCCTCGCTTAATCCTACCTAGTTCTATAAGCATAGCAAGTTTTAAATAAACAAAGCGATAATAGTCCACATAAAACATTTGCACGTTTCTCACCCCAAGTATTGAAAACAAAGTTCAGGAGTAAAAAGTGGGGCTATGACTCACCTCAAGTCCAGAAATCCTCAAAAGAAACTATAGAAGAAAGACGTAAGAAATCTCAAGCAACTCACGTAACGGCGACTACTGACTCGGCACTTCCTAACAATATTAAACCCGTTCAGAAATCATTTCCTCAAAATCAAATATTCCCATTCCCGAACGTAATTCATTTTACTTTCCAAAATATCCATTTCTCGAATTAACTTCATATTTATTTGAAATCCGGCGTTTGGTATCCATACGGGTGGAGGGTCGACACAGCACAAACCAACAAGTCTCAACAAAGAACATTAATAAAACAACTATAGGTCTAATATTAGCCCAATATATTATTTAAATAATTATCGAAGCTTATCAATTCCGTCGATTTGGTAATCTCCCATATTTATTTACGTAATATATCGTTCCAAGATTATACCCAACCTAAAGCACATTGCACATAAATTTCTATTTGGTATATGTCGTAGCCCAATGAATTCCCTATATATATCGTCGAATCGGCCAAATTCCACGAGACATATAGTAATTCATTACCCTAAAATATATACCACATCCTATGGGCGTCGTGGGATACGATGCCCATTAATATACCCATTTTATATCGTCAAATAAGTCGATCTAGAATAAGTCATTCGATATATTAAATGTTTATATTAACCGTCATATATCCGTGACAACACAAAGTCACAATATAAAGCCCACTTGGACTTTAAAGACCCACAATTCGTATAACTCGATAAGTTTCTAATTTATAAATAAAATCACATTTTTAATTATTATTTACCCGACTTATGTTTCGCCGTTATTTTTATAGTTATTATTTATAATAATATCCCGACATTTATTACACTACTTGCATAGTATAATAACTACCGTTTTATTATTATACGTTTACTCGTGATCGTTTTATTATTAATATACGCATGTATATATATATATATATATATATATATATATATATATATATACATATATATATATATAATATATATATATATATATATATATATATATATATATATATATATATATATATATATATATATATATATATATATATATATACGTTTAACACGTCTATATATGTATATAAACGATTATATTCTTAATAATATTATAACGAGTATTATTTTTAATATCGACTTTTAAATATTTATCGAGTCATAGAATTTGGTCACATGTCCGAGTCATGACCCTCGGCTTATAGTCCAAGTCCAAATAACAAAACCAAGTCACAATAATAAACATGTCAACTCCGTCCAAACAATCCCATATCCACGTGCTACAACATGAGGGTCCGACTACGGCACCCGACTAACCTATCTCCGTCATCTAATTGACCGTCTCACAATCGGTCCCAAATCCACTTTCGTCAACACATCTCCAAATATACTCATAATCAAGAAATACCGCATCGTGTCCAAATAATATACCAAATGCCCATATCACAATTACAACAAAATAAATAATAATGACAAGTAACATATATTGTCCGAAAACCAAGTAGCAGCGGATTGAGTTACCAAGTCAACCCGGGTCAATCATAAGCTCAAAACATGAAATGGAGCCACACCCGAGACTAGTGAGTCTCGGCTAGCTCCTTGAGCTTACACGAACCAAAACAGCCCCTTGGGGGTATTCGGCCAAATACCAAACGACCACAAGGGTCAATCCAAGCACAACCAAGTATTACTAAACCATCAAAATGATAACCAACATCACAAATTGGAGCACCAAGATCAAGAATCATCACAAATCCACAACCGAAACCGAAATTAATACAAACCGAGAGCACAAGCTCTCGGGTTCACTTCGACCCATCAAAAATAAATAACAACCCGGATACCAAACTCGATTTAGATCTTGTTTTATCAAAAACCCACTAGTATTTCGTGTTGTAACCCATAAACCAAACGAGTATCTTTAAATTCGTGACCCAAGGTCACGATTTCGCCAAGAAACACGAGTAGGAACTCGTCTCACCTTCGATTTCTCAAGACAACAACTTGGTAACCTCAAAAACAAGAAAAGAATGGTGACTTTGGTGATTTAACGTGGTGATTTGGGGGGTATTTAAGCGCGTGTGATAGTAGATCGAGAAGGAAATGAGATGGGGAATAGTTTGGTGGTGGTGGCGCGGCCGTGGGTGTGGTGGTGGAGCGGCAGTGGCGGCGGCGGCTCAAGGGTGTTAGGGTTTTGAGATGGAGATGGTAAAGATGAAGAGAGAGAGATGGTTGTGTTTTTATGTTTTTGTGTGTGTGTGGCGTGGGGTGATTATACCCAACAAATCAAACCGGCCCCAAGGCCCAAAAATAATAAAAATGATAATAGTAATAATTTTAGTGGTATTAAAAGAGTGGGTGAGGTAACCCGATAAAATATACGCGGACCAAACCCGAAACCGTAAATAATCAAACCACTTTCTCCAATCCGAACCCGTTCCAAAAATAATAATATCCGAACCCAAAATAAAATATAATTAAAATTGTTAGGTCAATCTAGTGCCGGAGTCAAAGTAGTGCCAAAATAATAATCTCAAAATAATTCATCACGAACGAATCAAACCAAACCATAAATAAATAATCAATCCTCATAATTAACATACGATCAAAATCAAGTACCAACGTTCGTAAAATATCTCGTCACAATAAATTTTCAAAGATTCTAAATTTATAATTTCAATGTAATGCGGTTTTATAAAACGGCTCCCTATTTTGCCAGTTGTCACAGTTAGCTTGGAGTGCAAGGCAAGCTAAGGTTTCTACCCCCTCATCTTTATAAATAGAGATGAGGGGGGATGCTAGCTATTCATTCTTCTTCGACAATTGTAAAAGCTTTATTGGTATTAATAAAGGGTTCGTTGCGGGTATATCGTGTGCAATATTCTTGTCGGTCCTTTGCAGTATCTCGTGTTTGCTACGTGTGCTCGATATTTAGCTTAGTGTCGGAAAATAATGTAAGCGACACGGTTTATGCGTTTAGGCCTTAAAACACAAGGTTTCTTATATTGGGCCACAAAACATAACGGGTTTGGTTGTACCCGAAGAAGAACTTGACATCTAGCTTAGTGTCGGAAAATATTGTAAGCGATATTGTATGGTTTCTCCTCCGAGAAGAGAGCTTGTTGATTAGTGAAGTAAATCTCGAGTTGGGTACTCGGGGAGTGGAGTAGGACAAAGAGGAGCTTTGTGACCGAACCACTATAAATCACCGTGTCCGGTTTGCGCTTTCTTTTACCTTTCACCTTACATATTTATTTACATTTATCGCTTTACACTTATATTTGCATTGTGGGATTTATTGTATATCTTATGTAGATTATGTGTGTGGACGATACTGTTATTTATGAATGTTACCCTTAAATAATTAAGGGTACCGGGAGAAATAAAGGTACCGTCAGTACTATACTTGTGCAGATTGTTGGATATATTGGATGACTATGTTTGTGTCGTAGTTAGAAGTTAAAATTGTGCAGGGGCGGAGCTATGTGAGGACCGGGGAGGGTCCTGGCCCCCTAGGTCTAAGCCTGTTAGTGTATTTATTTGCGATTTCATGTGTATTTTCGGGAAAATTAATTATTTCGGCCCTCCCATTTAATGTATTTCCTGGAAAAAAAAATTGTTTTGGCTCTGTCTCGGAAAATTTTCTAGCTCCACCATTGAAATTGTGGTTGTGCTTATATTATTATGACATGCTCTAGTTATTATAGATTTATTATTGACACTTTTCATATTGCGACTAACTTAATCGGTGATTTGACACAAAAGATTTAAGTTTTTAAATGAGAAAGTATTCACCCCCTACGTTTTCCACAGTTTTCTATGTACAAAACTTACACTTTGTAACCTCTATGGTTTGAAAAGCTTGAGGGAGGGTGTTAAAAGTAAAAATGGTTTATAATAAAACTTTTAAACCTCAGGAACTTATTGTGTAATACTTTTAGGGGTGTTTGATTTCGACATAATTGACTTAATAGGAAAAAAACTGAATTAATTAAGTTGTATGAAAATTGTTTGTTTGTGACTTAATAGAGAAAGATGACTGAAAATATTAAGTAATAAAATTGAGGTTGTCTGTATTAAATCATCTGTTAATTAACATGACTTAATGAAAAAATTAAACAAACATGCCCTAGGCCTTTGAACTTTTTCCTTGTTTAGCATTATGTTTGTTCTGATATGGAAAATGGGGCAATATAATCTCCTAACCGGTGGCTAGGGTTTCTCACTTTTCAATATCCATCTCTCTCTTTCACAAACAAGTTACAATGCTCTCTCAGTCTCTCTCAGTTTGATCACGTTTCCAGTTTCTCAGTTTACATCTTGTAATCATTCAGTTACGATGTGTAGTTGTTTTTGTGTTGGTTGTATTTCAGATTGCATCCGTTTGAGGACAATCTTATTTTACTTTGTAATCGTTTGGATCACACTCGTTTGAGGACGATTCTTCTTGTATCTTTTATAAAAAAGAATAAAGGGGTGTTTGGCTGTGTTTAAACTGTGGTGTTTTTACATATATCCACATTTTTGAGTTTTATAAGTTCAGTCATACTATAAACACTCTTGTATTGTAAGTCTTATTCTGTGTTTACTACACTTGTCACTACAAGAAAGGTGACGCAGTGACAAAGGAACTGTCACAAAGTCTAAGCTTTTAGTGGCACTTTTAAGAAGTTTGGGAAAAAAGATTAGAGTTTTGGGTTATATTCATGACAAAATTGTGTAGCAAAAGCAAAATATATATATATATATACCAACACTCTTTTTGTCACTATATACATTTAAGTCTACACTGACATTATCATTAGTCACACTTTTATGCGCAAGAGAAACACATGAAAGTTTCTAGTGACATTCCTTCATTTTTAACGACACTCTTGGATTTATAGTGACACTTTTTTGGTATTTATCGCTAATGACAATTTATTTTTGGTTTGAATAGGTAGAAGATGTAACAACCAACAAAGAAGTCTAAGCAGCACGCAAATACTCAGTGGAAGAGTATAACAGACTAAAAGGTACGTAACAAGGACAACGATGGTCAGCTAATGTTTGTAAATGAAATACTAGCTAGCTACTATCTAAAAATACAAGCTGTTAATAAAATAGGTGGAGAAGTTAAGGTTTTCGAAGCGGTTGTGGTTGTTAAACCGTGGCTAAGGAAGAAGGAGTTGGTTAAGTTCGCTCCATCTTAGAAGACAATGGCGATTTTGCAGCCAGTTTGATGAGGGGATAGCTTTGTATAATGTGGACTTTGTTTTTGTTTGTTTGGTGTAGTTTTGGTAGTGTAATATGAGAGCTTAATGAACTGTTTAATAAACCGATAAGGGTAACTTATGACAAGGTATCAGTAATAGTCGTTTGCGGTTTTTTTTAACAGTGGTGTCTGATAGTCTGGTTGATTAATTTAAGGGGTTTAAGCAATCGTTTGTATCTCACTTGAGAAAGTTGATGTGATCACTTCAGATTTGTTTGTACTGCGCGTGTTTCGAACCTGATCTTGTTATACTTATTGCGTGTTGTTACTGATTGCGGTGGTGTTTTTTGCAATTGTTTTGACTGTTCTTAGCTTATTTTGATAGGGTTGGTAGCAAAGTACGAATTCGGTATTGTCGTTGAATCTGAAAAACACCAAGTGAAGTTAGTAGTTGGCTAATCTCCCTACTTATGTGCCGATTTGGCTTGTGTATTATCTCGAGATAATCTAAACTGGAACTTATCGAATGTGTTAAAAGTCGCCCTACTGTAATGATACAACCTCAATCCTCTTGTGCAGATAAGATATCTATTGAAATCTTGCTAGCAGATCAACCTTGCCCATTTTGACCCTTACTAATCTCAATCCTCTTGTTCAGATAAAATGTTAAGATAACAAGTCAAATTCGGCTAGCAGGTTAACATCACCCATTTTGACCCGTACTAAAAATTACTGTTTCAACCCGGTTCCATTGACCATAACCAACATGCCTGACCCGACCAACTTTCAACTTCTACTCATTATGTAGTCGAACACTCGAGTCTTCATTATCTCATATGCAGAGACAGACATAGTAGAGGATGTATCATAGTATCAGAAAAACATGGATTACTCGCATATCACACATCACTAATAAACCAATACAACGTGAATTTTTTACGAAAGTTAATTTGCCTTCTCAGATATACTATACAACCAGGGTATAACAATAGGTACTTGATTTTTTATAATCATAGAATGTAAATTGGGGTATCACATAAAGTGATCAAACTTTAGTTATAATCAACAACAACCGTTTCTCAAAATAGTTTAAACAAATTTCAAATTACAAAATAAAGTTTTTAAGATAACAAATATTAATAATGGTGATCATGTTTCTCAGTTCCTTTTCTTTTTGTTGGCATTAGCACTTGATTGCCTATAATCGTTTTCCTTACCAAAGTTTCCTCTTTTTGTTGGCATTAGCACTTGATTGCCTGTAATCTTTCAACCTTACCATATGTCGAAGATATAAGCTCCTCAAGCAACGGACACTGTAGTTTCACGAAGGAAGCAATTGGTAGGCATGCCAGTGCAGCTATTGGAATCAGAATCCATGCTTTTCCCTGTCCAAACATAATATATAATGCTGCACTAAAGGCTATCATCATGGATGTCACCGACACAAATAGCATCACAAGACCATATATTAATCTTTTCGGCAACTTGTAAAGAAAGTCCTCATCTGCATAACGTGCTGTAAGAATTGATAGAAAGAACAACAAGGAAGTGGTGGATGTGAACAACGAGATTGCATCGGATATTGCAAATATGATTAAGCTTGCTTTTGTTGCATAAATTGGTTTCCCAGTGGCACTATTGTTTCCACCAGGTACAGTAATTGCAGCCGCAAAAACTATTGTGATGATGAGAGCCGCCGTAATTGTGTATGAATCGGCTGTCTTTTTCATCCACTCTTCCCCATCCTTTCTCAACTTCTTGTGTTCTCTTCTAAATACCATCATTGGTGTCTATTTTTGTTCAGTGCTTGTGTATGTGTTATTCCCACCACTTTTTTCACTTCCTGTAGTTCAAATTATATTAAACCAAGTAAACAAAGCTAAATATTGGAAATCATCTACTCCGTATATATTAATTTATTACTCGTTACGTGGTAATGAGAAAGATTTTCAGTGATGTTGTGTGACTGCGTACTACGTTAACATATGCTGTGCTTTATTAATCTAGATAGAGAAACAAGCTCACCTCAAACCACTGTAGCTCTTGTTGCATTTGAAGAGCTGCACCAGAAGCGGCATTAAGTTTGTGTAAAGGAGCCAAACGTCTAGCCAAGTGCAATATATTGTTACCATCATCGTCAATGGATCCTAACCAGTCGAATTTAGAAAAATGTTCTTGATGTGACATATAGATGTAAACATTTTTGCTATGGTTCGAGACTGTCCATTGAATTATATCCTGCCCGTTTTGGTAGGAATCATATAATCCCGCAAAATATGTGGACAGCACATCTACTGCTTCAGCGCTGTTGTTTTCCACAGCTACACAAAATAGAGAGCTATAAAGACGTTTAATAAAACTTAATGTATGTGTTCTATCAACTTCCTCGCATATACGCCTGAGTAGCTTAATAGTTGTATTGTGCTTTACTTTATCGTCCTTGAGTTGCTTAATGTGCGGTACTGTGATTAATCAAATAGTAAACATTGTTTTAAACATCAAAGTTAAAAATAATAATAATAATAATAATAAATTCAAAGAGCAAGTTGGTACCAAGACTTGAGTTTAATGTTTTTAATAATTACTCATGTTCAAGCAAAAATAAGGCACATTGATATTTATGATCGTATGAAGTAAATGCCCTTCAATCATTATATGTTAACCAACACCTTCAACATAGCATGTGTAACACTAGCAGCGAATTATCTTAAGGGTGTAAACGAGCCAAGCCGCTTGTAAGCTAATCGGGATTGACTCACCAGCACCTCAAAATGAGTCTAGCATAAACGAGCCCAAGCTCAAACTTAGTTGATTTAATAAACTAATCTGAATGCACTTTTCAAAAAGTCTACTTCTTCTTTTGTCTTTTATAGATACTAATGGCGTGGATTTGCAATGGACAATTTTGTCGCTAATTTCAGTCAATAAAAGTTAGTTACGGCGATATTACCTACGAAAAGTTAACATTGTGATCCGTCGATAACAGCCATTACCGACGTATTACCAACACATGTGGCTATCCTGTAGCCCATTTTCCCTGTTCTGAGTTCTTTAGGTGTCATAAGATCTATGTTCCTAAGACAGATTAGTTCGGTGGAAGTTTGTGTTTACCATGCATTAGTGTTGTCTCCCATAATTTGACACAAATCCTCGAGATAACTACACAAAAAAGCAGATATGATTTGTCAATAACATAAAATGTTATAAAAGAGAAGTACATACGTACATAGTATTATTCCAAGGTGTGTTCGATGCATATAAGTTAAATGTTTCTTAAGTTAACTATAAACAAATCACTCGTAATTTGCATGGTTGTGCTTTATTAGAGTTTTGGAATCACATAGTTCATATATAGCATACCGTCGTGGAGGCACCTCCTCGTGTACTTGGTAACAAACTTTTCCTTCTTGGGTGCCTCCTGGTTCTCCACGTCTGCCATATCAGTACTGCTCAAGCTGTCATTCTCGATTGGTACATCTTCAATACAAGTATAAGCAAATTAGTTATCTAGAAATATATAAAACAATGACAAAAACCAGTCAGCAATTGATTATGAGTTATACAAGTTGGATCAAAATTATTTAAGTATATATTTTAGATAAGTTGTATCATGATCCACGATGAGTTAAATGGATTAAAATTCATTTTGGCGAATGTCGAATGGATAATTAATTGTAGAGTTATTATTGAGGAATCATGCGATAAACTATGATTGAAAGACTTACGGTGGTAAACAAATCTTTGGCACAAGTTGTAATGTGTTCCACTATAAAATAACTCTGGCTTTCTGACGATACAACCTAATGCAGTTTTGCCGTCCTTGTACACCCGTTTGGCCATGCTCGGGTAGTCGTTTATCAACTCATATGCTACATCTGTGATCAAATAATCCCGTTAGAAGTATAACATAGCTAGGCAACAAATTAATAGCTACTATACTATATCTAATATATTAGTTTCAAATGTTCCACGAGGTTAATTTGTTTGAAGTTGGGTACTTTCAGATGTTAGCTAAAAGTGTGTTATCAATTTATTTCTATTATATTTTCATCTTAAGCTAAAATTTAAAAAGACGAAGGGTTAGAAAGAGTACATACCAATTAATCCTCTCTCAATTACTTGACTCAAAAGCTCGAAACCTTGCATGTCTCTTAAGAATTCGTCATATTCGACTTTATAATTTTTCATTTGATTGAACAAATAGAGAATGGTTTTATTATTAAGAGAGTAATGGATCGCTAAAAGCTTGTTTTTATCAGCTGTGAATAAATATTTTGGGTAAAAGGCCAACATTATCTTCAAAGCTTCTATGTTGCCAAAAGCTGCAGCAGTCTGCACTGGGTTCTCTCCATTATTATTTATAGGTAAATCTTTGTTTATCCCCATTATGATATCCTTAACAATCTCATTATCTTTATATCTGCTGACAGCAAAGTGGAGTGCTGTAGTGCCAACATCATCTAATTTAGAACTCCATGTAACTTCCTTAGTGTTAACGATTTCTCGGGCTTTCACCCAGTCACCCTTCCGAATAGCTTTGATTAGTATGTTTTCTACTCTGGCATCTGAAGAGAAACAATGACGTTATTAAATGGTTTTTTTTTTTTTTTTTTTTTTTTTTTTTTAACTAATTTCTACTACTTTCTTTATTTCCTCATATTTTTATTAACAGTAGTGATTAATATTGACATAATAGAAGTAAGTGGATCAATCAAGTATACAAATTTTAAAGAAAAAGACTAATTGCATTAAAATGTATCTAACTTGACACATGTTGTATTTCTATATCTATGTAGCATACTTATTTTTTTTTTTCTAGAATTATAATAAGTGACAAGTTAGATACATTTTCATGAAATTAGCCCCAAAAAAACCAATATTGATAATCCAAAACCCTATATATTGATAGACAGAACTGCTATTTATTTGCTAAATAGACAGATTTATGGAAAAAAAAATCATGACTATGCTTAACAATAAAACACTCTTAGGAGCTCACATACAACGAAGACTTTTTGTTGTCGTCAGAAAAATAAGAAGCTCTAACTCTAGACTATTTTTAACCCGAAATAAATACGTGGTTGTGAAATATAACATATATTTTAAAATAATTAATTTAAAAATCCTACTTAATTACGTGCTCACGAAATGACACAACTAATAAAAACCATAAAACCCATGTTTCTACTACTGTTGTAATTGCTTATATCAGCCTAATAATATATGCATTTAACACTTTCTAAAATTAGTTCTTACATTCTAACAGTACATCATAAAAATGAACATTTCATTTTTCTTACCAATTTTAATATGAGTATTGATTATTTAGCATGAAATATTGTTTACGAGCATATATATCACGAGATCTATGTTTAATTATATAAAGGAATCCTTCGAAAAACTACCTTTTCGTCTTTCTTCATCAACATCAGAACTATGCTCATATTGCACATCATTTTCGAACTTATTATCCAACAGGGTGACACATAAAGGAAGTTTTGTTTTCGAAGTTTCTGAGATGAACACAGAGAGATCTTGATTATTTTGAATTTCAATAACAGGAAACCAAGGAGATCCAGTTCTGTAATGGACCTCCAATTTTAAATGATAAAACTCTTTATCGACTTTGAATTGTTTGATTAGGTTGTTAGTTATCTCTGATAGTGTTATATGCTTTGGCACAACTATCATTGAACTTCTGGAATTCTTGAAGAACCATTCTTTGTCTTCATATTCCCATTTTCCATTGTACGCGACAAATACTGCAACATCATCTAGAACACAAAAGGGGTGAACTTAATCCTTAAGCAGTAAAGCATATATAAACAGAATGTGACATGGTGCAATATATGTTTGACATTATAAAATATGGAATTTGGGTAACAATTTTGTTCATATTTTGTGAATTGGAAAAAAAATGTCATAAATATTCTAGACTTTTGCTAATTTATAATATAATCTAAAATTTGTACAGCATAGCACAACTTCAAAGTTGATTTCAATGTATTATAAAAGCTGGAAAGTCTCACACACAACTCTTTTTAGTATTATATTTTGCATCAATTACTATGCAATTTGATTTCACAAATGAGTCATATATATCAAGTCGTTACATACGAAAATTTTATAAGCTATTCAATAATTGATATGCTAAATGAGATAATGTAATCAAATGTAATCTTAGAACTCTAGAATGTTTACCAAGAATAATTGACATTTTCCTTTACTTATAAAACTTAAAAGTGAAGCATGAGATTAAAATGATTCGATGAAGAAAACGTCAACGTAACCAAATATATAAACGCCATAAGGGAATTGGTGTGCTATATATCACATCATTAGGTATTAACAATTCTAATGATGATTAAACTATACATGCTTAATTCAGATGTGTATTCATATGAAGTACTAAGTTGACTATGCAAAGGTTATGTATTATCAATTAGTAAATTGACATCGTCTACATATAATAATAAGCAAGTTGGTGATCGATATACGCTTATACCTAAAAGCCGGTTCTAGATCTTACAAAAGAATTCAAATGACACACAAATTATATCTTTTAATGACTAAAAAAGTAAAGTAAAGTAACTTCCAATACCGTCTTCCACGAGTTATGGGTCCCAATACCGTCTTCCACGGTGTATGGGGGAGGTTGAGATGTAGACAACCATACCCCTACCTAAGGTAGAGAGGTTGCTTCCGGTTTTTGTAGGGAGTGAGGATCGAACCCTACACCTCTAGGTAAAAAGAGCCAAGGGGTTTTCCAACTGATCCAACCCTACTTGTTATATCTTTTAATGACTAAGATTTAATAATAATGAAATAATAACCCATAAAAAGTAGGTTGATATTTAATAACAAATTCCCTAATAGAATGACATTATAACAACAAAGGTAGAACAATATTGAGTTTTAAACAAAAAAATCATAACAAAGAAGATAGAAATATATCGGGTAGGGTTCATACCTTCATCGATGTTGTTGTTGTTGCTGGTTGATTTCATACCTTCTTTGATGTCGTTCTTAATGTTGCTCGTAGTGGCTGGGTAAACCATTAGAGTTGCAGGTGTTAATTAAGAGTTCCAGTGAAAATCAGTCTATGCTTTGGATGTGTATTTGCCGGAAGCAATAAGTTGAGTATACATAATTCATAATTCATTTAGATGCCGTTTGGTTCGTGAATTTAAATTTTTAGAATTTTAAATTATAGGAAATTTAAATTATTGAGAATTTAAAATTCCGAAATTTAAAATACCTTCGCATGTTTGGTTGACAAAAATTTGTAATATTTTAAAATCTGTCATTATGTTTATTAATGTAAAAAATATATATAAAAAAAGTTTATAAAAATTAAAAAAACAAGAAAAAAAGTTTATAAAAAAGAGTTTATAAAAAAATTATAAAAAACAAGTTATTATAAAAAAGTTTATAAAAAATATAAAAAACAACAAGAAAAAAAGTTTATAAAAATTAAATTATTATAAAAAAGTTTATAAAAAATAACTTATTATAAAAAGTTTATAAAAAATATAAAAATACAACAAAAACAACAAGAAAAAAGTTTATAAAAAAAATCAAGTAAATTAAAATTTCTCACTTTTTGGAAGCATTCTAATTTTCTCTATTTTGGCAATTCATGGAATTTTAAATTCTTTTATTTGAGTTACCAAAAAAAATATTTGAAAGAAATTAAAATGCAAATGCCATAAAATGCCTCCAGTATACTCGAACCAAACGCACCCTTAGACTTTTTGACATCTTCATATAACCCAACACAAAGTCGTCTATAATATACGACACATACAAAATAGCAAAAGAAGTGCACACACTATGTAGGAATAGCATAAACAATGAAAAATATTATTATATTGGAGCTATACCTTCAAAATTGATATTGCCACTCTTTGTATTGCTTGAGGAAGCCATTACACTGTGTGTTTTCAAAGTTGTTTTATCATGGAAATGAGAGGATAAGGAAGAGAATTTATAAAGACGTTTGGTTCTTTAATGGTGTTTTAAGGAATAAATTGAAGCAAATGGAATTTTAGATACTTCTTTTTTCTCACAAAATGTTCCTCCTAAATAATTCTTTTCTTATCTTCAAATTGATATTGCCACTCTTTGTATTGCTTGAGGAAGCTATTACACTGTGTTTTCAAAGTTGTTTTATCATGGAAATGAGAGGATAAAGAAGAGAATTTATAGAGACGTTTGGTTCTTTAATGGTGTTTTAAGGAATAAATTGAAGCAAATGGAATTTTAGATACTTCATTTTTCTCACAAAATGTTCCTCCTAAATAATTCTTTTCTTATTTTCAAATTATTCTCCATGCAAATCACACATTGTGATTTGTCAAGTAATATGGTTGCAAAGAATGCCAGTTGATTTTCACAATGAATAATATTGTCCAACAACAATATTCTATGACAATAAAGCAGCGATAGAAATGAGGAGGAATCCAACTTTTAGAAGTCGTACGGAGCATATCGATATTCGTTTTCATTTTATTCGCCATCTTACATCAGAATGAATAATTGAGCTACTACAGTTAAGGAGGGCAGTAGTTAATATATGCAATAATGACTTGTAAATGTATCTTACCTGTTCAATTTTATTGTTCCGTGTAGGCTTTTTTTTTTTTTTTTTTTTTTTTGCTTATGAAACAAAAACCTTTTGAATTTCGACTTATTGATGTATCGGGATCATCTACTTATTAGAAAATCATTTTTGGTATTAAATAAATATAGTAAATTCATTATTATAAATATATGAATTCAAATTTTCAACTAAAAATGGCAAAAATGTTCCAGAAAAACCTTTCGCACAAAAAGACAAAGCTGAACAACGTTTAGCTAGGCGTCCCCCTTAATTTTGTTAGGCGGCCCCCTTAATAATTAAGGGGACCGACACGCTCCTCAGTCCCTCCAGCTTTGCCTATAAATATTGGACATTCCCTGTATTTTTTCTCACCTTTTGCACTAAAACTCTCTTCTTAATCCTCCTACATATCCTTCTAAATCCTCCTACATATCCTTCTAAATCCTTTGATCATATAATCTTAATCTTTTGCTTCCAAGTGATCTAATCTTTAACCATTCAAGTGCAAGAGAAGAATACTTATATTCATCAAGACTAGAAGTATTGCAACTTAGTATCATTGGTACAAAAAGTTGTATTGGTCACGCTAGAAATGTGTGACGATATGCATATGGTCACACACGTTTTTTTCATTGCGTGTCACCAAAGGTCCCGCCACCGTAGGTAGCATATGGTCACATTGTTGAGTGCGTAGCCTATTTCATCGAAAGAGAGTGACCAAAATCCCGAATATGTGTGAAAAATTAGGCACAAGTTTTGTTGGATTAGTCAGTATGAGTGACCGTAAACACTTTATAGTCAGACGAATATTTTTTGAGAGTAACTATTGTTCGTCCTTTGGCCACATAAATATATAATATATATGACAGTTGAGATGATTTATTCAAGTAAATGTGTATTATGTGTGACTATTTCCCATCCTGTGGCCACATGAATATATAATAAATGTGACGTTTGTGATGATTTAGTCACACAACAGGTATTGTTTTTTTTTTTGAGTTAGTCACATACAATTTTTTAAAAAAAGTGGCCAAAAGTGTGAATAAGTGTGACCATATGCTGTTTAAAGTGAAGAAATGTGTATTTTGTCTGACTATTGTTCTTCCAATGGCCACTTGAATTTTATGTTTGTGTGGCCTTTTGTAATATTTAGTCACACAAAGCATCTTTATTTTGGGTATTTAGTCACATACAATTAAGCATCAAGTGGCCAAAAATGTTAATAAGTGTGACCATATGTTGTTCAAAGTGAAGAAATGTATATTTTGTGTGACTATTGGTCATCCAATGGCCACATTAATTTTATATTTGTGTGGCCTTTTGTAATATCTAGTCACACAAAGCATATTTGTTTTGGGTATTTAGTCACATACAATTAAGCATCAAGTGGCCAAAAGTGTTAATAAGTATGAATATATGCAGTTTAAAATGAAGAAATATGTATTTTGTGAGACTATTGATCATCCAATGGCCACATGAATTATATGTTTGTGTGGCCTTTTGTAATATTTAATCACACAACGAATTAAGCAAACAGTGACCAAAAGTGTTAATAAGTGTGACTATTTGCATCTTTTAGTCACATTTAAAAAATCAATAAATATCAAAACAATTCAAATATATATCAAAACAAATTCAAATACAATAAAATTGGAATGTATATAACTGAACCAAATATGAAATTGGACATCCTTTTATACACCAAGGAGTCCTAGTCGGCTTACAATAGTTTCCTAAGTATCTATAATCTTTTCCATAAGCAACTAGCAACTTCGAGCGGTCTTAATCTCTGAGCAGTACCAACTTTCACTAGCAGTAGTAACTTTTGTACTAGCAGTAGTAAATACTTGGCACATTTTCTTTGAAGTTCATGAGTTGCACTAAATCCATCTAAGCAATATTAACACAAACATGATCAACATTAATTCAAACAACATCATGAAGACTTTTAATCCAAAACAATGAACATAATAATATAATTTGCAGTTAAACTTACAAGTTTTTCTCTCATTGATCTAATCTCATCATCTGGATATAAAAGCTTTGAAAATGTAGGTTGTTGCATATCAACACATCAGGATGAGAGCAGAACTAGAACATGTCAAAGCTCACAACATAACAGAACTAGATAAGCATACTGGAATAAAGTTCTTGCTTAGATACTAGAAAACCTTCCTCTCTAAAAAGTATGTGCTATATATATATATATATATATATATATATATATATATATATATATATATATATATATATATATATATATATTATTGACGGGTGCATCTATTTCTTGACATTTGACATAGAGACACTATTTCCTTGTCTTTTGTCAGGTGCATCTAGTTTGTTAGGCGCCACTAGTTCAACTATCTGCTATTTTGGTGGTTTTAAGTCGCTTGATTCGCCACTGATTCAACAATCTACTTTGGTGGTTTTGAGTCGCTTGATATGCCACTGGTTCAAATATTTGCACAAACATGATAGGAAAGTTACTACTAGTACCACGTTAGTACTGCTAGAGCAGAGTTACTACTGCTAGTATATATATAAAACATAATGTATGTAAATGAAGCAAATATATATACAATTGTATTTCAAATTGAATAAAACTCGAATGTATATAAATGAAGCAAATATATATACAATTGTAATGTCATATATAAGTTAAAACCTGTTGACTCTTCGTTGCCTTAGCTTGCTTTTGTAAGGTTTCACTAGAGACCAAATGTTTTCGCTTCGTTGGTACTAATTTTAGTCCAGTATTTTGTTCACTAATATTTGGTATCGTAGTTGGCGGTGTAACCTTTAGAACCGGTTTGTCATGGCTTAAGCATTTTCGTATGTCAGATAGTTTTAACAGGTTCTTATATGTATATATAAAACACAGTACATTAGTCATGTATGTGAAACTAAAAAATTCAAAGGTGGATGTTTTATTGCTTACCACTGTTTCCATTATTGGTTCATTTTCCAAAGTTTCAATGGCCATTTGAGTCATCACCTGCAATATAAATTAAGAAATACAATGGTGTTAGCATTAGAAAATGAAATTGTTAACAACATAAAAATGGCTTACATTTGAGTCTAATGGCAGTTTCTTTCTTCAAAAAAAATATGGGAAATGTAAGAAACCAAGGCACTAATAATGTTGCATAATATAAGATCTACCAACCATGAAACAGTAAAAATATACATGGGTTGGCTTTGGTGACTGAGATGGAGCATACCCACGCCTCAATTTAATTCCAGTCCCTCGAAAATGAAGTGTGCCAGAAAATCCAGATGAGGGAAATTTTAGCGAGGCATCCCATGTATCATCCTCACTCGTGAAAATATCATGTAGCCCCTGCAAGAAACAAGTAACGTGATTAATGATAACATAAAAGACAACAAAATTACATGTCCCAAATATAAGTTTAGCATAAAAAAAAACATACGGGGGTAGACCCTTGCATATCAACTCGGGCAACAAACACTGGTACAAAAAATTGTATTGGTCACGCCAAAAACGTGTGACGATATGCATATAGTCACACACGTTTTTTTCGTTGTGTGTCACTAAAGGTTCCGCCACCGTAGGTGGCGTATGGTCACATTGTTGAGTTCGTGGGCTTTTCCATAAAAAAAAGTGACCAAAACCCCGAATATGTGTGACAAATTAGGCACAAGTTTTGTTGGATTAGTCAGTATCAGTGACCGTAAACACCTTATAGTCACATGAATGTTTTTTGAGAGTAACTATTGTTCATCCTTTGGCCACATAAATATATAATATTTGTGACATTCGAGATGATTCTTTCAAGGAAATGTGTATTTTGTGTGACTATTTCCCGTCCTGTGGCTACATGAATATACAATAAATGTGACGTTTGTGATTATTTAGTCACATAATGGGTGTTGTTTTTTGGAGTTAGTCACATACAATTTAACACAAAGTGGCCAAAAGTGTTAATAAGTGGGACCATATGCTATTTAAAGTGAAGAAATGTGTATTTTGTGTGACTATTGATCATCCAATGGCCACATGAAGTTTATGTTTGCATGGCCTTTTGTAATATTTAGTCACACAAAGCATGTTTGTTTTGGGTATTTAGTCACATACCATTAAGCAAACAGTAGCCAAAAGTGTGAATAAGTGTGACCATATGTTGTTTAAAGTGAAGAAATGTGTATTTTGTGTGACTATTATTCATCCAATTGCCACTTGAATTTTATGTTTGTGTGGCCTTTTGTAATATTTAGTCACACAAAGCATCTTTGTTTTGGGTATTTAGTCACATACAATTAAGCATCAAATGGCCAAAAATGTTAATAAGTGTGACCATATTTTGTTTAAAGTGAAGAAATGTATATTTTGTATGACTATTAATCATCTAATGGCCACGATAATTTTATATTTGTGTGGCCTTTTGTAATATTTAGACACAAAGCATCTTTGTTTTGGGTATTTAGTCACATATAATTAAGCATCAAGTGGCCAAAAGTGTTAATAAGTGTGACCATATGCTGTTTAAAATGAAGAAATGTGTATTTTGGGTGACTATTGATCATCCAATGGCCACATGAATTATATGTTTGTGTGGCCTTTTGTAATATTTAGTCACACAATGAATTAAGCAAACAGTGACCAAAAGTGTTAATAAGTGTAACTATTTGCATCTTTTAGTCACATTTAAAAAATCAATAAATATCAAAACAATTCAAATATATATCAAAACAAATTCAAATACAATAAAATTGGAATGTATATAACTGAACCAAATATAAAATTGGACATCCTTTTATACACCAAGGAGTCCTAGTCGGCTTACAATAGTTTCCTAAGTATCTATAATCCTTTCCATAAGCAACTATCAACTTCGAGCGGTCTTAATCTCTGAGCAGTACCAACTTTCACTAGCAGAAGTAACTTTTGTACTAGCAGTGGTAAATACTTGGCGCATTTTCTTTGAAGTTCATGAGCTGCACTAAAACCAGCTAAGCAATATTAACACAAACATGATCAGCAGTAATTCAAACAACATTATGAAGACTTTTAGTCCAAAACAATGAACATAGTAATAAAATTTGTAGTTAAACTTACAAGTTTTTCTCTCATTGATCTAATCTCATCATCTGGATATAAAAGCCTTGAAAATGTAGGCTGTTGCATATCAACACATCTGGATGAGAGCAGAACTAGAACATGTCAAAGCTCACAACATAACAGAACTAGATGAGCAAACTGGAATAAAGTTCTTGATTAGATGCTAGAAAACCTTCCTCTATAAAAAGTATGTGCTATATATATATTGTTGACGGGTGCATCTATTTCTTGACATTTGATATAGAGACACTATTGCCTTGTCTTTTGTCAGGTGCATCTAGTTTGTTAGGCGCCACTAGTTCAACTATCTGTTGTTTTGGTGGTTTTGAGTCGCTTGATTCGCCACTGATTTAACTATCTGCTTTGGTGGTTTTGAGTTGCTTGATGCGCCACTGGTTCAACTATATGCACAAACATGATAGGAGAGTTACTACTAGTACTACGTTAGTACTGCTTGGAATATAATGAAATAGAGCCACTTCGAGGTTCCCTATGAAATGAGGCATGGAAGGGAGCCACTACGAAGAAGTTCCGGGAGTTACGAAGGAAGCTTCGAGCTCATATTGGTCATGGGTTGAGAACGGGAATGGAACTCTATGAGATAGAATCCCCCATTGTTCCTCAGTAGCTCAGTGGTAGAGCGGTCGGCTGTTAACCGATTGGTCGTAGGTTCAAATCCTACTTGGGGAGATTTGAAAATCACCGTCAACACCCCAGTGTAGGTCCGGGATACTCCTTTGTTCCATAGCCCTGGGCTTGAGCAGAGTTACTACTGCTAGTATATATATAAAACATAATGTATATAAATGAAGCAAATATATATATATATATATATATATATATATATATATATATATATATATATATATATATATATATATACAATTGTATTTCAAATTGAATAAAACTCGAATGTATATAAATGAAGCAAATATATATACAATTGTAATGTCGTATATAATCAAATTATCAACTATCATAAGTTAAAACCTGTTGACTCTTCGCCGCCTTAGCTTGCTTTTGCAAGGTTTCACTAGAGACCAAATGTTTTCGCTTCGTTGGTACTAATTTTAGTCCAGTATTTTGTTCACTAATATTTGGTATCGTAGTTGGTGGTGTAACCTGTACAACCGGTTTGTCGTAGCTTAAGCATTTTTGCATGTCCGATAGTTTTAACAGGTTCCTATATGTATATATAAAACACGGTACATTAGTCATGTGTGTTAAACTAAAAAAATCAAAGGTGGATGTTTTATTACTTACCACTGTTTCCATTACTGGTACATTTTCCAAAGTTTCAATGGCCATTGGAGTCGTCACCTGCAATATAAATTAAGAAATACAATGGTGTTAGCTTTAGAAAATGAAATTGTTAACAACATAAAAAATGGCTTACATTTGAGTCTAATGGCAGTTTCTTTCTGCAAAAAAAAAAATGGGAAATGTAAGAAACCAAAGCACTAATAATGCTGCATAATATAAGATCTGCCAACCATGAAACAGTAAAAATATACGTGGGTTGGCTTTGGTGACTGAGATGGAGCATACTCACGCCTCAATTTAATTCCAGACCTTCGAAAATGAATTGTGCCAGAAAATCCAGATGAGGGAATTTTTAGCCAGGCATCCCATGTATCATCCTCACCCGTGAAAATTGCATACCAACTCGGGCAACAAATAATATACAATTGGTTGAAATGTTTTGCAGTGCCAAACCTGTAACGAATAAATGTCAAACACATTACCAAGCAAGCAAATCACTCACATTTGGTACAAATGAAACAGTTTCACAAAAAGTAACCATATTTGAGTTAATTTCCTATATAACAGATGTTATGTTAATCTTTTGAAAGATAACTTACGCAACTGCGATAAGCAAACTCCAACTTTTCAGCAACATCCTCCCGGAGTGGAAACCAAGTAAGACTCCCTTTTCGAGCAAAACAGTGGCCTCTTAGAACAGGTCGATTGTCTCCATTCCAATAAATAGGAATACTATGTTGTCTTAATAATTCTACCTGCAACGATTACCACCACACGTATTTATAATCAAAAACATGTTTTAGGCTAGATTTAATCCACGAAAATCAATATAAATCGTTTTATATTCGATTACACATTCAAGAAAATATAAATTAAATATGTGTTTGAGCATACCCTTGAACAGAGTAGGATAAGTGAGATGAGGGTGATGGTGGCTTGACTATGATGGTGGTGGATGTGGTTGTTATCTCGAACCAAAAAACCGAAGAAAACAAACTCACCCATTGCCTCCCTTGTGTTGATGACGGTGATGGCGTGGAGGAGCGATGGTTGGTGGAACGAAGGCGAGATACGGTGGTGAAGTGTGGCGGTGGTGTGTGAGTCGGTTCTAGAGAGAAGGAGAAGAGATGAATAATATAGAGAAGATATATCTGACTAGTTTTAGTGTTTTGATTTTGGGTGAAAAAGGGGCGGGATCTTGAGCCAGAGATTGAAATTTTGGGGAAAAAAAAAGGCGGGATCTTGAGCCACAGATTGAAATTTTGGGGAAAAAGGTGAGCTCCAAATATTTAATGAGTTTAGCTCAACCTTATGTAAGTTGGATTCGCGTTATTGTCGAGTTCTCGAGCTTGTAAGTGATATATATATATATATATATATATATATATATATATATATATATATATATATATATATATATATATATATGGGATATTATGAGAAGGAGTCTTAAAATGAAAAGCCTAGGAAGCCATCAGATTGTGCCACGTGTCCACTCCCCACCCCTCCTTTTTTTATAACTATCAGGGGTATCTTTGTCATTTTACGCCTTAGGTATATAAAGTTATTTCTTCTCTTTTTTTTCATTATACGCTGTCCCTTCCCCACCATTCTTCTTCTTCCCTGATACCGCATTCTCCACTGTTCTTGTCGCTATTCTCCACCGTTCTTCCCACTAGTCTCCACAATTCTCCAGTCATCTGCATGATCATCCCACCGTGATCTCCGCTATCCTCAACCGTTATCTCCATGATTCTCCACTGTTGATTTTGAGATGTCACTTAAGTGTTCAACATCATCAAGCATCAATGATTGTTTCGCATCAACAACTAGTGCAACATCAGAGATTAATGATAATAAGGTCTTAATTGATTTAAGAATTGAGTTTTTATGATTTTATTTGATTTAATTGGATTTAATTGATTTAAGAATTGAGTTTTTATGATTTTATTTGATTTTTTGTGTTTTCAGTTTAGCTAATTTGATCTCACAGCTTTTATAATCAATTTTGTTTTTTTGTTTATTGATGCAGTTGTTTTTAGTCATTGATGCACTAGGTTTTGTTTTTATTTTTGATTTGTTTTTATCAGGTTATGTATATGTGGTGTATAACACACAGATTCAGTAGGTGTATAGCATAGTACATTATATATATATATATATATATATATATATATATATATATATATATATATATATATATATATATATATATATATATATATATATATATATATATATATATATATATATATATATATATATATATTGTTGCAGAAGGTGTATAACACACATATTCAGTAGGTGTACAGCATAGTACCTTATTTTGGTTCTGATTTGGTTGATATAACATATTGTTGCAGTAGGTGTATAACAAAGTGATGCACTAGGTTTCATTTATTTTTCCTCATCTTTGTTCTAATTTGGTTTATATAACATAGTTATGCAATGGATATAAAACACTGATGCAGTAGGTGTACAATATAGTGATGCAGTAGGTTTCCTCATTATTTGTTTTTGATTTGGTTGTTATAACATATTTATGCAGTAGGTGTATATCATAGTGATTTAGTATGTTTCATTTAGGTTTCCTTTATTTTTGTTCTGATTTGGTTGATATAACATATTGTTACAGTATGTGTATAACACAGTGATGCAGTAGGTTTCATTTAGGTTTCCTCATCTTTTGTTCTGATTTGGTTGATATAACATAGTTACGCAGTGGATGTAAAACACTGATGCAGTAGGTTTCATTAAGTTATTCATAGTAGGCTTGTAAGGTTTCATTAGGTTTCCATAATAGTTGTTATATTTTAGGACGGAGGGAGTATATAGTTTTTTAATTATATAGATTTTTAGCATCAAATGTATTTAATTAGTACTCGAAATACATAGTTTTATGGGTTGCTTTTAGTTTGCCGTAACGAATGGGTTCAAATTTGGAAAATGGAACATATGGAAAATTAGTAGCATGGTCCCTAACTTAAATTTCGTGACAATTTACAAACTAATTTATGTGGACACAAGTATGATATTTTTTTGAACAGATGAGTAACATCATACATTATTTCCAGCTCTTTTTGTTTTCTTCTCTATATGCAACAATTTTGTTAGCTGTAGATAGTTTTGTTAAAATAGAAAATGACATGAGACCAAGTAAACTAAAAAAACAAAATACTTTTGAACTTGTAGAATAAGTTGAAAATTGTATTATGTGGATTGTGTAAAAAAGTAAGGTCAGTGCATCAATAATACATTACACTTATTGCCAAGTCAAGATCAATCATCCATACAATATTTTTAGATAGTCTTCACTAGATTACAGACTAAATTTCGAATTGTCATGAACAGAAAGGTTAAGATTTGTCAAAATAAATTTGGGGGAGTAGTAGTAATCATAAGAGTACTAGTAACTAGTACGCGTGTTGGTGGTTTGAGGTCATTTCCCCTCATATCGGTCTTATCAACCAAACTAAACCAACAAAGCTAGATATACAATGTGATGTAGTAAATTTTACATTGTGATGCAGTAGAATAACATAATGATGCAGTAAAATAATAGTGTAATGCAGTAAAGAATTATGTGTTAGCCATTTCTTTGAGCCCTGATTCATTTGCTAAAATGTCAGATAAACTGATGTTCTATTGTTTTATCAAATTCAGCAGCAACTCATGAACACGAATACTGAAGACACTGGATTTAACCCATGATTGATCTAGTTGTGGGTGGGCTATTGATAACATTCCTTGTTGGTAACTATGTACTATACATGTATGCCCAAAAGACCCTGCCGCCTAGAAAAAAGAAGCCAGTCTCCAAGAAAAAGTTGAAGAGGGAGAAGTTGATGCAAGGTGTTGCAGCACCTGGAGAATAGACCATCATAAATGATCAAGCTTAAATATGTGTCAGTGTCGAGTACCTATTGCCGTGTTGAATTATGTTGATGATTCCAGAACATTTAAGCGTATTTCAGCATGATTTCAGCTTTTTTTTTTCTTTTTTCTTTTTTCTTTTTTCTTTTTTCTTTTTTTTTTAAAGAAATTCTCTATAACAACATTATAGATATTCAAGGATTTCTTACAAGACATACTTTTTTTAGAGATGTGTAACATTTATTACCGAACTACAATACATTAATATCTTAGTGTTTATGAAATATACTTTGTATCTTTCTTCTCATTTTAAATCATTTACTGCATTATGTTATGTTTGTGTAGTGTTGTGATGTAGTAGAATATACATAGTGATGCAGTAACTTATACATTATGATGCAGTAGATTATACATTGTGTTAGGAGTATGATAAAAGTAATGCATTAAAGTATTATTTGATGCAGCAGTATGATACATCAATGTGATGCATACATAGTGATGCACTATCGAAGTATAGCATTTCTGTATAGTGTATTTTTTTCAATGGTTGATCAAATTATAAAAAACAACTAGCAAGGAGCTAAACAATCATTACAAAGGATATTTTAACCAATAATTCCAACTACAATATAAACTACCTCAATGCTTAAGCCAAGAAAAGGAATACATACGAATACAATCAAAGATATCACTCTTTCTGTATAGTGTATTGTGATGCACCATAATATACATAGTGATGCAGTTGATTATTCTTTGTGATGCAGTAACTTATACATTATGATTCAGTGGATTATACCTTATGATGAGTAGATTATACTTTATGATGGAGTATAAAAACACAGTGATGCAGTAAATGGAGTATAAAAACAGATTTGGTGAATAATAAGGTATCTAGATATACACTATTTGGTTAAGTATTTTTGTGATGCAGTATAATAAAACTATGATGTAGTAGAATAACATAGTGATAATACTTTGATGTAAAATAACACAGTGATTCAGTAATATCACAATGAGATGCACTAGAATAATACTTCAGGATTTTGGCTTTGATGGTTTTTTTTCCATGGAGCATAATAAATCATTACTGTCAACAAAATAGTATTCAATATTCCGCAAACACTGACAATACTTTTGAGCATAACCCATACATATCTTTTTTCTAGTTCCTACAATCTACACCATCAAGAACAATACAAATATGGTAAAAACCAAATATAAAATAAACAAGATAGCCTAGAGCAGGAACATCTTCACTACAGGTTCAAAGTTGTTGGAGAAGGTTAAAAGCCGGTGAAGCATTTAGGCCTTGTTTGTTTTTTCTTCCACACTTGACTTGCTGAGTACGAACACGTCAATTACAATAAGTATGACACCTGTAAACCACTGTATCAACATCTTTATCAAAAATGTGACAAACGTTGTAAGAAATTATAAATAACTAACGAGTTCTACCATATAACAAAGGTTTATAGTCTTCCTTTGGTACAAAAAATAAAGTACAAAATGAAACATAATACACTAAACAAGTAAAGGCTTAAGAGCCAATGTAAATACCACCTTCTGTAAATAGTCAAATCTTGCAAGCATCGATTGCTCTGCTACCTTGCTGGTAATTCTGGAAAAAGAAGTCACGAGTAAATGTGACGTTCTTGTATAACCTTGGAGTTTCATCTGTGACGAGCCCATCCACAAGTCCAATAACGTTTTCAGTTTGAGGCATCCGGAACATAGCCAGAGTCTTTTATGCATCGGACTTTTGAATATCCCATTACTCATTATCTGCACATTTTTTACCACTCATTATCTGCATCCAGAACATAGCCAGAGTCATTCAATGGTCCCATTCTATTTTAATTATCTATACTACCATATAAAGTATTTGGGACATTCCATTTATTGTTTTGGTTTAATTTTTTATGGTGGTATTAATGTCTTGACTCAACAATACCCAGTATACATCTTTGGAATACATGCAAGACGGTTCAACATAATCACTGCATGAAAAACATTCATATCACCACATGGTCCACATTCAACATGATCTATCCTTACAGACCAAATTCACACCATTTACTGATATATTTATATATGTTCATGTCTAAAATCTACAATTACTTAGGATTTCCCAGAAGCTGCTCAACTGCAGCACTGACATTACCTACTCTGGCTTCCAAAGCTAGAATATTTTCACGGTTATCCAAAAATCCCATATGTTAACAACTTACAAGGCAAGCTAAAAAATGTATAATGATACAGCTCCATTAGCCTTGTCATATAAAACTACTCTCCTAAGTGACTGCAAAAAAGCAAAGTTTTTACTTAATACATGGTTACACGATTGGCAAACCAACTTTATTAGAGCAAAGTTTGTAAATTAGATATTCAAAATTGTATCGAAGTGAAACGTTTTTGATGAAAAGACATCTAAAGCTGTTTAGAGATGCATGCTTTCAGAAAACGTAATCTACCACTCCATATAACATCCACCATCATTGATGTCAACATTTAATGAACTAAACAATCCTAGTTCATCATATAGTACGGAAATTCTAAATTAAAGTTTTGTAATTGAATCAAAGAAAACTTAAACGGCATAGAGAAAACTAAACAATCCTAACTTATGCTTATACGACGCAAACTAAAAGTTACTGCATCTCAGTCCAATAGCTACTGCATCAGATAAATAATAAAGCATACAGCATGACACAAACTACATCTAACCTAACATATGATTATACGCCGCAAACTAAAAGCTACTGCATCTCAGTTCAATAGCTACTGCATCAGATAAATAATCAAGCATACAAAGTCACTTTCGCAAATGACACAAACTACATCTAACCAAACTTATGCTTATACGCCGCAAACTAAAAGCTACTGCATCTCAGTTCAATAGCTACTGCATCACATAAATAATCAAGCATACAAAGTCGCTTTCGCACATGACACAAACTACATCTAACCTAACTTATGCTTATATGCTGGAAACTAAAAGCTACTGCATCTCAGTTCAAAAGCTACTGCATCACATAAATAATCAAGCATACAAAGTCGCTTTCACACATGACACAGACTACATCTAACCTAACTTATGCTTATACGCCGGTGCTGGAAAATAAAGGCTACTGCATCTCAGTTCAAAAGCTATTGCATCAGATAAATAATAAAGCATACAAAGTCACTTTCGCACATGACACAAACTACATCTAACCTAATTTATGCTTATACGCCGCAAACTAAAAGTTACTGCATCTCAGTTCAATAGCTACTGCATCACATAAATAATCAAGTATACAAAGTCACTTTCGCACATGACACAAACTACATCTAACCTAACTTATGCTTATACGCCGCAAACTAAAAGCTACTGCATCTCAGTTCGATAGCTACTGCATCACATAAATAATCAAGTATACAAAGTCACTTTCGCACATGACACAAACTAAATCTAACCTAACATATGTTTATACGCCCCAAACTAAAAGCTACTGCATCTTACTTCAATAGCTCCTGCATCAGATAAATAATCAAGCATACAAAGTCACTTTTGCACATGGCACAAACCACTTCTAACCTAACATATGCTCAACTAATAATCAATTTTTCTGGTTTAACTGTTCTTTAGTTTTTTACTTGTATAAGCAGGATCAATCATCATATTAATCTTTCTATTTTCTAAATTTATAAACAAATACACTATTTTAGGAAGATAAGTAACAAAAAGATGCAGTAAAAACCGTTTATCAATAAATAATACACATACTGGGTGTTGAAAAATTTGGAAGAATCGTCCTCACCATCGGAGATGCAGTAAATTGCTTCGATAATCTATAGAATTTAATTAGAAATTATAATGTTTTGTGTTTATTTGATTAACGTGTGTTTGAATTAGGGTTATGAAAGCATCGGTGTAATTTGGGGATATGGAAGATAGAGAGAGGAACTATGTTTTTTTTAGTACTGTCTGGAACGTTTAGGAATTAGCCACTCCTCTTTTTAATTTTTTTCATTAATACATCTTAGCCCCTTATGTTTATATTATTAATGGTGTGTACTAATTTACACACCTTTTCATGGCCAAATACCGACCCAAATAGACTAAATATGCTAACAATTGCCAAAGAAATGTGTATTTTTATGTTTGTGAACGTGCAGGTACGGATATATAATAAAAAGGCAAAAAAGTAAGCAAAAACAGACAAAAACGAGCATGAGATTGGAAAAAGGTAAAAAGCCGAAGCCGAGGAAGAAATTTATCCAAGAAAAGCGCAAAATGATAAAAGTAATCCTTAGAGATTCAGAGAATAACAAAAGAGATTCTTAGTTGAAATATGAAGACCTTTACAATAATGGCCCTCCAAGTTTCAACAAGTTGTCAACTTTGGTCCTTTGAAGAACTTTGGAAGAAAAGTCAACTCAATTCCTCCAAGTTACAAGATCGTTACGTGTAGTATTTAGTTGCATTTGTAGCATTTTAATATGTTTTAAGTAGTTTTCTCATGTTTTGTAAAAGTCTAGGGGCTAATTATGCAACAAACTCAAAGATTAGAGAAGCCCTAGCCCCTAGCCTATAAATACCCCTTAAACACCAACTTTGAAAGATTGGTTGTTGAGGGTTGGTCCTCATAGTAATAGGAGTAGTGTAATTTTATTTTAATTAAGTCATTTTTTATGCTACTTTCTCTCTCTAAAAAGCTTTATCTTTCTAAAAATCTTTAATTTTTAGTTGTTAAATTCGTGTTTTTATTAGTGGGATTTAAAGTTTATGGTTAAACTAGGTTGTTTAGTAATAAATTTGGTGAAAAACATTAGTTTTTAGGCTTTATTTTGGATCAAAATGGTGTTTTGTTATGTATTTTATCGAGTTAGGTTAATAATATAAAGTGGTTATCGAGTTTGATTTCATTTTTTTTAGATCTATCGAGTTAGGTGCACAAGGTTAAAAAATTTATTATCGAGTTACAAAATTAAAAAAATTTATCGAGTTACAAAGTCACAAACCATCGAGTTTGACATTTCGAGTTTGGGGACTATCTTGCAAAGTATTTTCGAGTTAGCAATTAGCAAATATCCGAGTTTGACATTTCGAGTTTGGGGACTATTTTGCAAAATACTTTCGAGTTAGAAATATTAAAAATGTTTTCGAGTTAGAGATTTTTATTACTTTCGAGTTAGGATTTTTGGTACTTTCGAGTTTGGTAAAAAAAGGTTATCGAGTTAGGGACCAAAAATTGTTATCGAGTTAGGTGCAACTTTTACATATAGAGTTAGGTGCCACGTTTACATACCAAGTTTGAAACCAACTTTAACATACCGAGTTTCATTTCTTTTGGCGAGTTAGCCAAGATTATCAAGTTAGATAATCATTACCTCATCGTTTATCGAGTGAGGTTCTTTTATGCTTTATGCTAAGGCGAAACTCTGCCGAATTTTATTTTGGCTTATCAAGTTTGTTTCTTTTATCGAGTCTTTTTATTTTTATTTTTTTTCAAGTAACTTTATTTTATTAATATGAGTTTCGAGTAGTTTATTTTTAGTGTTTGCTTGGTGGCACGAGTTTGTGAGTTAAGTGTGGATTAAAAGGGGTCGTGATTAATAATCGTTATGATTATTTAGACTTGTAATTTTATTATTTGAAGGGCAAAAGCCAGAGAATAATCAAATTACACATCTAGTAATTATTTTCTTTTTAAATGATTATCTTCAAAATAAACCAACGTTGTGAGAAAATAGTCTTGTTTAAGGAAAATAATTCGTCGTCAATCCTTGGCCCACACTTGATGAACTTATTCACGTCACTTTGCAAACATATTGTCTTTAAATTCATTTCCAGTCTTAATTTCTTTTCACGTTTTAAATCTCGTTTTTCTTTAGTCATTTTATCTTACACTTGTTTTAGTTGTTTGTTTTTACTTTGCGTCGTTTTATTGTTTCCTTTACTTTAACTGCATTTTAAATCCTTTTAGTAGTGTAATAAAAAACCAACCAAAATATCTCTTTTAAAACCCCATTCACTTCACAATCACGCGACTCAAGCCGACTCAATCGCCGTCTTACCTTCGTTGGGACATAACGACCCGGGGAACATACTTTCACGAGCGTTTCTTCGGTAATAATCTAATATACTACGAAAAGACTTTATCAATTAACAAAAAAGCCACTCCGCTTTTTTTTAATCTTGTAGTTAAATCCAATGGTTGAGATGGCTTCTCATCCTTCTCATTTTAAGACCCTTCTCATTGTATCCCCACCCTATATATATATATATACACACACATACACACACACACACACACACATATATATATATATATATATATATATATATATATATATATATATATATATATATATATATATATATATATATATATATATAAGTGTACTAAGTGTAAATAGTTATTTATGAATGCATCAAGCTTTTCGAGCTGAAGTCGAACCGAATTCAATTCTTAGGTTATATTTCAATTTTAATTTGTGTAAAAAAACACATCTTTACAGATAAATTGAGCTTTTCGAGTCAAGCTCAAGCAGAGTTCAAACTTTCTCGATCCTGGATAACATGATCGAAAGGGTGATGGTGGCTTGCTTCTTAGTGTCTGTGACAAATGGTATACGCCTACCAAGCCGGTGCAACCCATGCATAACCAGTGATAATGGCTAATTCACATGGGTCATGGGTCATGTGCATTAGGTTATCACTGATCACATTCATTAATATAGGTATTTGACATCATATGGGTCATATGCATTGGGTTATAGTTGCTTAGAGTGTCATGTTATGACACATCCATGACTGTTGACAATTGGTAATTAACATGGGTAATGGGTCATGTGCATTGGGTTGTAGTGGCTTATAGTACGTGTCATGTTATCGACCAATACATTCCTGGTGATCGACAATGGGTAATTAACATGGGTAATGGGTCATGTGCATTGGGTTATAGTGGCTTATAGTGTCATGTTATAGACCAATACATTACTGGTGATCGACAATGGGTAATTAACATGGGTCATGTGCATTGGGTTGTAGTCGCTTATAGTGTAATGGAAACCATGCATGACCGGTGATAATGGTTAATTCACATGGGCGACTTTTTAAATACAAAATACACTAAAGGGTGCGCTTGGTTCAAACTTGAGAAAGGGAAAGGGAAAGTGTAAGATAATGGTCGGGAAAGGGAAAGGTAAAGAAAATCAATCCCCCTAATTTATTGGGTAATGATCCATTCCCCACTATTGGGTAATGGGTCATTGCATTATGCTTTACCAAGCATATTTTTTTGTTACCTTTCCCATTCTTCAATTCACCCCCTATAACCCCTTACCAAGCATTAGCAGTGTTCAAAAAACCCGAGAAACTGACAAACCGCTCAATCAGAAACCGAAAAAACCCGAAATTGAAGAAACCAAAACCGAGAAAAACCGAAACCGGAAAAACCGCTTATCACGGTTCGGTTTCGGTTTTTACTGTTAGATATCCGTGGTTAACTGAACGAACCGTATATAATATAAATAAATTACCCGCCCCGCGATGGATTGTTAAAATCTTACAACTAACCGAACCGAACCGCCCCGTGAACACCCCTACCAAGCATGCCCTAAAATACAAATGTAGCTTTAATACTTATTAGTTTTAAAACTTTTACTACTTTTTACTTTTAGTTTTTATGCTTTTAATACTTTTAATAATTTTTAAACTTATATAAAAGAGTATCAAACACACTTCACTTTTAAACTTATAATATAAAGTATACAAAGTTTATCAAATACGCTTCACACACTTCCACATAATCCTCTCTTTCTCTCTCACAGTTATAAAACTCACTCGGTTACAATTGACCAAGTGAACGGATCTAGGGTTTTGATCCTTTATTCTCAGTTTTATCTTACATTTGCTAGAGACTTGTTACTTTATGTATTAGATTTAAATTGTGTTGTTTTTGCGAATAATTAGAGCAAAAGAGATATTAAGGTGTGTTTAGATTAGCTTATTTTGTGTGGTTATCGGCTTATTGAGTTTTGGGAAAGTTAATAAGCTCACTGTTTGTTGGCTTATTAGCTTATCCACTTAAAATAACATAGGGTTATTGGCATCCCCAAATCTTAAAAAGCTGATAAGATCATAAATTAATATAATCCAAATACCCCCTTAGAGCTATTTATTCTTAGGCTTAGGTTGACTATCTGTTATAAGAAGTAAGTTGCATTTGTATTTGTAGAATAAGGAAGAACATGTTGTGTTGTTTTCGTGAATAATTAGAGCAAAAGAGATATTAAGGTTTGCTTGGATTAGCTTATTTAATCTTAGGCTTAGGTTGACTATCTGGTATAAGAATTATGTTGCATTTGTTTTGAGAGAATAAGGAAGAAAAGTGGCGGATGTGTGTGCGAATATTTAGGCTAAAACATCCAAGTATCAAAGATGGAAGAAGTATCAACGATGGGTGAACAGACACCACTTTCAAGTATGAACATAAACTTGTTTTGGTGTTGTTCATCCATTGTTGATTCATCTTTGCTCTTTGTCAAAATACATAAACAATTATCAAGTATAATTTGTAGGTTCGATTGTGGAAAACTAGAAGGGGGGGTTGAATAGTTTTACGTCTTTTTCGTTTTAATAAAAGTTTACTTTCAAAGAATTGATGGTAATTTGTAAAAACCTTCTAAGCTAAAGTATTGATACAAATTAATTCACATATGTCACATAAATACTTCTTATTTAAAGTATTTAATAGAAATTATAAGTTCATATATCTCACTTAAAAATAAGTTTGTATTTATATGTATATATGTGTTTTAATGATTGTATATACTTTAATTTACTAATGTATAATTAATGTTTTGAATGGAATCTAGTTTGATCTTTATGTGAAACCAATATATGCACAACACACAATAATAATAATGTACGAGAAGCAAGTAAGTAAACAAGTAAAGAATGAGAGATGGAAAGATCAAACCGAGAGACAAAGGATTTATAGTGGTTCGGCTACAAGGACACCTTCCTTGCCCTACTCCACTCCCCGAGTCACCTACTCGAGAGTTTTCTTCACTAGATCAAAAACCTCCTTTATGGCGGAGAAAACCTTACACACCAATTAGCACACCACAACAATGTCACACCACAATCAAAACTTCAACACAACTTCTTCACACCAATCTTCTTCACACCTATCTTCTACACACCAATCTTCTACACTTCAAATTACTTCACAACTTTCTACTTTGCTCCTAGCTTCTTCACAACTTAATACTTCCTAACTCTATTTCTTCACGCCACTTGTTTCTTCACACCTTCACTACTAAGTCCTACCCACTACCCCAAGACATGTACTACTTCACAACTTCTAGGCTTCAAGGTCTTTTCAACTTTAAAGCTTCAACTTCTTTGTCTTCACAACTATCTCCACTTTAATATGCAATTACGACTTATTTCTTCTAACACAAATCCTATCCACCTCTACTTCTTCACAACTAGTACAATCTTCACACCTTCAATGGATCTAGATCCTATATCTAAATCTATCTAACCAATGTATACACAATGTTCACAAGGAAGAAAATGATATACAAGATGAACTAAATAAACAACTTAGATAGCAAGATGATACTAAGTTGTAATACTCCTAGTCTTGATAAGTAGGAGTATTCTTCTCTTTGCACTTGAAAGAATGAGGCTTTGAATCACTTGGAAACAAAGGCTTATGAATTGTATGATCAAAGGATTTTTAGGATTGAAATGGAGATTTGAATCGGAAAGTTTTTGTGCAAAAAGGTGAGAAAAAATCCAGGTTTAAGGTGGTATTTATTGGCAACAGATTCTGACAGAGGAGCGTGGCCGGTCCCCTTAAATCATGGCCGGTCCCCTTAATTTTAAGGGGACCGCCCGTTATAATTAAGGGGGCCGCCCAGCTGAAACGGCCAGAATCTTTGTCTTTTAGTGGGGAAAGTTTATTTGGTGAAAGACTAACTGATTTTGGTTAAAAATTTGAAATCATATATTTAGTATGATTAAAACATTTTTCTTTATTACCAAAAGTGTTTTTCAAAAATATATAATATGTTTATATAATTTAAATAAACTTTGTATTAGTTGATTAAATTCCCCTTTGATCATAAATTGCACTAAACACTTTGGTTATTCATACCTTAAGTGATTAATTGGTGAAAGTGATTATTTACCACTAAATACTTGTTTACGTCATAATATTTGGTTTGATGAGTTTAAGTTTTGTGATTATCAAAACATAGAGACATCGAAAGATATGAATAACGTTTTTAGTCAATTATTTATATCAACAATCTCCCCATTTTTGATGATTACAAAACCTAAACTTATTAAATCCAAAAAATTAATTTTTAGACAAGTATTTAGTAAGTTTACATTCACTTCTCCCCCTTTTTGTAGAATCAAAAAGGTTAGGCCGAGTAAGCTTCGTGAGAGAAGTTTAAACGGGTAGAGAACTCCCCCTTGATGTATGATCCCCCTCGTTTGAGGGCACCAAGGGTTCGAGTAATGGAATTCATGCAAGAAAAATATTAGAAGCACAAGCATGGCACAAGCAAACACATATATCATAACATCAACAAATATTAAGCATAGCAAGGATAATGCGAAACATATATTAAATTATTCAATAATAGAAAATGATTATGTCAACCCATAATCATTGTTACAAAGGCCATAGAAATAGAATTACAAACAAAGTAGAACATCCTAATGTACCAACAAGGAGTGTCACCAAACTTTCTTGAATCCCAAAATGGTTGAGGAGTCTTATTTGAAAATGAGAAACATAAGCATATAAAATGCTTGGTGGTTTAGTGGAGGTAAACTTTTGGTTGCATGGATGTTGGTGAGTTTGGAGATGTGGAGCTTGGAGGTGGTGGAATTGAAGTTGGGTTTGTTGGTTGAGAGTTTTGATGTTGTTCAAGTGATGGTGTTTGTTGAGATCTAGTAAGAAGATACTCAATCCAAGTAAAGTGCTCATTCATTGCAATGGTTTGTTGTTGGAGGAAGATGCAACAAGGGTAATTGTTAACATGCTTCACAATTTGGTTATTGTTGTGTGGTGATGATGGTGAGCTTGATTGGGGTGGATCCAAATTGCATTGAGCAAGATGTAATGCTAAAAGAGCACTAAGCTCATGAGCCTCTTTTAGCTCCTCAACGAACTTCAAGTGTTCGGAGGAAGGTGATGGTGGAGGAGCATGATAGTTGTCTTGGGTGAAGGTTTGAACATGCAACATAGGAATGGCATGTGAGGTTGTAGGATGTGGTGGTGGTACTCTTGGTGGTGGAGACATGATTGAGCTTGGGTAATCATGAAAGCATGATATGGGTGGAAGAAGTTCTTCATGAGATGATGGTGTTTTTGTTGAATGAGCAACATGTGAGGTGTTGATTGAGAGGTTGGGATTGTTGTTTTGGGATTGAGCATGCTCATCAAATGAAGAAGCATTAATGAGAGCATGAGTGGATGATAGGTTGTGAGATGAGTCATTAGTGTGGGATTGAGGTTTAGTTGTTGGTTGACTTGGAACAACATCACTTGAGTTATGACAAGAATCAAGTTTCCTCCTCCAAACGGGTTTGACGGAGATCCTTGCGGTTCTTGAAATCTTAGGTTTTTGGTTGTTGGGAGATGACATGTTTGGGTGTGATGGCATTAATGATGGGAAGAGGGTATTTATAGTGTATGAGAAATGTGGTTTAGGAAGGTAAATTTTGAGGGATAACATGTGACAAAATATGTTTGTGAATTTTGGGAAGTATAGGTTGAAGTGGGTCAAAAAGCGATAAAGAAAACAGTATCCCCGACCATCAGATGGCCGGTCCCCTTAATTAGGGGCCGGTCCCCTTAATCATTAAGGGGGCCGCCTTATATAATTAGGGGGCCGCCCATCTGGTGATTCCCAGAATGCCAGAAATGGGTTTTTGGCAGAAAATCTTCAAAAAGGTTGTGTTTTTGGATTTGGATTCAAGTAAGTTCAACTCTTTGAGGCAATATAGGACATACTATTCATGAATGTAGAGAGTGATATAGAAATAATTGAAATAAGCAATAAATTTCTAATAATCATGCTATCTATTTATTTTTCAATTAAGATATGCAATTAAGGAGGCAATAAGCCAAATAAGCTAAATGTGCAACTATATGAAAATGATAACATTTAGCCTAGAGCAAATATATTGATGATTGTTAACAAGTAACAAAGAGGTGGTTATGATTATATGGACTTCAAGACTTGTTACAAACAAGATCCATATGGGCAAGTCATGATTCTCATGAGATGATTTGATTAAATTGTGAATGTCATTTCCAATAGAGATGTATGACACATGTGAGAAAGTTAAATGTGTTTTAAGCAAAACGTTTTTAGTTTTATTCAACAATGTTTTGAAGTAAATTCAAGTGAGCATTACAATAACGTAGATTGAATTTTGTTTCATAATGTGAAAACAAAACATAAAGAAAATTTCAATCTTGTTTTTGATTAAAGTAATGGTTAAAAAAAAATTTAGAAAAAAATATATTTCATTCAAAAAGAGAGAAGTTTTAAACATGATGTTTTGATCATGATAATCAAGAAGTTGCAAGTGAAGGATTTGAAATGGAAGCTTGTCATGCTTCAAGAGAATCACTTAAGCCCATTGTCACACATAATCATCCTTAATGATGCCTAGAGATATTAAAGTGAAATGATAGATACTTATGATCTAAATGCAATGGGACAGGAAGAAGCAAGGTAAATAGTTCATGGATACAAGATAGACATATGTATATATATATATATATATATATATATATATATATATATATATATATATATATATATATATATATATATATATATATATATACAAAGAACATCATAATATCAAGTTGTAAACAAATATCAATTGTAATGCATCTATTTACGCAACTAGTAAGATCACATAGCTTAAGTGGAATGGTTCTACTATAGATCATAGAAGATTAAGAAAAGTGATAATAGACTAAACAACAAGAAGGTTAATAATGCTAATATCATACATGCATATATTAGTGTTGATAATCTAAAAGCATGGCAATTTATCAGTTAAATCGTATTCACATACTAATTAAAACAATCTAAAAATATAATGTATCATTGACAAGTTTTTGAAAAGAAAACTTATCTCAGGTCCAGCAATACTCCAAGAGTGAATATCAAAATGCCAAGACAAGAATATTCCCACAACAACGTCATAGGCGAAACATTAGCAGAATGTGAAACAACGTGATAGAGACCAATATCCGTCAAAGGTAATAGAGCGAGATGAGTAAATCAACACGTAATAGACTCTTCATTCGTTAATTACCTAAACATGATAAACAGCTTGGTACCCAGATTCTCATGGGTCCTAGTTGGTTAGATGAGAACATCCATTGCATTTGAATGCACATGATGGGATGTCGTCGATAAGTACAAGAATTCATCAATAGTTTGTTTTAATTAACAAACAATGATTTTCTTGACTAGAATAATAAGTAATGAATGTTAATAGTATTAGTCCTAAATTTATTCAATAGATTTAACAAATTTTATTTGTTTTGATACATTTGTTGAAGGATCATTTACGATAAATCCTAACCCGGTTTTATCATAAAATGGCTTTTGAATGTCGAGAAGATATTTTAAAGATTTAGAACTATTTTCGAATTTTGCCAATGTTTTTGCTTTTTCATTTTCCATTTTAATTTCATGTTTGTAGTCTCGACATTTTTTACATTCAAGATCGATTTCAATATTACTTTCAAGTCTAGACATTTTATCTTCTAAAATGGTTTCTTTTTCAAAGTTGTTTTCAGCGGATGTTGAAAATTCGTTCTTAAAAATAATTTTTGAGTCAATGTTGCAAAAATGTTTGAAGTTGTTTTCCATTTTTAAAAATTCTAATATAAATTGATCATAGCAAAAATGTTTAGTTTTGGATTGTACCTTCTTTGTAGTTGTACATTCTTGACATGCTATACGGTGATCAATTCCATTTTCCATGTCGCTCCATGTTTTGTTTGTAGTTTCACTTGGATCTAGAAACATGTAGTTCTTGCCGTCAATACTTGTGTTCTCATTTGTTTGAATATTCTCATAAGCCGTATTATCATCGTCTTCTTTGCACTTGTTGCACCATGATTTATTCACGCTCTTTCTTTGGATTTGGCTCATGTATTCTTCGTTGTAGATACCTTCAATGATCACATTTGAACTAGTAGTACATGTATTTATTTCAACTAAATATTTATTTACTAAATTTTCTAGATTAACTATTTCTTGTGCAATATCAAGTTTATCATCTTTGGTTTTACATTTCTCTTGGTGAATCTTTAAAAGACATTTCCAAATATCATTTGCCATTTTACAACGAAATAATCTTTCATATTTAACTTTTGGTAGAGTTTTGAAAATAAGTAATTTGGCTTTAGTGTTTTTATCAATATTAGTTTGAAGATTATTATATTGATTTTCAAACTCTATTTTGGTTGGTTTAAGATCACCAATTGAAATGATATGCCAAAGATCAAGATCTATTGATTTCACATAGTTTTCAAATTTGTTTTTCCATTCAAGAAAATGATCCTTTTCAAATAACGGTAGTTGTTGTGCAAATTTCCCTTGTACATATTTTTCAAATTCCATTGATCGTTGCAAGTTTTAAAATACAATCTATTTTAAAAATCTTGCTAAACCTGGCTCCGAAACCAATTGTGGAAAACTAGAATGGGGGTTGAATAGTTTTACGTCTTTTTCGTTTTAATAAAAGTTTACTTTCAAAGAATTGATGGTAATTTGTAAAAACCTTCTAAGCTAAAGTATTGATACAAATTAATTCACATATGTCACATAAATACTTCTTATTTAAAGTATTGAATAGAAATTATAAGTTCATATATCTCACTTAAAAATAAGTTTGTATTTATATGTATATATGTGTTTTAATGATTGTATATACTTTAATTTACTAATGTATAATTAATGTTTTGAATGGAATCTAGTTTGATCTTTATGTGAAACCAATATATGCACAACACACAATAATAATAATGTACGAGAAGCAAGTAAGTAAATAAGTAAAGAATGAGAGATGGAAAGATCAAACTGAGAGACAAAGGATTTATAGTGGTTCGGCTACAAGGACACCTTCCTTGCCCTACTCCACTCCCCGAGTCACCTACTCGAGAGTTTTCTTCACTAGATCAAAAACCTCCTTTATGGCGGAGAAAACCTTACACACCAATTAGCACACCACAACAATGCCACACCACAATCACAACTTCAACACAACTTCTTCACACCAATCTTCTTCACACCTATCTTCTACACACCAATCTTCTACACTTCAAATTACTTCACAACTTTCTACTTTGCTCCTAGCTTCTTCACAACTTAATACTTCCTAACTCTATTTCTTCACGCCACTTGTTTCTTCACACCTTCACTACTAAGTCGTACCCACTACCCCAAGACATGTACTACTTCACAACTTCTAGGCTTCAAGGTCTTTTCAACTTCAAAGCTTCAACTTCTTTGTCTTCACAACTATCTCCACTTTAATATGCAATTACGACTTATTTCTTCTAACACAAATCCTATCCACCTCTACTTCTTCACAACTAGTACAATCTTTACACCTTCAATGGATCTAGATCCTATATCTAAATCTATCTAACCAATGTATACACAATGTTCACAAGGAAGAAAATGATATACAAGATGAACTAAATAAACAACTTAGATAGCAAGATGATACTAAGTTGTAATACTCCTAGTCTTTATAAGTAGGAGTATTCTTCTCTTTGCACTTGAAAGAATGAGGCTTTGAATCACTTGGAAACAAAGGCTTATGAATTGTATGATCAAAGGATTTTTAGGATTGAAATGGAGATTTGAATCAGAAAGTTTTTGTGCAAAAAGGTGTGAAAAAATCCAGGTTTAAGGTGGTATTTATAGGCAACAGATTCTGACAGAGGAGCGTGGCCGGTCCCCTTAAATCATGGCCGGTCCCCTTAATTTTAAGGGGACCGCCCGTTATAATTAAGGGGGCCGCCCAGCTGAAACGGCCAGAATCTTTGTCTTTTAGTGGGGAAAGTTTATTTGGTGAAAAACTAACTGATTTTGGTTAAAAATTTGAAATCATATATTTAGTATGATTAAAACATTTTTCTCTATTACCAAAAGTGTTTTTCAAAAATATATAATATGTTTATATAATTTAAATAAACTTTGTATTAGTTGATTAAATACCCCTTTGATCATAAATTGCACTAAATACTTTGGTTATTCATACCTTAAGTGATTAGTTGGTGAAAGTGATTATTTACCACTAAATACTTGTTTACGTCATAATATTTGGTTTGATGAGTTTAAGTTTTGTGATTATCAAAACATAGAGATATCGAAAGATATGAATAACATTTTTAGTCAATTATTTATATAAACATCGATGCTTGAATTTAGTGTCTTCGTATTCCAGCCTGTTGGTAGGTTATGTTGTTGTTGGCTAGGGTAAAAAGGATGGTAGTTCATTGCATTGTTAATATAAATTTAATATGATTTCATTCATGCATGATTAGCTCTCTAATGTCATAGAATCTACATAATTAATATGTATGTTCGTCACATCTAAGTGAACAATATAAATGATAGTAAGAATCTTTTTTCTAATAACTTAAAGCTCAATAATTAGGGCAGATCTATCTAGCGTTGTAGATGGTTCCGTTGCTTAATTTGGAAAACGTCTACTACCATTTATGTGGTTGATCTTGATCACAAGCTTTTGCTCTTTCAATAATGTACCTTGATTAAAACTTTTGTCCCGACAATGAAGATACATTCTTGAAAGTGCCAAAGCTTGTGATCAAGATCAACCACACAAACGGTAGTAGACGGTGTCCAAAAAACAAAGCAATGGAACATTTCTGCAATGTTAGATAGATCTAGCCTGATCATTGAGACGTCTTCAATGCGATGATGATATAGTGTGTATTGTTCATGACAGGCCACACTCCTTCATTATCGCATTCAAGATGAGTGATATTACTTAGACTCTATTCTTTACTAAATATTTCTAGATTGTTTGTATCACTCTGTTTTATGATCTAAATGAGTCTGAAATTTCAACATACATTTTCATTATGAGTGCCCAGACATTTTGATGAGTGCTCAAACACTCATCATTTTTGGTCAAATCTGAACTGCAAAACATACAAAAACACTCAGAAATGCATCAAAATACTAAAAATATTTCAAAATTGTGTTTTATATGTTTTAGATGCAAAATGAGTAAAAACTGATGAAAAACGTACAAAGTTTGCAAAATTGGCAGTTTCAGTCCCCCATCTTTCACAAAATTACAAAAATAGTCCCTGAGCATTTATTTGGAAAGAAAAGTCACCAAAGGTCCTTTTGAAATCATAAATTGTCATATTTAGACCTTTGGTGAAAAATTGGAAAAGTTTTGAGAATTTACAGTTTGGTCCCTGGAGTTTCAGATTTTGGCAGATTTGGTCCCTGGTGGGATATTTTTGAAAGAAAAATCATTTTTGGACTTCGGGAAATCAAAATCTATCAAAATTGGTACCTGGGTGAAAGTTTGGAGAAAAGTTCATTTTGGTCCCTCAAGTTTCAATAAATTGCAATTTTAGTCCCTGAAGGACCAAAAGTGAAAATTATATTTTTAAAACCTTGGACTATTGAAAGATGGCATGTTTTACCCATGAAACAAGTTTGAAAAGTTTACAAAATCAGTCCCTTGATTTTCAGTTTTGCATAAATAGTCCTTATGTTTATTAAATACCAAAGCTAAATAGGCCTTAAACCTTTAATCCCAAAACAAACCAAATCCAATACCTGTTCCACCCTTATTACTCCAATCCACAGCCCACCAAATCCCCTAGCCCAATCACCAAACCAGCCCACCCCCTAATAATACTTAACCCCCATTTTATTTAAAACTCAGTCAAACCCACGTTTGACCATCCCTAACCTCCCAACCAAATCCCCCACTTCCCTGATACACCACTGCAACACTCCATCTTTCCCCCTCCTCCAGCTCACCACACCCATCATTTGTTCCCACAAACAACCAAACTACATTTATTAACCACAAATTTCTCCAAGCAACCCACACCCTGCCAAATACCTTTTCCTGCCAAAACAACAATCAAAGGCCTAGATTAATTCTACTCATCCAACGGCTCTAATTCAGTGTAGGAAAGAGAAAGGGACCCAACTCAGTCCATATAAGTCAAGAAATGAAGGATGGAAAGGAGTTAGTTAGTTTTTCTTAGTTATAGTTTAGTTTTTGCTTTTGAAATGTAATTTAATTCCCTGTGTTTGTTCTAGCTTTAAATTGTACTCCTAAAAAGTTTTTAGTGTAACAACAATATAATTAAAGTCAGTAATTCAGTTTAAGTTCTTATTTCCTAATTGTAATTTTTACTTAAGAAATTTATTTTCAATTGTGGTGTTATGAAAATGTTTGTTTAGTAGTAATTGTTATTTAAATAAGTCTTTTGTAAGCTTTTATAAGCTCTGCAAGGTTTAAAATATGCTTAAGCTTCAAAATTGGAATAAGTCAACAAAAGTCAATGGATCAGGGTGAAGGAAAATTGGTGTATTCAGCTGTGAATTAGGGATGTTTTGGGGTGATATAAGCTTATCTTGAGATAGGCTTTGGTTTGAACTTCACCTTATTTCAGTTAAGGGTGTCAATTTGTAAGATCCTTTCTTTCCATTTCCAAGTTTTCATGAGAATTTTATAGGACTGTAGTCATTTCTGTGTTTGTAGATTGCTTATTGTTATCATTTGCTACATTTAATTGCTTGATAGTTATAGTTAATCTATAGTAGTAGCTAAACAGTTAGAATAGCATTTGTTTTATGTGTGAGCTTAGCTTACTGCCTAATATTGTAATTTTATGATCAAGTGGTGATTAGTTGTCATGAATTGTGTTTATACCCTTCTATGATCACTTAGGATCAGTATATGTTGGTATATGGTGGTTTGAAAAGTTAATTCTCATTTTAACTGCATAATCATATAAAACAAATCATTAAGGGGTGTTTGGATTTACATGATGCTTTGTGATCCGGTTGTTGTTTGTTGCTAGTATAGGTCCATATAGGTTACCTTAGACCTCAGTTGAACAAGTAAACCATAAAAATAGTAGCAACTTCAAACAAAAGTCAAAATCATCACCCTTGGATCATAGCAGTTCCACTGTTGAAACTTTTGAGTCCAAAATCACCCAAACCTTTTCCTTAGTTGTTGTCTTAACCTAATATAATCTCTTTGTAGCTTGTTTAATCATTTTCAGTAAGTATGGATCATCAAAAGTTCATAAAAGTCAAAGTTCCTTGTTTTTGTTAAAAGTCAAAATTGCACACTCTCAGTTTTTACAAAAATTGCTTGAATTATTCTGAATTTTATGTTATGATGTAGAGATTGAAACTTGTTTATATGTGTTGTCTACCAGCTCAGCTTTGATTTCCTAGCTTCCTTATATTTTTGCAATTTTTCATTTGGGCTTCATACTTGATCAAAGTCACTTGCAGGGCAATGTCATGCCCTGCTACACAGACACTCAGCCAACACTCCCACTTTCATGGCCTCTCCTGAGCACATCTGTGGGCCCCACACCCTAAATCTTGGCTTATTGGAAAGCCAATAAGCCAGGGTTTAAGGTCCATAGCTTATCTTGGGATTTGAACCCCATTTGATAGGGCTGCAAGGTCCAAAAACCTTGTCCCTTTTCTGAGTGACTGTTTGGTTTGTGGATAAGCTTAACCAACTTATTTGGCTTATTCAAGGCTTGAGCTTGTTCCTTCAAGCTTATTTTGGTCCACTCCACTGATTTACATCTTATTTCACCATTGTGGGCCCCCCTAGCTGCCTACATCACCATTTTCCCTTGACAGTTGACCAAAGTCAACTGTCACACAAACAAGCTTGTATTTTGCTTATTTTTAAGCTCAACTAAATTTGTTTTTGTAAAGGTTTTCCATTTTTAGGTATAAAACAAGTTTCCAATGAAAAAATCCAGAAAAGTTAATTTAATTTTTAAGTGATAGTTTCTATTTAATGTAAATTAAATTTTAATTTTCATTTTTAGATTTTTATTAAGTACTTAGCATTTTTATATTTTTATTAATTACCTTTTATATTAAAGTATTTATAATAATTTTCTCAGATTTTTATTTTATCATTTAGTATTTATTAGAATTAATATTAATTTTATTAATTATTAATTAATAATTAAGTTTTAAATAGCATAATTAGTTTTTACTAAGCGAAACCTAGTTTTTATTTTTTTTATAGCTTTTATATAATATAAAATAATTTTAGGAATTTTCTTATAATTTTTACTGTTCATTTACTAATTTTTATAATTTAAAATAATTTAATTAGGTAATTAATAATTAATTAGTAATTAATTAATATAAAAATCACAAAAAGACAAAAATAATTATTTTTAATTTTAAAATTAGTTTTTAGTTATTTTATAATTTCAGAAATTTTATTTTCACCTTTTTAGTATTTAATTAATATTATATTGTATTTATGTATTTAAATATTAATAATAAGTATTAATTAGTATTTAATTAATATTAAATAATTAATTAGTGTAAAAATTAATTTTCTTTTTCTAAAAATTTTCTTTTATCTTTTAGTTTGTAAAAAAGTCATTTTCACCCCCTGGGGGGTTTTCAGATTTCAGTTTTCACTTTTTATTTCGTACGTTTACGTTATTTAAAACGTGAACGTACGCGTTTTAAGTTTTAAACGTTTCTGGTTTTTCCTAGCTTCCAGTCTTATTCATATAGCTTTTTTAAGCTATTTCTTTGTAGATTCCCTAGTTTAATCACACACAAACCCCTTTCTCGTCTAGATTCACCCGATCACAAACCTGTTTTATAACCATCACACCTCGTCGGGACATAACGACCCGGGGAAACCACTATATTCCGCGGAGCATTGACTTTAGGCAGTTTGACCTTGTTGACCATCATCTGGTCAGTTTAGGTTGACCGTTTGGAGCCAATCACATTTCCTTTTGTTTTTTCAACAATCTTGCAATGCGCCTGGTGCAGGCCTTTGCTCAAAGGGAGTTGAAACGACAAAAGGAGATGTAGTGGGTACTCAGAAGGGTTACGTATGTTGGTTTATTACACTCCGTTCTTTTTTATGATCTAAAACCAGCCATCCACCAAGTAATGTTGCCGTTGGAGTTCCAAGAACAAAGGTTGTTTCAAACACACCCTGAATTGCAGCATTGACTGTTTTTGTCCACATTAGTTATCTGTTTTGGCCTTGGTCTTTGCACCCCTGCCTTTTTGGCCTTGGTACTGCAAATACTATTTTTTTCTCATGTTTGCACACATGAAAAAGTAATGTCATGACTGCACAATTTCATGCCTGCAAGAAGGGTAAGAAACACTATTTTTTTTCTTCACTGTCAATTGACTACTTTTGCAGTTTTGAAACACTAACCAAGCATACCTTTTTCTCTATAAAAACCAAACACACCAACTAAGCTCCCACAACCCCATTCTACCTACTGAAATAATGAGTTCCAATAACAAAGGTTGTTTTAAACACACCCTGAATTGCAACATTCTCTTTTATTTCATTTACACTATTATTTTTGTTAATTTTAATATATTTTTTATTTTTTTACAGAAATCATTAACATTGACAGCAGTGACTCAAGTTCATTTCACATATCAAGCAGTTCTGAAGGTCCTCCAAATACACGGGCAGACTACTTTTCAAAGGGATATTCTGGATCAGGCACAAAAAAGGAAGATGCTAGGAAGGTTAAAACTCCAAAAAAGACTGCCAAAGAGCTTTTTAATGAGAGGGTTCAGGTGCAAGGCCTGCCCAATGCTAAGACTTGTGAAGACAAGGGTATAAAACCATGGGAACCAAAAATGCCCAAAGTTTGTTCAAAAGGGAAGGGTAAAAAGAAAATGTATTAGTTGAGTTAGGAAGTAATTTGAATAAACCTGTGTAATCCTTTTGTACTACTTTATTTGACTTTATGAATAAACATGTTGTCATTGCTCAATTTTCTCATTAATTGTTACAATATTTTGATTTTTGTGTTCATTAAGAAGAACTTGGGATATATTTTGTATTATGTTAATCAAAAGTTTCTGCTGCTAAGAAAACGTTACTGCAGTTGAGTTTGTACTGCTAGATATGACGGTGCAGGGGTGGATTGGTAACATTTACACTTAAGGGTTTAAATCCCCAATCAAATCGATAACTTTTACATCATAGTTTTAAATTATTGTTCCAAACATTTAAAACTACAATTTGTATTAAAACAGCGAGCAAATCTTTGTAAATTTTTAAAAAATAAAACAATCTATCTAAATTCATTTTTCAACTAACTTAATCTATATAGGTAATGATTAACATAATTAAAGTAGATTACAACAACTTCATTTATGTTGCAAGGATAAATGTGTACATGGTTAATGGTCAAAGTTCAAATTTTAACCTTCCAAATTCCACAATTAATTTTTGTCGAATTACTAGGCCTATAAAACTTTTACCTTTTTACTGCATTTCATCATTCTCAAACAATTTCTAATTAACACATACTTTCTAATCTGCAAATAGATCAAGCAGGTTTGTGGATTTTGTTTCTTACACATATTTATCAGTTTTATAAAATCTCTACAAACATCTGTATTTAGATATATGTAACATCATTTTCTTTGGTCCATTTATAATCGTTTTATTGATTTATGTGTTACAACGACATCATCCACACCACAACATACTGCAGTTTGGTATATTGCAAAAATGGACCAAATGAGGAAGAAGAAGATGAAGGCTTAGGAGAAGAATGAAAAGAAGGAAAGGAAGAAGTACAAATTAGCAAACAAGTTCAAAGCTGCAATAAGAAGAAAGAAGAAAGAAAAACTTGAAGAAGATGAATCTGTCAACCATGATTATCCTTTGTATCACATTGACTATGACAATCTTCATCTTGCTTATGATCAAGAGAAGGATCAAAAGTTTAGCTTTTAGATTGTTTTGTTATTTCTATTGTTATGTTTATATTTTTTTTATTTAATGCAAGTAATGAACTGAATATGAATCGTTTAATTTTTGTGGCATTTTATTTTTCTCCCTAGCAGCATTAAGTTATGCCAAGCAGCATTAATTTCTGAGTTACTAGCATTCACCCAAATTCCAATCCAAACCCGGAATTGCCCAAATTCACTTGGAGACTCTTTGACTTTTGCAAATGACAATCAAGTTTGACAATCTTTGTTTGACTTTTAACAAAGCATCATAACATAGTCAACAAAGCGACATAACATAGTTAATCAACAAAAAGATAACACTATCATATAGTAATCGATAACTTGATTAACTAAGAAACATAATGTTAATACAAATATCGCCTAAAAACGTTATTTATATTTTACGATCTTTGCTAAGTTTTGTTAATGACAAAGTATAAAGTTTAGCTATAAGTAAATCATCACTTTAAGTGTTTAAGTCTTGTTTAACTAAGGTTAACATTTCCTTTTAAACAAAACATTGTTTTTACTTCTTAAACTAAAATGAGTCTTGTCACATCATATTTATTTCTAAATATAGTAAGGTCACATCACATTTAGGGCAAGTTTTGTCATTATGCATTTATGGAAAGAAATATGTTTGACTAACTTTGTTGTTGCTTGCAAGCTTTGTAGTTGACTTGATTTAAGTGATGTGACATTGTTTGGTTGCTAGGAGTTATGAGACAAGACCTTGTTTGGTTTGAAGAGTTATTGCAAAAACCTACTACAGACCCGGCGGTACCCTGGGGTACACGGGCGGAACCCATCTGAGGGTTCCGCCTGATCCGCCAAGCAAGCAGTGTGGTGTGCTATAAATACCAAGCCATAACTTGATTTTTGGTTAACCCTTTTAGGACATATATTCACATATTCTCTCAACTAACTCAGTAACCTTTTGATTTGTGATTCTCTAATGTAGCAAGGGGCTTCACAAGATCATTCAAGAAGTTACAAGCTTCAACTCTAAAGTTGCAAGTCTTGGTAGCTTGGTCATGTATAAGCTTTGATAGTTTATACTTCATGTGTGTCATGTATATAGATGTAAGTGGTTAGTATTTTAGGCCTCAAAATACATAGTGTGTCGGGAGTTGTTGTACCCTTGTAAAAGAACTAACGGGAGTGGTTGTACCCTTGGAAAAGAACTCGACATCTAGCTTTGTGTCGGTAAAAGTGTAAGCGACGTACGGGAGTGGTTGAACCCATGTAAAAGAACTCGACATCTAGCTTAGTGTCGGTAAAAGTGTAAGCGACGAATGGGAGTAGTTGTACCCTTGTAAAAGAACTCGACATCTAGCTTAGTGTCGGTAAAAGTGTAAGGGACGTTGTAAAGGTTTTCTCCGCCGGTGAAAGGAGCTGGTTGATTAGTGCTTATAACTCTCGAGTTGGAAACTCGGGGCGTGGATGTAGGGCAAGGAAAAAGAGTCCTTGTAGCCGAACCACGATAAACAATCGTGTTGTGGTTTGATCGTTTCTTTCTTTATCTTTGCTTATTACATGTTGTCTTTTAGTTGAAATTGCTAATCACATATAAAGCTTTCCAAAAGAATTAAAACAAGTAATGTTATGTTTATATCTTGAAACAAATGTAAAGCTTTTCAAAGAACTAAAACAAGCAAAGTTAGGATCATCACAAGTAAAGCTTTTCAAAGTATGAAATAAGTAAAGTTAGAATTGTTATTCACATGAAAAACTTTTCAAAGAATCAAACATATAAAGTTGTGTTTATATCTTTAAGCATATGTAAAGTTTTTAAAAGGATATTTAAGCTAAATAAGAATCGAAAAAGCGGTAAACTATTCAACCCCCTTCTTATTTTCCACAATTGGCATCAAGAGCTATGTTGCTCAAGATCTTTAAAATAGAATGTATTTTAAAACTTGGATCGATCCATGGATTTTGAAAATCTCAAAGAAGGGCAACCTATTCAAAACCAACCGCTTTTTGTAATAGAAAACTTACTTGAATGGAAAAGTAATTTTGAAAACTATGTGAAATCAATTGATCAAGATCTTTGGCATATTAATTCTTTTGGTAATTTCAAATCAAAGAAAACAAGTTTTTGAAAACCATGATAACTAACTTAAACTTGGTAAAAATACTAAAGCTAAAACAATGATTTATAAAGCTTTAGTACCAAAAATGAAAGAATGACATTTAGAAAAATATGTTAGATTTTCATCAAGAAATATGTCAAGCCAAAGATGATCAAGTTGATCTCACAAATGTATTAGAAATCTTAGATATATTAATTGATTGATTTTTAGTTGAGATGAATACATGTACTACTAGTTTAAATGTTTTAAATGAAGGTATAAGTGAAGACGATTACTCATGACGAGCTCTTAGTGGACTTGCTTACGATTCATGGAATAACACGGATGAAGATGTAGCCAACCATCCGGTTTGTGATTCTAAACTAGATAAAACATCAAGCAAGGTACACTTTGAAACCAAACGCTTTTGCTTTGACAAATTTATCCTAGAGTTTTCTAAACTAGAAAATGAGTCTAAACGTTTATGCAACATGGACCTAAAAATTATCTTCAAGAACGAGTCTTCAAAATCTTTTAAGAATATCTTTGAAAAGAAAATCTTGTTAGAAGATAAAATGTCTAGAATTGAGAGTAATGTTGAAATTGATCTAGAATGTAAATTTTGTCTAGATTACAAACATAAGATTAAAATGCAAAATGAGAAAGGAAAAATATTAGTTAAATTTGATGAAAGCTCAAAATCTCTTGAAAGATCGTTGAGGAGTCAAAGGTTGTTTAAAGATAAAACCAATTTAGGATTTAACTCAAAAGCACCATCAACTAGTAAAGTAACACTAGTAAAACTAATCAAACCTAGAAGAGTGATTTAGGGATAATTCAATCTCTAATAGAAATTCATGATAAAAGGATTAAGATTATCATTTTCTATGCTTTTATATGATTATCTAACCTTCCTGGATACATGAGTTATTGAGTTTCAAAGCGTGTTGTCAAATCAAGATTTTACGCTTTATGCTTATCCGCTTGATAGCATCTCTATGCAATTTAAAAGGTACACATTACTTCAACTCAGCTTTGATTGTCTCTTGTTTGTAGCTTTATGTGTAGGATTATGTGTTATTAGTAATACTCTAAAAGTGTTTACTTGCTATTAGTAATAACTAAGATTAGACTCTATGTAACAAGGAATTTCGTCATTAGTACTAGTAGGAGATATAAGGTGTTTTGGTTCTTTAACCATCTAGAGATAAACACGAAAAACTCTTGAGTGAGTCTCACTCAACTCTTGCTTACAAGTGAGCTAACTAAGAATTTCCTAAGTGTTAAAATGTCTAACACTTTTGTGTTGCTTGCAAAACAAACATTTGTTTAACAACTTTCTCAAACATCATACTTTGAGTCTTTGATTGTGTTTTTCTTCAATCACTGCTTTATGATAATCTCACATAAAACACACAAGGTGAAATAAATCACATTAGCATATATTAGGATGTGTGAAAGAAAATGAGTTTTCAACATCTAGGATTTACACATCAAAAGAACACTTAGTCTCATGATGTTGTACCTCTTGGACGTTTTCAAAATGAATAGTGTTCATAGTGTCTTAAGTAAGAAAACTCAAAGAGTCGAGGAATCGTTGAATATAACATTTAACAAGTAATCTCCTCCTTCTAAGATATAATCGTTGGTAGATGATGACTTAGTCGAAAGTCCAAATGATGGCAAGACAAGCATGGAGCAAAAGTACATAATAACATCTTCAAACCTTGAGTCAAACTTTGAATCAAGTAAAATTGACATAAGTCATAAAACTTGATTTATAGGTCATAGTTGTGTCTAAACAAATTCAACAAAAACAATTTTTTGGAATTTAGAATAAAACAACTAGTGAAACAAAATTGATATTTCAAAGTAATCAAGTGAGTATTGTCTCAATATTTGAAAGACTTTTTGATAATAAAAGCAAGCCACAAAAGTAAGGGATTTTAACTTAAAGACATTCCTAGTTGCTCTCTTGTTCTCAATAGTTAAGTTATTGATGACTTATCAAGAATGAGATTAGTAAATCCGTACGTAAAAACTAAACATAGAGAAATGTTTGGAAGACTACTTGTTCTCATAACATTTAGATTCAACATTATGTTTAGCTTTCATCTATGTGCTCGTGTTAAAGAAGATCCTAAAACAACTCTTTAGTTCAGCCTATTTGGATATAACATAAGGTACTACACAACTAGGATTATGGTCTCCCAAAAGAACGGGAATAGAAACCATAGTGTATGCCAAATGGAATAGTGTCGGTAATAAGTTGATAAGAAAAGCACAAGTGGTACTTGCACTTTTATACTTACTTACCCAATGATTCTCCAAAACGCGTAAGATTCTCAAATTAGTATCGGATGGAGAAGCACATCAACAAGCTCCAAGCAAACTCGTGTCAACAACGGAATTTATCTCATCAACATTGGAAGCATCGACTTCGGCAACAATCCAATCCATTATGTTCTTAGTCGACATATTGTGATCCCTCATCATCGCCTTGGTAAGATTGTTCATTGAGGAACGTCTTAACTAAGAAAGTCTTCTACGTCAACTATTCCATCAACGCGTTCACAAAATCTCTTGAATGTGAAGCATTCATAATTCCTAGGCTTAGTCAAAGACTCATAAGACCTAAAACCTTAGTTTTTGAACATTAGGATAAAACCACAAAAATCAAGACAATTCCTTTTAAGTTTTTCCCTGCAGTATCCACGGAACCTTCAGACCATACGGGCGGAACCCAATTTTTGGTTCCACCGGGTCCGCCAAACCTCAGAATGTTTAAACTTTTTATTTCAAAGCCAAACACCCTATTAAGTCTTAACAAAAACTAACAAACAGCATCACCCTCTCTAAAACACATATCCTCACGAATTTTAGGGCTTCTAATCCAATCTCTTCCAATCCAACTAACTTTGTAAGTATTCTAATCACAATTGCATTTTTAATTTAATCATAACATTTTTGCTTACAATCATTAACTAGAATCTTAGGGCTTTTGCATAAAACTTCGTGATTCTTGAAAAACTTGGTGGCTAGTCATTTATGTATTTCATTAATTAAGAAATGTATCTTTTCATTGTTACTTTGATTTACGAAACACACCAAGAGCATTATTTTTCTAATTGCAACATGATTCATCACCACATTGTTAAAGCAAATGAAAAACATCATTTAAACGTCACTTGCATACTATCTCTTGAATGCTAAAGGGGATACATAACTAATATGTATTTTCGGGTACATTCAATCGAAGACACATTCAAATAGGAGAGTGTTGGTTATCTTTTGTTTTTACAACAAAATTTGCATAACAAAACGATTTAGGAATCAAAATGAGTCAAGATAACCATGTCTTCACATTGTCTTGCATACAAGAATATATTAGAACATCCTCGTTGTTAAAAGTCATTAACATACAATTTTATGTTTTCTAGGAATCAACATGCCTCCCGCAAACAAATCTGATCACAAAGAAACCCTTAAATACATGCCCAAACACCATATGACCAAAGGTCTCAACTCGGTTCAAGTAGAAACCTTTAAGGCATTAGAAAAACGCTATGTTCACGAAGGTAGAACCATTGATCCATCCTTTCTAGAAGGAACATCTATTCGGAAAAACTTTGCCGCAATTCACTTTGATTGTCTCCTTGATTTAGATGAGCCCATTTGTCCTAGGTTCATCTTAGAATTTTATGCAACCGTAAAACTTTCCTCATGTGCCGGTGGTAGGATCTCATTAAACTTCACAACAAATCAAATATCACATGATATAGATTTAAAAGATTTAGCAATAATTCTTGGTGTACCTAATGAGGGAACTTGCCTCTACACGGATAAGTGGCCCATTTCAAGTCTTGATACTATTGATCGTTTTTATCCATACGATACACCTCTTGCTAGTAAGGAAACTATTAAGGAACACCTCTTTGTTAGAACCTCTACCACTAGGGTGAACCGTTCGGGGAATACTGTAGATAAGGATCCTTTTGGTATGGAGCTCAATGAGCTTAAACCACAATTTAGGAAGTGGGAAGAAATTCTTAGGGCTAATGTCATAAGTACCATAGGAAATAGAGATCACATCAACACATGCCTATGCTACATGCTTTATAGCATTTCCACCGGTCAACCCTTCAATTTAGCCTACTACCTGGCCAAAAGAATGGCCGACATATCCTTGGTCTGAACAACCGCTCTTCCATATGGAATGTTTCTTACCCGCCTCTTTAGAGCAATCTCGCCCATTTCTCCTAACGAAAGTGGAATACACCTTGACTATGCTCTCATTCCTCACACCTTCGTTCCTTTAAGTGATAAACGAGTTTTCAAAAATAAGGGCAAACGTACTAGATCACCTACTCCATCATCATCATCATCATCCGGCATGAGCGACGATGATAAACTACCAAACTCTAAGTTACCTCCTTTAGAATACCTTCAAGCTCTCCCCATCATTGATAATGCTTCCGAAGAATTCAAGCAAACCAAAGGAATGTTCAAGTGTTTTGGAAGGTACCTAAACAAGCTCAAGAAGAAGATAGACCGGTTGTGAGAAGATTAAGGAGTGTGTAGCTTATGAGTGCTTTAGAAGCGTCTATGTGATAAAACTATGTGAATTATTTGTTTTTCACTTTCATGGTTTATTATGTTTGTTGGATTATGTTTGTATGAACTTTTATGCATTATGACAAAGTTTAAGGTGTTTGTCATTTTTTCTATGCTTATGGCAATTCTTACTAAGTATAGTGAAATCCTCGACCTCAAGGTCAAAGTCTCACGAAATGCATGTTTAAGTGTCTAATTTTTGCATTGCCCAACCAGAAATGCCTTATCTCTTTGATTTTAGGAGTTTTCGAAAATTTTGAAAAACGTCTCGCGGGTCAAAAACGCGGACTGCCTAATTTTTTACCCCTGGCGGATCTGGCGGTACCCAAAATTAGGGTCCGCCAGTGTGTTTTCTGGGTATTCCAGAAATGGCCCAACGGACCAGGCGGTACCCTCAAATGGGTTCCGCCAGTGTCTTCTGAGGGATCCGCCAGACACCTGCAGAAAATTTTTCCATTTTTCTTAAGTCCAAAACTTGTAAAGTGTCAAATCATTATCCTAAGTGAGAAACATCTTTCATTTACAACAACAACAACCATATTGGAACAAACCTCACTCACTAAAACAATTAGTAAGACACTTCCCGCCAAAATTCAAATTCAAAACATAACTACCCAAAAGAACCCTTTTAAAGGATCCTTCAAACCTTTGATACATTTTCAACCAAACCACTTCCCATGATCACAAAGCATTGAGTGCTTAAGTTGGTCTTTCACTCCATCCTATTCATTGGATTGACCTCAAATGATGTGACTTGGTCATGAAAATCATTTGACACCTCAATCTTTGAATAGTAAAACATCAAATCCAAACACTATTTCAACACCTTTCTCATCTTATAAAATTGAAAGCTCCACAACAATTCAAATCATACCATCACCAATCAAGACTTCTTCCCTCAAACATCAAAACCAAAACCTTTGAAATGACCAAATCCAACACCTCATCCGAGTCATCAAAATCATGTGCTAAAACCACTAGGATTAGTGTGAAACCTTGCTGCTTCAACAAAACCACAAAGTCAAGCTCATCATCATCAAGTGATGCTTCACTTAATATCTCCTCACCTATCCAAGATTTTCTTAACCTTACTACCTCAACTACACCCTCAACACATTGTAATACCAATGTGATCACCATTCAAGATTTACTTAATCTTGCTACTCCACCACCTTCTCCACCACTTTGGAACTCAAACCTAGCAATTAACCCATCATCAACTAAACCTTCGAGTGAGTCAACTTCATCTTCTCAACGAGCTTTTAAATCAAAAACTCCTTCACCTCAATCACCAACACCTACACCAATGGAACTTTTCCATACACCACCAACATCACCAACACCCAATTTGGAAACTTTTGATGATCTATCATCAAGTCCACCATTTTTCTCACTTTTTGATACCGTTGCTCAAATGGAAACCCAACAACAACCTAGTGAGCAACTTAATGATGAACCCCATTACCCATCTACGGTAGAACGGTTGGCTTACCGTTATGCTAGACCATCCATTTTTCCAAATGATCAAGGTCATACCCACCAACAATCATTTGTGTTTCACCCAATTTACAAAGACCTTCATGGCAATCCTTCCGGCGAACCAAGCTTCCGCCATTTTGTTCAAAATCAACAACCACAACCACAACCACAACAACAACCACCACAACAACAAAATTCCCAAAATTTTGAAACTCTACTTTCTTCTTATAAGAAAATAGAAACATCCATATGGGAAAAACCTCCAAACATGAATGAGGAAATAAGTACTCATTTAGCCCACCTAAATGCCTTCAAACGAATGGTTGACTCTCAAATCAACCATGTTATGGAATTTCATACGGCATTAGACTCAACAAGTAAAGGAAGCAAACACACCTCTCAACCATCCACATTTGCTCCTTCAAGTACAAACCATCCACCACCAACAAATCAAACCATCCATCCACCACCATCATTCCCCCGCCATGATTGCGGACATTGCGAGAGAACCGCTCACATTAGTGAAAGATGTCGAACGGAACTTCGTGAGTTATCCGAAGAAATGAGGTTTATTCTAAACCACATTTTGGATCATCTACAATCCTTGTCTCACCCACCTCAACCTTAAAGTCTCCAAAATGAAACAAAACCGTTTCTCTTGGAAAATATCCCCCATTTTAACCAACAAACCAAAACCAAGACACCACCTCACCTCTCTAAATAAAAGCCGCTACAACCCTCAACCTACATTTTCATCCTTAAACAAACTCATCCTTGTTTTCGGAAAATGTTTCTCATTAAGGAAAATGATGATTTCCTTGTAGCATTTTATGGTCTTAGTTTAGTTTTAGTGTTTCTTTGTTTTTAAAAGTAGGATGTTGTCATCTTAATTTCGTGTCTTTGACTCTCTAAGAGTCAAAAATTTACAATTTAATGAAATTCATTCTACAACAATCTTTAAATTGTTTGGTGACTATCTAGGTATGATGTGTGAACTATACCTTGTTATGATACGATACATAAATCTTGTGACTTAGAAACTAACCTCTCTTTTTGTAGGTTCATTATCCATGTCTTCCTTCCTTGAAACTCCATTTAGGGGAGTAGCAATCAAGGGGGAGCATGAGTCTTGCTTTATTCCGCTTCGCAACTCTAAGTTGTGTTTTAAACATGTCATGCTTTCATGACTTATCTTGTGCGGAAACTAACTTTTCTTTTGTAGGTTCAAAATCCATGTCTCCTCTCTTGGCACTCCATTTAGGGGGAGTATCGACCAAGGGGGAGCATGACCATTATTCCGTTTCGCTTCTCTACTGTTTGTTTCGACAAAAAGGGGGAGAATTTATATTAAACTTGTTCAACCTTTGATATTTCTGCTTCGCTAACTCTTTGCAAAAACAAGTTTTATAACTAACTTTATAAGACTTAACACTAAATCGTATGGCTTACTTTTAAATAAAGTTTATGTTTTGTCATCAACAAAAAGGGGGAGATTGTTAATACAAATATCGCCTAAAAACGTTATTTATATTTTACGATCTTTGCTAAGTTTTGTTAATGACAAAGTATGAAGTTTAGCTATAAGTAAATCATCACTTTAAGTGTTTAAGTCTTGTTTAACTAAGGTTAACATTTCCTTTTAAACAAAACATTGTTTTTACTTCTTAAACTAAAATGAGTCTTGTCACATCATATTTATTTCTAAATATAGTAAGGTCACATCACATTTAGGGCAAGTTTTGTCATTATGCATTTATGGAAAGAAATGTGTTTGACTAACTTTGTTGTTGCGTGCAAGCTTTGTAGTTGACTTGATTTAAGTGATGTGACATTGTTTGGTTGCTAGGAGTTATGAGACAAGACCTTGTTTGGTTTGAAGAGTTATTGCAAAAACCTACTGCAGACCCGGCGGTACCCTGGGGGTACACGGGCGGAACCCATCTGAGGGTTCCGCCTGATCCGCCAAGCAAGCAGTGTGGTGTGCTATAAATACCAAGCCATAACTTGATTTTTGGCTAACCCTTTTAGGACATATATTCACATATTCTCTCAACTAACTCAGTAACCTTTTGATTTGTGATTCTCTTATGTAGCAAGGGGCTTCACAAGATCATTCAAGAAGTTACAAGCTTCAACTCTAAAGTTGCAAGTCTTGGTAGCTTGGTCATGTATAAGCTTTGATAGTTTATACTTCATGTGTGTCATGTATATAGATGTAAGTGGTTAATATTTTAGGCCTCAAAATACATAGTGTGTCGGGAGTTGTTGTACCCTTGTAAAAGAACTAACGGGAGTGGTTGTACCCTTGGAAAAAAACTCGACATCTAGCTTTGTGTCGGTAAAAGTGTAAGCGACGTACGGGAGTGGTTGAACCCATGTAAAAGAACTCGACATCTAGCTTAGTGTCGGTAAAAGTGTAAGCGACGAATGGGAGTAGTTGTACCCTTGTAAAAGAACTCGACATCTAGCTTAGTGTCGGTAAAAGTGTAAGCGACGTTGTAAAGGTTTTCTCCGCCGGTGAAAGGAGCTTGTTGATTAGTGCTTATAACTCTCGAGTTGGAAACTCGAGGCGTGGATGTAGGGCAAGGAAAAAGAGTCCTTGTAGCCGAACCACGATAAACAATCGTGTTGTGGTTTGATCGTTTCTTTCTTTATCTTTGCTTATTACATGTTGTCTTTTAGTTAGAATTGCTAATCACATATAAAGCTTTCCAAAAGAATTAAAACAAGTAATGTTATGTTTATATCTTGAAACAAATGTAAAGCTTTTCAAAGAACTAAAACAAGCAAAGTTAGGATCATCACAAGTAAAGCTTTTCAAAGTATGAAACAAGTAAAGTTAGAATTGTTATTCACATGAAAAGCTTTTCAAAGAATCAAACATATAAAGTTGTGTTTATATCTTTAAGCATATGTAAAGTTTTTAAAAGGATATTTAAGCTAAATAAGAATCGAAAAAGCGGTAAACTATTCAACCCCCCTTCTAGTTTTCCACACATAAGATAAGTTTTCTTTGAACACAAAAACATTAAACTTCAAAGAAACATAACATAATTGATAAAAAAAACATTCAAATTCAAAAGATACTTCTAAAGTCTTTTAACAAATGCGTGCTTGAAAGTCCAATTTAGTAATAAATAAGTTTGGTGAGGGGATTTGGGAGTCTGGTTCCTCCATTTAATATATAGGGATTTTGTTGCAAAAAAGGTCCCTAAAACGTCCCTCAACACTAAAGGTGCTACCAGCGTAAACTATCTACTAACAGCATTAAGTGTGTACGTTAACATACCCAAGCACCGATGTAAATAACAATTATACAGAAACATTAATGGTAACATAGTGTTTCATACTGAATGATTAAAACATTAAAATAACATAATAATGATTAATATCATCTTACATCAGGTTAAATTCAATGAAAAATATACAAACCATTTCGAATGCCTTTGTAAATATCAACAATGTTTCCAGGGATTTTTTCTATTTCTTGATTCCGAAGATCAATTTTGTTCTGATGCGCCAGTATGATCTCTTGGTCTTTTTCGTTCTGTTCTTCCAACCGCGTGATTCGTTTGTTGTAAAGTTCAACCAACTGTCGTTCAGTACCATATTGGCCTGAAGAATGGCATTTGTCCCAGCACTCTTGGGTTAGGCCGTGGATTTTATTTTTTATTTATTTTTTTTTTTGGCATTGGAGGAGGAGGAGAAGTATCCCTTAAACGTTTTGTTTTCTTTGAAGCAGGATTTGAAGATGATGAAGCCATTGCATTCCAAAAAAAAAAAAAAAAATATGTAATGAAAAGATGAAAGAAGTTGGTTGTAATTCCTTTGTATTTATAGGTACACAAGAGTCGCAATGCCACAACGGTTTACAATTAAGAATTTAAGTGACACAACGGTTTACAATTACTTTTTTTACAGTTACACAGGTTTACAATAAGTATTTAACAGCTAGTCACAACGTTTCCCAAGACTCACAATGTTAACGTTTTAATATTTAGGGATTTTATTGCAAAAAAGGTCCCTAAAACGTCACAAACCCTACCTTAATGTTGTTGGGGTTTCTACAGTTGTAACCACCAACACTTCAATTAATCGGTTTCCATAACTCGAAAACAATCTTCATCTTGCTTATGATCAAGAGAAGGTTCATAAGTTTAGCTTTTAGATTGTTTTGTTATTTCTATATATTGTTATGTTTATCTTTTTTTTATTTAATGCAAGTAATGAACTGAATATGAATCGTTTAATTTTTGTGGCATTTTATTATCTCAATGTATTGTATTATATGTTTTGCAATACTCAGTTTCCACTAGGTAAAACGCATCCAATGCATCATTAGGAACAGTGATATGCACAAATACAATGAATTTGCACTTCAAGAGGGCATGTGCTATGTTGTTAGCGGTTTCTATGTGACAAACACTATCTTTCATCTATTCATTAAGCTTGATTTACGCCTAGCAACATTAATTTATACCTAGCAGCATTAAGTTATGCCAACTGCATTAAGTTCTGAGTTACTAGCAGTCACCCAAATTCCAATCCAAACAGCTTTTTCTTTGCCTTTCCTGCAAAATGTTAGTCTATAAACAAAGAAAACACAAGCCATAACATATGTATCGAATTGTGACTACACTTAAATAATGTGTGACAAAATATGACTCTATGATTTAGACACCTAAATAAATACTTCATGTGACTATATATAACATATTGAATTTAGTCACACAAACACTCAATGTGACTAATATCAAGGTTAATGATAACTGAGTTCACATTTCGCTATAAATAATAGTCACATAAATATTTCACAATGTGACTATTTTGAATGTATTGGTCACATATAATACCCTTATAATATGGAAATAAACATAATTTAGATACGCATTTGTGATATGTTGTGACTATTGTAAATCTTATAGTCACATGATTGTGCTTCAATTAAATGTGACTATACACGTTAGGATTTGGCAAACAAACACACACTAAACTTTAGACACACATATTAACTTACGTGACCATATGTATCGAATTTTCGTTACACTTAATCATGTGTGTCTATGGTTTAATGTGACCATATATGACATTTGATCACACTGTTCAAGTGTGTGACATATATTTGTCACTTTTAAATGCATATCGTGACTAACGCTTCAAACTTACTTTTCAGTTGTCACACATTTCAAATTCATATGTGGCTAAATATTCAGCAAATAATAGCAGACACATTTAAATAATGTGTGACAAACTTGACTATATAATTTAGCCACATACAAAATTACTTCATGTGATCATATATCTATTTTGGTCACACTCTTCAATTGTGTGACATATATTTGCCACATACGTATATCTATAGTGTGACTAATATTTAAAGCTAATTTGTATCTGTCACACGTCCCGAATTAAAAGTAACTAAATAATCAAAAAATATTTACCAGTTACCCTCTAGTCACATAAATACACAAATGTGTGACATATATCTTCTGAAATGGTCACACAAGTCGGATCGAGTGTGGCTGTTTATTTTATTCTCCTACATTTAGTCAAGTAAATATGTTACAGTGTGACAGTTCAAAATCAACCATGTGTGACAAATACAACTTTTTGTTCCGGTGTGTGTTCTCATCATCTAAGTTCATACTTTGTGAATCATTTATTCATTTGTGTATAAGGTGTATATATATTAGTTAGAAGGTGTGCATACTAGTTAGATAGTTGTGAATATAAGTAACTAGATTAGATTGGTGGGTTAGTTGGTAGAGTAGTGAAGAAGAAGTAGCGGAGTGAAGAACTAGAGCTAAGTTGTGAAGAAATACTGATGTGAATAACTAGATCTTAGTCGTGAAGAAGTATGTATGTGAATAAGTAGTGAAGGTATGAAGAAGTAGTGGCGTAAATAAGTAGTGCTAAGTCGTGAAGAAGGTGTGAAGACATTGTGAAGAAGTTGTGAAGAAGTTGCGTAGTGACTAGTGGTGTGAGATTGGTTCTAGCTACTATTAGGACTCGACGACATTTAGCTTAGTGTCGTTAATTGGTGTAAGAAAAAGTTGTGCAAGGTTTTCTCCGCCATAAGGGAGCTTGTTGACATAGTGAAGAAAAATCTCAAGTAGGTGACTCGGGAGTGGAGTAGGGCAATGAAGGTGTCCTTGTAGCCGAACCACTATAAATCCTTTGTCTCGCGGTTTGATCTTTCCATCTCTAACGTATTACTTAGCTTACTTACTTATCTCTCGTATATAGCTATAATTGTTTATATTATGCAGCTGTTGATTTCACATACTTAGCTTACATCATTAAAAGAATTAAGTTCACATAATATCAAATCAAAGTTTTTAAAAGTAAACAGGGTTTTAAAATTAAACTATGTTTTCATAATAAAATTAAAAAGATGTAAAACTATTCAACCCCCCCCCCCCTTCTAGTTTTCCACAATTGGTATCAAGAGCCACGTCAAACAAGATTTTTAAAATACATTGTATTTTAAAACTTGAATCGATCTATGGAATCGGAAAAATATTTAGAAGGACAATATATGCAAAGAACACCACTATTTGAAAGTGATGGTTTTCTTTATTAGAAAAATAGATTTGAAATTTATTTGAAATAAAAAGATCTTGATCTTTAGAATGTCATTACCTTTAGTGATTTTTCCCCTATTCAATATAATTTTGAAACAAAAAAGTATGAAATTGTATCTTTTGAAAAACAAAATAATGATTTGAAAAAGAAACTAGCAAAAAATAATGAGTCTAAAATGGTTATTTATAATGCGTTACCACGCAAAGAATTTTATGTGTAAAACCGCAAAAGAAATTTGAGATTCTTTACTAATCACTCACAAAGGTAATAGTGTAACACCCCCGAAATTCGGGTCTAGCAGAAGCATACATGTCACTGGGGTGCTACTCGAATGGTATCACAACACAAAGTACAAAGAATGGTTTCATTTCATTTATTTAGAATGAAAGTTGTTATCAAAGCATTTATTTTACATATTATAAAAGAAGAGTGGAAATAGGCCCATAATTTAGTTAAAGTGGTCCCAATAGTTATCAGAGTCTTCTATGACCATGCCATGCCAAAAGCCTCCAAAGGTAAGATAACGCCTTAAGAACCTGAAAATACATGCTAAAACGTCAGCATAAGGCTGGTGAGTTCATAGATTTTAGTAAACAAGTAATTTTCGGTAAACAAGTACTTTCGGTAAACAAGTATTTTTGGTAAACAAGTATTTTGCGGAAGGCAAGACAATATAACAAATACAATGTCCCAGCCAAAAATAAGGTATACAGTGCCTAAGCTCATGACCCCGAAGCTCGACGTAATCGTATGAAATCAATCATAATAATGCCCCTTGCAAGTGTTTGCCAGACACTCGGAAGTAATCCGAATGATATGCGTCCGTTTGACAGGTTGGCGCGACCAACTCGGACGGGGTGTCAACCCAAATAGATCTATCCACAGCATTCGCGCTCACACGCATGTAATTAACGGTTCATGATAAAGGGGACTTCAGTGGCAGTAATAGGTAACTCAGGTAAAGTAACAGTTTTGTATTTATGTCCGCAAAAGCAAGAACTTGTATCCATAAGAAAGTAATCAAGGATGGAATAAGTAATTCATAAGGTATTCAAGAAATCAATCAAGTATTTCAACCATCCAGTAATGTTTGAGAAAGTGAATCGCGTTCAAGTAAAACAAGCATTGAATTTAAATAGTATTGAGCATGTATCCTCCCCCAAAACAGTTGTAAAACAAGTAAAAGTAGGGGTTATGAACTCACCTTAGCAAAAGCAATATCTGATAGACAAAGTAGTAGTTGGAAATAAAGTCCGGGTACTCTAATCGCGGCCTAAATAATGCATATGTCTTAGGTTCGAAAACAAGGTCAAGCATGCAAGTCATACACTATATTATCACTTGTACATGTTGCTGAAATTTTTATTGTCAAAAGCGTAGGTAATCAAAGTAATCTCGTATTTAAGTCATCCACCATTTTAGAAAACGTAGCTTGTAAATCTCACAACCAAATATTAGTCGTCTTGTAAATATATTTTTTTGAAAAACTCTAACGCACCTAATAAGTATACACAATGTTCTACCATTTTTATATACGTCATTTTAGCCAAATTATACTCTAAAATGTCCAAAAGTCAATTTTTAAATATTCCATCAGCTTTTATTATTTGAACCAAAGCTGTCAAAAAGTATATGTTTCGTTGCAATTTTCCTAGGCCATAACTTTTGCGTCGTAACTCCGTTTTTCAAGTTCTATATATTCCCGCGAAGGTATTCAAGTATACTTTAGGTTTTTCAAGGTCTCGGCTAGTCTAGATATCATTTAACCTCAGTTTTCCTAGCTCAAAAATCGGGACATAATCCATTTTTTTTCAGAAAATATAGTTTTAGTCGTCAATCTTGGAAATAGCATATCTTTTTCGTTATAAGTCCGTTTTAACTCGTTCAAGCGGCTATGTTTTCGTTATTAAGTCTATTTTCTATATTTCTAGCCTAAAGTGGCCACCGAGGTACCGATTTTTCGGTGAAGGGTCGAATAGGACAGATCCAATATAAATAATGTCAAACTATATTTCCTAGTGTTTTATTTATTATCACCACTTAACAACAACTCCAAATCTAGTCCTAGTCCATCCATCAACTTCTCAACTAGTATATGGTGATCTAAACATAACTTAACAATATTCAAGATCCATGTACAAGATCATCCAAGTAGATAAAACAATATATCTACTAACATATATAAAAAGTTTTTATTATTTTACTTGTAAAGATTTTTACTAACAATTTTTCTTGAAATAAAATCTTATTCATAACATATTTTCTTGCTAAGAGATCAAAGTGGATGTAAAGATTTTCAACATGTACCAAGTATATAAACTAGACAAGCATAAAAATCATGAAAAATCATGAAGTATAAGTAGTGTAAGTTTACTTACAAAGAGGTTTGTGAGATGAGATTTGTAACAACACTTGTGTAACCCAAAGATTAGTATCAACCCTTGTTAATCTTGCCCTAAGTACCCTTGTAAGTACCCAACAAGTTTCCTTTTCTTCCTTGCTCCTTAGGTGGATCGAATGGTGTGTATAAATGGGAGGTGATTATGTTTTCTTTGTAACTAAAAAAAATGAGTGGCTAGGTTCATGTATATATATAACAAATGAGTCAAAATAGTCAAAAATATCCAAGGACAAGATCCTTGGATCTTGGCCGAATTTTAGGGAAAGGGGGGGGGGGCAAGGTATGGTTCAAGCCATCAACATTAATTACATGTCTCACATGTGTTAATAATGTTGAGATTATGTATATTTTTGTAATGTATTTTTATTACAATATAGAGGGGGCGGATCTATATCTAAGAATGGAAGAAAATAAATTTAATTTGTATAAAATGTATATATTGAATGTATTGGGTAGTAAAAATATGTATTGGGTATTAGTTTAGTAGTTAACGAAAGTTATAAGTAATTAAACGTAAGATATAAAGAATTTATCTTGGACATCGGAAAATATTTTTAGGACTTTTATAATAATTTTGGAAGTATAAAAATACCCTAAAAATAATTGTTGAGAAAGTCGGGTATGTCAAGTGTTACATTCTTAAATAAAAATTAACATTTTATTGAATTTAAAACCGTATGTATTTAAAGAATAGAATTTTGTTTTATAGTATAAAATTATGAATTGGGGAAGGAGCAAGGTACCGGAGCGTCGTGGACTAAAATTAGCCTAAGTCCTAGTGTACTTAGAATTTAATTAGAAATTCGCGTCGATTCAAGTAAAAGGCTCATGTAAAAATGTTTCAAATCAAACGTCAAGAATTTAAATTCGAGTTTAGAAAATAGTATTGACCTGGGAAATAGCGGGTTGTGACAAATAGTCAAGTTAAAGATAACAAAATAGATCTTCTTGTTCAACAATATGAACAATTTACAATTTCGGAGGAGGAATCAATAGATAATGCATTTGCTAAATTTAACACTATTATCACAAGTTTAAAAGAACTAGATTAGAATTTTTCTAGTAAGAATTTTGTTAGGAAATTTCTTAGGGCTCTTCATCCAAAATGGCGAGCTAAAGTTACGGCGATCGAAGAATCAAAGAATTTGTCAACTCTACAACTCGATGAGTTGATCGACAACTTGAAAGTCTACGAAGCAGTAATAAAGAAAGACTCCGAGATGGTCAAAGGAAAAAGAGAGCAAAGCAACTCAATTGCGTTGAATGCTAGGAAGCAATCTAGTGACGAGGATAGCTCAACCTCCGAAAGTAATGACGAAGAATATGCTATGGCCGTAGGAGACTTCAAGAAATTCTTCAAAAGACGAGGAAGATTCGTTAGACAATCACAGGATGAAAGAAAGGCACTCCAAAGATACACAGACGACAAAAATAGCAAAAGCGAAAGGAGGTGTTATAAATGCGGCGACCCAAATCATCTTATCGGAAAATGTCCAATGATGTCAAGGGATCAAAATCAAAAGGCGTTCGTTGGAGGAGCATGGAGTGATAGCGATGAAGATGAGAAAGAAACCACAAAGGAAGAAAGATGTTGATGAGGCGAAAAGTGTTACGCTTTTAGGGGGTCATTTAAGCCCTAAGTCGTAATAATTTGATCAAATATTGCCTCAAATCGTTCCTTTTGTCATTTTAGGTACTTTGAAGAAGAAATCTGGAAAAGGAAGCATTTTGGACATTTTTGGAGCGAAAAGTGAAGAAAACAACAAAGTCTCCAAATCAAGCTGGAAACAGTACCTGACAGCGTCACGTTCTAAAGGTGACGGCGTCACGTGTTGGCAAAGAGGTGGATATGAAGATTACACGAGACGCGCTAGAAAGTTTTCTCTTTTTTTTTTGGATTTAAAGAGTGACGGCGTCACCCTTTGTGACGCCTAGGCCGTCACGTACAATCTATAAGGTGAAGGCCAGTGAAGAATATATGGTGACGGTGTCAGATCTGGATCTAGGCAATCCAAGAGAAGCATTGGCGGCGAGTTGACGGTGTCACATGTATAACGTGACACCGTCAGAATGTAATCTCTATATATAGTTTTCTAATTTTCATTCATTAGGGAGAGAAATTTTGGAGGAACTTCACCATAAACCCTAGGACGAATTTTAGCCTTTTTGTAAGGGTTTCAAACCCTTCTTTCATCCATGATTAACTGAAGATAAGTCTTCCAATAATCATTCAATATGTATATGTGTTGTTTGATTCTATCTTATGCTTGTCTTTACATTAACATGCTAAGCTAGGTTTATTTGTGTTTGCTTAGATGTAATGAAACCTAGCTATTGATTATTGATTGATTGTTTTTTTATTAATTGTTGTTGGATGAATGATTTCGATGTTAGGCTTGAGAAAACTGGCTAATCTCTAATTGGTAACATGCTTGAACATTTTAAGAAACATGAATCGGATATGTACTTCGATTTTAATGATTATATTTAATGCATATTCTCCTCACCTATCAAAAATGAACATTTTCTAAACCTTGCATCTCCAACTACATCACCCAATGAACCTAATGAGCTCATCACTCCACCACCAACAAAATCACCCATTGACCCAACTCCACCAAGTGCTCCAACCCAACCATCCAAAACTCCATCACCATCACCATTACCTAAACTTGAACCAATGGAGTTATTTGGGTCTCCTCCAACATCACCACATCCGTTTGTACAAGATCTCAATGATCTTCCACCAAGACCAACAAAACCACCACCTTTGACAAATCAAAACCCAAGGCCATTGTTTAAACAAAATGAGCCTTTTGTCCACAACTAACCACCACAACAAGAGTACCACCACCCAAAACCATTGTTGTTTCACCCTCTCTACAATGACATTCATGGTCCTCTATATGGAGAACCAAACTTTGAAAATCATGATCACCCAACTCCACCACATTTCCAATCCCAAACCTTTGAGTCCTTCTTTCCTTCGTATGAGGAAATTCAAAGCATGGTTGAAAATCACCTCCATCAAGCAATGGAATTTCAAACCACCTTGCTTGACTCCATACCAAACCCATCCTCCAACCAAGAAACCAACACCAACCCACCACCACCAACATCATCAAACGACCCATTTTCACCCACTCATCATCATGTTTGCTCACATTGTGAGCAAATGTTGAAAATGGGTGCAAGCATCAAGTTGTTGCTTCACCAATTTCAAGATGAAACCCACTTTGCAATCCAACACGTCATAGAATGTTTGGATGCTCTTTCCCACCCAAACAAATCCTAGAACACATTTGGAGGCCTTTTGCCCCATTTAGGAAAGTAGGATTTTAGTTTTCTTTTATTTCTTGGTTATTTTTTGTCTTTTTTTTTTTGTTTGTTTTTAGAAGTAGGAAGATAGTTTTTATTTCTTGTCTTTGACTTTTGCAAAGTCACATTTTACTTGAAATGACATCTCTTACTACTTTCTTACTTGCATTGTTGGTTGATCATATATGAGTTATCATTGTGGTTGCATATTGTGTGGTGACTACAAGCTTGATTATATGTTATTATCACCAACTAACCATTTTTTTGTAGGTTCAAAATCCATGTTTCCCATCTTGGCACTCCTTTTAGGGGGAGTATCGACCAAGGGGGAGCACGTGCATAGTTTCACTTTGCTACTCTACTTTTTGTTTCGACAAAAAGGGGGAGAAACATATATTAATCTTTAAACTTAAAATGATTTTCATCACTTAAGTAAAACAAGTTTAATATAACATTTTTTTAAGTCTTAAACACTAAAATTTTGTGAGTTACTTAAAAACAAAGTTTATATTTTGTCATCAACAAAAAGGGGGAGATTGTTAATACAAATATCGCCTAAAAACGTTATTTATATTTTACGATCTTTGCTAAGTTTTGTTAACGACAAAATGTAAACTTTACTTTCTAAGTAAAACTTAATTTTAGTTTAAAGACTTGCATAATTAGACATTTGCTACATTTTATATTTCGCATAAAACACAACACTTTTTATATTTCTTAAAATAGAAAAATGTTAACATCACATCATACATTTATGGTAAGCTTGTGTGTTTGACTTACCATAACCTCTAACACATTTTTGGAAGCCTTCTTCTTTTGCTTCAATGTGTTTGACTAGGATTTAGTTTATGTGACTTTGGTTGGTTTGAATGATTTATTGCAAAACCAACTGCAAGCCTGGCAGAACCCTGGGAGTACACGGGCGGAACCCATCTGAGGGTTCCGCCGTATCCGCCAGACCTGCAGAAGGTCTTGCTATAAATACCAAACCATATGTTTGAATTTTGGCTTTATCACTCTACATTAGATTTTCACACACATACATTCATTCTTTCATCTAACCCTTTAATATTTCATTTCTATGTGAAGTTTCTTTTGTAGCAAAGAAGTTCACAAGTTCATATAAAGTTACAAGTATTCAACACAACGTTGCAAGACTTGTTAGCTTAGCATCGTGTAGACTTTGTGTAGTTTACACTTCATTTGATTGTGTATTTTCAGTAGTGATCGGTTAGTATTTTAGTCCTCAAAATACAAAGTGTGACGGGAGTTGTTGTACCCTTGTAAAAGAACTCGACATCTAGCTTAGTGTCGGTAAACGTGTATAAGCGACGTGTAAGGTTTTCTCCGCCGGTGAAAGGAGCTTGTTGACTAGTGAAAGAAACTCTCGAGTTGGATACTTGGGGTGTGGACGTAGGGCAAGGAAAAAAAGTCCTTGTAGCCGAACCACGATAAATACTCGTGTTGTGGTTTGATCGTTTCTTTCTTTATACTTGCATGTTATATATTGTGTTTGTGTTCATATCTTTGATTAAACGGAAAGTTTCAAAAGATAATCAAACAAGTTTAAAGTTTTTAAATGGTAAACTATTCAACCCCCCTTCTAGTTTTCCACAGAAGGGGTATACATCTTTGTAGGAAACTTCACTTATCAATGCGACTTTGTAATCCTAGAAGATGTTAGAGGCATTATAGATCTACACTTAGGAGAAATGGTCCTAGGGCAACCTTTCGTTGAGGCGACTAAGATGTGTTGTGATCATGGGAAGGGGATAGTTCATTTTACTCATTGGATAGAAAAGATCACTTTTATGATGCCTCACATGAGGGAAGAATTAAAGGACTTCAAGAATTTAATAGTTGATGTGATTCGACCCTATGAGATTAAGGATGACAGAATTGATGATGATGTTTACTGTGAGAGGAGGCGAACATATTATTTAGGTTGCATGAATCTAGGCCCTGAGTACAAGCGTGATGAAGATTGGGTTAAGTGTTTTGAATTGGCACAAAAGTGGTAAGGAAAACTTAGAGTGACCTTGAGTCTAGCTACAAGACTCGTAAATAAAGAAAAGCGCTTCTAGGGAGGCAACCCAAGTATTATTTGTTTTATTTGTTTGATTACTTGTTTGATTGATTTTATTTGTTTCCGTATGCATGTTTTATTTTTATTGTTTGTGGCTCATGTTTCAAAATAAATTGAGAAAATGCTTCACTTTGTTGTTAACTTCGTCTTAACCACATATAAAGGTATTTTGCAAAAGCTAAGTGTAAGGGAGACCCAAATTTGTTTATAAGAACGAAAATGAACCACAACAATATTAAATGAACATGTATATTAACATCTATTAATGTTTTGTGAAAAATTTTATTGGATGAAAGATTTAACTTTGTTTAGCTAACATAGAAGTTGAGGTTGAGGTTTATGTTATTGTTTAACATTAACTATTGATATTATGTTGTACAAAATGTGCGAGTTTAGTAGCACCTAATGAGCGTTGATGAAGTTAAAATATACTCCGTAAAGTTTTTTAAAAATGTTTTTCCGGGTATCCGTATATAAACTTTAAATAATAATTACATGAGTCGTTGTTATAAGTACAATCACGTATATTTATTTCATATCACAATAACTTGTGCTTAAAATTTGATATTTATATTACCGTTAATAATAATTTAGCCGTATTTAATATTCAAATCCGTGTACGCATAGATTAAACTTTTAAATAGGATAACATTAGTACTTATTTAACGTACATAGTAAAAAGAATATTTTAATAGATGAAATTTTAAAACTAATATTTATTTTAAAAGTATTTAATGTATATTAAAACTAATTCGTATATTTATAAAATTTTGTAAGTTTAATAGATTGAAGTCTCAAGCTAATACTAATACTCATGTAATTGTAAACAAAGTTCATATTATAAAGTATACGGGGTATAAAGTGTAAGGAGTTATTTATTTATTATCTAAAGTCAATGTTGCAAAATTTGGTCAAATCGGCCTTGTAATCGGCGATTACAAGGTGCACGGCCTTTCACCTTGTTGTTTTTTACAAGGTAACCGGCCTTGTAATCGGCGATTACAAGGTAATCGGCCTTGTAATTGGTTATTAATCGCTACAAGGCTTTCAACCGCCTCACTATCGACTCACGACTTTTGCAAATTGTCTAAAGTTATCAAAAAACACGGGAGATTTATAATTTTACACTTAATTCCATATAATATATTTAAAATTCAACCACTAAAGTTTTATTAATTACATCCTTTTTTTTAAGTTTTTATTTTCATAAATTTGACATTTATATTTTTATGTTGGGAATTCTGTGAAGTAAGAATTCTGCTGCTGTTTCTGCTGAAGAGTTAGTTCCTGCTGAAGCAGTATATCTGCTGAAGATATAGTTCAGCATTATTATATAAAATACGGAAATACTATATCCGCAGAAACTAATAATGATGAACTATGTCTTCAGCAGATATACTGCTTCAGCAGGAACTAACTCTTCAGCAGTATCCTTCAGCAGAAACAGCAGCAGAATTCTTACTTCACAGAATTCCCAACATTTTATGTGTTTTTTTTCCCATGGAGGCTGATGCGTGGGAATCGCAACAGGCTTTACCTCTCGAGGGATCTCGAGAAGCTTACAACCCCCACCAGGCAGTGTACCTGATCGTTGTAGTATAGTATAGTGACAAGTACCGGGGGATTGATCGTTCAGCTTAGGAATAGTGTCGCTAGGATTAGAAAACCTAATTACTAGTTCTAAAGGTGAGGGATGATTATTTTTGTGTTTTTATATTTTTTTGAAAGCAAGTAAAATCTCGGGTTTTGGAAGAGTGGGCGGAATTAGTTGCTATTCAACTAACACAAAACTAAGATATAATCAAAATAAAATACTGAAAATGAAAAAAAACTAATTTATACTAATGTTGTGAGCAGTAATTGGAGAAATTGTGTTTACTTAGACTTCACTACTCCCTAGATATCTTTTACACGTTAATTACTTGTTATAATTGTATGGATGACGGATTGTATTCCTTAATACCATTCATGGGGTGGCATAGATAACTCCCCAATTCTATGAGCTCTTATCTCCTCCTACACCATGACCCAGCACAACTATAGGGATTGTAAACAGTGGCTCATGCATTAAATACAACCAATAAAGACCTAGTACGCCTCGGTTCATGTTTCTTAAGACGTTCAAGCATGTTACCATTTGGAGATCTGCCAGTTTTCTTAAGCCTAACATATAATATCATTCATCCAAGACAAGAATAAACAAGCAATCAACACATAATCAATATCTAGGTTTTATTAGATCTAAGCAAACACAAAAGAGATATAGCCTAGCATAATGGAATTGAGACAAGAACAAGATATAGACAACCAACACATAGACATATTGATTGAATTAGAAGAACACTTATCTCAATTACAATGCAAGGTATCAAGGGTTTGGAACCCTTGAAAAACCTGTAAAAGTTGCACCAAATTCGTCTTTAGAGTTTCACCAAAACTTCTCTCTTTTAATGTAAAAAACTAGAAAACTATATATAGGAAAATCGAGGTGACGGCGTCAAGAGCAATGGTGTGACGCCGTCATCTCACCGCCAAATACTTCCTCGGACGGCCTTGATCTACTTATGACGGCCTATGTGACGCCGTCATCAACCACGGTATTTTATTCTTGGGACTCTGACGCCGTCAAGAGCAACTCTTGACGCCTTCATGCACTGTTCCCACCATAGAAATTTGAGACTTTGCCGTTTTCTTCACTTTTATGCTCCAAAAACGTCCGAAATGGCTTCTTTTCCAGAATTTACTCTCCAAGTACCTAAAATCACAAAAGGAACGATTTAGGGCAATATTTGATCAAATAAATTCGGATTCGGGCATAAATAAACCCCTAAAAACGGATCATTTTTCGCCTCATAATATACCCTTACACTTGAGATTTGCTTGTCCTCAAGCAAATGCGCTTTTATTCTACTCAAAAGACAAGTTAGGGGTCATTTAACACTAATATAAAAGTAATTACAACAAATAATCGTTCCACTAAAGACCAATAGACAAGCACGGAGGTCATACACAAGCACCTCACAAATAGTGTTTAGATACTCACATCTCTCGGGTGTAATAAAGTAATATAACATTATGAAAATGGAAGATATCTCTCACTACCTGTCATAGCAAAATAGATTACCATAGGCTTGGGAAAGGATCAAACCTCCACCACATGGCGTAAGCACCTAGGATAAACTATCAAAGAGGTCTTTTAAAGGGTTGTAACGTTAGGTATAGGGATATGAATTACACGGTTTTGTTGGATAAAAGAAGTTTTACTGGTGGCGAGTTAACAATCTTGGTTAATTACATGTACAAGATGGCGTTGCTAAGCCAAGACTAGACTCGACTTAAGCTAATAAATGAAAAATAACAAAAACATAAAATGAACATAGAACGAAATGGGATGGTAGTCCGTATGTTTTTTCTCTCTTTTTCCTTTTTCTATTTTTTTTCTTGATTTTTTTGATTTTTTTTTTCTTTTTCTTTTTTTTTTTTTTTTTTTTTTTTTTTTGCATACACTCTTACCCTACCATCCAAAATAATACATCATAGGGAATGAACATTCCCCTTACACTTGAATCTTTACATACTTTACATTCAACTATTCTAATGACTCGAATTAAGAAAATCAAAACACTTGGAGCACTTTTAAGATTAACGTACATATGGGGGTAATAAATGATGTTCTTCCCCATTACTCCATAAAATAAGTACTTACCCATGAGTCCCAATCGTCCCAAAACAATATGTACAAGGATATGACTCGACTTAGCAACCATGTAATCAATTAGAAAGTTAACTTAGGGTTTAACAGATAACAATAATGCACTAAAAATGAGCGCATACACGGAAGGCTAAGGCGATTTGGGTGTACATTTAAGTGGGGTGTAACAAATTCTTCCTTTAAGTAAGATGCTTAAAGTTAGAAACGAAAAGATAGGCTCGGAGGGGTGTACTAGGGGTTTCGTATACTAAAAATGAGTACAACGCTAAGGGTGTGGGAAAAATTAGTTGACTTAACTAGCCAAGTAATTTGACTTAAATGGTCAAGTAATTATAATACAGGTTTAACACAAGGGTGATCCTAATGCCTCTTATCATGTAGTAAATCCTACCACACGAATGTAGTCTCACTAGCGGTCTCGGGATGCATCACTAACGCAAGTTCTAGAATCTAAATGCTACCGGTACACTCATAAGCACTAATAATGAATGCTTTTCCTATCAAATCTAAAGGCGAACCTCACATTTTTGGGTGGAAAATTTTTCTGAATATACGGTTATGTGCTAGTCATACAATCTCCTATCCATGAGACACTTGCTATGGCTAAAGTTTCACTCCTGAATGTTGTAAAAAAATTTAAATTTAGCGCTAAAATTGCACTAACAAGTATTTCTCATAGTTTTATTACACATCTACTATCAAACAAAACAAACTCAAGCGAAAGTGCATATGTAAGGTATCATCTTTTTACCCTCCCCTTACACTTAAGATGAACATTGTCCCCAATGTTCAATTAAAGAATGTAAAAGTGAAAAAGTAAATAGAATGAAATCAAATACTCCCCTGATTCGCTCGGTATGGATTATAGGTTGGCCAGGTTAGATCTTCCTCCTAGAAAACGAACAATCAAAGCTTCCCTTCCAGAATATAAATCATCTCCTTGTCGAACATAACCTGTAAATCCTGACAACAATAGACAAGACAACCTCGCGTAAAATCAGCGGCATCCTATATAAGTTACTAAATCCTAGAAAACAAAGTAAGATATAATGCTTGTGGAATGAAGTTTGCAGATTTCCTGGAGATTATAAAACTTAATAATTCACAAAAACCATAAGACTCCGTTAGAAAAACAAAACCGGTAAAATTTCCAGATTTTAACTCCTGACGCCGTCAAGAGTAATACTCTGACGCCGTCAGAATGGACCTGCAGAAATTCTTATGTTAAGTTTCTGAAAAGTTTCTGGAAAAACTTGGTCCTACTTCCTGGAAAATCCTGCAAAACTTCATTATGACTCAATACAAGCATTTGACTCTAACAAATACGAATATACATGTTCATTTAATATTGTGGAGAATCATGATCGGTTTGTTTCTTAAAAACATATTTGGGGTTTCCCCTTACACTTATCTTTTGCAAAAATACTTTTAGGTTGGAGTTAAGACTAGGCCAAACAACATAATAAAGTATTTCCACATTTTAATTGAGAAACATGATCAACCAACAATAAAAATAAAACATGCATACGGAAGCAAATAACAATCAAACAAAATGAAAATCACACAAAACATGGGTTGCCTCCCAAGAAGCGCTTTTCTTTATTTACGAGTCTTGTAGCTAGACTCAAGGTCATGGGTTACTACGTGATCTCATCATTGGTTCCACTCTCTAGGTCGTCTTCTAAACCAGTTTTGTATTCCGGACCTAGTTGCAAGCACTGTTTGTAGAAACCAAGCATCCTATTTCTAACATACTCTACTCCTCTACGTCTATCCTCCTCATTCCTATAATAAGCCGCTTGCTTATGTTCCTTTTCGAAATTAGAGAGAAGGCGGTATTGTTCGATCTTGTAGGGCATTTGATAAGAAACCTCATCATTCTCTTTCTTGAACCTAACTATCCCTAAAGTCGGATCATAACTCATCCTAGTGGCCTCAACAAATGGTTTTCCGAATATTATTTGGCTTAGGCAAGCATCTATCACCGGACGAGTGTCTTCCACTATCATAAAATCGATCTCATAGGTGAGATTCCCTATAATCACATGTAATCCCTTAACTCTCCCTACAAAATTACTTATCAGATTTTTACCGGGCATCATCCTAAAATTGAGTTGCTTCTTCATCACCCAATTGTAATAGGTCCTAGTCATGATGTTCACGGGGGATCTAAGGTCGATGTAAGCTTTCCATATATGCATGTGCCCGATATTACATGGGATGTTAATGTTAGAGGGGTCTCCCATTTTGATAAGGGGGTCGCCAACGATATATGTTCTCTCGGGACCATCGAATAAATCCTTATGGTATTCCCGTTCTTCCTTGGTTGGCAACTTATCAAAGTATTCTTCTCTAGGTTCTACCTCCTCTAATTCCTCATCCTTATTAACCTCAACTTTCCTACTCTCATCCTTACTATCGGCTTTTACTCTAACTTCATCTTTGTCACTCTCCCCTATCTCCTTATCTATCGGCTTAATGGTGACAACATTGACAAAGTGAACATGTTTGGATGATGAGGGGTCCTTAATTTGGATTCCACTATTGGTGTCCCTAGTGTCCTTCCTAGGTGTGATTAATGCTTGGTTGTTGAGGGCTTTCAACAAGTTGTCAATCTTGTTGGTCATCTCCGTTTGTTGTTGGTTGAATTCGGTTTCGAACCTAGCTATGCGGGCTTCTTGAGAAGCCATGAACTTTGACATCAATCCTTCAAGATTGTTGGTACTACCATAGTTGTTAGAAGGATTGTTGTTGAAAGTACGGTTGGATGGTGGACCGTTTGGTTGGTAACGATTAGGCGGATTGGAAGAATTGGGTTGATTTTGTTTCCACCTAAGGTTTGGGTGATTTTTCCATGAGGGGTTGTATGGATCACCGTATATGTTTGGCTCGGGCTTGAAAGTGTACCACTTATCTCCCGCTTCGTCGGTACGCGTGGATGCGTAGTCCGCAAAAGCTGTTCCGGGGAGTTCCACACAATCACGAGTGTCATGGGGACCACTACATAATTCGCATGAAGAAGTGATTTTGTTCACTTGGCTTGAAGGCTTCGGAGCTTCGTAAGATTTCATGAGAAACTTGACTTGGTCCTCAAGTTCCATGATCCTACGGTCGGGAGTGCTAGAATTGTTCGAAGGCAAAGATATTGCCTTGACCGTTTTGTTCAAATCACGGGGATCATTCCAACTTTCGTTGTCATAGAGAGCAAGATCTTCTATGAGTTCCCATGATTGTTCCGCACTAAGATCACGTAGCTTACCACCGGCCGATTGGTCAATGGTTCGCCTCGTGGAGATGTCGATATGGTCATAGAAGATTTGGACTTGGAGCCAAAGATCTATGCCATGATGAGGGACTTTTTGGAGTAAGTCCTTGAAACGAGTCCATGCTTCATAAAGAGATTCATTTTGACGTTGTTGAAACATCAAGATGTCATTCCTAAGCTTAGTAGTTCTCCCCGGTGGGAAAAATTGAGCAAGGAAACGAGTGGTGAGATCATCCCATGTGGTGATGGATCCCGCGGGTAAACGCTCAAGCCATTGACTAGCTTGATCCCGTAGAGAGAATTGGAATAGGCGTAAACGGGTAGTCTCTCTAGTTTCAACACCTAGGTCTATGGAATCTACGATTTTGAGGAAGTCCTTAAGATGTTGGTTTGGATCTTCGAAACGAAGTCCATGGAATGCACATCCGCTTTGCACCAACCGGATGGTGTCGGATCGCAAGGGGGTCACATTGTCTCCGGTGAGCTCAATGGTGTTTCGGTAGCCTTGGTGGCTAGGTCGGGAATACTCTCCTAAGGTTCGGGGCCTAAGGGGTTCTAGTGGTGGGTTTTGTTGTGGTGGGATGACGGGTTCAAAGATGTTACCACCTTCCATGATGTCGGATGGTAAAGAGTTACGAACAAAGACACGAAGAAATAAGATAGACTAAAGAAGACCTAAAAATAAAAATAAAATCTTACTAGAAAGGAATCTAGCAAGTAGACCTAATAAAAAGAAATCCTAACCTAGACAATAACTATTCCCCGGGCTGCGGCGCCAAAAACTTGATGCGTGGGAATCGCAACAGGCTTTACCTCTCGAGGGATCTCGAGAAGCTTACAACCCCCACCAGGCAGTGTACCTGATCGTTGTAGTATAGTATAGTGACAAGTACCGGGGGATTGATAGTTCAGCTTAGGAATAGTGTCGCTAGGATTAGAAAACCTAATTACTAGTTCTAAAGGTGAGGGATGATTATTTTTGTGTTTTTATATTTTTTTGAAAGCAAGTAAAATCTCGGGTTTTGGAAGAGTGGGCGGAATTAGTTGCTATTCAACTAACCCAAAACTAAGATATAATCAAAATAAAATACTGAAAATGAAAATAAACTAATTTATACTAATGTTGTGAGTAGTAATTGGAGAAATTGTGTTTACTTAGACTTCACTACTCCCTAGATATCTTTTACACGTTAATTACTTGTTATAATTGTATGGATGACGGATTGTATTCCTTAATACCATTCATGGGGTGGCATACATAACTCCCCAATTCTATGAGCTCTTATCTCCTCCTACACCATGACCCAGCACAACTATAGGGATTGTAAACAGTGGCTCATGCATTAAATACAACCAATAAAGACCTAGTACGCCTCGGTTCATGTTTCTTAAGACGTTCAAGCATGTTACCATTTGGAGATCTGCCAGTTTTCTTAAGCCTAACATATAATATCATTCATCCAAGACAAGAATAAACAAGCAATCAACACATAATCAATATCTAGGTTTTATTAGATCTAAGCAAACACAAAAGAGATATAGCCTAGCATAATGGAATTGAGACAAGAACAAGATATAGACAACCAACACATAGACATATTGATTGAATTAGAAGAACACTTATCTCAATTACAATGCAAGGTATCAAGGGTTTGGAACCCTTGAAAAACCTGTAAAAGTTGCACCAAATTCGTCTTTAGGGTTTCACCAAAACTTCTCTCTTTTAATGTAAAAAACTAGAAAACTATATATAGGAAAATCGAGGTGACGGCGTCAAGAGCAATGGTGTGACGCCGTCATCTCGCCGCCAAATACTTCCTCGGACGGCCTTGATCTACTTATGACGGCCTATGTGACGCCGTCATCAACCACGATATTTTATTCTTGGGACTCTGACGCCGTCAAGAGCAACTCTTGACGCCTTCATGCACTGTTCCCAGCATAGAAATTTGAGACTTTGCCGTTTTCTTCACTTTTATGCTCCAAAAACGTCCGAAATGGCTTCTTTTCTAGAATTCACTCTCCAAGTACCTAAAATCACAAAAGGAACGATTTAGGGCAATATTTGATCAAATAAATTCGTATTCGGGCTTAAATGACCCCCTAAAAACGGATCATTTTTCGCCTCATCAGAGGCGATGGAACCCGTCTTAGGTCGGTATGAGAACACTCTTGTTGGGTACTTCTTAGGAAAAGCTATAACTTTTCCAATTGTGCAGAACTATGTTACTAATATGTGGAAGAAATTTGGCGTACAAAAGATTATGAAGAATGAAGCGGGTGTTTTCTTATTTAAATTCTCTTCTAATGACGGATTGGAGCAGGTGCTCCAACAAGGCCCGTGGTTAATCCGTCATTCGCCTCTTATTCTTCAGAAATGGTCTCTTAATATTCCCCTAACCAAGAATGAGGTAACTACGATTCCTCTTTGGGTTAAATTACATAATGTGCATATAGTTGCTTATTCGGAAGTTGGTTTAAGTTTGATTGCTACTCAAGTGGGGAAACCGGTTATGTTAGATTCATTTACATCTTCTATGTGTGTTGACTTGTGGGGTCGGATTAATTATGCTCGTGCGTTGGTTGAAGTGTGTTCAAATTCTGAATTGAAAAAGAAAGGTAGTATGACTATTCCATTGGATGATGATACTAGTTATTCGACGAAAATCATTCGTGTCGAATATGAATGGACACCTCCTCATTGCAGCGTTTGTAAGATATTTGGTCACACACTTAATGAGTGTCCAAAACAAGTGAAAGAGGTGGTTCATAAGGTTTCTAAAGTGGTTACTAATGCATCGTCTCAGGTGGTTAATAACGATGAGGGGTTCACAGAGGCAAGGAATTGCAAGAATAAAGGTAAGAGTGTGGTTTCTACGTCTCAATCTAAGCCAATTGGAGGGTTTAAACTCTCTAAGCCTAAGGCTAACTTTTGGAGACCTAAAGTCACGGCAACTTCTAATCAGGTTGGTACCAAGAAAGATTATGATCTTAAGGGTCTTCAGCAGGCTTCTGTTTCAAATGTTAAATCTGGTAAGGATCCACAGTCTTCTAACTCTTTTGGTATCTTGGAGTCATTGGTGGATGAGGATGTTCTTGGTTTTGTTAGCAATGGTAAGGGGTCACAAGATCAGCCTATGAGTAAGATGGAATCGCAGGTGCCCGGTAAGGCTTCTGAGTCGTCTACTATCCCATCTTCTAGTACTTCTGCAACAAAAAAGGCGTTGGAACAATCTACTATCCCATCTCCAAGTACTTCTGCATCGAAGCAGGGTAACCCATTTTCTAAGGTGGGTGAAGTAGTTGTTTCTGACATTGATGAGGATGAGGTGTTTGAGCCTAATGATTATTTGGGAGATGATTATTTTTTAGATGAGTATGCGGCTCAAGTAAACGATTTACCGGAACAATTCAAGGAGTTCAAGCTTCAAGGACGTGCTGGGAAGTAGTATTTTATTTGTTTTGTTTTTTCATAAGATTGGCATGTCATATTATGTTGTTTATTGGTTGTTCTAGTTGTTGGTGACTAGTGGTTCATTTATGGCCTATCATAAATGATCTAGAAAAATTCAAGCGGTTACTTGAAGTTAATGTGGTACTTTAGCAACATTCCATTGTACTTTCAACGTTTTTTTGGTTAATATATTTTACTAGGCTGGAGGATCCCTTTTATCCAAAACTCCACCAAATTTATTAAAGTTTGACTAAAATCAATTCAAATTTGACTTTTTATTGACCAATCATATTGCTCGATTCGCCTATGTGTCAAAATCGATTTTTCCTATTGGTCTAATTTTTTTCCACTAAGATTGATTTTGTAAAATCACTCCGAAATAATGTAATTCCTTTATTATATAAAAGATCTCAGTTTTTTGTGGTTTATTTTAACACTTTCCGGCTTATAAAGTTCATTATGTATAAGCCAAAAAGTATCAAAATAAAATACATCTAAACTGAAACCGAAAATCATAAATATGCTTATATGTTTTACGTGTCAAACCCAACCGTAGCGAATCGGTTCGAACCAAAACCGAAACTCATAAATATATAAAATCGTAAACCGATTCGGTCAGACTGGTTCGGCTTAATTTTTCTATTCAGTTCAAACTTTCAGTCTGTTTTGCTTGGCCCTACTTTTTACACATATTGATTCCCAACCAAACAGCCCAGATTCGATACATGCCCTCCACGTGGCAACTAAAATATATTCAGGCACTCATATCATATCAACAAGTATATATATATAAATACATATACATATCCATTTTCTAACATCGCCGTAATGAACACTCCGGCGAACGATCACTCCCTCGCCGCCGCCGCAGCCGCTGCGGACGACGGCGATGAAGAATATTCCGATGACTTCAGATAAAAAGAAAATAGGTCAAACAAGTCCCGAGTCGTGAAAGGTGTATTGTTTTTTGGTGCAAAAGGTGAATTTATATTATAACCCACACAACCAACTAAATCGCAATATCTGAAATTAGATAATTGCTGTTATAGCTATAACACACAAACCATATACTGTATGTTTCATATCAGCTCAACGTATATAAAAACTTGCCCATTTTGACCTGTTTTGCCTCCTTTAATAACCGCAAAATAAAATAACCTATTTTTACTATGAATAAATGCATTCACGGATAGAGGTATTGGATATTTATGTTTTCATGCCAGACGTTCGTTATGATTACTTTAGATTGTATACGGCTGTCTTTATCATTGACTAATTTTGTATACCAGGGTCAACAAAAGTTCAGAAAGGTGCTCAAGGCTCATATGTACATAATGTACCTATGACTGATTACTCAGACCTTAAGGCTCATTTTGGAGTTGGTTGCGACTGTTGCGGGGTAATCTTCTCTTTCTTACATATTTTGTATCCATTTCAAAATCTGTATACAGCTGTTCAGAAGGAACAGTCTTATCTTCAAGGAAAAAAAAAAAAAAAAAAATGCTCTTCTGATTCTGCACCTATAAAATGGTTCTCCTCTTGCAGGAGAATGTTGAATTGGTACTAATGTAGAAGGTGGAAAAAAGGGTGAGTCCTGAAATTGGTCAAAATGGGTTGGGTTTGGGTAACTTTTAGCTCATTTCACCCTTTCCCCTTTAGCATTTCTTTTTCGACCCTTTTGAGATAGTACACAACTCCATTTAACCTCTAATATTGATTCTTTAAATTGATTCAAATACTTTGTTTTCAAGATTAATTTCATCAAACTTTACATCGAATTCAAAATAAGGTTTCAAAGTTCACTTTTTAGTTAATATCGGTTCTTCCTACAGATTTATCCACTCATTGGAAACTGGTACAAATGCAAAGATTGCTTAGAGCAGATTGGTTTCGACCTATGTGAAGATTGCTACAACAGTTCTTCTAATCTTCCTGGAAGATTTAATCAGCAACATAAGCCGGATCATGAATTTCAGGTTTTAGAACCTCAACGTATCATATTTCTGTCTCCTGACATTTACTTTACAGTTGATGACTCCGAAAACAGAACCGATGTTTCCACAGCTCCTGACTCGACCCTTGACCAACGAGATCCAGAAGCTGATGTGGTTGCTCATGGTCTCCAACAAGATCCAGAAGTTGATGTGGTAGCTCATGGTCCTACTAACGATACCGCAGGTGATCAAGAGGACATTGGACCGACACCGTGAAGTCATTTTTTAGCTTACATATACTGTGCATCTATGACCATAATCAGTTTAAATTGTTAAAAAGCTATATGAATCGTGTTTGTGGATATTTCGATATAGATTGAATTTGAGACAGTAATTGACCGTGTCAATTTTTGAGGGATAGAAATTTTGGTATAATGTCAAAAGCTCCTTTTATATAAGTTCACAAGTCAATTTATCAAACAGATGTATACTATTAACATGTTTCAAGGATGACTATGGAAACCTTTTTCCTATCAGATATGAAAGTGAGCTTTGAGCTGATTTTTAAATTTAGATCATCTCCATGACACCTTAAGAACCAATGTCCAAGAACCAGTCGACTCAACTTCAACTGTGGCATAAGCAACATGATAACTACAATTGTTTGCATACGCTCCAGCGGATGTTACTATATGTTTAAGGAGCCTTCATGAAAGTGCCATCCAGTAACAAAAAATTATCGTAATCATGCCTTAAACCCGCGTTTTAAGACACAAGACAAACAGATACTTTCGAACCCCTAGATGCTGATATAGGGTTATTTTTTGATTCAACATTTATTTGTCTCCGTTGGTTGGTTTGAAGCTCTAGTACACAATCTTAACATTGAATACCGGTGATGATAATCACCCATTAGTTATCTAAGGTTGGAAGAATCTGTCATTTGAAAAAGAAATCAGATGTGCGAGCTTTGATAATTTGAGATTGAAGACATTTATGGTCATCAGCGAATATCTGCTGTCATTCAAACATTATCAGTAACACATTTTGAAATGTGCAAGACCCAACGACATTAACCATCCACTTACGGACATTTACATCCTTTCCTTGTCATTTACACCATTGTACTTACGATCCAACAACCAATAAGTCGTTAGTTCACATCTTAACTGAGATCGACAATGTTATATTCGGGGTATGTGTGTGTCTATCGTTGCGAGAAAAGAAAAAAAAAAAAAAAAAAAAAAAAAAAAAAAAAAAAACCCTATGATCCTTCAAAAGAATATGAAGCAAATAAATCTATGCACATGAACTATGCAAAAAAAAACAAGGCAACCAAATAATGTAATCAGCATAAGGAGCAGATTTGCAAAAAAGAAACCTTGTTTATTAGACAAAGAAAATATCTCATTGTTTAACAACCATAATGCAGTAAACTTGTCTTTGCAAGCATATAATAGCATGAGCTATTAATACTCATGACAGACATTTATTTAGTAATACTCGATATTATTGGTCTCGAGAGAACTTCTTATTGGCACCTATGCATTTGAACTTCTGGAAGAATGGAGCCATTTGTTAAACGAGTCGAGAGTATTCTCATCAGCCCTGTGATGCTTTTGAGTGAAGTGAAGAAACTCTTCCCATGTGAAATCAGGGTACTCCTGTTTTCCATCTTTATCGATTAACTCTTGAGGTGGCTTCATCTTTTTGTCTCTTTTTGGGCACAAGAAGAATGCCAATGTCAGCCTTGGTGTTTTGGTGTTCACCATGACCCTATGCAGGCAGCTCATGTATTTTCCATTTGATAATGCCTACATATCAATACCCCGTTAAGCAAAAAACATAACTTTCCATGCTACGGAATTGTATATTTGAAAATTTCCACTACGGCGCGAATTAGAATGTACCTTAAAAGTGTCACCAATGTTGATAACCAAGGCATTAGGACGAGGCTGAACAGCTTTCCACTTGTTATCCACAAACACTTCTAGTCCTCCAATTTGATCTTGATAAAGTACAGTCAATGTTGTCGGATCACGATGAGGTCCGACCCCATAAGTTAGCCCAGGATTGTCGCATTTTGGGTAGTAGTTATCCCTCACTATCGAAACACAATCTTCAAACAGCTGCCTATAGTACTTACGGCTAGTAATACCCAAGCTAATCCCAAGTAACTCCATGATGTCAAGAGCCAATTTCCTCGTTTCGTGACAAAACTTTTGGTAAATCACCCTGCATACAACTTTTGTAAGCTTAACAAATTCATTTTTACATATATATATATAGACTTTTACATTGGTATATATATTTTGAAGTGATTAAATATCAAAATATTGGAATTTTAAGTTGGATTACCGGCTTTCATATATTCATCGATGTTTTGTATCAAAAACTTTTTGTTATGTGCTAACTACTAATTATAATTCCCGTGCACATACGGGGTTCAAACTATAAGTACAACGTAGTATATATTATTGGCTATATTTGTTTGGTGTGTACTTATAACTCATGCTTCATTTTGATATCGTGCATCTACAAATTTTTGGTATTACAATTAAACTCATTTAAGTTTAGATGTATTTAATTTTTTAAATGCGGATTAAGTTTGGACAATAACTACAACAAATAATGCGGATTAAGTTAAAACAAAATATTTCACCTATATTTGTTGGGGTTTAAAAGTTTGATCAAATTTTGTTTTTAATGTTATTGTTTGAGTAGTTTAATTTAATATTGTAACATAAGTCAAATTCAATGAATAAAGAATTATATTGTAAATGTTCACATGTTATAATTAATCTCGTGCATACACTTAATAACACGTGTTCAGCTTGATATTTATAACGCGTGCATTTACGGTGTTTTTAGTATTACAATCAATTTAATAATAATAATAATAATAATAATAATAATAATAATAATAATAATAATAATAATAATAATAAAGTGATGTCGGCTCTTCACTAATTTCTTGTAAATCTTATGATTTTCTAATAAAGTGATGTTTTTATAAAAAATAAATAATAATAATAATAATAATAATAATAATAATAATAATAATAATAATAATAATAATAATAATAATAATAATAATAATAATAGTTGTAGTTGTTTTTTAAAAAAGTTTAAAGTACATGGGGTATTTATTAGATATATAAATTTTTCTTTAATTTATGGAAATTTTTTATTAAAAAAAGTTTAAAGTACATGGGGTATTTATTAAATATATATATATATATATATATATATATATATATATATATATATATATATATATATATATTTAATTTATGGAAATTAAAGATTTTACACTTAAGTCCATAAAATTAGATTTAAGATTAACCCCATTTTAAAAGTTTAAGAATTTAATTATAAATTATATTAACCAATTAGAATATAACGTTTATTTACACTTAAGTCTAAAATTAGACAAAAGAGCTGACAATACCACACGTATTTTCAATTTTTTATCCACCTGATTTCTTATCAAATGTTTGATCAAACTAATTTAATTTTGACTTTTATTAGCCAATCAAACGGCTCGATTTTGCAATTTAGCTCTTCTATTGGTTAATAAAAAATAGATTGTCACAAAACCTTTTTCCCTTATTATATAAAGGATTAGCTTTATGCTTTTGCAGTTATTAATCAACAAATTTTTTATACTAGTGTTTATTACTTATCCATTAGATTAAGAAGGGAGTTTATAAATTATTTTAAATAACTTGATAGCTTTAAGGTTCTTTTGATATTCTTTCTATATATAAAAAACAAGATGCTATGTAAGAGTACATTAAAATCAATGTTTTGAAGACCTGGTTTTTAATTGACTCGGTGGAGTCATCGGGTTATCGTGTCAACTGGTTCGACCACTGGGTCACCCCGCATTTTTTACCTTTATTTCCATTAATACCAAATAAAAGTATGTGTATATATATATATATATATATATATATATATATATATATATATATATATATATATATATATATATATATAATCGTGACTAACCCATATACTAAGCCTAGAAAAGCATTTACTAACAAAGATAACATGTAAAAATAAATTTATGTCGCAACTATACATACTTAACTTGTGTTATTTGTTAAAAAATAAGAAAAAAGCCAAAACCCTGCCGGGTTCAAGAACCGGGTTGATCCGGTCGCCTCAAATCCGACGGGGCTAATTTGGTTTCGAAAATCAAAAACACGGTTTAGTTTGGCCCGATTTTATAGGAATGCATACATACAATTATCGATGTTTGCAATTTCTAATGTTTTTAACCACCTAGAATTATGTTAAATAAAAGAAACTACCAAAATTTATGTCCTTTTACAAAAAATCCCATGATTTTGTGGTTTAACTGTAACTCAAAAAAATCAAATATAAAATAATTGTCATATTTTTATACTAATATAAATTCATTCATGTTTTTAAAATTTTTAATGTTAATAACCAGAAAGTATGTTATTATGATAAACACAAGTAAACAAACCGTGGATTTGCTATTACCCAAAAAAAAACCGTGGATTTGCTATAAAACTAAAATTGGCAACATAAAAAATTACAAACTCCAAAGAGCTTAAGGATAAGTATCGTTAAATACGATCTATGTATTCAACATAGGCGCACGATCAAAGAAAATTTTATTTGGTAAATTAAGATTTTGAATATCTTTCTAATATTAATTTACCAAAAAAGTCGTCAAAATGGAATACGTATAACTTCATACCCGGTTTCTTTGTATCGACTTCCATAAGTTGAATTAAAAAATTCAGCTGCAACTTCATCGGAATCATTCTCGTGATACTCAAACGTTAGACACTCTTTCCAAGGTAATTTTTCAGCAAATCGGTGAGCATGACCACTAGAAAATTCATTCATGCTTCCCTCTTTCTTCTTGCACTTTGATTTCTCGGTTATTGGAAGCTGAAAGAACGCCCATCCATGTTCATAAGCTAAAGCAAGCAATTTTGGATCAATGCCATGATTGATAACTTGAAAAAAGCCATGTTTCAAGCATGATTCATTAACAAGTTTGGCTTCATGTAATGTAGCCTTCTCATCATGCTTGAAAAAGCCTTGTAAGTCAATTACATGTTCATTTAGGACTTCAACTGAAGCCCGAGAAACATGATCTTTCGGCCAAATATATTGTTTTGGAAAGTGATTTTGGGTTTGTTGGACGGTGTTCATGGACGGGTCAATAATCTTTGCTTCAAGGTTATGATTGTTGGTTTGCTCCATTTCAACATAAAGTATATTTTCTTCTAGGTGTTAAATATTTATACTAAAGATTAGATGCATACATATGAAAGGTGGTAGAAATTTAATGTTGCAATAATGTATGTATTACCATAATCTACTTTGTTCATTGTTCTTGGTCATATAAATTTAATGTTGTAATCATGTCCATACTTAATTAAATTTGCATCACGTTTTTATTTTTGTGATAAGAATAATATCACTTTGAAAGAGTATCAAATATTTGTAATAATGTTTTTTCTTAATGCATTTCTTATATATGGTTAAGCATAAATTAATACATAATCTACTTTGTTCATTGCTCTTGGTCATATAAATGTTGCAATAATGTCCATACTTAATTAAATTTGCATAACATTTTTATTTTTGTGATAAGAATAAAATATCACTTGAAACAGTATCAAATATTTGTAATAATGTTTTTTCTTAACACATTTCTTATATATGGTTAAGCATAAATTCTTGTATATTTGAGTAAATTATTACTGCTGAAGCCTAAACATATACAACGTGTTTGTGTGAATAAAGATACACACATTTAGGCATCGAATTTTTCGCATGTAAAGAGCCTCAAAGTCCTTAAAGGAACCTAAACTACAATTTAATAAATTAGAGTATGAGTGAATTAAAATTCAAATAAACGGAATGAAATTCATAACAATAAACTTAAAAAAAACTGTTTTAAAATTATTAATAATTCAAAATATTATATAATGATAATCTGAAGCATTAAATGTCACTATTACAATAATATTCCGATGAGTTCAGATATTGTGTCTGCTTGAAAGTACTTACATTTTTTTTTGGTGATCATAAATAAAATGATGCAGTTTGCAGATTATATATATATATATATATATATATATATATATATATATATATATATATATATATATATATATATATATATATATATACATACACTAGTGGTCGAAGCCCGCCCGATGGGCGGTCATGCTTTGTGATTTTTCCTTGAACGTTTTTATTTCGTTTAATGTGACATATATATGTATACAAAGGTTGTATTTCTGCGTAAATAATATGTTAGAAAGTTACTATTAATCGTTAATTATATGTATTTAGTTAGCTATATGAATATTTGTTATGATTAGTAGAAACACATAAAGAGTATTTATATAATTAGACAACTCGTATTATTATGAGAAAGATGTTGTGGATAATATATATGAATATGTTGTTACATATTTTTAGTTTCTTTAGTGATATTTTTAAAAATCAAATATATTTTGAATTGTTTTAAATTATGGGCGGGCATGACTCATTATTATTTGAAAAGTTGTGGATATATATGTGAATATGTTTGTCATATTGGGTATTCTGTGTAACTTATTATTATTTCTAACCTTTTTAGACGATATCTATATCATTTCCACATCTATTCCTTAACATACTTCAACCACTACCATTTTATGATTCCATAACAATATTAATCCGTTTGACTCGTTTCATTTATGTTTTAGTGTGTATATATGCAATTCCCCCTTCATTTAATACAATGTTTACCCGTTTGACCCGTTTATCGCCGAAAAACCAAGGTTAGACATAATGGTCACCACTCCTCTCTCTCTCCTGTACAACTGTGTCACATCACCAATACAACACATCATCGTCTTCCTCACCTTTTAGCTCTAATGGTTAACATCATAAAAAATACACACTTTATACAAAGAAAAAAAAATGAATGATAAGGATGGTCACCACTCCTATTTTTTTTCTTGTGTCACGCATGATGAACACGCACTCTAGTGGTGGCAGCTCGTGAGGGTGATGGCTCACCCTCTAATGCACATAGTCTAAGACTTTACATTGAAATATATAATAAGACAAAACAACTATATAAAGTCTAACAACCCATATAAAATTACAACCTTAATACATGAGTAAATATGCACTAACCAATATATCTGTAGAAAAAGTAAAGAAGCAACGTGAAATGTATTTAGCTTTATCTAACATATGTATCCTTTAATAAACCTAGGTTTGAAAGATTGAGTACCCTTTTTTCTCACTTCATGTATGACTAATTTCTTCACTTTATTTGCATAATTGCCCGTAACAAACCGTAAATTAGAATGGGTTATAAAGAACCTTATATAGAGAAATAAGTTGATAGCTTTGGACCCTTTTTGCTTGAGCCAACGTGTAGGTCAATTGAATATTGATCAAACAGGTAACTATTCTTGTCTCTGTAATTGAAAAATCAAATTCGGGTATAATAACTTACCTTCTATATACACGAAATGGGTAGTGACTTTGTACAAAATTACAGAGGTGTTACAGTTAGTTTGGTCACTCAAGAAAAACAATTGTTGTTTTACTACCTTTTACCAAAGTTTAAAGGCTTAGTCTCCATTGTTAATAAAGAGTTAGTATTACGCAATTAGTATATCACCGTTATCATTTTTGAGCTATCACAACATTGCTTACAGAACTTGTATCTAAGGGCATGTTCATTCTGTGACTTCCAAAGAGAGTCACCCAATTTCTTTTACAATGTCACTTCCAAAGAGCTGGACCGATCATGTTCATTATGTGACTTTCTAGCTTCCACATAACTCCAGTTGGTTATCCTTATATAGTGGATTAACGCGAATAAGTTCTTCATAATATCACTATCCAATAAGTAACGCAAACAAATATTGTTGGAAGAGAATGACTTTCATAATAATGATACTATCAAATACAATATCTAAAATTTGGAGATAAAATTTTATTATCTACATGAAACCTGTTAAATGCAAATTACCACCACCACGTGTCATGCATTAAAACACTTGTATTGAAGCAGATACCATCGTCATTCAAATGCAAATATAAAAGCGTCCTTCATTAATATATAAATTCTTTCAAAAAAAATATGCACAGCCTGCTGCTAGCTTTTCTACTCAAGAAATAAAAAAGGTCTAAGTAACTTTTCTTCTTAGAAGCTAAATTGATATCATAATTTAGCGTTATTAATTATGAAACAGTTAATATGTTTGTATTTATTCATAAGCAGATATTTTACGATTGAAATCCTAACATAAAATAATATATTCAGTTAGTTTATATCATCAAAATGTTTAAGTCATGGTGGATAATTACATCTGTCGTTAAACATAATGTAAATTACGTACAAAAAAGTAATAAAGTTATGTAAATATTTTAAAGTGGAAACCATGCAAGAACGATGGTGTTTTAGGAACCGGACGTGGGCCCCTTTTAGTCTTTCATCATACCCAAAATAGAGCTTTGCAATGTCGACACACCTGGTCACAATATCCTAAGTAAATATATGTTTACGGAGGTCCAACGATAAAGGAATAAACGTAATAGTTAATACTCAGAGCAATGGGGAAAAAACCCAAAATAGCTTTTAATTACAAAACAAACCTTGCTGAACTTGCCTTGGATGCTTGGTATGCGTGCTAGCATTTTGGAAACCGGAATTAGTCGGATCAGATTCAACTGCAACAATTGTAATTGGAAATAAGTTAGCGCTATGTGTGGCATAAAATGTCTCAAAAGCGTAAGCCGGATACAAAAAACAACATATACATTCACAAACAAAACTCTTAACAACTTATCTGTTCGCGGTGGCTGTAAATAATTGGCGTCGAGACGTGTGCTCGGCGAGTCAATGTTATCACGTGGATTACCGATGAATAGAGATATACCTGTAGAATTTTAGAAACAACAAATAGCAAAAGCTTACGCGTAGCAACATAAACCTACAGGCCAGAAGAATTCAACAGAAAATCCCCTAAGAAGAGGACTTTCAACTATTCCAAAAGAAAGGGGCAATTCAAATGCTTCGATTGTTTTCCAAGAATGTTGAGCCGGGTATGTAAGCCATGTATCTGGGAGGTTCCCCCTATGGCGCTACCCATCGTTCCCTTCGGTCGAGCGAATCCCATTGTTCCGGTCCGAGAATTTATAAATCGTCTTTTCATGAACCCTCGCCATAAATCTTAATATTAAATTTATATCGCTTAAGATTTCACATTTCAAATGCTATCGGTAGACTTGCTTACAAGCAAGTTTAAATTAAACATGTAGCATGTATGATTAATACCCCCACCATTTGGTAATATTGTATATATGCCAAGTCACATTTTACAAGAAGCCTGCATGCTTCACTAATTTGATATGGCACTACTAACCATTCAATTTGCTTTGTGGACCGCCTCATATTTGTTTGCAACAAATGAACTCAAGTGTTTTCGTTAAGCACTGGTTTTGATATCTTCGAAATAATAAACTCGTTCAATGAAATATTGCAACAGCAATTAATTTGAACAAATTTATCAAAAGATTTTTTTATTCCTTTAAAAAAATAAATGTAACTGATCACGTTAAAGATATAAAATATAACAAACACCTTGAGTAGATATTGTGTGACAACATTTGGCACAATCTCATAGTGACCACCTGGTGTCAACTATACATAATATTACTCCATGCAAAACATCCAACATGCTCTAGACTCATCTAGTATTTCTGTCACCTCACAATGTTCCTCCTCGAAATTGTGATCGATACATTCCTTCATGAATGTACTAGGCATTTGATGGCACACAAAACATGAGGAACATCCATAAGATTCAACACATTACATTTCGTGTAGATAACCTCAACCACACATAAACGTGCTTCCACGTACACACTATTAGGAACCACTCATGTTCACGTTTGGTATCTCTCATCTCATAGCTTCATGCATTCATAATCTCATATCCGCATTTCATTGTAACCTTACAACAAAAGGATTTATAAAACCTACAAATATTTATACTCTACTTTTAATTATTGTCTGTTTCTGATTGTACCCTCATGTACAAATAAATCATCAAAAATCTTTCCAAAATAGCGACCCTCTTAAGCAAAATGAAATATGATGTCATCTTCAATACCCAACATGCAAGAAGACAGATCCATGGTAGCCATGGGAGCATATTTAACATCTCTTAAAACAAAGATATTGTTAAGAGATGTAGACACCAATATTGCTACTTTTCAACCACTGCTACCCATTAACCATTTGGTGTTATCACAGTTCTCCTTTTACCGTCTCGCAATAGAAGAAAATGTCACATAAGAAACACACATATATGATCCATCATCTATGGAACTCTATTCAACAGTGCATAAACTCAATTTGGACCTCAAATAATGCAAATTTATTCATGCTAAACTCAAAATTGGTATTACCATTTGAAAACAAGTTTATATCTCATAATTTGACTTTCACATAAGAAAGCACCACCTGTATATCTCACATGTTACAGTGTTACACGCATATCCTAGAAGCCAATGATCAATAGTCATGTAATTTCCTTTATCACTTTTAGATTCTCCATTCTTAATCATAATAGTAAAAGGAAATTGAAACACATTGCATCCCAATAGTTGCGAGAGACAATTGTGTGACAACCGGCAGTTTAGGGAGCTATTTTAAAAACCCGCATTACGATTTAAGTTCATTTATAATTTTTATTTGAAATTTTCATTTCACAACGAACTTGTAAGACCTATTTTATGGATATTCTTAATTAATGACGTTATGGAATTCGTGAATTATGTTCATAATTCATTTTTGATTAAATGTTCGGTGATGTATATTTGAATTCTCACTTGGTACTACGTTGACTTTGGCACTAGGATTACCTAACAAAAGTTTGTGATTCGTCTTAACGAGTCCGACTATATTTTAATTATTTACGAGATGTTTTGGAGAGTTATTGACGTTAAAATGAGTTCGGATTCGGGCCACATGTTTTTAGATTTACCCGCGTTACCCGCTCCACACCGTAATAATATTATTATTATTATTATTATTATTATTATTATTATTATTATTATTATTATTATTATTATTATTATTATTAATAAAAAAAAAAAAAAGATAAATAGGGTGTGTTTGGTCCGGTTCCCCCACAACACACAAACCCTCACCCTCATTTTTATTCTCTCTCTCAAAAACACATCACCTCCCCCATCTCCTTAACCCTAGCCGCCGACCACCAATTCCGGCCACCACCGCCGCTACACCGACCCCCCAACAAAATAATTTCCACCATCTTCTTCCTCTCTCCATCCTCTTTCATTTGGTATATCATACTTACCCTAGAACCACCATTAACACCACCAAACTTGTAATAATTCGTTCGAGTTTTTATTATCCTTAATAGATCCGTTCATTTGGAGGTCCAAGAAGGTGAGAAAGAGTTATTTTCGGTGTTTGGGTGCCACGAATTGGTACTAATCCGTGGCTACACGGATTATTTCGATGGGAATCGAAGTGATTTTTAATGGGAAATGATGTTTTGATGATTAATAATAAGTTTGGTATCCGGGTTGCTTGGTTTTGGTTGTGGTTGACTCGGAACCGAGAGCTATGCTCTCGGCTTATTTTGGTTCGAGCCCTTGTGTGGCTTTGATTTCCTTGGTGTTGTAGTTTGGTTCTTGTCGATGGTGTTATGCTTTTCGATCCGAGCTAACCGAGACCCATGAGGTCTCGGGGTTTCCATTGATGCTCGTATGACCACGCCGAGACCCGTATGGGGGTTCTCGTTTGGTTGTGGTTCGAGCCTTGAGCTCGAGTTTGTTGTGGTTCGACCCTTGTGGGTCGCGGCTTTTAGCCGCGTATTTGTTATTGTGCCGAATGACCATTTAGGTCGAATAGGCCTAATGGTTACCTTATTTTGCTCTTGCGAGCTAGGTGATAATTGGTATGATTGGCTCGAGTCCATGCGACTCGTGGTATTGAGCCGAGACTCGGTTGAGTCGTATAGACCCGGGTTTGGCTTGGTAAACCAACCTGAATGTGACTTGGTTATATTTAATTACTTGTAACTTGTATTGGTGATTTGGTTTTGGATTTGGCTTTGGTTAATTTGTTTTGGCCGAATACATGCGGGTCGAGACCGTGTTTGGTCTCGACATTGGTTATTGATATTGATATTGAGGAGTTGTTGACGAAAGAGATGTTGGGGACCGATTGTGAGACGGTCGTTAGATTGACGGAGATAGGTTAGTCGGGTGCCGTAGTCGGACCCTCTTGTTGTAGCCCGTGGTTTGAGATTGTGATTGGACGGAGATTTGTTATTTTATGACTTTTACTTATATTATTGGACTTGGACAATGAGCCGAGAGTCATGACTCGGACATATGACCATTTCATATAACTCAATAACTATTAAAATTAAAACGAAAATAATAAAACTCGTAATAATAATTATTGATAATATGAACGTTATATGAATATATATACGTGAATAATGTATATATAACTATATAGACGCGTATATTAATAATAATAATAATAATCACGAGTCGTATTATAAATAATACAATTAGATATATATTAGGCTACGAAAGTGGCGTAATATTATTGAACGTATTATTATTATAAAAATTGTGTTATAAAACGGGAAACTCCCGACAATTATGAAACGTTTAATAAAATGTCATTTCGGATATATAACGGATGAACTCATTGAGTTATGCGAAATCGTTGTCACTCGAGTTCAGGTAAGTTACTATTTGTAACGTACGTGTTGTCACGGATATATGACGATTAATATAGACGTTTTCTATAACTAAATAACCACTTAACCGAAAGGTTGAACCGGGTTATTTGGCTATATGAAATGAATATATTAGTGGGCATCGTATCCTACGACGCCCATAGGTTGTAGTATATGTAAAGTGTAATAGATTGCGAGTGTATATATCGGGAAATCTGGCCAATTTGACGATATATATGAGAAATTTATTAAACTATGATATATACTATATAGTAATTATGTGCTATGTGTTTTAGGTTGGGTGTAATCTTGGAACGGTATGTTACGTAAATAAATATGAGGATTATCAAATCGACGGATTTGGTAAACTTCGGCGATTTATTTAAATGATATATTGGGCTAATATTAGATCTATAGTTTATTTTATTATTCTTATGTGATCTTTTTGGTTTGTTTTGAGTCGACCCACTACCCGTATGGATACCAAACGCAAATACACCAAACTAATACGAAATGGATTTTCGGAAATAAAACGGATTCTCGTCCGGGTTTGGGAATATTATATATTTGAGGAAATGATTTTTGAAAGAGTTAATATTGTTAGGTCGTGCCAAGTCCGTAGTTGCTGTTTCGTGAGTTATCATACATCTTATTTCTACCTACCTCATCTTGCCATTTTCTGGACTTGAGGTGAGTCATAGCCCCACTTTTTACTCTTGAACTATGTTTTCAATGATTGGGGTGAGAAACGTGCAAATCATTTTACGTGGACTATTATCGCTTTTATATTCTTTCTAAACTTGCTTTGCGTATGGACTAGGATCTATTGTCAGCTTTAGTCACACCTTTTGTGTGTACTATTCAAGGTTGGCTTATTTGGTTATTGATGGATTGTCAGCTTTAGTCACATATATGTTGTGTGTACTATTCAAGGTTGACTTATTTAGTTATTTGGAATTGTCAGCTTTTGTCACATATATGTTATGTGTACTATTCAAGGTTGACTTATCTAGATACTATAGTGTGCACCTATAGGTTATTAATATTCCGGAGGTTATCCGAGTTATTATTGGTATTGCGGGGGTTACCCGAATATCTATGTTAGTACGGAAGGGTATCCGTGTGTTATGTTAGTACGGAAGGGTATCCGTGTGTCATGTTGGAGCGGAGGGTATCCGCAGACTTTTAGCGAATCCTTAGTCTAGCTAGCAAGCGTTTTGCGTATATGTCCACTATATTGTTAGTTGAATTTAAACCTATGATCTCACCAGCGAAAGCTGACTTTTAGCACGTTTTCTCAGGTAATTAAGTGTTGAGATGCATGCTTGGAATGGAAGGCTCGGTCAAGGCACACGGTTCATGGATCTATTTTTCTAAACTCTGATAATTAAATTTGGACCTATTGTTACTTTATTTTGGGCCTGACTCTGAAGTATGTTGGGATAAATGTAAACCTAAAACCCCGTTTTGGTTGTGTTTTTATTATGTTTACTTTATCTCGTTCTATATTGTCTTGTGTTGGATACCAATCCCCGTAGCACCCCGAAAGCTTGTTGAGTCTTCCGCTGTATCAAATTTTGGGGGTGTTACAGATTGGTATCAGAGCCAAGGTTATAGAGAACTAGGTGAATAAACGCCTAAACTATAACCGTATTTTTATAGAAAATGATCCTTGACCACCGCCCGCCAGCCCGCCAAGCCGAAGCATCTTCTATTATTTGAGGTATTATGAGATATTTGAGATGATTGTTAGATTTGGAACTTATTGAGATGATTTGAGGTTTATGGATTTTAGTAATAAGATGACGTTCTCGAGGATTTATATGGTCTATATGTTTTATAAACATTTTAGTAATGCGGTGTTGAAATTCTTTTATTGAGATTATATATTGAACTATTTGATGAGTATATTTGGTATGGTATTATGAGTTGTGATTTAGTTGTTTTGAAACACTTACACCTACCCTACGCCGTTGTCACAGACTATGGCCTCCCATATGCCCGATGTCGTCGAGGATATTCTTACTGCACCGGTTTTACCTGCACAGTTCACTATGGCATCTGATGACCCTTACCAGATGGCCATGTCTTCAGCTACTGTATCACAAGCAGCTTCTACTTCAGCACTACCTGCTGCATCTACGCAGGGACCCTCATCTTCTTTAGGGCTCCCTGGTACATCGAGGCAGCTTACTCTTCATCAGGCTTTGGCTCGTGTGGCACCACGCTTTGCCCACCGAGCTACGGCACGCATGTCGGTATGCCCTACTCCATCACCTTTACAGATTGATGCTCATTCTCTTCTGTCTGAGGCGCCACCCACATCATTGCATCGTCGTCCTAGATCACCTACTACATCTCCACATGGTTAACCTAGTAGGAGACGACGAGTGATGAGGTACTCTTCCGATGAGGAGGAGGAGGAGTACGAGGGTGAGGATGAGGCTGATGACCCTGAGCGGGAGGATGACCCTCAGGAGGCTGAGCAGGGTGATGATGATGACCCTGAGGAGGAGGATGACCCTCAGGAGGATGAGATGCCTGATGATGATGATGATGAGTTATTACCACCAGCTCAGGCTGAGGAGCCTGATTCACCTGTACACCCGATTGAGCCTGATTCACCTGATCATCCGTTCTTGTTTGAGTTGCCACCTGGTAGTCCCGTTGAGTCGGATGCATCTTCTGAGGTTTCTGCTGAGCATGCAGAATTGGGTGAGATTGGCAGGTTGTGGGCTCGGATTACTGAGCTTAGTGAGAGAGTTGCACGTGTATCGGATCGACTTGAGAGGGTTATTGGAGAGTTTTTAGTAGATTTGAGAGTTGACTTGACTGTCGTTGTAGGCAGGACTACTGAGCTGAGGAGAGTTTTGATGGATGTCCACGAGCATATCGATAGTTTGCAGCGAGGATTTGTTACTGCTCGTGAGGCCGACCGCAAGCTTTGGCAAAGGAATGTCGAGCTAGAGAAGGAGGTGGCTGACCTCAAGAGAGACCGAGACACCCATAGCGTGGAGCTAGGATCGTTATGGAGGGATCTTGATAGCTTGAGGCAGGAGATGAGGAGCCTCCGCCAGCCACGTGGCTAGTTGGTTGGGTTATGTTATATTTTTGCTTTCTTAACCGAGGAGTGTTCGGTTAGAAAAGCTATTTATCATATTTTGATGTATTTTGCTCAGTATTCGTCTCTTTTGGAACGATTAATATGTTTTGTGTTATCCGTTAGTTGGAACGATGTTAGATCGCTATTGTATGGTTGATGATTATTAGTATATGGTATTATGTGATTTTGGGTGTTATGGAAATTGAGTCCTTATTCGCTTTATTGATGTTACGTGGTGTATTGTTGCTATTCTTTCCATGATTGGTTTCGTTGAAATGTTTTGTTGAGCATATCGATAAGTTCTATTGGAGACTCATGAACTTGTATGATGTTACAGATCAATGGCACCACGTCGAAACCCTGTTAGGTCTACCAGAACTGGTCCTGCTGTGACTACTCCTGGTCGCCGAGGTCGTCGACCTACTCGAAATGTTGAGACCCCGACTCCTGACAACCTGGACACCACAAACCGCAACAACAGGAATCAAAATGTTGATGTTCAGGGAGACAATGATCATGTTCCACTTAATGCACCTACTGTGGATCAAGCAATGATCAACCAACTCGTGGAGCAAAGAGTTGCTGAACTACTAGCTGAGTCAAATCATTCCAACAATTCTGCTGGAACTTTTCCACCTGTTCGTGCTAATGGATGTCAATACAAGGAATTCAAGATTTGTGGACCCATTGAGTTTGGTGGAACTGAAGGAGTGGTTTACTTAGTCAGATGGATTGAGAAGACTGAGTCAGTGTTCAATGTCAGTGGTTGTGCGGAGAATGCGAAGGTAAAGTTTGCTTCTTTTACTTTCAAGGATGAAGCTTTGACTTGGTGGAACAACTACCGAAATGCAGTTGGGAGTGATGTAGCGTATGCTATGACTTGGGAGCAATTTAAGTCCTTGCTGATTCAGACTTATTGCCCAAGGAATGAGGTCAAGAAACTAGAGATTGAGTTTTGGAACCACAAGGTGAAAGGTACTGACATGGCAACTTACAATCGTCGTTACCAGGAATTAGCCTTGTTGTGCCCAGATATGGTGAAAACTGAGACTCAAAAGATCGAGAGGTATACTGATGGGTTGCCTGTAGCTACGAGGAATGATGTGATTTCTGCTAGGCCTGCAAACATCCATGAGGCAATCACAATTGCTCAACAACTTATGGATTCGTTGGAATCAGAAGAAGCTGATAAGGAGAGGAATGGAAAGAAAAAGAGAGACCGTCACTCTAAGAGTAATGATCACCGAAGCAAGAGACAAGCTAAGGCTTATGCTATTGGGAATGGAGATAAGAAGAATCAGAACGGTGATGCACCCAAGTGTGATCGTTGCCACCAGCATCACGCTGGATGGTGTAGTGTGAAATGCCAGAATTGCTCAAAGAAAGGACACACAGCTAGGGATTGTAGAGCCCGACCTCTTGCTATGGTTCAAGCTGCTCCTGAGATGAGAAATAAGGCAGATGTTACTTGTTATGGGTGTGGAAAGAAGGGACACTATAGGAATGAGTGTAGAGAATCGCGGAACCGTGGAAATCAAGGCTCGGGTGGTAATGGGTACAATTATGGAAACTGTGGAACTGGAGGAAACCGTGGACGACAAGATAATGGGGACCAACGTGTGGAAGCTGGAGCTGCTCAGGGAAGAGTGTATGCACTCGGGAACGAGAGAGGAGAAGATCCGAACGTCGTTACCGGTACGTTCCTTCTCAATAATCGTTATGCTTCCATACTATTTGATACTGGTGCCGATAGAAGTTTTGTGTCCACTACGTTTGCACCCTTACTAGAAAAACCCCCGATGGCCTTAGGAATTGGATATGATATTGAGTTAGCAGATGGAAACATAGAAAGGATTAATACCATCATTCGCGGTTGTACGTTAAATTTCTTGAACCACCCTTTCAACATAGATCTTCTACCCGTCACGTTAGGAAGTTTTGACGTTATCATTGGTATGGACTGGTTGTCGAAGTATCGTGCTCACATACTTTGCGACGAGAAGATCGTGCGTGTACCATACGGAAAGGAAGTCCTAAATATATTAGGAGACCGAAAGGATTCTAGGAGCCTATCCCGATTAGCAGTTATATCTTGCACAAAGTTACCGAAGCTAATGGAGAAGGGATGTTACCTTTTCTTAGCCCAAATTTCTGAGAAGGGAGAGACGAAGACAAAGGAAAGGTGCATTGGAGATGTGCCTATAGTTCGTGATTTTTCTGATGTGTTTCCCGATGATTTGCCGGGAATCCCGCCGACTAGACAAGTAGAGTTTCAGATTGAGTTGATACCTGGTGCTGCACCTGTAGCACGAGCACCTTATCGTCTTGCACCTACCGAACTGGAAGAGTTGTCGAAACAATTGGCGGAGTTAGCCGAAAAAGGATTCATAAGACCAAGTTCTTCACCTTGGGGAGCCCCAGTCTTATTCGTGAAGAAGAAGGATGGATCGTTTCGAATGTGTATTGATTATAGAGAGTTGAATAAGTTAACGGTGAAGAATCAATACCCGTTACCTAGGATCGACGACTTGTTCGATCAACTACAAGGATCGAGTGTGTATTCGAAGATCGATTTGAGATCGGGATATCATCAACTTCGAGTTCGCGAGGAAGATATTCCGAAAACGGCTTTCAGAACCCGTTACGGGCATTACGAGTTTCAGGTGATGCCGTTTGGGTTGACTAACGCACCGGCAATATTCATGGATCTCATGAATCGTGTGTGTAAGCCTTACTTAGACAAGTTTGTGATTGTATTCATCGATGACATTCTGATTTATTCAAAGAGTGAGAAAGAGCATGAGGAGCATCTAAGACTCATTTTAGAATTGCTCAGGAAGGAGAAACTCTATGCCAAGTTTTCGAAATGCGAATTTTGGATTCCGACGGTACAATTTTTGGGTCATGTGATTGATAGACAAGGAGTCCATGTGGATCCTGCTAAGATTGAGGCGATAAAAGATTGGGCTGCACCTACAACCCCAACCGAAGTTCGTCAATTTTTGGGTTTAGCTGGTTATTACCGAAGATTCATTGAGGGATTTTCGAAGATAGCTAAACCATTGACCAAATTGACTCAAAAGAGTGTTACGTATGAATGGGGAGATAAAGAAGAGGAAGCGTTTCAATTGCTTAAGAAAATGTTGTGTAGTGCTCCTATCTTAGCGTTACAGGAAGGTAACGAGGATTTCGTCGTCTATTGTCACGCCTCACATAAAGGATTGGGAGCCGTGTTAATGCAACGAGAGAAGGTGATAGCTTATGCTTCCCGACAGCTCAAAAAGCATGAGAAAAACTACACTACCCATGATTTGGAGCTAGGTGCTGTGGTTTTTGCTCTAAGAATATGGAGACATTACTTGTACAGAACAAAGTGTGTTGTGTTTACCGACCATAAAAGTTTACAACACATCTTAAATAAAAAAGAGCTCAACATGAGACAGCGACGTTGGATTGAGTTGCTAAGCGATTATGATTGTGAAATTCGCTACCACCCTGGTAAAGCAAACGTTGTTGCTGATGCTCTTAGTCGAAAGGAAAGAATACCACCATTACGAGTTAGGTCATTAGGAATGACTATCGTATCGCCATTACCGTCTCAAATACTTGAAGCTCAAACGGAAGCGTTGAAAGCAGAAAATAGATCTGCCGAGAATATATTTGGGATGGCTGATAATGAGAAAGGATTTGTTAAGCGTTCTGATGGATTATTATGTTTTGGAGATCGGATTTGGGTACCTTTATATGGAGAAATTCGGGAATTGATTATGCATGAGTCGCATAAGTCAAAGTACTCCATTCATCCTGGTTTCCGATAAAATGTATCAGGATCTTAAGAAGTTCTATTGGTGGCCAAATATGAAGGCAGATATAGCATCGTACGTTAGTAAGTGCCTGACATGTGCTAAGGTTAAAGCTGAACACCAGAGACCGTCAGGATTACTAACGCAACCAGAACTTCCAGTCTGGAAATGGGAGCGGATTACTATGGACTTCATTACCAAATTACCGAGGACAGCTAGCGGTTGTGACGCTATCTGGGTAATTGTGGATCGTCTGACAAAGTCTGCTCATTTCTTAGCTATTAGTGAAGATGATAGTGTGGATAAGCTTGCGAGGTTATATGTGAAGGAAATTATTTCGCGTCATGGAGTCCCGATATCTATTATTTCGGATCGTGATAGTCGTTTTACGTCAGCTTTGTGGCGATCACTTCAAACGGCTTTGGGGACGAGGCTTGATATGAGTACTGCATATCATCCCCAAACCGATGGTCAAAGTGAGAGGACCATTCAGACACTAGAGGATATGCTTCGTGCATGCATCATAGACTTTGGTAAAGGCTGGGAGAAGTATTTACCCCTTGCGGAATTCTCCTATAATAACAGCTACCACACAAGTCTTAAGGCTGCACCATTCGAAGCTTTGTATGGCAGAAAGTGTCGTTCGCCTATTGGTTGGGCAGAAGTTGGAGATAGTCAACCTACAGGCCCTGAGCTTATTTTAGAAACTACAGAGAAAGTAGCTCAGATTCGTGATCGGTTGCAAGCGGCTAGAGATAGGCAGAAGAGCTACGCCGATCAGAGACGTAAACCTTTAGAGTTCCAGGTTGGAGACAAAGTAATGCTGAAGGTCTCGCCTTGGAAAGGTGTTATACGTTTCGGGAAACGCGGTAAACTCAACCCACGCTACATTGGACCATTCTTGATCTTAGAAAGAATTGGGACCGTGGCTTATAGGTTGGAATTACCACATGAACTGAGTAAAGTTCACGACGTGTTCCACGTGAGTAATCTGAAGAAATGTCTTTCTGATGAAATGCCCGTCATTCCAATGAGGGATATTCGTGTTGATGAGAAACTGAATTTCGTGGAAGAACCGATTGAGATTTTAGATCGTGAAGTTAAACGACTCAAGAGAAGTCGCATTCCGCTCGTCAAGGTTCGTTGGAATTCCCGACATGGACCAGAATTTACGTGGGAACGTGAGGACGAGTTTAGGAAGAGATATCCGAAGCTTTTCACTTCGTAGATGAATTTTTCCGAGTGAAACCCGGGACGGGTTTCCTTCAGAGACTGGGAGGATGTGACAACCGGCAGTTTAGGGAGCTATTTTAAAAACCCGCATTACGATTTAAGTTCGTTTATAATTTTTATTTGAAATTTTCATTTCACAACGAACTTGTAAGACCTATTTTATGGATATTCTTAATTAATGACGTTATGGAATTCGTGAATTATGTTCATAATTCATTTTTGATTAAATGTTCGGTGATGTATATTTGAATTCTCACTTGGTACTACGTTGACTTTGGCACTAGGATTACCTAACAAAAGTTTGTGATTCGTCTTAACGAGTCCGACTATATTTTAATTATTTACGAGATGTTTTGGAGAGTTATTGACGTTAAAATGAGTTCGGGTTCGGGCAACATGTTTTTACATTTACCCTCGTTACCCGCTCCACACCGTAATAATATTATTATTATTACTATTATTATTATTATTACTATTATTATTATTAATAAAAAAAATAATAAAAAATAAATAGGGTGTGTTTGGTCCGGTTCCCCCACAACACACAAACCCTCACCCTCATTTTTATTCTCCCTCTCAAAAACACATCACCTCCCCCATCTCCTTAACCCTAACCGCCGACCACCAATTCCGGCCACCACCGCCGCTACACCGACCCCCCAACAAAATAATTTCCACCAGCTTCTTCCTCTCTCCATCCTCTTTCATTTGGTATATCATACTTACCCTAGAACCACCATTAACACCACCAAACTTGTAATAATTCGTTCGAGTTTTTATTATCCTTAATAGATCCGCTCATTTGGACGTCCAAGAAGGTGAGAAAGAGTTATTTTCGGTGTTTGGATGCCACGAATTGGTACTAATCCGTGGCTACACGGATTATTTCGATGGGAATCGAAGTGATTTTTAATGGGAAATGATGTTTTGATGATTAATAATAAGTTTGGTATCCGGGTTTCTTGGTTTTGGTTGTGGTTGACTCGGAACCGAGAGCTATGCTCTCGGCTTATTTTGGTTCGAGCCCTTGTGTGGCTTTGATTTCCTTGGTGTTGTAGTTTGGTTCTTGTCGATGGTGTTATGCTTTTCGATCCGAGCTAACCGAGACCCATGAGGTCTCGGGGTTTCCATTGATGCTCGTATGACCACGCCGAGACCCGTATGGGGGTTCTCGTTTGGTTGTGGTTCGAGCCTTGAGCTCGAGTTTGTTGTGGTTCGACCCTTGTGGGTCGCGGCTTTTAGCCGCGTATTTGTTATTGTGCCGAATGACCATTTGGGTCGAATAGGCCTAATGGTTACCTTATTTTGCTCATGCGAGCTAGGTGATAATTGGTATGATTGGCTCGAGTCCATGCGACTCGTGGTATTGAGCCGAGACTCGGTTGAGTCGTATAGACCCGGGTTTGGCTTGGTAAACCAACCCGAATGTGACTTGGTTATATTTAATTACTTGTAACTTGTATTGGTGATTTGGTTTTGGATTTGGCTTTGGTTAATTTGTTTTGGCCGAATACATGCGGGTCGAGACCGTGTTTGGTCTCGACATTGGTTATTGATATTGATATTGAGGAGTTGTTGACGAAAGAGATGTTGGGGACCGATTGTGAGACGGTCGTTAGATTGACGGAGATAGGTTAGTCGGGTGCCGTAGTCGGACCCTCTTGTTGTAGCCCGTGGTTTGAGATTGTGATTGGACGGAGATTTGTTATTTTATGACTTTTACTTATATTATTGGACTTGGACAATGAGCCGAGAGTCATGAATCGGACATATGACCATTTCGTATAACTCAATAACTATTAAAATTAAAACGAAAATAATAAAACTCGTAATAATAATTATTGATAATATGAACGTTATATGAATATATATACGTGAATAACGTATATATAACTATATAGACACGTATATTAATAATAATAATAATCACGAGTCGTATTATAAATAATACAATTAGATATATATTAGGCTACGAAAGTGGCGTAATATTATTGAACGTATTATTATTATAAAAATTGTGTTATAAAACGGGAAACTCCCGACAATTATGAAACGTTTAATAAAATGTCATTTCGGATATATAACGGATGAACTCATTGAGTTATGCGAAATCGTTGTCACTCGAGTTCAGGTAAGTTACTATTTGTAACGTACGTGTTGTCACGGATATATGACGATTAATATAGACGTTTTCTATAACTAAATAACCACTTAACCGAAAGGTTGAACCGGGTTATTTGGCTATATGAAATGAATATATTAGTGGGCATCGTATCCTACGACGCCCATAGGTTGTAGTATATGTAAAGTGTAATAGATTGCGAGTGTATATATCGGAAAATCTGGCCAATTTGACGATATATATGAGAAATTTATTAAACTATGATATATACTATATAGTAATTATGTGCTATGTGTTTTAGGTTGGGTGTAATCTTGGAACGGTATGTTACGTAAATAAATATGAGGATTATCAAATCGACGGATTTGGTAAACTTCGGCGATTTATTTAAATGATATATTGGGCTAATATTAGATCTATAGTTTATTTTATTATTCTTATGTGATCTTTTTGGTTTGTTTTGAGTCGACCCACTACCCGTATGGATACCAAACGCAAATACACCAAACTAATACGAAATGGATTTTCGGAAATAAAACGGATTCTCGTCCGGGTTTGGGAATATTATATATTTGAGGAAATGATTTCTGAAAGAGTTAATATTGTTAGGTCGTGCCAAGTCCGTAGTTGCTGTTTCGTGAGTTATCATACATCTTATTTCTACCTACCTCATCTTGCCATTTTCTGGACTTGAGGTGAGTCATAGCCCCACTTTTTACTCTTGAACTATGTTTTCAATGATTGGGGTGAGAAACGTGCAAATCATTTTACGTGGACTATTATCGCTTTTATATTCTTTCTAAACTTGCTATGCGTATGGACTAGGATCTATTGTCAGCTTTAGTCACACCTTTTGTGTGTACTATTCAAGGTTGGCTTATTTGGTTATTGATGGATTGTCAGCTTTAGTCACATATATGTTGTGTGTACTATTCAAGGTTGACTTATTTGGTTATTTGGAATTGTCAGCTTTAGTCACATATATGTTATGTGTACTATTCAAGGTTGACTTATCTAGATACTATAGTGTGCACCTATAGGTTATTAATATTCCGGAGGTTATCCGAGTTATTATTGGTATTGCGGGGGTTACCCGAATATCTATGTTAGTACGGAAGGGTATCCGTGTGTTATGTTAGTACGGAAGGGTATCCGTGTGTCATGTTGGAGCGGAGGGTATCCGCAGACTTTTAGCGAATCCTTAGTCTAGCTAGCAAGCGTTTTGCGCATATGTCCACTATATTGTTAGTTGAATTTAAACCTATGATCTCACCAGCGAAAGCTGACTTTTAGCACGTTTTCTCAGGTAATTAAGTGTTGAGATGCATGCTTGGAATGGAAGGCTCGGTCAAGGCACACGGTTCATGGATCTATTTTTCTAAACTCTGATAATTAAATTTGGACCTATTGTTACTTTATTTTGGGCCTGACTCTGAAGTATGTTGGGATAAATGTAAACCTAAAACCCCGTTTTGGTTGTGTTTTTATTATGTTGACTTTATCTCGTTCTATATTGTCTTGTGTTGGATACCAATCCCCGTAGCACCCCGAAAGCTTGTTGAGTCTTCTGCTGTATCAAATTTTGGGGGTGTTACAAATTGAGGCTCCTAAATGAAACTCTCTGATTAGACATCGACTAATAATTTCGTTTCATTTTTGAGTCCGCGAAAATACTTAAAAGATTGTTGAAATATATGTTCTCTCGCAACTATATGTTTCGATGAAATAAACATAGTAGAAATACCTTACTGATGTAATGAGAACACAGACTCATAAGACTGAACCTAGCGAGTGAGGACAACAGATTCAACGCTCGAACATTTGAAACTCATAACAGCAAGTATCATCACCCATGATCATCTTGCGTCTTCTAACCTGTCAAACACGTAACAAACAGAACCGTACGGGATGTCAATCCCTGTCCTTTTAAGTACGTTCGGCACCCCGTAAAGTTGCTGGAGTCTACTAGCCAAGGCACTCCAGGATTCATACAGTTCACACACACAAACGTCGAATAGCAACAATTCGAGTTTGCAACGCAAGATGGCGGTATGTAGAAAACAAGTTCCAAAGAAAATGGCAGCAGCTTATTCTCGAGATGTATATTTGTGTGTTTCATGTATATACTTCAAGATCCCATCATGGTCTTATATATACTACTTGACAAGGATAAACATGATCACATTGATCAGATGTACGTGGTCATGATCATGCATCGTAAATTCAGGAGATAGTGGATGGGAGTTTCCACTAAATCTGCCTTAACTTCCTTTTACCAAGTCAACACAAACTAATGGCACTTTACCCCATTCTAGGCTTGTACCGCATGCTGTTAGCCGTGTACAATCAGTTGCAACATCAGCTAATTGTATCTTACGCTTTGTGAGTGATAAAACTTACCGAACTCACTAATAATTCCAACAAATAAGTTCTTCATAATATCACTATCCAATAAGTAACGCAAACAAATATTGTTGGAAGAGAATGACTTTCATAATAATGATACTATCAAATACAATATCTAAAATTTGGAGATAAAATTTTATTATCTACATGAAACCTGTTAAATGCAAATTACCACCACCATGTGTCATACATTAAAACACTTGTATTGAAGCAGATACCATCGTCATTCAAATGCAAATATAAAAGTGTCCTTCATCTATATATAAATTCTTTCAAAAAAAATATGCACAGCCTGCTGCTAGCTTTTCTACTCAAGAAATAAAAAAGGTCTAAGTAACTTTTCTTCTTAGAAGCTAAATTGATATCATAATTTAGCGTTATTAATTATGAAACAGTTAATATGTTTGTATTTATTCATAAGCAGATATTTTACGATTGAAATCCTAACATAAAATAATATATTCAGTTAGTTTATATCATCAAAATGTTTAAGTCATGGTGGATAATTACATCTGTCGTCAAACATAATGTAAATTACGTACAAAAAAGTAATAAAGTTATGTAAATATTTTAAAGTGGAAACCATGCAAGAACGATGGTATTTTAGGAACCGGACGTGGGCCCCTTTTAGTCTTTCATCATACCCAAAATAGAGCTTTGCAATGTCGACACACCTGGTCACAATATCCTAAGTAAATATATGTTTACGGAGGTCCAACGATAAAGGAATAAACGTAATAGTTAATACTCAGAGCAATGGGGAAAAAACCCAAAATAGCTTTTAATTACAAAACAAACCTTGCTGAACTTGCCTTGGATGCTTGGTATGCGTGCTAGCATTTTGGAAACCGGAATTAGTCGGATCAGATTCAACTGCAACAATTGTAATTTTAAATAAGTTAGCGCTATGTGTGGCATAAAATGTCTCAAAAGCGTAAGCCGGATACAAAAAACAACATATACATTCACAAACAAAACTCTTAACAACTTATCTGTTCGCGGTGGCTGTAAATAATTGGCGTCGAGACGTGTGCTCGGCGAGTCAATGTTATCACGTGGATTACTGATGAATAGAGATATACCTGTAGAATTTTAGAAACAACAAATAGCAAAAGCTTACGCGTAGCAACATAAACCTACAGGCCAGAAGAATTCTACAGAAAATCCCCTAAGAAGAGGACTTTCAACTATTCCAAAAGAAAGGGGCAATTCAAATGCTTCGATTGTTTTCCAAGAATGTTGAGCTGGGTATGTAAGCCATGTATCTGGGAGGTTCCCCCTATGGCGCTACCCATCGTTCCCTTCGGTTGAGCGAATCCCATTGTTCCGGTCCGAGAATCCTTCCTTTCTGTTGTTGCCAGCTCTTTCCCGGGCCGAGCCAGAATTCTTTATTTCTCTTTCTAGCCAAGCACTAGTGGTACACAGATGCTTCGGGCGAAACCTATTCCCGGGACAGTTAAGACAAGACGGTTGCCTCTCCGGTAAAGGGTCAAGAAAGAAGGCCCGGAAAATCTTGTTTAAGACAGATCACTTCCCATTGTTAGCGCAAGGAAAGAAAGGCTTTTAACTGATTCACCGACATTAGCCTCCGAAGAAATGATCCATAGTAAAGAAGTAGACATGTTACGAATGGGATTGAGAAGGATCGAACCATGGGAACGAATCTACAGGGCTATCACCTTCTTTGGCCAGATCTTCCAACCTTTTCACAATTACAAGCAACTTAGATTGTGGTACCAAGGAATGAAAGAACTACTTAAGCCGAAATGTGCCGTTCGCTTTGTGGTTATCACAAACTGGATTCGAACCAGCACCTCTGGGAGCAAAAGACAGGCCCAGCGAACTACCATTCATTCTGATCGCGACTTTGTTTACCCGGTTCCCCTCGCGGCTAAAGGGTACATCCGGGTCCGGTCGCATGGACATCGAATAGCCGAATAGACAGTACCTTCGGGTAAATCAGGTTGACGTCTATATATAGAAAAAGTTATTGGTAACAGAAATTATTTTAGAGGTATTCCAAACACCGTTTGCAATAAGATGATCGTTAGCATTACGACTTCAACACGGTAAATTAAGATGAGCCGCATAAGTAAGTAAAAGGCATTCCATTCATTAGTGACCCATCTGAGACAAATTGGGACAAATACAATGTAATTAAGCACCTGAACATTGAAACTGAGGCCGTAAGATACTAACTAAAAGGGGAAAATACAATATACCGAAATAGTCAACAATATTTAAGTAAGCAACACAAAATATTTAAGAGATAATTAATTAATCAGTTAATCAACATAATTATAGAGGAATTGCTTGTAGAATAGTAAAAACTAAGATAGTGCATCTTAAAACATGTTCGAATATCTTATGTAATAGACTCATAACTTCGCCCCAACTGCATTATAAAGATACGTACTTTAGAACGTGATGTATAGTCTCAAGAAGACAATAACCAAAGGTTTATGTCAAATGAGAATTTTAAATTTAGCTCAAAATAATAGAAACACTTGTCATAAATACATCTAAGGATGAATGCTCCTGATATGAATGGTCCTCCTAATTAATTACTGATATGAATTAAACGGCCTCACTTAACTTCTTGTAGTGCAGGTAGTGTGCTTACATTAACCTTGTACTCCTAAATACTAATGACACATTTAGATGATGTTTTAAGTCTTACGATGAGAACAAATGAGTCTCTAGCAGCAAGATCAATAATATCAGAGGAGTAAGAGAATAATATCAGCACAAGAAACAATACCAACACATTTCGCTTCAAGCAAACTCTTCAATCTGTCGATAAAATCAAATCGTCTTACACTTTGATTTGGAGTTGCCACTTTTTCTGTCTGATTCCGTGAAGCTGAAGTAAAATTCAAAATTTTATAGAATAAAGGAACATATTTTGGGTTACAATTGACAAAGAATATTCAAACTATCAACTAATCAAATGAGATGATTTTGTAGCCATAAACAATTCGAACATATCAGATGTTTTAATAATGCTTATTATATATTGAGTACTTGACAATTCAAACAACCACATATCAGGAAATTCAATATACTAAATGAAATTTGTGTAGCTTGTATGTAACTAACTATCCAAATCTGTTTATTCAAAACAAAAAGTGTTTAGGTACCACAAGATTCCTCGGCCGGCTTCAGTACTGGATCATGAATGGGTCGTCTTTAAAGAACCTTTTCCATAACAGAGCCGTCTACCAAAGGATATGCATTACCACTCCTCTTCACAGGCGGCTAAACCAAGATATGGGTGGTTTTCACCAGGCATGATCCACCAACTTACTGTAGTTGGAAAATAATCAACGCACAAAGGCAACAATATCTTCATCGCCTATTATAAATTCAGAATAAGGTGGAGTTTTAACTATTATTAAAACCGACCTAAAACATAATAAGCGACTATCACCAATAGTAATCTGATATGCTGATACAAAATTTATGTGTTGGCCAACAATGGTCAGCAATCCACTATAAAAAAATCGAAATTCATCTATTTTGTGTAAACTTCACAGGTGCAAAACATCAGCAAAGCAAAGTCTGATCTTCTAAAAACTGATTGAATCCAGCATTAACAATCAAGATACATACCTTGATTCCAATTTCATCTATTTCTGAAAATGTAATAAACTTTTTTCCATTTAACGGATCCTTAATAGTGTTCAAACTGGTACTTTTCATCCATTTCGCCTGAACTGCAGAAAGATGATGAACCATGTAAAACTCTTTCCATAGTTTAAAGTTGGTACACCAATGTATTTAACCTATTTAAGACTAAAGCTCAATTGATCCAACTTGAGCAATTGTTAACACTAACAATTTAAAAATCAACCTACATAGCAATCACAAAGTTTATTTATAAATACTCACCCTAGCAAATGTAACTTTGTTTATCATACATCTGTCTAGTATTAACTACCAATAAAAGTAACGAAAATAATAGAGCATATCTAATTACCTATCTTGCTCATTCATTTTGTTGAAGCCCCTCATTTAAGTGTCTATTCTTGTGTGGCTGGGTACTTGGGCATAGCTGTTGTGAGTCCAATAGAATAAGCTCCTTTTTTGCTTTAGTGTAAACTGCCCTATGTCCAGTTTTTTCAACATATCTTCATAATAAATTTTAGAGAAAAGGTTAGTACTACTGATGATTCTTATATGATTCGGCTTGGTAAATAACATGATACACTTACTTTAGACAATGAGATTTTGTTGTCCCGTGATAACCTAACTGAAAAAGTACTGTGCCCTTAGTTCACCACCTAAAAATTATATAACATTGCTTGGATTATATTTTAATGATTCCAGACCTCAAATTACTTCCATTTTAATACAAAAGTAGCCAAAGAAAGCAAATGTAAATTTTAGATAAACAGCACGTCTCACCTCAAAAAGTTCATTAATGGCAAGCTTCTCGATGCCATTAGCACTTGAAGAATCAAGGCGAATTGAATTAGCTGTTGGATGCATATAATCCAAACAAAAAAAAGTATTACATCAATCTACATCTCACTAATAATAAACTGTGACTAAAAGACATTCCGCAATAACCAATAGTTGATGTTCAACATTCACCAGAACAGGAAAACCCATGATCAACTCGATAACGAATCCACTTTTTATCATCAAAATACTCAAAAAAAAACATAAACAAAGCATAGAATAGAGCATAAGCAGACAAAACTGAAACTATATACTTTTAATACACAAACTAAACGAATTACAGATTAAAGATTTAAATTCAAGGTTTAATGAACGACACATTTATTGAAGAAAACATGACATACCTGGCCATAATTGAAATTGGATTTGTATATGTAGAATCAATATTTCTTCAACCGAGAGTTCCATGTACAGAACAAATTATAACTTTGTCGATTTGAAAAGAAATTATGACGATGATGATGACGTTGGCTCATATTTTTTGAATGGTTGTAGAAGTGGAATACATTCGTGTGTGTGTCAATAATACGTCCAGGAGACCGGGGAGGGGGTTCATTCACCAGGTAATGGGAGCAATGAACGGATTCCAGGAGACCGGGGAGGAAGTTCATTTAGCTCATCAACTCTGTACTTATAATGTACACTCTTCTAGATTCTGTTTTAGAATTTGTCTTACCAGATGGTCTGGTTAACGCCCAAGGCTGGTCAGATGTCTCGGCTTCATTGTCATTATTCGAAACCATCAGTACCTCACAGAAGTAAAGAAACTTAAAAATATGAGAAGAAAAAAAGAGTTTTACATACTGTATTATTTTTTCCCACCTTCACATTCTACTTAAATGAAGTAAAGCTCAACATGCATGAACATGTATAACGATAATTTTAAACCATAATCGTTGCACTAATAATCATTAGCTACTTTGAAAATAAAGTGTTTCACGTTACCCGCACCAAAACGTGCCAAGGTTCGCCCATTACTTCATTCATCCAATTTCCCACTTTCAATCATGTGTGTATAGATGCATTCATAAGTTTCCAGCACAACAACTTTGTCATGACTCTTTCTTTTTTAGTGTGTCTTTGTTGTTTACAATGATAGCAGCTCCACTACCAAAAACATGACTTTTGCAAATTTTAAATACAAATTTCACATAGTAAAGCTTGCAATAAGACATTCAATCAGCTTAGGAGAATTAGTAAGTTATTTATGGAAGCGCAAATGTTAGTACCGTACCTGGTGGCAACTCCATTTTCCGCATTCCACAAAGAAACTTCATTACAGCCATCTGAAAAACATAAAAAACTTAAATAAGAAACATCATCTAATTAAGCACTATTGTCAATGATGACAGGATATAGATAAACAAAGGCCAAATATTTCATTGAGTTTGAGGGGTACATGTTTCTTAGAGTAAGAGGTGTGGTGACAAGCCTCAAGCTCCTCATTTGGGGCCACGGGTGCCACATCACCCCAACACCTCTTCACAACTAACCTCAACTAACCCCTCCTCACTCATAACTAACCTCAACTTACTCATTTTGGGCCCACTACTTACCACTTTTTTTTTTTTTTTTCAATAAATAAACTAAATTCATTTAACAAATTATACAAAATAATACAACATACTAATTCAAATTTCGAAACAGAGGACGGGGATATTATTAAAATTTCAAATTTCAAAATTTCAAAAAAGACGGCGGGATATTTTAAAATTTTAAAATTTCAAATTTCAAAATTTCAAACAAAACAATGAAAACGTGTGCAAATTCAAAATTCAAATTTCAACTAAGCGGGATAATTTAGAATTCAAATTGAAAATTCAAATTCACATAAAATGGAACATTACAACAATACGGAACATTACACAACAGTACAACAATACGGAAAATAAATACACATGATACGGAAACAGAAATACACACGATACGGAAATAGTTAACATAAAACACAACTACTAATCGTCTCTGTCCCATGCTCTTGTGTTTCTTAGAGCGAACCACACATGTTGATACTTAATCCCTTTCCCATAGCGTTCATAGTAAATACGGTTTGCATTGCTGAGACGACAAGGGTCATCACTTGTACGCAACAACTCTTTGTAAATAGCATTATAGTTTTGACATTCAGCATTCATCCTACTCCATAGAGCCGTAATACTATTTTTATTACAGTGCGGACCATCACTTTGATTGTTGAACCTTTCTGTAACTTCATTCCAAAAGGAACGTTCAGTCACAGTGGATGTAGAATCATGAACATCAAGCCAAATGGTAGCTAGCACGTATTCTTCTTCCATTGACCAACGGTTTGTCATTGTAGTGTGTGTAAATATTGTAGTGTGTGTAAATATTGCAGTGTGTATAAATATTGCAATGTGTGTGAAACAGAGGGATATTGCATGGTATAAATAGGGGTTTATTGAAAGCAGGATACATTTCAAATTTTGAATTTAAAAACAAAGGGCGGGATACATTTAAAATTTTGAATTCAAAACTCTGAGCGGGATACATTTGAAATTTTGAATTCAAACTTCCGAGCGGGATACTTCCACCTCCTCCTCCTATTTATAACCCATTGGGGAACCTTGCTGAATACACACACAATTCACACTCACATTCATCAAAGAATTTTGTCTAGTTCTTCAAAAAGAATGTCTCACACTCCACCACAAAGCACACCAGAAGACAATTCCCCACAAAACACACCGCCGAAAGATCTGTTTTTGGTGTTTCAGTATGACAACCCACCACATCTAACTCCACCAGCACTTATTTTTCCACCGCCAAACAATCAACCACCAAACAATTAACCACCAAACCAACCCATCATTCGTCAATTGACTAAGGAAGAATAGTATGAGCCGGATATGCAAGTGCTTTTGCAGTATGAAGCTGAGCAAGCCCGTCAGGAAAGGGAGCGTGAGACGTACCTCAAAGGAAAACAGGATCGAAGGAACAGAAGAGCAGAATGACGTTGGGCTCAGGGACTTCCACCTGTGCTATCGAGTGAGGACGACTCAAGTGCCTCCTACTCGAGTCACGAGGGATATGTGTCGGATGATTCATTTTATTGAATCATAGTTTTATGTTTATTTATCGTATGGTTTTTTAGTGGTTCGAATTTCTGTTTCTTAGTTATCGTATCGTAGGTTATTTTTGTAGTCGTTATTTCAAGTAATATCAATGTTATGTTGAATCGGTGTTTCACAATTTCATTCTTCGCTTAACATTTCATACAAATCATTTTCTACAAAATACATACAAAAACAATATAACCCAAAAAAAAGAAGAAAAAAAGAAAAAAAAAAAAAAAAAAAGGACAACACTTGCAGGCTCTCTCCCTCGTCACGCAGACGACGAGGTTCTCTTTGGCGAGCCACAACGAGCTGCAGCTGGTGTGGTGGCGAGCCATGGCGAGCTTCACGTCGGACGACGAGCTGCCATGGCGAGCCCACACCTTCTCCTCTTAACATCAGAAAACGAAATGATAGGCCAAACACTCATTGCTCAAGTATTTTGATAATAGATAAAAAAAATTGCATAATCAACCAAAACCGTTGGTTTATAGATTGAAAAATAAAAAATGGTAATACTAAATTTAATGATTAAGCAAATTGTGCTTCATGCGTATCAAATCTAAAACAGAAGGTATTAAACAATTTTTTTACAAAAGACATAAGTTTTACCTACAGGAACCGATCCAAGTCTCAATTTTTAATGAAATACTCTCAAGCCTCAGTGACTTTATGGTTTTTCATGGTGGCTTAGGTTAAAAGATATAACTCATACAAGCTGCATTTTTTAACATGTGATTTAAAATACTTACATAAGAAAGCATGCACCAATGAATAACAACGTAATGGTTCAAGGTTTGTAAGCCCAAGCCGTCCATGGGTCGAGTTTATCCTCAATAGTAGATGTGCTCACTTCGCCATTATGTTGAGCAACATGGTCTCTTCTTCTTCTTCTCCTATGACCATTAACCTCTATAAAGCTATCAACAGCCGGCTTATCCTAATCACTGCAAATGACAACATGAGAATAAGTATCAAATTTCAGTTAGAAAATGATGTGTACCAATTTATGATTACCAAATTGTTTACAAATTTATTATTTGTTTTGTTTTTTCATAAGATTGGCATGTCATATTATGTTGTTTATTGGTTGTTCAAGTTGTTGGTAACTAGTGGTTCATTTATGGCCTATCATAAATGATCAAGAAAAATTCAAGCGGTTACTTGAGGTTAATGTGGTACTTTAGCTACATTCCATTGTACTTTCAACATTTTTTTGGTTAATATATTTTACTAGGCTGGAGGATCCCTATTATCCAAAACTCCACAAAATTTATTAAAGTTTGACTAAAATCAATTCAATTTTGACTTTTTATTGGCCAATCATATTGTTCGATTCGCCTATGTGTCAAAATCGATTTTTTCTATTGGTCCAATTTTTTTCCACTAAGATTGATTTTGTAAAACCACTCCGAAATAATGTAATTCCTTTATTATATAAAAGATCTCACTTTTTTGTGGTTTATTTTAACACTTTCCGGCTTATAAAGTTCATTATGTATAAGCCAAAAAGTATCAAAATAAAATACATCTAAGCTGAAACCGAAAATCATAAATATACTTATATGTTTTACGTGTCAAACCCAACCGTAGTGAATCGGTTCGAAACCGAAACCAAAACTCATGAATATGTAAAATCGAAAACCGATTCGGTCAGACCGGTTCAGCTTAATTTTTCTATTTAGTTCAAATTTTCAGTCTGTTTTGCTCGGCCTTACTTTTTACACATATTTTGGTCTTTTGTTCCTTAAATATTGATTCCCAACCAAACAGCCCAGATTCGATACATGCCCTCCACGTGGCAACTAAAATATATTCAGACACTCATATCATATCAACAAGTATATATATATAATACATATATACATATCCATTTTCTACCATCGCCGTAATGAACACTCCAGCGAACGACCACTCCCTCGCCGCCGCTGCCGCCGCTGCGGACGACGGCGATGAAGAATATTCCGATGAGGTCAGATGTTGTGTCTGCTTGTAAGTACCTACATTTTTTTATTTTTATTTTTTATTGTATTTTTTATTTTATTTATTTATTTTATTTATTTAAATTGTGATCATAAATAAAATCAATCTATATATATAAAACTTGATTATAGGGCTGTTTGTTTAAGCTTATATGTGTGCTTACGAGCTTTTTTTTAATTTCGGCTTATTTTTCATAAGCTTTAAATTTTTCGGCTTATTTCAAGACTTTATAATAATAAAAATAAGCTTACGGTGTCACCGTAAGCTTATATATATAAGCCTATAAGTCTCGATATAAGCCGGAAAATTAAAGCTTATGAAAAAAATAAGCCGAAATTAAATAAAGCTCGTAAGCACACAAATAAGCTTAAACAAACACCCCTGAAAAGGGAGGGTTTTACATGGTTTCAAACCCCGTAGATTAGTCGGCCAAAAGGTCGGACGCAATGTCTGTTAATATTATATCATCAAAAGATATTTTTTGTAAGTTGGCTGAGAATGATACTAGATTCAGGTGTTGTAAAGTAGTTTGGTTGGTATGGATGTATGTTACGTGTTTGATAGGAAGCTACTTATATCGGATTGTGGGGATAATATTGTTTAAGTAGGGTTGTCGGGTATCAGTGAGTTTAGTATCTACAAAACAGTTGTTGGTGACGTGTGGAATGTAAAACGTTTAAGGGTTATTTGTTGGGCGATTGAAGCATACTTGTGGAACAGAAGTCGAGTACATCGTTGACGTAAACAATGAAACGCTGTTTACTCCTTTTAATACTAATTTAGCCAATGTTGGTGGTTTTAACAAATGAATGAAGTTGAGTTTTTTTTATACGTTTTGAAATTAGATAGTTAGGAGGTGGCGAGGAAGGTCAAATATGAGTAAGTTAATTTGAGTTATATTTGCTGCTTTGGTTTGAAATTTGATGCGCGTAATCTTTTTATTTTGCAGGGATCTAATCTACAAGCCAGTAGTATTAGGTACGAAAAGATTTCAAAATTCATAAGTTTAACATTACGTATATGTCAATATTTATTAATTTTTTTTGTCTCCGTTTTGCAGCGTGTGGCCATATTTCATGTTCTTGGTGTGTTTATGAAGCGATGGACACTTATCATGAATCTCGATGCCCTGTTTGTCGACATTCGTATCATCATTTTCCCAGTATATGCTGGCTGCTTCACTCTGTGCTTCTGAAATTGTATCCCAAAGTTTACCAAAGAAGGGAAAGTCAAGTGACGGGTACGTTCTAGATAAAAGTTTGACTTGTCTTTTGTAGATGGATTATTCTTTATGGTGGCTTAGTTAATATCACAATTGATAGCCTGATAGGTGTATTGTTTTCCCATATAATACTTGGGTGTCTTCTTAGAAGGATAGCATACTATATTCCAGACTATCATTTCAACAAGCCCATCTGCCCTAGGTTCTTAATAGTAATATATGAACGACGCTTGGTTTTCACAAGTACATAAATGATGCTATTAAAAGCAAAAACTTATTCTTTTTATGGCGATTATGCTAAGAAGGAGCAATAACTTTGTTAGCGTAAAGCAGTATTCAGTGCGTAAATCTTTTTTATGCTTAAATAGGCCAACACAATTAAGGAATTAAAAAACCGAAATAGAGGTTTCCGTCGGAGCCATCCATTTATACCAAATAAAACTTATGTATGTTTGCCTTTAAGCCATGGCTTAATTTAAGTATGCTTAAAAGCATGGATTAACAGATCATCTTTTTACGACATTTTTTTGTCTTCTGCTAAACTTTGGCAACTTGTTGAGTGCTGCTTCTGTAAAGACATATTCTATCACTTTGTGAAATGAACGTTAAAGTTGATACTTCGCCACAAATTGCCAATACTTTTAGATCTTCTTGGTGTCAAATCTAAAAATTTCTATATAACACCAATTACTACCTAATATGTATGGTCCATTTTAATTCCTCTTCAGTTACGCTCTACCAAGAAATATAGTGGTAGACAGACCTGCATTTTAGTAAATTATACCGCATCTATTAATTGTTCAGTTTATAATCTTATCACTTTTTTGAGCAGAGATGGAAAAGTCCCGTGGAGTCTTCTCACCACTGTTTGAAAATTATTTAGGGGTTTCACATTGTAGTGAAAAAATGCCAGCAGACGGTCAAGAACATGGTAAAGATTGTGCAGTTAGCAAATCATTAGAACCTCCTCCTGATAACATTTGTACTAAGGGAAGTCCTAAAAGTTCAAGTGATAAAATCACTAAAAATAAGGAAGTAAACGAAAATTGTTCAAGTGGAAGTGATCACGTGGAGGATTGTTACAAGCAGGTGAATATCACCGATTTACTTTGTGCAATATGTAAAGAGCTTCTCTACCGACCTGTTGTACTCAACTGTGGGCATGGTATGGCTAAAAAATTCAGTCATAATATACTTGTTCTGGGATGCTATGAATCTGTCAATCTACAAAATAACAATTTTTTTCACATTTTTTAACAGTGTTCTGTGAAGCATGTGTTATCGATTCATGCAATGAATCATGTCGATGCCCGGTGTGTCAAAGCCCGCATCCAAAGGGGTTTCCAAAAGTCTGTTTGGTTCTAGAAGGTTTCTTGGAGCAGCATGTTTCAGAAGAATATGCTGCAAGGAGACAAGCTATTGACAAGCTCAAAACACGTGAGCAAGGAACCTCATCAGCAGGTACGACCCAATATTATGTAATTTTTATCATGCCAATGCTGCTACTAAAAAAGCATTTTTAATAAGCTATGTAAATACTTTGCACATAAATATATCTCGTGCTCATGATTCACAAGTATAATTGCCAGATATGACACCTTTAACCCATCTACGTATGAATGGTTCGATTCGGATTATGTTTTCTCGCCAATAGGTCAGATGGGTAAAGTCACATTAGCTAAAAAGAAAATAGGTCAAACAAGTCCCGAGTCGTGAAAGGTGTATTGTTTTTTGGTGCAAAAGGTGAATTTATATTATAACCCACACAACCAACTAAATCGCAATATCTGAAATTAGATAATTGCTGTTATAGCTATAACACACAAACCATATACTGTATGTTTCATATCAGCTCAACGTATATAAAAACTTGCCCATTTTGACCTGTTTTGCCTCCTTTAATAACCGCAAAATAAAATAACATATTTTTACTATGAATAAATGCATTCACGGATAGAGGTATTGGATATTTATGTTTTCATGCCAGACGTTCGTTGTGATTACTTTAGATTGTATACGGCTGTCTTTATCATTGACTAATTTTGTATACCAGGGTCAACAAAAGTTCAGAAAGGTGCTCAAGGCTCATATGTACATAATGTACCTATGACTGATTACTCAGACCTTAAGGCTCATTTTGGAGTTGGTTGCGACTGTTGCGGGGTAATCTTCTCTTTCTTACATATTTTGTATCCATTTCAAAATCTGTATACAGCTGTTCAGAAGGAACAGTCTTATCTTCAAGAAAAAAAAAAAGAAAATGCTCTTCTGATTCTGCACCTATAAAATGGTTCTCCTCTCGCAGGAAAATGTTGAATTTGTGCTAATGTAGAAGGTGGAAAAAAGGTTTGAGTCCTGAAATTGGTCAAAATGGGTCGGGTTTGGGTAACTTTTAGCTCATTTCACCCTTTCCCCTTTAGCATTTCTTTTTCGACCCTTTTGAGATAGTACACAACTCCATTTAACCTCTAATATTGATTCTTTAAATTGATTCAAATACTTTGTTTTCAAGATTAATTTCATCAAACTTTACATCGAATTCAAAATAAGGTTTCAAAGTTCACTTTTTAGTTAATATCGGTTCTTCCTACAGATTTATCCACTCATTGGAAACTGGTACAAATGCAAAGATTGCTTAGAGCAGATTGGTTTCGACCTATGTGAAGATTGCTACAACAGTTCTTCTAATCTTCCTGGAAGATTTAATCAGCAACATAAGCCGGATCATGAATTTCAGGTTTTAGAACCTCAACGTATCATATTTCTGTCTCCTGACATTTACTTTACAGTTGATGACTCCGAAAACAGAACCGATGTTTCCACAGCTCCTGACTCGACCCTTGACCAACGAGATCCAGAAGCTGATGTGGTTGCTCATGGTCTCCAACAAGATCCAGAAGTTGATGTGGTAGCTCATGGTCCTACTAACGATACCGCAGGTGATCAAGAGGACATTGGACCGACACCGTGAAGTCATTTTTTAGCTTACATATACTGTGCATCTATGACCATAATCAGTTTAAATTGTTAAAAAGCTATATGAATCGTGTTTGTGGATATTTCGATATAGATTGAATTTGAGACAGTAATTGACCGTGTCAATTTTTGAGGGATAGAAATTTTGGTATAATGTCAAAAGCTCCTTTTATATAAGTTCACAAGTCAATTTATCAAACAGATGTATACTATTAACATGTTTCAAGGATGACTATGGAAACCTTTTTCCTATCAGATATGAAAGTGAGCTTTGAGCTGATTTTTAAATTTAGATCATCTCCATGACACCTTAAGAACCAATGTCCAAGAACCAGTCGACTCAACTTCAACTGTGGCATAAGCAACATGATAACTACAATTGTTTGCATACGCTCCAGCGGATGTTACTATATGTTTAAGGAGCCTTCATGAAAGTGCCATCCAGTAACAAAAAATTATCGTAATCATGCCTTAAACCCGCGTTTTAAGACACAAGACAAACAGATACTTTCGAACCCCTAGATGCTGATATAGGGTTATTTTTTGATTCAACATTTATTTGTCTCCGTTGGTTGGTTTGAAGCTCTAGTACACAATCTTAACATTGAATACCGGTGATGATAATCACCCATTAGTTATCTAAGGTTGGAAGAATCTGTCATTTGAAAAAGAAATCAGATGTGCGAGCTTTGATAATTTGAGATTGAAGACATTTATGGTCATCAGCGAATATCTGCTGTCATTCAAACATTATCAGTAACACATTTTGAAATGTGCAAGACCCAACGACATTAACCATCCACTTACGGACATTTACATCCTTTCCTTGTCATTTACACCATTGTACTTACGATCCAACAACCAATAAGTCGTTAGTTCACATCTTAACTGAGATCGACAATGTTATATTCGGGGTATGTGTGTGTCTATCGTTGCGAAAAAACTTCTTAACAGACATTTATTTAGTAATACTCGATATTATTGGAGTCTCGAGAGAACTTCTTATTGGCACCTATGCATTTGAACTTCTGGAAGAATGGAGCCATTTGTTAAACGAGTCGAGAGTATTCTCATCAGCCCTGTGATGCTTTTGAGTGAAGTGAAGAAACTCTTCCCATGTGAAATCAGGGTACTCCTGTTTTCCATCTTTATCGATTAACTCTTGAGGTGGCTTCATCTTTTTGTCTCTTTTTGGGCACAAGAAGAATGCCAATGTCAGCCTTGGTGTTTTGGTGTTCACCATGACCCTATGCAGGCAGCTCATGTATTTTCCATTTGATAATGCCTACATATCAATACCCCGTTAAGCAAAAAACATAACAACTTTCCATGCTACGGAATTGTATATTTGAAAATTTCCACTACGGCGCGAATTAGAATGTACCTTAAAAGTGTCACCAATGTTGATAACCAAGGCATTAGGACGAGGCTGAACAGCTTTCCACTTGTTATCCACAAACACTTCTAGTCCTCCAATTTGATCTTGATAAAGTACAGTCAATGTTGTCGGATCACGATGAGGTCCGACCCCATAAGTTAGCCCAGGATTGTCGCATTTTGGGTAGTAGTTATCCCTCACTATCGAAACACAATCTTCAAACAGCTGCCTATAGTACTTACGGCTAGTAATACCCAAGCTAATCCCAAGTAACTCCATGATGTCAAGAGCCAATTTCCTCGTTTCGTGACAAAACTTTGGGTAAATCACCCTGCATACAACTTTTGTAAGCTTAACAAATTCATTTTTACATATATATATATAGACTTTTACATTGGTATATATATTTTGAAGTGATTAAATATCAAAATATTGGAATTTTAAGTTGGATTACCGGCTTTCATATATTCATCGATGTTTTGTATCAAAAACTTTTTGTTATGTGTTAACTACTAATTATAATTCCCGTGCACATACGGGGTTCAAACTATAAGTACAACGTAGTATATATTATTGGCTATATTTGTTTGGTGTGTACTTATAACTCATGCTTCATTTTGATATCGTGCATCTACAAATTTTTGGTATTACAATTAAACTCATTTAAGTTTAGATGTATTTAATTTTTTAAATGCGGATTAAGTTTGGACAATAACTACAACAAATAATGCGTATTAAGTTAAAACAAAATATTTCACCTATATTTGTTGGGGTTTAAAACTTTGATCAAATTTTGTTTTTAATGTTATTGTTTGAGTAGTTTAATTTAATATTGTAACATAAGTCAAATTCAATGAATAAAGAATTATATTGTAAATGTTCACATGTTATAATTAATCTCGTGCATACACTTAATAACACGTGTTCAGCTTGATATTTATAACGCGTGCATTTACGGTGTTTTTAGTATTACAATCAATTTAATAATAATAATAATAATAATAATAATAATAATAATAATAATAATAATAATAATAAAGTGATGTCGGCTCTTCACTAATTTCTTGTAAATCTTATGATTTTCTAATAAAGTGATGTTTTTATAAAAAATAAATAATAATAATAATAATAATAATAATAATAATAATAATAATAATAATAATAATACTAATAATAATAATAATAATAATAATAGTTGTAGTTGTTTTTTAAAAAAGTTTAAAGTACATGGGGTATTTATTAGATATATAAATTTTTCTTTAATTTATGGAAATTTTTTATTAAAAAAAGTTTAAAGTACATGGGGTATTTATTAAATATATATATATATATATTTTTAATTTATGGAAATTAAAGATTTTACACTTAAGTCCATAAAATTAGATTTAAGATTAACCCCATTTTAAAAGTTTAAGAATTTAATTATAAATTATATTAACCAATTAGAATATAACGTTTATTTACACTTAAGTCTAAAATTAGACAAAAGAGCTGACAATACCACACGTATTTTCAATTTTTTATCCACCTGATTTCTTATCAAATGTTTGATCAAACTAATTTAATTTTGACTTTTATTAGCCAATCAAACGGCTCGATTTTGCAATTTAGCTCTTCTATTGGTTAATAAAAAATAGATTGTCACAAAACCTTTTTCCCTTATTATATAAAGGATTAGCTTTATGCTTTTGTAGTTATTAATCAACAAATTTTTTATACTAGTGTTTATTACTTATCCATTAGATAAAGAAGGGAGTTTATAAATTATTTTAAATAACTTGATAGCTTTAAGGTTCTTTTGATATTCTTTCTATATATAAAAAACAAGATGCTATGTAAGAGTACATTAAAATCAATGTTTTGAAGACCTGGTTTTTAATTGACTCGGTGGAGTCATCGGGTTATCGTGTCAACTGGTTCGACCACTGGGTCACCCCGCATTTTTTACCTTTATTTCCATTAATACCAAATAAAAGTATGTATATATATATATATATATATATATATATATATATATATATATATATATATATATATATATATATATATATAATCGTGACTAACCCATATACTAAGCCTAGAAAAGCATTTACTAACAAAGATAACATGTAAAAATAAATTTATGTCGCAACTATACATACTTAACTTGTGTTATTTGTTAAAAAATAAGAAAAAAGCCAAAACCCGGCCGGGTTCAAGAACCGGGTTGATCCGGTCGCCTCAAATCCTACGGGGCTAACTTGGTTTCGAAAATCAAAAACACGGTTTAGTTTGGCCCGATTTTATAGGAATGCATACATACAATTATCGATGTTTGCAATTTCTAATGTTTTTAACCACCTAGAATTATGTTAAATAAAAGAAACTACCAAAATTTATGTCCTTTTACAAAAAATCCCATGATTTTGTGGTTTAACTGTAACTCAAAAAAATCAAATATAAAATAATTGTCATATTTTTATACTAATATAAATTCATTCATGTTTTTAAAATTTTTAATGTTAATAACCAGAAAGTATGTTATTATGATAAACACAAGTAAACAAACCGTGGATTTGCTATTACCCAAAAAAAAAACCGTGGATTTGCTATAAAACTAAAATTGGCAACATAAAAAATTACAAACTCCAAAGAGCTTAAGGATAAGTATCGTTAAATACGATCTATGTATTCAACATAGGCGCACGATCAAAGAAAATTTTATTTTGTAAATTAAGATTTTGAATATCTTTCTAATATTAATTTACCAAAAAAGTCGTCAAAATGGAATACATATAACTTCATACCCGGTTTCTTTGTATCGACTTCCATAAGTTGAATTAAAAAATTCAGCTGCAACTTCATCGGAATCATTCTCGTGATACTCAAACGTTAGACACTCTTTCCAAGGTAATTTTTCAGCAAATCGGTGAGCATGACCACTAGAAAATTCATTCATGCTTCCCTCTTTCTTCTTGCACTTTGATTTCTCGGTTATTGGAAGCTGAAAGAACGCCCATCCATGTTCATAAGCTAAAGCAAGCAATTTTGGATCAATGCCATGATTGATAACTTGAAAAAAGCCATGTTTCAAGCATGATTCATTAACAAGTTTGGCTTCATGTAATGTAGTCTTCTCATCATGCTTGAAAAAGCCTTGTAAGTCAATTACATGTTCATTTAGGACTTCAACTGAAGCCCGAGAAACATGATCTTTCGGCCAAATATATTGTTTTGGAAAGTGATTTTGGGTTTGTTGGACGGTGTTCATGGACGGGTCAATAATCTTTGCTTCAAGGTTATGATTGTTGGTTTGCTCCATTTCAACATAAAGTATATTTTCTTCTAGGTGTTAAATATTTATACTAAAGATTAGATGCATACATATGAAAGGTGGTAGAAATTTAATGTTGCAATAATGTATGTATTACCATAATCTACTTTGTTCATTGTTCTTGGTCATATAAATTTAATGTTGTAATCATGTCCATACTTAATTAAATTTGCATCACGTTTTTATTTTTGTGATAAGAATAATATCACTTTGAAAGAGTATCAAATATTTGTAATAATGTTTTTTCTTAATGCATTTCTTATATATGGTTAAGCATAAATTAATACATAATCTACTTTGTTCATTGTTCTTGGTCATATAAATGTTGCAATAATGTCCATACTTAATTAAATTTGCATAACATTTTTATTTTTGTGATAAGAATAAAATATCACTTGAAACAGTATCAAATATTTGTAATAATGTTTTTTCTTAACACATTTCTTATATATGGTTAAGCATAAATTCTTGTATATTTGAGTAAATTATTACTGCTGAAGCCTAAACATATACAACGTGTTTGTGTGAATAAAGATACACACATTTAGGCATCGAATTTTTCGCATGTAAAGAACCTCAAAGTCCTTAAAGGAACCTAAACTACAATTTAATAAATTAGAGTATGAGTGAATTAAAATTCAAATAAACGGAATGAAATTCATAACAATAAAGATAACAATAAACTTAAAAAAAACTGTTTTAAAATTATTAATAATTCAAAATATTATATAATGATAATCTGGAGCATTAAATGTCACTATTACAATAATATTCCGATGAGTTCAGATGTTGTGTCTGCTTGAAAGTACTTACATTTTTTTTATGGTGATCATAAATAAAATGATGCAGTTTGCAGATTATATATATATATATATATATATATATATATATATATATATATATATATATATATATATATATATATATATATATATATACATACATACACTAGTGGTCGAAGCCCGCCCGATGGGCGGTCATGCTTTGTGATTTTTCCTTGAACGTTTTTATTTCGTTTAATGTGACATATATATGTATACAAAGGTTGTATTTCTGCGTAAATAATATGTTAGAAAGTTACTATTAATCATTAATTATATGTATTTAGTTAGCTATATGAATATTTGTTATGATTAGTAGAAACACATAAAGAGTATTTATATAATTAGACAACTCGTATTATTATGAGAAAGATGTTGTGGATAATATATAAGAATATGTTGTTACATATTTTTAGTTTCTTTAGTGATATTTTTAAAAATCAAATATATTTTGAATTGTTTTAAATTATGGGCGGGCATGACTTATTATTATTTGAAAAGTTGTGAATATATATGTGAATATGTTTGTCATATTGGGTATTCTGTGTAACTTATTATTATTTCTAACCTTTTTAGGCGATATCTATATCATTTCCACATCTATTCCTTAACATACTTCAACCACTACCATTTTATGATTCCATAACAATATTAATCCGTTTGACTCGTTTCATTTATGTTTTAGTGTGTATATATGCAATTCCCCCTTCATTTAATACAATGTTTACCCGTTTGACCCGTTTATCGCCGAAAAACCAAGGTTAGACATAATGGTCACCACTCCTCTCTCTCCTGTACAACTGTGTCACATCACCAATACAACACATCATCGTCTTCCTCACCTTTTAGCTCTAATGGTTAACATCATAAAAAATACACACTTTATACAAAGAAAAAAAAATGAATGATAAGGATGGTCACCACTCCTATTTTTTTTCTTGTGTCACGCGTGATGAAGACGCACTCTAGTGGTGGCAGCTCGATAGGGTGATGGCTCACCCTCTAATGCACATAGTCTAAGACTTTACATTGAAATATATAATAAGACAAAACAACTATATAAAGTCTAACAACCCATATAAAATTACAACCTTAATACATGAGTAAATATGCACTAACCAATATATCTGTAGAAAAAGTAAAGAAGCAACGTGAAATGTATTTAGCTTTATCTAACATATGTATCCTTTAATAAACCTAGGTTTGAAAGATTGAGTACCCTTTTTTCTCACTTCATGTATGACTAATTTCTTCACTTTATTTGCATAATTGCCCGTAACAAACCGTAAATTAGAATGGGTTATAAAGAACCTTATATAGAGAAATAAGTTGATAGCTTTGGACCCTTTTTGCTTGAGCCCGTGTAGGTCAATTGAATATTGATCAAACAGGTAACTATTCTTGTCTCTGTAATTGAAAAATCAAATTCGGGTATAATAACTTACCTTCTATATACACGAAATGGGTAGTGACTTTGTACAAAATTACAGAGGTGTTACAGTTAGTTTGGTCACTCAAGAAAAACAATTGTTGTTTTACTACCTTTTACCAAAGTTTAAAGGCTTAGTCTCCATTGTTAATAAAGAGTTAGTATTATGCAATTAGTATATCACCATTATCATTTTTGAGCTAACACAACATTGCTTACAGAACTTGTATCTAAGGGCATGTTCATTCTGTGACTTCCAAAGAGAGTCACCCAATTTCTTTTACAATGTCACTTCCAAAGAGCTGGACCGATCATGTTCATTATGTGACTTTCTAGCTTCTACATAACTCCAGTTGGTTATCTTTATATAGTGGATTAACGCGAATAAGTTCTTCATAATATCACTATCCAATAAGTAACGCAAACAAATATTGTTGGAAGAGAATGACTTTCATAATAATGATACTATCAAATACAATATCTAAAATTTGGAGATAAAATTTTATTATCTACATGAAACCTGTTAAATGCAAATTACCACCACCACGTGTCATGCATTAAAACACTTGTATTGAAGCAGATACCATCGTCATTCAAATGCAAATATAAAAGCGTCCTTCATCTATATATAAATTCTTTCAAAAAAAATATGCACAGCCTGCTGCTAGCTTTTCTACTCAAGAAATAAAAAAGGTCTAAGTAACTTTTCTTCTTAGAAGCTAAATTGATATCATAATTTAGCGTTATTAATTATGAAACAGTTAATATGTTTGTATTTATTCATAAGCAGATATTTTACGATTGAAATCCTAACATAAAATAATATATTCAGTTAGTTTATATCATCAAAATGTTTAAGTCATGGTGGATAATTACATCTGTCGTCAAACATAATGTAAATTACGTACAAAAAAGTAATAAAGTTATGTAAATATTTTAAAGTGGAAACCATGCAAGAACGATGGTATTTTAGGAACCGGACGTGGGCCCCTTTTAGTCTTTCATCATACCCAAAATAGAGCTTTGCAATGTCGACACACCTGGTCACAATATCCTAAGTAAATATATGTTTACGGAGGTCCAACGATAAAGGAATAAACGTAATAGTTAATACTCAGAGCAATGGGGAAAAAACCCAAAATAGCTTTTAATTACAAAACAAACCTTGCTGAACTTGCCTTGGATGCTTGGTATGCGTGCTAGCATTTTGGAAACCGGAATTAGTCGGATCAGATTCAACTGCAACAATTGTAATTTTAAATAAGTTAGCGCTATGTGTGGCATAAAATGTCTCAAAAGCGTAAGCCGGATACAAAAAACAACATATACATTCACAAACAAAACTCTTAACAACTTATCTGTTCGCGGTGGCTGTAAATAATTGGCGTCGAGACGTGTGCTCGGCGAGTCAATGTTATCACGTGGATTACCGATGAATAGAGATATACCTGTAGAATTTTAGAAACAACAAATAGCAAAAGCTTACGCGTAGCAACATAAACCTACAGGCCAGAAGAATTCAACAGAAAATCCCCTAAGAAGAGGACTTTCAACTATTCCAAAAGAAAGGGGCAATTCAAATGCTTCGATTGTTTTCCAAGAATGTTGAGCCGGGTATGTAAGCCATGTATCTGGGAGGTTCCCCCTATGGCGCTACCCATCGTTCCCTTCGGTCGAGCGAATCCCATTGTTCCGGTCCGAGAATTTATAAATCGTCTTTTCATGAACCCTCGCCATAAATCTTAATATTAAATTTATGTCGCTTAAGATTTCACATTTCAAATGCTATCGGTAGACTTGCTCACAAGCAAGTTTAAATTAAACATGTAGCATGTATGATTAATACCCCCACCATTTGGTAATATTGTATATATGCCAAGTCACATTTTACAAGAAGCCTGCATGCTTCACTAATTTGATATGGTACTATTAACCATTCAATTTGCTTTGTGGACCGCCTCATATTTGTTTGCAACAAATGAACTCAAGTGTTTTCGTTAAGCACTGGTTTTGATATCTTCGAAATAATAAACTCGTTCAATGAAATATTGCAACAGCAATTAATTTGAACAAATTTATCAAAAGATTTTTTTATTCCTTTAAAAAAATAAATGTAACCGATCACGTTAAAGATATAAAATATAACAAACACCTTGAGTAGATATTGTGTGACAACATTTGGCACAATCTCATAGTGACCACCTGGTGTCAACTATACATAATATTACTCCATGCAAAACATCCAACATGCTCTAGACTCATCTAGTATTTCTGTCACATCACAATGTTCCTCCTCGAAATTGTGATCGATACATTCCTTCATGAATGTACTAGGCATTTGATGGCACACAAAACATGAGGAACATCCATAAGATTCAACACATTACATTTCGTGTAGATAACCTCAACCACACATAAACGTGCTTCCACGTACACACTATTAGGAACCACTCATGTTCACGTTTGGAATCTCTCATCTCATAGCTTCATGCATTCATAATCTCATATCCGCATTTCATTGTAACCTTACAACAAAAGGATTTATAAAACCTACAAATATTTATACTCTACTTTTAATTATTGTCTGTTTCTGATTGTACCCTCATGTACAAATAAATCATCAAAAATCTTACCAAAATAGTGACCCTCTTAAGCAAAATGAAATATGATGTCATCTTCAATACCCAACATGCAAGAAGACAGATCCATGGTAGCCATGGGAGCATATTTAACATCTCTTAAAACAAAGATATTGTTAAGAGATGTAGACACCAATATTGCTACTTTTCAACCACTGCTACCCATTAACCATTTGGTGTTATCACAGTTCTCCTTTTACCGTCTCGTAATAGAAGAAAATGTCACATAAGAAACACACATATATGATCCATCATCTATGGAACTCTATTCAACAGTGAATAAACTCAATTTGGACCTCAAATAATGCAAATTTATTCATGCTAAACTCAAAATTGGTATTACCATTTGAAAACAAGTTTATATCTCATAATTTGACTTTCACATAAGAAAGCACCACCTGTATATCTCACATGTTACAGTGTTACACGCATATCCTAGAAGCCAATGATCAATAGTCATGTAATTTCCTTTATCACTTTTAGATTCTCCATTCTTAATCATAATAGTAAAAGGAAATTGAAACACATTGCATCCCAATAGTTGCGAGAGACAATTGAAGCTCCTAAATGAAACTCTCTGATTAGACATCGACTAATAATTTCGTTTCATTTTTGAGTCCGCGAAAATACTTAAAAGATTATTGAAATATATGTTCTCTCGCAACTATATGTTTCGATGAAATAAACATAGTAGAAATACCTTACTGATGTAATGAGAACACAGACTCATAAGACCGAACCTAGCGAGTGAGGACAACAGATTCAACGCTCGAACATTTGAAACTCATAACAGCAAGTATCATCACCCATGATCATCTTGCGTCTTCTAACCTGTCAAACACGTAACAAACAGAACCGTACGGGATGTCAATCCCTGTCCTTTTAAGTACGTTCGGCACCCCGTAAAGTTGCTGGAGTCTACTAGCCAAGGCACTCCAGGATTCATACAGTTCACACACACAAACGTCGAATAGCAACAATTCGAGTTTGCAACGCAAGATGGCGGTATGTAGAAAACAAGTTCCAAAGAAAATGGCAGCAGCTTATTCTCGAGATGTATATTTGTGTGTTTCATGTATATACTTCAAGATCCCATCATGGTCTTATATATACTACTTGACAAGGATAAACATGATCACATTGATCAGATGTACGTGGTCATGATCATGCATCGTAAATTCAGGAGATAGTGGATGGGAGTTTCCACTAAATCTGCCTTAACTTCCTTTTACCAAGTCAACACAAACTAATGGCACTTTACCCCATTCTAGGCTTGTACCGCATGCTGTTAGCCGTGTACAATCAGTTGCAACATCAGCTAATTGTATCTTACGCTTTGTGAGTGATAAAACTTACCAAACTCACTAATAATTCCAACAAATAAGTTCTTCATAATATCACTATCCAATAAGTAACGCAAACAAATATTGTTGGAAGAGAATGACTTTCATAATAATGATACTATCAAATACAATATCTAAAATTTGGAGATAAAATTTTATTATCTACATGAAACCTGTTAAATGCAAATTACCACCACCACGTGTCATACATTAAAACACTTGTATTGAAGCAGATACCATCGTCATTCGAATGCAAATATAAAAGCGTCCTTCATCTATATATAAATTCTTTCAAAAAAAATATGCACAGCCTGCTGCTAGCTTTTCTACTCAAGAAATAAAAAAGGTCTAAGTAACTTTTCTTCTTAGAAGCTAAATTGATATCATAATTTAGCGTTATTAATTATGAAACAGTTAATATGTTTGTATTTATTCATAAGCAGATATTTTACGATTGAAATCCTAACATAAAATAATATATTCAGTTAGTTTATATCATCAAAATGTTTAAGTCATGGTGGATAATTACATCTGTCGTCAAACATAATGTAAATTACGTACAAAAAAGTAATAAAGTTATGTAAATATTTTAAAGTGGAAACCATGCAAGAACGATGGTATTTTAGGAACCGGACGTGGGCCCCTTTTAGTCTTTCATCATACCCAAAATAGAGCTTTGCAATGTCGACACACCTGGTCACAATATCCTAAGTAAATATATGTTTACGGAGGTCCAACGATAAAGGAATAAACGTAATAGTTAATACTCAGAGCAATGGGGAAAAAACCCAAAATAGCTTTTAATTACAAAACAAACCTTGCTGAACTTGCCTTGGATGCTTGGTATGCGTGCTAGCATTTTGGAAACCGGAATTAGTCGGATCAGATTCAACTGCAACAATTGTAATTGGAAATAAGTTAGCGCTATGTGTGGCATAAAATGTCTCAAAAGCGTAAGCCGGATACAAAAAACAACATATACATTCACAAACAAAACTCTTAACAACTTATCTGTTCGCGGTGGCTGTAAATAATTGGCGTCGAGACGTGTGCTCGGCGAGTCAATGTTATCACGTGGATTACTGATGAATAGAGATATACCTGTAGAATTTTAGAAACAACAAATAGCAAAAGCTTACGCGTAGCAACATAAACCTACAGGCCAGAAGAATTCAACAGAAAATCCCCTAAGAAGAGGACTTTCAACTATTCCAAAAGAAAGGGGCAATTCAAATGCTTCGATTGTTTTCCAAGAATGTTGAGCTGGGTATGTAAGCCATGTATCTGGGAGGTTCCCCCTATGGCGCTACCCATCGTTCCCTTCGGTCGAGCGAATCCCATTGTTCCGGTCCGAGAATCCTTCCTTTCAGTTGTTGCCAGCTCTTTCCCGGGCCGAGCCAGAATTCTTTATTTCTCTTTCTAGCCAAGCACTAGTGGTACACAGAAGTCATGGGTGATCATTGGTCCGATGCTTCGGGCGAAACCTATTCCCGGGACAGTTAAGACAAGACGGTTGCCTCTCCGGTAAAGGGTCAAGAAAGAAGGCCCGGAAAATCTTCTTGTTTAAGACAGATCACTTCCCATTGTTAGCGCAAGAAAAGAAAGGCTTTTAACTGATTCACCGACATTAGCCTCCGAAGAAATGATCCATAGTAAAGAAGTAGACATGGTACGAATGGGATTGAGAAGGATCGAACCATGGGAACGAATCTACAGGGCTATCACCTTCTTTGGCCAGATCTTCCAACCTTTTCACAATTACAAGCAACTTAGATTGTGGTACCAAGGAATGAAAGAACTACTTAAGCCGAAATGTGCCGTTCGCTTTGTGGTTGTCACAAACTGGATTCGAACCAGCACCTCTGGGAGCAAAAGACAGGCCCAGCGAACTACCATTCATTCTGATCGCGACTTTGTTTACCCGGTTCCCCTCGCGGCTAAAGGGTACATCCGGGTCCGGTCGCATGGACATCGAATAGCCGAATAGACAGTACCTTCGGGTAAATCAGGTTGACGTCTATATATAGAAAAAGTTATTGGTAACAGAAATTATTTTAGAGGTATTGATTCGCCTTAAACGGTCAGACGATTATTTCTCAACCACTTTGTGAATGGTCAATGGTAAAGTCAAACTAAGCTGAGGCAAATGCTTCCGAGGAATACAGTGTTTTCCCGGGTCGTAATGTCCCAACGAGGTTGTGATGATTAAAAACGAATCTGTGATTAGTGAATGTGAACAGGAAGGGTATAAAGTATGTGTGTGTTTAAACTAGGGTTTTATAACTAAAAATAACTTAAATAAACTATCTTAATGATTACGTGAAATCTAGGTATTTAAAAACGTTTAAAACGTACACCAAATTAAAATCAGACGCGACTGCGTACTGAGAAAAAGGTGAGTTTTAAGAAAAATAAACTACAAGGGTTAAAAATGAAAATTCTATAAACTTAAACTTAAAATAAAATTAAACTAAAAATAAAACTATTTTTTAGATTATTATATTATTTATTATTAATTATTTAATTAAAAACTATTTAACTATTTATTTAAAACTAACTTAAATAAAAACTAAAAATAATAAACACTACAAATTAAACTAAAAACTTATAAAAATAATTTCTAAACTTAAAAATGAACTTGAAGAAAGTATAAAAAATAAAAATAAATCTTTTTGTCTTTTTGTGAGCTTTTTATTAATTAAAAACTATTTATCTTAATTAAACTATTTAAACTATTTTAAATTATAAATAATACTAAATCAACCTAGAAAATTATGGAAAAATTTATAAAACTATTTTATAACATTTAGAAGCTATAAAAAAATATAAAAACTAGGTGTTGCTATATAAAAATTAATTATGCTATTTTTAACTTATTTATTAATTAATTATTAATAAAACTATTATTAATTATAATAAATACTAAATTACAATATAAAAATCTGAGAAAATTATGAAAAATACTTTAATATATAAGGAAATTAATAAAAATATAAAAACACAGATTACTTAATAAAAATATAAAAATGAAAATTAAAATTAAATTGTATTAAATAGAAACTATCACTTATTTTTATGTTGGTTTTTCTTGAATTTTCTTTTACAAATCTATTTTATACTTAAAAATAACTAACTTTTGTAAAAACAATAATTTTAGAACTTATTAATAAGCACTGTGGAAGCTTATTGCTACCACAGTTGACTTTGGTTGACTGAGTTGAGAAATAAGCTCAAAAGAGCTTATGTGGGACTCACCTTGGTTTATTCTGGTCCTAATAAGTTGAATGGACTTGTCAAAGCTAAATTTGGTCAAATAAGCTCAGTAGAAAAGCTAATAAGTCACAATAAGCTAATCCAAAATCTGAATAGAACACAGAATGGGGACAAAGTTTTGTGCTTAATCTAGGTAGGGTCCACAGGGATTCAAGTCAAACAAAAGGTCAATACTTATAGCCTACTAGGAGGGGGGTTGAGGGAAACTAATTAGAGGTAGTGGGACCCACTGTGGTGGTCACAAAACACCGCCAAAGGTGGTGGTGGTGACCAAGTCTGCTGATGCAGGGGAGGTTATCCTCCCTGCAGTTGTGTTTGGGGCTGTGTGGGGGCCACAAGAAAAATCCTAAAAATAAGAGGGTGATGGGATTCTAAAGTTGAGGTGGTAGAGAACAATTCCACAAAATTTCAAAGTCTAGATCACAATATAAAATTCACAAGAAATCTTGGAAGTTTGGGTTTTTTCTGCACAAGTGAAATGTTGACTTTTTTAGTAAACTCAGACAGTTGACTAAATTGAGATTTGAGAGCTTCTAATTGACTAAGCTAATTGTAATAAGCTAAACTAAAGCTAATCTAGCATAAAGCTATTACTTATAAGCTAATGTGGGGGTTTGTGGATTACAAATCCTTGACAGTTAACTGTCAAGGAATTGGGACTTGGATTTTGACTATGGTTGTATAAGACCAATATTTTATGCTCTATTAAACCTATATATCACTAATGTGATCTAATGGAACTGAAATGATTACCATAAATCAACAAAAGCCATGCTTAAAAGCTTGTTCCAAACACCCCTTGTACTAACTGTGTTGAGAGATTTCCAAAGATAAAGTGAGATTAAACCAAAACTCAGATTCCTAACACTATATTATGCTAATATAAGATTAAATGAACAAAAATCAAACACAACACAAGCTGAAAAACACAAGTTTGTCAAGAATGAGTTTTCCACTGTGAAACTTGATTTTTAGCAACAAGTGATATCTGATTAATAAGCTATCTATATTAAACTTTATATTATCTTAACAACAACAAATAAGCATGAAAACACAGAGTCCTAAACAAATTAAGTACTTTTAATAGTAATATGAAAAATTAATATGAAAACTTACAAAATGGATTATGATGAGAATTAATGAACCATGAACTGAGAATCACCCTAACAACTTTCCACAAAGTTTCTAATACCAAAACACTTCAAATCAACCCTTGCTCAGTCCATCTTCCTTTCTTCCTTCTATTTTTTTATTTTCTTTATTATTTTTGGTATTTTGCTATTTATAGCTAAACAGATAAGTTAAAGTTTTCTAAAACTTATATTATCTTTGTCAGAGCTAATATGAGTTTATGAATTCAATAACAACAACAACTAACAACAACAGTGAGCTTTTTGAGATTTTGAAATTAAGAATAAATGGCATAAACTGAGAATGATACTGAAACTTGAATTTAATGGATGAAAAAGTTTAAAGATACACTTAATTCACTTATTACAATACTGAAAACCTTAAAATTACACTAGAATGAGAAATTACACTAAAACGATTTAATTATCTAAAACCTAAACTAATAATCTTTCATCACAGCTTCCCATCTCTTTTGTAGCCCTTTTCTGAGCTTGTGGGACCCACTGGGTTGTTTCCCACCACTTCCTAGCCATTGATCAGGTCTGATTGATCCACACCATTCAAATTACCTTTTGGCGCCAAAGTCCTTGGGGTGTCAATGGATAACGTGGGGAGGGTTTTAGGGCTTTAAATGGTTTGGAGGGTTGTGTGAGGTGGAGGGGAGTGGATAGGATGAGTGGGGAGCAAGTTGGAGGTGAAACCAGGTGGTATGGTGGAGCAGTGTGGTGGTGGTGGTATTTGGGAGGGAAAGGGGTGACTGGGGTGGTTTTGTTTTAGGGGTGTTGACCGGGTTTGACTTGGGTGTGGACTGGGTTGGATTTTGGGCTAGGAAGGGAGTGGGCTGGGATGTTTAGTTTGGATTGGGTTTTGGTTATTTAAAAATAATAAGGTCCGTTTGGTTTTATGGTATTTAAATCACAAGGACCTAAATTTTAATTTAAGCAAAGTTTGGGGGCTGATGTGGCTATTTCCAATTTTATTTTATGAGGATCATTTTTGCCAATAATGAATATCCCAAGGACTATAATTACATATTTTCCCATTTTTAAATATTAAAGGACTATTTTTGTAATTTTCGGATTTTTGAGGGACTAAACATGTAATTTTCCAAAATATTATCAAAAGGTCCAGTTTTGTAAAAGTTGAATAGTATAGGGATCTTAAATGATAATTTTTCATTTTGAACACCCAGGGACTAAAACTGTCAAGTTTGAAACTTTGAGGGACCTGTTTTGCCAAACTGTGAAACTTCAGGGACCAATCATGTAAATTCACCAAACTTAACACCAAGGACCATTTCTGCAAAAGATTATTAGTATAAGGACCAAAATTGCTTTTCTCAAAGTTTTTACATCCCAGGGACCATTTCTGTCAATTTCCAAAGTACAGGGACTAAACTTGTAATTTTATGAAACTTTGCACCAAAGGACTAAATATGTAACTTTATGATTAAAAAAAGACCTTTGATGACTTTTTCATGTTTTTAGAATAACCAGGGACTAGTTTTGCCAATTTATGAAACTTGAGGGACTGAAACTGCCAATTATGCAAACTTTGTACGTTTTTCATCTGTTTTTGCATATTTTGCATTTGAAACATATAAAACACACCTTTAAGATATTTTAAGTATTTTGATGCATATTTGAGTGTTTTTGTATGTTTTGGCAGTTCAGATTGGTATAAAATGATGAGTATTTAGACACTCATCAATCCCCCACACTAAACTATTGCTAGTCCCTAGCAATCTATTGAGAAAAACTTAATGGATTTGAAAAACTCTTTACCAAAAGCCATCACTTCTGGAGTAGCCAGGTGTAAGAACTGTGGCACACCTGATAACCGTGTGATTTTGAGCAAATCACCAGCTGTCAACGGATTTGATTAGTCTTTACCAAAAGCCGTTTGCTTCTGGACTAGCCAACTCTTGATGGAATAGTCAACATCTTGGTGAGCTGATTACCAATTATGGATTTTTCTACGGCCTTTACCACACGCCATAATCTTGCGGGCTAGCCAACTCATTAGCTTTTGAGGATAATGGGGAGTTGAGGAACCATACAATTTTTGGCAAATTGCAAGCCATAAACGGGTTTGAGTTATCTTTACCAAGAACCGTTTGCTCCTGGATTAGCCAATCCTGTTGTGGGTTAGACATGGAGGATTGATACCATTTATTGCGTTCTAAGTGAGAAAAAATTTTAAAATTTTGGCTAAAATGGGGGTTCTTGATGGAACATGTGTTTAAATTCGTTAGAATAACGAATCTCCCCCCACACTTAGAACTGAATATTGTCCTCAATATTCAAAGTACCGGGTGTTAAACCGACACTTAGAACGTAAGAAGAAAATATCCCATAGCCTTTATTTAGGATGTATATACATACAATTATTTTTTTAGATAAAACTTCTTAAATAGAAGCTATCACTATATGTACATTTTTTTTTTTTTTTTTTTTTGAGATATATATATATATATATATATATATATATATATATATATATATATATATATATATATATATATATATATATATATATACAACATGTGGGGCATCTCCCCCATACTAGGGTGTTACACACGGGTGAAAACCCATGTTTTTGCTAATGTTTTTGATTCCCGAGTCACTAGCTTGACTCGACCCCGAATTCATTTGTCCATGGGGAAGTAAGTGGAAGAGACAATCTCAATCGGACTTTCATTCAAGATGTTTGGATAAACATTTGAAGCACGTGAAAGTTCCACACCGATGAGACAAGTAACCGGCTCATAATTTATAAATGAGAATGCCGGGATCAAAGATAATGTCTTCACTCCCGAAAGAGTGAAGAACAGGATAGGGAACAGAATATATGAAGAAAAGAAAGAAAGTCATGATGAAAATCATGATTAACTCCTCATCTTCAATAGGAGAATTCATTGTTTCATGAATCTCCTCATTTAAGCTCGGTTGATCAAGACATATTATGGGTATGTCTAGATCAAAATAGAATTTATCATACTCCGGTGGAGATATGATATGAGTGAGTTCACCGGAGAACTCCTCAAAGGTGAATGATTCGTATTCGGAATTGAATTGAGTAAGTTCATTGGGGAACTCCTCAAAAGTAAATGATTCATAAACGGGAAGAGAATTATAAGAATGAGAAGTGGTATTGCCACTTATCTTCTCTTCCGTTTGATCAAAATGGAACGTTTGCAATTCCGTAATAGAATCATTGATCAAAATCTCACTATCCTTGACGGGGATAGGAGATGAAATAGGCTTTTCATTAAAAGCCTCGATTCTAGAAATGAGAAGATTAGCATTTAATAATGTAAGACGAAGAGATTCGTCTTGGATGATTTCTTCCTCATTCTCTTCTTCTGAGTTGACAAGCTCAGAAGGTAATTCCCCCACATAACTTATGTCTCCACAAGATAAAGAATAGTTCTCATCAGAATCAGAGAACATCTCAGTATGATTATTTGGAAAGAAAAGAGGGGGAGGAATATTACACACATGATCAAGAATTCCCTGTGACTCTCTTGGGATCGGGACAAGGTTCTCAACACTAGACTTTATGAATTCGTCCGATTCCTTTGCAGGAACAGTGTCAAGATGCTCGTCCCCCATGTTCAGAGAGTGAGTGGGAACCTCAGGTGTGATAACATCATACTCAGGGAGATGAGAAGGACTAGCAGTAATGGAGTCTACAAGTTCCATTATTTCTACTGCTGGTGATTCAGTTATATTCTTTTCTCCCTGTATATGCATGGAAGGAGTCTCAACTGATGAACTTGATGATTCTTTTTGAATGATAACAATGTTATCATCATCATCACTGTCATCATCGTCCTCATAAAAAGCAGCATAGCGAATATTGGCACGTATTTTGGCTACTCTTTGCTCAGCAATTAAATCTTCCATGCTTTTCCCAGAATCTCGTTCTTCAGCAAGTAATTCTGCGATAGATTTATCACGAGAATTTTGAATGAGTGGAAATTATGGAGGTATGGATGTGTCAAAACCGGAAGGTTGACATTGATCATCATTATGAGGACCCCCACAATATACACAAGAAGAATTTGGATCATGGCGAAGCGACATATTAGCTAACTCCTCCCTAATGTTTTTAAGTTTTTCAAGAACCTCTAGACAAGGATCTTGCTGGTTTTGAGGAGTTGCTTGGTTCATTTGGTATTGTGGAGGTGGGTCTTGAAACGAATAGTCGTAATTGTTACAAAGAAATGGATTCCTTGTTTGACAATCAGAGCTAAAATGTGGACCTCCACAGTACTCACAACAGTAAAACTGTTGAGTCTGGCTTGGTGTATTTTGATACGAAGCATCATTGATATTTGGATAATATGATTCTTGCTCGTATGAATGTGATGGGTAGTTTGAAAAATTTGAGGAGTTGTTGAATGAGTTTTGATTAGGATCATAAGCAAATGAATTACTCGATCCACAAAACAAACAACTCCCGTTTTGAATATCATTACCACATCGTACACATGTACACCAACGACATGGAAAACCGAAAAGCGGCTCACCACAACCGTCACAAGGAACAAAATCTGGAGGTGGGACAAGTGGTGTGCTCTTAGAGCTAGGAATTTCCACCACTTCCGTTATGGTCTCGGGTTTTGGTTCTTGATAAACGTGAAGGTTAGGTAAATCGTTCTTTTCAGTTACTGCCCTAAGCTCTGTACGTTTGCTTGACAAACTTTTAACCGTAAACCGTGAAAGATCAGGATTGATTCTTGAAGGTTTAGGAGCATTTGTGAGCTCAGGTTTTTGGACAACCGTGGTTTGGACGTATTTAGCACCTCCATCGTCAGAGGAAAGTACAAGGTCCTGTGTCACCTCGGTTTCTAGATCTCTTTCCCTCACCGGAGAGGGAATAGGAATCGGAGGTCCATCATAATCAACATGACATCTCGACATTTTTGACAAGGCCATAAGTTTTTCAACTTCGCTTTTAAAGGCCCTTTGTTTAAAGAAATCGTCATCGAGAGATGCCATTAGAATCAATTATGAGATAACTGGAAGAAGGTAGAATCAAAGGGTTTTGGGGATGAGAAATGAAGAATCAAATAGGTAGAGGTGTAAAGGTGAATATTTTTGTGTTTTGTTTTATAAAAATATGGATAAAAGATGGTAAATATACAATGGATGTATATTCAGAATCACTAATACGCAAAATCGTTTAAAATAAGCGCACAACCTCCCCGGCAGCGGCGCCAAATTTTGATTCGCCTTAAACGGTCAGACGATTATTTCTCAACCACTTTGTGAATGGTCAATGGTAAAGTCAAACTAAGCTGAGGCAAATGCTTCCGAGGAATACAGTGTTTTCCCGGGTCGTAATGTCCCAACGAGGTTGTGATGATTAAAAACGAATCTGTGATTAGTGAATGTGAACAGGAAGGGTATAAAGTATGTGTGTGTTTAAACTAGGGTTTTATAACTAAAAATAACTTAAATAAACTATCTTAATGATTACGTGAAATCTAGGTATTTAAAAACGTTTAAAACGTACACCAAATTAAAATCAGACGCGACTGCGTACTGAGAAAAAGGTGAGTTTTAAGAAAAATAAACTACAAGGGTTAAAAATGAAAATTCTATAAACTTAAACTTAAAATAAAATTAAACTAAAAATAAAACTATTTTTTAGATTATTATATTATTTATTATTAATTATTTAATTAAAAACTATTTAACTATTTATTTAAAACTAACTTAAATAAAAACTAAAAATAATAAACACTACAAATTAAACTAAAAACTTATAAAAATAATTTCTAAACTTAAAAATGAACTTGAAGAAAGTATAAAAAATAAAAATAAATCTTTTTGTCTTTTTGTGAGCTTTTTATTAATTAAAAACTATTTATCTTAATTAAACTATTTAAACTATTTTAAATTATAAATAATACTAAATCAACCTAGAAAATTATGGAAAAATTTATAAAACTATTTTATAACATTTAGAAGCTATAAAAAAATATAAAAACTAGGTGTTGCTATATAAAAATTAATTATGCTATTTTTAACTTATTTATTAATTAATTATTAATAAAACTATTATTAATTATAATAAATACTAAATTACAATATAAAAATCTGAGAAAATTATGAAAAATACTTTAATATATAAGGAAATTAATAAAAATATAAAAACACAGATTACTTAATAAAAATATAAAAATGAAAATTAAAATTAAATTGTATTAAATAGAAACTATCACTTATTTTTATGTTGGTTTTTCTTGAATTTTCTTTTACAAATCTATTTTATACTTAAAAATAACTAACTTTTGTAAAAACAATAATTTTAGAACTTATTAATAAGCACTGTGGAAGCTTATTGCTACCACAGTTGACTTTGGTTGACTGAGTTGAGAAATAAGCTCAAAAGAGCTTATGTGGGACTCACCTTGGTTTATTCTGGTCCTAATAAGTTGAATGGACTTGTCAAAGCTAAATTTGGTCAAATAAGCTCAGTAGAAAAGCTAATAAGCCACAATAAGCTAATCCAAAATCTGAATAGAACACAGAATGGGGACAAAGTTTTGTGCTTAATCTAGGTAGGGTCTACAGGGATTCAAGTCAAACAAAAGGTCAATACTTATAGCCTACTAGGAGGGGGTTGAGGGAAACTAATTAGAGGTAGTGGGACCCACTGTGGTGGTCACAAAACACCGCCAAAGGTGGTGGTGGTGACCAAGTCTGCTGATGCAGGGGAGGTTATCCTCCCTGCAGTTGTGTTTGGGGCTGTGTGGGGGCCACAAGAAAAATCCTAAAAATAAGAGGGTGATGGGATTCTAAAGTTGAGGTGGTAGAGAACAATTCCACAAAATTTCAAAGTCTAGATCACAATATAAAATTCACAAGAAATCTTGGAAGTTTGGGTTTTTTCTGCACAAGTGAAATGTTGACTTTTTTAGTAAACTCAGACAGTTGACTAAATTGAGATTTGAGAGCTTCTAATTGACTAAGCTAATTGTAATAAGCTAAACTAAAGCTAATCTAGCATAAAGCTATTACTTATAAGCTAATGTGGGGGTTTGTGGATTACAAATCCTTGACAGTTAACTGTCAAGGAATTGGGACTTGGATTTTGACTATGGTTGTATAAAACCAATATTTTATGCTCTATTAAACCTATATATCACTAATGTGATCTAATGGAACTGAAATGATTACCATAAATCAACAAAAGCCCTGCTTAAAAGCTTGTTCCAAACACCCCTTGTACTAACTGTGTTGAGAGATTTCCAAAGATAAAGTGAGATTAAACCAAAACTCAGATTCCTAACACTATATTATGCTAATATAAGATTAAATGAACAAAAATCAAACACAACACAAGCTGAAAAACACAAGTTTGTCAAGAATGAGTTTTCCACTGTGAAACTTGATTTTTAGCAACAAGTGATATCTGATTAATAAGCTATCTATATTAAACTTTATATTATCTTAACAACAACAAATAAGCATGAAAACACAGAGTCCTAAACAAATTAAGTACTTTTAATAGTAATATGAAAAATTAATATGAAAACTTACAAAATGGATTATGATGAGAATTAATGAACCATGAACTAAGAATCACCCTAACAACTTTCCACAAAGTTTCTAATACCAGAACACTTCAAATCAACCCTTGCTCAGTCCATCTTCCTTTCTTCCTTCTATTTTTTTATTTTCTTTATTATTTTTGGTATTTTGCTATTTATAGCTAAACAGATAAGTTAAAGTTTTCTAAAACTTATATTATCTTTGTCAGAGCTAATATGAGTTTATGAATTCAATAACAACAACAACTAACAACAACAGTGAGCTTTTTGAGATTTTGAAATTAAGAATAAATGGCATAAACTGAGAATGATACTGAAACTTGAATTTAATGGATGAAAAAGTTTAAAGATACACTTAATTCACTTATTACAATACTGAAAACCTTAAAATTACACTAGAATGAGAAATTACATTAAAACGATTTAATTATCTAAAACCTAAACTAATAATCTTTCATCACAGCTTCCCATCTCTTTTGTAGCCCTTTTCTGAGCTTGTGGGACCCACTGGGTTGTTTCCCACCACTTCCTAGCCATTGATCAGGTCTGATTGATCCACACCATTCAAATTACCTTTTGGCGCCAAAGTCCTTGGGGTGTCAATGGATAACGTGGGGAGGGTTTTAGGGCTTTAAATGGTTTGGAGGGTTGTGTGAGGTGGAGGGGAGTGGATAGGATGAGTGGGGAGCAAGTTGGAGGTGAAACCAGGTGGTATGGTGGAGCAGTGTGGTGGTGGTGGTATTTGGGAGGGAAAGGGGTGACTGGGGTGGTTTTGTTTTAGGGGTGTTGACCGGGTTTGACTTGGGTGTGGACTGGGTTGGATTTTGGGCTAGGAAGGGAGTGGGCTGGGATGTTTAGTTTGGATTGGGTTTTGGTTATTTAAAAATAATAAGGTCCGTTTGGTTTTATGGTATTTAAATCACAAGGACCTAAATTGTAATTTAAGCAAAGTTTGGGGGCTGATGTGGCTATTTCCAATTTTATTTTATGAGGATCATTTTTGCCAATAATGAATATCCCAAGGACTATAATTACATATTTTCCCATTTTTAAATATTAAAGGACTATTTTTGTAATTTTCGGATTTTTGAGGGACTAAACATGTAATTTTCCAAAATATTATCAAAAGGTCCAGTTTTGTAAAAGTTGAATAGTATAGGGACCTTAAATGATAATTTTTCATTTTGAACACCCAGGGACTAAAACTGTCAAGTTTGAAACTTTGAGGGACCTGTTTTGCCAAACTGTGAAACTTCAGGGACCAATCATGTAAATTCACCAAACTTAACACCAAGGACCATTTCTGCAAAAGATTATTAGTATAAGGACCAAAATTGCTTTTCTCAAAGTTTTTACATCCCAGGGACCATTTCTGTCAATTTCCAAAGTACAGGGACTAAACTTGTAATTTTATGAAACTTTGCACCAAAGGACTAAATATGTAACTTTATGATTAAAAAAAGACCTTTGATGACTTTTTCATGTTTTTAGAATAACCAGGGACTAGTTTTGCCAATTTATGAAACTTGAGGGACTGAAACTGCCAATTATGCAAACTTTGTACGTTTTTCATCTGTTTTTGCATATTTTGCATTTGAAACATATAAAACACACCTTTAAGATATTTTAAGTATTTTGATGCATATTTGAGTGTTTTTGTATGTTTTGGCAGTTCAGATTGGTATAAAATGATGAGTATTTAGACACTCATCAGGTATTCCAAACACCGTTTGCAATAAGATGATCGTTAACATTACGACTTCAACACGGTAAATTAAGATGAGCCGCATAAGTAAGTAAAAGGCATTCCATTCATTAGTGACCCATCTGAGACAAATTGGGACAAATACAATGTAATTAAGCACCTGAACATTGAAACTGAGGCCGTAAGATACTAACTAAAAGGGGAAAATACAATATACCGAAATAGTCAACAATATTTAAGTAAGCAACACAAAATATTTAAGAGATAATTAATTAATCAGTTAATCAACATAATTATAGAGGAATTGCTTGTAGAATAGTAAAAACTAAGATAGTGCATCTTAAAACATGTTCGAATATCTTATGTAATAGACTCATAACTTCGCCCCAACTGCATTATAAAGATACGTACTTTAGAACGTGATGTATAGTCTCAAGAAGACAATAACCAAAGGTTTATGTCAAATGAGAATTTTAAATTTAGCTCAAAATAATAGAAACACTTGTCATAAATACATCTAAGGATGAATGCTCCTGATATGAATGGTCCTCCTAATTAATTACTGATATGAATTAAATGGCCTCACTTAACTTCTTGTAGTGCAGGTAGTGTGCTTACATTAACCTTGTACTCCTAAATACTAATGACACATTTAGATGATGTTTTAAGTCTTACGGTGAGAACAAATGAGTCTCTAGCAGCAAGATCAATAATATCAGAGGAGTAAGAGAATAATATCAGCACAAGAAACAATACCAACACATTTCGCTTCAAGCAAACTCTTCAATCTATCGATAAAATCAAATCGTCTTACACTTTGATTTGGAGTTGCCACTTTTTCTGTCTGATTCCGTGAAGCTGAAGTAAAATTCAAAATTTTATAGAATAAAGGAACATATTTTGGGTTACAATTGACAAAGAATATTCAAATTATCAACTAATCAAATGAGATGATTTTGTAGCCATAAACAATTCGAACATATCAGATGTTTTAATAATGCTTATTATATATTGAGTACTTGACAATTCAAACAACCACATATCAGGAAATTCAATATACTAAATGAAATTTGTGTAGCTTGTATGTAACTAACTATCCAAATCTGTTTATTCAAAACAAAAAGTGTTTAGGTACCACAAGATTCCTCGGCCGGCTTCAGTACTGGATCATGAATGGGTCGTCTTTAAAGAACCTTTTCCATAAGAGAGCCGTCTACCAAAGGATATGCATTACCACTCCTCTTCACAGGCGGCTAAACCAAGATATGGGTGGTTTTCACCAGGCATGATCCACCAACTTACTGTAGTTGGAAAATAATCAACGCACAAAGGCAACAATATCTTCATCGCCTATTATAAATTCAGAATAAAGTGGAGTTTTAACTATTATTAAAACCGACCTAAAACATAATAAGCGACTATCACCAATAGTAATCTGATATGCTGATACAAAATTTATGTGTTGGCCAACAATGGTCAGCAATCCACTATAAAAAAATCGAAATTCATCTATTTTGTGTAAACTTCACAGGTGCAAAACATCAGCAAAGCAAAGTCTGATCTTCTAAAAACTGATTGAATCCAGCATTAACAATCAAGATACATACCTTGATTCCAATTTCATCTATTTCTGAAAATGTAATAAACTTTTTTCCATTTAACGGATCCTTAATAGTGTTCAAACTGGTACTTTTTATCCATTTCGCCTGAACTGCAGAAAGATGATGAACCGTGTAAAACTTTTTCCATAGTTTAAAGTTGGTACACCAATGTATTTAACCTATTTAAGACTAAAGCTCAATTGATCCAACTTGAGCAATTGTTAACACTAACAATTTAAAAATCAACCTACATAGCAATCACAAAGTTTATTTATAAATACTCACCCTAGCAAATGTAACTTTGTTTATCATACATCTGTCTAGTATTAACTACCAATAAAAGTAACGAAAATAATAGAGCATATCTAATTACCTATCTTGCTCATTCATTTTGTTGAAGCCCCTCATTTAAGTGTCTATTCTTGTGTGGCTGGGTACTTGGGCATAGCTGTTGTGAGTCCAATAGAATAAGCTCCTTTTTTGCTTTAGTGTAAACTGCCCTATGTCCAGTTTTTTCAACATATCTTCATAATAAATTTTAGAGAAAAGGTTAGTACTACTGATGATTCTTATATGATTCGGCTTGGTAAATAACATGATACACTTACTTTAGACAATGAGATTTTGTTGTCCCGTGATAACCTAACTGAAAAAGTACTGTGCCCTTAGTTCACCACCTAAAAATTATATAACATTGCTTGGATTATATTTTAATGATTCCAGACCTCAAATTACTTCCATTTTAATACAAAAGTAGCCAAAGAAAGCAAATGTAAATTTTAGATAAACAGCACGTCTCACCTCAAAAAGTTCATTAATGGCAAGCTTCTCGATGCCATTAGCACTTGAAGAATCAAGGCGAATTGAATTAGCTGTTGGATGCATATAATCCAAACAAAAAAAAGTATTACATCAATCTACATCTCACTAATAATAAACTGTGACTAAAAGACATTCCGCAATAACCAATAGTTGATGTTCAACGTTCACCAGAACAGGAAAACCCATGATCAACTCGATAACGAATCCACTTTTTATCATCAAAATACTAAAAAAAAACATAAACAAAGCATAGAATAGAGCATAAGCAGACAAAACTGAAACTATATACTTTTAATACACAAACTAAACGAATTACAGATTAAAGATTTAAATTCAAGGTTTAATGAACGACACATTTATTGAAGAAAACATGACATACCTGGCCATAATTGAAATTGGATTTGTATATGTAGAATCAATATTTCTTCAACCGAGTTCCATGTACAGAACAAATTATAACTTTGTCGATTTGAAAAGAAATTATGACGATGATGATGACGTTGGCTCATATTTTTTGAATGGTTGTAGAAGTGGAATACATTCGTGTGTGTGTCAATAATACGTCCAGGAGACCGGGGAGGGGGTTCATTTACCAGGTAATGGGAGCAATGAACGGATTCCAGGAGACCGGGGAGGAGGTTCATTTAGCTCATCAACTCTGTACTTATAATGTACACTCTTCTAGATTCTGTTTTAGAATTTGTCTTACCAGATGGTCTGGTTAACGCCCAAGGCTGGTCAGATGTCTCGGCTTCAATGTCATTATTCGAAACCATCAGTACCTCACAGAAGTAAAGAAACTTAAAAATATGAGAAGAAAAAAAGAGTTTTACATACTGTATTATTTTTTCCCACCTTCACATTCTACTTAAATGAAGTAAAGCTCAACATGCATGAACATGTATAACGATAATTTTAAACCATAATCGTTGCACTAATAATCATTAGCTACTTTGAAAATAAAGTGTTTCACGTTACCCACACCAAAACGTGCCAAGGTTCGCCCATTACTTCATTCATCCAATTTCCCACTTTCAATCATGTGTGTATAGATGCATTCATAAGTTTCCAGCATAACAACTTTGTCATGACTCTTTCTTTTTTAGTGTGTCTTTGTTGTTTACAATGATAGCAGCTCCACTACGAAAAATATGACTTTTGCAAAATTTAAATACAAATTTCACATAGTAAAGCTTGCAATAAGACATTCAATCAGCTTAGGAGAATTAGTAAGTTATTTATGGAAGCGCAAATTGTATTATACTAATTATGTTGGAAACATGATTGAGTGGTGTTGAGAGAGGCGTAGAAATGGGAGGAGGGAGGAAAGGAGAGAAAGGGAGGGACCTTGAAAGAAAAAGAAAAGATTAGATTGAAAAATGAATGAAGGTCCAACCCTCTCCACATGTGGAGAGGGGTATTTATAGTTACAATATTACGCCCACTCCCGGGCTGTGGATCAGGCATACAGTGGGTAAAGACCCGTTCCTTCTTCCACGGTGTTACTTAATCTAATACTAATTAACTAATAGACTAACTAACTACGAGCTACCTTAATGCTATTACAATCAATAGGTGACCGAGACTTTTACAGGAATATAAGTATTCCTAACAATCTCCCCCTAAGCGAGGTCACCTTTGAAGTTAAAATCTTTGGTCTTTAAGCATTCTTAAGTCTTTGTGGCTCGTAGGATCTGATTCTTCTCTTTTCAGCACACTTCGTACTTCAACCAAGCGATCTTGTGATTAGAGTTCCTTTATGATGTGTGATCTTTGAGCTTCTTTGAGATCATCAGCCAAAGTAAATCTCCAAGCTCATCCTTTGTTGTATTACCTTCATGTGATGTAGTGACTAAGGACCATCATGCTCACACTCTTCTGTATCAGGAGACTTGACTTTTAGAGTTGTGGATCAGGAGACTTTTTCATCAGAGTTGCGGAAACGTTGTTGGTAGTCTCTCAACATTTTGTTGTAGCAAGTCTCTCATCTTCATTGATTGTGTGGTGGATGTGTGAGCATGAGGTATGGATTGACCCGATTCAGCTGGAAACTGGAGCCATCAACACCATCTTTATATGTGTCCCTGAAATAAGACAGTTAGCAATAAAGATAGAGAACGAATATGGCTTTGTCATTCGTTCTGCGAGGACAGACTACCCTCCGGTTTTGTGAAAACCGACCTGTGATCAGGTAGAGTTTCTTTAAAGAGGACTCTCCTTGACAGGAATTTCCAGCTTGTAGTAATGAGTTTTCCAAAGAATCCACTTCGGAATCTTCATACTTAGCATGTTCTCATACCGGAACGTCTCAAAGTAGACAACACGATAGAGTGAATCGGTGAATTGATATTCACGGATTGATGAGAAATTGATTAACAGAAATCACTCGCGTGTCATATGATAAACATTTTTTAGACACGACGAGAGTTTTATACTTTGAATCACATTTCCATCAAAAAATACTTTTGTTTGAAAGATTTTACACAATCAATGTGCTCGAGAAAATAGTTTGTGAGCACATTGAATGGTTTTAGCAAAAGTATCCGTCAATCCATATCCTGGAACAAGTTTGATTCAAAATTGAATCGCACCATTGTTGCTTTCCAGTTGTCACTTGATCATTGATCCAAGATGGATCTCACATGTCACCTACCAAGAGCTTGAGTGATTTTCGCTCTAGAAGGATTTCCATCTTCATTGTGAATATTTTCATATCACTCGGATGTTCTGGCAATACCACAAGGATAATGCGTAGGACACTAGGTATTTTATCTTACTTTCCACATTGTGTGAAACAATAAGCATATTGGAAGTGTGTCCTAACAAGATTTATGGATGATCTCATGGCTCTAGACTCAATAGTGCGTTTTGATCCGCTCCTGGAGACTGGGGAGGCGTCTCCTGTTTTAGGTATCAACATAGCTCGCAATGAGCGGTCGATACATTGCACAGGGTTCCCCGTGAGAATGAAACAAGCTCTTTTAAGAGAACTTGAGTGGTTGGGAAGTTTAGTGCAGTGCGTCACTGGGTCCATGACGTCTTGTCTTCAATACTAGTGTTACTTAAGTAACCACTAGTAGATTATGAATTGAACCCGGTTTCTGCCCTAAGGTTGAATATATGGAGGGCTATTTCTTTTCACCCTTTCTCATTATATTTCTTTTTCATTCTTCAACCCCTTCAGTGCTTACCGAGACTTCACCACTAGAACCTTGTTGGGTTTGTTCCAGTCCTAGCTCTATCTCAGTCCGCACTCTTCCCTTTCTCACTTTACTCCTTTTTTTCAATCATTCCTAAGGACTTCTATTCTATCTAGAGGATTGTCCCTGGGAAGATCCTTCCGGTTCTGGTGGATCATGGGGAATTCATAGCTAACCTTAACCAACCTTATAACTCCATGCATAAAGATAAATGGTCGGTCTTTGGTATAGTTTCCACAAACGCCTTTTGCTCCCCCTTAATATGTGCATCGATATTCGAAAGTGTTTAGCACATATGTGGGAGCCTAATATTGAGTACAAAAGGTCACTTTTGATTATCAGATTTCATATTTAAATCACATTCTCTCCCCTGATCAAAAATTTCAAATCTTTCAAGATTTTTGATCTCAATTGATTTAAATAATTTAGAAAGCGTTTTTGGGAGAGAAATGCGGTCAAGTTTAATATTTTCTGATAAAAGGAACTTTTTCTTGCTCCCCCTCAAACTGTGAGGGAGGTTGTTATGTGTCAGATTTGAAGAGTTTGCAAAAGATTCGAAGTTTTAATGAAAACTCTTTGAAAAATTTACTCATTCTGACACATAACCATCACAAATCGGATTGTTGTTATTGTTATGTACAAAGTGTGGGGAGTTTTGTTGATACATAAAATTTTGAGAAATCACTCTCCCCCTCAATCAATGACGGATGTTAAAGCATAAATATTTTCATAAACTATTAACGTCATTGATTGAGTGAAAATTTTATCAAACTTTTGAGTTCAATTTGATTTTCATTCAAAATTTCATGGTACCACCAAGTTTTGCACAAACACGTTCTGGAAAAATCATAGAAGGGAAAGTATTTGGCGATAAAAAGAAGATTTCTCTTCTTTATCAAGAAATAATGCACTGAAGCGTACATTAGATCGAGGGTGCACGAATATAAAGTAATTCACGCTCGGATGAACGGCACCCTTTGTTAGGAACAACCGTCTTTTTGGCGACGTGTTTTCCTAAATTTTGAAAACCGGGTTGCTATCTGAAGTAATAGCAAACCATATTTAAAGAATGTTTTGAGATACGACATGTTTTTGAAAAAACTTTATTAGAAACCGAAAAAAAAAAAAAAAAAAAAAAAACTCTTGCTCAAGCATATGTATGATTCCGTGTCATTATTGAATGACATTTCTAGAATCGTACATAATATCGATTATACAAGAGACATGTCGAGAGAAGAATATTTTTGAGATTTTGTGATTTTTCAGATTTTTAAGGTTTTTTTTTTTATTTTTTTTTTTATTTTATATTTTTCTATTTTCTTTTTGATTTGATACTATACAAGGATATGTGAAGCAACCCCTTTACTCCTCTTGATCTTCCTGAAGACATTTGAGATCCTCAGGTGTGAGACTCTTCATACCAAGGCGTGGGAGGATGAAGTGAAACCGTTCCCTAGAAAGTGCTTTGGTGAAGATATCGGCTAGTTGGAACTCAGTCCTCACAAAGTAAAGTTCCACAATTCCTTTCTCAACTTGTTCCCTGATGAAGTGATGTCGAATGTCAATGTGTTTAGTTCTTGAATGCTGGACATTGTTGCAGCAGAGTGCAATTGCACTTTTGTTGTCACAGTACATAGGAATCTTATTGCAAGTGAAACCATAGTCAGAAAGTTGAGATCGCATCCAGAGGATCTGAGCACAGCAAGATGACATGGCAATGTATTCAGCTTCTGTGGAGGATATGGATGTACTCATTTGTTTCTTTGAAGACCAACTGACTAGCTTATTTCCTAAAAACTGTGCGCCCCCAGATGTACTGCGACGAGTGTCTTGACATCCAGCATGATCAGCATCCGAATATGCTGTGAGAGCCATAGAAGTTTCTTTAGGGTACCAAAGGCCCAAGTGGATTGTTCCTTTAAGGTATCGAAAAACTCTCTTGACAGCTTCCAAATGTTTCTTGGTGGGTTTGGATTGATACCGGGCACAAATGCAAACTGCGAACAGAAGGTCGGGTCTGCTTGCAGTGAGGTACATTAATGAGCCAATCATGCTTCGATACATGGTTTGATCGACCGGAATTCCCACATCATCTTCGTCAAGCTTTGAACGTTCAATCATTGGAGTATCAACTGAGTCACTGGAGTCGAATCCAAATTTCTTCAACGTTTCATTGGCGTATTTGGATTGATTGATGAATATGCCATTGGGGTTTTGAGAAATTTGCAGTCCTAGAAAGAATGACATTTGACCCATCATAGACATTTGGAATTCGGAGCTCATCTCTTGAGAGAAACGATCACATTCTGAGGGATCAGACGAGGCAAAGATGATGTCATCGACGTAGATTTGTACATGTAGAAGGTGTTTGCCTGTTTTTCTGGTAAAGAGGGTAGGATCAACAACGCCTTTGGAGAATTTGTTGGCCAGAAGAAATTTAGACAAGGTGTCGTACCACGCCCTGGGTGCTTGTTTAAGCCCATATAGCGCCTTCTTTAATCGATACACACTTGATTAGGGCGTTCTGGATCCACAAAACCTTCGGGTTGAGATACGTACACCACCTCCTTCAGATCCCCATTTAAGAATGCGGTCTTGACATCCATTTGATAAACCACCATGTTTTGACTTGCAGCATTAGCGAGAAAGATCCTTATGGCTTCTATTCTAGCAACTGGGGCGAAGGATTCTTCAAAGTCAATACCTTCTTCTTGTCGATATCCTTTTGCCACAAGTCTAGCTTTGTTTTTCAGAACATCTCCATGCTCATCAAGTTTAACCTTGAATATCCATTTGAGAGCAATGATCATAGCACAGTCGGGAGGTGGTACTAGTTCCCAGACATCCAGTCGGTCAAATTCATGAATTTCGTCCACCATTGCAGTGAACCATGAGTATTTAGTCATTGCATCCTTGACACTTTTTGGTTCAGCTTTAGAGAGAACAGAATTGAAGAAGCACCATAAAGCGTCAGTTGCAAGTTGCTTGCGGGTTGATACTGGACGAGAAGGGTTCCCAATGATGTTGTCAATAGGATGATCATTGGTCCATTTTCGAAGGTATTCATGGGGTTGAGAGTATGGAACTGAGGTAGCCGTGTTAGATTCATCAGAGGATGTCACATCATTTGATAGTTCAGGGGCAAAGATGTTAACAAATGGCTCATTATCAGGTGGAGCAAAAGGATTGACTTCAGAGGAATTATTTACATTTGCCGCTCGATGTGCAATTGAAGGTTGGACATTGGACGTGCTGACCGATTGACTGATGGCGGGGGCTTCAGAATCCCATGTCAATGAAGTGGATGGACCGTCATTGTTATCTTGATCATTCACCACCCTATCTGGTGGTTGAACCATTGCAGCTTCAGGAGCATTCATCTGTTGAGGTTCAAAGTATTCATCAAACATTGGGTCAAACAGTTTCTTCCAATCTTCACTTGTAGGAGGTACAAAAGGAGCAGCAGTGATGGGGTTCTGTACAAGCCTGGAACTAATTGGTCCAGGGGACAAAAGGTTAGGTAAGGGTCCAGAACTTGATTGTCAAGGAACCGGTTGCTCAGTCAGCTCATCGAAAGTAACGTGGATTGTTTCCATTATATCTCTGGTACGTTTGTTGTAGATTCGGTACCCCTTTCGCTCTGGAGCATATCCAACGAAGAAACCAATGTCGGCCTTGGCCTTGAGTTTCCCAAGGTCTTCACTGTCATTAGTAGGATAGCACAGTGCGCCAAAAACTCGAAGAAACGAAAGGTCGGGTTTTCTGCCATGAACCAGTTCATAGGGAGTTTTGCAGTGGAGAGGATGTATCAAGGATCGGTTTTGAGTGTAACATGCGGTGGCAACTGCCTCAGCCCAAAGAAATAGAGGAGCTTTGGAAAAGATGAGCATAGTCCTTGCAGCTTCAACTAAGGTGCGATTGCGTCTTTCTACAACTCCATTTTGTTGAGGAGTTCTTGGTATGCTCTTTTGATGACTAATCCCGACACCTTCATAAAATAGAGTAAGTTGTCTGTTCACAAATTTTGTTCCATTATCAGTACGAACTACTCTAACAGTTTTGTTAAGACGGACTTGCAACATCTTGATGAGTTTGATGATGGTTTCAGGAGTTTCATCTTTTGATCGTAGAAACTTCACCCATGTGAATCGGGAGTAATCATCAACAATAACCAGCACATATTTCTTTCCATTGATACTTTGAATCCTCATTGGTCCACAAAGATCCATATGAAGGGTATGAAGAACTTCCATGATCGAATTGACGGTTTTGGGTTTATGGGTCTGCTTTTTGCTTTTGCCCATTTGACAGGCGGTACACAGATGATCTTTTTTATACTTGAGTCTGGGCAAGCCTCGAACGAGATCCTTACGTGTAAGTTCATTGATGGTACCGAAGTTCAAATGGTTTAAACGTCGATGCCACAACCATGACTTGTTCTTGGATGCTTTAGAGAGCAGACAAATTGGAGAGGACCGTAGCATATCTTCGATGGAGATGGTGTAAAGATTAGTGCCCCGACTCCCCTTGAGAAGATCAACACCATCTAATTCTCTAACAAAACAGGTGTGCTTTCTGAAGGCGACTTCGAGATCTGAGTCACAGAATTGACCAACAGAGAATAGATTGTGCCCAAGACCTTCCACGTAGTAGACTCTGGATATAACACTGTCTCCATAGACATAATCACCATAACCCATTCTGGACCCAAAATGGTCATTCCCAAACCTAACCGTACCAATAAATTTTTCCACGAAATTCTTGAGCCTTGAGCGATCACCAGTCATATGTTTTGAGCAGCCTGAGTCCAAATACCAAAGGACGATTTGTACGACCTGCATTTGAAACCAGACAATCGTGGATAACTGAAAAAGCTGGAGCCCCACACACAATTGGGGTCCGTTAGGTTAGAACACTCAAATATTGGATTATCATAAGTAACAGGTATCTCACTGGAGTGTTCACATTTTGATGCACTAGAACTAGTAGTGGTATCTATTGCTTCTATAGGAAATAGTCTACCAGTAGGTCTCCACTTCCTAATGGGCATATCTCTAGAGTTAGTAGTTCTAGACACTGGGCACATTTTTCTCGGAGTGAATTTTCTTCCAGTAGGTCTCCATTGATAACCAACATTAGTGAACACTTTTCCTGTTTTATTCCATACTTGTTTTGCTCGTTTAACACTAGAAACATTCATATCTGGTGATCGTATAATAGATTTAAGAAAAGGCACAGCACATGCATCATGATTACCATAAAACAAGCATTTATTACATGTCTTACAAATTGTATCAGAATTCGAATTAATTACATCATTGTTCACACAAATGTTTGAAATAACTCGATTCCTTTCACTAAGCAACACTTTATTGTTCCTAGATGATTCTTTTACTTCCTTCATAAGTGAGCTCTTAGCCGGCAAAGTCCTATCATTCTTTGTATTGCCCTTAGGCTGTGACTTGCTAGCATTAGATACACCTTTTACTCCTATAGAAGCAATGATGGGAACATTAGTCTGATTAGTTGCTACTTGTTTACTGGTGATCAAGATGGAGGATTGTGGCAAGATTTGGGGAAAGTCAACTGTGACATGCCTGTTGCCACTGAGAGGGTGCAATGCAGTTGTCCTATCCGACTTAGTATCATTCTTGGGGCATGATCCTATGGCATATTCTAATAATTCCTGGGCCCTATTAGTGAGGAAGCAGGCACCAATAATAACATCATCAAGTGGTTTAGCAATCCTCTCATCTTCAATGGTTTCTCTAAGTATGGCCAGACTATCCTTAAGATATCTAAGATAGTTATTATGAACTAACTTATTGTTCCTAAGGGGAAGAGAGACATTCACAGCATCGCACGCATATTTATTACAGGCATGTACATTGGAAATTGCATGATCACATGAAACAACTGGCATTTTACCCTTTACCATGGTCTTTAGATTCTCAATTTCATTTAACAAAGAAGTGACTTTCTCATTGTTTTGGTCACGTGTTGTTTTGATAGACTCAAACAGTTCTTTATAACGTTGTTTAGCGTTGGACATTTCAGCACGAAGCCACTCATTTTCATGTTGTAACTCATTGATAATGCCCTGTATTTGAACATTTTGAGAATCCATAGATTTCTGGTAATTGGTATTGATCACATCGCTTCTATTCAATTTTAATTGTGCAATTTGGACCTTCAGCTTCCGAATCGTGTTTGAGTGAGCTTGAATTACTTCATCCTTTTTGGCTAATTCAAAACATGTATCAAATTCAGGAACATCCGAAGATATCTTGGCATTTGATATTTTTATACTTTCTTCTAGATGTTGATATTTTAATTGTAGGTTCAGATTATCAACTTCTAGTTTTGAGAAATTCCTGACCATGTTGTCATGATCATCGTTTTGAATTTTTTTGATAAGTTTGTAATTCTCCCCCTCAAGCTCAATCACACGATTTTGGAAGACATTCAAAGTAACCGACATTTCATGAAATTGTCGAGCAGATAGAGCAGAGTCGGTAACAGTATAAAACACATCTTTAGCAATGCAGTTAGCAATCAAATTATCATTCATGATGAGAATGTTTTTCCTGTCAATTTCACTGTGTTTGAGATCAATAGCAAGTTGGTTACCCTCACTTTCCACTTCATCAAAAACTTTTTTCATTTGAGTCACATCATCATTAATGGTGTTTTTAAGTCCCTCAAAATGTTCTTTTAGAAGTTTAAAAAATGGCATAACTTCAGTTAGGTAGCACTGTTTCGTTTGCTCAAAACCCCTTTCCCCTTCTGTAATCCCTGTAGGTGTAATTCTTATTTTACAGGTTTTCTCAAAGTCATTGAACAATTGACCAAGCACATACAGCCCAATTAGAGTATTACATTGTGTGGGAAGAGTGAAAGGGACAAGGTACTTGGGTGTGTTCAGAGGATAGGCAGTTGGGTGAGCAATTCTAAACATAGTGCGTGTGTTGCCTACAACTCTTTCAGCTTGCATTTTCTCAATGTCAATATTCCAAAACACTTTTTTAGGAAAAATTCTCTTTTGAGGAACAAAAATTGCAGTATGATTGTCATTTGCATAATCATAGTGAAACACGAGATTCTTAGCAATGCATTTAGGATCCTTTAACCGTTCAGCAAGTTTTGCCCTAGTTCTATCCTCAGCCTCATTGATGTGGTCATAGGATCGAGTATCAGGAGGTGCATGGTTAGGTTCAAGCATAGTTTTTGCATCATATAAAGCAGGTTGTGCACCTAGACCTATTTTAAGGAATCTTGCTTTGGGTTTGGAGGTATCATGTTCACTAAATTCATCACTTAACTTCCTGTGGCTTTCCATCATTTGAGCAGATTGAATGGTTTGGCCCTGTGTGTACAACTTATCTTCCAATTTATTTTTTAACGTTTTTAATTTTGAGAAGTCATTTAGAAGTTTAGTTTCTTTATCCTTGAATTCTTGTTTGATTGTAGTCAAACCTTTTTGAACCTCAAGTTTTTGTTTGACGGTTTGATTCAATTGGTACTTTAAAGAAACTAGTTCCCTTTTTAATGCTTCTTGTTTGGAATTATTTTCAGATATGTAAGTACGCAGTTGCCATTCCATTTTCTGCTCACGTTCATTCAACTCAAACTTAGCACGCTGCTCATAAATGTTTACTTGATCCTTAAGGGCGTTAATTCTAGTGATCAGAGAATCATCAGGGTTGTATATAGAGTGCTCATATATCTCATGTTTACTAGAATCAATAGACGGCATGTCACTCGGTACAACTTGGGTTCCATTGTCATTCACATACATTTCATATGGGATATTATTGGTATTACCCATATTTGTGATGTCTGTGTTGACAATATTCTCGAGTTGTACAGAGCCACATGCCCCCTGTACAGGTGCAGAATTATTCAGATCATGTTTAGAAGATGTTGGTACCTCAGAGATAGCAGACGTGATTGATACATCAGGATGCTGTGAAGAGGATGCTGCTGCAGACAAATTAGCCATGAAGATTGTTTGAGCAGTTGGTTCATCATCCACGTCTGAGTCAAATGCATCACACTCTTCAACTTGAAAGATATTTGGATCATTAAGAGCCATGTCCTGAACAGGTTGATCATCCACATCAGCATCAAAGGTGTTCCCATCATTACCAGCCAGAAAGAGCAAAGCTTCTTCATCCAACACAGTCCCATTTTCTTGTGCCTGCATCAGCAGCATCTTGTCTTTGAAGTACTCAGAGTTTTGAGGACGTTTTGGGAGAGTGCAATTCCTAGCAATGTGGCCCAACCCTCCGCAGTTGTAGCATTTTGGTTGCTTAGCTTGTGCTTGAAGAGCATTCCCAACTCTGTACTGCCCATTCTCTCTACCAGCATTTCTTTGGTTGAAGTTCTGTCTTCCCTGCACATTCTGCACCACTACCCGACCATCTTCAATGACTGCCTGATTACGTGGATTAGATGAGATTTTGAGCTGGTTGTTAGTAGATGGGAGTGCAGCCCTGAACTGTTGGACCAGTAAAGACACTTGGTTGGAGAGATTATCAATCATCATGTCAGTGTGAGAATACCCAGTATCAAGTTGAGTATTCAATGCAGATGGTGAGGGAGTTGATGATTGACTAATGGTTGGGGTAGACCTGGAGGATGATTGTGATGGTTGAACTTGATCTTTAGAGGTTTGATTAGGTTGTTGAACATTAGAGACGAAAGCAAGAGATTCATTTGTTGCAGAGGGATTGAGCTTTTCTCGCATTAGCCGATCGTAAGCTGCATGTTTCTCATGTTGCTGGAGATACGCATACAGCTATTCATGATTGGTATGCCTGAGACCCTTGTTGAGCTTAACAGCCGTGACAAACCTATCCCATTCCGGTGCCATGTTGTTCACGAATTTTGAATTGAGCTGTATGTTGGGCATTGTCATCTTGATAGCTCTCATGTCATTGACCAGCTTGTGAAATCTGACGTAATAGTCAGTGATGCTTTCATCTGGATTCATTTTGAAATGCTCAAATTCATCGTATAGCTGTGACTCACGATCTTCTTTAGTTAACTCAGACCCTGCAAGAAGCATTTTGACATTATCCCAGACCGCCTTTGCTTCAGTGTTGAAGTTGATCAGTTTGTAGACATCTTTAGGAAGGCCTTGAATGATGATATTAGATGCTCTGATGTCTGCATCATAGCGTTTCTTTTCTTCTTCAGACAACTCATTGTAAGTGCGAGGTCTATCAGGACCAAACACGGCCGGTAGTTGATCAGTTGCTTCTGAAATCGTGTCTCTAGTATTACCCACTTGAAAGGGTCCCTCATCGATGGATTTCAGAATGTTAACCCCATTATCTTTACCTAGACAGTACAGCCGTATCCTTTGAGCCCATGATTCATAGTCAGTTCTGTCCAACATCGGAGGTCGGGTGTCAGACCCCGCAGCTTGAATGTCATCGGAAGAAGTCGACATCACAAATAAGTTAACCACAACTTAACCACAATAAAATCCAACCGCAACTTAACCACAACTTGACCAAACCGCAGAACACAATCCAACCGCAGTATGAACTAACCGCAACCTAAGCGAACCGCAGACCAAAAATACTAACCGCAAGACACTAACCTCAGATTATAACTAACCGCAGAAAATAACCAACCGCAGAAACAGTTAACCGCAATGCACTTGACCACAAAACACTTAACCGCAATGAGCTAACCGCAACACACTTAACCGCAGAGAATCTAATCGCAGTACTTTGAACCAACCGCAAGATATTTAACCGCAGAACCTAGACGCAATACGCAAGCTGAGGAAGACTTAACCGCAGAATCTACTCGCAGAGACAAAAGTCCAAAACTGTCACTTTCGTTGCGTTTTGTTTGTATTCCCGAAATAGTAAACGCAGAAAGCTAATCGCAGCTCGCAGGACTTAACCGCAACTAGGCAATGTAACAGTGGACTTAACCGCAACCAAGAAAAATGCCTAAAATCAATTCCAAACTTCAAATAGCTTGATGATATTGTGACACACTCTACACTACAATGTTCTACAAACACTAATGAACATAAAAGGACATCACAAACATGTATAACAACACTAGAGGGATAAAACCAAGATGTTTTCCAAGAAAGTGGCACCAAACTCACTCAAAACATCATCAAATTCGATTCTACAAGGCCCTAAGATGAAACCTTGGCTCTTGATACCAATTGTAGAATACTAATTATGTTGGAAACATGATTGAGTGGTGTTGAGAGAGGCGTAGAAATGGGAGGAGGGAGGAAAGGAGAGAAAGGGAGGGACCTTGAAAGAAAAAGAAAAGATTAGATTGAAAAATGAATGAAGGTCCAACCCTCTCCACATGTGGAGAGGGGTATTTATAGTGACAATATTACGCCCACTCCCGGGCTGTGGATCAGGCATACAGTGGGTAAAGACCCGTTCCTTCTTTCATGGTGTTACTTAATCTAATACTAATTAACTAATAGACTAACTAACTACGAGCTACCTTAATGCTATTACAATCATTAGGTGACCGAGACTTTTACAGGAATATAAGTATTCCTAACACAAATGTTAGTACCGTACCTGGTGGCAACTCCATTTTCCGCATTCCACAAAGAAACTTCATTACAGCCATCTGAAAAACATAAAAAACTTAAATAAGAAACATCATCTAATTAAGCACTATTGTCAATGATGACAGGATATAGATAAACAAAGGCCAAATATTTCATTGAGTTTGAGGGGTACATGTTTCTTAGAGTAAGAGGTGTGGTGACAAGCCTCAAGCTCCTCATTTGGGGCCACGGGTGCCACATCACCCCAACACCTCTTCACAACTAACCTCAACTAACCCCTCCTCACTCATAACTAACCTCAACTTACTCATTTTGGGCCCACTACTTACCACTTTTTTTTTTTTTTTTTTTTTTTTTTTTTTTTTTTTTTTTCAATAAATAAACTAAATTCATTTAACAAATTATACAAAATAATACAACATACTAATTCAAATTTCGAAACAGAGGGCGGGGATATTATTAAAATTTCAAAATTTCAAAAAAGACGGCGGGATATTTTAAAATTTTAAAATTTCAAATTTCAAAATTTCAAACAAAACAATGAAAACGTGTGCAAATTCAAAATTCAAATTTCAACTAAGCGGGATAATTTAGAATTCAAATTGAAAATTCAAATTCACATAAAATGGAACATTACAACAAGACGGAACATTACACAACAGTACAACAATACGGAAAAGAAATACACATGATACGGAAACAGAAATACACACGATACGGAAATAGTTAACATAAAACACAACTACTAATCGTCTCTGTCCCATGCCCTTGTGTTTCTTAGAGCGAACCACACATGTTGATACTTAATCCCTTTCCCATAGCGTTCATAGTAAATACGGTTTGCATTGCTGAGACGACAAGGGTCATCACTTGTACGCAACAACTCTTTGTAAATAGCATTATAGTTTTGACATTCAGCATTCATCCTACTCCATAGAGCCGTAATACTATTTTTATTACAGTGCGGACCATCACTTTGATTGTTGAACCTTTCTGTAACTTCATTCCAAAAGGAACGTTCAGTCACAGTGGATGTAGAATCATGAACATCAAGCCAAATGGTAGCTAGCACGTATTCTTCTTCCATTGACCAACGGTTTGTCATTGTAGTGTGTGTAAATATTGTAGTGTGTGTAAATATTGCAGTGTGTATAAATATTGCAATGTGTGTGAAACAGAGGGATATTGCATGGTATAAATAGGGGTTTATTGATAGCAGGATACATTTCTAATTTTGAATTTAAAAACAAAGGGCGGGATACATTTAAAATTTTGAATTCAAAACTCTGAGCGGGATACATTTGAAATTTTGAATTCAAACTTCCGAGCGGGATACTTCCACCTCCTCCTCCTATTTATAACCCATTGGGGAACCTTGCTGAATACACACACAATTCACACTCACATTCATCAAAGAATTTTGTCTAGTTCTTCAAAAAGAATGTCTCACACTCCACCACAAAGCACACCAGAAGACAATTCCCCACAAAACACACCGCCGAAAGATCTGTTTTTGGTGTTTCAGTATGACAACCCACCACATCCAACTCCACCAGCACTTATTTTTCCACCGCCAAACAATCAACCACCAAACAATTAACCACCAAACCAACCCATCATTCGTCAATTGACTAAGGAAGAATAGTATGAGCCGGATATGCAAGTGCTTTTGGAGTATGAAGCTGAGCAAGCCCGTCAGGAAAGGGAGCGTGAGGCGTACCTCAAAGGAAAACAGGATCGGAGGAACAGAAGAGCAGAATGACGTTGGGCTCAGGGACTTCCACCTGTGCCATCGAGTGAGGACGACTCAAGTGCCTCCTACTCGAGTCACGAGGGATATGTGTCGGATGATTCATTTTATTGAATCATAGTTTTATGTTTATTTATCGTATGGTTTTTTAGTGGTTCGAATTTCTGTTTCTTAGTTATCGTATCGTAGGTTATTGTTGTAGTCGTTATTTCAAGTAATATCAATGTTATGCTGAATCGGTGTTTCACAATTTCATTCTTCGCTTAACATTTCATACAAATCATTTTCTACAAAATACATACAAAAACAATATAACCCAAAAAAAAGAAGAAAAAAAGAAAAAAAAAAAAAAGGACAACACTTGCAGGCTCTCTCCCTCGTCACGCAGACGACGAGGTTCTCTTTGGCGAGCCACAACGAGCTGCAGCTGGTGTGGTGGCGAGCCACAACGAGCTGCAGCTGGTGTGGTGGCGAGCCATGGCGAGCTCCACGTCGGACGACGAGCTGCCATGGCGAGCCCACACCTTCTCCTCTTAACATCAGAAAATGAAATGATAGGCCAAACACTCATTGCTCAAGTATTTTGATAATAGATAAAAAAAAAATTGCATAATCAACCAAAACCGTTGGTTTATAGATTGAAAAATAAAAAATGGTAATACTAAATTTAATGATTAAGCAAATTGTGCTTCATGCGTATCAAATCTAAAACAGAAGGTATTAAACAATTTTTTTACAAAAGACATAAGTTTTACCTACAGGAACCGATCCAAGTCTCAATTTTTAATGAAATACTCTCAAGCCTCAGTGACTTTATGGTTTTTCATGGTGGCTTAGGTTAAAAGATATAACTCATACAAGCTGCATTTTTTAACATGTGATTTAAAATACTTACATAAGAAAGCATGCACCAATGAATAACAACGTAATGGTTCAAGGTTTGTAAGCCCAAGCCGTCCATGGGTCGAGTTTATCCTCAATTGTAGATGTGCTCACTTCGCCATTATGTTGAGCAACATGGTCTCTTCTTCTTCTTCTCCTATGACCATTAACCTCTATAAAGCTATCAACAGCCGGCTTATCCTAATCACTGCAAATGACAACATGAGAATAAGTATCAAATTTCAGTTAGAAAATGATGTGTACCAATTTATGATTACTAAATTGTTTACAAATTTATTATTTGTTTTGTTTTTTCATAAGATTGGCATGTCATATTATGTTGTTTATTGGTTGTTCAAGTTGTTGGTAACTAGTGGTTCATTTATGGCCTATCATAAATGATCAAGAAAAATTCAAGCGGTTACTTGGGGTTAATGTGGTACTTTAGCTACATTCCATTGTACTTTCAACATTTTTTTGGTTAATATATTTTACTAGGCTGGAGGATCCCTATTATCCAAAACTTCACAAAATTTATTAAAGTTTGACTAAAATCAATTCAATTTTGACTTTTTATTGGCCAATCATATTGTTCGATTCGCCTATGTGTCAAAATCGATTTTTTCTATTGGTCCAATTTTTTTCCACTAAGATTGATTTTGTAAAACCACTCCGAAATAATGTAATTCCTTTATTATATAAAAGATCTCACTTTTTTGTGGTTTATTTTAACACTTTCCGGCTTATAAAGTTCATTATGTATAAGCCAAAAAGTATCAAAATAAAATACATCTAAACTGAAACCGAAAATCATAAATATGCTTATATGTTTTACGTGTCAAACCCAACCGTAGCGAATCGGTTCGAACCGAAACCGAAACTCATAAATATATAAAATCGAAAACCGATTTGGTCAGACTGGTTCGGCTTAATTTTACTAATCAGTTCAAATTTTCAGTTTGTTTTGCTCGGCCCTACTTTTTACACATATTTTGGTCTTTTGTTCCTTAAATATTGATTCCCAAACAAACAGCCCAGATTCGATACATGCCCTCCACGTGGCAACTAAAATATATTCAGACACTCATATCATATCAACAAGTATATATATAAAATACATACACATATCCATTTTCTAACATCGCCGTAATGAACACTCCAGCGAACGACCACTCCCTCGCCGCCGCTGCGGACGACGGCGATGAAGAATATTCCGATGAGTTCAGATGCTGTGTCTGCTTGTAAGTACCTACATTTTTTTTTTTAAATTTATTTATTTAAATTGTGATCATAAATAAAAATCAATCTAAATATGTAAAAGTTGATTATAGGGGTGTTTGTTAAACCTTATATGTGTGCTTTTACAAGCTTTATTTAATTTCGGCTTATTTTTCGTAAGCTTTAATATATATATATATATATATATTAAATAAAGCTCGTAAGCACATATAAGGCTTAACAAACACCCCTGAAAAGGCTTGTGTTGCGAAAACCCCGTGGATTAGTCGGCCAAATGGTCAGAAATAATGTCGGTTAATATTAAATCATCAAAAGATATTTTTTGTAAGTTGGCTGAGAATGATACTAGATTCAGAGGTTGTAAAGTAGTTTGGTTGGTTTGGATGTATGTTACGTGTTTGATAGGAAGCTACTTATCGGATTGTGGGGATCATATTGTTTAAGTAGGGTTGTCGGGTATCAGTGAGTTTAGTATCTACAAAACAGTTGTTGGTGACGTGTGGAATGTAAAACGTTTAAGGGTTATTTGTTGGGCGATTGAAGCATACTTGTAGAACAGAAGTCGAGTACATCGTTGACGTAAACAATGAAAGGCTGTTTACTCCTTTTAATACTAATTTAGCCAATGTTGGTGGTTTTAACAAATGAATGAAGTTGAGTTTTTTTTATACGTTTTGAAATTAGATAGTTAGGAGGTGGCGAGGAAGGTCAAATATGAGTAAGTTAATTTGAGTTATATTTGCTGCTTTGGTTTGAAATTTGATGCGCGTAATCTTTTTATTTTGCAGGGATCTAATCTACAAGCCAGTAGTATTAGGTACGAAAAGATTTCAAAATTCATAAGTTTAACATTACGTATATGTCAATATTTATTAATTTTTTTTGTCTCCGTTTTGCAGCGTGTGGCCATATTTCATGTTCTTGGTGTGTCTATGAAGCGATGGACACTTATCATGAATCTCGATGCCCTGTTTGTCGACATTCGTATCATCATTTTCCCAGTATATGCTGGCTGCTTCACTCTGTGCTTCTGAAATTGTATCCCAAAGTTTACCAAAGAAGGGAAAGTCAAGTGACGGGTATGTTCTATATAAAAGTTTGACTTGTCTTTTGTAGATGGATTATTCTTTATGGTGGCTTAGTTAATATCACGATTGATAGCCTGATAGGTGTATTGTTTTCCCATATAATACTTGGGTGTCTTCTTAGAAGGATAGCATACTATATTCCAGACTATCATTTCAGCACGCCCGTCTGCCCTAGGTTCTTAATAGCAATATATGAACGACGCTTGGTTTTCGTAAGTACATAAATGATGCAATTAAAAGCAAAAACTTATTCTTTTTATGGCGGTTATGCTAAGAAGGAGCAATAACTTTGTTAGCGTAAAGCAGTATTCAGCAGTGCGTAAATCTTTTTTATGCTTAAATAGGCCAACACAATTAAGGAATTAAAAAACCGAAATAGAGGTTTCCGTCCGAGCCATCCATTTATACCAAATAAAACTTATGTATGTTTGCCTTTAAGCCGTGGATTAATTTAAGTGTGCTTAAAAGCATGGATTAACAAATCATCTTTTTACGACATTTTTTTTTGTCTTCTGCTAAACTTTGGCAACTTGTTGAGTGCTGCTTCTGTAAAGACATATTCTATCACTTTGTGAAATGAACGTTAAAGTTGATACTTCGTCACAAATTGCCAATACTTTTAGATCTTCTTTGTGTAAAATCTAAAAATTTCTATATAACACCAATTACTACCTAATATGTATGGTCCATTTTAATTCCTCTTCAGTTACGCTCTACCAAGAAATATAGTGGTAGACAGACCTGCATTTTAGTAAATTATACCGCATCTATTAATTGTTCAGTTTATAATCTTATCACTTTTTTGAGCAGAGATGGAAAAGTCCCGTGGAGTCTTCTCACCACTGTTTGAAAATTATTTAGGGGTTTCACATTGTAGTGAAAAAATGCCAGCAGACGGTCAAGAACATGGTAAAGATTGTGCAGTTAGCAAATCATTAGAACCTCCTCCTGATAACATTTGTACTAAGGGAAGTCCTAAAAGTTCAAGTGATAAAATCACTAAAAATAAGGAAGTAAACGAAAATTGTTCAAGTGGAAGTGATCACGTGGAGGATTGTTACAAGCAGGTGAATATCACCGATTTACTTTGTGCAATATGTAAAGAACTTCTCTACCGACCTGTTGTACTCAACTGTGGGCATGGTATGGCTCAAAAATTCAGTCATAATATACTTGTTCTGGGATGCTATGAATCTGTCAATCTACAAAATAACAATTTTTTTCACATTTTTTAACAGTGTTCTGTGAAGCATGTGTTATCGATTCATGCAATGAATCATGTCGATGCCCGGTGTGTCAAAGCCCGCATCCAAAGGGGTTTCCAAAAGTCTGTTTGGTTCTAGAAGGTTTCTTGGAGCAGCATGTTTCAGAAGAATATGCTGCAAGAAGACAAGCTATGGACAAGGTCAAAACACGTGAGCAAGGAACCTCATCAGCAGGTACGACCCAATATTATGTAATTTTTATCATGCCAATGCTACTACTAAAAAAGCATTTTTAATAAGCTATGTAAATACTTTGCACATAAATATATCTCGTGCTCATGATTCACAAGTATAATTGCCAGATATGACACCTTTAACCCATCTACGTATGAATGGTTCGATTCGGATTATGTTTTCTCGCCAATAGGTCAGATGGGTAAAGTCACATTAGCTAAAAAGAAAATAGGTCAAACAAGTCCCGAGTCGTGAAAGGTGTATTGTTTTTTGGTGCAAAAGGTGAATTTATATTATAACCCACACAACCAACTAAATCGCAATATCTGAAATTAGATAATTGCTGTTATAGCTATAACACACAAACCATATACTGTATGTTTCATATCAGCTCAACGTATATAAAAACTTGCCCATTTTGACCTGTTTTGCCTCCTTTAATAACCGCAAAATAAAATAACCTATTTTTACTATGAATAAATGCATTCACGGATAGAGGTATTGGATATTTATGTTTTCATGCCAGACGTTCGTTATGATTACTTTAGATTGTATACGGCTGTCTTTATCATTGACTAATTTTGTATACCAGGGTCAACAAAAGTTCAGAAAGGTGCTCAAGGCTCATATGTACATAATGTACCTATGACTGATTACTCAGACCTTAAGGCTCATTTTGGAGTTGGTTGCGACTGTTGCGGGGTAATCTTCTCTTTCTTACATATTTTGTATCCATTTCAAAATCTGTATACAGCTGTTCAGAAGGAACAGTCTTATCTTCAAGGAAAAAAAAAAAAAAAAAATGCTCTTCTGATTCTGCACCTATAAAATGGTTCTCCTCTTGCAGGAGAATGTTGAATTGGTACTAATGTAGAAGGTGGAAAAAAGGGTGAGTCCTGAAATTGGTCAAAATGGGTCGAGTTTGGGTAACTTTTAGCTCATTTCACCCTTTCCCCTTTAGCATTTCTTTTTCGACCCTTTTGAGATAGTACACAACTCCATTTAACCTCTAATATTGACTCTTTAAATTGATTCAAATACTTTGTTTTCAAGATTAATTTCATCAAACTTTACATCGAATTCAAAATAAGGTTTCAAAAATCACTTTTTAGTTAATATCGGTTCTTCCTACAGATTTATCCACTCATTGGAAACCGGTACAAATGCAAAGATTGCTTAGAGCAGATTGGTTTCGACCTATGTGAAGATTGCTACAACAGTTCTTCTAATCTTCCTGGAAGATTTAATCAGCAACATAAGCCGGATCATGAATTTCAGGTTTTAGAACCTCAACGTATCATATTTCTGTCTCCTGACATTTACTTTACAGTTGATGACTCCGAAAACAGAACCGATGTTTCCACAGCTCCTGACTCGACCCTTGACCAACGAGATCCAGAAGCTGATGTGGTTGCTCATGGTCTCCAACAAGATCCAGAAGTTGATGTGGTAGCTCATGGTCCTACTAACGATACCGCAGGTGATCAAGAGGACATTGGACCGACACCGTGAAGTCATTTTTTAGCTTACATATACTGTGCATCTATGACCATAATCAGTTTAAATTGTTAAAAAGCTATATGAATCGTGTTTGTGGATATTTCGATATAGATTGAATTTGAGACAGTAATTGACCGTGTCAATTTTTGAGGGATAGAAATTTTGGTATAATGTCAAAAGCTCCTTTTATATAAGTTCACAAGTCAATTTATCAAACAGATGTATACTATTAACATGTTTCAAGGATGACTATGGAAACCTTTTTCCTATCAGATATGAAAGTGAGCTTTGAGCTGATTTTTAAATTTAGATCATCTCCATGACACCTTAAGAACCAATGTCCAAGAACCAGTCGACTCAACTTCAACTGTGGCATAAGCAACATGATAACTACAATTGTTTGCATACGCTCCAGCGGATGTTACTATATGTTTAAGGAGCCTTCATGAAAGTGCCATCCAGTAACAAAAAATTATCGTAATCATGCCTTAAACCCGCGTTTTAAGACACAAGACAAACAGATACTTTCGAACCCCTAGATGCTGATATAGGGTTATTTTTTGATTCAACATTTATTTGTCTCCGTTGGTTGGTTTGAAGCTCTAGTACACAATCTTAACATTGAATACCGGTGATGATAATCACCCATTAGTTATCTAAGGTTGGAAGAATCTGTCATTTGAAAAAGAAATCAGATGTGCGAGCTTTGATAATTTGAGATTGAAGACATTTATGGTCATCAGCGAATATCTGCTGTCATTCAAACATTATCAGTAACACATTTTGAAATGTGCAAGACCCAACGACATTAACCATCCACTTACGGACATTTACATCCTTTCCTTGTCATTTACACCATTGTACTTACGATCCAACAACCAATAAGTCGTTAGTTCACATCTTAACTGAGATCGACAATGTTATATTCGGGGTATGTGTGTGTCTATCGTTGCGAAAAAAAAAAAAAAAAAAAAAAAAAAAAAAAAAAAAAAAAAAACAACCCTATGATCCTTCAAAAGAATATGAAGCAAATAAATCTATGCACATGAACTATGCAAAAAAAACAAGGCAACCAAATAATGTAATCAGCATAAGGAGCAGATTTGCAAAAAAGAAACCTTGTTTATTAGACAAAGAAAATATCTCATTGTTTAACAACCATAATGCAGTAAACTTGTCTTTGCAAGCATATAATAGCATGAGCTATTAATACTCATGACAGACATTTATTTAGTAATACTCGATATTATTGGAGTCTCGAGAGAACTTCTTATTGGCACCTATGCATTTGAACTTCTGGAAGAATGGAGCCATTTGTTAAACGAGTCGAGAGTATTCTCATCAGCCCTGTGATGCTTTTGAGTGAAGTGAAGAAACTCTTCCCATGTGAAATCAGGGTACTCCTGTTTTCCATCTTTATCGATTAACTCTTGAGGTGGCTTCATCTTTTTGTCTCTTTTTGGGCACAAGAAGAATGCCAATGTCAGCCTTGGTGTTTTGGTGTTCACCATGACCCTATGCAGGCAGCTCATGTATTTTCCATTTGATAATGCCTACATATCAATACCCCGTTAAGCAAAAAACATAACTTTCCATGCTACGGAATTGTATATTTGAATATTTCCACTACGGCGCGAATTAGAATGTACCTTAAAAGTGTCACCAATGTTGATAACCAAGGCATTAGGACGAGGCTGAACAGCTTTCCACTTGTTATCCACAAACACTTCTAGTCCTCCAATTTGATCTTGATAAAGTACAGTCAATGTTGTCGGATCACGATGAGGTCCGACCCCATAAGTTAGCCCAGGATTGTCGCATTTTGGGTAGTAGTTATCCCTCACTATCGAAACACAATCTTCAAACAGCTGCCTATAGTACTTACGGCTAGTAATACCCAAGCTAATCCCAAGTAACTCCATGATGTCAAGAGCCAATTTCCTCGTTTCGTGACAAAACTTTTGGTAAATCACCCTGCATACAACTTTTGTAAGCTTAACAAATTCATTTTTACATATATATATATATATATATATATAGACTTTTACATTAGTATATATATTTTGAAGTGATTAAATATCAAAATATTGGAATTTTAAGTTGGATTACCGGCTTTCATATATTCATCGATGTTTTATATCAAAAACTTTTTGTTATGTGTTAACTACTAATTATAATTCCCGTGCACATACGGGGTTCAAACTATAAGTACAACGTAGTATATATTATTGGCTATATTTGTTTGGTGTGTACTTATAACTCATGCTTCATTTTGATATCGTGCATCTACAAATTTCTGGTATTACAATTAAACTCATTTAAGTTTAGATGTATTTAATTTTTTAAATGCGGATTAAGTTCGGACAATAACTACAACAAATAATGCGGATTAAGTTCGGACAAAATATTTCACCTATATTTGTTGGGGTTTAAAAGTTTGATCAAATTTTGTTTTTAATGTTATTGTTTGAGTAGTTTAATTTAATATTGTAACATAAGTCAAATTCAATGAATAAAGAATTATATTGTAAATGTTCACATGTTATAATTAATCTCGTGCATACACTTAATAACACGTGTTCAGCTTGATATTTATAACGCGTGCGTTTACGGTGTTTTTAGTATTACAATCAATTTAATAATAATAATAATAATAATAATAATAATAATAATAATAATAATAATAATAATAACAATAATAATAATAATAATAATAATAATAATAATAATAATAAAGTGATGTCGGCTCTCCACTAATTTCTTGTAAATCTTATGATTTTCTAATAAAGTGATGTTTTTATAAAAAATAAATAATAATAATAATAATAATAATAATAATAATAATAATAATAATAATAATAATAGTTGTAGTTATTTTTTAAAAAAGTTTAAAGTACATGGGGTATTTATTAGATATATAAATTTTTCTTTAATTTATGGAAATTTTTTATTAAAAAAAGTTTAAAGTACATGGGGTATTTATTAAATATATATATATTTTTTTTAATTTATGGAAATTAAAGATTTTACACTTAAGTCCATAAAATTAGATTTAAGATTAACCCCATTTTAAAAGTTTAAGAATTTAATTATAAATTATATTAACCAATTAGAATATAACGTTTATTTACACTTAAGTTTAAAATTAGACAAAAGAGCTGACAATACCACACGTATTTTCAATTTTTTATCCACCTGATTTCTTATCAAATGTTTGATCAAACTAATTTAATTTTGACTTTTAATAGCCAATCAAACGGCTCGATTTTGCAATTTAGCTCTTCTATTGGTTAATAAAAAATAGATTGTCACAAAACCTTTTTCCCTTATTATATAAAGGATTAGCTTTATGCTTTTGTAGTTATTAATCAACAAATTTTTTATACTAGTGTTTATTACTTATCCATTAGATAAAGAAGGGAGTTTATAAATTATTTCAAATAACTTGATAGCTTTAAGGTTCTTTTGATATTCTTTGTATATATAAAAAACAAGATGCTATGTAAGAGTACATTAAAATCAATGTTTTGAAGACCTGGTTTTTAATTGACTCGGTGGAGTCATCGGGTTATCGTGTCAACTGGTTCAACCACTGGGTCACCCCGCATTTTTTACCTTTATTTCCATTAATACCAAATAAAAGTATGTATATATATAATCGTGACTAACCCATATACTAAGCCTAGAAAAGCATTTACTAACAAAGATAACATGTAAAAATAAATTTATGTCGCAACTATACATACTTGTGTTATTTGTAAAAAAATAAGAAAAAAGCCAAAACCCGGCCGGGTTCAAGAACCGGGTTGATCCGGTCGCCTCAAATCCGACGGGGCTAACTTGGTTTCGAAAATAAAAAACACGGTTTAGTTTGGCCCGATTTTATAGGAATGCATACATACAATTATCGATGTTTGCAATTTCTAATGTTTTTAACCACCTAGAATTATGTTAAATAAAAGAAACTACCAAAATTTATGTCCTTTTACAAAAAATCCCATGATTTTGTGGTTTAACTGTAACTCAAAAAAATCAAATATAAAATAATTGTCATATTTTTATACAAATATAAATTCATTCATGTTTTTAAAATTTGTAGTGTTAATAACCAGAAAGTATGTTATTATGATAAACACAAGTAAACAAACCGTGTATTTGCTATTACCCAAAAAAAAACCGTGGATTTGCTATAAAACTAAAATTGGCAACATAAAAAATTACAAACTCCAAAGAGCTTAAGGATAAGTATCGTTAAATACGATCTATGTATTCAACATAGGCGCACGATCAAAGAAAATTTTATTTGGTAAATTAAGATTTTGAATATCTTTCTAATATTAATTTACCAAAAAAGTCGTTAAAATGGAATACGTATAACTTCATACCCGGTTTCTTTGTATCGAATTCCATAAGGTGAATTAAAAAATTCAGCTGCAACTTCATCGGAATCATTCTCGTGATACTCAAACGTTAGACACTCTTTCCAAGGTAATTTTTCAGCAAATCGGTGAGCATGACCACTAGAAAATTCATTCATGCTTCCCTCTTTCTTCTTGCACTTTGATTTCTCGGTTATTGGAAGCTGAAAGAACGCCCATCCATGTTCATAAGCTAAAGCAAGCAATTTTGGATCAATGCCATGATTGATAACTTGAAAAAAGCCATGTTTCAAGCATGATTCATTAACAAGTTTGGCTTCATGTAATGTAGCCTTCTCATCATGCTTGAAAAAGCCTTGTAAGTCAATTACATGTTCATTTAGGACTTCAACTGAAGCCCGAGAAACATGATCTTTCGGCCAAATATATTGTTTTGGAAAGTTATTTTGGGTTTGTTGGACGGTGTTCATGGACGGGTCAATAATCTTTGCTTCAAGGTTATGATTGTTGGTTTGCTCCATTTCAACATAAAGTATATTTTCTTCTAGGTGTTAAATATTTATACTAAAGATTAGATGCATACATATGAAAGGTGGTAGAAATTTAATGTTGCAATAATGTATGTATTACCATAATCTACTTTGTTCATTGTTCTTGGTCATATAAATTTAATGTTGCAATCATGTCCATAATTAATTAAATTTGCATCACGTTTTTATTTTTGTGATAAGAATAATATCACTTTGAAAGAGTATCAAATATTTGTAATAATGTTTTTTCTTAATGCATTTCTTATATATGGTTAAGCATAAATTAATACATAATCTACTTTGTTCATTGTTCTTGGTCATATAAATGTTGCAATAATGTCCATACTTAATTAAATTTGCATAACATTTTTATTTTTGTGATAAGAATAAAATATCACTTGAAACAGTATCAAATAATTGTAATAATGTTTTTTCTTAACACATTTCTTATATATAGTTAAGCATAAATTCTTGTATATTTGAGTAAATTATTACTGCTGAAGCCTAAACATATACAACGTGTTTGTGTGAATAAACATACACACATTTAGGCGTCGAATTTTTCGCATGTAAAAAGCCTCAAAGTCCTTAAAGGAACCTAAACTACAATTTAATAAATTAGAGTATGAGTGAATTAAAATTCAAATAAACGGAATGAAATTCATAACAATAAAGATAACAATAAACTTAAAAAAAACTGTTTTAAAATTATTAATAATTCAAAATATTATATAATGATAATATATTATCTGGAGCATTAAATGTCACTATTACAATAATATTCCGATGAGTTCAGATGTTGTGTCTGCTTAAATGTACTTACATTTTTTATGGTGATCATAAATAAAATGATGCAGTTTGCAGATTATATATATATACATACATACATATATATATATATATATATATATATATATATATATATATATATATATATATATATATATATATATATATATATATATATACATACATACACTAGTGGTCGAAGCCCGCCCGATGGGCGGGCATGCTTTGTGATTTTTCCTTGAACGTTTTTATTTCGTTTAATGTGACATATATATGTATACAAAGGTTGTATTTCTGCGTAAATAATATGTTAGAAAGTTACTATTAATCGTTAATTATATGTATTTAGTTAGCTATATGAATATTTGTTATGATTAGTAGAAACACATAAAGAGTATTTATATAATTAGACAACTCGTATTATTATGAGAAAGATGTTGTGGATAATATATATGAATATGTTGTTACATATTTTTAGTTTCTTTAGTGATATTTTTAAAAATCAAATATATTTTGAATTGTTTTAAATTATGGGCGGGTATGACTTATTATTATTTGAAAAGTTGTGGATATATATGTGAATATGTTTGTCATATTGGGTATTCTGTGTAACTTATTATTATTTCTAACCTTTTTAGGCGATATCTATATCATTTCCACATCTATTCCTTAACATACTTCAACCACTACCATTTTATGATTCCATAACAATATTAATCCGTTTGACTCGTTTCATTTATGTTTTAGTGTGTATATATGCAATTCCCCCTTCATTTAATACAATGTTTACCCGTTTGACCCGTTTATCGCCGAAAAACCAAGGTTAGACATAATGGTCACCACTCCTCTCTCTCCTGTACAACTGTGTCACATCACCAATACAACACATCATCGTCTTCCTCACCTTTTAGCTCTAATGGTTAACATCATAAAAAATACACACTTTATACAAAGAAAAAAAAATGAATGATAAGGATGGTCACCACTCCTATTTTTTTTCTTGTGTCACGCGTGATGAACACGCACTCTAGTGGTGGCAGCTCGATAGGGTGATGGCTCACCCTCTAATGCACATAGTCTAAGACTTTACATTGAAATATATAATAAGACAAAACAACTATATAAAGTCTAACAACCCATATAAAATTACAACCTTAATACATGAGTAAATATGCACTAACAAATATATCTGTAGAAAAAGTAAAGAAGCAACGTGAAATGTATTTAGCTTTATCTAACATATGTATCCTTTAATAAACCTAGGTTTGAAAGATTGAGTACCCTTTTTTCTCACTTCATGTATGACTAATTTCTTCACTTTATTTGCATAATTGCCCGTAACAAACCGTAAATTAGAATGGGTTATAAAGAACCTTATATAGAGAAATAAGTTGATAGCTTTGGACCCTTTTTGCTTGAGCCAACGTGTAGGTCAATTGAATATTGATCAAACAGGTAACTATTCTTGTCTCTGTAATTGAAAAATCAAATTCGGGTATAATAACTTACCTTCTATATACACAAAATGGGTAGTGACTTTGTACAAAATTACAGAGGTGTTACAGTTAGTTTGGTCACTCAAGAAAAACAATTGTTGTTTTACTACCTTTTACCAAAGTTTAAAGGCTTAGTCTCCATTGTTAATAAAGAGTTAGTATTACGCAATTAGTATATCACCGTTATCATTTTTGAGCTATCACAACATTGCTTACAGAACTTGTATCTAAGGGCATGTTCATTCTGTGACTTCCAAAGAGAGTCACCCAATTTCTTTTACAATGTCACTTCCAAAGAGATGGACCGATCATGTTCATTATGTGACTTTCTAGCTTCCACATAACTCCAGTTGGTTATCCTTATATAGTGGATTAACGCGAATAAGTTCTTCATAATATCACTATCCAATAAGTAACGCAAACAAATATTGTTGGAAGAGAATGACTTTCATAATAATGATACTATCAAATACAATATCTAAAATTTGGAGATAAAATTTTATTATCTACATGAAACCTGTTAAATGCAAATTATAACCACGACGTGTCATGCATTAAAACATTTGTATTGAAGCAGATACCATCGTCATTCAAATGCAAATATAAAAGCGTCTTTCATCTATATATAAATTCTTTCAAAAAAAAATATGCACAGCCTGCTGCTAGCTTTTCTACTCAAGAAATAAAAAAGGTCTAAGTAACTTTTCTTCTTAGAAGCTAAATTGATATCATAATTTAGCGTTATTAATTATGAAACAGTTAATATGTTTGTATTTATTCATAAGCAGATATTTTACGATTGAAATCCTAACATAAAATAATATATTCAGTTAGTTTATGTCATCAAAATGTTTAAGTCATGGTGGATAATTACATCTGTAACACCCCAACCCGATAAGGGTAGAAGTATTACATTACAGTGACATATCAGAACAAACACAAGCACATGATTCATACATACAAAGAAATTCAGGGTTTACAAATGGAAAAAAATCTGATACTACAGGGTTACAAAAATAAATACTAAGTCTAATGCAGTGAAACTTCTTCTAATCGTCTCTAGTCCAGCGTAACTATCAAAGCATAGTCTTCTAAGTCCAGTCACACTCTCTTCCCATAACCCAGCTTCCTACTAAAACCTGCCGCAGGAAAAGGAAATGCGGCTGAGCTTAAAAAGCCCAGTGAACAGATACATATACAAAGCAATGATAATGAAACAGAACTGAAATATAGTGCATGGGGGAAATAGAATAAGGAATATATAAAAGAGAGTAATAGAAAAGAAAAGAAAGGATAGTCATCCACCACGAGCCCAAAACTCAAAGTCATAACTCAACATCGTAATCTCAAAGTCATAAGCCGTCAATTCATAATCTCACAATCAGAGGGGATACCTCTCAGGCAACCAGATAATATGAGGGGTGTCCTCATGTATCATAAAGGTGGAGTGATCAGCTCCCAGGGGTTGTGAAAGGCGTGTATTGCACACAGCACCAGTCACCTCAAAGTCAACTCAAAGTCATAGTTAAATCCACTAAGCATACATGTCTAGGATTGCAATCCATACGCCCCTTACTCAAAGTCAATCTCAAAGTCATATACTCAAAGTCATAGCCGGCAGATAATCATAAAAGGGACGACGTGAGAAATCACTCACCCACGCATGAGTCATGCCAGTGGTGCATCACAGACATGCCTATGGTACCTCCATAGGTAGAAGAAACATAAATGGCTCGGGTATCAAACTAAGAGTCAGGTCTCAAAGTCATGCAAAAGGTCATACAGCAAAAGTTCATCTCAAAGTCATGTCTCAAGGTCATCTCAAAGTCATAATATCAGAAGTCATATCAATGGTTCAGAATATCCAAGGTTCATTACAAAAGGTTCGTTATTAAGTTTCATAAGTTCATAAAATGTGAAAAGGGTTAAGATAAAACAGATTTAAAAACCTTAATAGTCATTTGCTCATTTCATCTCAAAGATCTCCCTTTTTAAACATTCTTCATAAAAGCCAATTAATCCTTCATTTTAAAATGGTTTCGTATCAAAATCATAGAGTGTTATTTCAAAACAGTTTCCTTCCATAACATCAAGTTATATTTTCAAAAAGGTTTTCATATCAGATTATCATAAAAGATGAACCAGAGATATCGGGTATACAAAGGTCAGAAGTCATAGCAACGAAATCAAGTCAGAAGCTAACATATCAAAGCTTAACAGGAATCAGAGGAAATTCACAATAGAAGGGAACATAGCAATGGCTTGGGGAATCTTAACTGAATCGTAGCTCAAAGTCATAAGAAGAATATAGGAGCCTTTACTGAAAAGGCAGAGTATCCGTACCTTATTGCAAAGCACAAATGAAACAAACACAGGAATGGAAAAGCTCAAGGACTCTCCTTCTTCACACCTAGAGGAGAAGAGGGGGAATCATAATTCATTCTTTAAATGCATATCTTTCCACTTTAAGTAACTCTCCATTTAAAGTAACTTTCCATTTTGAGTAACTTTCCATTTTTAGCAGGTTTCCATAAATAGTAAGTTTCCACTTTTAGAAAGTTTCCATGTTTAGTAAGTTTCCATATTTAGTAAGTTTCCATATTTAGTAAGTTTCCATAATTAGTAAGTTTCCATATTTAGTAGGTTTGATTAATCATCATTATTTATGGAAATAAAGTATCTTTTAGCATATTACACATTTGGTCCTTAGGGTTTCATGACTTTACCTTTTACACCCTTATATTTCCAAAATTACACTTTAAACCTTTTAATATTCAAAGTTACACTTTAAACCCTTAACTTATCCATTTTACATAATGAGTACTTATTTTATCAAGTCATTCGAATGAATCTTCAATTTTTCATAATTTACACTTTAAGTCCCTCAAGTTATAAAAGTTACATATTTAACCCTTTAATTTACAATTTCAACTTTTAATTATCTATAATTACATATCATGCCCTTAAACTACCAAAATAGCACAAAACCCCCTGAATATCTTAAATTACTCAAAACAACCTTAAGTTTCCAGAATTTACATATTTAGTCCTTCTCTTTTAATTATTTTCAAAACAAACCCTAATTAGGTTAAAAATACATTTTAATCCATTAAATTACAAAAATTACACTTAGCACCCTCACCTATCATTTTATTCGAATAGTACCTGATCCAAATTAAGTTTCAAAAATAACCTTTAAGTTTTAAAAGTTACAAAACTCACCCAAAACTTTCTACCCAAATCGTATAAGATAAAATCATAAGATTAAAAACCCTAATCATAACAAATCCATTTCCAATCATTAAGTGATCATTAAACATCATTTATAATCACAATTACAAGCCCTAGCCATAAACCCTAGCTCACACGATTTTACTCTTTTCCTTTTATTTCATTTTGCCGATTTAACATATGATCCAAAGTAATTGTTCCAAGCCTTAACAATTCGAAATAACATTTTTCCCAGGTTAATATGATCATGTAGAGTCTAAATAAAATGTATTTCAAGCCTTAAAAATTCGGATTCAATTATTTAGGTTTTATGCACGTTTTTAGGGTTTAATTCACAAATAATTCATAGAGCATGCATGGTTCGACTTTAGCATTTTATTTGAGACTTATATGATGTAAGAGACGTGAAAAAAATACCAGACCAGGTCTGGAACAAATAGAATAGGCTGGACGAATTATAGCACACGCGTAGAGCCAAAACGATCCAAAAATCACCACGACTTCAAAAACGATCTTCTAACCTTGAAACCAATTTTCGTGGGTCTTAATAAGTGTAAGTAACATCAGAAAAATAAGAAACAAATTTTGTAGAGGTCGAATGAAGCACAAGCGAATTACCTTGTTTTTAGGGCTCGACAAAAGAAATCAAGACCACGATCGTACCAAGCTTCAAAAATTCGAATGGGTATTTTTCTAGGGCTCTTTGAATAATGTTTGATCACAGAAAAATGCTTGAGAGATATGGGGTTGTCGAATGGAGGCCAAAGAATTTTGTGTGTGTATATTTTGTGGATCGGTTTTAGGTTTTAAATAAAAAAAAGATATGATTTGTTTTTAAAAGAGGAATTCCGTGTATGGGGGGAAGGATAGACCCAAAATTTCTGATTTATAAGTTGGTAATTAATTTGTGGTGATTACCTTCCATATTTACATAATTTAAATCAAATTAAAACTCTTAAAATCCCATTTTATCTAATTCGGCCCATAGAGGGGTATTTTGGTAATTTTACCACTTGCATAAATGTTACATGAAGTTGTTAAAATTATTTGGATACATAACTTGTTCATTGTTTGAAGTTTGGGATTTATTTGGTACCTTAATAAGCTTTTAATTAAATTTTAATTAAGTAAGGGCAATTTGGTCATTTCACTTGCTTTCAGATTTTAGGTGTTACAACTTCTTCCCCTCTAAAAAGAAAAATTTCGTCCTCGAAATTTGAAGTCGCAAAGTTAGACGAAGTCGTAGCAAACCGCAAAAAGTCATTACGACATTCTCACGCTCGGGGAGGTTCTTCCAAAAAGATCTTCAGACAAATAGTTTCTCATGACTCGTAACTATTGTCAAAACAGTTTCAGATTTCTCAGAAAGACATATTATACTGAATTTGAATCGAAAAGATAATGTACCGAATATAACGGATGATAATCGAATTCTCCAGGAAGAGGTGTAAAAATACATAGGATTTTCATCGAATTGATTAGGCGAATCAGATGAGAATACATTGAATTTTAGCAAACATGGGGTGATTTAAGGTTTAACTCTTCAGCGTCTCAGATAGTCTCGGCTTTTAGATAACCTTCCAAAGGTATTCTCATAAACAAACAGATCTCGTTTCCTCAAAGTCCACAATCACATATTTTGCTCATAGTAGATCATAATGAACAACTTCAACGAATGCGAAACGTATACGGACATAAAGCATATCGTTAGGTATCGTCAACGGCAGAAATTTCAAAATGGAACCTAAGATTCTCGTCAGAAGTTGTAAAGGTCAGCAAAACGCGTGTCGAGAGTCCAAACGTATCGAATCGTATAGCAAGGACAGCATATCAAACGTATAGGTAGAATGAACCTAAAGTCTCACTAAACTCAGATGATCTTGATCAGATACCAGAAATTCTAAAGCTTCTAAGGCACTCCTCGAGATATCACATGCCCACCATAAGTGCACGTTATATGATGTAAGTATTATCACGTTGGCCAGGCGTCATAATACTGGCATCATATACATATGCCCTCATGCTGGTCATACTTTATCTCAAGTCGTGAACAACACAAACTTATCTAAATCCACCTAGTCCACCTACAGTCTCATAGGTCACCAAAATCAAACAACATAACTAAGAGAACGAAATTACTCGAAGAGAAACGGAGATCCTAGAATGTCATTCAAAATTAAGGTACGTCATCAATAGCGTCAATCCTTTACAGCATCATCTCGTTTAAACACAATGTCCACTTCAGAATCCGTCCACTTAAATACAGATTTCAAAATTTCTTCCAAGTTGGGGTAGTCTGTTTACTCTCGTCCATCTTACCTCATGATTAAAAGAATTTAAACTCGAGTCTGGTTCCTCCGGTCTTCAGCAGCTCCTCTTGGCAGTGTGGTATCATAACGGCAGTCTCTGACGCGATTACTGTGCATCCCTCCATCTGTAGGTCTGCTTCTGCTCTCAATTCATCTTAGTACAACTAAAATGAATAGAGAAACAAGACTGCGTGTCTTCGACAGGTCTTCTGTCATAGCTCCAGGTTTTAGGGTACATGATGTTGTTGTTGACTCCAGGTTGTGTGTCGAATGGTTCGTCTTCTTTGGTCTGGTTGTCTTGATGCCTAAACTGAAATCTTCACGTGTTGCATGATGCATGATTGAGCACTATCCTAGTTCCTCACTTCTTCTTGTATGCTTCTTCCATGGTAATGCTTGTCGCAACCATCTTCTACTACTCTTCCACCAGGTTTCAAACTCCGATAACGGTCTTCGATCTTGGTCCCTCTTATGAAAGCTCTGTCTTCACATTATACGGGGTAGTGTGTCTACTATGCTTTCTGAGCGTCAATCAAATTTCTCTTCCAGAACAAAGGGTCATCTCACCAATAATCTCTATGTTCTTCTTTCGTTTTAGAACACAACACAATGTCATACTATGACAATTTGTCCAAAACATGCGAAAAACATGATTATTCTAGCCAACACCATTGGCATCATTCAAGCTCATAAATGTTATAACGAGTGCAAAGGCAGCTTCAGAAATCATCTCAGGAAATTTTCACATCGCCTTCTTTCTTCTTCAAAAACTGAAATACTTCACAAAGGTTACCCTTGGTTATTTAACCTCCTTCTTAGAAGTTCTTGTGGTTGCTTCTTCAGTCCTTCAAATCTAAAGTGATGCAATCAGATGCGGGGTTCAAAGGAAAAACAAATTAATCATTGATACGCGGAAACGGATAATGATTGCTGATAGTGGTACGTTTAAGTTCACGATAGTCGATACGTCATCACATACTTCTCTTGTTCTTCTTCATAAACAAACAAGAGCATCTAAAGAGAATCACCAAGGTTAAAAATCATATTCCATCAGCTCCTTCTATCTCTCAACTTCTATGGCACCATGGTTTCTTCACTGATATCAGTTCAATGTCCACTCTACTTCCTAAGCAGGAAGGAGTACCAAAAGGTTCATCAGAGAATACCGGAAAATCTTCGTACAACAAAATTTTCCAACAGCAGAACTTTCTAAGGGTTGATAATAATGGTTTTCAGGAAAAACTTGATAATCACATGAGTTCGGGGTTGGTGTTTCCATAGTGGCAGAAATTTTAGTAGATGTAGAGAATCATCATAATGAAATAGAGTGAAACAGATTTTTAAGGTCACATTTCAGATGTGGTAGTCTATGGTATCTTCACGAATAGTCATCCAGTCCAAAAGACCGTACAATCAGACATCTCAAAGTCAAAGGGTTCATAGAGTGAATACAGTCGTCAAATCATACAGATAGTTCATATCTCAGAGTCAAGTACATGATTCAACAAAATGTTGGGATGGATAAACGAACAGTTCAATGTGTGGGAATTTCGTTTAGCTTCTTAGCATAAGCGACAGGTAGGATGTGTATCATTGGAAATACGAACATCGTATAATCGTCAATTGTGAGATGTACAGAATCTCAGTTATCAGCATCATCATGCTTAGTTAACAAATCCATACAAAGATAGTCTTTACATCATACCCTTCCAAAGGAAATGGTTGGCAGGACAAGGTTCATCATTCAAAGAGAGGAAACAAAACTTCTTATATTCGTGGTTCATAATTACCAAAATTCTCATAGGAGTAGCAATGGATCATACAGAGTTAAGTAGTATCGGATGATACATTCATACCTAACATAAGTAATGAATTCACAGAATGTGTCGAACACATTATGGTTGAATGACCTACGATATGGTCGAAAAGGTGTCAAACAGCTTATCAAACAAATCGGAGGCGGAGATCAAAATCTGAAGATGAAACTTAAATGTGTAAGGTATCCAGGTAGCTTTCCGAGGTATTCCAAACTTACTCGGTTACTAAGCTTAAGTTGCAAAACTTCTAACTTCTGAAACAAAGGTCCTTATAAAGCTTATCTAAGAGCAAAGGCACGATCAGAGTGATGCGGAAGCAAATGATACTTACTTAAATGTCTTAGTCTACCCATTCCTCACTGGTAATAACTTGGGTTCCTATGGGGAATCCTAATGTGAAGTTCTAAAGGTTATCTTATGAGCGCCTACAGTGGAAACTTAGGGGTCCAAACTTCACAGGTCAAGGGTAAATGTATTACGAATCGCAGCCTGGGCTCTGATACCATAATTGTAACACCCCAACCCGATAAGGGTAGAAGTATTACATTACAGTGACATATCAGAACAAACACAAGCACATGATTCATACATACAAAGAAATTCAGGGTTTACAAATGGAAAAAAATCTGATACTACAGGGTTACAAAAATAAATACTAAGTCTAATGCAGTGAAACTTCTTCTAATCGTCTCTAGTCCAGCGTAACTATCAAAGCATAGTCTTCTAAGTCCAGTCACACTCTCTTCCCATAACCCAGCTTCCTACTAAAACCTGCCGCAGGAAAAGGAAATGCGGCTGAGCTTAAAAAGCCCAGTGAACAGATACATATACAAAGCAATGATAATGAAACAGAACTGAAATATAGTGCATGGGGGAAATAGAATAAGGAATATATAAAAGAGAGTAATAGAAAAGAAAAGAAAGGATAGTCATCCACCACGAGCCCAAAACTCAAAGTCATAACTCAACATCGTAATCTCAAAGTCATAAGCCGTCAATTCATAATCTCACAATCAGAGGGGATACCTCTCAGGCAACCAGATAATATGAGGGGTGTCCTCATGTATCATAAAGGTGGAGTGATCAGCTCCCAGGGGTTGTGAAAGGCGTGTATTGCACACAGCACCAGTCACCTCAAAGTCAACTCAAAGTCATAGTTAAATCCACTAAGCATACATGTCTAGGATTGCAATCCATACGCCCCTTACTCAAAGTCAATCTCAAAGTCATATACTCAAAGTCATAGCCGGCAGATAATCATAAAAGGGACGACGTGAGAAATCACTCACCCACGCATGAGTCATGCCAGTGGTGCATCACAGACATGCCTATGGTACCTCCATAGGTAGAAGAAACATAAATGGCTCGGGTATCAAACTAAGAGTCAGGTCTCAAAGTCATGCAAAAGGTCATACAGCAAAAGTTCATCTCAAAGTCATGTCTCAAGGTCATCTCAAAGTCATAATATCAGAAGTCATATCAATGGTTCAGAATATCCAAGGTTCATTACAAAAGGTTCGTTATTAAGTTTCATAAGTTCATAAAATGTGAAAAGGGTTAAGATAAAACAGATTTAAAAACCTTAATAGTCATTTGCTCATTTCATCTCAAAGATCTCCCTTTTTAAACATTCTTCATAAAAGCCAATTAATCCTTCATTTTAAAATGGTTTCGTATCAAAATCATAGAGTGTTATTTCAAAACAGTTTCCTTCCATAACATCAAGTTATATTTTCAAAAAGGTTTTCATATCAGATTATCATAAAAGATGAACCAGAGATATCGGGTATACAAAGGTCAGAAGTCATAGCAACGAAATCAAGTCAGAAGCTAACATATCAAAGCTTAACAGGAATCAGAGGAAATTCACAATAGAAGGGAACATAGCAATGGCTTGGGGAATCTTAACTGAATCGTAGCTCAAAGTCATAAGAAGAATATAGGAGCCTTTACTGAAAAGGCAGAGTATCCGTACCTTATTGCAAAGCACAAATGAAACAAACACAGGAATGGAAAAGCTCAAGGACTCTCCTTCTTCACACCTAGAGGAGAAGAGGGGGAATCATAATTCATTCTTTAAATGCATATCTTTCCACTTTAAGTAACTCTCCATTTAAAGTAACTTTCCATTTTGAGTAACTTTCCATTTTTAGCAGGTTTCCATAAATAGTAAGTTTCCACTTTTAGAAAGTTTCCATGTTTAGTAAGTTTCCATATTTAGTAAGTTTCCATATTTAGTAAGTTTCCATAATTAGTAAGTTTCCATATTTAGTAGGTTTGATTAATCATCATTATTTATGGAAATAAAGTATCTTTTAGCATATTACACATTTGGTCCTTAGGGTTTCATGACTTTACCTTTTACACCCTTATATTTCCAAAATTACACTTTAAACCTTTTAATATTCAAAGTTACACTTTAAACCCTTAACTTATCCATTTTACATAATGAGTACTTATTTTATCAAGTCATTCGAATGAATCTTCAATTTTTCATAATTTACACTTTAAGTCCCTCAAGTTATAAAAGTTACATATTTAACCCTTTAATTTACAATTTCAACTTTTAATTATCTATAATTACATATCATGCCCTTAAACTACCAAAATAGCACAAAACCCCCTGAATATCTTAAATTACTCAAAACAACCTTAAGTTTCCAGAATTTACATATTTAGTCCTTCTCTTTTAATTATTTTCAAAACAAACCCTAATTAGGTTAAAAATACATTTTAATCCATTAAATTACAAAAATTACACTTAGCACCCTCACCTATCATTTTATTCGAATAGTACCTGATCCAAATTAAGTTTCAAAAATAACCTTTAAGTTTTAAAAGTTACAAAACTCACCCAAAACTTTCTACCCAAATCGTATAAGATAAAATCATAAGATTAAAAACCCTAATCATAACAAATCCATTTCCAATCATTAAGTGATCATTAAACATCATTTATAATCACAATTACAAGCCCTAGCCATAAACCCTAGCTCACACGATTTTACTCTTTTCCTTTTATTTCATTTTGCCGATTTAACATATGATCCAAAGTAATTGTTCCAAGCCTTAACAATTCGAAATAACATTTTTCCCAGGTTAATATGATCATGTAGAGTCTAAATAAAATGTATTTCAAGCCTTAAAAATTCGGATTCAATTATTTAGGTTTTATGCACGTTTTTAGGGTTTAATTCACAAATAATTCATAGAGCATGCATGGTTCGACTTTAGCATTTTATTTGAGACTTATATGATGTAAGAGACGTGAGAAAAATACCAGACCAGGTCTGGAACAAATAGAATAGGCTGGACGAATTATAGCACACGCGTAGAGCCAAAACGATCCAAAAATCACCACGACTTCAAAAACGATCTTCTAACCTTGAAACCAATTTTCGTGGGTCTTAATAAGTGTAAGTAACATCAGAAAAATAAGAAACAAATTTTGTAGAGGTCGAATGAAGCACAAGCGAATTACCTTGTTTTTAGGGCTCGACAAAAGAAATCAAGACCACGATCGTACCAAGCTTCAAAAATTCGAATGGGTATTTTTCTAGGGCTCTTTGAATAATGTTTGATCACAGAAAAATGCTTGAGAGATATGGGGTTGTCGAATGGAGGCCAAAGAATTTTGTGTGTGTATATTTTGTGGATCGGTTTTAGGTTTTAAATAAAAAAAAGATATGATTTGTTTTTAAAAGAGGAATTCCGTGTATGGGGGGAAGGATAGACCCAAAATTTCTGATTTATAAGTTGGTAATTAATTTGTGGTGATTACCTTCCATATTTACATAATTTAAATCAAATTAAAACTCTTAAAATCCCATTTTATCTAATTCGGCCCATAGAGGGGTATTTTGGTAATTTTACCACTTGCATAAATGTTACATGAAGTTGTTAAAATTATTTGGATACATAACTTGTTCATTGTTTGAAGTTTGGGATTTATTTGGTACCTTAATAAGCTTTTAATTAAATTTTAATTAAGTAAGGGCAATTTGGTCATTTCACTTGCTTTCAGATTTTAGGTGTTACAACATCTGTCGTCAAACATAATGTAAATTACGTACAAAAAAGTAATAAAGTTATGTAAATATTTTAAAGTGGAAACCATGCAAGAACGATGGTATTTTAGGAACCGGACGTGGGCCCCTTTTAGTCTTTCATCATACCCAAAATAGAGCTTTGCAATGTCGACACACCTGGTCACAATATCCTAAGTAAATATATGTTTACGGAGGTCCAACGATAAAGGAATAAACGTAATAGTTAATACTCAGAGCAATGGGGAAAAAACCCAAAATAGCTTTTAATTACAAAACAAACCTTGCTGAACTTGCCTTGGATGCTTGGTATGCGTGCTAGCATTTTGGAAACCGGAATTAGTCGGATCAGATTCAACTGCAACAATTGTAATTGGAAATAATTTAGCGCTATGTGTGGCATAAAATGTCTCAAAAGCGTAAGCCGGATACAAAAAACAACATATACATTCACAAACAAAACTCTTAACAACTTATCTGTTCGCGGTGGCTGTAAATAATTGGCGTCGAGACGTGTGCTCGGCGAGTCAATGTTATCACGTGGATTACCGATGAATAGAGATATACCTGTAGAATTTTAGAAACAACAAATAGCAAAAGTTTACGCGTAGCAACATAAACCTTCAGGCCAGAAGAATTCAACAATCGAATAGCCGAATAGACAGTACCTTCGGGTAAATCAGGTTGACGTCTATATATAGCAAAAGTTAGTGGTAACAGAAATTATTTTAGAGGTATTCCAAACACCGTTTGCAATAAGATGATCGTTAGCATTACGACTTCAACACGGTAAATTAAGATGAGCCGCATAAGTAAGTAAAAGGCATTCCATTCATTAGTGACCCATCTGAGACAAATTGGGACAAATACAATGTAATTAAGCACCTGAACATTGAAACTGAGGCCGTAAGATACTAACTAAAAGGGGAAAATACAATATACCGAAATAGTCAACAATATTTAAGTAAGCAACACAACATATTTAAGAGATAATTAATTAATCAGTTAATCAACATAATTATAGAGGAATTGCTTGTAGAATAGTAAAAATTAAGATAGTGCATCTTAAAACATGTTTGAATATCTTATGTAATAGACTCATAACTTCGCCCCAACTGCATTATAAAGATACTTTAGAACGTGATGTATAGTCTCAAGAAGACAATAACCAAAGGTTTATGTCAAATGAGAATTTTAAATTTAGCTCAAAATAACAGAAACACTTGTCATAAATACATCTAAGGATGAATGCTCCTGATATGAATGGTCCTCCTAATTAATTACTGATATGAATTAAACGGCCTCACTTAACTTCTTGTAGTGCAGGTAGTGTGCTTACATTAACCTTGTACTCCTAAATACTAATGACACATTTAGATGATGTTTTAAGTCTAACGGTGAGAGCAAATGAGTCTCTAGCAGCAAGATCAATAATATCAGAGCAGTAAGAGAATAATATCAGCACAAGAAACAATACCAACACATTTCGCTTCAAGCAAACTCTTCAATCTATCTATAAAATCAAATCGTCTTACACTTTGATTTGGAGTTGCCACTTTTTCTGTCTGATTCCGTGAAGCTGAAGTAAAATTCAAAATTTTATAGAATAAAGGAACATATTTTGGGTTACAATTGACAAAGAATATTCAAACTATCAACTAATCAAATGAGATGATTTTGTAGCCATAAACAATTCGAACATATCAGATGTTTTAATAATGCTTATTATATATTGAGTACTTGACAATTCAAACAACCACATATCTTGTATGTAACTAACTATCCAAATCTGTTTATTCAAAACAAAAAGTGTTTAGGTACCACAAGATTCCTCGGCCGGCTTCAGTACTGGATCATGAATGGGTCGTCTTTAAAGAACCTTTTCCATAAGAGAGCCGTCTACCAAAGGATATATGCATTACCACTCCTCTTCACAGGCGGCTCAACCAAGATATGGGTGGTTTTCACCAGGCATGATCCACCAACTTACTGTAGTTGGAAAATAATCAACGCTGTAACACCCCCAAAATTTGATACAGCGGAAGACTCAACAAGCTTTCAGGGTGCTACGGGGATTGGTATCCAACACAAGACAATATAGAACGAGATAAAGTAAACATAATAAAAATACAACCAAAACGGGGTTTTAGGTTTACATTTATCCCAACATACTTTAGAGTCAGGCCTAAAATAAAGTAACAATAGGTCCAAATTTAATTATCAGAGTTTAGAAAAATAGATCCATGAACCGGGTGCCTTGGCCGAGCCTTCCATTTCAAGCATGCATCTCAACATTTAATTACCTGAGAAAACGTGCTAAAAGTCAGCTTTCGCTGGTGAGATCATAGGTTTAAATTCAACTAACAATATAGTGGACATATACGCAAAACGCTTGCTAGCTAGACTAAGGATTCGCTAAAAGCCTGCGGATACCCTCCGCTCCAACAAAACACACGGATACCCTTCCGTACTAACAAAACACACGGATACCCTTCCGTACTAACATAGATATTCGGGTAGCCCCCGCAATACCAATAATAACTCGGATAACCTCCGAAATATTAATAACCTATAGGTGCACGCTACAGTATTTAAATAAGTCAACCTTGAATAGTACACACAACATATATGCGACTAAAGCTGACAATTCCAAATAACCAATTAAGCCAACCTTGAATAGTACACACAACCTATATGTGACTAAAGCTGACAATCCACCAATAACCAAATAAGCCAACCTTGAATAGTACACACGACATGTGTGACTAAAGCTGACAATAGATCCTAGTCCATACGCATAGCAAGTTTAGAAAGAATATAAAAGCGATAATAGTCCACGTAAAATGATTTGCACGTTTCTCACCCCATGTATTGAAAACATAGTTCAAGAGTAAAAAGTGGGGCTATGACTCACCTCAAGTCCAGAAAATAGCAAGACGAGGTAGGTAGAAATAAGACGTATGATAACTCACAAAACAGCAACTATGGACTTGGCACGACCTAACAATATTAACTCTTTCAGAAATCATTTCCTCAAATATATAATATTCCCAAACCCGGACGAGAATCCGTTTTATTTCCGAAAATCCATTTCGTATTAGTTTGGTGTATTTGCGTTTGGTATCCATACGGGTAGTGGGTCGACTCAAAACGAACCGAAGAAAGATCACATATAGCAAGATAAAATAAACTATAGATCTAATATTAGCCCAATATGTTATTTAAATAAATCGCTAAAGTTTACCAAATCCGTTGATTTGATAATCCTCATATTTATTTACGTAACATACCGTTCCAAGATTACACCCAACCTAAAGCACATAGCACATAATTACTATATAGTATATATTATAGTTTAATAAATTCCTCATATATATCGTCAAATTGGCCAGATTTCCCGATATATACACTCACAATCTATTACACTTTACATATACTACAACTTATGGGCGTCGTAGGATACGATGCCCACTAATATATTCATTTCGTATAGCCAAATAACCCGGCTCAACCTTACGGTTAAGTGGTTATTTAATTATAGAAAACGTCTATATTAGTCGTCATATATCCGTGACAACACGAACGTCACAAATAATAACTTACCTGGACCCGAGTGACAACAATTTCGCCTAACTCAATAAGTTTATCCGTTATATATCCGAAATGACATTTTATTAAACGTTTCATAATTGTCGGGAGTTTCCCGTTTTATAACACAATTTTTATAATAGTAATACGTTTAATAATATTACGCCACTTTCGTAGCCTAATATATATCTAATCGTATTATTTATAATACGACTCGTGATTATTATTATTATTAATATACGCGTTTATATAGTTATATATACGTTATTCACGTATATACTTTCATATAAACGTTCATATTATCAATAATTATTATTACGAGTTTTATTATTCTCGTTTCAATTTTTATAGTTATTGAGTTATACGAAATGGTCATATGTCCGAGTCATGACTCTCGGCTCATTGTCCAAGTCCAATAATAAGCAAAAGTCATAAAATAACCAATCTCCGTCCAATCACAATCTCAAACCACGGGCTACAACAATAGGGTCCGACTACGGCACCCGACTAACCTATCTCCGTCAATCTAACGACCGTCTCACAATCGGTCCCCAATCACTTTCGTCAACAACTCCTCAATTACCAATAATCATATCCAATGTCGAGACCACAATGATCTCGACCCAACCAAAAGCATTCGGCCGAAAATGAAATGTCACAACAATGTAACAATTAAGCTCACAATTATTACAAGAAAAATAACATCAACCTAGTTAATGTTTGGGTAGGTTTACCAAGCCAAACCCGAGCCCTCGACTCACTTGAGTCACGGCTCAAAACCACGAGTCACGAGGACTCGAATCAACAACCTCAAATGTCATCAAAATAAGCTCCAAGAGCCACACTCAAAACTGCCATTCGACCACATGGGTCTCGGCATCAATAACCATATACGGCCATGAGGCCTCGACTCCATCGAGCCGAACCAAGATAGTACCGAGCCAACTGCTCAAGTCCCAACCAAACGAGAACCCATTTAGGTCTCGACTTGGTTTCACGAGCAACTAGAAAAAGACCCCGAGACCTTAATAGTCTCGGTTATGCTCGAACCAAGAAAACCAAGGCCACGACATAACATGAACAACATAATCCTTCCACAAACCAAACCCAAATCGACCCAATCGGATACCAAACCTTTAAGAAAAACATTTTTCCAACCAAAACCCATTTGTATTACGCGTTCACAAATGTTAACCCATCCGAATATCATCAAGTCGTGACTCTAGGTCACGTTTTTATCAAGAATACGAGTAAAACTCGTCTCACCTTCGATCTATAAAGCCCAAACCGTGATAATCCTTCCAAAAACAACGATTAGTGGTGAATTTGGTGGTGTTTCGAAATGAAATAAGGGGTTATAGGCGCGTGTTGTTGTAGATCTAAGAGTAGGGATGATGGGGAATCGATTGGTGGTGGTGGTGTAGAGTGGTGGCCGGCGTGGCTGTGGTGGTGGCCGGATATTAAAGGGGGCGGCTAGGGTTAGGGATAGTGATGAAGATGAGTTTTGAGAGAGAGAATGAGAGTGGTGAGTGTGTGTGTTGTGTGAAAACCGAACCAACCACACCCCTATATCTTTTTATTATTATTATTATTATTATTTTTTATTTAGTTAATAATAATAATAATAATAATAATAATAATAATAATAATAATAATAATAATAATAATAATAATAATAATAATAATAATAATAATAGTAATAATAATAATAATATTATTACGGTTGTTGATCCCAGTTGAGCTAATACGATCTTATATAGAAGTTAACTAAAACAAATACTCAAGCTTAAACGCGGAATATAAAAGCTTAACTTAAGAAGATTTAGAATTCTCTTTCAACACTTCAATATTATTAATACGAGCACTCAATAATGCTAGGGTTTTACAACCTTGAAGTGAATAATAATACGTACGTAATCTAACCCTAGGATCCTCCTTTTATAGGACAAGGAGTCCTACTAGGTTTACAATACCTTTCTCTACAAGATAAGAATAATCTAAATAGATAAACTATACAAAAAATCTATTCTATAATTATCCTATCGTATACAATGTTAATCCATTCAGCAGTAGTTTCACCAAGCAGCAGATTGTCTTCAGCAGCAGAGTCATTAACACCAGCAGCAGTTTCATTGTAGCAGCAGTATTACTCAGCAGCAGAGTCTCATAGCAGCAGTGTCACTTGGTCAAACCCAACAATCCTCCCCTAAACTTAATATTTATTTCTAAATATTCAAGTTTCTTCAAAGCTCAAATTATTACTAGGAGGATGCTTCCAAACACTTCATCCCTTGAGGATTCATCTGATCAAATATCTTCTTATACTTTGTCAACAAATCAAATGCTTGATCATCAGAATCATAGTCTTTCTGCAGCTTAAGTGTTCTATCACTATTAACCATCTGATTAACAACATTCCAGTATCTTACCACTGGATAATCCTTTTCAGCTAGCATATACAAGGTAATTGGTCCAAGAGTTAACATATGAACTCCAGAATCTTGAAAAAGTTTCCATCTTCTTACCTTGTAATCAGTTATCTCTGTCCATTCAGAGTCATCCATTGAAGGTTCAAACATAAGTTTAAGAGCTCTCCACAAAACATTATCAGAAGAAGTTAAGACATGATCAATTTTATCTATCTCATACTTTTTACCATCAAATTTCTTAGCTCCAAACTTTTCCTTGTATAACTTCCACAAGTCTTCAACATCCTCTCTATCAAAGTAATGTAACATTTGTTGAAATCTAAGAAATCTGTGAGACTTACCATCAGATCTCTGGACATCATGAAATGTTCCAATATTAGTATCATACCCTGTAGTTACTTTGACAATTGGATATTTGACTCCTAATGGTTTAGCATCCACAACTTCAGGATCTTCCATTTTGCCAACCACAGTATACACCTTCAATCTTTCTTTAAGATGCTCAGCAGGAATGTGATCAAAATCATGTTGAAACATATCTCCTTATGACATTGAACTGCTTCCTTCTCCAATCTTTCTCTTCTTCTTGGCAATTGATTTTTGAACAACACCTTTTCTTTTATCACCTTGCTCAGAAAAAGTAATCTTTGTTGCATCACTTTCAAGCTTTTCAACATTAACTTCTTGAATCTGCTCTGCTTCAGCTATCTTCTCAGGCACCAACTTCTTGTTCATTTGAGCAATTTGCTCCAAGTCCTCAGCACATCCCATATTATAAAAAGTATCTGTTCTCTTCTTTGTTTGTTGATACAAATCAAAAACTTCTTTGTCAGAATAAGCTTTCAACTGCACCAATGTCCATCCACCCATATTCTTTAGATACCTTTCATATTCTTTCCTTTGCTGTTTAACAGTTGGACCTTTGAATACTTTAACCTTTCCTCTAGCAGCAGCATTCTCTTTTCTCTTCTTAGAAGCAAATTCACTATACCAAGATTGCACATTAAAATTTGGAACTTCATTTTCTTCAATCTTGATAAGCTTATTTAGTTCAATATCAGCAGCAATTCTGATCTTTTCATCATCCCATTCATCATACATTCTTAAGCCTTCAGCCTCCTTCTCAGCCAGCTGTTGATCTTCCAAGTTAATCAACTCTTGTGCTTTAATAGCAGCAGCTTCATCATGTTCAACTTGCAATGGCTTAGGCCAAGAATCAAAAGGTACATCAGTAAAATCAACCCCTTTATATATCCACCTCTGAACATCAACTTGCTTGCCTTTACCCTTATCTGAAGAAGATGATGTGATTGTCTTCTTTTGAGTAGCAGCAGGTTCTCTTATTGTTATTCCTTTTTGAGGTTTTCTTGTTGCTGATGTTGTGTTTGTTGTTGTGATAGGTTGTAATAATGATTGAGTTGGTAATTGTGGTGTAAGGGTATCAGCAGTAGTCTTCTTACTTAGCAAGACCATTGCCTCTGCAGCAGCATTGTCCAAAGATCCAGCAGCAGAGTCTTGAACTTCAGCAGTATTCACTATTCCACTAGCAGCAGAATTATGAACAGCAGTAGAGTCAGCAGTAGAGTCAGCAATAGCAGCATTTTCCACTGAATCTTCCAAAGTCTTTAACACATTACTCATCAACCCTGTTTTCTTCACTAGTTGCTCAGACTCCAAAGTTTTAAGAGTATCTACCACCTTTTCTTGTGCAGCAACCACCTTTTCCATACCAACTTCATTCCCAGACTTATCAGCAACCACAAGATTTTCATCATTCTGAGAACTATCCACATCCATGTCTTCAATCACTGGAACCTCCCCTGAAACTATTCCAGCGTCCATATCTTGAACATTATCAACTTTTTCAAGATTTACCTCCCCTGAATCCATGACAATCTCTTTCCTCCCCTGTTTGGAAGCATCCTCTTCCAAATGAGTAGATGGTTCAGAAGAACTTACAACCTGATTAGTCCCAACTTTCTTAATTCTTTTCAATGAGGTTGAAGATCTTGATTTCTTGAAGCTCTTAATCTGTTTTCGCATTTTGAGGATAACCTTGGCTTGACCAGCAACAACATCAGATAGATTAAGAACCTGCTCTTCCAAAGATTTACATTTCAACCCCAAAGTGGTACAAGTATCCGTCAATTCTTTTATAAGTTGCATTGTAGTCTCATCACTTCGACCTGTATTACCTGGTCCGAGAGGTGAATCACTGACATTGTCATCATGTACAAGTGGATCCGTCAATTCATGAGTCACTGGCCTGTCCTCATCACTTCGACCTGTGTAACCTGGTCCGAGAGGTGAATCTGGGGACAAAAACTCAGTATCAAACCTAGCTTGATCATCTGAGCCCCCTATGTTATCCATTTGGCTAGGGTTACCATCCTGAGAAGCAAACTCATAAGAGTCCTTTTCTCTAGATGTTGCCTTGGTTTGGGTCTTAATGATGTTATCACTATCCTGCTCTGCTGCTAAGCTAGAAGCAGTAGTGACAGCCCTTGCCAACATGTCCTCTCCATCACCTAGGACAGCCTCATCTGGTACAGCCATACTAACACTATCCTGAGGTAGATTAGTGTTCTTTTTGATTTTCCTACGGGAATATTGTTTTGTAGGTTGTGTAACAGATGTAGTAACATTGGGTGTGTGATGGGAATCAGTGGGATTTCCTGATCCTTCACCCTGGTTGTTGTGCACAATTTGTTCCATAAAAGAAGTCAGATTTGTATGTGCACCAGAAAAACCTTTGCCATGCTTAATCAAAAAGGTAAAAGTCCTTGAAGCCAATTTTGGAGCATCATATTCAGCAGTATGGCTTCTTGGTTTAGAAATTTGGTTTTCAATAAAGATTTGAAGAAATCTTGGATATAGCAAATAAGAACCATCTTCAACACCTTTAAACAACCCAGCCAATATCATTTTTGAAAAATTAAATGGTTGACCTTTGCACAGACATATCATTGCAGAAGCAATGGTAGTATTGAACTCATGCCACCCAGATGTTTTAGGGCTCAAACAATGAAGGAATAGATGTACCAAAAACTTGTATTGAGGACAGAGGAGAGCCTTTTGAAATTTTAAATTGTTATGTTTCCCCTCATATCCCAATTCTTTTAAACCAGCAAAAATAGCATCATTGTTAAGACAAGTGGTCTCTGTCTCATCATCTAAGAGAAGAGATTCCCTTATAGATGATTCAGTTACACGAATCTTTTCCCCATCTACAAAAGCACTGACATGTTTTTCCCCATTCATAGTTTTGATTTTGGCAGTAGACCAAAACTGTTTGATGTAGGAAACAAATATAGTAGGGTTCACAGTGAGTGCATACCTAAGAGAAGTAGCATTCAAAAACTTTACCATGTCTGTGAAACCTTCAGGAACTAATTCTTCATTCAAAACGATCACACTATTGTGTTGCTCAACCCAGGTACGTGATAGCTCCATGAATTAGGTTTAGAGAATTTGGGGATTTGTGATTATTGGAATGATTAGGTGTAAGGGTTTGTGATAACTTCAATTGAGAACATATGAAAACCAATTATGAAGTTCAATTAGGTTTTAAACTGATGGATGAAAGTTACACATACCACCCTCTTACTTACAACAATAGCAGCAGAACCGTATCATTCACAACTAGCAGCAGAGTGATAAAACTAGCAGTAGAGTGAACTGGAGCCAGCAGCAGAGTTGACTATAGACCTTGGTCAACTATGCATAACAATTAATGCACATATCACTCCGTAATCTCTATAAAACCGGCAAGATCTTTTCCCCAAATTACGCAATCAAACCCTAATTACTTTCAAAAACGCCACATTCACAATCAATACTATCCATCTTTACAATCAAATCATCACACAATGAAATCAACACCCGAAATAATCAATATCTCTTCTGATTCATCATCAGAGGATGAATCCTCAATGGAACCCTTTGTTCCACCCTTTCGTCCTCCACGATTTGGTTGTAGAACCAAAGAACAAGCACGCAAGAGGAAGCATGATCTTCCTGTGTTTAAAGATCTTCTCAACCTAAATCAGACTCCAAGCACCTCAAGAGGTAAACAACCTATGTCCCCTGAGGTTCCAGCATCATCAGAATCATCAGACGACCAAACTTGGACGTTTGTGCAACCACCTCCTCCAGTGCATCATTACCAATCTCCCTTCATCTTCACATCCTCAGATGAAGAGGAGGAAGAACCAGCAACCAATCCACCTGCCACACCTGAGAGGCCACAATCTTCAAGGCCGAGGCCACAATCTTCAAGGGCGAGGCCACAACCATCACCTGGTCTTTCTCTTGGACCATCAAGACAAAACCCTCCTCTCCCAAAGGATAGAGAGATTGTGCTTGGGCTTCCTTGCCCTAGGAAGTGATGAAGATGTAGGTGTTAGGTTATGATGTCTGTTTTTGTGTTTTGTCTTTTGATGTTGAATCATTGTACTTTTCTTGAATGAATGAATGAACTTTCTTGTTTCAATTCTTGCAAATCACCATTCATATACCTGCAAAATGTTAGACCAAACACCACAAACCAAACAACCAACATATGTACTAGCAGTAGAGTGAGAAAATCAATGAGCAGCATAGTACATTATATCTCAAACATATACACATTAACAAGCAGCAGAATAACAAGCAGCACATGCGTTGTACAAACTTTAACAAAAATAAAGAGATAAGTTTTTCAAAGATTGATCATACCAATATTTGCAATTAAAAATTGAAACCTCCCCACATCAAACTGTTTAGTGAGAAGATCAGCAACATTGTTATCAGTATGAATTTTAACAATTTGAATCAACTTCTTTTCATAGCAATCTCTTATAAAGTGATGCCTTATCTCTATATGTTTTGTTTTAGAATGAAACACATGATTTTTAATTATGCAAAGTGTGCTGTTGTTATCTATATGGATTTTAGTATTCATGAAATTGTACCCATAATCCAATAATTGATTCTGCATCCATAAGACTTGTCCACAACAACTTGAAGCAGCCACATACTCAGCTTCTGTTGTTGAATTTGCCACCACTGTTTGCTTCTTGCATTGCCATGACACCAACCTGCTTCCAAGGAATTGACAACCCCCTGTTGTAGACTTTCTATCCAAAGAAGCTCCAGCATAATCACTATCTGAATAGGATACCAAATCAAATGGTGAATCCTTAGGATACCAAAGGCCTAATTTTGGTTGATGCCTCAGATATCTAAAAATTCTTTTCACTGCATTGAGATGTGATTCCTTGGGACACACTTGAAATCTTGCACAGGCACACACTGCAAACATAATATCAGGTCTTGATGCTGTAAGATACATCAATGATCCAATCATAGACCTGTACAAGTGTATATCCACTTCCTTTCCATGTTCATCCTTCAGCAATGGCTTATCTTTTTCCATGGTAGTCTTGGCAGGCTTAGCATCTTCAAATCCAAACTTCTTCAAAATATCATTGACATACTTATCCTGACTGATAAAGATGCCATTTTCTTTCTGTGTAACTTGCAGACCTAAGAAGAAAGTGAGTTCTCCCATTGAACTCATAGCAAACTTGTCCTTCATAAGCTTCTCAAAACTAACACACATAGCTTTGTTTGTAGACCCAAAGATGATGTCATCAACATAGATTTGAACCAGCAAAATATCATCTTTTTGTCTTTTGAGAAACAAGGTTTTATCAATCTTTCCCCTGCTGAACCCAGAGTCTAGTAAGTATGTTGACAAAGTGTCATACCAAGCTCTAGGAGCTTGATGTAGACCATACATTGCTCTATTTACCTTGTAAACTTTGTCAGGATGATCAGGGTCTTCAAAGCCTGGTGGTTGAGACACATAAACCTCTTCTGTAATGGTCCCATACAGAAAAGCACTTTTCACATCCATTTGATACACTACAAAATCTTTGTATGAAGCATAAGCCAAGAATAGTCTAATTGCTTCTATTCTTGCCACTGGAGCAAATACCTCATCATAATCAAGGCCTTCTTGTTGTGTGTATCCCTGTGCTACTAACCTTGCCTTATTTCTTATGACAATTCCTCTCTCATCTCTTTTGCATCTGAAAACCCATTTTGTGCCAATCACTCTTTTTCCATTTGGCAGCTCAACCAAAGTCCAAACTTCTTGCAGCTTAAATTGTAGAAGCTCATCTTGCATTGCTTCCACCCAACTTGCTTCTTGTAAGGCTTTGTAAGTATTTTTGGGTTCAATTTGAGAAAGAAAACATGCAAACAGGCAATTTTGAAGATCTTTATGACTATTTCTTTGATGCAGAGATCTGGCAAAGAAACTTGGATGTTGTGGATCTTTCAAGGCTTTAGTCATTTGCCTAGTTTGAATGGATGAGTGTGGATCACTTAAGATTTGATCTTTTGGATGATCCTTGTAGATTCTTGTGGTAGGTGTAGGACTAACAGGAATATTGAGTTCCAAGTTAGTAACATCAGCAGCAGCTCCAAATAACTTACCATCAAGTACATCATTGTCTGTGTCATAATAGATATTTTCAAGATCAGGCATATTTGGATCATCAGGATAGATAGTATCATCAATAGGTCTACCCTGAGTGTCCAAATTAGGAGACAAGGAAGTAGCAGTAGAGTTAGTGGGCTTAGAAGCAGAATGTGGTGAAGCAGTAGTTGTATCTTTTGGCCTAGCAGTAGAGTCATCTGAGTCAGCAGTAGAGTCTTCTGGCTCAGCAGTAGAGTCTTTTGGCTGTTTAGGAGAGACATCAACAACTACCTTGGGAACTTCAGGAGTTTCTTTTTCTGCTTCATTAGGTATGACAATACCTTCTTCAGTTTCCTTAGGTTTTTCATGAGAAGCAACATCATCTTGAGAGCTTTGTTCCTTCTGAAATGGTACAAAGGTTGGACCAATCTTCAATTTCTCAATCACAACAAACTCTTCCTGTGGTTTATCAACATTGGCAATGACAGGAACATAGTTCATTGTTTTAGCAAGAATGTCGACATCAAATAACCATTCTGGTCCCTTCCCTGCAGAATTATATGTGTTTTCACTAAACTTGATATGCAGATTCTCCTCCACATGTTTGGTTCTTTTATTATATACCCTGAAGGCTTTACTATTAACAGAGTAACCAACCAAATTTCCTTCATCAGCTTTTTCATCAAATTTGCCTAGCTGATCCTTTGTATTTAAGATAGTAACAGGACATCCAAATGGTTTGAGAAAATCAATCATTGGTTTCTTTCCATGAAATAGCTCATAAGGAGTTTTGTTATGAGGCTTGACTACCTTACTTCTGTTTTGCACAAAACATGCAGTATTCACAGCTTCAGCCCAAAAAGGTACAGGTAGTTTTGAATCAGATAGCATAGTTCTTGCAGCCTCAATGAGTGTCCTGTTTCTTCTTTCTGCAACACCATTTTGTTGTGGAGTTCTTGCTACACTGTACTGTCTAAGTATTCCTTTTCCCACACAAAATTGATTCATCTCACTGTTCTTGAACTCAGTACCATTGTCACATCTGATAATCTTCACCTTGTGATTGTGCAGGTTTTCAACTCTTGTAATGAAGGCTTTGAGTATTTCTGGGGTTTCATCTTTGGTTGCAAGAAAGAATACCCAAGTAAACCTGCTAAAGTCATCAGTGACAACCAAACAATATGACTTCTTGTTCAAACTTTTTACAAATACAGGCCCAAATAAATCCATGTGTAGCAAGTGTAGTGGCACAGTATTTGTGTTTACTGTCTTGGACTTGAAAGAAACCCTGTGTTGTTTACCCTTTTGACATGCAACACAAGTTTCACAATTCTCAAAAATCTTTGTAGGCATGCCTCTCACAAGATTTCCTTTCACCAACTTGTTCATAGTCTTGTAGTTCAGATGACCCAGTCTTCTATGCCATAATTTGGACTCATCAATAGTGGCCTTTGCAATTAGACAAGTCAAAGCCCTCTTAGGAATAATATTCTTAATATGGTCACTGTATATATTTTCCTTTCTAGGGACCTTCAGTAACACAGATTTATCATCTGGTAATTGAAAATCAGGAAAAAGAATCATACACTCAGTGTCTGTAAAAAGAACAAAATTCTTTTTGTCACACATTTGTGAGACACTAAAAAGGTTAAACTTAAGTCCTTTCACAAGAAGCACCCTCTCAAAGTCCAAATTTCCAGTTCTTAATGTTCCAATTCCAACAATCTTTCCACCTTTTGGATCATTCCCAAAAGCTACATAACCACCATCAAAATCCTCAAGATCTTCAAGTTGAGACTCATCACCAGTCATGTGTCCAGAACATCCACTGTCAACAATAACCATATCCTTAAGCTCATCCAGTAGATTGGCCTGCACATGAAAAATAGAGAAATCAGTTTCTCTTGATGACCCAAGCCATTACTGACTTGGATCTGCCCTGTGCATCAGTATAATCAAATTTCTTTAAATCACTTGATGCACTGCTATTCTTGGAAACAGTATTTGAAACATTAGATTTTGGTTTCCAAGTCCAGCAAGCTGAGGCCTTAACAGCATAGAAGTGATTACCAACAACTGTGTTTGGAAGATGTTTTGGCTTAGAAGTAGAAAATTTTGTACTAGCAGCAGGTTGCTTGCCAGCAGCAGAGTGCATACTGGCAGCAGAATGCTTACTAGCAGTAGAGCCATTAGAAGAACTAGTTGTTGATTTGAAAACACCATTTGGTTTAGCAGCATAAATAGATCTAGTAACACCAGATCTCAACAAAACAGCTCTAGGAACCATGTTTCTATTTAGATGTGGGTGAGTTTGTTTTGTGACATATTTGTGATTCACCCTTGAATATTGATTCCAAACAGGTCTTTGGTGTTCAGGACATCTGCCAATCAAGTGGTCAAAGCTACCACACTTATAACAAGCCTTCTTTTGTAATTCAAACTGGTTACCTAATCTCTGTGAAACTAGGTTGTTGAAGTTTCTTTGGTTACCTCTAGGCTTATTATCAAAACTTCTCAATTGTTCTCTAGGCACCTCATTGTACTCTACCATTCTCCTAGCAAGCTTATTTCCTAACACAGGCTTGACAAACTTAATCTGTTCTACCTTAGGTTTAACCTGAGTAGGAATCTCTTCCTTTTTAACTGTAAGTTTTGGTTGACCCTGTTCTTCTTCACTTTCACTATCAGAATACCAATCTTCTATAATAGGAGCTTCAGGAAATTTTCTAGCCTCAACCTTAGGTGTCTCATTAACACTTGTGCTACTTTCACCTACAGGTTTTTCAATATTCAGCTCACTAATGAAGGATAATTCTTTTCCTGGTGGAGCAAAAGCACTTTTGGCTGGAGGAGCCACTTCATTATACCCAATTCCACTACCTTTTCTCATCAAATTATTCTCAATAGATTTATGAACTAAATCAGAAGCATATTGTTGTTTTTGTACTCTTACTACATGTTTATCTTTTTCAGCAAGAGCTTGCTCTTTTTCTTTTTCAGCTTCTTCTAGCTTATTTTTAAGAACTTCTACTTCACTATTTTTCTTAAAAATTTCTATATCTCTGAGATTAAGTTGTTCTACATATTCCTTTTCACACTCTTTGAGATATTCTAACCTTCTCTCAACATTTTGAATACCTACTTTATAACCTAAGTTATCAAGTTTTAGGTGTTCAACTTCTTTATTTAAACTCTCATTCCTAGCCTTAAGAACTTCTATAGTGTCAGAACAAGATTTAAAAGAACATCCAGATGATTCAGAATCATTAGATACCTCAGAGTCAGAGCCTGATGATGAACCATATGCCATAAGTGCAAAGTTATGCACTTTGGGTTGAACAGCAGCAACCAAAGAGAAATTTGGTTCTTCTTCAGCCATATCACTCCAGTCATATTCTCCCAGCCCATCACAAGCTACCATTGCAGACTTTGATTCTTCAGTCTTCTTTGGAACTTCAGCATTCTTCTTTGGAGATCTACACTCTCTAGCAAAGTGTCCCTTCCTGTTGCAATTGTAGCATTCAATCTTAGACTTGTCAAACCCTGGACTCTCCTTAGCCTTGTATTTGACTTCTCTTCCAGTCTTTTTCCAAAACTTTCTTGCTCTTAAAGTCAACATTGCCATTTGCCATTTGAGATCGATTTCTTCAAGATCATCTGGATCAATATGATCCAAATCTTGATTTATGACATGTGATCTTATGGTTGAAGTAAGCTCAGCCAAGAATGCACATAAAGCAACATCACTAGTAGAAATCTTGTCATTTGAACTAGCAGCAGATCCAGATCCATCAGCAGTAGATACTCCATAAGCAGTAGAGTGAGTATCTTGAGTCTCTTTGGATTTTGAAGACACAAAAGCAAGATTTTGTGTACTAGAAGATGAAGTAGAAGAAGTAGCCAATTCAGATTCATACACCCTTAAATTGTTGTAGAGGCTCTCCAACTTCATTGTTTCAAAGTCAGGCTTATTCCTCCACACCACTGTATGCATACTCCATTCAGGTGCAAGACTTCTTAGAAACTTGAGATTCACATCTTCCTGTGGAACAACATACCCAACAAGCTTTAGATGACTAACCAGTTGATTTAGCCTGTTGTATGCGCCAATTATCTTTTCTCCAGGTTCAGAAGTAAAGTTTTCAAACTGATGCTTCAACATATTCTTTCTGGACTTCTTAGTAGCATCATTCCCTCCAAACCTGAATTCTACTGCATCCATTAATGCTTTTCCTGTTTCACAATCATCAAAGTCCATTTGAAATTCATTAGGTATTCCCATTAAGAGAATACTATGGGCCTTGATTTCCAGCTTCCTTGTTGCATTAGCTTCAGCAGACTTAATAGGTATCTCCTTGCCATCAGCACTCTTCTCTGGTTCAGAATCACCATTAACAATCACATTCCACATGTTGAAGTCGATCATGCGAATGTATTGTCTGATCCTCCTTTTCCATAGCTCATACTCAGAAGGATTGAGCATGGGAACCCTTGAAGCAGTCACCATATGAGTTTCATCACCCATCTTATGCAAACGATTTGGAACAGCAAACTTTAAAGAAACAAAATCTTCTTGATTATAACTTCTAGATCACAAGCTCTGATACCACTTGTTGATCCCAGTTGAGCTAATACGATCTTATATAGAAGTTAACTAAAACAAATACTCAAGCTTAAACGCGGAATATAAAAGCTTAACTTAAGAAGATTTAGAATTCTCTTTCAACACTTCAATATTATTAATACGAGCACTCAATAATGCTAGGGTTTTACAACCTTGAAGTGAATAATAATACGTACGTAATCTAACCCTAGGATCCTCCTTTTATAGGACAAGGAGTCCTACTAGGTTTACAATACCTTTCTCTACAAGATAAGAATAATCTAAATAGATAAACTATACAAAAAATCTATTCTATAATTATCCTATCGTATACAATGTTAATCCATTCAGCAGTAGTTTCACCAAGCAGCAGATTGTCTTCAGCAGCAGAGTCATTAACACCAGCAGCAGTTTCATTGTAGCAGCAGTATTACTCAGCAGCAGAGTCTCATAGCAGCAGTGTCACTTGGTCAAACCCAACAACGGTGGAGCGGGTAACGCGGGTAATTGTAAAAACATGTGGCCCGAACCCGAACTCATTTTAAACTTCAATATCACTCGAGAACATCTCGTAATAATTAAAAATATAGTCAGACTCGTAAGACGAATCATAAAACTTTCGTTAGGTAATCCTAGTGCCAAAGTCAACGTAGTACCAAGTGAGAATTCAAATATACATCACCGAGCATTAAATAAAAAAAAATGAATTATGAACATAATTCACGAATTCCATAACGTCATTAATTAAAAATATCCATAAAATAGGTCTTACAAGTTCGTTGTGAAATGAAAATTTCAAATAAAAATTATAAACGAACTTAAATCGTAATGCAGGTTTTTAAAATAGCTCCCTAAACTGCCGGTTGTCACATCCTCCCCGTCTCAGAAGGAAACCCGTCCCGGGTTTCACTCGGAAAAATTCATCTACGAAGTGAAAAGCTTCGGATATCTCTTCCTGAACTCGTCCTCACGTTCCCACGTAAATTCTGGTCCATGTCGGGAATTTCAACGAACCTTGACGAGCGGAATGCGACTTCTCTTGAGTCGTTTAACTTCACGATCTAAAATCTCAATCGGTTCTTCCACGAAATTCAGTTTCTCATCAACACGAATATCCCTCATTGGAATGACGGGCATTTCATCAGAAAGACATTTCTTCAAATTACTCATGTGAAACACGTCGTGAACTTTGCTCAGTTCGGATGGTAATTCCAACCTATAAGCCACGGGCCCAATCCTTTCTAAGATCAAGAATGGTCCAATGTAGCGTGGGTTGAGTTTACCACGTTTCCCGAAATGTATTACACCTTTCCAAGGCGAGACTTTCAGCATTACTTTGTCTCCAACCTGGAACTCTAAAGGCTTACATCTCTGATCGGCGTAGCTCTTCTGCCTATATCTGGCGGCTTGCAACCGATCACGAATCTGAGTCACTTTCTCTGTAGTTTCTAAAATAAGCTCAGGGCCTGTAAGTTGACTATCTCCAACTTCTGCCCAACCAATAGGCGAACGACACTTTCTGCCATATAAAGCTTCAAATGGTGCAGCCTTAAGACTTGTGTGGTAGCTATTATTATAGGAGAATTCTGCAAGGGGTAAATACTTCTCCCAGCCTTTACCAAAGTCTATAATGCATGCACGAAACATATCCTCTAGTGTCTGAATGGTCCTCTCACTTTGACCATCGGTTTGGGGATGATATGCAGTACTCATATCAAGCCTCGTCCCCAAAGCCGTTTGAAGTGATCGCCACAAAGCTGACGTAAAACGACTATCACGATCCGAAATAATAGATATCGGGACTCCATGACGCGAAATAATTTCCTTCACATATAACCTCGCAAGCTTATCCACACTATCATCTTCACTAATAGCTAAGAAATGAGCAGACTTTGTCAGACGATCCACAATTACCCAGATAGCGTCACAACCGCTAGCTGTCCTCGGTAATTTGGTAATGAAGTCCATAGTAATCCGCTCCCATTTCCAGACTGGAAGTTCTGGTTGCGTTAGTAATCCTGACGGTCTCTGGTGTTCAGCCTTAACCTTAGCACATGTCAAGCACTTACTAACGTACGATGCTATATCTGCCTTCATATTCGGCCACCAATAGAACTTCTTAAGATCCTGATACATTTTATCGGAACCAGGATGAATGGAGTACTTTGACTTATGCGACTCATGCATAATCAATTCCCGAATTTCTCCATATAAAGGTACCCAAATCCGATCTCCAAAACATAATAATCCATCAGAACGCTTAACAAATCCTTTCTCATTATCAGCCATCCCAAGTATATTCTCGGCAGATCTATTTTCTGCTTTCAACGCTTCCGTTTGAGCTTCAAGTACTTGAGACGGTAATGGCGATACGATAGTCATTCCCAATGACCTAACTCGTAATGGTGGTACTCTTTCCTTTCGACTAAGAGCATCAGCAACCACATTTGCTTTACCAGGGTGGTAGCGAATTTCACAATCATAATCGCTTAGCAACTCGATCCAACGTCGCTGTCTCATGTTGAGCTCTTTTTGATTCAAGATGTGTTGTAGACTTTTATGGTCAGTAAATACAACACACTTGGTTCCGTACAAGTAATGTCTCCATATTCTTAAAGCAAAAACCACAGCACCTAGCTCCAAATCATGGGTAGTGTAGTTTTTCTCATGCTTTTTGAGCTGTCGGGAAGCATAAGCTATCACCTTTTCTCGTTGCATTAACACGGCTCCTAAACCTTTATGTGAGGCGTCACAATAGACGACGAAATCCTCGTTACCTTCTGGTAACGCTAAGATAGGAGCACTACACAACATTTTCTTAAGCAATTGAAACGCTTCCTCTTCTTTATCTCCCCATTCATACGTAACACTCTTTTGAGTCAATTTGGTCAATGGTTTAGCTATCTTCGAAAATCCCTCAATGAATCTTCGGTAATAACCAGCTAAACCCAAAAATTGACAAACTTCGGTTGGGGTTGTAGGTGCAGCCCAATCTTTTATCGCCTTAATCTTAGCAGGATCCACATGGACTCCTTGTCTATCAATCACATGACCCAAAAATTGTACCGTCGGAATCCAAAATTCGCATTTCGAAAACTTGGCATAGAGTTTCTCCTTCCTGAGCAATTCCAAAATGAGTCTTAAATGCTCCTCATGCTCTTTTTCACTCTTTGAATAAATCAGAATGTCATCGATGAATACAATCACAAACTTGTCTAAGTAAGGCTTACACACACGATTCATGAGATCCATGAATATTGCTGGTGCGTTAGTCAACCCAAACGGCATCACCTGAAACTCGTAATGCCCGTAACGGGTTCTGAAAGCCGTTTTCGGAATATCTTCCTCGCGAACTCGAAGTTGATGATATCCCGATCTCAAATCGATCTTCGAATACACACTCGATCCTTGAAGTTGATAGAACAAGTCATCGATCCTAGGTAACGGGTATCGATTCTTCACCGTTAACTTATTCAACTCTCTATAATCAATACACATACGAAATGATCCATCCTTCTTCTTCACAAATAAGACTGGGGCTCCCCAAGGTGAAGAACTTGGTCTTATAAATCCTTTTTCGGTTAACTCCGCCAATTGTTTCGACAACTCTTCTAGTTCGGTAGGTGCAAGACGATAAGGTGCTCGAGCTACAGGTGCAGCACCAGGTATCAACTCAATCTGAAACTCCACTTGTCTAGTCGGCGGGATTCCCGGCAAATCATCAGGAAACACGTCAGGAAAATCACGAACTATAGACACATCTCCAATGCACCTTTCCTTTTTCTTCGTCTCTCCCTTCTCTGAAATTTGGGCTAAGAAAAGGTAACATCCCTTCTCCATTAGCTTCGGCAACTTAGTGCACGAAATCACTGCTAATCGGGATGGGCTCCTAGAATCCTTTCAGTCTCCTAATATATTCAGGACTTCCTTTCCGTATGGTACACGCACGATCTTCTCGTCGCAAAGTATGTGAGCACGATACTTCGACAACCAATCCATTCCAATGATTACGTCAAAACTTCCTAACGTGACGGGTAGAAGATCTATGTTGAAAGGGTGGTTCAAGAAATTTAACGTACAACCGCGAATGATAGTATTGATCCTTTCTATGTTTCCATTAGCTAACTCAATATCATATCCAATTCCTAAGGCCATCGGGGGTTTCTCTAGTAAGGGTGCAAACGTAGCGGACACAAAACTTCTATCGGCACCAGTATCAAATAGTATGGAAGCATAACGATTATTGAGAAGGAACGTACCGGTAACGATGTTCGGATCATTTCCTCTCTCGTTCCCGAGTGCATACACTCTCCCCTGGGCAGCTCCAGCTTCCACATGTTGGTCTCCATTATCTTGTCGTCCACGGTTTCCTCCAGCTCCACGGTTTCCATAATTGTACCCATTACCACCCGAGCCTTGATTTCCACGGTTCCGCGATTCTCTACACTCATTCCTATAGTGTCCCTTCTTTCCACACCCATAACAAGTAACATCTGCCTTATTTCTCATCTCAGGAGCAGCTTGAACCATAGCAAGAGGTCGAGCTCTACATTCCCTAGCTGTGTGTCCCTTCTTTGAGCAATTCTGGCATTTCACACTACACCATCCAGTGTGATGCTGGTGGCAACGATCACACTTGGGTGCATCACCGTTCTGGTTCTTCTTATCTCCATTCCTAATAGCATAAGCCTTAGCTTGTCTCTTGCTTCGGTGATCATTACCCTTAGAGTGACGGTCTCTCTTTCTCTTTCCATTCTTCTCCTTATCAGCTTCTTCTAATTCCAACGAATCCATAAGTTATTGAGCAATTGTGATTGCCTCATGGATGTTTGCAGGCCTAGCAGAAATCACATCATTCCTCGTAGCTACAGGCAACCCATCAGTACACCTCTCGATCTTTTGAGTCTCAGTTTTCACCATATCTGGGCACAATAAGGCCAATTCCTGGTAACGACGATTGTAAGTCGCCATATCAGTACCTTTCACCTTGTGGTTCCAAAACTCTATCTCTAGCTTCTTGACCTCATTCCTTGGGCAATAAGTCTGAATCAGCAAGGACTTAAATTGCTCCCAGGTCATAGCATAAGCTACATCACTCCCAACTGCATTTCGGTAGTTGTTCCACCAAGTCAAAGCTTCGTCCTTGAAAGTAAAACAAGCAAACTTTACCTTCGCATTCTCCGCACAACCACTGACATTAAACACAGACTCAGTCTTCTCAATCCATCTGACTAAGTAAACCACTCCTTCAGTTCCACCAAACTCAATGGGTCCACAAATCTTGAACTCCTTGTATTGACATCCATTAGCACGAACAGGTGGAAAAGTTCCAGCAGAATTGTTGGAATGATTTGACTCAGCTAGTAGTTCAGCAACTCTTTGCTCCACGAGTTGGTTGATCATTGCTTGATCCACAGTAGGTGCATTAAGTGGAACATGATCATTGTCTCCCTGAACATCAACATTTTGATTCCTGTTGTTACGGTTAGTGGTGTCCAGGTTGTCAGGAGTAGGGGTTTCAACATTTCGAGTAGGTCGACGACCTCGGCGAGCAGGAGTAGTCACAGCAGGACCAGTTCTGGTAGACCTAACAGGGTTTCGACGTGGTGCCATTGATCTGTAACATCATACAAGTTCATGAGTCTCCAATAGAACTTATCGATATGCTCAACAAAACATTTCAACGAAACCAATCATGGAAAGAATAGCAACAATACACCACGTAACTTCAATAAAGCGAATAAGGACTCAATTTCCATAACACCCAAAATCACATGATACCATATACTAATAACCATCAACCATACAATAGCGATCTAACATCGTTCCAACTAACTGATAACACAAAACGTACTAATCGTTCCAAAAGAGACGAATACTGAACGGAATACATCAAAATATGATAAATAGCTTTTCTAACCGAACACTCCTCGGTTAAGAAAGCAACAAGACAACATAACCCAAGCAACTAGCCACGTGGCTGACGGAGAATCCTCAACTCCTACCTCAAGCCATCAAGATCCCTCCATAACGATCCTAACTCCACGCTATGGGTGTCTCGGTCTCTCTTGAGGTCAGCCACCTCCTTCTCTAGCTCGGCATTCCTTTGCCAAAGCTTGCGGTCGGCCTCACGAGCAGTAACAAATCCTCGCTGCAAACTATCGATATGCTCGTGGACATCCATCAAAACTCTCCTCAGCTCAGTAGTTCTGCCCACAACGACAGTCAAATCAACTCTCAAATCTGCTAAGAACTCTCCAATAACTCTCTCAAGTCGATCAGATACACGTGCAACTCTGTCACTAAGCTCAGTAATCCGAGCCCACAACCTGCCAACCTCACCCAACTCTGCATGCTCAGCAGAAACCTCCGAAGATGCATCCGACTCCACGGGACTACCAGGTGGCAACTCAAACAAGAACGGATGATCAGGTGAATCAGGCTCAATCGGGTATACAGGTGAATCAGGCTCCTCAGCCTGAGCTGGTGGTGCTAACTCATCATCATCATCATCAGGCATCTCATCCTCCTGAGGGTCATCCTCCTCCTCAGGGTCATCATCATCACCATGCTCAGCCTCCTAAGGGTCATCCTCCCGCTCAGGGTCATCAGCCTCATCCTCACCCTCGTACTCCTCCTCCTCCTCATTGGAAGAGTACCTCATCACTCGTCGTCTCCTACTAGGTGAACCATGTGGAGATGTAGTAGGTGATCTAGGACGACGACGCAGTGATGTGGGTGGCGCCTCAGACAGAAGAGAATGAGCATCAATCTGTAAAGGTGATGGAGTAGTGCGTACCGACATGCGTGCTGTAGCTCGGTGGGCAAAGCGTGGTGCCACACGAGCCAAAGCCTGATGAAGAGTAAGCTGCCTCGATGTACCAGGGAACCCTAAAGAAGATGAGGGTCCCTGCGTAGATGCAGCAGGTAGTGCCGAAGTAGAAGCTGCCTGTGATACAGTAGCTGAAGACATGGCCATCTGGTAAGGGTCATCAGATGCCATAATGAACTGTGCAGGTAAAACCGGTGCAGTAAGAATATCCTCGACGACATCGGGCATATGGGAGGTCATAGTCTGTGACAACGGCGTAGGGTAGGTGTAAATGTTTCAAAACAACTTAAATCACAACTCATAATACCATTCCAATATACTCATCAAATAATTCCATATATAATCTCAATAAAAGAATTTCAAACACCGCATTACTAAAAATGTTTATAAAAACATATAGACCATATAAATCCTCGAGAACGCCATCTTATTACTAAAATCCATAAACCTTAAATCATCTCAAATATCTCATAATACCTCAAATAATAGAAGATGCTTCGGCTTGGCGGGCTGGCGGGCGGTGGTCAAGGATCATTTTCTATAAAAATACGGTTATAGTTTAGGCGTTTATTTACCTAGTTCTCTATAACCTTGGCTCTGATACCAATCTGTAACACCCCCAAAATTTGATACAGCGGAAGACTCAACAAGCTTTCGGTGTGCTACGGGGATTGGTATCCAACACAAGACAATATAGAACGAGATAAAGTAAACATAATAAAAATACAACCAAAACGGGGTTTTAGGTTTACATTTATCCCAACATACTTCAGAGTCAGGCCCAAAATAAAGTAACAATAGGTCCAAATTTAATTATCAGAGTTTAGAAAAATAGATCCATGAACCGGGTGCCTTGGCCGAGCCTTCCATTCCAAGCATGCATCTCAACATTTAATTACCTGAGAAAACGTGCTAAAAGTCAGCTTTCGCTGGTGAGATCATAGGTTTAAATTCAACTAACAATATAGTGGACATATACGCAAAACGCTTGCTAGCTAGACTAAGGATTCGCTAAAAGCCTGCGGATACCCTCCGCTCCAACAAAACACACGGATACCCTTCCGTACTAACAAAACACACGGATACCCTTCCGTACTAACATAGATATTCGGGTAGCCCCCGCAATACCAATAATAACTCGGATAACCTCCGAAATATTAATAACCTATAGGTGCACGCTACAGTATTTAAATAAGTCAACCTTGAATAGTACACACAACATATATGCGACTAAAGCTGACAATTCCAAATAACCAATTAAGCCAACCTTGAATAGTACACACAACCTATATGTGACTAAAGCTGACAATCCACCAATAACCAAATAAGCCAACCTTGAATAGTACACACGACATGTGTGACTAAAGCTGACAATAGATCCTAGTCCATACGCATAGCAAGTTTAGAAAGAATATAAAAGCGATAATAGTCCACGTAAAATGATTTGCATGTTTCTCACCCCAAGTATTGAAAATATAGTTCAAGAGTAAAAAGTGGGGCTATGACTCACCTCAAGTCCAGAAAATAGCAAGACGAGGTAGGTAGAAATAAGACGTATGATAACTCACGAAACAGCAACTACGGACTTGGCACGACCTAACAATATTAACTCTTTCAGAAATCATTTCCTCAAATATATAATATTCCCAAACCCGGACGAGAATCCGTTTTATTTCCGAAAATCCATTTCGTATTAGTTTGGTGTATTTGCGTTTGGTATCCATACGGGTAGTGGGTCGACTCAAAACGAACCGAAGAAAGATCACATATAGCAAGATAAAATAAACTATAGATCTAATATTAGCCCAATATATTATTTAAATAAATCGCTAAAGTTTACCAAATCCGTCGATTTGATAATCCTCATATTTATTTACGTAACATACCGTTCCAAGATTACACCCAACCTAAAGCACATAGTACATAGCACATAATTACTATATAGTATATATTATAGTTTAATAAATTCCTCATATATATCGTCAAATTGGCCAGATTTCCCGATATATACACTCACAATCTATTACACTTTACATATACTACAACTTATGGGCGTCGTAGGATACGATGACCACTAATATATTCATTTCGTATAGCCAAATAACCCGGCTCAACCTTACGGTTAAGTGGTTATTTAATTATAGAAAACGTCTATATTAGTCGTCATATATCCGTGACAACACGAACGTCACAAATAATAACTTACCTAGACCCGAGTGACAACAATTTCGCCTAACTCAATAAGTTTATCCGTTATATATCTGAAATGACATTTTATTAAACGTTTCATAATTGTCGGGAGTTTCCCGTTTTATAACACAATTTTTATAATAGTAATACGTTTAATAATATTACGCCACTTTCGTAGCCTAATATATATCTAATCGTATTATTTATAATACGACTCGTGATTATTATTATTATTATTATTAATATACGCGTTTATATAGTTATATATACGTTATTCACGTATATACTTTCATATAAACGTTCATATTATCAATAATTATTATTACGAGTTTTATTATTCTCGTTTCAATTTTTATAGTTATTGAGTTATACGAAATGGTCATATGTCCGAGTCATGACTCTCGGCTCATTGTCCAAGTCCAATAATAAGCAAAAGTCATAAAATAACCAATCTCCGTCCAATCACAATCTCAAACCATGGGCTACAACAATAGGGTCCGACTACGGCACCCGACTAACCTATCTCCGTCAATCTAACAACCGTCTCACAATCGGTCCCCAATCACTTTCGTCAACAACTCCTCAATTACCAATAATCATATCCAATGTCGAGACCACAATGGTCTCGACCCAACCAAAAGCATTCGGCCGAAAATGAAATGTCACAACAATGTAACAATTAAGCTCACAATTATTACAAGAAAAATAACATCAACCTAGTTAATGTTTGGGTCGGTTTACCAAGCCAAACCCGAGCCCTCGACTCACTTGAGTCACGGCTCAAAACCACGAGTCACGAGGACTCGAATCAACAACCTCAAATGTCATCAAAATAAGCTCCAAGAGCCACACTCAAAACTGCCATTCGACCACATGGGTCTCGGCATCAATAACCATATACGGCCATGAGGCCTCGACTCCATCGAGCCGAACCAAGATAGTACCGAGCCAACTGCTCAAGTCCCAACCAAACGAGAACCCATTTAGGTCTCGACTTGGTTTCACGAGCAACCAGAAAAAGACCCCGAGACCTTAATAGTCTCGGTTATGCTCGAACCAAGAAAACCAAGGCCACGACATAACATGAACAACATAATCCTTCCACAAACCGAACCCAAATCGACCCAATCGGATACCAAACCTTTAAGAAAAACGTTTTTCCAACCAAAACCCATTTGTATTACGTGTTCACAAATGTTAACCCATCCGAATATCATCAAGTCGTGACTCTAGGTCACGTTTTTATCTAGAATACGAGTAAAACTCGTCTCAACTTCGATCTATAAAGCCCAAACCGTGATAATCCTTCCAAAAACATCGATTAGTGGTGAATTTGGTGGTGTTTCGAAATGAAATAAGGGGTTATAGGCGCGTGTTGTTGTAGATCTAAGAGTAGGGATGATGGGGAATCGATTGGTGGTGGTGGTGTAGAGTGGTGGCCGGCGTGGCTGTGGTGGTGGCCGGATATTAAAGGGGGCGGCTAGGGTTAGGGATAGTGATGAAGATGAGTTTTGAGAGAGAGAGAATGAGAGTGGTGAGTGTGTGTGTTGTGTGAAAACCGGACCAACCACACCCCTATATCTTTTTATTATTATTATTTTTTTTTTAGTTAATAATAATAATAATAATAATAATAATAATAATAATAATAATAATAATAATAATAATAATAATAATAATAATAATAATAATAATAATAATAATAGTAATAATAATAATATTATTACGGTGGAGCGGGTAACGCGGGTAATTGTAAAATCATGTGGCCCGAACCCGAACTCATTTTAAACTTCAATATCACTCGAGAACATCTCGTAATAATTAAAAATATAGTCAGACTCGTAAGACGAATCATAAAACTATCGTTAGGTAATCCTAGTACCAAAGTCAACGTAGTACCAAGTGAGAATTCAAATATACATCACCGAGCATTAAATAAAAAAAATGAATTATGAACATAATTCACGAATTCCATAACGTCATTAATTAAAAATATCCATAAAATAGGTCTTACAAGTTCGTTGTGAAATGAAAATTTCAAATAAAAATTATAAACGAACTTAAATCGTAATGCGGGTTTTTAAAATAGCTCCCTAAACTGCCGGTTGTCACAAACGCACAAAGGCAACAATATCTTCATCGCCTATAATAAATTCAGAATAAGGTGGAGTTTTAACTATTATTAAAACCGACCTAAAACATAATAAGCGACTATCACCAATAGTAATCTGATATGCTGATACAAAATTTATGTGTTGGCCAACAATGTTCTGCAATCCACTATAAAAAAATTGAAATTCATCTATTTTGTGTAAGCCTCACAGGTGCAAAACATCAGCAAAGCAAAGTCTCATCTTCTAAAAACTGATTGAATCCAGCATTAACAATCAAGATACATACCTTGATTCCAATTTCATCTACTTTTGAAAATGTAATAAACTATATTCCATTTAACGGATCCTTAATAGTGTTCAAATTGGTACTTTTCATCCATTTCGCCTGAACTGCAGAAAGATGATGAACCATGTAAAACTCTTTCCATAGTTTAAAGTTGGTACACCAATGTATTTAACCTATTTAAGACTAAAGTTCAATTGATCCAACTTGAGCAATTGTTAACACTAACAATTTAAAAATCAACCTACATAGCAATCACAAAGTTTATTTATAAATACTCACCCTAGCAAATGTAACTTTGTTTATCATACATCTGTCTAGTATTAACTACCAATAAAAGTAACGAAAATAATAGAGCATATCTAATTACCTATCTTGCTCATTCATTTTGTTGAAGCCCTTCATTTAAGTGTATATTCTTGTGTGGCTGGGTACTTGGGCATAGCTGTTGTGAGTCCAATAGAATAAGCTCCTTTTTTGCTTTAGTGTAAACTGCCCTATGACCAGTTTTTTTAACATATCTTCATAATAAATTTTAGAGAAAAGGTTAGTACTACTGATGATTCTTATATGATTCGGCTTGGTAAATAACATGATACGTTTACTTTAGACAATGAGATTTTGTTGTCCCGTGATAACCTAACTGAAAAAGTACTGTGCCCTTAGTTCACCACCTAAAAATTATATAACATTGCTTGGATTATATTTTAATGATTCCAGACCTCAAATTACTTCCATTTTAATAAAAAAGTAACCAAAGAAAGCAAATGTAAATTTTAGATAAACAACACGTCTCACCTCAAAAAGTTCATTAATGGCAAGCTTCTCGATGTCATTAGCACTTGAAGAATCAAGGCGAATTGAATTAGCTGTTGGATGCATATAATCCAAACAAAAAAAAAGTATTACATCAATCTACATCTCACTAATAATAAACTGTGACTAAAAGACATTCCGCAATAACCAATAGTTGATGTTCAACGTTCACCAGAACAGGAAAACCCATGATCAACTCGATAACGAATCCACTTTTTATCATCAAAATACTCAAAAAAAAAACATAAACAAAGCATAGAATAAAGCATAAGCAGACAAAACTAAAACTATATACTTTTAATACACAAACTAAACGAATTACAGATTAACAATGCGTTTGGTTGGAGGGTGTGAAATGATAGAAGTGGGTGTCACTTTCAAAAAAGTTGTTTGGTTGTAGGACCTTAGATATACCAACTTTATCACACCAATGGAAGCTTATAAGAGGTAGAGATGGAAAGATGGTGACTTGTATGATATAAGCGTAATTCGTGTATATGAGAAAGAGAGATGAAATATGAGAGCTTTGATTACTAAAACACACACAAATACACACACAAGCACACACCTCAAATGAGCCTTTGAGGTGTTTAAATAGTAAGATACATGAGATGCCCTATGGGCTTTCTATGGGCTTGGGCTTGGGCTTGGACTTGGTTACATGGATTATATAAAGGCTTATGAAACATAACTAATAACATATTAGCTTGCCAAGTCCAAAGCCCAATGACTAAACAATTACTAAACTTAACAAACGACACAAAGTTACAATATGAGAATGACCATCACTTCATAATACATATTTTTAATGCTAACAATCTACCCCTAAGGGGTGGTCATTCGAATGATGCTCCACGTGAGTCATTGTAGAGTAGTCTTTATTCTTTGTTCCTTCATGCTTTGTGATTTTTTGATAACTGATTTTCATCGTTCTTTGTTCCTTTGTGATGTGGAGTTATCTGCCTTTTGTCACTTCTGCGTCTGTGGTGGTTGTTTGCCATTCCAACATGCTCATACATCTTTGGACTTTGATATTCGTATGCACGTAGTTCCCTTTCTTTCTCTTTGATCTTTAGTCTTTATACTTTGTAGATTCTTCTTTTTGGCGTAAAATCTTTCTTTGAACTTTGTGTTGTATAGATCTTTGAGGGAGCTTTCTTTAACTTCCAGATGTATGTATGAGCACGTGGAATCTGTCGCCATGGAGATGAAGTGTCCCTGCATATAAACAGTTAGCAATAAAACATCCGGTACTTACAGATAAGAATTAGAGATCATCAACAGCATAGTGTGAAGACTCCTTCTAATCCTTACCAAGGCCGTTCCCATGTCAGATACTCTCGAGAGAGCTTACGAGACCTACTAAGTAGCTCAATGACTGGGTGAGTCGCTGGGGATCACTCCACGACTGTAGACCGTTTGAAACCACCGCGAACACTAAGCGTAACCCATAAAGAATTACCGAAGTGACCTGCTGTCAGGGCTGCTTGATGTTGACCCTGGCAGGAATTTCCATTCAATCATTGAGAATCACAAAAGTGAATCCTCTCATAAATGTTCTGGCAGATGGCTAAGATCTGCGTAGGACTCTAAAGTTTACATCTGGCGTCCTTAATGATGAACAACCAGTGTAGAAATATCATGTGTTCCTATGAGATCTTTTGATGAATCTCGGGGCTCTAGACTCGATAAGTGCACATTTGGTTTCCTATGCGGAGATTAGGGAGAGGTCTCCTGCTTCAATATCAACCATCTCTAAGAGACAGGTCGATAGATTATGCCGGTTCCCCGTGAGAATGAAACAAGCTCTTTTAAGAGAACTTGAGTGGTTAAGAAGGTTTAGTGCAGCGCGTCACTGGGTCCATGACGTCTTTGTCTTCAATACCGGTGTCACCTTAGTAACAACCAGTAGCATATGAATTGTACCCGGTGTCTGCCTTAAGGTTGAACATATGGAGGGCTATTTCTTTTCACCCTTTTTCATAACTTTTCTTTTTAATTCTTCAACCCCTTCTTTCTCCTTTCTCATTTTCTCCTTTTTTCAATCATACCTAAGGACTTTCTAATTCTAATCTATTGGATTTGTCCTTTGGTAGATCCCTCCGGCTCTGGCGGATCATTGGACGGTTTTTCCTAACCTTAGTCACCTTATAACTTCATGACTATCCTATTATTGATCACATGCCATAAAACCTTTCGTGAAAAATCTCTCAAAGTGTTTATGATAATAAAACACATTGTTGACACTTTGAGAGTTTTGTATTACTTTTGAAGGACTCCCCCTTCACATGTGCTCATGAATATTTAAGAAATTTGCACATGCGAGAGGAGTTTGCACTTTTGAATTGATCCACTTTCAGCGAACATGACCGATTCGAGACACGCTTACATCACTAGTTAGACTAGCTTGAAGTTATTACCCGTCCTGGTCAAGTCCAAAGAAAGTCTCTCGATATGGTACATTCTACTCAGACAAGTCCTATTCGAGACACGCTTACATCACTAGTTGGACTAGCTTGAAATTATTACCCGTCCAGGACAAGTCTTTTCGATTACTGAAATTTTAAGCTTCGTCAATTCATTGGTACATTCTGAGTCGAGCTCTTGTGAGATTCAGTCACAAACTTTAAACATCTTTGATCACATTTTAATCATGTCTTCTCCCCCTCAAAAATAGCATATTGTGATATTTTTTATATCAACAGATTAATAAAAGGCTTTTGGAGAGAAAGACAGATTTGATTTAGCATGAAATCAGAACATTTTTTTCTTTTTATACTCCCCCTTAATGATAGCACATTTAAAATCAATTTAAGAGTTTAGAGGGAGTTTTCTTGAGCACTAATTTTGAGAGATTTTGAGAAATCTTTTGAACAATCTTGAAAAAGTGCTCAGGAATTTTGTTTTGAAACGAGTTTATGCTTTGAAATCTTTTTCGTTTGTTTAGACTCGAACTTTTTGAAAAAGAGTTCGTCATTGAACGTACGAGTCCTTGATTTGAAAATAATCAGAAGTCATCGTTTAATGTCCGGGTTTCGTACTGAAGTATACGAAAGCCATAGTGAAGAAAATTTTGAGAAACGACATGTTTTAGAAAAACATTTTAAAGAACTCCCGCTCAAGCATCTGTACATATCCGTATCATTGTTGAATGATATTTCTAGAAACGTACAGAATATTGATTTATACGAGAGACATGTCGTGAGAAGAATATTTTTGGATTTTTTGATTTTATATTGTTTTTGTATTTTTTGAAAATTTTATATTTTTGTATTTTGTTTTTGTTGGTTTTTCAAATTTTGTATTTTGTTTTTTTTCAAAAATATTTACAGCGAAGCGATTTTGAAAACATTTTTCAAGAAGATTCGAGAAGACGTTCTAGCTCCTCAGGAGTTAGGCTTCGCATGCCAATTCGTCGAACTAAATAGTCAAACCTTTCTTTTGGAAGGGCTTTAGTAAATAGATCGGCGAGTTGGTAATCAGTCTTAACAAAAAATAATTCAACAGTACCCTCTTCCACGTGTTCTTTGATGAAATGGTAGCGGACTTTGATATGCTTCGTCTTAGAGTGATGTACGGGATTGCACGAGATGGCTATGGCACTTTTTGAGTCACAATACATAGGTATTCTGTCAAAAGTAAAGCCATAATCTGTGAGCTGTGTCCGCATCCAAAGAACTTGGGCACAACACGCAGATAGAGACACATACTCGGCTTCGGCGGTTGAAAGTGCAGTACAATCCTGTTTCTTTGAAGACCAGCTTACTAGCTTTTCACCCAAAAATTGTGCTCCACCTGATGTACTCTTTACTGTAACTTGATCACCAGCATGGTCTGCATCTGAAAATGCTGTTAGATTGAACTCCGAATCCTTCGGATACCAAAGTCCCATGTTAATGGTGCTTCGTAGGTACCGAAAGATCCGTTTAACCTCTTTGAGGTGAAGTTCGGTAGGCTTTGCCTGAAACCGTGCTAATAAACAAACAGCAAATTGAATATCTGGTCGACTAGCAGTTAGGTACATGAGAGAACCGATCATACTCCGATATTTCTTCGGATCAATGGGTTTCCCAGACAAATCAGCACCTATTTTTGGTGAAGTGACCATTGGTGTACCAACAGAATCACAATTTTCCATTCCATGTTTTTTCAATATCTCTATCGTATATTTAGCTTGATTGATAAAAATACCACGAGGGGATTGATGGATTTGTAAACCAAGAAAGAATTTTAGTTCCCCCATCATGGACATTTCATATTTACTTTTCATGAGATTTTCAAAATGTTTTGAATGGTTAGGATTGGTTGATCCAAAAATAATGTCGTCCACGTAAATTTGAACGATCAAAATATCATCTTTGAATTTTTTGATAAACAAGGTGTCATCAACCGTTCCTTTTGTGAAATTGTTTTTGAGCAAGAAAGATGATAGTTCGTCATACCATGCTCTTGGAGCTTGTTTTAAACCATAAATTGCTTTCTTAAGCTTGTAGACGTAGTCTGGATGATCTTTGTCGATGAATCCCTCTGGCTGACTCACATACACTTCTTCTTTCAGAGTTCCATTCAAGAAAGCTGTCTTAATGTCCATCTGATAGACTGTGATATTTTTGTGAGCTGCATAGGCTAAGAAAATCCGGACTGCTTCAAGTCTAGCTACAGGCGCGAATGATTCTTCGAAATCTATCCCTTCTTCTTGTGGATATCCTTTAGCCACGAGACGAGCTTTGTTGCGAATGACAGTCATTTCCTCATCCAGTTTGTTCTTCCACAACCACTTGAGATCAAGAACTACTTTATCAAGTGGTCGTTCAACAAGTTCCCAACTATCATGTAACAGGTATTGAAGAAATTCCTCCTGCATTGCTTCAATCCATGGGTTTTTTGCCATTGCTTCCCGAATGTTCTTAGGTACTTTGGTGCTTATTGAGCAAATGTAAATGCACAATTCGAGATCGGTGGCAAGTTGTCTCCTCGTCTGAACTGGCATTGAAGGATCACCAATAACATGTACTAACGGATGGTCTTTTGTCCATTGAAACGTAGAAGGGTACCTTTGGTTGAACGAATGTGTGTTAGATGGTTCTTGTAACCTTGAAGAAGATTCAGCAGAGTCTGTTGCAAACGGGTTTTCAAATACTTCTTCTTCTTCGTCTAACGTAACATCGTTTGAATTATTTGTTGGTTCTTCTTGAAAATTTGTGTTTTGGTTTTGCTCATCAACTCTTGGTATTTCAGTGTCAAGTACTGGAGTTGCTTGAGTAGATGTAGATGATGTTGATGTAGTTGGTGCTTCAGCTTCGATTGTTGTGGATGCATCTTGTGATGGTGGTGGTTGATTTTGAGCGGGTGCAGCGGAATGTTGTGGAGATGCATTTGTCGAAGTTCCACCATAATATTCATCAAACATTAACTCGAAGAAATTTTCCAGTTCTTGTTCTGAAGGTTTATCCGTGTTTATTGACTGAGCTCCTTGAGGCACGAGTCCTGAACTGATGTGTCCAGAAGTCTGCATGTTTGGTGCGGGTCCTAATCCGTTTTGATTAGAAGCCATCGGATTAAGCGCGGGTTCTAGAGCGTATCTCTCAGAAGCCATTTGTGAAATCTCGTCAAACTTCACATTCATCGTCTCCATTATCTTTTTCGTTTTTCTATTATACACCCTGAATGCCCTCGAGTTTTCTGAATATCCAATGAAGATTCCAATATCACCCTTAGCTTTTAACTTCCCTAGATCTTCTCTGTCATTCGTCGGATAGCACAAAGCGCCAAACACGTGAGGTAAGAGATTTCAGGTTTCCGGTTGTTCACTAGCTCATATGGGGTTTTATTGAATCTTGGATGGACTAGGGATCGGTTTTGAGTAAAACAAGCAGTGGCTACAGCATCAGCCCATAAGAATAGTGGTGCACTAGAAAAAATCAGCATTGTGCGAGCAGCTTCCACAAGAGTTCGGTTTCTTCTTTCAACTACCCCATTCTGCTGTGGAGTTCTAACAACTGATGTTTGATGTGTAATTCCAACATCTTCGAGGTAAGTTCTTAACTCCTGATTTGTGAATTCTGTGCCATTATCTGTTCTTATAATCCTTACTGGAGCTTGAAGTAGAACTTGAATACGCTTCAGAAAGGTGATGATGATGCCTGGTGTTTCGTCTTTTGATCTCAAAAACTTTACCCAAGTATATCTTGAATAATCATCAACAATAACGAGAATATACTTCTTCCCATTAATGCTTTCAACTCTCATTGGGCCACATAAGTCCATGTGCAACATATGTAACCTTGCTTCCGAACTAGGTACGGTTTTGGGTTTATATGATGCTCTTTTACTTTTTCCTTGTTCGCATGATGGACATAGGTGTTCCTTGGTGTATTTGAATTTAGGAAGTCCGGTGACGATGTTGTCTTTGGCTAACTTGTTGATGGTGTCGAAATTGAGATGGGATAAACGTCTATGCCACAGCCAGGACTTAGTTTCGGTTGCCCTTGTCATAAGACAAATTGGTGATGTAGAAGCCATTTGGTTGATGTCGATAGCATACAAGTTTGTACCACGATTACCAGTTAAGAGATCATCACCGACCAAATTTCTAATAAAAACCGTGTTTCTCCTGAATGCAACTTCTAAATCTGCATCACAAAACTGCCCAACTGAAAACAAATTGTGTCCCAATCCTTCGACATAGTAAACTCGAGTGATCAAAAAATTCCCAAACTGAAGATCTCCAAAACCCAGGATAGCTGCTACATGATCATTTCCAAAGCGTACAGTTCCCATGAATTTCCAGACAAAATTGATCAGCAGCTTTAAATTCCCGGTCATGTGCTTGGAGCAACCCGAGTCGACGATCCAAAGACATATTTCGATAACCTGCCAAGAACAGAAGAGTTTGTATTTGGAAACCGTGTTGAATTTGGTTCCATGGGGTTAGGAGTAAAAGCAGAATCACAGTCATAGACAGTTGCTACTTGTTTAGCTTGAGTTATTTCTAATTTGCCATCCTTAAGAGTGAACTCTCTACCCGTCGGAATCCACATACAAAACTTAAGATAGTTCCTAGGCATTCGACTAATAGTGGTAGTCCTAAATCGTGCAACTAATCTTTCTATAGATCTGGATCTAGCACTAGGTCTTTTTGGAACATTCTTCTGTTCAGGCGTAACAGTCACATTCTTAGAAACACATTCATCATGAACATCATTAATTAAACATTTCTTGCATATTAAACAAATAGAGTCATTACATGCATTAGAAGCAGTACTTTCGACATTACATTCAGATGAATCATGTTTCTTATTAAAAAGTGATAAATTCCTAGGGTGTTCTTCTACTTCTTCAACTTTATTCTTGCTACTACTCGTAGAGACAGGCGAGACTCTATTGTTCCTTGTATTGCTCCTAGGCTTTAGTCTGCTGCTCCTAGAGGTGCTTTCTAATCCTGTAGAAGGTAAGGCACACACATTAGGATTTATATTATTGTCCTTTTTAGCATCCCTAGATTCTTTAGAATTAGCCTTAATGCACTTGTCATTTGTCTTAGATGTTGAGGCAGACGCACTAGTGGGACTAATCCTAAAAAGGCCAGGTGCTATCACTTTTGGTGTTTCGACAACCGCTTTTCCTTTATCAACAATCTTTTCATTTTCACTTATCTTGGGCGAGGGTGTTGGAGTGACTGGTTTTGTCAAATCCTTCTTCTCATCGACTTTTGGAGCAAACCTTGAAATTGACATTTTTGGTTTTTGAACCGTGTTTGAAACATTTGGTTTCTCCGAAGTCGACGGTTTTGCAAACTTAGTTTCCTCACCCTTTCCTTTGTGACTTTCAAGCTGAGCCCTCAAAAGATCATTTTGCTCTTTCATTTTCTTTAAGGCACGCTCATACGACAATTTGTCATACTTGCATTCTTCCTTTTTTCGATCAAGTTGTTTAAAATATGACACATTTTCTTTTTCAAGTTTAATAAGAGCATTTTCATATTTTGAAACAATGTCGGAGGTCTCAGCTCTCAGTCGTTCATCGTCTTGAACAGAATATGTTTGTAAAATGATGGACATAATATCGGTGGTCATAACAGCTTCGAAGAGAGAATCATTTAGGTTTTCCAAAACATTGATTTGCTCAAAAGATTCATTTGCCTTCTTTATCAGGGACTTGTGATCCGTAACGAAGTCAGCTGTTTCTTTCAAAAATGCTTGTTCAAAATGAATTACTCGAGCATGGATGTTATTAATTTGAGGAGCAAATTCATTTTCGAGAATCTTTTTAAGCTGTAAATGAACCGTGGAATTCCAGTTGATCTCATTAAGTCTCGTTTTAGATTCTAAAGTCGTTTTAAGTTGCCCAATTCTTGTTTTAAGATCATCAAGATATCCTCTTGCAGCACTTGTGTTAAAAGTGTTGTTTGAAGAAATCTGTTCCATGTTTGAAATCGATTTGGAAGCAACTACCTTTTTCGAAAACATTTTTGAGAATGGACGTTTTATGGAAAACACTGATGGTTCTTTTTGTGGAACAAAAGTAATTCCCGAAAGTTTGTTCAATTTGTTGTAATCAATCGGTTTCAAATCAGGATTCTTTTGTTTCATTTTATTAATGCTCTCTTCGGCCAATTCAATCGTTTCCACAGAATCACGAACAATGGGAGGATCATGCTTAGCCAACAAAACATTTCCATTAAACAAACAATTCTGAGCTTGCTGAGCTTTCTTGAGATTACAAGGAGTTTTGTTACCAAGAGCCATTTTATGTTTTGTGTGGTAAATCGGATTAGTTTGATTAGCAATCATGTGCATTGTTTGACTTGACTGACCCTTTTTAACCACTAACTCTTCTAAATGAGCAATCATGTGTTCTGACTCTACGATTTCTTCCAAAAGTTTATCTTCTTTCTTTGCGAAGTCCTTTTTCAACTCATCCCTTTCTTTTTCAAGATTGGTATAAGCTGTTTTTTGTTTTGAAAGTTGGTTTGTTAACTCAGAAATTTCTTGATTTAAAGAGTTGATGGTTTTTGTTGAACTTATTTCAAGATTAGCAAACTTGTTTTTCCATTCCCTATCTTTAACAAGTAACTTCTTATAACCAATTTCAAATTTAGACTCGCGATCTTTGTGAATTTGAAAACTTTTTGCATTTTCCTTGTATCTCTCAAGCTCAGTGGTCAATTTCTCATTCGCGGCCTTAACATCGCGATTGACCTTTTTTACTTTCTCGATTTCAATACCACAATTATTTAATAATGATTCAAATAAAGCACGTGTTTCCTCATCATTCTCAGCATGCTGTGAAACGAAGCCTCCATTATGATTCACATCTGGAGTTGCTGAAGAAGTATTGCTACTACTTGGCGTGTCCAGGTATGTATCATAAGTGGGTGCTTGCTTCTCAGAATGCTGTTCCTCATGAGGAGACATATCAAATATATCATTATTATGACATGTGTTGAAATTTGATACCTCAGATGGTGCACTGGTGTCATAAACAGGAAGTGTGTCAGAATCAGTGTCATACTTAGCTTCCTGAAGATTCGCCATGAATATGCAGTTCGCATCGATATCCTCTCTGTCTTCCATTTCATCCATAAGAGCCATAAAATCATGTTCCTCTGCATTCAACTGAAATCCTGCCTTCTCTTTTTGTGCCAACAGAACTGCTTTCTGCAAATACTCTAGATCTTTCTTGTTCGGCTTAGTAGGACAGTTCCTTGCCATATGACCTACTCCTTGGCAGTTGAAACACTTTACCAGATTACCCTGATTCACATTTCCATAATTCCCAACAACTGGAGCTGCCACATTCCTATTCTGATTACCCATTGCCTGATTACCAACATTCTGACCCCTCTGATTTCCAACATGCTGACCCATCTGATTCCCTGCATACTGACCATACTGATTCCCTGCATACTGACCTGCATTTTGCATATTCTGATTACCCATGTTAATTCCAGTAGCGTATCCTTGTTGATTCCCATAAACTCCAACCATGTGGCCTTCATTGCCCATATTGAAACTCGGCTGAGTGATCTGCCTGTTGCGAGTATTTGATGAAATCCTTTGGTTGTTGTTTGTTGGTGTAGAATAGCGTCCTTGGAAAGCTTTTGTCAGAAAAGCAAACGCTTGTGTCAATGCTGCAGTAGCTTCATCATTTTCAGTGAATTCTGGTTCTTGGAATTGTGGGTATTGCTGTTGTGGAATAAGATGTTGTTGTTGCTGTGGGTAGAACTGTTGTTGGTAGACCGGTGTTGGTTGTTGAATGTAGGATGGTTGCATGTAGTTGTGAGTGGAAGATGATGATGGTTGTTGTTGTGTGTTCACTGGTATAGGTGTTGGTGTATCAGCCATTAATGCTAGAGGATCATGCTTTTTAGCTAGTAATTCAGCTCTTACTTCATTAGCTTCATCTTGATTTTGCTTCAAGAAGTCATACACCTGATCATAAGTCACTTCATGCAAATTCTTTGTCTGATAAACAATAGTGACATATCTTCCCCATTCTGGTTGTAACTCATTCAGAAAAATGGTGTTGTTAGCAATATTTGTCTGACTGAGGTTGTGTCTTGATAAATCATTCATGATCTTACAGAATCTGTGGTAGTACGTCTCTATGGATTCACCAGGAATTGAAGTAAACTTGCGAAGTTCCTTAAGCAGTTGTGTTTCCATTTCCTGTTTCCCGATGTCTGTCCCATACATTAACCTCTTGACTCTTTCCCAGACTGCATGAGCACTTACTTCACTGTCAACAGTAGCATAGATGGTTTCAGGTAAACCAAGAACGACGTAATGAAATGCCTGATCATCAGCTTCAATCTGTTTTCTGTCTTCCACAGTGTATTCAGTCTCATTCTGTTCTCTGTAGTATGGTTGAACTGGGGGGTACCATTTGGATCACCAGGGTCTAGTACTTGTGATGGTTTGAAAGGTCCATCCACAATGGATTTGATGAGAAGACTTCCATTTGTTTTGCTCTTAAGATAACGCATCATACGACTAGCCCACTGTGAGTATCCACCCTTTGACAGCATGGGAGGTCGGTTTTCGGCACCGGCTGCATGAATGTCTTGCTGCGTTGCCATTGATGAAGTGTAGATGGATAAAGTTGATTCTTGGATCGTTCCAACGAAATAGGAGTTGTGTTTGGAGTAAGTTGCAAGATTTGACGGTGAAAGTTTTGACTTCAATAACTTCTTCGCGGAGAATTCCCAAGTTCTCGAGATATGACCAATTTCCAAGTTTTCGAAAATTATGAAAAAGTTCTCGAAAATTACAAGATTGCGAAACTTTGCCCAGGTTCTCGAAGTTATCCAAGTTTGCGAAAAAAGTATCCAATATTTTTCGACAAAATCAGGTTTGCGAAAAAAGATGTCAACAAATTCTCGATAATATCAGATTCTCGATAATATATATTTACGAAAAGTTCTGTCCAAGTTATTCGAAATAACAAATTCGAAACTTTGAATCTTTCCAAGATTCTCGATAATATTCAAAAGATTCTCGATATTATATGTTTGCGAAAAGTTCTGTCCAAGATTTTGAAATAACAAATTCGAAACTTTGAATCTTTCCAAGATTCTCGATAATATTCGAAAGATTCTCGATATTATATGTTCCAAGATTCCAATATAACACGTTTCTATATAGTGACTTTTCGAAGATATCAATAAAGGAAAGTTCGAAATATAATTTTGCAATGGAATCTCGAGAATGTTATGCAAAACTATTTCGAAAATTTCACTTATCGAAAATGTTTAGTACTTTTCTAAATTATACAATTTAGAAAGTTATCCCAAGTCGAAGTGTTTTTTCTAACTTATACAAGGAAGAAAAACACCGAGTAAGCCACGAAATCGTATGATGATAACTAGGATGAGATTCTCGATAAATGGTAGCCAAATCGTGTAGCTCAAAGCACTCCAAAATCAAGTTTGTGTTCCAAGAAACTTGTACTTTTATGCATAAAATCACCAAAACTTGAAGAAAGTTCCAAACTTGATGATTTTTATCAAACTTTTTGAGGATCTCGAAAACAAGTACAAAACAAAGTCGAATTTTTTAAGCAAGAAATTTTCAAAAAGATTAAAACTTTCTTGTTAGATAAGGTTTATAACACTAGTTTGTAATCAAAAAAGTGTTAAAAACCAAGAAAAAACAAGAAAAGTAGGAATTTTTCTAAAAAAAACGTGAAATATGCTTAAACAAAACGAAACACACAAACTCAAAAACCTCCTAAATCATTGTTAGGCGATTGATACCACTTGTAGGACCTTAGATATACCAACTTTATCACACCAATGGAAGCTTATAAGAGGTAGAGATGGAAAGATGGTGACTTGTATGATATAAGTGTAATTCGTGTATATGAGAAAGAGAGATGAAATATGAGAGCTTTGATTACTAAAACACACACAAATACACATACAAGCACACACCTCAAATGAGCCTTTGAGGTGTTTAAATAGTAAGATACATGAGATGCCCTATGGGCTTTCTATGGGCTTGGGCTTGGACTTGGTTACATGGATTATATAAAGGCTTATGAAACATAACTAATAACATATTAGCTTGCCAAGTCCAAAGCCCAATGACTAAACAATTACTAAACTTAACAAACGACACAAAGTTACAATATGAGAATGACCATCACTTCATAATACATATTTTTAATGCTAACATTGGTTGATGGAATCTATGGTTTCATTACCACTGACACAATTTTTTTCATTCCAACCAAAAATGGTGGGATTCTTTTGATACCTGTGGGTCCATTTTCTTTTTGTCTCACATCCATTTAATTTTTTTATTATAACATAATATCTAAATACAATATAAATCAATATCAATTTTATAAAATAATATTTATATCTATTATAATATAATTTCTCTCTCTTACAATTTCAAACTCAAACCTTTCCTCAATTTTTCAAACCATTCCCAAATCCTAAAACCATTTGTGAACCAAACGCACCCTAAATATTTAAATTCAAGGTTTAATGAACTACACGTTTATTGAAGAAAACATGACATACCTGGCCATAATTGAAATTGGATTTGTAGATGTAGAATCAATATTTCTACAACCGAGTTCCTTGTACAGAACAAATTATAACTTTGTCGATTTGAAAAGAAATTATGACGATGATGATAACATCGTTCATATTTTTTGAATGGTTGCAGAAGTGGAATACATTCGTGTGTGTGTCAATATTACGTCCAGGAGACCGGGGAGGGGGTTCATTCACCAGGTAATGGGAGCAATGAACGGATTCCAGGAGACCGGGGAGAAGGTTCATTTAGCTCATCAACTCTGTACTTATAATGTACACTCTTCTAGATTCTGTTTTAGAATTTGTCTTACCAGATGGTTTGGTTAACGCCCAAGGCTGGTCAGATGTCTCGGCTTCATTGTCATTATTCGAAACCATCAGTACCTCACAGAAGTAAAGAAACTTAAAAATATGAGAAGAAAAAAAGAGTTTTACATACTGTATTATTTTTCCCACCTTCACATTCTACTTAAATGAAGTAAAGCTCAACATGAACATGTATAACGATAATTTTAAACCATAATCGTTGCACTAATAATCATTAGCAACTTTGAAAATAAAGTGTTTCACGTTACCCACACCAAAACGTGCCAAGGTTCGCCCATTACTTCATTCATCCAATTTCCCACTTTCAATCATGTGTGTATAGATGCATTCATAAGTTTCCAGCACAACAACTTTGTCATGACTCTTTCTTTTTCAGTGTGTCTTTGTTGTTTACAATGATAGCAGCTCCACTACGAAAAACATGACTTTTGCCAAATTTAAATACAAATTTCACATAGTAAAGCTTGCAATAAGACATTCAATCAGCTTAGGAGAATTAGTAAGTTATTTATGGAAGCGCAAATGTTAGTACTGTACCTGGTGGCAACTCCATTTTCCGCATTCCACAAAGAAACTTCATTACAGCCACCTGAAAAACATAAAAAACTTAAATAAGAAACATCATCTAATTAAGCACTATTGTCAATGATGACAGGATATAGATAAACAAAGGCCAAATATTTCATTGAGTTTGAGGGGTACATGTTTCTTAACATCAGAAAACGAAATGATAGGCCAAACACTCATTGCTCAAGTATTTTGATAATAGATAAAAAAAAATTGCATAATCAACCAAAACCGTTTGTTTATAGATTGAAAAATAAAAAATGGCAATACTAAATTTAATGATTAAGCAAATTGTGCTTCATGCGTATCAAATCTAAAACAGAAGGTATTAAACAATTTTTTTACAAAAGACATAAGTTTTACCTACAGGAACCGATCCAAGTCTCAATTTTTAATGAAATACTCTCAAGCCTCAGTGACTTTATGGTTTTTCATGGTGGCTTAGGTTAAAAGATATAACTCATACAAGCTGCATTTTTTAACATGTGATTTAAAAGACTTACATAAGAAAGCATGCACCAATGAATAACAACGTAATGGTTCAAGGTTTGTAAGCCCAAGCCATCCATGGGTCGAGTTTATCCTCAATAGTAGATGTGCTCACTTCGCCATTATGTTGAGCAACATGGTCTCTTCTTCTTCTTCTCCTATGACCATTAACCTCTATAAAGCTATTAACAGCCGGCTTATCCTAATCACTGCAAATGACAACATGAGAATAAGTATCAAATTAAATGATGTGTACCAATTTATGATTACTAAATTGTTTACAACCAATAAATCGTAGTACACCTCCGATCATGTTTCTTAAGACGTTCAAGCAAGTTACCAAATGGAAGTCTGCCAGTTTTCTTAAGCCTAACATCGAATTCATTCATCCACAACAATTATAAACAAAAAACCAACCCATAATCAATATCTAAGTTTCATTACATCTAAGCAAACACAAAGAAAACCTAGCCTAGCATGTTAAAGAGAAGACAAGCGTAAGATATAATCAAACAATACATAGACATATTGAATGATTTGATGAAAGACTTATCTTCAATTAAGCATGGAAGAAATAAAGGGTTGAAACCCTTAAAATATCTGTAAATTCGTCTAGGGTTTACTCCCTTCAAAGTTTCACACTAATGAATGAAAATTAGAAAACTATATATAGATTTTACATCTTGAAGGCGTCACGTTATAGCTTGTGACGCCGTTAACTCGCCGCCAAGATAAAATTCGTATTGCCTAGATCCACTTCTGATGCCGTCATTTGTAAATTTACTCTGGGCCATCAAATGTGTTCTGACCCTGACGGCTTTGGTGACGCCGTCAGGCTTTAATGCCTTAAAATAGTTCTGGGCCATCACGTATAACTTGAATTATCCACCTCTTTGTCAAAGGGTGACGTCGTCATGTAGAAATGCTTGACGCCGTCAGGTACTGTTTTTAGCAAGAATTTGAGACTTTGTCGTTTTCTTCACTTTTATGCTCCAAAAACGTCCAAAATGCTTCCTTTTCCAGATTTCTCCTCAGAAGTACCTAAAATGACAAAAGGAACGATTTATGGCAATAATTGACCAAATAATCTCGAATTCGGACTTAAATGACCCCCTAAAAGCGGTACACTTTTCACCTTATCATTCACTACTATCACTATTCTATTTTTGCATCACCTATCTTAAGTCCTAATCCATTGTTCTAGAGGCTTAAGTCCTAATCCATTGTGTTTTATGGTTAGATTAATGCCATTTTCTTGTTTTGGTTTGTGTTTTATGGTTTGATTAACGTGATTTTCATGTTTATGTTTGTAATACTAATCAAGACATTAAAGCGGTAAAAACATATTTGAACACATTCTACAATGAAAATATAGATCAAACATTAACTTATAATTTTAAGATAGGGGGAACCACAACCCCTATTTACATCTACATCAGGATCAGGGAAACAACAACAAAATAACCCTAAGTCCCAACAATGACAACAAAATAACCCCTACCCATATCTACATTCATCATTATCAAGAAAAGAAACATATCACAGCCTCCATCAACCAACCCCCTCACATAAACCTCTGTCTTATAGCAAACTCAATCTTCTCAAGAATCTTATCGTGGATTTGGCTGACCATCCTCATCAACACCCTCACCCTACGCAAATTAATAGTCTGTAGTCTTCTAAGCTTCTTCGTATTGTCCCTTGCAGTATTCGAACATGAAAAGTTTCAAAGTTCAACATCAACTTTCCCTTACGACCGACCCTATCAGTAATCTTTTGGGACATGTTCATCAAATCAAGTGCCTGCTGCATGTCTTGAAGAATCTTTGTCTGGTAATGGCCAAGCATCATTTCTGTTAGCACAAAGGAGTTACAGGCAAGCGCGAGGTCAAAACAACGAGACATGTTCATGGTTAAGGAAATGGGGAATTTGAGCTTATCTTGAGAGTGTGTGTTTGGGGGAGTGTGTGTTTTGGGGTGTGTGTAGTGATAAGTGAGTTTGACTAAATATGAGGTATGTTTCGGAAGTTAAGTCGTCCATTGCAAATTTAGCCATTCAAATAAAGTTGTGCATTGGGAACGCAAAATAGTCAGGTGAATTAATTATTGAGAACAGTGAAATTATGATTATACCCATTGGCTGAGTCCACTTAACGGGAGAACTAACACTCATTAGCTCTTGGTGGCGATTTTACACTGAACTTTAGCTCTCGGTGGCTAATTTGCATTTTTTATTCGTCTCGCCCTTCTCAGAAATTTGGGCTAAGAAAAGGTAACATCCCTTCTCCATCAGCTTCGGTAACTTTGTGCAAGATATAACTGCTAATCGGGATGGGCTCCTATAATCCTTTCGGTCTCCTAGTATATTTAGGACTTCCTTTCCGTAGGGTACACGCACGATCTTCTCGTCGCAAAGTATGTGAGCACGATACTTCGACAACCAATCCATACCAATGATTACATCAAAACTTCCTAACGTGACGGGTAGAAGATCTATGTTGAAAGGGTGGTTCAAGAAATTTAACGTACAACCGCGAATGATGGTATTAATCCTTTCTATGTTTCCATTAGCTAACTCAATATCATATCCAATTCCTAAGGCCATCGGGGGTTTCTCTAGTAAGGGTGCAAATGTAGTGGACACAAAACTCCTATCGGCACCAGTATCAAACAGTATGGCAGCATAACGATTATTGAGAAGGAACGTACCAGTAACGACGTTCGGATCTTCTCCTCTCTCGTTCCCGAGTGCATACACTCTTCCCTGAGCAGCTCCAGCTTCCACACGTTGGTCCCCATTATCTAGTCGTCCACGATTTCCTCCAGCTCCACGGTTTCCATAATTGTACCCATTACCACCCGAGCCTTGATCTCCACGGTTCCGCGATTCTCTACACTCATTCCTATAGTGTCCCTTCTTTCCACACCCATAGCAAGTAACATCTGCCTTGTTTCTCATTTCAGGAGCAGCTTGAACCATAGCAAGAGGTCGAGCTCTACAGTCCCTAGCTGTATGTCCTTTCTTTGAGCAATTCTGGCATTTCACACTACACCATCCAGTGTGATGCTGATGGCAACGATCACACTTGGGTGCATCACCGTTCTGATTCTTCTTATCTCCATTCCCAATAGCATAAGCCTTAGCTTGTCTCTTGCTTCGGTGATCATTACTCTTAGAGTGACGGTCTCTCTTTCTCTTTCCATTCTTCTCCTTATCAGCTTCTTCTAATTCCAACGAATCCATAAGTTGTTGAGCAATTGTGATTGCCTCATGGATGTTTGCAGGCCTAGCAGAAATTACATCATTCCTCGTAGCTACAGGCAAACCATCAGTATACCTCTCGATCTTTTGAGTTTCAGTTTTCACCATATCTGGGCACAACAAGGCTAACTCCTGGTAACGACGATTGTAAGTCGCCATATCATTACCTTTCACCTTGTGGTTCCAAAACTCAATCTCTAGCTTCTTGACCTCATTCCTTGGGCAATAAGTCTGAATCAACAAGGACTTAAATTGCTCCCAAGTCATAGCATAAGCTACATCACTCCCAACTGCATTTCGGTAATTGTTCCACCAAGTCAAAGCTTCATCCTTGAAAGTAAAAGAAGCAAACTTTACCTTCGCATTCTCCGCACAACCACTAACATTAAACACTGACTCAGTCTTCTCAATCCATCTGACTAAGTAAACCACTCCTTCAGTTCCACCAAACTCAATGGGTCCACAAATCTTGAATTCCTTGTATTGACATCCATTAGCACGAACAGGTGGAAAAGTTCCAGCAGAATTGTTGGAATGATTTGACTCAGCGAGTAGTTCAGCAACTCTTTGCTCCACGAGTTGGTTGATCATTGCTTGATCCACAGTAGGTGTATTAAGTGGAACATGATCATTCTCTCCCTGAACATCAACATTTTGATTCCTGTTGTTACGGTTAGTGGTGTCCAGGTTGCCAGGAGTAGGGGTTTCAACATTTCGAGTAGGTCGACGACCTCGGCGAGCAGGAGTAGTCACAGCAGGACCAGTCCTGGTAGACCTAACAGGGTTTCGACGGGGTGCCATTGATCTGTAACATCACACAAGTTCATGAGTCTCCAATAGAACTTATCGATATACTCAACAAAACATTTCAACGAAACCAAGTCATGGAAAGAATAGCAACAATACACCACGTAACAACAAATAAGCGAATAAGGACTCAATTTCCATAACACCCAAAATCACATAATACCATATACTAATAACCATCAACCGTACAATAGCGATCTAACATCGTTCCAACTAACGGATAACACAAAACATACTAATCGTTCCAAAAGAGACGAATACCGTACAGAATACATCAAAATATGATAACTAGCTTTTCTAACCGAACACTCCTCGGCTAAGAAAGCAACAAGATAATATAACTCAAACAACTAGCCACGTGGCTGACGGAGAATCCTCAACTCCTGCCTCAAGCCATCAAGATCCCTCCATAACGATCCTAACTCCACGCTATGGGTGTCTCGGTCTCTCTTGAGGTCAGCCACCTCCTTCTCTAGCTCGGCATTCCTTTGCCAAAGCTTGCGGTCGGCCTCACGAGCAGTAACAAATCCTCGCTGCAAACTATCGATATGCTCGTGGACATCCATCATAACTCTCCTCAGCTCAGTAGTCCTGCCCACAACGACAGTCAAATCAACTCTCAAATCTGCTAAAAACTCTCCAATAACTCGCTCAAGTCGATCAGATACACGTGCAACTCTGTCACTAAGCTCAGTAATCCGAGCCCACAACCTGCCAATCTCACCCAACTCTGCATGCTCAGCAGAAATCTCAGAAGATGCATCCGACTCCACTGGACTACCAGGTGGCAACTCAAACAAGAACGGATGATCAGGTGAATCGGGCTCAATCGGGTGTACAGGTGAATCAGGCTCCTCAGCCTGAGCTGGTGGTGCTAACTCATCATCATCATCATCAGGCATCTCATCCTCCTGAGGGTCATCCTCCTCCTCAGGGTCATCATCATCACCATGCTCAGCCTCCTGAGGGTCTTCCTCCCGCTCAGGGTCATCAGCCTCATCCTCACCCTCGTACTTCTCCTCCTCATCGGGAGAGTACCTCATCACTCGTCGTCTCCTACTAGGTGAACCATGTGGAGATGTAGTAGGTGATCTAGGACGACGACGCAATGATGTGGGTGGCGCCTCAGACAGAAGAGAATGAGCATCAATCTGTAAAGGTGATGGAGTAGGGCGTACCGACATGCGTGCCGTAGCTCGGTGGGCAAAGCGTGGTGCCACACGAGCCAAAGCCTGATGAAGAGTAAGCTGCCTCGATGTACCAGGGAGCCCTAAAGAAGATGAGGGTCCCTGCGTAGATGCAGCAGGTAGTGCTGAAGTAGAAGCTGCCTGTGATACAGTAGCTGGAGTCATGGCCATCTGGTAAGGATCATCAGATGCCATAATGAACTGTGCAGGTAAAACCGGTGCAGTAAGAATGTCCTCGACGACATCGGGCATATGGGAGGCCATAGTCTGTGACAACGGCGTAGGGTAGGTGTAAGTGTTTCAAAACAACTTAAATCGCAACTCATAATACCATACTAAAAATACTCATCAAATAATTCCATATATAATCTCAATAAAAGAATTTCAAACACCGCATTACTAAAATGTTTATAAAACATATAGACCATATAAATCCTCGAGAACGCCATCTTATTACTAAAATCCATAAGCCTCAAATCATCTCAAATATTTCATAATACCTCAAATAATAGAAGATGCTTCGGCTTGGCGGGCTGGCGGGCGGTAGTCAAGGATCATTTTCTATAAAAATACGGTTATAGTTTAGGCGTTTATTTACCTAGTTCTCTATAACCTTGGCTCTGATACCAATCTGTAACACCCCCAAAATTTGATACAGCGGAAGACTTAACAAGCTTTCGGGGTGCTACGGGGATTGGTATCCAACACAAGACAATATAGAACGAGATAAAGTAAACATAGTAAAAACACAACCAAAATACGGGGTTTTAAGGTTTACATTTATCCCAACATCATTTCAGAGTCAGGCCCAAAATAAAATAACAATAGGTCCAAATTTAATTATCAGAGTTTAGAAAATATAGATCCATAACCATGTGCCTCAGCCGAGCCTTCCAATCCAAGCATGCACCTCAACACTTAATTACCTGAGAAAACGTGCTAAAAGTCAGCTTTCGCTGGTGAGATCATAGGTTTAAGTTCAACTAATAATATAGTGGACATATACGCAAAACGCTTGCTAGCTAGACTAAGGATTCACTAAAAGCCTGCGGATACCCTCCGCTCTTAACATAACACACGGAAACCCTTCCGCAATAACCAAAACACACGGATACCCTTCCAATAAATACTCGGATAACCTCCGAAGTATTAATAACCTATAGGTGCACGCTACAGTATCTAAATAAGTCAACCTTGAATAGTACACACGAACCGCGTGACTAAAGCTGACAATAACAAATAAGCAAACCTTGAATAGTACACATAAGAAGTGACTAAAGCTGACTATACATCCTAGTCCATATGCATAGCAAGTTTAGAAATAATATAAAAGCGATAACAGTCCACGTAAAATGATTTGCACGTTTCTCACCCCAATCATTGAAAACATAGTTCAAGAGTAAAAAGTGGGGCTATGACTCACCTCAAGTCCAGAAAATAGCAAGACGAGGTAGGTAGAAATAAGATGTATGATAACTCACGAAACAGAAACTACGGACTTGGCACGACCTAACAATATTAACTCTTTCAGAAATCATTTCCTCAAATATATAATATTCCCAAACCCGGACGAGAATCCGTTTTATTTCCGAAAATCCATTTCGTATTAGTTTGGTGTATTTGCGTTTGGTATCCATACGGGTGGTGGGTTGACTCAAAACAAACCAACAAGATCACACATAGAAAGATAAAATAAACTATAGATCTAATATTAGTCCAATATATCATTTAAATAAATCGTCAAAGTTTACCAAATCCGTCGATTTGATAATCCTCATATTTATTTACGTAATATACCGTTCCAAGATTACACCCAATCTAAAGCACATATAAAGCACATAGCACATAATTACTATATAGTATATATCATAGTTTAATAAATTCCTCGTATGTATCGTCAAATTGGCCAGATTTCCCGATATATACGCTCGCAATCTATTACACTTTACATATACTACAACCTGTGGGCGTCGTAGGATACGCTGCCCACTAATATATTCGTTTCATATAACCAAACAACCCGGATCAACCTTACGGTTGAGTGGTTATTTACTTATAGAAAACGTCTATATTAGTCGTCATATATCCGAGACAACACGAAAGTCACAAATAATGACTTACCTGGACCCGAGTGACAACAATTTCGCCTAACTCAATAAACTTATCCGTTGTATATTCGAAATGACATTTTATTAAATGTTTCATAATTGTCGGGAGTTTCCCGTTTATAACACAATGTTATAATAATAATAATACGTTTAATAATATCACGCCACTTTAGTAGCCTAATATATATCTAATCGTATTATTTATAATACGACTCGTGATTATTATTATTATTAATATACGCGTTTATATAGTTATATATATACGTTATTCACGTATATACTTTCATACAAACGTTCATATTATCAATAATGATTATCACGAGTTTTATTATTCTCGTTTCAATTTTAATAGTTATTGAGTTATACGAAATGGTCATATGTCCGAGTCATGACCCTCGGCTCATTGTCCAAGTCCAACTATAAGGAAAAGTCATAAATAATAATTCTCCGTCCAAATCACAATCTCAACCACGGGCTACAACAATAAGGTCCGACTACGGTACCTGACTAACCTATCTCCGTCATCTAACGACCGTCTCATAACCGGTCCTCAACCACACTTACCAATCGACAACAACTTCACAAAATCAAAACCATAACCAATATCCAATTCGACCCAAAAGTATTCGGCCGAGAAATAAATACCACAACAATATATACCAACGACAATCATAACCAATAATAATATAACAAATAGTTCACAATTGTCACAAAATAACATTAACCAAATTAGTGTTCGGGTCGGTTTACCAAGCCGAACCCGAGGCAACACTTCACCACAACTAGTGTGGGTCCCACCCGAGACCTCCATGGTTTCGGCTAGCTCTAAATGAGCCAAACTAACCACACGACCTACTAGGGTCGTCGGTCAAAAATCCATACGACAACCATGGTTAACCATGACCATCAATAACCGGTCAAACAACAAAAATGGGGTTCCAAACATCCTCATTCGAACACCAAGACTCATCAAAGATCCATGGTTCGGCCAAACAAGCACAATCCGAGGGTTTCACCCTCGGGTACACCTCGACCCGACGAAAATAAACCAACCCGGATACCAAACTTCATAGAAAAACATGTTTCATCAACAACCCATCATCATATCACGTTTTTAATTAAAAACCCATTCGGATCTTAAATACTTCGTGACCAAGGGTCGCGTTTTTATTAACAATACGAGTGAAACTCGCTCACCTTCGATCTAAAAAGCTCAAAACCGTGATAACCTTTCAAGAATAAACGATTAGTGATAAATTTGGTGGTGATTCGTGTGATAAAAGTGGTGGTAGGAGGCGCGTGGTGTACTAGATCTAGTAGATGAGATGTTGTAGATCAAGAATATGGTGGTGGTTTAGAGTGGTGAGCGGCGGTGGTTAAGGTGGTGGCCGGATTTATGCCGGCGGCTAGGGTTAAGAAGGTAGGGGAAGAAGAGAGATGAGATGAAAGAGATGGGTGAATGTTTGTGTGTTGTGTTGTGTGTGAAATAACCGGACCAAAACACACCCTTTTATTAACTTTTCTCTTTTTTTTTTTTTTTTTTTTTTTTTTATAAATGTAATAATAATAATAAGAATAATAATAATAATAATAATAATAATAATAATAATAATAGTAATAATAATAATAATAATAATAATAATAATAATAATAATAATAATAGAGATATTATTACGGTTGAGCGGGTAATGTGGGTAGATGTAAAAACACGCGGCCCGAACCCAAACTCATTTTAAAATTTCCATATCACACGAGAACCTCTCGTAATTAATTAAAACATATAACGGACTCGTTAAGACGAATCATCAAACTATGTTAGGAAATCCTAGTGCCAAAGTCAACGTAGTACTAAGTGAGAATTCAAATATACATCACCGATCATATAATCAAAAATGAATTATGAACATAATTCACGAATTCCATAACGTCATTAAATAAAATATCCATAAAATAGGTCTTACAAGTTCGTTGTGAAATGAAAATTTCAAATAATAATTATAAACGAACTTAAGTTGTAATGCGGGTTTTAAAAAATAGCTCCCTAAACTGCCAGTTGTCACAGTTGTTGGTAGACCGGTGTTGGTTGTTGAATGTAGGATGGTTGCATGTAGTTGTGAGTGGAAGATGATGATGGTTGTTGTTGTGTGTTCACTGGTATAGGTGTTGGTGTATCAGCCATTAATGCTAGAGGATCATGCTTTTTAGCTAGTAATTCAGCTCTTACTTCATTAGCTTCATCTTGATTTTGCTTCAAGAAGTCATACACCTGATCATAAGTCACTTCATGCAAATTCTTTGTCTGATAAACAATAGTGACATATCTTCCCCATTCTGGTTGTAACTCATTCAGAAAAATGGTGTTGTTAGCAATATTTGTCTGACTGAGGTTGTGTCTTGATAAATCATTCATGATCTTACAGAATCTGTGGTAGTACGTCTCTATGGATTCACCAGGAATTGAAGTAAACTTGCGAAGTTCCTTAAGCAGTTGTGTTTCCATTTCCTGTTTCCCGATGTCTGTCCCATACATTAACCTCTTGACTCTTTCCCAGACTGCATGAGCACTTACTTCACTGTCAACAGTAGCATAGATGGTTTCAGGTAAACCAAGAACGACGTAATGAAATGCCTGATCATCAGCTTCAATCTGTTTTCTGTCTTCCACAGTGTATTCAGTCTCATTCTGTTCTCTGTAGTATGGTTGAACTGGGGGGGTACCATTTGGATCACCAGGGTCTAGTACTTGTGATGGTTTGAAAGGTCCATCCACAATGGATTTGATGAGAAGACTTCCATTTGTTTTGCTCTTAAGATAACGCATCATACGACTAGCCCACTGTGAGTATCCACCCTTTGACAGCATGGGAGGTCGGTTTTCGGCACCGGCTGCATGAATGTCTTGCTGCGTTGCCATTGATGAAGTGTAGATGGATAAAGTTGATTCTTGGATCGTTCCAACGAAATAGGAGTTGTGTTTGGAGTAAGTTGCAAGATTTGACGGTGAAAGTTTTGACTTCAATAACTTCTTCGCGGAGAATTCCCAAGTTCTCGAGATATGACCAATTTCCAAGTTTTCGAAAATTATGAAAAAGTTCTCGAAAATTACAAGATTGCGAAACTTTGCCCAGGTTCTCGAAGTTATCCAAGTTTGCGAAAAAAGTATCCAATATTTTTCGACAAAATCAGGTTTGCGAAAAAAGATGTCAACAAATTCTCGATAATATCAGATTCTCGATAATATATATTTACGAAAAGTTCTGTCCAAGTTATTCGAAATAACAAATTCGAAACTTTGAATCTTTCCAAGATTCTCGATAATATTCAAAAGATTCTCGATATTATATGTTTGCGAAAAGTTCTGTCCAAGATTTCGAAATAACAAATTCGAAACTTTGAATCTTTCCAAGATTCTCGATAATATTCGAAAGATTCTCGATATTATATGTTCCAAGATTCCAATATAACACGTTTCTATATAGTGACTTTTCGAAGATATCAATAAAGGAAAGTTCGAAATATAATTTTGCAATGGAATCTCGAGAATGTTATGCAAAACTATTTCGAAAATTTCACTTATCGAAAATGTTTAGTACTTTTCTAAATTATACAATTTAGAAAGTTATCCCAAGTCGAAGTGTTTTTTCTAACTTATACAAGGAAGAAAAACACCGAGTAAGCCACGAAATCGTATGATGATAACTAGGATGAGATTCTCGATAAATGGTAGCCAAATCGTGTAGCTCAAAGCACTCCAAAATCAAGTTTGTGTTCCAAGAAACTTGTACTTTTATGCATAAAATCACCAAAACTTGAAGAAAGTTCCAAACTTGATGATTTTTATCAAACTTTTTGAGGATCTCGAAAACAAGTACAAAACAAAGTCGAATTTTTTAAGCAAGAAATTTTCAAAAAGATTAAAACTTTCTTGTTAGATAAGGTTTATAACACTAGTTTGTAATCAAAAAAGTGTTAAAAACAAGAAAAGTAGGAATTTTTCTAAAAAAACGTGAAATATGCTTAAAAAAAACGAAACACACAAACTCAAAAACCTCCTAAATCATTGTTAGACGATTGATACCACTTGTAGGACCTTAGATATACCAACTTTATCACACCAATGGAAGCTTATAAGAGGTAGAGATGGAAAGATGGTGACTTGTATGATATAAGTGTAATTCGTGTATATGAGAAAGAGAGATGAAATATGAGAGCTTTGATTACTAAAACACACACAAATACACACACAAGCACACACCTCAAATGAGCCTTTGAGGTGTTTAAATAGTAAGATACATGAGATGCCCTATGGGCTTTCTATGGGCTTGGGCTTGGACTTGGTTACATGGATTATATAAAGGCTTATGAAACATAACTAATAACATATTAGCTTGCCAAGTCCAAAGCCCAATGACTAAACAATTACTAAACTTAACAAACGACACAAAGTTACAATATGAGAATGACCATCACTTCATAATACATATTTTTAATGCTAACATTGGTTGATGGAATCTATGGTTTCATTACCACTGACACAATTTTTTTCATTCCAACCAAAAATGGTGGGATTCTTTTGATACCTGTGGGTCCATTTTCTTTGTGTCTCACATCCATTTAATTTTTTTATTATAACATAATATCTAAATACAATATAAATCAATATCAATTTTATAAAATAATATTTATATCTATTATAATATAATTTCTCTCTCTTACAATTTCAAACTCAAACCTTTCCTCAATTTTTCAAACCATTCCCAAATCCTAAAACCATTTGTGAACCAAACGCACCCTAAATATTTAAATTCAAGGTTTAATGAACTACACGTTTATTGAAGAAAACATGACATACCTGGCCATAATTGAAATTGGATTTGTAGATGTAGAATCAATATTTCTACAACCGAGTTCCTTGTACAGAACAAATTATAACTTTGTCGATTTGAAAAGAAATTATGACGATGATGATAACATCGTTCATATTTTTTGAATGGTTGCAGAAGTGGAATACATTCGTGTGTGTGTCAATAATACGTCCAGGAGACCGGGGAGGGGGTTCATTCACCAGGTAATGGGAGCAATGAACGGATTCCAGGAGACCGGGGAGAAGGTTCATTTAGCTCATCAACTCTGTACTTATAATGTACACTCTTCTAGATTCTGTTTTAGAATTTGTCTTACCAGATGGTTTGGTTAACGCCCAAGGCTGGTCAGATGTCTCGGCTTCATTGTCATTATTCGAAACCATCAGTACCTCACAGAAGTAAAGAAACTTAAAAATATGAGAAGAAAAAAAGAGTTTTACATACTGTATTATTTTTCCCACCTTCACATTCTACTTAAATGAAGTAAAGCTCAACATGAACATGTATAACGATAATTTTAAACCATAATCGTTGCACTAATAATCATTAGCAACTTTGAAAATAAAGTGTTTCACGTTACCCACACCAAAACGTGCCAAGGTTCGCCCATTACTTCATTCATCCAATTTCCCACTTTCAATCATGTGTGTATAGATGCATTCATAAGTTTCCAGCACAACAACTTTGTCATGACTCTTTCTTTTTCAGTGTGTCTTTGTTGTTTACAATGATAGCAGCTCCACTACGAAAAACATGACTTTTGCCAAATTTAAATACAAATTTCACATAGTAAAGCTTGCAATAAGACATTCAATCAGCTTAGGAGAATTAGTAAGTTATTTATGGAAGCGCAAATGTTAGTACTGTACCTGGTGGCAACTCCATTTTCCGCATTCCACAAAGAAACTTCATTACAGCCACCTGAAAAACATAAAAAACTTAAATAAGAAACATCATCTAATTAAGCACTATTGTCAATGATGACAGGATATAGATAAACAAAGGCCAAATATTTCATTGAGTTTGAGGGGTACATGTTTCTTAACATCAGAAAACGAAATGATAGGCCAAACACTCATTGCTCAAGTATTTTGATAATAGATAAAAAAAAATTGCATAATCAACCAAAACCGTTTGTTTATAGATTGAAAAATAAAAAATGGCAATACTAAATTTAATGATTAAGCAAATTGTGCTTCATGCGTATCAAATCTAAAACAGAAGGTATTAAACAATTTTTTTACAAAAGACATAAGTTTTACCTACAGGAACCGATCCAAGTCTCAATTTTTAATGAAATACTCTCAAGCCTCAGTGACTTTATGGTTTTTCATGGTGGCTTAGGTTAAAAGATATAACTCATACAAGCTGCATTTTTTAACATGTGATTTAAAAGACTTACATAAGAAAGCATGCACCAATGAATAACAACGTAATGGTTCAAGGTTTGTAAGCCCAAGCCGTCCATGGGTCGAGTTTATCCTCAATAGTAGATGTGCTCACTTCGCCATTATGTTGAGCAACATGGTCTCTTCTTCTTCTTCTCCTATGACCATTAACCTCTATAAAGCTATTAACAGCCGGCTTATCCTAATCACTGCAAATGACAACATGAGAATAAGTATCAAATTAAATGATGTGTACCAATTTATGATTACTAAATTGTTTACAACCAATAAATCGTAGTACACCTCCGATCATGTTTCTTAAGACGTTCAAGCAAGTTACCAAATGGAAGTCTGCCAGTTTTCTTAAGCCTAACATCGAATTCATTCATCCACAACAATTATAAACAAACAACCAACCCATAATCAATATCTAAGTTTCATTACATCTAAGCAAACACAAAGAAAACCTAGCCTAGCATGTTAAAGAGAAGACAAGCGTAAGATATAATCAAACAATACATAGACATATTGAATGATTTGATGAAAGACTTATCTTCAATTAAGCATGGAAGAAATAAAGGGTTGAAACCCTTAAAATATCTGTAAATTCGTCTAGGGTTTACTCCCTTCAAAGTTTCACACTAATGAATGAAAATTAGAAAACTATATATAGATTTTACATCTTGAAGGCGTCACGTTATAGCTTGTGACGCCGTTAACTCGCCGCCAAGATAAAATTCGTATTGCCTAGATCCACTTCTGATGCCGTCATTTGTAAATTTACTCTGGGCCATCAAATGTGTTCTGACCCTGACGGCTTTGGTGACGCCGTCAGGCTTTAATGCCTTAAAATAGTTCTGGGCCATCACGTATAACTTGAATTATCCACCTCTTTGTCAAAGGGTGACGTCGTCATGTAGAAATGCTTGACGCCGTCAGGTACTGTTTTTAGCAAGAATTTGAGACTTTGTCGTTTTCTTCACTTGTATGCTCCAAAAACGTCCAAAATGCTTCCTTTTCCAGATTTCTCCTCAGAAGTACCTAAAATGACAAAAGGAACGATTTATGGCAATAATTGACCAAATAATCTCGAATTCGGACTTAAATGACCCCCTAAAAGCGGTACACTTTTCACCTTATCATTCACTATTATCACTATTCTATTTTTGCATCACCTATCTTAAGTCCTAATCCATTGTTCTAGAGGCTTAAGTCCTAATCCATTGTGTTTTATGGTTGGATTAATGCCATTTTCTTGTTTTGGTTTGTGTTTTATGGTTTGATTAACGTGATTTTCATGTTTATGTTTGTAATACTAATCAAGACATTAAAGCGGTAAAAACATATTTGAACACATTCTACAATGAAAATATAGATCAAACATTAACTTATAATTTTAAGATAGGGGGAACCACAACCCCTATTTACATCTACATCAGGATCAGGGAAACAACAACAAAATAACCCTAAATCCCAACAATGACAACAAAATAACCCCTACCCATATCTACATTCATCATTATCAAGAAAAGAAACATATCACAGCCTCCATCAACCAACCCCCTCACATAAACCTCTGTCTTATAGCAAACTCTATCTTCTCAAGAATCTTATCGTGGATTTGGCTGACCATCCTCATCAACACCCTCACCCTACGCAAATTAATAGTCTGTAGTCTTCTAAGCTTCTTCGTATTGTCCCTTGCAGTATTCGAACATGAAAAGTTTCAAAGTTCAACATCAACTTTCCCTTACGACCGACCCTATCAGTAATCTTTTGGGACATGTTCATCAAATCAAGTGCCTGCTGCATGTCTTGAAGAATCTTTGTCTGGTAATGGCCAAGCATCATTTCTGTTAGCACAAAGGAGTTACAGGCAAGCGCGAGGTCAAAACAACGAGACATGTTCATGGTTAAGGAAATGGGGAATTTGAGCTTATCTTGAGAGTGTGTGTTTGGGGGAGTGTGTGTTTTGGGGTGTGTGTAGTGATAAGTGAGTTTGACTAAATATGAGGTATGTTTCGGAAGTTAAGTCGTCCATTGCAAATTTAGCCATTCAAATAAAGTTGTGCATTGGGAACGCAAAATAGTCAGGTGAATTAATTATTGAGAACAGTGAAATTATGATTATACCCATTGGCTGAGTCCACTTAACGGGAGAACTAACACTCATTGGCTCTTGGTGGCGATTTTACACTGAACTTTAGCTCTCGGTGGCTAATTTGCATTTTTTTTCTCTCAGTGTGTTAAGTGCAATTTTGACAAACATTAGGGATGAAATTTGCAATTTACCCTTTTATTTTCTTTGCATCTAAGTTAGAAACTCGTTTAGTGTCATATTTTTAAGTTTTAATTTTTGGCGGTATAATTTATCATTATTTATGTATAATACTATCGTTGAAAACTTAATAAGGATCATTTGTAATTGATTATTAATAGGTTCGTTATTGCTAACAGTCAAAAAATAACAATAAATGTGAAATGGTGCGGCTTTAGTCGAGAATTGCACCCAAAGAGGACACCCTGATAAGATCTCAGATTAATACGGGGCGGGTTTGGAGGACTATCACGCTCCAACGGTGCGCCCCGATTAGATCCCCGATGGGGATCGGGGCGGGTTTGGGAAGAACTTTGATAATCGGGTTTGGGGATGGGGATGACCGCCCCACCCCGTTGCCATCCCTACATCTAACTTCTTTTTCGTATATGCATCAAATTTTATTGTGTATCAGAATATACAAGTTGCAAACTTTTTGCCTCAATATTTTTTTGTGCATTAAAAATTGTATAAAAACTCAAAATTTGAAAAAATTAATTCACAACTTTTGACACACTAACATCCTCTGTCTTCGTGCAAAAATTTTAAAACTTTTTCTGAAGCTTTTATTTTTAAGATGGTGTTTGTGTCGGCTTATGTAGCCGACTTATGACTTATATAGTTTTGTGCTTATATTTCATAACTAGTTATAAGTCCCGTACACGCACGACATTTACACATAAAACAAATTTATTTTAAAATTTTGGTTTACTATATAAAAATATAAGAATTTACCAGTGAAAATTGTGATATAAGTACAACTAATAAATATGCATGAGTTTGTCATTATGTATTAACATCTGTTAATGTTTTGTGAAAAATTTTATTGGATGAAAGATTTAACTTTGTTTAGCTAACATAGAAGTTAAGGTTGAGGTTGATGTTGTTGTTTAACTTTAACTATTGATATCATGTTGTACAAAATGTGCGAGTTTAGTAGCACCTAATGAGCATTGATGAAGTTAAAATATACTCCGTAAAGTTTTTTAAAAATGTTTTTTCGGGTATCCGTATATAAACTTTTAATAATAATTACATGAGTCGTTGTTATAAGTACAATCACGTATATTTATTTCATATCACAATAACTCGTGCTTAAAATTTGATATTTATATTACCGTTAATAATAATTTAGCCATATTTAATATTCAAATCCGTGTACGCATAGATTAAACTTTTAAATAGGATAACATTAGTACTTATTTAACGTACATAGTAAAAAGAATATTTTAATAGATGAAAGTTTAAAACTAATATTTATTTTAAAAGTATTTAATGTATATTAAAACTAATTCGTATATTTATAAAATTTTGTAAGTTTAATAGATTGAAGTCTCAAGCTAATACTAATACTCATGTAATTGTAAACAAAATTCATATTATAAAGTATACGGGGTATAAAGTGTTAGGGGTTATTTGTTTATTATCTAAAGTCAATGTTGCAAAAATTGGTCAAATCGGCCTTGTAATCGGCGATTACAAGGTGCACGGCCTTTCACATTGTTGTTTTTTTACAAGGTAATCGGCCTTGTAATTGGTTATTAATCGCTACAAGGCCTTCAACCACCTCACTATCAACTCACGACTTTTGCAAATTGTCTAAAGTTATCAAAAAAATACGGAGATTTATAATTTTACACTTAATTCCATATAATATATTTAAAATTCAACCACTAAAGTTTTATTAATTACGTCATCTCTTTTTTTTTAAGTTTTTGTTTTCATAAATTTGACACTTATATTTTTATGTGTTTTTTTCCCAAGGAGGCGATGGAACGCGTGTTAGGTCGGTATGAGAACACTCTTGTTGGGTACTTCTTAGGAAAAGCTATAACTTTTCCAATTGTGCAGAACTATGTTACTAATATGTGGAAGAAATTTGGCGTACAAAAGATTATGAAGAATGAAGCGGGTGTTTTCTTATTTAAATTCTCTTCTACTGACGGATTGGAGCAGGTGCTCCAACAAGGCCCGTGGTTAATCCGTTATTCACCTCTTATTCTTCAGAAATGGTCTCTTAATATTCCCCTAACCAAGAATGAGGTAACTACGATTCCTGTTTGGGTTAAATTACATAATGTGCATATAGTTGCTTATTCGGAATTTGGTTTAAGTTTGATTGCTACTCAAGTGGGGAAACCGGTTATGTTAGATTCATTTACATCTTCTATGTGTGTTGACTTGTGGGGTCGGATTAGTTATGATCGTGCGTTGGTTGAAGTGTGTTCAAATTCTGAATTGAAAAAGGAAGTTAGTATGACTATTCCATTGGATGATGATACTAGTTATTCGACGAAAATCATTCGTGTCGAATATGAATGGACACCTCCTCATTGCAGCGTTTGTACGATATTTGGTCACACACTTAATGAGTGTCCAAAACAAGTGAAAGAGGTGGTTCATAAGGTTTCTAAAGTGGTGACTAATGCATCGTCTCAGGTGGTTAATAACGATGAGGGGTTCACAGAGGCAAGGAATCACAAGAATAAAGGTAAGATTGTGGTTTCTACGTCTCAATCTAAGCTAATTGGAGGGTTTAAACTCTCTAAGCCTAAGGCTAACTTTTGGAGACCTAAACTCACGGCAACTTCTAATCAGGTTGGTACCAAGAAAGATTATGATCTTAAGGGTCTTCAGCAGGCTTCTATTTCAAATGTTAAATCTGGTAAGGACCCACAGTCTTCTAACTCTTTTGGTATCTTGGAGTCATTGGTGGATGAGGATGTTCTTGGTTTTTGTGACAACTGGCAAAATAGGGAGCCGTTTTTAAAACCCGCATTACATTAAAATTTATAATATTGAAATTGTTGAAAAGTTTATTGTGACGAGATGTTTTATGAACGTTGGAATGTGATTTTGATCGTACGTTATTTATGAGATTTATTATTTATTTATGGTTTGGTTTGGTTCATTCGTGATGATTTATTTTGAGATCGTTACTTTGGCACTACATTGACTCCGGCACTAGGTTAACCTAACAATTTTAATTATATTTTATTATTGGTTCGGATATTATTATTTTTGGAACGGGTTCGGTTTGAGAAAGTTGTTTGATTATTTAAGGTTTCGGGTTTGGTCCGTGTATTTACACCGGGCTACTTAACCCCCTACACCCTTAATATTATTATTATTATTATCAAATTTTTTTTTTTTTTTTTTATAAGAGTAAATAAAAAAAAAATCGTCCTTGTGGATCTGCAAAGCAACACACAACCCTCACCATCACCAATATTACTCTCTCTCTCTCTTCCTTTAAACACCATCACCACCGCCCCTTTATCACCCAATAGCACCACCACCGCCACTCCAACATCAAAAATAACACCATAATCTTAACCATCTTTTCACGATCTATCTTTTGGTACAAACCACGCGTGATTTGGACCACCCTAACACCACATACGAATCAAAATCACCACGTTATCACCACATACACCATCTTTTCTCTTGGGTTTTTGAAGAAATCGGATTTTTGGAGCTTGTTTGGAGGTGAGTGGCCACGACATGTATTCGTGCGCCCCGATGTATACCCAAATCGTGGGTATCTTGTTATTTTCATGTTGGGTTTTGATGAAATAATGATGGGGAAATGAAGTTTTGATAATAATAGTCCGTTTGGTATCTTGGGTTTGGGTGTGACGCGAGTTTGGTACTCGTTGCGTGACTCTTGGGTCGCGTTTGGTTTTGTTGTGGCTCGATTAGAGCTCGACCGAGACATTAAGTCTCGAGGTGACCACTCCTCGACTTGTTTGGGAGTCTTGGATGTTGTGTTGGTCCGAATATTCTTGATTCTTGGTGTTTGGTTATTGGTATTTGGTGACTTGGTTGGATTGTGATTCTTGACTTGTTGTTGTTGTTGTCTTGGTTCTCGGCCGACACCCCCGTAGGCTGTTTTGGGTCGAGTGGCTCGAATTAGAGCTAGCCGAGACCAAATGGTCTCGGGTGAGGCTATATCATGAGTTTTGTGGTCTCGTTGTTGACCCGGGTTTGACTTGGTAAGTCGACCCGTATATATGGTATATAATTGTTGTGGTTGATATTGTGTTATTATTTTTATGTTGTGGCATTTTTGGACCGAAGCTTTTGGAGCTGGTATACTTGTGTTTTGTTATGGAGATGTATTGTCGAATGTGGAATTGGGGACCGATTGTGAGACGGTCGATTAGATGACGGAGATAGGTTAGTTGGGTGCCGTAGTCGGACCCTCATGTTGTAGCACGTGGTTATGGGATTGTTTGGACGGAGATGATATATTATTTTGACTTGATTCTTATATTTGGACTTGGACTATGAGCCGAGAGTCATGACTCGGACATGTGACCAAATTCTATGACTCGATAAATATTTAAAAGTCAATATTAAAAATAATACTCATAATACTATTATTAAGAATATAATCGTTTATATACGTATATAGACGTGTTAAACGTATATATATATATATATATATATATATATATATATATATATATATATATATATATATATATATATATATATATATATATATATATATATATAAATGCGTATATTAATAATAAAACGATCACGAGTAAACGTTATAATAATATAACGATAGTTATTATGCTACGCAAATAGTGTAATAAATGTCGGACTATTATTATAAATAATAACTATATAAATAATAGAGAAATAATAAGTCGGGTAAATAATAATTAAAAACGTGATTTTGTTTATAAATTTAGAAACTTATCGAGTTATACGAGTGTTGGTTATTTAAAGTCCAAGTGGGCTTATATTGTGACTTTATATTGTCACGGATATATGACGATTAATATAAACATTTTCTATAGCAAGTGACTTATTTAATCGACGGATTAGATCGAGTTATTTGATTATATAAAATGAGTATATTAATGGGTATCGTATCCCACGACGCCCATAGGTTGAGGTATATGTTTTAGGGTAATAAATTACTATATATCTCGTGGAATTTGGCCGATTCGACGATATATATAGGGAATTTATAGGACTACGATATATACCAAATAGAATTCTTTGTGCTATGTGCTTTAGGTTGGGTATAATTTTGGAACGACATATTACGTAAATAAATATGGGAGATTACCAAATCGACGGATTTGATAAGCTTCGATAATTATTTAAATAATATGTTGGGCTAACATTAGACCTATAGTTGGTTTATTATTTCGTTTGTTGTGGCTTCTTGGTTTGAGTTGTGTCGACCCTTCACCCACCCATATGGATACCAAACGTCGAATTTCAAATCAATATGAAGTTAATTCGAGAAATGGATATTTTTGGAAAGTAAAATGGAATAAGTTCGGGAATGGGAATATTTGATTTTGAGGAAGTGATTTCTGAACGAGTTTGATATTGTTAGGAAGTGTCGAGTCTGTAGTCGCCGTTACGTGAGTTGCTTGAGTTTGCTTACGTCTTTCTTCTATCGTTTCTGTTTGAGGATTTTCTGGACTTGAGGTGAGTCATAGCCCCACTTTTACTTTTGAACTTTGTTTTCAATACTTGGGGTGAGAAACGTGCAAATGTTTTATGTGGACTATTATCGCTTTGTTTATTTTAAAACTTGCTATGCTTATAGAACTAGGTAGGATTGAGCGAGGCCTAGTCCCGAACTAGGTAAGCTATTGATTAATGGTTGGGCGAGGCCTAGTCCCGAACTAGGTAAGCTATTGTTTAGTTGTTGAGCGAGGCCTAGTCCCGAACTAGGTAAGCTATTGGATTGATTATAGAGCGAGGCCTAGACTTGAGCTAGGTAAGCTATTTGATTGGATAGATTTGAGCTATAGCGTGCACCTATAGGTTTGATTGGATTTGGTTGAGTTGATTCGGTTGGATTATCTTGGTTAGATATTTTGGTTGGATGATTGAGGCCTAGTCTAGCTAGCAAGCGTTTTGCGTATATGTCCACTATATCGAATTATGAATTTAAACCTATGATCTCACCAGCGAAAGCTGACTTTTAGCGCGTTTTCTCAGGTAATTAAGTGATGCTCTATGGATGCTTAGGATTGGAGGCTTGGCATTGGCACCGGTTATGGATCTATATTTTTAAAACTCTGATAACTATTGTGGACCTATGTTTATTTCTTTTGGGCCTTACTTGGAAAATTCTTGGGATAAATGTAAACTTTAAAACCCGTTTTGGTTGTGTTTTTCTTATGCTTACTTTATCTCGTTCTTTCATGACTTTGAATTGATACCAATCCCCGTAGCACCCCGAAAGCTTGTTGAGTCTTCCGCTGTATCAAATTTTGGGGGTGTTACAGTTTTGTTAGCAATGGTAAGGGGTCACAAGATCAGCCTATGAGTAAGATGGAATCGCAGGTGCCGGGTAAGGCTTCTGAGTCGTCTACTATCCCATCTTCTAGTACTTCTGCAACAAAAAAGGCGTTGGAACAATCTACTATCCCATCTCCGAGTACTTCTGCATCGAAGCGGGGTAACCCATTTTCTAAGGTGGGTGAAGTAGTTGTTTCTGACAAGGCTGTCAAACTCGCGAGTTTACACGTAAGATCGTACGATCTTACGTGCATACCAGATAAAATCGTGTAGTGTCGTTGTAGGATCGCAACTGAGGTGGGATCGTAAGTAAGATCGTAAACTCGAGCGTACGATCGTAAGATCGTGTGCCGATACTAGTTTACCAAAGTTGCTAAATTACACTTTCTTGCAAACCCAAAGCCGTCCTGGTAGGTTTTAGAAGAAGATGACGAAGAATAAAGAAAGAAAAAAGAGGTTGATAGACGATTTGCTCGAAAAAAGTGGCAGAGATGGGAGAAAGGTAGGACTGTAGGAGATTAAAAAGAAGTTGATGGATATTGCGTCTTTTTGTGGACTTGTGTTCACGTGGGCTACATTACAGAAATTGGAAAATGTGAAAGTAGATATGTATCATTTAATTTCTTTTTCTATTTCTTTTTTCCTTTTTGAAAATCTTAGAAGTCTTTAGTTATTTTCTTTTGGCGAAATTGTAAATTTAAGTTTTGCAAATAGAAAGTTAGAAATTTGAATTTTGGCATTTTCAAAGCTTATGTTAGTGCAAATATTACGATATTTAATCTATATAGTCTCGTTTGTTTTGATTGACGACAAACGTATAACTTGATACATAACGTAAAATGTACAAGTTACTTGTAATCGTACTTTGTCTCAACAAACATTCAACACCTCTCAACGTCTCGAGTCATCGTATGCTACAACATAGGTTCGTACATGTTTGTTATGTAGTATTATGATCAAACCCCTTGACCAACCATTTATAATGACTAAAATACTTTTAGGGTCTTTAAGTATTTTAGGTGTCAAAGTGCACTTTAGGTGCCAAATAGAATAAGTGCCACTTTAGGTGTTAAAGTAATATTACTAAGTTTTACAAATGATAAAAATGTGATGACATTAGGAATCAAATATTTTTAGTAACTCATTAACTTACTATAACAACATTACTTAGGTAATATATACATTTTACAAGTTTACTTTCATATATATTTCTTAATCGTAAAATAGAAATATATATATACATCACATCATATGCATTTATGAAAAGGTTGAGTGTTTGACTTTCCATAAGACTTCTTACACATTTTTGGAAGCATTCTATTTTGATTCAATGTGTGTTTGACTAGAATTTAGTTGATGTGACTTTGGTTGGTCTGGAAAGATTTATTGCAAAACCTACTGTCAGCCTGGCGGAACCCTGGAGGTACACGGGCAGAACCCATCTGAGGGTTCCGCCGTATCCGCCAGACCTGATGTTTGGTTTTGCTATAAATATCAATCCACTTGCTAGTTTTTCTCTTGATGACTTTTAACATACTTTCTCTCCATCATAAAACACACATCTAGATCAGTAGCAAACAATGTAGAAACACACATGACTCACCCTTTTAATAATGATCATAATGCTTCTAACATTCATCTTTGTTGTAAGCATATCATACTTCATGATACACCAAGAAGGTTACATGATCTTGAAGTCATCATTCATTAAAGCATTCCAACATATGAAGATTCAAGGGCACTTGACATCCTCAAAGATTGAAGACTTCTTATTCAAGAAGTTCATGTAGATTAGGCATGCATATCCATTAGACTTTTATGTCATGGATCATCATTGTATCATAACAATATAGATTAGATGGTTTATGTGTTTGTGCCATAAAACATAAGGTTTTTATGTTGGGCCACAAAACATAGCGGGAGTGGTTGTACCCATGGTAAAGAACTCGACATCTAGCTTAGTGTCGGAAATATTGTATAGGCGACGATGGGAGTGGTTGTACCCTTGTAAAAGAACTAGACATCTAGGTTAGTGTCGGTAATCTTGTAAGCGACGTGTAAGGTTTTCTCTGCCGAGAAGGGAGGTTGTTGATCTAGTGAAGTAACTCTCGAGTTGGGTACTCGAGGAGTGGAGTAGGGCGAAGAGGAGATCCGTGACCGAACCACTATAAATCCTTGTGTTCGGTTTGCACTTTCCTTTTACTTATTGCTTTTCTATATTGTTTGCATTATGTGATTGTTCGTGTTGTGACTTGTTGTTTATGCTTGTGTGATAACTTGTCTTTAGTTTATGCTAGTCTTAAACTACACTTAATATATTTCATATTAGAACAAGCTAAGAATGGATATTTGATACAACAAGTTTAAAGAGTTTTAAACGGTAACGTATTCACCCCCCCCCCCCCCCCCCTCTACGTTTTCACAATTGGTATTAGAGCTTCGTAGCTCTTATTTTCAAAACAAATGGTTTTTAAAATGGAGCACGATCCATGTATCAAATTACCATTAAAGCGGAATATAATATGAAAAATGTTTCGTTAAGTATACTTAGAAATTTTGTGGTTAAATGTTACTTTGTATACAAGCTTGGAGGTATCCTTGAAAAATAAAAGAAAACATTTCTTAAAATTTGTAAGGGTCAAATTATATGCTTAAAGCTAATTTACGAAAACTACGGTTTTAAAATGAGCATTTTGGATAACTACAAATTTAGTTGAAAAATCACGTTCGTAAAAGTTTAGACAAGTCACATAAGTAGAAATGTTGTTAAATATATGTTTTATATGTTTACTATCAAATCTAGTAAGTCCTACACGTTTTCTTTATGTCAAAATATGAGTTTTAGTGAATCTGTCATCAAACCCCGCGGAACCCTCATCCTCAATGGGCGGAACCCTCAAAAAGGTTCCTTGAAATCCGTCAGTTCAGTACACAGTTTTTGTCCAACTTCAATAATTCATAACTAATTAACCGTAAGTCCGTAGGAGTCGCGCCACCTATCAATTTGAAGGTAATTGTGTCTAATTTCTTTTAAAAATGATGTTATGACCTAAATCTAAACTGAAGTCAAAAGATTAAACCAAATACTTCAATGTGTTCAAAATATCAAGTTTCGTTTTGACGTAGAAACTCAATCTTTTGAGTTAGGCAATATAAGTTAGTATCCTTTGAACATTGACATTATTTTCTTTGAAACTAAAGAATTTTGAAATATTCATATATACAAAGGAAACTAATCAAGCTTGGCATACATCGTCATATTTAAACGCAAAGTGACGAAAAGTATATTTCTTTTTATGTTATGCTAAATGACTACTTGTTTTAGTTGTATGCATATGTGGTATTTGCTTATTGAAAGTTGTGATTGCATTTGTTTATTTGTGATTCATGAGTGTCAATCTTGTCATGATATTCATTTGCTTGTTTGTCTAATTTCATGTTTATACACAATAGGATATTTTCTAGATTGTGTGTACTAAGTTGAAAATTTGTGTTTGTATTGCTTATTGTATTAGTTACTCTTCCTTGCATATGTTATGTGATTATTTTGCATAATTCACTTAGGAATGAGAATTAAGTAATACTAATTAAATAACTTGAAATATGGTCAAGCGTCTAAATAAGTCACTACATTTTTAAACATGTAGTATTCTTGTAAAATGGTGTTTGGTATATATGTTTCTACAATGATGTTTAATGAATGTGTCGTTCTATAAGATAGAAACTCATCTTCGATTGATCATATAAACTAACCATATCATGTTTGGACGATAACACTGTGTTGTTATAAATTTTCAATGCTTAGCTCAATTTCCATTTATAGTAAGCTCATAATCCTCGGCTTGATCTATATGCTAACATGTGTTAGAATATGTGTTTTTAGTTTTAATCTATCACATCTAATTAAGTGCATATGTTCCAAGTATTATTAGGATACTTGAACGAGTTTCGGGAGTCAATAAATGTCCATTGTTAAGGAGTGTTTGGCACTACTTGAAATTTGAACAATTTGGTAGTTAAACAATGTGTTTCATGGATATATGTTCTTCTAGGATCTTTTGTTATCTTTGGACATTGTCTTGTACTAACGGATATGCAGGTTGACAACATTTGGGATGTTGTCAAATTTTCTAGTTTATGGATATTTCACTATGTATAGTGAAATTCGCTAGCCACCGGTCAAAGTCTAACGGTTAGAGTTTTTCTATATCCAACTTTTGCATTTCCTGATCAGTACTATATTTAAGTTTTGTTTTAGGAGTTTTCGAAAAATTTGAAATTCGTCTCAAGGCTCGAAATAGTGGACTACTTCATTTCTAGTGTCAGGCGGGTCAGGCGGAACCTTCAAAAGGGTTCCGCCAGTGCATTTTCTGGGCAACCCAGAAATAGCCCAACGGAACACACGGAACCCTCAAAAGGGTTCCTCCCGTGTATTCGTAGGGTTCCGCCAGTCCTGCATCTTCCTTTTTAAATTTTCATTTAAATCCCTCACTCAAGATCACTCACTTTCATCACTAGGATTCTTCTCACTAATGTTCACTCATATTAGGATTAGGACATCTCACCTGCACCTATAAGATAATCATCTATTATAATACTTTCAAACTCCACAAGAATAATCCAAGATACCTTTCTCCTTAGAGGAAGTAATCCGGAAACTTGTTCCTTGCAATACTCGAACCATTGAGTATTTGTGATCACTATACACACTCACTGCATTCTTTTGTCCTTTACTAATCCATTAGCTTGATTTGTAAATTGACAACTTCGTAACCAATCTGGACTCGTTATTTGCAAAGATTACATACAATATTGAAATCACAAGTCCAACTTATGACTATAGATATTGTCTTGTATCTACATATGTTACCTCATTTGGTTAACATAAAAATAATGTGTCATCCTTCAAGACGATAAGGACTTACATCGAGTCATAACTTACTCTTAAGTTATACATGTATTATCGAGTCTTGTTATCCTTTTATGCTATCCATTCTCAACTAAGTAGGATTGACAACTTAAGTATTTCGTTCGAAATATTCAAGTAAACTTGACTTACTACCGTAGTCATTAAAAGTCATATGTGAAAAATCAACACCCAAGTATTTTAACAATGTTTGTTAAAACACTCATCACAACTTGAACACTCATCATAGTACTCTCCCAATCAATAGGAACAAAAACAAATGTCAATAGGTTTTCATCCTTAAACATTTAGCACTTAAGTTCACTTGTTCTTCACCATCATCTCATCACATTCACCTTGTGATATATCTCAGCCCATAAGCTTCACAAATATGAGCAAAACTTCAAGCACCTCACCCGCCAGTTGTACCAACCAATAGATCAGAACAAATTTGGATTCATCCTTCTTCACTTTCTACATCTATGAAACTTAAGTACTTCCTTAGCACAACAAACCTCCACATCATCACATCCTTCTTTGGACACACTAGAAGAGCTACCACCTAGATAAACCAATCCACCATCCTTACCTTCATTTGAATCCATTGAGTGCATTGCTCAAAAAAAAAAAAAAAAAAAAAAAAAAAAAAAAAAAAAAAAACCCTTTGTCTAAACACTCGTTTAACAAACTCAACCATACTTTACCACCTATAGGATTAGAACCTTCACCATCAAATGAGCATGAAGCGCACATTTAATTACACTAGGTTTAAGTAGTTCCGCCTTCATAAGTTATCAAAGTATTGGTAATACTTTTAACTTCTACACATGTTTCATTAAACCTCAAATCAACATTTTAACAACATATGTTAAAAAGCAATCTCAAAGCCAACCTCATACACCCTGAGCAACAATGACTCTTGAGGAGTATACATAAGAAACTCGAGTGAATTCCTCTAGTCATTATAATCTTGAGACCAAGTATATTAGGATAGGACTATCCGATTCAAACACTTTGGCTTCATATCTTCATTTAGTAAAACATGATGTCTTGAAAGACATTATGCCTAAGAAATCATGCGTCAAGTTTTCATCATTAAAAGGATATTGTATATCCTATGCGTCATTCTCTCATTGAACATGAACGGTTGTGTTACATGAGATTTCATTATACCCCATTGGGTTAATGATCTTAAACCAACATCTGCAAGTTCTAGGATCTAGAGCCTCCTCATCATCTAGTCATTCTTGTTTTCATAAACATGGTGACCTTATTCCACGTGAAAATCTTACTTATTGAAAGACACCATATGTGTCTATTTTCTTTTAAGCGTTCATCATAACCAAACCTTACTCATAATCTAGTTCAAACCTTGTGCACATCTACGGTTAATCCTACACATCTCTAGAGCATACACAAGATCTATTGAAGTTGGTAATTTCACTTAGATTCTTGTTCCAAAGAGCTTTCTTAAGAACGTTCTTAACATATTCCATTTTCACACAATAACACATCTCTTGGTCTTTGATGATCAAATCAATCTCATAACCTTTCATCACTCAAACCTTAAAACCACCAATGTGACCTGAAAAACCGAGCTATCCTTTGTTCTACCAATATCGAGTCGTCCACCATTTCCATCCCCTCAAAGAAACCAAGAGTCAATATCATACACCTAGTCATCTTCACAAGAAAATTCCACCATGTAACCAAACAAGTGTGTCATCCCCACTACAACCTAACCCATTAAGGTTAAACCATCTTTCATGATATATAAACTTATATTCACCCTTGTGTCGCTCTTTGAAACAAAGGGCAACTGTTGTATCCATACACTCATTGTCATAGTTGTCTATGTAGTCGAAAGTCAAGTGAATTTCATTATGAAATGCGTCTTTTCCACTTTCTAGAAAGTGAAGAACACAAAGAAGATATCCAAGCTTCAAGTGTTGTCAAGTCATCATCAACTCATTTCACACATTTACCTTCAGTCGTCAACCAACAAAACACATCAAAATTCCACGATTCCCAATCATCCATTAATGATTACCCACATTCATAAAGAGTCTCGTAACCTCAATCCTCAAGATCACTCATCGTCACCTCCATACCAATATTCTAATCCTTTCCACCTCCTTTGAGAAAACCACATGCCTCTTCATGCGATCATCTCGCATTGTTAGAGAAAAGCTACATGACTTCAAGGATAAAGTTCTTTGTATGCTAATCAACATCCCTAAAAACTTTAAAATCATTCAATTTCACAAAGCTCATCACTTTCACTAAGCTAATCGCTTACATTAACCTACAACCTCCTAAACACTTCATCATAATTCTTTATACGATGCATTACACAATATGTTGGATGTCCACCTATTGAGGAGGAGAGAAATTCATTCACTTATATTTGTATTTTGTCAAATTGTATTCAAAGAACATCTACTCATGTTTCTTACACCCTAAAATACCAACACATAGGTACACTTCATTTAGTTAAAGTCGGTTCACAAAACCACTAGTGCTTCAAGCCTTTGACTTTTTCTCTTTTTAATAGTCCAAGCCTATTTCACCCCCAATATCTCATCAAGTGAAAAACACATCATATGTTCGACAATGTTCCTCATCTCCACAACCAAAAACAAAACCAAATGGAGTATAGGCTTCTTCTCTCAAAACTAGGACTTCAAAACTTCATTGTCAAGTACACCATCATAGGATCTCATCCTATTCTTCCTCGACACATATCATGCACGTCATTGTCAGCGCAAATGATATATTAATCAAAGCCATCATTTCCCAACACTTTCTCAACACGTTAGTCTAACCAACACTCTCGCATCATATGATGTCATTTTTTTTCTTTTCATAGGGAATTCTTGTTCCTAGGTGCTTATTGTCCTCACTTTATTTCAATTCCATTCAAGCATGTATTATGGCAAGATACATCATCTTTAGTAGATGATAAAGTCATATTCGTTGCTTATCCCTCGAGTTGTGAATTTTAGATTGCACAAGTCCATATGTTCATTCGTTATAGCATTTGCTATACATATGAGTCTCTAAATTCATGCATTATAACCACCACCTTTCATCAACTCTTTCTCTAATCATCACCACCATGGATTAGCGTTAAACCTATTTCTATTAATCTTGTGATGTTGTCAAATTTTCAATACTTTTACTAAATTATAATGAAAATTGTTAGCCCTCATTCAAACTCTAACGATACGCATGTTTTTACTTGCCTCTTTGTCATTTCTCAATCAGATTTAATATTGTGCTATGTTTTAGGAAAAATTTCGAAATTAGAAATTCGTTTCGACCGTCGAAAACCTGGTCTGTTAAGAATTTGCAGTCTGGCGGATATGGCGGAACCAAATTTTGGGTTCCGCCCGTGTAATTTCTGGGTATTCCCAGTTTTGGCCCAGCGGACCAGGCGGAACAAAAACCAGGGTTCCGCCCGTGTATTCGTTTGGTGCAGCCAGAAATCTGCAGAATTTTCTATATTTCTCTCAAATTCGCATTCTCTTCAACACCATTAGCACCATCCTCTTTAAGCATTTCAACCTCATGTCTTCCTTCTAGGCTTTGCTTAGTAGGTTCCTATCATATTATATTCACGTTTTTCTTATGATTGCATTTCTTTTTAGAAGCATACACCTCATGAGATTTTTGTTTGGTTTCATGGTTCTCTACTTTGAGTACATTATATCATTTATATATTCACATCCTACTTTTCCTTGAGATGAAATATATTGCACTAACTCTTTCATTGTAGGTTCATCATTATATACGCTCGATCGTATATAACATAATCATCTTAGGATGATGTTTGCATCGATTTTTTTTCCTTCTTTCATTATAGGTGCCTCTTGACGTAGGAGGAATATCCATCAAGCACTCTTAATGCATCTTCTATACATGTTGTTGTAGAGGACATGCTTGTATAAAGACAAAACTTCCACTATACTAACTTTTGTTTTGTAGGTTCATATTGACGCCCTATAACAAGGGGAGCTTCCGTCAAGCATAGGGAAATTATTGTCTTATACTAACCTTTATTTTGTAGGGTTCATCCTTGCATCACGTACGTTGGTACCCTAGCAACGGGGAGTATTGATCAAGGGGGAGTCAATCATACACTAACCTTTGTTTCTTTTGTAGCTTTCTTATCCTTGCATCATATACGTTGGTACCCTAGCAACGGGGAGTATTGATCAAGGGGGAGCTAATCATGCACTAACCTTTGTCTTTGTAGCTTTCTTATTTTTTGTGTCATATACATTGGGACCCTAGCAATGGGGAGTATTGATCAAGGGGAAGCTACAATCTAGGGGAAGCATGCACGCATTTTTCTTTATTCTCATTCTTCGACACACTTTCATGTTTCGACAAAAAGAAGGAGATAAGTCAACATAGTCCAACATGCATTTTATTCATCATGCATTTTTCGTATAATTTTTATGTTGCACAACACTAACCTTGATGTAGGTCAAGGAACTTAATTTGATCCATGGATCCGCTAACAACCTTAGGAAATTGGAGTTGAAGAATTAACTTCACTAGGGATGATGCAAGCTCGCCATTTCGGGGAGAAATTAAGTTAACTCCAAGGACACAACCCTTTTTGTTTCGACAAAAGGGGGAGAAGAAGAGTGTAAATGGAGAAGGAAATGTAGAAGGTGTTGCGGATACAAGTAAGTTATACGGACACAAGTAACTTTTTACATTTTGCGTTCTATCACGTTTACATATTTTGTCATCATCAAAAAGGGGGAGATTGTTAGTGCAAATATTACAATATTTAATCTATACAGTCTCGTTTGTTTTGATTGATGACAAACATATAACTTGATACATAACGTAAAATGTACAAGTTGCTTGTAATCGTACTTTGTCTCAACAAACATTCAACACCTCTCAACGTCTCGAGTCATCGTATGCTACAACACAGGTTCGTACATGTTTGTTATGTAGCATTATGATCAAACCCCTTGACCAACCATTTAGAATGACTAAAATACTTTTAGGGTCTTTAAGTATTTTAGGTGTCAAAGTGCACTTTAGGTGTCAAATGGAATAAGTGTCACTTTAGGTGTTAAAGTAATATTAGTAAGTTTTACAAATGATAAAAATGTGATGACATTAGGAATCAAACATTTTTAGTAATTCATTAACTTACTATAACAATATTACTTAGGTAATATATACATTTTACAAGTTTACTTTCATATATATTTATGGAAAGCTACAAAAGAAACAAAGGTTAGTGTATGATTGGAAGCATTCTATTTTGATTAGTGTCGGAAATATTGTATAGGCGACGATGGGAGTGGTTGTACCCTTGTAAAAGAACTAGACATCTAGCTTAGTGTCGGTAATCTTGTAAGCGCCGTGTAAGGTTTTCTCCGCCAAGAAGGGAGGTTGTTGATCTAGTGAAGTAACTCTCGAGTTGGGTACTCGAGGAGTGGAGTAGGGCGGAGAGGAGATCCGTGACCGAACCACTATAAATCCTTGTGTTCGGTTTGCACTTTCCTTTTACTTATTGCTTTTCTATATTGTTTGCATTATGTGATTGTTTGTGTTGTGACTTGTTGTTTATGCTTGTGTAATAACTTGTCTTTAGTTTATGCTAGTCATAAACTACACTTAACATATTTCATATTAAAACAAGCTAAGAATGGATATTTGATACAACAAGTTTAAAGAGTTTTAAACGGTAACGTATTCACCCCCTCTACGTTTTCACAAGTTATTATATGAATTTATCTTTGACGATGAGTAGAAATTTAAAACAGTTTGATTCGTTTATCCTTTGTTTAGAAAATATGACAAATTGGTAGGATCGTAGGATCTCGATCCGATCCTACGATCTCGATCTTACAAAGACAAAAATGATCTCACGTGGGATTGCGATCTTGACAGCCTTGGTTTCTGACATTGATGAGGATGAGGTGTTTGAGCCAAATGATTATTTGGGAGATGATTATTTTTTAGATGAGTATGCGGCTCAAGTAAACGATTTACCAGAACAATTCAAGGAGTTCAAGCTTCAAGGACGTGCTGGGAAGTAGTATTTTATTTGTTTTGTTTTTTCATAAGATTGACATGTCATATTATGTTGTTTATTGGTTGTTCTAGTTGTTGGTAACTAGTGGTTCATTTATGGCCTATCATAAATGATATAGAAAAATTCAAGCGGTTACTTGAGGTTAATGTGGTACTTTAGCCACATTCCATTGTACTTTCAATGTTTTTTTGGTTAATATATTTTACCAGGCTGGAGGATCCCTTTTACCCAAAACTCCACCAAATTTATTAAAGTTTGACTAAAATCAATTCAATTTTGACTTTTTATTGGCCAATCATATTGCTCGATTCGCCTATGTGTCAAAATCGATTTTTCCTATTGGTCCAATTTTTTTCCACTAAGATTGATTTTACAAAATCACTCCGAAATAATGTAATTCCTTTATTATATAAAAGATGTCACTTTTTTGTGGTTTATTTTAACACTTTCCGGTTTATAAAGTTCATTATGTATAAGCCAAAAAGTATCAAAATAAAATACAACTAAACTGAAACCGAAAATTATAAATATGCTTATATGTTTTACGTGTCAAACCCAACCGTAGCGAATCGGTTCGAACCGAAACCAAAACTCATAAATATATAAAATCGAAAACCGATTCGGTCAGACTGGTTCGGCTTAATTTTTCTATTCAGTGCAAATTTTCACTCTGTTTTGCTCGGCCTTACTTTTTACACATATTTTGGTCTTTTGTTCCTTAAATATTGATTCCCAACCAAACAGCCCAGATTCGATACATGCCCTCCACGTGGCAACTAAAATATATTCAGACACTCATATCATATCAACAAGTATATATATAAATATACATATACATATCCATTTTCTACCATCGCCGTAATGGACACTCCAGCGAACGACCACTCCCTCGCCGCCGCTGCCGCAGCTGCGGACGACGGCGATGAAGAATATTCCGATGAGTTCAGATGCTGTGTCTGCTTGTAAGTACCTACATTTTTTTATTTTTATTTTATTATTTTTTTAATTTTTTTAAATGTGATCATAAATAAAAATCAATCTAAATATGTAAAAGTTGATTATAGGGGTGTTTTGTTAAACCTTATTTGTGTGCTTTTACAAGCTTATTTAATTTCAGCTTATTTTTCGGCTTATTTCGAGACTTTGTAAATACTACCACCGTCCCAAAATATAAGTCCAGTTTGACTTTTTTAATCAAACTTTGACCGTAAATATTTTTGTTTGTATTGCATATTACTTAATGAAAATTATACCAAATGAAAATACATATAAAACGCTATCCATTGATATATTTTGCATCAAGTATTATATAATACAAACAAAAGTATTTAAGGTCAAAGTTCGATTCAATAAGCTTACGGTGTCACAGTAAGCTTTTTTATATATATATATATATATATATATATATATATATATATATATATATATAGTCTCGATATAAGCCGGAAAATTTAAGCTTATGAAAAATAAGCCAGAAATTAAATAAAGCTCGTAAAAGCACACAAATAAGCTTAAACAAACACCCCTGAAAAGGCTTGTGTTGCGAAAACCCCGTGGATTAGTCGGCCAAAAGGTCGGAAATAATGTCGGTTAATATTATGTCATCAAAAGATATTTTTTGTAAGTTGGCAGAGAATCATATTTACTAGATTCAAAGGTTGTAAAGTAGTTTGGTTGGTATGGATGTATGTTACGTGTTTGATAGGAAGCTACTTATCGGGTTGTCGGGTATCAGTGAGTTTAGTATCTACAAAACAGTTGTTGGTGACGTGTGTAATATAAAACGTTTAAGGGTTATTTGTTGGGCGATTTAAGCATACTTGTGGAACGGAAGTCGAGTACATCGTTGACCTAGAAAAAGAAACGCTGTTTACTCCTTTTAATACTAATTTATCCATTGTTGGTGGTTTTAACAAATGAATGAAGTTGAGTTTTTTTATTTTTATATGTTTTGAAATTAGATGGTTAGATATAGTTTATTTATTGATACGTGATACTTAGGAGGTGGCGAGGAAGGTCAATTATGAGTAAGTTAATTTGAGTTACATTTGCTGCTTCGGTGTGAAATTTGATGCGCGTAATCTTTCTATTTTGCAGGGATCTAATCTACAAGCCGGTCGTATTAGGTACGAAAAGATTTCAAAATCCACAAGTTGAATGTTACGTATATGCCGATATTTATAGATTTTTTTGTCTCCGTTTTGCAGCATGTGGCCATATTTCATGTTCTTGGTGTGTCTATGAAGCGATGGACACTTGGCACGAATCTCGATGCCCTGTTTGTCGACATTCGTATCATCATTTTCCCAGTATATGCTGGCTGCTTCACTCTGTGCTTCTGAAATTGTATCCCAAAGTTTACCAAAGAAGGGAAAGTCAAGTGGCGGGTATGTTCTATATAAAAGTTTGACTTGTCTTTTGTAGATGGATTATTCTTTATGGTGGCTTAGTTAATATCACGATTGATAGCCTGATAGGTGTATTGTTTTCCCATATAATACTTGGGTGTCTTCTTAGAAGGATAGCATACTATATTCCAGACTATCATTTCAGCAAGCCCATCTGCCGTAGGTTCTTAATAGTAATATATGAACGACGTTTGGTTTTCGTAAGTACATAAATGATGCTATTAAAAGCAAAAACTTGTTCTTTTTATGGCGGTTATGCTAAGAAGGAGCAATAACTTTGTTAGCGTAAAGCAGTATTCAGTGCGCAAATCTTTTTTATGCTTAAATAGGCCAACACAATTAAGGAATTAAAAAACCGAAATAGAGGTTTCCGTCCGAGCCATCCATTTATACCAAATAAAACTTATGTATGTTTGCCTTTAAGCCATGGCTTAATTTAAGTATGCTTAAAAGCATGGATTAACAAATCATCTTTTTACGACATTTTTTTGTCTTCTGCTAAACTTTGGCAACTTGTTGAGTGCTGCTTCTGTAAAGACATATTCTATCACTTTGTGAAATGAACGTTAAAAGTTGATACTTAGCCACAAATTGCCAATACTTTTAGATCTTGGTGTCAAATCTAAAAATTTCTATATAACACCAATTACTACCTAATATGTATGGTCCATTTTATTTCCTCTTCAGTTACGCTCTACCAAGAAATATAGTGGTAGACAGACCTGCATTTTAGTAAATTATACCGCATCTATTAATTGTTCAGTTTATAATCTTATCACTTTTTTGAGCAGAGATGGAAAAGTCCCGTGGAGTCTTCTCACCACTGTTTGAAAATTATTTAGGGGTTTCACATTGTAGTGAAAAAATGCCAGCAGACGGTCAAGAACATGGTAAAGATTGTGCAGTTAGCAAATCATTAGAACCTCCTCCTGATAACATTTGTACTAGGGGAAGTCCTAAAAGTTCAAGTGATAAAATCACTAAAAATAAGGAAGTAAACGAAAATTGTTCAAGTGGAAGTGATCACGTGGAGGATTGTTACAAGCAGGTGAATATCACCGATTTACTTTGTGCATTATGTAAAGAGCTTCTCTACCGACCTGTTGTACTCAACTGTGGGCATGGTATGGCTCAAAAATTCAGTCATAATATACTTGTTCTGGGATGCTATGAATCTGTCAATCTACAAAATAAAATTTTTTTTCACATTTTTTAACAGTGTTCTGTGAAGCATGTGTTATCGATTCATGCAATGAATCATGTCGATGCCCGGTGTGTCAAAGCCCGCATCCAAAGGGGTTTCCAAAAGTCTGTTTGGTTCTAGAAGGTTTCTTGGAGCAGCATGTTTCAGAAGAATATGCTGCAAGGAGACAAGCTATTGACAAGCTCAAAACACGTGAGCAAGGAACCTCATCAGCAGGTACGACCCAATATTATGTAATTTTTATCATGCAAATGCTACTACTAAAAAAGCATTTTTAATAAGCTATGTAAATACTTTGCACATAAATATATCTCGTGCTCATGATTCACAAGTATAATTGCCAGATATGACACCATTAACCCATCTACGTATGAATGGTTCGATTCGGATTATGTTTTCTCTCCAATAGGTCAGATGGGTAAAGTCACATTAGCTAAAAAGAAAATAGGTCAAACAAGTCCCGAGTCGTGAAAGGTGTATTGTTTTTTGGTGCAAAAGGTGAATTTATATTATAACCCACACAACCAACTAAATCGCAATATCTGGAATTAGATAATTGCTGTTATAGCTATAACACACAAACCATATACTGTATGTTTCATATCAGCTCAACGTATATAAAAACTTGCCCATTTTGACCTGTTTTGCCTCCTTTAATAACCGCAAAATAAAATAACATATTTTTACTATGAATAAATGCATTCACGGATAGAGGTATTGGATATTTATGTTTTCATGCCAGACGTTCGTTGTGATTACTTTAGATTGTATATGGCTGTCTTTATCATTGACTAATTTTGTATACCAGGGTCAACAAAAGTTCAGAAAGGTGCTCAAGGCTCATATGTACATAATGTACCTATGACTGATTACTCAGACCTTTAGGCTCATTTTGGAGTTGGTTGCGACTGTTGCGGGGTAATCTTCTCTTTCTTACATATTTTGTATCCATTTCAAAATCTGTATACAACTGTTCAGAAGGAACAGTCTTATCTTCAAGGAAAAAAAATAAAAATAAAAAAATGCTCTTCTGATTCTGCACCTATAAAATGGTTCTCCTCTCGCAGGAAAATGTTGAATTTGTACTAATGTAGAAGGTGGAAAAAAGGTTTGAGTCCTGAAATTGGTCAAAATGGGTCGGGTTTGGGTAACTTTTAGCTCATTTCACCCTTTCCCCTTTAGCATTTCTTTTTCGACCCTTTTGAGATAGTACACAACTCCATTTAACCTCTAATATTGATTCTTTAAATTGATTCAAATACTTTGTTTTCAAGATTAATTTCATCAAACTTTACATCAAATTCAAAATAAGGTTTCAAAGTTCACTTTTTAGTTAATATCGGTTCTTCCTACAGATTTATCCACTCATTGGAAACTGGTACAAATGCAAAGATTGCTTAGAGCAGATTGGTTTCGACCTATGTGAAGATTGCTACAACAGTTCTTCTAATCTTCCTGGAAGATTTAATCAGCAACATAAGCCGGATCATGAATTTCAGGTTTTAGAACCTCAACGTATCATATTTCTGTCTCCTGACATTTACTTTACAGTTGATGACTCCGAAAACAGAACCGATGTTTCCACAGCTCCTGACTCGACCCTTGACCAACGAGATCCAGAAGCTGATGTGGTTGCTCATGGTCTCCAACAAGATCCAGAAGTTGATGTGGTAGCTCATGGTCCTACTAACGATACCGCAGGTGATCAAGAGGACAATGGACCGACACCGTGAAGTCATTTTTTAGCTTACATATACTGTGCATCTATGACCATAATCAGTTTAAATTGTTAAAAAGCTATATGAATCGTGTTTGTGGATATTTCGATATAGATTGAATTTGAGACAGTAATTGACCGTGACAATTTTTGAGGGATAGAAATTTTGGTATAATGTCAAAAGCTCCTTTTATATAAGTTCACAAGTCAATTTATCAAACGGATGTATACTATTAACATGTTTCAAGGATGACTATGGAAACCTTTTCCCTATCAGATATGAAAGTGAGCTTTGAGCTGATTTTTAAATTTAGATCATCCCCAAGATTAAGAACCAATGTCCAAGAACCAGTCGACTCAACTTCAACTGTGGCATAAGCAACATGATAACTACAATTGTTTGCATACGCTCCAGCGGATGTTAATATACGTTGAGCCTTCATGAAAGTGCCATCCAGTAACAAAAAAATATCGTAATCATGCCTTAAACCCGCGTTTTAAGACACAAGACAAACAGATACTTTCGAACCCCTAGATGCTGATATAGGGTTATTTTTTGATTCAACATTTATTTGTATCCGTTGGTTGGTTTGAAGCTCTAGTACCCAATCTTAACATTGAATACCGGTGATGATAATCACCCATTAGTTATCTAAGGTTGGAAGAATCTGTCATTCGAAAAAGAAATCAGATGAGCGAGCTTTGATAATTTGAGATTGAAGACATTTATGGTCATCAGTGAGTATATGCTGTCATTCAAACATTATCAGTAACACATTTTGAAATGTGCAAGACCCAACGACATTAACCATCCACTTACGTACATTTACATCCTTTCCTTGTCATTTACACCATTGTACTTACGATCCAACAACCAATAAGTCGTTAGTTCACATCTCAACTGAGATCGACAATGTTATATTCGGGGTATCTGTGTGTCTATCGTTGCGAAAAAAAAAAAAAAAAAAGAAAAAAAAAGAACCTATGATCCTTCAAAAGAATATGAAGCAAATAAATCTATGCACAAACTATGCAAAAAAAACAAGGCAACCAAATAATGTAATCAGCATAAGGAGCAGATTTGCAAACAAGAAACCTTGTTTATTAGACAAAGAAAATATCTCATTGTTTAACAACCATAATGCAGTAAACTTGTATTTGCACGCATATAATATATAGCATGAGCTATTAATACTCATGACAGACATTTATTTAGTAATACTCGATATTATTGGAGTCTCGAGAGAACTTCTTATTGGCACCTATGAATTTGAACTTCTGGAAGAATGGAGCCATTTGTTAAACGAGTCGAGAGTATTCTCATCAGCCCTGTGAAACTTTTGAGTGAAGTGAAGAAACTCTTCCCATGTGAAATCAGGGTACTCCTGTTTTCCATCTTTATCGATTAACTCTTGAGGTGGCTTCATCTTTTTGTCTCTTTTTGGGCACAAGAAGAATGCCAATGTCAGCCTTGGTGTCTTGGTGTTCACCATGACCCTATGCAGGCAGCTCATGTATTTTCCATTTGATAATGCCTACATATCAATACCCCGTTAAGCAAAAAACATAATTTTCCATGCTATGGAATTGTATATTTGAATATTTCCACTACGGCGCAAATTAGAATGTACCTTAAAAGTGTCACCAATGTTGATAACCAAGGCATTAGGACGAGGTTGAACAGCTTTCCACTTGTTATCCACAAACACTTCTAGTCCTCCAATTTGATCTTGATAAAGTACAGTCAATGTTGTCGGATCACAATGAGGTCCGACCCCATAAGTTAGCCTAGGATTGTTGCATTTTGGGTAGTAGTTATCCCTCACTATCGAAACACAATCTTCAAACAGCTGTCTATAGTACTTACGGCTAGTAACACCCAAGCTAATCCCAAGTAACTCCATGATGTCAAGAGCCAATTTCCTTGTTTCGTGACAAAACTTTTGGTAAATCAACCTGCATACAACTTTTGTAAGCTTAACAAATTCATTTTTACATAGATATACATAGGCTTTTACATTGGTATACCTATTTTGAAGTGATTAAATATCAAAATATTGGAATTTTAAGTTGGATTACCGACTTTCATCTATTCATCGGTGTTTTGTATCAAAAACTTTTTGTTATGTGTTAACTACTTATAATTCCCGTGCACATACAGGGTTCAAACTATAAATACAACTATTAACTATATATTATTGGCTATATTTGTTTGGTGTGTACTTATAACTCATGCTTCATTTTGATATCGTGCATCTACAAATTTTTGGTATTACAATTAAACTCATTTAAGGTTAGATGTATTTAATTTTTTAAATGCGGATTAAGTTTGGACAATAACTACAACTAATAATGCGGATTAAGTTCGGACAAAATATTTCACCTATATTTGTTCGGGTTTAAAAGTTTGATCAAATTTTGTTTTTAATGTTATTGTTTGAGTAGTTTAATTTGATATTGTAACATAAGTCAAATTCAATGAATAAAGAATTATATTGTAAATGTTCATATGTTATAATTAATCTCGTGCATACACTTAATAACATGTGTTCAGCTTGATATTTATAATGCGTGCGTTTACGGTGTTTTTAGTATTACGATTAATTTAATAATAATAATAATAATAATAATAATAATAATAATAATAATAATAATAATAATAATAATAATAATAATAATAATAGTTGTAGTTGTTTTTTTAAAAAGTTTAAAGTACATGGGGTATTTATTAGATATATAAATTTTTCTTTAATTTATGGAAATTGTTTCTTAAAAAAGTTTAAAGTACATGGGGTATTTATTAGATATATAAATTTTTCTTTAATTTATGGAAATTAAGGATTTACACTTAAGTCCATAAAATTAGATTTAAGATGAACCCCATTTTAAAAGTTTAAGAATTTAATTATAAATTATATTAACCAATTAGAATATAACGTTTATTTACACTTAAGTCTAAAATTAGACGAAAGAGCTCACAATACCATGCGTATTTTCAATTTTTTATCCACCCGATTTCTTATCAAAAGTTTGATCAAACTAATTTAATTTTGACTTTTATTATCCAATCAAAAGGCTCAATTTTGCAATTGAGCTCTTCTATTGGTTAATAAAAAACGGATTGTCACAAAACCTTTTTCCTTTATTATATAAAGGATTAGCTTTATGCTTTTGTAGTTATTAATCAACAAATTTTTTATACTAGTGTTTATTACTTATCCATTAGATAAAGAAGGGAGTTTATAAATTATTTCAAATAACTTGATAGCTTTAAGGTTCTTTTGATATTCTTTCTATATATAAAAAACAAGATGCTATGTAAGAGTACATCAATGTTTTGAAGTCCGGGTTTTTAATTGAGTCGGTGGAGTCAAGAGGTTATCGTGTCAACTGGTTCGACCACTGGGTCAACCCGCATTTTTTAACCTTTATTTCCATTATATATATATATATATATATATATATATATATATATATATATATATATATATATATATATATATATATATATATATATATATATATATATATATATATATATATATAATCATGACTAACCCATATACTAAGCCTAGAAAAGCATTTACCAACAAAGATAACATGTAAAAATAAATTTATGTCGCAACTATACATACTTAACTTGTGTTATTTGTAAAAAAAATAAGAAAAAAGCCAAAACCAGGCCGGGTTCAAGAACCGGATTGATCCGGGTCGCCTCAAACCCGACGGGGCTAACTTGGTTTCGAAAATCAAAAACCCGGTTTAGTTTGGCCTGATTTTATAGGAATGCATACATACAATTATCGATGTTTGCAATTTCTAATGTTTTTAACCACATAGAATTATGTTAAATAAAAGAAACTACCAAAATTTATGTCCTTTTTTACAAAAAATCCCATGATTTTGTGGTTTAACTGTAACTAAAAAAAAATCAAATATAAAATAATTGTCATATTTTTATACGAATATAAATTCATTCATGTTTTTAAAAATTTTAATGTGAATAACCAGAAAGTATGTTATTATGATAAAAACAAGTAAACAAACCGTGGATTTGCTATAAAACTAAAATTGGCAACATTCAAAATTACAAACTCCAAAGTGCTTAAGGATAAGTATCATTAAAATACGATCTATGTATTCAACATAGGCGCACGATCAAAGAAAATTTTATTTGGTAAATTAAGATTTTGAATATCTTTCTAATAATAATTTACCCAAAAAGTCGTCAAAATGGAATACATATAACTTCTTACCCGGTTTCTTTGTATCGACTTCCATAAGTTGAATTAAAAAATTCAGCTGCAACTTCATCAGAATCGTTCTCGTGATACTCAAACGTTAGACACTCTTTCCAAGGTAATTTTTCAGCAAATCGGTGAGCATGACCACTAGAAAATTCATTCATGCTTCCCTCTTTCTTCTTGGACTTTGATTTCTCGATTATTGGAAGCTGAAAGAACGCCCATCCATGTTCATAAGCTAAAGCAAGCAATTTTGGATCAATGCCATGATTGATAACTTGAAAAAAGCCATGTTTCAAGCATGATTCATTAACAAGTTTTGCTTCATGTAATGTAGCCTTCTCATCATGCTTGAAAAAGCCTTGTAAGTCAATTACATGTTCATTTAGGACTTCAACTGAAGCCCGAGAAACATGATCTTTCGGCCAAATATATTGTTTTGGAAAGTGACTTTGGGTTTGTTGGACGATGTTCATGGACGGGTCAATAATTTTTGCTTCAAGGTTATGATTGTTGGTTTGCTCCATTTCAACATAAAATAGATTTTCTTCTAGGTGTTAAATATTTATACTAAAGATTGGATGCATACATATGAAAGGTGGTAGAAATTTAATGTTGCAATAATGTATGTATTACCATAATCTACTTTGTTCATTGTTCTTGGTCATACAAATTTAATGTTGCAATCATGTCTATACTTAATTAAATTTGCATCACATTTTTACTTTTGTGATAAGAATAATATCACTTTGAAACAATATCAAATATTTGTAATAATGTTTTTTCTTAATGCATTTCTTATATATGGTTAAGCATAAATTAATACATAATCTACTTTTTTTTTTCTTAAATGTAAATTTTATTAAGAAAAAGGGAAGCCAAAAAAGGCATTACAAGAAAGAAAAAAGGTACAAAATGTAAAAAGAAACTAAGACACATCATTAGCTCCACATTTTGTACCACAAGAAACAAATGGCATAGGAAAATTCCCTAGCTCAAAATACAAACCACAAAAATTAAGCTAGAACTAATACAAAACAAAAGCCAATAAACTCCCTAGAAAATCAGACAAAGCAATAAAGGTTGCTTGAACTAGTGTCAATCACCATACTCTGAATACATGGGATAGTGCTAAGGAGTCAACCAAAGCACCTCCAAACATCACCATATGATGACAACAACTAGAAAGCAAAATTGCTAAGCCAAATTAATAGGGAGTTAATTATACAGAAACACTATGCCATCTAAAAAACTAATACATAATCTACTTTGTTCATTGTTCTTGGTCATATAAATGTTGCAATAATGTCCATACTTAATTAAATTTGCATAACATTTTTATTTTTGTGATAAGAATAAAATAACACTTGAAACAGTATCAAATATTTGTAATAATGTTTTTTCTTAACACATTTCTTATATATGGTTAAGCATAAATTATTGTATATTTGAGTAAATTATTACAGCTAAAGCCTAAACATATACAATGTGTTTGTGTGAATAAACATATAGTCATACACACATTTTAGGCGTCGATTTTTTTGCATGTAAAAAGCCTCAAGGTCCGTAAAGGAATCTAAACTACAATTTAATAAATTAGAGTATGAGTGAATTAAAATTAAAATAAATGAAATGAAATTCATAACAATAAAGATAACAATAAACTTAAAAAAATTGTTTTAAAATTATTAATAATTCAAAATATAATATAATGATAATATATTATCTGGAGCATTCAATGTAACTATTACAATAATATTCCGATGAGTTCAGACGTTGTGTCTGCTTGTATATATATATATATATATATATATATATATATATATATATATATATATATATATATATATATATATTAGGGATCTAGTGAGAAGTAAATTAAAATAAGAAGTGGTGAGAAGTGACCAAAACCACGCATTTGAGATGCAACGACTTGCATTAGATACATTTCTATTCATATAGATGCAACATCTTGAGTTTTGAAAGTTAATTTGATGTATAGATGGCGCAAATTGATTTTCATGATTTCGGCACGTGCAGCGGAACAAAAAACAAGAGAAATCATGAAATGCATCTAATATACGTATATGCATCTGATTAAAAGCTAGAAAACACACTATGGTGCGTTATAATGCATCTAAGATTATAGAGATGCATCTAATTTAGGTCGGTGCATCTCGGATTTGCGGTTATAGTTTTTTTTATTCCTTCTTATTTTAAGTAATGTTCTTATTTGATCCTAACTATATATATATATATATATATATATATATATATATATATATATATATATATATATATATATACTAAAACTTGATTATGGGGTGTTTGGTTATGCTTATTTGTGTGCTTATGAGCTTTATTTAATTTCGGCTTATTTTGAGACTTTATAATAATAATAATAATAATAATAATAATAATAATAATAATAATAATAATAATAATAATAATAAGCTTACGGTGTCACCGTAAGCTTATATATATAAGCCCATAAGTCTCGATATAAGCCAAAATATTTAAGCTTATGAAAAAATAATCCGAAATTAAATAAAGCTCGTTAATACACAATTAAGCTTAAACAAACACCCCTGAAAAGCGAGGGTTTTACCTGGTTTGAAACACCGTGGTTTATTCGGCCAACAGGTCGGAAATAATGTCGATTAATATTATGTCATCAAAAGATATTTTTTGTAAGTTGGCTGAGAATGATACTAGAATCAGAGGTTGAAAAGTAGTTTGGTTGGTATGGATGTGTGTTACGTGTTTGATAGGAAGCAACTTATATCGGGCTGTTAAGTAGGATTGATGAATAACTAGGCCTTCGGATATCAGTAAGTTTGGTATCTACAAAACAGTAGTTGGTGATGTGTGTAATATAAGACGTTTAAGGCTTATTTATTGGGCGATTTAAGCATACTTGTGGAACGGAAGTCGAGTACATCGTTGACCTAGACAATGAAACGCTGTTTACTCCTTTTAATACTAATTTAGCCAATGTTGGTGGTTTTGTTAAGCGAGTATTGGTTTAACAAATGAATGAAGTTGAATTTTTTTATACGTTTTGAAATTAGATAGTTAGATATAGTTTATTTATTGATACGTGATATTTAGGAGGTGGCGAGGAAGGTTAAATATGTGTAAGTTAATTTGAGTAATATTTGTTGCTTCGGTTTGAAATTTGATGCACGTAATCTTTTTATTTTGCAGGGATCTAAACTACAAGCCAGTAGTATTAGGTACGAAAAGATTTCAAAATTCATAAGTTTAACATTACGTATATGCCAATGTCAGCCTTGGTGTCTTGGTGTTCACCATGACCCTATGCAGACAGCTCATGTATTTTCCATTTGATAATGCCTACATATCAATACCCCGTTAAGCAAAAAACATAATTTTCCATGCACTACAAGAAAAATTGCCTATAGTGACGAAAGCAGTTTCGTCACTAACAGTGTAAAAAATGGTCACAAAGCTATTTAGTGACCAAAGTCAAGTCGTCACTATAGCTCCGTCACTAAATCAATTAGAGACTAATATATGCCTCGTCACTAATTTGTGACCAGATTAGTCGTCACCTTTTAATGCGGTTAGTGACGAAATTTTCGTCACAGTTTTGATAGTGACAAAAAAATCATCACTGATATTTACCATTAGTGACGAGAAAATCGTCACAGACTATAGATAGTTAGAGACCAAAAAGGTCGTAACTAATTATGAACATATAACAAAAAAATAAAACTGGAACTAATGTTGGTTTTACTGCATAATTGCCTTTGCAAACAAATCTGTAGCAACACAAATACAAATCTATCATATTAACTTCGGTCATAAATACTATTTTTTTCACAAAAACACAAATAGTACGGTTGAAACTCAACACAAAACCAACCAATGGGTGCATCAGTAACACTTCTGAACAATGGAAGGCGCTACCAGAAGCCACCAATCCACAGCAAACTACTCACTCTTTTGCAGCAATCACATGCTCGCGTTCAGCTCCCGTACTCTGCAGCATTGGCACATTAGGCAGCCGCAAGGAAGGTGGTGGCTGAGGCAGCCAGTCATTGCTGTATGATAAAGCATATGTAATAAGTATAACACCTGGCTGTTTCCTGTGAAATTGAAGGCATGTAACAAAAGCATATGTAAGCTAACTAAAGATTTTCTTATGCCAAATAATAGGTATAATGCACAGTGTCAATAGATCATAAAGAAAAGAGCATTTGCTAAGCCAATCTGTTTAGGCAAATACTAATTTAGTTTTTTACCAGTTGACCCGTAACACACGTAACCAGTTAGACCCGTAACACACGTAACCCACTTAACCCGCACATTTTGTCACCCCGGCTAAAACGGGTAAGAATCTGGTTGACCAGGATCACCCATTTGACCAACATATTTGGTGAAACATGTCAGATCCAAAATCAGCCCAAGACCCGAGCTGCATAAAATCCTTTTAGTTTCATGGCCATCCTTTTTTAGCGAATTCAATTTAGCATTGCCTTAATTCATGGTAGAGTCATAACTTCTAATTTAGCATTGCCTTAATTCATGAGAGGTTGGGACAGACCTTTTATGGCTATCCTATACTAATTTGCAATCTGAGGCTACAATTTTTATTTCAGTTGCAAAGTATATACTTGCCTCACAATACACATATTTCCACGTAATTATTTAGTCTCTGCAACGTCTGAACTGAAACTATTAAATTAAAGAACTAAATTCGATAAAATAGCTTGCATTAATTACCTGTAGACCATTGTTCAATACTTTGTTATTTTTCTTCCAACTATGTAATCTATCATGTCCCTTTGCTTTTGAAAAATTCCCCCCTTTCCTGTCCTCGAGCGAGTCAGCAAGAAATTGACTCTAGTAAGGCAACAGATCATACAGAAAAATAAATTATATGCACACAATTATCAGTCACAACAAACTGTTAATACCAACAAAAATGGGCAGATCGCATACCTCTCTATCTGACTTTGACTACTCAATACAAAGAACCGGGCTACTATCGCAAGCCAATCCAGAATCGCATGTTCTTCGACGGACGCATACAATTTGGATAGTCTAGATCGCTGCCAATTGTTATGGTATCCCCACCTATTGTTGTTGGCCTGCACAACAATGAATAATCATTATCTCATGCTTAAGCGACTACCAATACAGAAAATTTCACTTCAAAATGTTCAAGCGCGCCTAGTCTAAATATTGTGGTATCGAACTTTGAATTGCCACATCTGATCAATACTTAAAGTTAACTTTGAATAAACTACAAGTAAATGAAGAAGTAACTATGTTAAGAAAGTAAATGATACCCTATATCTGTGAAAGAGAATTCCTGCAACTTTCTAGCCAACTCAATCTCAGTGGGCCGATAGCAGGCTGTGTATCAGGCCGATCACTCGATATATTATGTTGGCAGAAAACCTGTGGAGCACCACTAACTGTTACAACAGGAAGTGCAGAACAAAGGGCATCCCAACAACTGAGATCATTTTGCGACCTCTTTTTGTTAGTTTGGTAGGTTCCTCCTCTCTGCTAAACTATCATAATCAGAATATGAAACTAGGATCTACATCCAATGACCAAGCAAACTTCGCCAGTAGAGACTTGTTAAAGTTCTGCACCACATTCATGAAAATAAATAGATTAAGCTTAAGGTGGGTGTCAAATGCACTAAAAAATTAAGAATACACTTTAGATGAATTTTGATATGTTTTTGTTACTAGCTAACTATTTTTATTAGTTCGTTTGACTCAAAGAGATAAAAATGGGTAAATGGCTGGAAATTACCAGCTGAAAGAAATATAGACATAAAAACATTGAGAAGGTTTTTTCTTACCATCTCAATGGGAACTTCGTGTCGCTTACACCATGCCACAGTTATCCTAGGATCAAGGTAGTTAATTCTTGACGTGTCCAATGCTACCGTTTTTAAATCTTCCTTGGTTTCTCTGTCACGTTCTGTTTTCTCAACTTTTGCATTAGTTTGAGCTATCTTCTTCTCTCGCCTGCATAATGTTTCAAAAAATTAAATTAACTGTCAAGATAAGGTACGTATCTTTGGCATCAAAGTGGAAGAAGATAAGTGATATCACACTTCAGGGTTCAAGTTCCTCTTTGGTTTTCCATCAGAGTTATTTAATGGAGGCTTCCCTTTCTTTGACGAGCCAAAATCAGTTTCCAATTCTTTTTATAACACCCTATAAACGAGAATAATGCCCAAAGGTTAGATTAATTGTAGCACCATTAATCTCCAGATGTTGTTGCGTTGCAGCTGCTTTCTGCAAATAACAAAACTTTGTATAATTAATAACAACTTCACTATTATTTTAACACCACGCAACTTATGTGTAGCGCAAAACCTTACTGCAAATCAACCATTAACTAGCGATTAATGGTTCTAGCTGGGACACTATACATTTATATAAGCAGGTGCATAAAGCATTGAGTTATGCTATGTCATACAAAACTAATGAGATGTTGTAATTTGTACGGGTGTACTCTCCCATGCTTAGAGCTCCAGTTCTTACAGCTAGAAGACATTATAAAGAAGTGTCAGAAGAAACTAAACATATTAATATTATTAGTAATATGTACTACATTTAAAATCTGATGAGATATAGGGCTCATTTGCTTCTAGGTCATCTCTTCATGACTTCCAGTATATAATTATTAGTAATAATACGTTGTCTCCCACAATCAAATTAGGCAATGTGGTTTCAAAGTATACTCATTCAGTAACCCCTCTGAAATCCATAACAATTATTTAACCTCTAAGATTTCCATTAGCTTATATTCATCTTGTTACAACAACTTATCATAAACTGTACTAACAACATATATGAAATGCAAAACTAAGCGAAATTCACCATGAAACATGGTGATTACATGAAGTCTCAAATTATAGACTCGATATACCTTTATTAGTCAACTTAATTCGATGTCTACTATTATTAAAATCATCAATAAAACACAATTCACATGAATGTTCAATACACTAGACGTCACTAAATCACAACATACATCAATGTCAACTTTTTATCTTAAGCATTTCATCTAACACATAGAAAAACCTCAATTTCCATATATAAATGGTGTAAAATTTTTGCTACCTATGAGCAGCTTACAATTTTGTATGGCAATACTTAGTTTACAATTTTGTATACTCACGAATCGAGGTATTTAAATAAATCTAAGTGGTTACAAGTGGTTGTGTTTAATGTTGCTTGAGTGGCAGAGTTTACGTTTAAATCATTTCAAAGAGTTTGTAAGTACCGGCTCTTGGACGAAAGTACGAATATATATATATATATATATATATATATATATATATATATATAAGTATTCATGACGATTAAATTTTCGGTTCAGGAGTAACCGAAAGACTTAGTACGGAAACTATTCACAAGTAAAGTGTTTGAGAATTAACGGTCAGTAAAATAGTAATAAATACTTGGCTCTTAAGTATTTACATTAGTAATGGTTACGTGATACGGTATATATATAAATATGTTTATATATATTTAATGAGGGGATGATAGGTTAGAAAATATTTATATGAAGTTTTGTTATAAATATTTTCTTGTTATTTTAAATTTTGTCTTTTTGTCGGGTTTTAGTAAATAATCCTAAATATATTATTTCGCCGAAAATGTGGGCAAAGTATGTTGAAAAACATAAGCTTTTACGATTTTATTATGGGTTATAAAAATATATTAGATCGGGTCTAAAAATATTAGTTAGAATGATAAATAAAATATATATATACCAAAAATGTTCCTGACTAATAATATACAACAATTTGTTTTAAAAAAATATATATATATAACCACAAGGGACCGCGCCCAGACTTGAACCTAGATCATTTGTGTAGAGGCTAAGCAACAGTACCAAATGAGCTAAGGACTCTTTTATGTTATAGTTTACCATATATTTGTAATTAAAGAGTTTGTTATCTATTATGTATTTGTTACATTGACAATGTAACTGTGATCGTGTATATCGGTATATGCATGAAATATTTGTGTTTCATTTCTTCTTTCTCAACAATTTCTGTGTCTTATAAAAGCTACCAAGTTCAAGAGTCGGCTTAACATTACAAGGACGAGACCTCTTATGCTCAAATGAGTCTCGACTCATTTGGGTTTTGTTCGACTAAATCTTCCAAACGCGACCAAAAATATAAACCAATTTGCGTGACGTTTAAAAGAGTTAAGTTTACGTTTCGAAAATAAACTATACAACTAATAAGTACTTTGTCCATTCAAGAGCCAACACTTAAGTTTGTTTACATATAAACTTTCTTTTAGTTGTTTTAAGTTTCCAAAAACTCAACAAGCTCAACATGAAACATGAGTACTAGTCTCTTCTCGCGGAGTTTATATGTTAACGAGATTAAAGATTACTACCACACAAGCTCTTAAACACCACATGGATTTATGAAAGTCGAATATGGAAGTGCACATATTCGACTGTGCAACACCTCTTATTGTTTTCCTAAACTAAACATATTGACATGAAGTTTAAAAGATTATAACAAGTTTAGGGGTATACTATTCTTACAGTGACCTTGTATGAGTGTGTGTGTCGAATGGGACAAAACCAAGAGCAAAGCTTGCTAACCCAAAGCTTTCCAAAACTATACTCCAAGATGCTTTCAATACTTTGTAACCCAAAAAGAAAGTTGTGGTCTCCTGGTGTTTTGCTCGCTGATGTCGAACCAAGAAGAAGGGTAACAAAGAAATGTGTGAGTTTTTATTTTGAGATGAAAGGAAAGTTATGCATTGGTCTCTTATATAGTAGCATTGTTAAGGAGTAATATAGTTGACAATGGGCATGATGTGTCTTCTGGTTTTGTCCCTTGACATGCAAAGAGAAGGAACCAAGGAGGGTTATATAGGTTAGATTTTGCATGGAACTACAAAAAGGTGGTGTTTGGTTTGTTTTCTGCTGTCGAGACCCAAGGGGGAAACAAGGAGGAGCGTATGTGTTTTGTGGTGAAGTCAAAATGAAAGATGCTATGGTCCTTAATATACATGAACTAGGCATGGAGTTAAGAGTTAGATAATACGCTAGAGTTAGCTAGAATGACAAGTGCATGGGAAGTGTGTTAGGTTGCTGATGTTCGTGGGTAAAGAAAAAGAGAAGACCAAAATATTTCCTAGCTTGTTTTGTCAAACCAGAGAGATATCAAGGAGGTGTGGATAGCAAGATGTATTAAAGTCTTACACATGCATGGTCTTAACAATTTAATAAGTGCACAGTAGGCTAGGTTGAATAAAATAACACAAAAGGGACAAGTATGCTTGGGAAGGATGGGACAAGAGAGAGACGTGTTTGTACTGTGTCATGTGGTTTGTTTGCAGCCGAAGCAAAGAAAAAGCAAAAAGGGTCAAGTGTCAACTTTAACAAAAATATTACACTGTTGACAACTTAGACTAGGCAAGGTATGGACTTGGTAATTGTTTATTAATCCTAGTAACAAGCTATACCCTTATTATATTACAAAGGGGTGTTTCATTGGCTGCCAAAAGAAAAGAGAATGAGACCAAGTCATGCGCTATTCACTTGTTTAATAATCTAGCTACTGTTGTAAGATGTTATTGGTTTGGTCTCATACGCAAAGTGCAAGAAAGGGTAAGGTGGCTTCTTTGTTTGGTTCTATACGTAAAGTATAAGAGGAAGTGAGGGAGTTAGTACTTTGGTGTGTAAGAGGTTTTGGGTCAAAGAAAGCAAAAGATCACAATGAGGTAAGGCCTTAGGGGGTACGATCAAGATAATGAAAAGAAAAGAGACACATGCATGCTTCAATATTATTGAAATGATTACATCATGCTTGTAAGAAAAGTGAAACATCCCTCCGTCCCAATATTATTGTCCATCTTTCCTTTTTCATATGTCCCAAAATAATTGTCCATTACTAAAAATAATAGTTAGAGTTGTTTAAGTTTACCATATTACCCTTAGTCCAAATTGATATTTACAAAAATATAAGAAGACATTAATTAATTATTAAAGGGTAAAAGTGTCTTTTTTTAACTTTCGTAAAAATCAAAGCAGTAATTAATGCATTTTTCTTAAACTGTGTATTTCTTGTCTGTGGACAATAATATTGGGACGGAGGTAGTATTTGATTTAAAATATGTAATAGCTAGACTTTTGTTATGTTTGTGTGTTGACCGATTTCTAGGAGAAAAATATATATTTGAGTTTTGGAATTAAATGTTGACGTGAAATATTACGGGTTGTTACATATGTAATCTATCATGTCCCTTTGCTTTTGAAAACTTCCCCCCTTTCCTGTCCTCGAGCGAGTCAGCAAGAAATTGACTCTAGTAAGGCAACAGATCATACAGAAAAATAAATTATATGCACACAATTATCAGTCACAACAAACTGTTAATACCAACAAAAATGGGCAGATCACATACCTCTCTATCTGACTTTGACTACTCAATACAAAGAACCGGGCAACTATCGCAAGCCAATCCAAAATCGCATGTTCTTCGATGGACACGTACAATTTGGATAGTCTAGATCGCTGCCAATTGTTATGGTATCCCCACCAATTGTTGTTGGCCTGCACAACAATGAATAATCATTATCTCATGCTTAAGCGACTACCAATACAGAAAATTTCATTTCAAAATGTTCAAGCGCGCCTAGTCTACATATTGTGGTATCGAACTTTGAATTGCCACATCTGATCAATACTTAAAGTTAACTTTGAATAAACCACAAGTAAATGTAGAAGTAACTATGTTAAGAAAGTAAATGATACCCTATATCTGTGAAAGAGAATTCCTGCAACTTTCTAGCCAACTCAATCTCAGTGGACCGATAGCAGGCTGTGTATCAGGCCGATCACTCGGTATATTATGTTGGCAGAAAACCTGTGGAGCACCACTAACTGTTACAACAGGAAGTACAGAACAAAGGGCATCCCAACAACTGAGATCATTTGCGACCTCTTTTTGTTAGTTTGGTAGGTTCCTCCTCTCTGCTAAACTATCATAATCAGAATCTGAAACTAGGATCTACATCCAATGACCAAGCAAACTTCGCCAGTAGAGACTTGTGAAAGATCTGCACCACATTCATGAAAATAAATAGATTAAGCTTAAGGTGGTGTCAAATGCACTAAAAAATTAAGAATACACTTTAGATGAATTTTGATATGTTTTTGTTACTAGCTAACTATTTTTATTAGTTCGTTTGACTCAAAGATATAAAAATGGGTAAATGGCTGGAAATTACCAGCTGAAAGAAATATAGACATAAAAACATTGAGAAGGTTTTTTCTTACCATCTCAATCACTCAATGGGAACTTCGTGTCGCTTACACCATGCCACAGTTATCCTAGGTTCAAGGTAGTTAATTCTTGACGTGTCCAATGCTACCATTTTTAAATCTTCCTTGGATTCTCTGTCACGTTCTATTTTCTCAACTTTTGCATTAGTTTGAGCTATCTTCTTCTCTAGCCTGCATAATGTTTCAAAAAATTAAATTAACTGTCAAGATAAGGTACGTATCTTTGGCATCAAAGTGGAAGAAGATAAGTGATATCACGCTTCAAGGTTCAAGTTCCTCTTTGGTTTTCCATCAGAGTTATTTAATGGAGGCTTCCCTTTCTTTGACGAGCCAAAATCAGTTTCCAATTCTTTTTATAACACCCTATAAACGAGAATAATGCCCAAAGGTTAGATTAATTGTAGCACCATTAATCTCCAGATGTTGTTGCGTTGCAGCTGCTTTCTGCAAATAACAAAACTTTGTATAATTAATAACAACTTCACTATTATTTTAACACCATGCAACTTATGTGTAGCGCAAAACCTTACTGCAAATCAACCATTAACTAGCGATTAATGGTTCTAGCTGGGACACTATACAAGCAGGTGCATAAAGCATTGAGTTATGCTATGTCATACAAAACTAATGAGATGTTGTAACTTGTACGGGTGTACTCTCCCATGCTTAGAGCTCCAGTTCTTACAGCTAGAAGACGTTATAAAGAAGTGTCAGAAGAAACTAAACATATTAATATTATTAGTAATATGTACTACATTTAGAATCTGATGAGATATAGGGCTCATTTGCTTCTAGGTCATCTCTTCATGACTTCCAGTATATAATTATTAGTAATAAAACGTTGTCTCCCACAATCAAATTAGGCAATGTGGTTTCAAAGTATACTCATTCAGTAACCCCATGAGCTACTCTGAAATCCATAACAATTATTTAACCTCTAAGATTTCCATTAGCTTATATTCATCTTGTTACAACAGCTTATATGAAATGCAAAACTAAGCGAAATTCACCATGAAACATGGTGATTACATGAAGTCTCAAATTATAGACTCGATATACCTTTATTAGTCAACTTAATTCGATGTCTACTATTATTAAAATCATCAATAAAACACTATTCACATGAATGTTCAATACACTAGACGTCACTAAATCACAACATACATCAATGTCAACTTTTTATCTTAAGCATTTCATCTAACACATAGAAAAACCTCAATTTCCATATATAAATGGTGTAAAATTTTTGCTACCTATGAGACATTTTATCGGCGTGCAAAGTTAAATATGAATAACTAGCGATTCTATACACAGAATACATATCCGATTTGCCGTACTGCTATCCATCTTTACACCACCAAATCTCACCAAAACTAAACTAACTTTCCTCTCTACGATTCAAATTACAAAACCTAAATATGTCTAGATGAAATAAAGCATATAATATAGAAACAAGCCCTACGATTGATGCTAATATTAGGCTAAAATTAATTACAATAACAGTATGAAGCAAAATGGAATCGAATTCAACCTGATTCATGAGATCGTCGTCGCCGTTAGATGATCATCATTGCCGTTAGAAGACCCCCGTCACTGGTAAATGATCGCCGGTATATAATCGCCTTCGATGTTAGATTATCGCCGTCGCTGGTAGATGATCACCGGAGAGAAGTTAATTGTCTGTGAAAAGGGAAATTACGGTAGATTCTCAATGATTTTTTATTACTTTAATTTGTTTTTACAAGATATTTACCTTCCCATTTATAAAAAAAGGGTTTTTTTAAATGTATGTGAAAGGGATTTTGTATATTTTTAACAAGTTATTTTTTTAAATGTTTGATATTTATCCAAGTTATTTTTTTCATTCTTACATATTAATAAAAAAATAATGTTGTGTTTAAAAGTTTACATTTCAAAATAATATATTCAGTCAAGTATTCCTCACTAAAGCATCATTACCTACTCTCGTTGGTTTTTTGAACACCCGTATGCATATTATGTGATTATATGTGTGCAACATCATCTCATAGTGTCTTGGTTAAATATATGAATACGCAATTTTGGTAAATATATATGTAATTGTCCTCTTAATCATTTTATAGAATTAGTCATAGCAATATTTGAAATAGTGACCAAAATTTCGTCATTAATGTTTAATGACGAAATTTCTCGTCACTATTCATGTAATTTAGTGACAAAATAGTGACCATTTATAAGTTTCGTCAGTGACTTTCCACCGATGACCAAAAATAATGACCAAAAATTATATTGTCACTATTTTCATATAAATAGTGACCAAAAAAAAATCTCGTCACTAAAGCTAGTTTTTCTTGTAGTGATGCTATGGAATTGTATATTTGAATATTTCCACTACGGCGCAAACTAGAATGTACCTTAAAAGTGTCACCAATGTTGATAACCAAGGCATTAGGGCGAGGTTGAACAGCTTTCCACTTGTTATCCACAAACACTTCTAGTCCTCCAATTTGATCTTGATAAAGTACAGTCAATGTTGTCGGATCACAATGAGGTCTGACCCCATAAGTTAGCTCAGGATTGTCGCATTTTGGGTAGTAGTTATCCCTTACTATTGAAACACAATCTTCAAACAGCTGTCTATAGTACTTACAGCTAGTAATTCCCAAGCTAATCCCAAGTAACTCCATGATATCAAGAGCCAATTTCCTCATTTCGTGACAAAACTTTTGGTAAATCAACCTGCATACAACTTTTGTAAGCTTAAAAAATTCATCTTTACAAAGATATAAATAGACTTTTACATTGGTATATATATTTTGTTTATGTGTTAACTACATGCATGGGGTCAAACTATAAGTACAACTACTAATTATATATTATTGGCTATATTTGTTTGGTGTGTACTTATAAGTCATGCTTCATTTTGATATTTATAACCCCGTGCATCTACAAATTTTTGGTATTACAATTGAACTCATTTAAGTTTAGATGTATTTAACTTTTTAAATGCGGATTAAGTTCAGATAATAATGCGGATTAAGTTTAGTCAATAACTACAACTAATAATGCGGATTAAGTTCGGATAATAATTATTATATATACTAAAAGTGATTTGGTTAGGAACAGTGATTACTGTTCCTAAGAAATTTTCGAAAGTGGTCCCTCAAGTTAGCTGTAAATTGCGCCGTTAGTCCCCCATTACCGATCTTTTGCAAATTTAGTCCTTAACAACAAAAATAAATTTTTTTACGATCATTTTATTCCGAACTTAAATTAAACACAACATTCCCGCAGCAACGTGCGGGTGCCCCCGCTCGTTACAACTAATAATAGTATTTCACGTATATTTGTTCAGGTTTGAAAGTATGATCAAATTTTGTTTTTAATGTTATTGTTTGAGTAGTTTAATTTGATGTTGTAACATAATTCAAATTCAGTAAGTATAGAATTATACTGTAAATGTTTATATGTTATAATTAATCTCGGGCACGTGCTTCCGCTTGATATTTATAACACTTGCTTTTACGTGTTTTTAGTATTACAATCATTTTATTATTATTACTAAGCTGATTATTAAATTGAGCATACAACTAATAACTACATCCATTGAGCTTATGGATGTTGTTGCTAAACTTAATGACCTTCAGTGTGAGTTGCTGCTCCTTCGGGCTTGTGCCGGTATCTCCAAGTTATATTTTTCTATGCGCACATGTTCCCCCGGGTCTTTGAGTGTGCTCAGATTTCATTTGATGCGGCACTTCGCTCTTCTCTGGAGCGTATTGTCACTACTTCTAGCCTGGTTTTGGTGATTGGCAATGGAGACCGACCACACTACCTTTTGAATTTAGGGGGCTTGGTATATACGCTGCAGGTGATGTTTTGAACTATGCTTTCCTTACATCTAGACTCCAATCTACTAGCTTACAGACTAAGCTTCTCCGACATTTTGGCATTGTGACTCCTGGATCTTCCTTTGATGATTCCCTGTATGCTTTTAATGAGAAAATGGAGACTGACCTTTTGGGTAACCCGTGTGAGATCGTTACCCCAAACTCATGAAGAAATTTGCATATATATATTTCACACGTGTCACCAAAATGGCCAAATCCACCTTCTGCTTATCTACTAGACAGATGGCTTTATGGAGATCGCAAAAGGAGGACTACACTTCAAAATGGCTTAGGGTGGTCCTGATATCTAGGTTGGGACAGACAATGAATGCTAGAACTTAACGATGCGTGTTGTGCTATCGGCTAGGTGTCCCTCTATTTTCTGCTTAGATGCCATGCTTGGATTGTTCCAGGGTATTTGAGGGAGACATTTATGGGGACCATGCGGTATCGTGTGCTGGTATTATAGTTATTAAACATCGACATAACGTAGTGCATGATACCCTTGTCGACATATGTTCCCGATCGGGGATCTAGGCTCGTAAAGAAGTTGACATTGGGCTGTGTGGAGAAAGGGACTAAACCTTACATCCAGCTGATACTTTACTCTATTCTTGGGATGGTGGACAGGATGCATGTATCGATTTGACATGGTCGTCTCCCTTGACGCAAACTAATATGGTTGTTTTTGTACCTGGTCTTGTGATGATTGAAGTCGCACAATGTAAAAGTATCAATGATGCAGGTTTTACTGACCAGGTTTTAATATTTATAAAGTCTCGTTTACCTAAGGTCTACCTTTCACACACTAACAAACAGTGTATCTGGTCGTGTGTAGTATAGTCAAATGGTAAAGCCGAGGTCGTCCCAAGAGCTAAGGTGCGGAAATTATCTAAGTCGTGTCACGTTTAAAAGGGGGTTTTGAATTGAAAGATTAATTAAACTAATTAAAAGTAATAACAAGACAATAAAGTAAATAGAAGGAAATCAGTAAAGAGAAGTAGTGTTAACCTAATTACTATTCTTGTTATGATCATGACTAGTTTTCCTATAGGTGCATCCTATCATATCGTTCGGGGATTCAATATTCATTTCGGGTCAGATGGTCAAATTTGTCTAGATCTATCTTATACCTTGTCCTATCCAAAGCTATTGTAAAGCCTTGGGTTCATCGGTACGAAGACATAAGAGTCATTAAGTGCCTCTACTAACATGGACAAGGCTAACGAATGTGGCTTGCGGCATGGTCAAATCTTACACCCCTCTAACTCCGTTAAGTGTCTAGCATTGGTAGGTGGTCCTAGGGTTAATTCGCACATGTATGGTGATATTGCTATCACCAAGTCACATCCCTGGCAACTTGCTTCCTAGGGTTAATTCCACAAGTATCTAGAGAACAACCAACGCTAATCACTACGGGAACTAGAGTGTCCCAAGCCTCGCCATGAAAGTAAACAAACAATAGATAATAGATGCGTGAAAAACTAAATCAATAACATAACAATTTCATAACTAGGCAAACACCAAAAGATGTTTAGCCACTCATGTTCATAATTCCAGTAAAACAATGTTGAGTTAATACAAATCTATTCATGAATCGAATACAAAATAAAGGAATGAAAACACTTATGATCGGTGTGTGATTCCTCCCTTGGAAATGACTTGGATGTGGCTAGAACCTCGTTCTCCCTCCTTCCTGAGTTTTTCCCAACGTTTTTGTGGTGAAGAGATGGGAAGTGATATGAAAAACTCAGAATTAGGGTTTGTATTTATAGGCCCCGACTATGTTACGGTGTAACGTATTAGAGTTGCTACGTCGTAACCTTTGCAAATTGTGTTACGCCATAACTTGATCAAGTGTTATGGGCGTAAAGTCTTGATGATAAGCATCCTACAGCGTAGTAGATAAGGTGGCTATGCCATAGCTTCTTCCTTGGCCTCGTTAGTTCTTTACTGCCTCAAATGAGATCCTACGTCGTAGCTTGAAAAGTTGCCTACTCCGTAGTGTTCTTTAGTAGACTTCTACGTCGTAGCATGTTGTTGGGCTACGCCGTAGTCTTCATAAATTCTTCATTACGCCGTAGGTAGGAGAGCTTCTACGGCGTAGTCTTCGTGAAGCCTTGCTACGGTGTAGGTAGATGAACCTCTACGCCGTAGTTAGTGCAGAATCCATAATTTTCACGTATTTGCTCCAAAGTCCTTCCATTTTTGCGTAAGTTCATTCTTTTACTCATCTTTACCCTGAAACCAAAATAGGAAGAAATAAGAGTATATATTCTTCATAAAAATTAACACTTAGATTGGGGGTAAATTTGATGTTATCAAATATCCCCCCACTTGAACTCTACTTGCCCTCAAGTAGACCTTATAAGAATGATTTTCAAAAAGATATCCCCCAAGAAACTGGAGAATATGAATTAAAAACTCTCTATGCTAGAATTTATCAAAGCCGATCATCTCACAAAATTGGAACAAACACTCACATCTCTCTCCTAATCTAAGTGTTAATTTTGGGGTGATCACTCAACGCACAGTCATAGTATCATAGGCTTGGCAGTTACACAAATCTCTACCACTAGAGCTAAGGTCAAAACAATTCTTAAAGGCAATATTGGGTGAACACATATAAGGCTATTTGGGTGTAGCGTTCTTACTAACATACTACGACAAGGGCGACAAAGGCAATGGTACATGACCGGAACGCCGGGCAAGACACCAATGACTGCTCAAATCCATCACCTAAGCATGATTGACAACTAAAGGGTAGGATAAGACACAATAACGGTGTAAAATGAAAAAGAAAACAAATAGTCTTAGCCTATAATCGAGTTGCTACCACTTGCCATTCATCCAAAGTACAAGTTTCAAAATGCGAGAATTGGATCATGTAACAAGTGTGTGCCATTAGAGGACGTCATGATGGGTACCACACTTGGTCTTCATGTAGGTGATTAAGAACAAACAGCTTCATTCTTCAAATATGACCGAAGTGGCCTCTTCGATGCTAAATCTTTCAAAGCTCTTATTACGGTGCTATACAAGGGTGCACCAAAGTTAACATATCTACATACGGAAATTCGCATTTTTTTTAATAACATAACATATCCCCCCACTTGGGATGAACAATACATGTACAATAGTGGGTTTTCTCATGATCTTCAATGATGAGTCTTCAACCTAGGTGTGATTCTTGAACCTCTTGACTTGGACCTCAAATTAGAACAAGTGGCAACTTCCCAATCATAAACAAAGACTACACGGTAGGCTAAGGTGTATAGGTGTATCGAAACAATAATATGGGCAAGAAACGAAAGGATAGGCTCAAAAGGGTGTATCTAGGGGTATCTTGCACTAAAGGTGAGTGCAACAAAGGGTTTTAACATGGGGGTCAAATAGTCGATGTGACTAATCGATAAACACACACATAAAGGTTATTTGGGTGATAATCCTGAAAATTGCCTTCTTAAAAAGTTTCATCCAAATGTATTAAGAAATCTCAATACATTACTTGTACATGGTTTCAAAATGATGTAAAAGCCAAGTTCTAAAGTTTACAAACTACCGGCACACTCATATTTTTGGTGGATTTGGGGTAAAACAGGGTGAAACTGAAATAGGCTAGACCTCACCATGGTATTAAGGGTTAATGTGCTCGGCTAAGGTCCATTCTAGTTAGGTTCGGAAAAACATGTCAAAAGTTTTAAAAGTGGCATAATTTTTCAAAATAAACTAGAAAATTAAGGGCAAAACAAAGTTCAAGTAAATAATTCTACTCCCGTCCCCCCACTTGAGTTGTACAAAGTCCCTTTTGTACAAAAAATAAAAAATAAGGAGGAAAAGTAGAATTAGAACGAGAACTTCCCTGAAATTCACTCTTGAAAATAGAAGGGTCATGTTGAGAAACGTGCCTTCACTACGCCTTATGAGAAAATTTCAATTGCCTGGAATCACACAACTACCAAAAGCATAAAACCTAAATAGAAAAAGAAAAAAAAAAAAACCTAACTCACTTTCGTAGGAATCACGGTTGCATTTAGCGTATGCAACAAGCCTTTTAAACGACTTGGTGTCCCAAGTGGACGAGTGAAGTCTCGTGAGGGTTTACAGGGAACACACCCACAAAGTTCATTTAAAAACTAATACAAGTTTAAAGAATGTTTTGTAAAATAAAAAGCATTTTTAAAGTTGAGAAGGTAGCTACGGCGTAGCTTAAATGAGGTGCTACGCTGTAGTTGTTGAATAAATCCAGTATGAAACCTGGAAGGTGCTACGGCATAGTCAATGGAAGAGCTATGCCGTAGCAAGGCCCTGGAGAATATTTCTTGGAGTAAAAGTCCAAAAATTTGTTCCCCATCGCAATGCTTCCTTTAGTACCTGCAAAATATTAGTACAAAACATACCAAACCAATAAAATAGAGAAAATAAAAAGAAAAGGACAATTCGGGTTGTCTCCCAAAAGAGCACTTTTGTTTATTATCGAGTCTTTAAGTTAGACTCACTGTAATGGTTAGTCGACCTGTTGCACACAAAGTTGGTTGTGCATTTCTTCTCTTATCAAACCCTTAAATTTTTCACCATTCCTCCTTCCTACTAGTAGCAGCTTATCAATTGGTTTATCGATACTAATGAAACTTCCTATACCGTCAAGAGTGTATTTTCGAACTTCAAAAGTTTCGACTTCTATTTCCAAAGGATCATACCTTCGTCATTCTAATTGGCATTCGTGAACTTCCATTGCTTCTAATTCAACCTCATGCCAGAACTTCCTTCCTTTTTTGAAAGTTCTTTTACATTTTTCCCATATATCCTGGAGCATGTACCCTTTTATTCCTATCTTAAGTTCATATTCGTCAAGGAGTTGCAATACCTCTCTTTCAAATTCTAACTTAAATTTTTCAAAACTTCTTTTGAGAGGGTCGTCGTATTCCTTTGACTCGACGGATTCATCAGAATAATTATCGATCATCCATTCCACAAATGCTTTTAATCTAGTTTCCTTTTCGATATTTGCGCTGCCGAACCTTTTCGTAATCCATTCATCAAACGAGTAATCGCCCCCTTTTAGTTTACCTTTCGGATCAATGCAATTTATCTTGAATTGCTGACTATCTTTCTCAGGGGTGATGTCTTTAGAGCAATTTCCCATTTCTTCTGAGTAAACCTTTTCGGGTAAATCACTTTCGTCTTCATTACATGAAAGGTTCGATCGATAGTAGTCGCAATCCCATTGGAACTCTTTTATCACATGCTCGTTAATAATGGCCTTCCCAAACCTGACTTTATACCAATCATGAAATGACAAAGTTCCGAAATCAATGTCACGCCTCTCGGTTTCATTAAAACATGTCCACTCCAAATTTGCTCGTTGATTTTGATCTAATTCTCCTTTATCTCCCCCATTGCAAACGTAATGGAAGGGGTCGCAGGATGGCCAAGCTTGTTCAGATCCATTGCTTACCATGATTATTGGGTTACAATAATGGTTTTTTAATGTGTGGGTTCTTTCATCCATGACCCTGCTCATAATGTTATCATGCCTGTTCTGTGTCTGCTTAGAGTAACTAACACGTTCTTCAAAATGGTTAGCATAATAAGTTGCCAAAAATGGTCGTCCAAGGATTAGGTTATTATTGCATTCATCAATCACGTCTATAACTAAAAAATCGCCCAGGAATACAAACCTATTTACTCGAAGTAAAATGTTATCCACTGTTCCTTTAGGTGTTGTTCTAGACATATCTGCCATTTCGACCATTGATGTTGTCTTCTTAAGGTTCGTGAGTTTTAATTTTTTAAACAGTGAAAAATACATCATGTTAACACTGGCTCCTAAATCGGCTAGAACAAACATATCAAAATTACCAATAGTGCATGGAAGTAAAAACTTTCCTGGATTAGGTTCTTTGTCTGGAAGTTGGCTGGGAATCCTTCCGTATAAGCAACATTGTTTTCCCGCAGGTAGCTAACTCCACAAAAATTGTTCTCGGAACCTGTATTCCTTTTGGTTTCTCCACTCTCTTCATTTAGGGAGAGAACCTTACACTCCTCAAGCTCAGCTCCGTGTGTCTTAATTCGGATATTCTTTTCCAATTGCCCGATTTGAGTCTTAAGGTTTTTGATTGCGGCGCTCTGATTCCGTAAATTCCTTTTTGTGTCAATTTTCATCTCGTTCATCCATTCTTGAAATTTTGCATTCTTCTTTGAGGATTCCTCGATGTGCTTATCTACCAGTTCTTCTAGGCTAATTTTTCTATCTTTATAGGGTGGCCTTTTCAACCTTAGTGTACCACCCCTGAGGTCCCACACGATATTTGGCTCCATTTCCTGGCCCTATGTGTGTTTTGTTAGCTCCTATGGTTTCTTCTATTCTCTTGACTTCTTCCTTTATCACTTCCTTTTCATTTCTATGTTCACGTTTAGATCTTATGGCATGCACATTTTCCTTAAGTTTCTTAATGTCACGTCCCAAGCTTTCGATTTTATTAGTGATAAGGGTGATTCCTTATAAGTTTCTAGCAGTGCTCCTACTACTTCCACCTTCGTGCCACTTCTGAGAGTGGTCCGCCATATCTTCAATAACTTTTAAAGCTTGAGTCGAAGTCATGCTAGGGATTGGTCCCTGAGAATCTAGAATTTGGCGGGTTGAGATGTTGATCCCCTTGTAAAAAATGTTGACCATTTGTTGCTTATTGAGATCATGAGTAGGGCACTTGTACAAAAGATCATTGTACCTATCCCAAGCTTGGTACAATGTTTCATCCCCATCTTGCTTAAAGTTGTGAATATCTTCAAGCTGTTTTGCCGTCCTTGAAGGAGGGCAATACCTTTGGATGAAATGCTTCTTCAAAAGAGCCCAAGTGTTCACTGTCCCTGCTGGTAGTCTATCGATCCATCTCTTTGCAGCTCCAGTCAATGTCATTGGGAATACCCTGAGCATTATCGCGTTATGAGATACTCCCGGAATGTTGAACAAACTGACAAGGTAGAGAACATTGTCAATGTGCTCGTGAGCATCTTCCGTCTTGCTTCCTAAAAATGGGTCTTTACGCAGTTCCCTTATGAATTGATTTTTAATTTCGAACTGCACATCATCCCCAATAGCCGACCTAACCAAACCAGACCCTTGTTCTTCTCGTGTAAGAGCCAAGTATTCTTCAAGCGTGAGGTTATCAATGTCAATTTCTGCTATAACACCTGAAACTTGAAAATAACCGTGAGTACTGAAGAGAAAATAAAACAAAATTTAAAAACTCAAATAAAATCCTAATAGCTCTCTGGCAGCGGCGCCAAAAACTTGATGCAGGTTTTACTGACCAGGTTTTAATATTTATAAAGTCTCATTTACCTAAGGTCTACCTTTTACGCACGAACGGACAGTGTATTCGGTCGTGTGTGGTATAGTCAAATGGTAAAGCCGAGGTCGTCCCAAGAGCTAAGGTGCAGAGTGTCCCAAGCTAAGGTGTATGGTGATATTGCTATCACCAAGTCACATCCCTAGCGACTTGCTTCCTAAGGTTAATTCCACAAGTATCTAGAGAACAACCAACGCTAATCACTACGGGAACTAGAGTGTCCCAAGCCTCGCCATGAAAGTAAACAAACAATAGATAGTAGATGTGTGGAAAACTAAATCAATAACATAACAATTTCATAACTAGGCTAACACCAAAAGATGTTTAGACACTCATGTTCATAATTTCAGTAAAACAATGTTGAGTTAATACAAATCTAAGCATGAATCGAATACAAAGTAAAGGAATGAAAACAATTATGATCGGTGTGTGATTCCTCCCTTGGAAATGACTTGGATGTGGCTAGAACTTCATTCTCCCTCCTTCCTGAGTTTTTCCCAATGTTGCTGTGGTGAAGAGATGTGAAGTGATATGAAAAACTCAGAATTAGGGTTGGTATTTATAGGCCCTGACTATGTTACGGCGTAACGTATTAGAGATGCTACGCCGTAACCTTTGCAAATTGTGTTACGCCGTAACTTGATCAAGTGTTATGGGCGTAAAGACTTGATGATAAGCATCCTACGGCGTAGTAGATAAGGTGGCTACACCGTAGCTTCTTCCTTGGCCTTGTTAGTTTTTTACTGCCTCAAATGAGATCATACGTCATAGCTTGGAAAGTTGCCTACTCCGTAGTGTTCTTTAGCTGACTTCTACGCCGTAGTCTTCATAAATTCTTCATTACACCGTAGGTAGGAGAGCTTCTGCGGCGTAGTTTTCGTGAAGCCTTGCTACGGCATAGGTAGATGAACCTCTACGCCGTAGTTAGTGCAGAATCTATAATTTCCACGTATTTGCTCCAAAGTCCTTCCATTTTCCACGTAAATTAGTTCTTTTACTCATCTTTACCCTGAAACCAAATTAGGAAGAAATAAGAGTATGTATTCTTCATAAAAGTAGAAAAGATGAGTATTTTAAGGGGGAAATTAACACTTAGATGGGGGTAAATCTGATGTTATCAATCAAGTACGCGGCTAAATGGGCAGACATTGGATATGGGTTTCTCCCCTTCTCATTCTCTTCCTTTGGAGAACTTGATAAGGATGCAGTGACCTTACTAAAACGCATCCGAAGTTTCTTGTTGACTCAGGACATTGGAGCTCGTGCTATTGATTATATTTTTAGTAGGATAAGCTTCGCTATAGCTAGAGGAGTGATGGCCCAGTTAGTATCTCGGTTCCCCACTAATTTTTTGTAAATCCTATGATTTTCTAATGAAGTGATGTTCTATAAATAATAATAATACTAATAATAATAATAATAATAATAATAATAATAATAATAATAATAATAATAATAATAATAATAATAATAATAATAATAATAATAATAATAATAAGACAAAAATACACTGTTGGTCTCTGAACTTTCCACAAAGCATCGCCATGCACCCTACCTTTCTAAAAACGTCGTCGGGCGTCCAAAACATGGGAAATTTAGGCCGAATGCATCCTGTGACCACTTTTGTCTCGGTCAACGCTCATATTTTGGTATATTCCCAAGGGTATAATAGGCAAAATACATTTATCATCACACTATGGTTAAATCAACCATGACATATGATATTTTAGGGAGCAACTAAGAACTATGCTTCGCAACTTGAGCCTATCTTTTCTGATACGCTAGTTATTATTCATGCGATAACCAATTCACCCACGAAGCAAACATATTTACACACCATAATAACACAAACCCTTATCCAGACCATCACCGGTAAATCAAAAACCAAAACCAGACACCCATTTCCAGAAGTCAAAGACCCAACTAAAATTCCAACATTACAATGTCTTTTAGAGACAATGTGATCACTGATATGGCAGATTATATCACCAACATGCCAGATAATGTGACCACTAATATTATGAACCGATTGCCGCTAAAAGATGCGGTGATGACCGGTAGTTTAGGCAGAAGCTGGAGGTTTAAGTGGACTTTGCTGACGCATGTCATAGTTGATGAGGATTTGTTTTACTATTTAACAAATACCTTTGATAGGAAGCATATTACTAGGCTTTTGCTTCAGCTTAATGGGCTAGTAAAAAGGTTTGTGTTCTCCGTAGAGCCCAAAATGCTATTTGGACAAGATGACTTGAATTATGAAGGCATTCATGAGTGGCTTTTGGTTTTGGCTCAGGTCGGAGTTGAGGAGGTCACAATTCGAAACTGGTATGGTGAGCCAGTTACTTTGCCAACCCAACTTTACTTTCGTCAGGAGTTGAAATTTCTTGAACTTCATTGTTGCACTTTTCCCACTATGACAAGTTTTAGGGGTTTTCCAAAGCTACTTAACTTAGAATTGTGTAATGTTTTTAGGTCACCATTTAGTAAACACAAGCATAATAATGATAGAAATGAGATGAGAGAAGAGATTAGGTGATTATATGAATAAGAGAAATGTAAGTGCAAGAGTTTCCTTAAGAAATCAAATAACCAACCAAGTTTACAAGTGACCTAAAGGTTCTATTTATAGGGAAGGAGCTAGGGCAACACTCCCTCTCCTTCCATTCTCCAAATCGTGTGGGCTTAAAGCCCATGGACCTTTTGTCTAAAGTCTAGTAAACTTGTAATATTACATAAGTGTAAGTAAATAATAGTTAAGCAACCTAGCATTATTACAAATGACCGAGACTCCATAAAATAGTGAAAACTATGATCCCAACAATCTCCTCCTAAGGGTCGGTCATCATGGTTGCTTGACGTCTTCATCTTTGTCGTTTGACTTGTGACATGTAAATCTCTAGACGTCTTAAAAAATGATTTGAATGATAATGAATGTACTTTGCTCTTTGTCTTTGTTCTTTGGTGATGATGTAGTGATTGTGTTATGAAGTAATCTGCCGTTCGTCACTCCTGCGTCTGTGGTGGTTGTCCGCCATTCCAACATACTCATACATCTTTGAACTTAGACTTTTACGTACAAGAAGTTCCTTTTCATGCATTGAGATCTTTGTCTTTATACTTTGTAGATTCTTCTTATTGGTGTAGAATCTTCCTTTGAACTTAGTGTTGTTAAGATCTTTGGGGGAGCTTACTTTGACTTCATGATGTATGTATGAGCATGTTGGAATCTACCATCATGGAAGTGAGGTACCTGCGAGTAAACAGTTAGCAATAAATAACCGGTACTTACAGATAAGGAATTAGAGCTCATCAACAGCATATTGTGAAGACTCCTTCTAATCCTTGTCCAGGCCGTTCCCATATCAGATACTCCCGAAGGAGCTTACGAGACCTACTAAGTAGTTCAATGACTGGGTGAGTCGCTGGGGATCACTCCACGACTGTAGACCGCTATGGAACCACCGCAAACACTAAGCGTAACCCTTGTGAGGTTACCGAAGTGACCTGCTGTCAGGGCTGTTTGATGTTGACCCTGGCAGGATTTCCGTTCAATCATTGAGAAATACTTACATAATTCTCTCATAAACGTTCTCGGCAGCTTGCTAAGATCTGCGAAGGACTCGATAATTTACAACTGATGCCCATTGATGTAGAACACCAGTTGTAGAAATACTAAGTGTTCCTAAGAGATCTTTGATGTATCTCAAGGCTCTAGACTCTATAAGTGCACACCTAGGTTTCTTATGCGGAGACTGGGGAGGAGTCTCCTGCTTCAATATCAACCGTCTCTAAGAGATAGGTCGATAGGTTACGCGGGTTCCCCGTGAGAATGAAACAAGTCCTTTTAAGAGAACTTGAGTGGTTAAGAAGGTTTAGTGCATTGCGTCACTGGGTCCATGACGACTTTGTCTTCAATACCGGTGTTGTCTTTAGCAACAACCAGTAGCATATGTATTGAACCCGGTGTCTGCCCTAAGGTTGAACATATGGAGGGCTATTTCTTTTCACCCTTTCCTTTACTTTTCTTTTTAATTCTTCAACTCCTTCTTTCCCTTTCATTCATTTCTCCTTTTTTCGTATCATACCTAAGGACTTCTAATTCTAACTATGGGAGATGTCCTTGGGTAGATCCCTCCGGCTCTGGCGGATCATAGGACGGATATTCCTATCTTAATCACCTTATAACTCCGACAGTAGCCAAGAAACCTTTGATTGAAAATCTCTCAAAGTGTTTGTGTTAATCAAATATTTTGTTTAACACTTTGAGAGTTTTGTGTATACTTTAGAAGGGCTCCCCCTGCACATGTGCTCATAAATGTTTTAATAAGTTTGCACATGCGGGAGGAGCAATCATTTGAATTGATCCACTTTCCGTGAACGAGACCGATTCGAGACACGCTTACATCACTAGTTAAACTAGCTTGAAGTTATTACCCGGCCTGATCAAGTTCACAGAAGGTTTCTCGAGACGGTACGTTTCTACTAAGACATATCCTTTTCGAGACACGCTTACGTGGCTAGTTAAAGAGATACATTGTCAGCTTTTAGGTGACAACTAGCTCTAGTAACTAACTTGATGTTATTACCCGTCGAGGATAAGTCCTTTCGATATTACTAACTTTTATTGTTTCATCAATTCCTGGGTCAATACTGAGTCTAGCTCGCACATGATACACCTTTTGAGCTTTTACTTCGTATATTTTAATCACTTTTTCATTTTCTCCCCCTCAAAAATAGCATATAAAATGATGTTTTTGAAAAACTTTTAGATTAAAATATGCTTTTTGAGTCTTACGGGGAGATTCACAAAGAACTTTTGATTTTGAGCAAAGTATTTTGTTTTGACAAGTGCTCCCCCTCAACAAGTGATTAGATCTTATTGAGGTGAAATACTTGTCCTTTTGAGCAGAATTATGAAAATCATAAATGTTTGATTAATTCTACTCAAAAGTAAGAAGCCTTCGCTCCTTATATTTAGGATTGAGGCACTGATGCGTACCTCAGGGTCCTTTCTATACAAGTTCGGGTTGTGCACTGTAATGCGTGCACAAGCCAATATGAAAATAATTCAATCAAATGAGACAATTGATATTGAAAAGAATAACCAGATGTACCAAGTTAATTTTCGTCAGGAAGTGGAGCATCAAAGTCAGTGAACTTGGGTTCTGGTCTTTCGAAGAGTCTGATAGGAAACAATGGTCTGACACCGATATAGCTTTCCAGTCGTCTGATCTGTTCCCGTCGAAATAACCTTTCTTCAATCTGTAAGACAAAGTTACGAACTTGTCTTCTTGTGCTGGATTTCCATCTAGGTTGTTCCCCCTTAGCTATCTTTCGGCGATCATCATTCAACCTTTTGACAAGCCCATCACGAACAGATTTGAGTGTAACATCACAGAATTTGTGTACCTCATCGAACCTCATGAAACTTATTAGCTTTTTGCTGTTGATGTAAGTGAAACCAAAAGGATCTTGGTTGAGAGTAAACTGTGACGTTTGATAGATTCCATCAAATGTGAATTGCGGCTTTGTCAAATTGATCTTCTGTTTGTAACTTTCCACTCCAAGCTGAAGATCTTCCACTCTTTCTTGAACTATCAATCGTCGGATGTAAAGAAGTAGTGATGCCATGAAGTTGTACTGTACATCTCTATCGAATCCACGCATTCTTCCTTGAACCTTTTCGAGATACATGTCTTCGATGTCATTGAGATTAAGGTCTGGAAAGTCTGCTTCGGAGAACTTGTACTTCTTTTCATCTTGTCGTTTAACAACAATTTCACGCATGAATATGTAGTTAAACCCTTGCGACTCTTGAATCTCCAAGATAGCGATGATCTTAGATTTTTGCTTCACATTTTCCAATGATTTCTCTCCTAATCTGCTGGTATAACCGAGACGACGACGTTCTGGCCAGTGTTGAATTCCGTGTAGAGCATCTCTGTCGTAAGCTACGATGGAGTTGCTGAAAATACGAGTGGTTTCTTCAATGGCAGGAATTTCGTATCTTGCGGCAGGTACTGAGATTGTGAGTGAGGAAGCATATTTCTTCTTGGATGTCTCCTGGGTGAGCTGGATGTTACGAAGATCTTTGTTGAAGAAGAAACTGTAAGGTATCTTAGGTTTGTCTGGAAATCCTTTCAAAGGTAATGGTTTGGTCCAGTCAGTGAAGTAAGGTTTTTCATGATTCTTGGAACTGAGGTCGATATTCACTTCAGGATTTAGCCAGTCAAAGTCGGCAGACATTGCACTAGCTATATTCTGCATATGATATTCGTATTCCACTTTGTTTCCAGATCTTTTCTTGAGGAATTCTTGTGCATCCCTATTGATTCTTCTGAGCTCCGCATTTGTGAGTTTGTTGATCTGAAGATCCTTCATAATGACTTGGGTAAACTGTAGAGTGTTACCAGGAAGGGGTTCTTCTTCTTCGAGAGGAGGTTGAGCTTGAACCATTTCTGTCAGCCAATCATTCTGAGGAGTGTCATCATTGTCGAGCCATGAATGACGTCTTTTCTTCTTTGATTTCTTGGACTTAGATGTAGCATCTTTGTCTTTAGCCTTGGATGGTGACGATGGTCCAACATGAGAATCATGAATAGGAGAAGCACGGTAATCGGTGTCAGGTTGATCCTGGTAGTCATCTGTAGGTTCCATGAAAGTTTCTTCCTCTTCAGTTTGACCTTGACCAGTAGCTGAGGGGTGTTGTTGATTTCCAGGAGGAGTGGAGTCCTTTTGTGGTTGTAGAGACGATGAGGGACCGGTTCCAGACTTAGGTTTCTTGCCTTTTGAGTTTGGGTCAGGGTCGTCATCTTTTCTTGACCTTTTCCGGGCTCCAGCTGCATCTTTGCATGACTCTTTAGATATGTAGGCCGCCATAGCCTCATAAAGTGCTTTTTCATCAGCAGTCTGTGTGATTTTGGAGGCAACATTGTCGAAGAGTTTGGCAAGCATGTCATTGAAAGACAATTCAGGGACGGTTGGAGCCACAGTAGAAGGTTTTGCTGTGTGAAGCGTGAATGGTGTAGTTGACAACATTTTTCTCGTAGCACTTCTGATTCTGTGATCCAAGTTGTCATTGATTGGTTCAAGAAGGTTTGCTACTTCAAGAGTGATCATATCAACCAGATTTTCAGTGAGAAAATCATGTGTTGCAGTTCTGATAAATCCTGTGTAATCAGAGTTCAAGAACTTGTCGATCAGCTGCTTTGACTCCTGGAAGTCCTCAACTTGTTTGGTAAGACTGGTAACCATGTTGGTGAGATTGTTGACTTGCTCCTGAAGATCAACTGGTTGTTTCGGTTCATTGATTGAATGCTGTTTTGATGCGGTTTCTGAAGGTGTGGGAGATGAATGCTCAGGTGATGATTCCGACGATGACTCGTTGTGTGAGTTTGAAGAAGAAGCAGGAGGAGTCGGATCCTTTGGTGGAGAGTCTTGAGGAGGTGGAGGTTGTGCTGAGGAAGTCTGCTGAGAAGATGACTTAAGAAATATGTTGGTGTCGAACGCGTTCTTCTCTTCGTTTTCTTTTCTACGACGTTCCTCTGCTTCCTTTGCTTCTCGTGCAAGAAACTCTGGAGTAATGAGGTATTCATGTTCCTGATCCGTAGCTATGTTCTCTTGTCTGCCAACATTCTCCTCTATATTAGCAGTCTCTGTCATATTGACATCTCCTGTTTTGTCTGTATCTTTAACGGTGTCATCAGGCTGTGAAGCTGGTTCTAATGTTGTGGACACAATTGGAGGTATCATGCTGCTTGTAGCTCCTTCATGTTCAGACTGATCGATAGGTGGTGGTGTTGGAGGTTGAGACATAAGTCGGCTTTCGAGACTTGCTTTCCTTTGTTCTTTGCGAAGTCGCTTTTCTTCAGCTCGTGTGTCGACAACTATACTTTTAAGTTTGCGTTTATCGACCAATGGTTCAACGATTGGTTCGTCTTCATCATCATTAGGCTCATTAATAGTGACTCCTTTTCTTTTCCTTGTCTCTTCTTCATAAGTTTCAAGACTTTGTTGTATGGCAATCTCAGTTGCAGGGAATCTTTCTTCAGGTGCTCTTACTCTCAGTTCATAATCTGGTTCTTCTTCTTCAGATTCCGTGTCGAACTCGAATTCGGTGTCAGAAGGTGGAGGTGTAGGTTCATCCCGAATAAAGTACTCAGGAGTTGCCTTCTTCTTAGGCTTGGTGGCAGGTGTAGACTTGGATGTAGGTTTAGGTTTGGCAGAAGACTTGGGTTTAACAGATGGTTTAGTCTTGGGTGCAGCCTTAGACTTCGTCTGAGGTGAGCCAGTGGTGCTTGTAGTGCTCCCAGACTTCACACCTCCTCTGCTTCGAGTCTTTATAGTGGCTTCTTCCTGTACCCCTTTGTAAGCATTATCATACAGCTTGTAGTTCAGACTCTTCTTGATTTTGTCATCAAGAAGGTATTCGGGAAGCCTCATTCCTTTGATTTTGGTTGAGGAAGTGGTCGTCTTGATGAATGAGGTGGTGAAGTCGTCCTCGAAGAGGTGCTTCGGCTCATTAGGATCAGCCATCCTCTTGATGAATTCTGGAGTGTCTTTGTAGAGATGTTCTATGAGAAGCTTGGTGAATCTTGTGAATGGTATCATAGTCTTCACACGTTCGGTTTGAATACTGTGGACTATATCATTCATGATAGGAACTGCAAAGTCAATAGGAGTCAGAGTCACCATTCCCCAGAATGTTTGCAAATGTTCGAGCCTAGGATGTTCATGACCACTTTTTCTTCCTGATATTGATCTTACCACCAACAGACAGAATGTTCTCCAAGGCTGAGGGATATTCTTAGCATTGAATCGGGAAAGCTTGATTAGCGGTACGTCATCATCAACCTCATATCCTAACTCAATGAAGAAATCAAGAAGATCAAGTTCAGGTAGTATAGGAGCAAATTCGTTGTCAGTTTGGGGCAGGAGAAGAGCTGTACGAAGAACGTCGTGATCTACAGTGTAGTCTTGGCGATCCAATGTAACAGTGAAAGACTCATCATCCAAGTTAGCCTTAGCAGTAAGCCAGAACTGATGAAGGTAGAACAGAGGAACTGAAGTAGAACAGATGAGCAGATGTTTGCATGGATGTGCAAGTAGAATATCTTTCACAATCATGCACGAGTTCTCTGTAATTTTCAGTTTGTCGAAATCAACTCGTGGATTGTTGTTGCCAATCGTGACATTGTAGTTTTCGGGAGTGATGTCATCTATGGTGAGTAATGGAAGAGCTTGTTCAGTGACATTCTCGTTGTGTTCAGCCATGTTAATCTGAAAAGTATAGTCATAAACCAAACATCCAAATTTGTTACGTGTTAGCACAGTTTTTGAGTTTGGTAATAGACCTCTACTTAAGACAATTAAGCACGAATGTTTCATTTTGTTATGTGTGAAGTGTCATATAATGCATACTTGAAGAATCATTGATCATTTAGAATCACGAAATCAATTATACAATGCAATGTCTCATATATAAGCACAAATGATATACACAATACATTGTTACATCACATTACACAACAACAATGAATCACAACAAAGTTACATGTATATGAAATGACAAGGCCTAAATGAGATTTCGAAAAAAAAATTAAAAAAAACATTTTATCGCAAACCTGTATTGAGAAAAGATTTCGAAAAAATGTTACAAAGAATTTTATCGAGAAAATTAATTTATCGAGAAAATCCTTATCTGTAAGATTTTTCGAGATCATTCCTTATACAAGATTTGCGAAAATCATTTCTCGATAAAACTTTTCGCAAACATGCTTTAACCTAGTGATTTCGAAATCTATGTTCAAAGAGTAGTTTTCGAAAAATAATAATTTCGAAAAAAAACTGATTTTGAACAAAATTATCAAAATCATGAGTTATAGCATAATCTCGAAAAATTTCTCAGAGATTGCGAAAAAACTTGAAGTTTTCAAAAAAATTCTTATACAAGAATCATTCGAATTTGAAGTCAAACGTACGTTTCTTTTGCGAATAACTTATCCAATGATTCAGGCCTGTCACAAAGATTGATAAACATCAATTAGATATAATCAATAAGCACGTTAACTAAGATCTCGATAATTGTCAAGATCAAGTTCTCGATAATATATCAAGTTTGAGTCTAATGAGTATCATTGTTTCAAGCATGTCACAAATACATGTAGCAAGCACATTATGACTGTATTCAACACATTAGGACTCAGATAGATAGAGATTAACTAAGAACGAGCCGTACAAGCTTATCGAGAACCAAGCATCAATGGTGTAGATCAACAAAGATATATCTAACATGTATACAAGTGACCATAGAAGCATATCCCACCAATGAAACAAAGCAATCAAACACATAATCAAACAAACTCAAATCGAACCAAACCCTAGATTTCTAAATCGACATGAACATGAAGGAATGCATGAGAAAAATGATGAGGATATGTTAGAAACAAGCTTTGTAACAAAAACCCTATCAAGAATCAAACACCTAACCATGATTATAGCAAATTTCGAAATCACAAACCCTAGTTCTCGAAATCAATAAATCATGAGACTGAGCCGTTGGATTTTCAATTAAATGAGATCCTATGTTTGTAATACCCTAGTGATTACTTAGGAACTTACAGATTGATGATCACAAGCGTGGATTTCTCGATTGAATTGGGACCGTAGGTTTCAAAAAGGGTTTTAGGGGTTTTGGATATTGTGATGAAAAAAAAAAAAAAAAAAAAAAAAAAAACGGTTTGTTTGTTTGTTTTAATTTATGAAACTTTTGAAATTTTGTCACTTATGGTCCCTTAAACTTTTGATATACTAACTTGAGTCCTAAAGTTAAATGACAAACATGTGCAACATAAAGATATTCTCCTAACCGCTTATGTAAGTGAGATTATAATCGAGATGAGACGAGAAAATAAACTTAGTACTTCCACATTCTCCGAAGAACCGCATTATTAAGAAAATATGTAAGTATATCTATTGGAGAAAAAAATGTGAGGCATTTTGAGCTTATCTCCCCCTCAACATTTGTAAGAAATGACACAATGTTGAAGAGAAGTGATATACTTGCATTTTTTTTTTTTTTTTTTTTAAGTAAATAAATGAAAAATCTTTTTGTGTTTTGATTGGTTTATAGTAAAGAAAATATTTATACAAAGATAGTTTTGATGTTTGACGATCAGTTGTGTTTTAAAAACTTTTCCAGATCCTCTGGAGTCAAACATCGCATACCAATTTGGTGAACTAGACTAGCAAACCTTGATGGTGCTAAAGATTTGGTAAGTAAGTCCGCCAATTGGTACTCAGTTCCAACAAAATAAAGTTCAACGGTACCCTTTTCCACATGCTCTTTGATGAAGTGATATCGGAGATCGATGTGTTTGGATTTGCAATGATGTACTGTGTTGCAGGAGATAGCAATTGCACTCTTTGAATCACAGTAGATAGGAATCTTGTTGAATAGGTAGCCATAATCCTTAAGTTGTGATCTCATCCAGATGACTTGAGCACAACAAGCAGACATGGCTACGTATTCAGATTCTGTAGACGACAGTGATGTGCAGTCCTGCTTCTTAGATTGCCATGACACAAGTTTGTCTCCGAGAAATTGTAATCCACCAGATGTACTTTTGCGTGTGTCTAAACATCCTGCATGGTCAGCATATGAAAAAGCAATTAGTTCAAAACCAGAATCCTTCGGATACCAGATTCCCAAGTTAATGGTTCCCTTTATGTGTCGAAGGATTCTTTTGACCTCACTGAGGTGTTTTTCAGTTGGTTTAGACTGATAGCGAGAGCACATATAGACAGCAAATACTATATCAGGTCTACTAGCTGTGAGATACATGAGGGACCCAATCATACTTCGGTATTTAGTAGGGTCAACTGGAATCCCATGTAAATCAGCATCTAGTTTTGTGGTATAGCCCATTGGTGTATTATAAGTATCACAAGACATCATTCCATGTTTCTTTAAAATTTCAAGAGCATATTTGGATTGATTTATAAAAATTCCACGGGGTGATTGATGAACTTGTAGTCCTAAAAAGAACGAAAGTTCACCCATCATGGACATTTCAAAATTATCTTTCATTAATTTTGCAAAATCATTAGAGTAACTTCTTTTTGTTGAGGCAAAAATAATGTCATCGACATATATTTGAACAACAAGTAAGTCCTCCCCGTAGGTTTTTGTAAATAGTGTTGGATCCACTGATCCTTTAGAAAATTTATTGGCCAGCAAGAAAGTGGACAGTTTGTCATACCACGCCCGTGGGGCTTGCTTGAGTCCGTAGAGTGCCTTTTTGAGTCGGTAAACGTGATTAGGACGCTCAGGATCGACGAAGCCTTCAGGTTGGCTAACATAAACTTCTTCACGGAGTTCTCCATTAAGAAATGCTGTTTTCACATCCATTTGGTAAACCACCATGTTCCTGTGTGCAGCATAAGCCAAAAAGATCCGAACAGCTTCATGTCTAGCCACTGGAGCAAAGGATTTAGCAAAGTCTAGTCCTTCAAGTTGGGAGTATCGTTTTGCTACCAGACGTGATTTGTTGCGTATGACAGTCCCTTCTGCATCAAGCTTATTCTTCCAGATCCATTTTAACCCGATGACAAAGACTCCGTCAGGTCTTTCAACTAATTCCCAGACTTCTAATCTTATGAATTGCTGAAATTCCTCTTGCATAGATTCAATCCAGTTGTCATAAGTCATTGCATCTTTAATGTTCTTAGGTTCTTCGTGACAAATTGTGAGTGCATATATACAAGTTTCTCCATCAGTGTGAAGTCGTTGTCTTGTCATTACAGGTGCATCTGGATGGCCAATAATATGAACTAGTGGATGGTCTCGAGTCCATTTGTGTGTTGAAGGGTGTAGTTGATAAGTATCTCGCATGTTAGCAGGATCCAAATTGCGTGTTGACGACTCAGCTATATCAGGAACTGTAGGAGCTGGTGCAAACGGATTAAAGAACGCATCAGGATCATGCTCTGCGGGTTGTAGAACTGATTGTGGTGTTGGATCTTCAGCTGGATGGCGGGAGTTAGAACCAGTTTGTTCTGCTGTAGATGGTGACACAATTGGAGGACCGTCTCTCTCAACACTTGTAGTGGTTTGTTGAGGTGAGTCTGGTACTGGAATGTGATCAGGTTGAGCAGCGGAATTAGGTGAGACCTCAGTAGGACGGTATTCAATTGTGTCATCAAATAGTGGAGCAAACAAGGTTTCTAATTCTTTGCGGTTTAGTGGCAAAGGTTCAGCCGAAGATACCGGAGAGTTAAGACGGTTGAATTCGGGTCCTAAGCTGTGTTGCTCAGAAGCCATCTGTGTGAGTTCATCAAAATTAGCGTGAATGGTTTCTTGAATTTCTCTTGTACGACGATTCCATATCCGAAAACCTTTGGAATTTTCACAGTATCCAACGAACACTCCAATGTCAGCCTTTGCTTTAAGTTTACCTAAATCATCACGATCATAAGTGCTCCAAATACATGAAAGTAATCGATGTTCGGTTTCCTTTTGTGAACAATTTGATATGGTGTTTTGCGATGGCGTTTTGTGATCATGCAACGGTTTTGAGTATAACATGCGGTTGAAACAGCTTCTGCCCACAAGTAATCTGGTAATTGAGCATTAATCAACATGGTTCTAGCAGCTTCCACTAACGTCCTGTTGCGTCTTTCAACAACTCCATTCTGTTCTGGGCTTCTAGGAATAGATGTTTGATGTTCAATTCCTACTTTCTCATAATAAGACCTAAGTGTCTGATTCTTGAATTCAGTTCCATTGTCAGTTCTGACTATTCGTACCGTGTTGCGTAACTGAACTTGAATTTTAGTGAGAAAGGTGATGATCATTGAAGGAGCCTGATCTTTACTTCGTAAGAAATAAACCCAAGTCCATCTGGAGAAGTCATCTACAATTACTAGTATGTAGCGTTTACCGTTGATACTTTGAACACGCATCGGTCCACATAAATCCATATGAAGCAATTGTAAAACATGATTCGTACTTTGCTCAGGTTTTGATGGAAAATGAGCACAAGTACTTTTTCCTTGTTCACAGGCTGGACATAAGTGATCTTTGGTAAAACGGAATCTTGGAAATCCATCAACAAGTTTATAACAAGCAAGGTCAGTCATGGTTTTGAAATTCAAGTGCGAAAGACGTTTGTGCCATAACCAAGATTTAGTTGATTCTGCTTTGGAGAGAAGACATATCGGAGATGTTGCAATCATATCTGACATTGATATTGTATAAAGATTGGAGCCACATGAGCCAGACATTAGATCGTTTCCTTGTAAGTCACGAACAAAGCAAGTTTTCTCATGAAATGCAACTTCTAGATCCCCATCACAGAATTGACCAACAAAGAAAAGGTTGTGTCCAAGGCCTTCCACATAGTAAACACGGCTGATTTCGATGTTTCCACTTACATAGTCACCATATCCCATTATTAAAGCGTAATGATCATTCCCGAATCTGACAGTGCCAATGAACTTTGAGACAAAGTTTTTCAACAGTTTGAGATTGCCTGTCATATGTCGGGTGCATCCGCTATCAACAATCTAGAGAACAATCTGTACCACCTGTATCACAAGAAGAAGACACGGATGGAACAGAAGTAAGGGTGGAACCCAAAGAAACTGCGGGTTCCGGTTGGTTAGAAACACATTTATTCAATAATTTAGGAATCCATTTAAAGTCTGGTTTGTGTTGTAACCAACGTTGCCAATTCCAACTAGTTCTTGCTTTCTTAATGTTAAATGCACTAGTAGTTGGCTCTGTCCTAGATTTGTTCTCGGCACCTATGGGGGTAACTTCAACTTCATTAGAAACCGTAGAAGACGGCTTTCCTAAGTTAGACTTAGTGGCAATAATGGGCCTAGAAGGAATGCGTGTCCTACGTTTCTTATGACGATTGAGAAGAGAATTAGCTAAACATTTTGTATGATCACCAGATGATACGCTTTTACGACAAAACACACAAGATGCATTAATATTCAAAACATTCAAAGGTTCATCATTCGTTACATTTAGATTTTGATTACAATTTGCCAGATTAGAATCTAAATCTGATGCAACATGAGTCTTATTCAAGTTCCTAAGTTGATCTTCTACTTTTTGAGCTTCTAGTTGTCCTTTCTTACGTTGCAAGATCCTATTCTTCTTTTTACTTTTTCGCTTGGGTCTGCTAACGCTAGTAGTGGAGACTAGTCCTGTAGAAGTGGAGTTATCAACATTAGTGTTTTGAACAACCTTTCCTTTATCAGTTTTGTCTACGTGATACATTCCTGGTGCTATTACCGTGGTGTCAACAAACTTTCCTTTTTGGAGTATCTTAATTTTCTCTTTCAAATCTATGATGATGTGATTCTTATCCTGAATATTTGACTCAAGTATGCCATTGCAATATTTAATGTCTATGTGGTTTTGTAGAAATGCGTCATTTTCAATTTTTAAATCCGCAATTTCTTGCTCGTATTTGAGACACAAACTTTTGAAAGACTCATTGTTTTTGCAAAGCTGACAAGAGGTTGAAATGTTTTGATTTTGAAGTTTCAATTCTCGTTCAAGACTTTGAGCTTGACACCATTCAATCCTCTGTTTGAGTAGACAAATTTCTTTTGAAAATTGTTTTGTCACATCATCATTGGTAATTCTCAACTTATCATTTTCCTGTTTGAGTGTCTCAATTTTCTCATTCAACAAGTTATTATCAACACAAAGATCATCCATAAGCATAGAAGTACCAGATTTATAGAGATCATTCATGATAACAGACAAAATATCAGCATTGAGAATTTGTTCCAAGAGTCGATCAACATCTTTTTGTAAAACTCGATTTCTTTGCTTTTTAGCCAAAATTTCATTTTCAGTTGAGTTGAAAACGTTTATCATGTTTGTGACCTCGTTTTGAAGTTCCTGATCCCAACGTGTAGCACAAAGACGGAGGTGTTTGACAATTGGCAGTATTTGTTTTTGAAAAATATCTCTCTTTTCTCGCTCGTAAGCGGATTGAAATGTTTCAACTTTTATTTCAGAATTGCGTGCAATTGTTTCCTCCAAAATTTCGATGTCTTCCATAAAAGTTTTGTAATAGTTTAAGACACGACAACTTTTTGGTAAAGGTGTAAGTTCACCGGATGATGGTAAAGGACCATTTATTTGTGCTACAGTTTGGACAGGGGCCGCATTAGAGGATGAAACATATGACTCTTCGACAAACCATGATTTCTCAGGTAATTCTTTTTGAGTAACAAAAGATTTAGACAGAGGTGGAGCTTTTGAATAGTCATATGGTGTCCAATATTGAACATAACTCATTTTTGATCGACTCTCGTCTTCAAGTTCTTCTTCTTCCTCAGTATCAAAAACAACAGCACGCACAATTGTATTATCAAACATGTGATCTATACTGTAAATCTTAGGATTTTCTTTAAATGTTGTGTGAAGAAACATTGATTTGAAATCGCAAAGTGCAAATCCTTTATCGGGTCTCGGTTTTAAAGCAAATTTCTGAATTGTTGTGACAGAGTTCCCGTGTTTGTAAACAATGTGACGAAATTCTTTGAGTTGTTTTTCAAGATCAACAATATCACCGAGTAATTCATCTATATACTTCCTTTTTCGTATTTTATGTTCACAAAACTCCTTTTTGCAATTTGACAATTATGTTTCTGTTTTTGAAAGAGCTGTTTGAAGACGTTCAGCTTGCATTTTCAATTCACACTTTTCACTTTCGAGTTTTGAAATCAACTTTCCGTTTGACTCAATTAAATCTTGTATTTTACGTTGAAGATCTTGTTCTTTGTTGTAAGAATCTTGAAAAGCTTTTTCAAAACTTTTTGCATTTTTAATCTTGTCTTCCTGATTAGAAAGTTGAATTTTATAACATTCAATATCTCTTGCAAGTGATGCATTTTGTTCTTTTAAAACTTTATTTTTCTCGTTGCATTTTATGATTTGCAATTGTTGAGCATCCAGTTGTTTAGATAACAATATTAGGTCAGGGTCTGGATCAAATGATGGTTCATGTTGTTCTAAATGATCATGTTTATCATTCTCAATAGGATCATCAAATGAGACAACTGTGTCATCATCAAATATGACAACTGTGCTTATTTGTTCATCTGTTTGAGAGGATGAAGATGATTTAGATGGAACAACTTGCGCCATATCTGATTCAGAAGCAGAGGGTGAGGCTATTTCATGTATTAAACATGCTTTTTGGTCATGTACCTGAGACAAGCCGTCAGTGTCATACACTGGACCTGAATCATTAAGCTGAAGTTCCTGCATGTTAGCCATAAGCATCACAGCTGCATTAGCTTCCAGATCTTCCATGTCATCATCATTGTGCACATTTGCCATGAAGTTGTTATCTTGTTCAGGGAAATGTCCATCTTTTTCATCTTGAAGAGCCATGAGTAATGCCTGCTTGTGAAACTTACTACCCCGAGTTCTTGGTTTGGGACATGTTGTCGCTATATGACCTTGTTCATTACAATTATAGCACCATATTGCATTCCCTGAGTTGGAGTTCCTTGTTGCAACTGGTTCAGACCTTTGCTGAGAAGATCCTGAGTTGTTCATGAACCCCGCATTGTTACTAAACCTCTGACCATTCCCATAAGTTCCTGAAGAGCTTCCTGAACCAGATCGACCATAGTTACGATTCTGAATTTCCACTCTTCCATCATTGACAACAGCTTGATTCCTTGTGTTAGAAGATGAGCGTTGACGATTGTTTGTCTTGTTGGAGAATTTGCTAAAAGCACGAGCAATAAGAGCAAGTCCCTGATTCAACGTGTTAAAGTCATCATCGTCATCGTCATTGGAATTTGAGTAATACACAGAATCATTGTTGTTTAATGGAACCAGTTGAGTAGAGGCATTCTGTGGAGATGAATCATAAGGGACCATTTGGTTCGAGGTAGAAGATTGTGGATAACTGAAGTAGTTCTGCTCTTGAACATATGCATGATTTGACATTGGTGGTGGAGCATAGGGAGACTGAGCTACGAGAGCCAAAGAATTTGGTGTAGAAGTTGGTGTGTATCCTCCTCGTAGAGCTCTATCTTTTTCCACTTCAGGTTCATGGTGTTTCAGAAAATCATACAACAAACCATATGGAGCATCATGAAGATTCTTTGATTGACGGACAAATGTCACATATTTATGCCAATCAGGGCCAAGACTACCAACAAATTTGGAGTTCACAGCGATCCTTGGTACTGTGATTTTGTGACGTTCCAAATCATTAACCACATTTGTCAAACGATGATAGTAGGATTCAAGTGACTCTCCTGGTTCAATTGTGATGTCAGTGTATTCCATGTATAGTTTGGATTCCATATCATCTTTGTTCAATTGAGTGCCTTCCATAAGGAGATGAACGTGTTCCCACATAGCTTTAGCTGTTGTCTGAGCATCGACACTTCGATAGATAGGATTAGGTATACCTTGAAGTATGTAAGCCATTGCATACTCATCTGCTTCACGATGTAGTTTCTGTTCTTCAGTGAGTGCAGATTCTGGAAGAGGTCTATCACCAGGAGGACGTGGGGGATCAGCATGTGGATCACCAGCTTCAAATCTTGTTGGCCACTCAAATGGTCCTTCAAGTATCACTTGCTTCAAGAATTTCCCATGAGGTTTCTTTAATTCAAGAAATCGTAAGAATCGACTTGACCATTGAACATAGTTCCCAGGTGTTAGCATTGGAGGTGTTTCAAGTGATCCTGCCTCATGTCGGGATTGTTGAGTTGTAATAACTTCACACATTCTGTCAAACCAGTGAGGTTGTTTGGAGGAAAACTGAGTGTTTTGTTGTGGCACTTGATATGGTTGTTGTTGAGGAATGATCTGATGTTGTTGCATCATTAGGTAATGATGTAGTGGATTATACGTTTGTTTTGGAACGTGTGATTGTGAAGGTTGTTGATACAGTTGTTGCTGATGGTATTGTTGTTGCTGATACTGCTGATGTTGATGTTGTTGAATATGAGGGAAGTAGTGATTAGGTGGTTGAGACATCTTAGAATACTTGTGTAATAATGGATCTTGTAGAAGGTATAGGTTTAGCCAAATTTCAAAAAAAACGTTAGCTCAGCCTCTGATTGTGAAACTTTTTCTCAATGGTGATTGCGAAACTTTTTCTAAATGGGATTACGAAACTTCTGCACAACAGTGATTGCGAAACTTGGGTTTGCGAAACTTGTAAGATTTTCGAAATTAGGTAATTTCGAAATTTAAGAAGTTTTCGCGAAACTAAGTGAAGTTTGTGAGATTTCGAAACTTATACAAGTTTGCGAAAGAGTGAGATTTCGAAAAAACTAAGGTTTTCGAAAAAACACAAAATCACTAGTACACTTTTCGAAATTGTACAATTTCGAAAGTAAACCAAAAGTCGAAGTACTTTTCTATCTTATACAAGATAGAAAAGATTGAGTACACGATCCGTAAGTCCAAAAGAAGCGAATAGACACGATTGCGAAACTGGGTCTAGCGGTTGATTTCGAAACTTTGGCAGAATTTGTTTTCAATGAAAGCTATCCAAAAACTCGTTTTTATTTCAAGATTCTTGTACTTTTAGGTATAAAATGATGAGATCTTTAAGAAAGTTGAAAACTTTAAGAACTTTTTCAAAATTTCTAAAATTGCGAAAAATAGTACAAAAATCCCTAATCGAATTTTTTAAGAAAAAAGTTGGAACTTTTTTGTTTGTTTTGATTAGTAGCACAAGTTTGTAAGCAAATATGTGATAAAAACCAAGAAACAAGCAAGAAAGTACTAAAATTTCACAAAAAATCGAATTAAAGAACAAGTTTAAGAACAAAATCAATGAAAAACAAAAGCTACACCTTCATATGGCGAATGATACCACTTGTTAGGTCACCATTTAGTAAACACAAGCATAATAATGATAGAAATGAGATGAGAGAAGAGATTGGGTGATTATATGAATAAGAGAAATGTAAGTGCAAGAGTTTCCTTAAGAAATCAAATAACCAACCAAGTTTACAAGTGACCTAAAGGTTCTATTTATAGGGAAGGAGCTAGGGCAACACTCCCTCTCCTTCCATTCTCCTAATCGTGTGGGCTTAAAGCCCATGGACCTTTTGTCTAAAGTCTAGTAAACTTGTAATATTACATAAGTGTAAGTAAATAATAGTTAAGCAACCTAGCATTATTACAAATGACCGAGACTTCATAAAATAGTGAAAACTATGATCCCAACAAATGTCAATTTTCATAGTGGTACAGTTTGGGACTTAGTTGCTGGTTATCCCTTGCTTGAGTCTCTAAAAATGGATCGTTGTAGTACAAACAAAATGAGAATATGGGATATTGCAATTCTTAGGAATTTGAAGATGTTAAATTTCTCATTTGGTATTTGGAACCATCCTATGACAATAATAACTTCCAATATCATTCAGTTGTCAAATGTTCCTAAACTTAAGACCCTTACCATGGATTTTCAAGACTGCAATATAAGACCTACTTCATTTTCTCACTTCAACTTACATAATGTTAAAGTAATTTCTAACATTCATGCAATGTTAGCTTTGAAACTAAAGGAAATTCGTCCTTTTGTAGTTGTTGGAAGAAGGCACCTCCTGGATGAATGTCCGTGTGGCCTTTCTATCCCTCAAGTCTCTTGAGATATATGGGGTCAATTTTAGGAATAATGCAATGGTTTCATTGATCGTTCAAATGATTCGTGGGTCTCCAATTATGCAAAGGCTAGAAACCAGGGTAAGTGGAATGCATATGTATGAAAGACATCATATTAAGTTCCAATTGTTGTGCATATGAATAGTCTCTCATTTTGCAGGCCTTATACATGCTTGCTTATGTACCTTTGGAGATTGATTCATTTGATGTAACCATCAACAGAATGACCATGGGGCAGCTTCAAACTATGGTGTTTCGTTCTTTCCCTAAAACAGAGAATGAAATAGCCATAATAAGGTTCATACTTGCATGTTCCCCCTTACTGAAGAAAATTTATATCCATGACTGCAATTTGACTCCTGATGAGAATCAAAACATCAAGTTGAACTGGGATTTGGCAAGGAGGTAGTTGAAACTCCACCGAGCTTCCCCCGCAGCCGGGGTAGATTTCTTTTACTGATTCTAGTTTATGTATGGGTTGAATACCCTAAGACAACAATTTTCATATAAGTATGCTGCTATTTACTTTTAACGTTGTGAATATGCCTGTGATTCGAATGTTTACTTTGTATACTTCCTATGTTGCTCACTAAATGCAATGGCAAGTTTGACTTTAGGAAGTCAAACATGAAAATGGTAAAGGTTATTTGGCATTTGCAATTTTTACAAACAAAAGTCAAAATTGCCATTCCATTAAACATTATTAAACAAGCCAAACGTGGTCACAAATATTGTTACACAATACGTATGTCTTGTGATTGGATATGCAAAGACACAAAAATAAACCATACTTTATTTGTTATATGTATTCATTTTGTGTCTTTATGTTTAGTGTTTTCAGTAATGAATATATTGTTTTTGACTTTCATATGGGTCGGTAAGGATTTAATGGGGTGCCATTAATTTTACTCTGTGGAAAACTAGAAGGGGGTTGAATAGTTTTACGTCTTTTTAATTTTTATGAAAACTTAGTTGTTTAAAACAAAACTTCGTTTCTAGTTTATGTGAGATCAATACTTGTATGCTTGTAAGTACTTATATCTAGGCAAGTAAATAATAACAATATGGATGAGTATGACTTATAAGAACTTATATCTACGCAAGTAAACAATAACAATATAGACTAGTATTTTTACGTCCCTTTTTATTTATGAAAACTTAGTTTAGTTTTAAAGCATTGTTAACTCTTAAAACTTTGATTCGATCTTATGTGAATTCAAGTCTTGAACAATATGAACAACTATATCTAGGTATGAAAAATAATAACGATGTAAGATAAATATGTAAATTCAACACATGCATAATATAGACAATTATAGCTATATACGAGATGTAAGTAAGTAAGCTAAGTAATAAGTTAGAGTTGGAAAGATCTAACCGCGAGACAAAGGATTTATAGTGGTTCGGCTACAAGGACACCTTCCTTGCCCTACTCCACTCCCCGAGTCACCTACTCGAGAGTTTTCTTCACTATGTCAACAAGCTCCCTTATGACGGAGAAAACCTTACACAACTTTTGCTTATACCAATTAACGACACTAAGATAAATGTCGGGTTCTAATTGTAGCTAGAACCAATCTCACAGCACTAGTCACTACACACCTTCTTCACAACATGTACACACCACTACTACTTCACAACTTCACACTACTCCACTACTTCTTCTTCACACCACTACTTCTATTATACTTAATTACAAACCCATCTAGATCTACTTATTACAAGCACTACACAACTTTACAATTGATATATACAAACTACACAACTAATCTTCAATACTTCATGATTTGAAATGGAAGGAGTATTCTTCTCTTGCACTTAGAGAGATGAGGGAATGAAAAGATTGGATCACTTGAAACAAGGATTAATAATCTTATGATCAAAGGGTTTTAGAAGGATGTTTACAGAGAATTGGATCTGAAAATTTTTGTGCAAAAGGTAAGAAAAATACCAGGTTTGAGGTGGTATTTATAGGGAAAAATTTCTGACAGGGGAGCGTGGCCGACCCCTTTAATTGTGTGATGGCCGCCCGTTATAATTAAGGGGGCCGCCCAGACGAAACCTGCAGATTTCTTGTCTTTTTCTGGGGAAAGTTTATTTGGTGAAAAACTAACTGATTTTGGTTAAAAATTTGAATTCATATATTTATTATGAATTAAACATTTTCCTTTAATTACCAAAAGTGTTTTTCTAAATATATATAATGTTTATACCATTTTATATAATTTGTATTTATTAAATAAACCTTCCTTTGATCATAAAATGTAATAGGCAATTGTTTATTCATACCTTAAGTGATTTAGTTGGATGTAATGATATTTTATCACTAAATACTTGTTTACGTAATGATTTTATGTTTAATGATTTTACATTTTGTGATCGTCAAAACGTAGAGATATTGAAAAATATTAATAATGTTTTTACGCATTATTTATATCAACAATCTCCCCCTTTTTGATGATTACAAAATCTAAACTCATTAAATCAAAAATTATTATTTATGCAAGTATTTAGTGATTTATATCACTTCTCCCCCTTTTTGTGAGCATCAAAAAGGTTATCCCGATGATGTATGAGCTCCGCCTTGACGTGTACTCCCCCTCGTTTTGAGGGCATAAAAAAATCGAGATATGGAATGCTTGCAAAAATATTTAGAGCACAAGCAATATATATATATATATATATATATATATATATATATATATATATATATATATATATATATATATATATATATATATGCCTTTCTAGCAAATTACACTAGATAATACTAAGTTGCCAACTTGAGGTCTCTTGGACTTGCTTGGAACACAAAAGGTTTGTGGAGATTTTATTTGAAGATGGGAATCATGGTAGTTGGATTTAGTGGAGATAGATTTTTGTTGGAATGGTGTTTGGAGAGTTTGGTGTTTGTTGATGGGAAGCATGGTAGTAGGCTTCAAGTAAGCTCCATGGGATAGGATTGAAGTTTGGTTGGTTGGTTGGTGATGAGGAGAAGTGTGCATTAACGGATGTTATGGGTGATAATGAAGGGGAGATGTCTAAGGATGCATTTTCAATGGTGAGTTGTGTGTTTGGATCTGTTGATGAATTGTTGGTGTCTTGAGTGAGTGATGGGTTTGAGTTTTTCCTAGTGAGGAGGTATTGAATCAAAGTGAGGTGTTATTCCAAGAGAATGGTTTATTTTTGGAGGTAAATGTGACAGGGACAATAGTGGGTATGATGCTCAACTTGCTTTAAGTGGAGTGAGTGAGGGAGACAATTTGAGTAGGGTGATAAAGGTGGTTGGTCCAAGTTGCGTTGAGCAAGATGCATGACAAGAAGAGCACTTAGCTCATGAGCTTCTTTGGTTTGGAGGAAGGTGATGATGGAGGTATTGGGTTGTGATTAGGGATGGATGATTGGATATGCAACATGGGAATATCATGTGTGTTGTTAGGAGGTGGTGGTGATACTCTTGGCGATGGAAACATTTGTGAGTTTAGGTAGTCATTGATGGATGAGGATGAAGGTATTGAAGAAGAGGATGTTCCACAAGTAGAGGGTGTTTTAGATGGTGCATTTGGTGCACTAGGTGATGAGTATTGAAGTTGAGGTGATGGGGTTGTGTTGTCATCTTTGGTTAAGTCAATGAAGAGTAGTTTAGGAGTGATGATGAGGATCTTTTGTTTCTTTGATGTTTTGGAAATGGAAGTTTTTGGTGAATCCATGGTGGATTATGGTGATGTGTGTTGGAGGTGAAGGATGAGATGAAGGTGTATCTTTGGGAGCAAGGATGAAGGTGTACTTGGGTGATGAGATGGATGGTTGGTTATTATGATGTGGTTTGTTGAAGGGTTAATTTGAGTGAACATGAGGTTTGTGTATCATGAAGTATGGTTTGACCTTCATGGGTTAAGTTGTAGTGGTGATGACACACTTTGTATAGTGTAGGGAATGGTTACATGGTTGAATCATTTTGTGAGGATGACTAGATGGAGTTATTGGTGAGGATGGGAAATGAGTATCAAGTGTGTGATTGGTGAGAGTGAAATAGCGATGTTCAAGGAAGGAATGCCTTTGTTTTTAATTTCACTTTGGTGGTATGAGTGTGTAAAGGTTATGAGGTTTGAGTGTAAGGTAGAAGGGTATGGGTAAGTAAAGGTTATGAGGTTTGAGTGTGTAAAGATTGTGAGGTTTGGTTTTGGGCAAGTCCAACTCTTTAGGCAACTATGCATGTATTATCTTAATGGAATATGCATGAAAAGTATATAGGCGAATAAACATGTAATATAATTACAACGAAGCATGCATGCAAACTTAATAAAGTAATAGATCAAGTAATTAAGACATTCTACCTAACATGACTAACTTAGTGCAAGGGCAAAAGCAACTAATGAGTGAGACACTAGTGATGGAACAAATGTGATAGTGTAATTCTTGATTTTATTCTAGTGTATGCCTATATGAAACAAATACGGATTTAAGATCGTTTTGACTCCTATAAAAGAAAAGCAAATTTTCCTAAGAAACGATCCTTGATCTCCTTGATTTAGCTTTGCTCACTTCTAAGTGTCATGTATATGTATATGCATGATTTGAGGAAAAAAAATGTTTTTATCATTATTCAACAATGAGTTTTCCTAAACGTGAGAATAATTTCAAAATGAATTGAGGTTTTCTTTGAGAATATATTTATGCAAAATAAAATATCTCAATTCTTGATTTTACACAAAATAGAATCCTAGACTCAGATTTGAGAAGAAAGAAAACTTAAAATTTTATGCTCAGATGGCCGGCCCCCTTAAAGTGAGCGGTCCCCTTAATTTTAAGGGGGCCGCCCTTATAAATTAAGGGGTCCGCCCATCTGACAAAGAAAATTTTTCAGAACTTTGATTTTTCAGAAGATGTTAAGTATTCCAAGAATTTAATCAATTTGCTCCATCATTCCTAATCCTAAACTTAAGTGGTTAAGTAAATCACGCTTAAGAGGCTTAGTGACTATATTGGCATTGTTACCTTCCGAAGCTACCTTCTCTATTGTTATATTTTCTTTTTGTATAATGTCCCTAAGAAAGTGATGACGTATTTCTATATGTTTAGTCCTAGAGTGTTGAACATGATTCTTATTTAAATCTATAGCACCTTTGTTATTGCACATAATAGGAATATTTTCTAACCTAATGCCATAGTCTTCGAGAGCTTGTTTCATCCATAGTTTTCTTACGCGAGGGATCTAGTCTTACTTCTATATTAATGATTAATCCACTTAACTCATTTCACTTCATCACCATGAGTTTTCTACTAGTGGACATAGAAGATTTCCATTTTCTATGTTGTTCGACAACGAACAATTTTAATATAAATCCTAGGAAAGCCAACAAAGAGGGGTTCATAATATGTGAGCAAGTAAATATTACTAGCTATATAACTAAGCATTATTCTAACTAGTTATTAATCTAAGAATATAAATTTTAACGATAAACTTAAAAGAAATGCGTACCATTTAGTCTTCAATAAATTTTCTTCAAAAAACTTCAAGTAGCCATGTTGACTTATAGAAGCCATTTGTAGATGAGATTCCAATAGTTTTGAAAAGTGACAACTTAGCCACTTGGTTCCCATGGTTTCATTGGTCCAAAGTTGTTTGAACCAAACATGGTTTGCAATTGACTAGGATGCATGTATGGTGGAAGTATTCCCCATGGGTTAAAGCTTGGTTGATGTGGATAATTCCACATTGGGTGACTATTATTAGGAAAGTTTTGTCTACCTTGATTTCTCCTATGTAGAGGGGGTTTAGACCGAGGATGAGGATTATTTGACTATTTGGAGGTGGAGTTTTAGATCTTAATTTTAGCTTAGAAAATCCGGTTTTGGCTTTTAATGATGGTTTATAAAAACTTTTTACTTCCTCATCACTTGCAATAGGTATTTTTCTATCTTTTATAGGTATATACTTAGGTTTTTAGTCTAATGGTTTTTGCTTACTAGATTCACATTCAAACTTTTCATTTTTATTTTCACTAGTTGAAACATTAGTTAAGTTGAATCCTAGACCAATTTTATCTCCTAAAGTTTCTTGAACACTTATTATGTTCTTAAGTGAGTTACTACTATTTTTAAACTTGTCAAGTTTGAAAATTTCATCTTTTAGTTTTTCGTTTTCATTTTTGACCTCTAAACATGTTTTACATTCTATAAAAACTCTTTTTTCTTTTTCCAAATGTTTTAGTTTAATTTTTAATTTGAGTACTTCATTTTCTAATAGATTATTAATATGTTTTAGTGACTTATTTTTAGCTATGACCTTTCGACCTAATTTACACAATCTACTATATTCGTTATCTAAGTCATTTTCATCTAAAGATAAATGTTCATCACTATAGTATTCGGTTTTAGAACGTACCTCATCGGATGCTTTTGCCATAAGACACTTTTCATTATTTGTTGTCTCTTTTTCATCATTATCACTATCGCTCCATTCTCCTCCTACAAAGGCCTTGTGGTTTTGACTTCTTGACAATTTCGGACATTCTCCAATAAGATGATTTGGATCTCCACACTTAAAACACTTTCTTTCATTATATGGTTGCCTAACGTATCTTCCTCGTCTTTTGAAGAATTTCTTAAAGTCTCGTACGGCCATAGCATACTCTTCATCGTCACTTTTGGAGGTTGAGCATTCTTTGTCACTAGAGTCCTTTTTAGCCTTCAACGCAATTGATTTGCTTTGCTCCCTTTTTCCTTTGACCATCTCGGAGTCTTTCTTTATTATTTCTTCGTAGACCTTTAAGTTGCCGATCAATTCGTCAAGTTGTAGAGTTGACAAATTCTTTGATTCTTCAATCGCCGTACGCCATTTTGGATGAAGAGCCCTAAGAAATTTCCTAACAAAATTCTTAATAGAAAAATTCTCATCAAGTGTTTTTAAACTTGTGATGATAGTGTTAAACCTAGTGTTGGGATCATACTTTTGTATTTAGTCAAGTCTCGGTCATTACATTTTGTAATAGGTTGCTTTAGTATTTATTTCATTTAGTTTATGTTACATGGCTTATGTGTTAAAGCCCTATGGGCCTTAAAGCCCACGAAATTAAGGATAAGGGAGGAAGGGAGTGTTGCCCTAACTCCTCCCTTATAAATAGAGAACTTATGTAAACATTTCATTTGTTGGTTATTTGATTATCTTAAGGAAACTCTTGCACTCTCACCTTTCATATTGTCTCATAATCAACCAATCTCATTTCTCATCTTATTTCTTTCTAAATCATACTTGTGTTTACAAAATGGTGACCTAACAAGTGGTATCATTCGCCTAATAGAGATTGAAGTGTTGTTCTTATTGTCTACGTGGGGTTTCATCATATTTCTTCATCTCTTTTGCTTTTTTCTTGGTTTCTTACACTCAAATCTTAAAGCTTGGATAAGTTTTAAGGTTAATATAGTGTTTAGAAGCTTAGATATTGCATAAAGTATTGATCTTTGATAGGTTTTAGGCTATTTTTTTCATCAAAAAGTCATTTTTTGGATGAACAGTACATTTTACGCGTAAGTTGGTCGGAAAAAAGTACTAATTCCAGCTGTCTACAGTGTTTTTTGGTCGGTTTACGCTTAAGTTTAGGTCTAAACCCTTTTCTTACGCGTAAAATAGGTCTAAACCCTTTTCCTACGCGTAACTGTAGTTAAAACCCTGATCCTACGCGTAACTTGATCATCTACGCCTTAAACCTACGCTTAAGTTAGATCCTACGCGTAAGTCTGATTTACGCGTAATTTGCCAGAATCTACTCTTAAGCTTCATCAACGATCTTCTCCTCGTGTAACGGTGACTCAGTACTTCCCTAGCTTGGATAAGTTAGTGGAATACTTCGACTACGGATATCTTTCAAGCTTGGATAAGTTTGAAAGATTTGTTTGGTTGTTTAAACCTTACGCATAAGTCTAAACTTACGCATAAGCCTAAGCTTACGCGTAAAGAGAAAACTTGCGCATAAACTTTTAGTTTACGCATAACCTACTCTTTACGCATAACCTAAAGTTTACGCGTAAGATTAAGTTACGCGTAAGAATTGAACTTACCCCAAGGATTTTGCTACTTACTCAAAGGAACGTGCATTTCAATCTTCTACAAAGATCCATTTCTACACAAGTGTTCTAAGATGTCTCAACCACCTAATCATTACTTCCCTCATACTCAGCTACCTCAACATCAGCAGTATCAGCAACCTCAGCAGTATCAGCAACAACAATACCTCCCGCACCATATGAATCAACAACCTTCTCAAAAACAAACATACAATCCACTACATCATTACCTAATGATGCAGCAACATCAGATCATTCCTCAACAACAACCATATCAAGTGCCACAACAAACCACTCAGTTTTCCTCCAAACAACCTCACTGGTTTGACAGAATGTGTGAAGTTATTACAACTCAACAATCCCGACATGAGGCAGGATCATTTGAAACACCTCCAATGCTAACACCTGGGAATTATGTTCAATGGTCAAGTCGATTCTTAAGATTTCTTGAACTAAAGAAACCTCATGGGAAATTCTTGAAACAAGTGATACTTGAAGGACCATTTGAGTGGCCAACAAGATTTGAAGCTGGGGATCCAACTGCTGATCCTCCATGTCCTCCTGGTGATAGACCTCTTCCAGAAACTTCACTCACTGAAGAACAGAAACTACATCGTGAAGCTGATCAGTATGCAATGGCTTATATACTTCAAGGTATACCAAATCCAATCTATCGAAGTGTCGATGCTCAGAAAACAGCTAAAGCTATGTGGGAACACGTTCATCTCCTTATGGAAGGCACTCAACTGAACAAAGATGACATGGAATCCAAACTCTACATGGAATACACTGACATCACAATTGAACCAGGAGAGAGACTTGAATCCTACTATCATCGTTTCACCAATGTAGTCAATGATCTGGAACGTCATAAAATCACAGTACCAAGGGTCACTGTAAACTCCAAATTTGTTGGTAGTCTTGGCCCTGATTGGCATAAATATGTGACATTTGTTCGTCAAACGAAGAATCTTCATGATGCTCCATATGGCTTGTTGTATGATTTTCTGAAACACCATGAACCTGAAGTGGAAAAAGATAGAGCTCTACGAGGAGGATACACACCAACACCAACACCAAATTCTTTGGCTCTCATAGCTCAATCTCCCTATGCTCCACCACCAATGTCAAATCATGCATATGTTCAAGAGCAGAACTACTTCAGTTATCCACAATCTTCCACCTCGAACCAAATGGTCCCTTATGATTCATCTCCACAAGATTCTTCTACTCAACTTGTTCCGTCAAACAACAAGGCTGTGTACTACTCCAACTCCAATGATGATGACGATGATGACTTTAATACGTTGAATCAGGGACTTGCTCGTATTGCTCGTGCTTTCAGCAAATTCTCCAACAAAACAAAGAACCGTCAAAGTTCATCTTCAAACACAAGGAATCAAACTGTTGTTAATGATGGAAGAGTGGAAATTCAGAATCGTAGCTATGGTCGATCTGGTTCAGGAAGCTCTTCAGGAAATTATGGGAATGGTCAGAGGTTTAGTAACAATGGAGGGTTCAGGAACAACTCAGGATCTTCTCAACAAAGGTCTGAACCAGTTGCAACTAGAAACTCCAACTCAGGGAATGCAGTATGGTGCTATAACTGCAATGAACAAGGTCATATTGCTACAGCATGTCCCAAACCGAGAACTCGGGGTAGTAAGTTTCACAAGCAGGCATTACTCATGGCTCTTCAAGATGAAAAAGATGGACATTTCCCTGAACAGGACAACAACTTCATGGCAAATGTGAACAATGATGATGACATGGAAGATCTGGAAGCCAATGCTGCTGTGATGCTTATGGCCAATATGCAGGAACTCCAACTTAATGATTCAGGTCCAGTGTATGACACTGACGGCTTGTCTCAGGTACATGACCTAAAAACATGCCTAATACATGAAATAGCCTCACCTTCTGCTTCTGAATCAGATATGGCGCAAGTTGTTCCATCTAAATCATCTTCATCCTCTCAAAAAGATGAACAAATAAGCACAGTTGTCATATTCGATGATGACACAGATGTTTCATTTGATGATCCTCTTGAGAATGATAAACATGATAATTTAGAACAACATGAACCATCATTTGATCCAGACCCTGACCTCATATTGTTATCTAAACAACTGGATGCTCAACAATTGCAAATCATTAAATGCAACAAGAAAAATAAAGTTTTAAAAGAAAGAAATGCGTCACTTGCACGAGACATTGAATGTTATAAAATTCAGCTTTCAAATCAGGAAGAAAAGATTAAACATGCTAAAAGTTTTGAAAAAGCTTTTCAAGATTCTTACAACAAAGAACAAGATCTTCAACGTAAAATGCAAGATTTAATTGAGTCAAACGGAAATTTGATTTCGAAACTTGAAAGTGAGAAGTGTGAATTGAAAATGCAAGTTGAACGTCTTCAAAGAGACCTTTTAAAAACAGAAACAGAATTGTCAAATTGCAAAAAGGGGTTTCGTGAACATAAAACACGAAAAAGGAAGTATATAGATGACTTACTTGGTGATATTGTTGATCTTGAAAAACAACTCAAAGAATTTCGTCACATTGTTTACAAACACGGGAACTCTGTCACAACAATTCAGAAATTTGCTTTAAAACCGAGACCCGATAAAGGATTTGCACTTTGCGATTTCAAATCAATGTTTCTTCACACAGCATTTAAAGAAAATCCCAAGATTTACAGTATTGATCATATGTTTGATAATACAATTGTGCGTGCTGTTGTTTTTGATACTGAGGAAGAAGAAGAACTTGAAGACGAGAGTCGATAAAAAATGAGTTATGTTCAACACTGGACACCATATGACTATTCAAAAGCTCCACCTCTTTCCAAATCTTTTGTTACTCAAAAGGATTTACCTAAGAAATCATGGTTTATTGAAGAGTCATATGTTTCATCTCATAATGAGGCTCCTGTCCAAACTGTAGCACAAATAAATGGTCCTTTACCATCATCCGGTGAACTTTCACCTTTACCAAAAACGTGTCGTGTCTTAAATTATTTCAAAACTTTTATGGAAGACATCGAAATTTTGGAGGAAACAATTGAATGTAATTCTGAAATTAAAATTGAAACTTTTCAATCCGCTTACGAGCGAGAAAAGAGAGATATTTTTCAAAAACAAATGAAGCCAATTGTTCAACACCTCCGTCTACGTGCTACACGGTGGGATCAGGAACTTCAAAAGGAGGTGAAAAATATGATTCACGTTTTCAAATCAACTGAAAATGAGATTTTGGCTCAAAAGCAAAGAAATAGAGTTTTAAAAAATGATGCTGATCGACTCTTGGAACAAGTTCTCAATGCTGATATTTTGTCTGTTATCATGAATGATCTTTATAATTCTGGTACTTCTATGCTTAAGAATGATCATTGTGTTGATAATAATCTGTTGAATGAGGAAATTGAGACACTCAAAATGGAAAACGAAAAGCTGAGAATCAAAAATGATGATGTGACAAAACATTTTTCAAAACAAATCAGTCTACTCAATCAAAGGCTTGAATGGTGTCAAGCTAAAAGTCTTGAAAGGGAATTGAAGTTTCAAAGTCACAATGTTTCAAACTCTTGTCAGAATTGCAAAAACAACGAGTCTTTAAAAGGTCTCTGTTTTCGATACGAGAAAGAAATTGCGGATTTAAAAATTGAAAACGCCGAATGGCAACAAAACCGCGATGACATCAAATATTGCAATGGTTTACTTGAGTCTGAAATACAGGACAAAAATCACATCATCATTGATTTAAAAGAGAAAATCAAGCTAATTCAAAAAGGAAAGATGGTTGACACCACGGTGATAGCACCAGGAATGTATAAATTAGACAAAACTGCCAAAGAGTATGTCATTCAAAACACTAATGTTGATAACTCCACTTCTACAGGACTAGTCTCCACTAATAGCATTAGCAGACCCAAGCGAAAAAGTAAAAAGAAGAATAGGATCTTGCAACGTAAGAGAGGACAACTAGAAGCTCAAGAAGTAGAAGACCAACTTAGGAATTTGAATAAAACTCATGTTGCATCAGATTTAGATTCTAATCTGGCAAATTGTAATCAAAATCTAAATGTAACGAATGATGAACCTTTGAATGTTTTGAATATTAATGCATCTTGTGTGTTTTGTTGTAAAAGCGTATCATCTGGTGATCATACAAAATGTTTAGCTAATTCTCTTCTCAATCGACATACGAAACGTAGGACACGCATTCCTTATAGGCCCATTATTGCCTCTAAGTCTAACTTAGGAAAGCCGTCTTCTACGGTCTCTAATGATGCTGAAGTTACCCCCATAGGTGCCGAGAACAAATTTAGGAATCAGCCACCCACTAGTGCATATAACATTAAGAAAGCAAGAACTAGTTGGAATTGGCAACGTTGGTTACAACACAAACCAGACTTTAAATGGATTCCCAAATTGTTGAATACTTGTGCTTCTAACCAACTGGAACCCGCAGTTTCTTTGGGTTCCACCCTTACTTCTGTTCCATCCGTGTCCTCTTCTTGTGATGCAGGTGGTACAGATTGTTCTCTGGATTGTTGATAGCGGATGCACCCGACATATGACAGGCAATCTCAAACTATTGAAAAACTTTGTCTCAAAGTTCATTGGCACTGTCAGATTCGGGAATGATCATTACGCTCTTATCATGGGATATGGTGACTTTATCAGCGGGAACATTGAAATCAGTCGTGTTTACTATGTGGAAGGCCTTGGACACAACCTTTTCTCTGTTGGTCAATTCTGTGATGGGGATCTAGAAGTTGCATTTCGTGAGAAAACTTGCTTTGTTCGTGACTTACAAGGAAACGACCTTATGTCTGGCTCACGTGGCTCCAATCTTTATACAATTTCTATGTCAGATATGAGTGCAACATCTCCGATATGTCTTCTCTCCAAAGCGGAATCGACTAAATCTTGGTTATGGCACAAACGTCTTTCACACTTGAATTTCAAAACTATGACTGACCTTGCTCGATTCAAACTTGTTGATGGATTTCCAAGATTCCGTTTCACCAAAGATCACTTATGTCCTGCCTGTGAACAAGGAAAAAGTACTCGGGCTCATTTTCCTTCAAAACCTGAGCACAGTACAAATCATGTTCTGCAACTGCTTCATATGGATTTGTGTGGACCGATGCGTGTTCAAAGTATCAACGGTAAACGCTACATACTTGTAATCGTCGATGACTTTTCCAGATGGACTTGGGTTTATTTCTTACGAAGTAAAGATCAGGCTCCTTCAATGATCATCACCTTTCTCACTAAAATTCAAGTTCAGTTATGCAACACGGTACGAATAGTTAGAACTGACAAAGGAACTGAATTCAAGAATCAGACACTTAGGTCTTATTATGAGAAAGTAGGAATTGAACATCAAACATCTATTCCTAGAAGCCCAGAACAGAATGGAGTTGTTGAAAGACGCAACAGAACGTTAGTGGAAGCTGCTAGAACTATGTTGATTAATGCTCAATTACCAGATTACTTGTGGGCAGAAGCTGTTTCAACCGCATGTTATACTCAAAACCGTTGCATGATCACAAAACGCCATCGCAAAACACCATATCAAATTGTTCACAAAAGGAAACCGAACATCGATTACTTTCATGTATTCGGAGCACTTTGTTATCCGAAAAATGATCGTGATGATTTAGGTAAACTTAAAGCAAAGGCTGACATTGGAGTGTTCGTTGGATACTGTGAAAATTCCAAAGGTTTTCGGATATGGAATCGTCGAACAAGAGAAATTCAAGAAACCATTCACGCTAATTTTGATGAACTCACACAAATGGCTTCTGAGCAACACAGCTTAGGACCTGAATTCAACCGTCTTAACTCTCCGGCATCTTCAGCTGAACCATTGCCACTCAACCGCAAAGAATTAGAAACCTTGTTTGCTCCACTATTTGATGACACAATTGAATACCGTCCTACTGAGGTCTCACCTAATTCCGCTGCTCAACCTGAAAACATTCCAGTACCAAACTCACCTCAACAAACTACCACAAGTGTTGAGAGAGACGGTCCTCTAATTGTATCACCATTTACAGCAGAACAAACTGGTTCTAACTCCCGCCATCCAGCTGAAGATCCAACACCACTATCAGTTCCACAAACCGCAGAACATGATCCTGATGCGTTCTTTAATCTGTTTGCACCGGCTCCTACAGTTCCTGATATAGCTGAGTCGTCAACACGCAATTTGGATCCTGCTAACATGAGAGATACTTATCAACTACACCCTTCAACACACAAATGGACTCGAGACCATCCACTAGTTCATATTATTGGCCATCCAGATGCACCTGTCATGACAAGACAACGACTTCACACTGATGGAGAAACTTGCATATATGCACTCACAGTCTGTCATGAAGAACCTAAGAACATTAAAGATGCAATGACCTATGACAACTGGATCGAATCTATGCAAGAGGAATTTCAGCAATTCATAAGATTGGAAGTCTGGGAATTAGTTGAAAGACCTGACGGAGTCTTTGTCATCGGGTTAAAATGGATCTGGAAGAATAAGCTTGATGCTGAAGGAACTGTCATACGTAACAAATCACGTCTGGTAGCGAAAGGATACTCTCAACTGGAAGGACTTGATTTTGCTGAATCCTTTGCTCCAGTGGCTAGACATGAAGCTGTTCGGATCTTTTTGGCCTATGCTGCACACAGGAATATGGTGGTTTACCAAATGGATGTCAAAACAGCATTTCTTAATGGAGAACTCCGTGAAGAAGTTTATGTTAGCCAACTTGAAGGCTTCGTTGATCCTGAGCGTCCTAATCACGTTTACCGACTCAAAAAGGCACTCTACGGACTCAAGCAAGCCCCACGGGCGTGGTATGACAAACTGTCCACTTTCTTACTGGCCAATAAATTTTCTAAAGGATCAGTGGATCCAACACTATTTACAAAAACCCTCGGGGAGGACTTACTTGTTGTTCAAATATATGTCGATGACATCATTTTTGCCTCAACAAAAAGAAATTACTCTAATGATTTTGCAAAATTAATGAAAGATAATTTTGAAATGTCCATGATGGGTGAACTTTCGTTCTTTCTAGGACTACAAGTTCATCAATCACCCCGTGGAATTTTTATAAATCAGTCCAAATATGCTCTTGAAATCTTAAAGAAACATGGAATGATGTCTTGTGATACGTATAATACACCGATGGGCTATACCACAAAACTAGATGCTGACTTACATGGGACTCCCGTTGACCCTACCAAATACCGAAGTATGATTGGGACCCTCATGTATCTCACAGCTAGTAGACCTGATATAGTATTTGCTGTCTACATGTGCTCTCGCTATCAGTCCAAACCAACTGAAAAACACCTCAGTGAGGTCAAAAGAATCCTTCGATACATAAAGGGAACCATTAACTTGGGAATCTGGTATCCGAAGGATTCTGGCTTTGAACTAATTGCTTTTTCAGATGCTGACCATGCAGGATGTTTAGACACACGCAAAAGTACATCTGGTGGATTACAATTTCTCGGAGACAAACTTGTGTCATGGCAATCAAAGAAGCAGGACTGCACATCACTGTCGTCAACAGAATCTGAATATGTAGCCATGTCCGCCTGTTGTGCTCAAGTTATTTGGATGAGATCACAACTTAAGGATTACGGTTACCTATTCAACAAGATTCCTATCTACTGTGATTCTAAGAGTGCAATTGCTATCTCCTACAACACAGTGCATCATTGCAAATCCAAACACATCGATCTCCGATATCACTTCATCAAAGAGCATGTGGAAAAGGGTACCGTTGAACTTTACTTTGTTGGAACTGAGTACCAATTGGCAGACTTACTTACCAAATCCTTAGCACCATCAAGGTTTGCTAGTCTAGTCCACCAAATTGGTATGCGATGTTTGACTCCAGAGGATCTGGAAAAGTTTTTAAAATACAATTGATCGTCAAACATCAAAACTATCTTTGTAAAAAAAAAAAAAAATATATATATATATATATATATATATACATATATATATATATATATATATATATATATATATATATATATATATATATATATATATATATATATATATATATAAAACCAATCAAAAACTCAAAAAATATTTTTGGTCATTTATCCTAAAAAAAAAAAAAAAAATGCGAGTATAAACCACCTCTTTCAACACTATTTTCTAAAATATCTTCAATCATTTAAAACAAGTGTTGAGGGGGAGAATAAGTAATGTTTTTCAAATTTCTCAAAAATATTTTGTTTCTTTATACTTGCATTTTACCAAAAAATATATACATTTTTTTTAAAGTTGATTCAAAAGTGTTTCGGGTTACTTTCCTTGACCAAGGTTTCAAATCATTCATAAATCAAAAGACTTCGGTCTAAGGTCAAGGGGGAGTATATTCATCCAAAGATTGTTCTTTGTAAATGCTTTATGGAGTTATGTTTAAGTAAAAGTTAGAAGGGTATCGTGTCTACTCATGTAACTTAGGTTAAGGGACTAATATTGCCAACATGCGAAAGTTATTTTACCCTAGACTTAACCAGTTTGACCAACAGTAACGGCACTTTTCACCAAACACATTTAATACACAACTACTTGATCAAACGGCCACAAATCATCGTGCTAATCCAAGAACTTTACATCTAATCTGTAAGTGGTAACATGTTCTGATCATAATTCTAAACATGGGTTTTTAGTTTCATAACAATCCTACGGCTAAATCTTCCCAGATCTCTTAATTTCATTATAGAGTTATGCGTAGAATCTGGGTTTGATTTTAAGTGTGTTAGGATGAATTTTAGTTAGTGGGATTTGCTCATATGATGCTACTAAACATGTTTGTGAACTCCAATCTCACCCAGAATCATCAATTGAGTGATTTGGATATTAGGGTTCATACGTATAGATTAGGGGTTCTTGATTGTGGATGTTTTGATAATGATTGATGATAGGGATAGCGTGTATTAGTGTTAAGGATCATATCCCAGTAGTTTAATTGCATCATAAACGTGTTAGAATCATTAATCTTTGATCTAGGGTTCTTCGACACTAGCAGTTTTGCTATTAAGATTTCATGGTCAGTTGTTGTAATAATTTGGACCATATGATCCTTAGGATATATATTACACTCGCCCATGTCCAAATCATACCCAGAAACATGTTTGATTAAGGTTGTGATTAGTTGTTCATGCGTGTTTACGCGTTAAGTTGGATTTTGGCATGTTTACGCTTTACATGTGTGAATTAAGTGTGTTGGGTTAATTATTGATCAGTGGTAATGTTTGTACACTTTCAGGAAACATACAACTCGAATTTCAAAGGTGATTTTTCTGGAAAAAGGCATTTCTACGCACAAAATATTCATCCTACGCGTAAGATTGAATCTTACGCGTAAGATTCGACACGTAGACAAACATTGTCTTGGATAAGACATTGTTTACGCATAAAAGAATAACTTACGCTTAAGTTGTTTCTTACGCGTAAGTCATGATCTTACGCATAAGTTTAAACCTACGCACAAGTTATATCTTACGCTCAAAGTTCAATTCTTTGCCTAAGCTCTAATCTTACGCCTAAGATTTAATCCTACGCGTAAAATTAAGCCTACGCAGAAGTTGAACTTACGCGTAACATATAAAGTTATGCGTAGAAATTAAACCTACGCATAATTTCATTTCCTACGCGTAATATAAGTTATGCGTAGATTTTTCTACTTACGCGTAAACTTGTCAAATTCATGAAATTTTCTAAGTGTTGTAATATTTCCAATGTGTAATCTCTTGAAGTGATGAACTCATGTTGTAACCTAAGTGTTATAAGTTTCTATCATGTGATTAAAACATAAGTTTGTCATATAACAAGAGTTTTTCACACACAAACACCCACTGATCAATCAATAATGTGTTCATAATCTAGTACTTGAATGTTTGTGCTAACAAAGTATATCATTGCTATGTTTGTGATTGTTTATGATCAAACCAGATGGCAGAACACAATGACATTCCTTATGGACCTGAACCTGAACCCATACGTGCATGGGAAGACACCTTTCCTGAGAACTAATCCAGAAAGATAGGAAAGAACAATCTGAGAGTCAACTTCAACAACATTACATGCAATGAGTCTTCTTGCCTTGTTGCGGTAGATGCTCTTATCTATCACCCGTGCAAAGTTCTACTCACCAAATCTACTGCAGTGGCATGCTTCTACATACATCAGTTTTGGCACACACTCCACTTGGACCTCCTTGAAGAATCCTTTACTTGTATGCTTCACATGAGACAAGTCACGGTCGACAAGGATCTTCTCCGTAGTGTTCTTGGACTTCCCGAACTTGAACCTAATGAAGAATATGACCAAGTTCCCAGTGAAGAAGAATTGATAGAATGGCTGAGAGATATTGGGTATGATGAGTCTGAAGAGGTAATGACTAGGCACTCTAAGGTCAATATCAGATTTCTTCCACAGCCTTGGAGAACTCTCTACATCATCATTGCCAAGTCACTATCAGGCAGAGACACAGGCCATGAACACCCTAAGCTCCAACATCTCAAGCTGTTTTGGGCTATTGCTAATGTCAAGAATGTTGATTATGCCAGCATTATCTGGGAAGACATTGTGTGGCACATACAACACAAGACGACCAATATTCCATTCGTCCGTTTCACCAAGCTTCTCATTGCAAGCTTCCTCCATGAATATGATGACATACCTCAAAGACTGAATGATGAGTTTCAGCACACATACAAGAATGAGGACACACTTAAGGTCATCAAGAGAATGGATACTAGTACAAGGAAACAAGGAAAGAAACTTCCTGATTGCCTTCTGACTAAGAAGGTTCAAGAATGCAATAACTACAAGTACTACCTTCAAGCTCTTGAAGCAGATAAAGTTGGGTTCTTGGACGAAGTTGTTCTACCGTCATACAAGCAGAAGAAAGAAAAGAAAGGTAGCAAATCTGGCAGCTCAGAAAGTTCTACCAAGACCAAACCTAAGAAAAAGGGATCACTTAAGATCAGAATTCCTGCAAAGAAACCAACTGCTGAACCTGGGTGGTTTCCCTCATCACAACCTTCCCCAAAACCTGCTGACTCTGAACAAACCGAATCCGACGAAGGTCCTATTTACAGTGAAGCCTATGCCAATATCACCAAGAAAGTCAATCTTGATGACATTGACGACAAGGATTTGACGTTCGAAGATTGGGATAAGATTATTGACGAATCTGCTGATCATGCTGAATCCCCCGCACATCTCAATCAACGACCACTCACCAAAGCTCAGACGATTTTGGAAGAAGAAAGGATTAGAAGAGAAAAGATGAAGCAACCAGTATCTGCTGAACATGAGACTGAAGGCCTTTCAGTCGAAGAAGAAAATGAAAGGGCTCTCAACCTAGGTCTCCTCCACAACCGAATTGATACATTCAATGCTGATATACCTCCACCTCCAGTGTTCTCTCAGACCACCAAAGCTGGCGGATCAAGCAGCATTCCTGAGCCTACCACAGGGATCGCCACAGACTTAGTTGTTTATGACAATCCCTCAGTGTCTCCCACCGACATTGAAATGACTATGGGAGAGGAAGAAGAGGGAGATCCCATGGATACTGATGCTCCAAGGCTTATGACTATGGAAGAAATGGAGCTCAGAGAAAAGGCTCAGGAAGAGGAACTGAAAAGAAAACAAGAAGCTGAAGAGGCCAGGCTTGAAGAGATTGCTCAAGCTAAACTGGAAGAAACTATCAGAATGGAAGAGAGAAGGAAAGCAGAAGAGGCAGCCAAACTGGCCGAAGAAAAGTTAAAGAAAGAAGAAGAAGCCAGGCTTACTGAAGAACTAAGGCTTAAAGCCAAAGCAGAAGAACAAAGGTTAAAAGAAGAAGCAGCCAAAGTCAAGGAAGTTGTACAACCCGAACCACATAAAAGAGATGACAAAGACTCTACCACCATTATTGAATCCTCACAGTCATCTCCTCCTGCATCTGAATCAACACATGACAAATCGATCAAGAAACCAAGTACCAAAGCCTCTGCTACAGCAAAGTTACTCAAGTCAGCTTTTAAGAAAGTACATCAGAAGAAGAGAAGCAGACTGGAAGATCAGGTTGCAACACTTGTAACCCAAGTTGCTGAATTGATGAAGCTGAACTCGAACGTCCAAGAGCTACAAGACAAAGTTGATATTTTCTTAGCTAAAGACGTTCAAGAGAACTTGGAAGCCACTCTAGCAGCTCAAGCACAAGAATACATGGCACAACACTTAGTTGCTGAGTTGAAAGATCTGCTGGCACCCATGAGAGATGAACTCACCAAGTTCGCAGAGCAGGCAGTCAAGAAAGTAATCCGATCAACAACCTTTACTCTTCGTGCTGACAAGTCTACTGCTCCTCTACCAGGACTATCTCTGGATGATTTGGAAGCTCAACTCTTAGAAAAGCTGGCAAACAAGTTCACCTTGACTCCTGAAGAAGCAAAAGTCCTGGAAGCACTGAAAGACAAGATGAACAAAGAGACTTGCAGCACAGAGGCAGATAAGCTGAAACGTCAAAGAGATGATGAAGACAGGGATCCGAATTCTCAGGCAAAGAAACAAAAACAAGCCGAAGGACCCTCATCTCATACACCGGTCATCCCCCCAACCACAACAACTTCCTCACACCAACCGAAAGCATCAGGTTCTGCTCCCAAGGCACACGACCACTTCGAATACACTGGTGGTGACGACATACCTCAACCCGATGAAGTTCCAGAACCGTCATCCAAGAAAAAGAAGAAAGATAGGAAAGGAAAGCACCACCAAACCAAACAGGACACCTCACCAAAAGGCACCGAACCAAAGAAACCGAAAACCGTCCTTAAATGGCTAGAACACGACGATAGTGCCGAATACTCCTGGTTTGAGAAGATGATAAATTCGCAACCACCTCTTAAAGACAATCATGAACCTCAAGATGGTCGAACGGTGGAATACGCTCAACTGATTCAGCAAAAGTTTAAGATGAAAAAGATGAATAAGAAAGAGCTGCGAAGAATCAAGAATGATGCTTTCAATCTTCTAAAAGATCGGTCTGCTAACTCAATCGAGCTTGAGTATCATCTGGAAAATATTGCTCGAGCTATGTCAAGCAATATTGACTGAATCAATCCTGAATCTTATGTCGATCCAGTCACAAGGAAAACCGCACCCTACATTACTGACTGGTCCAAACCACTACCGATGATTGGGAAGCCTAAGGAACCAAAGATCCCGTACAAGTTCTTCTACAACATAGACTTGGAATTTCTGAAACTTGGCAGTAAGATTGAGAAGAAGTACGTTACATCACTCGCCTTTCTCCCTGCAGCTCGATATCTCAACAATGCCATCGAAGAAGAAGCTTCAGCATTATTCGTTGACAAAGTTGTTGAATATGACCGAAATGCTCTTTACGGTATTCATCATTGGCCAAGCAACCGGGCACAATACTATCGTAGCAGCAGACTCAATCAGACAATGGGTGATGTGACAAGTGATTTGAAGATAGTCTCGATTCAGTTCATCTCGACTGTCACTCACTTCGGGTACCCCTTCCTCAGCAAAATCACACTGAAAAGACTGGATGAAAAGGAGTACGATATTTCTGAGTCAGACTTTCCACGACTACGTCTCAATGACATTGAAGACATGTACCTGCTCAAAGTTCAAGAAAAACTCTGTGGCTTACCTAAAGAGATGCAGCTGGCCTTTATCCAAGCTCTCCTCATCTACATCAGGCAGATAGTCATCAGAGAAAGAGTAGAAGATCTTCAATTGGGAGTGGAAAGCTATCAGAAGAAGCTCAATCTCACCAAACCCAACATGTTCGACATCCCCGACCTTCCACATCTATCTCAGTACACCTTGATCAGACAACCATTTGGGTTCACCTACCGCAGCATTAACGGTCGCAACTGCTTCATGGCTTACGACGAAATACATAAGTTCTGTGATGAAACCTTGAAGTTCATAAGAGATGGAATCAAAAGCAGATTGGATGACATTGCTCTAGGAAAGTCTAAAAGGTGGAAAACCAATGAGGCCCGGGATGCTCGCAGATTCATCTTAAGGATCGAGAACAGATTGAAGCGCAGGGATCAGTTTCGAAGGTTGGAAAGTTATGTGGGAGGCAGACAGAAGTTTCCGGTGTTGACATTTCAGAGACCTGATTGGTAAATCATTGTAAGAATTTGATTTGATTTGTCAATTCTATACTTCATTATGGCTTGTGCACGCATTACAGTGCACAACCCGAACTTGTAAAGAAAGGACCCGGAGGTACGCATCAGTGCCTCAATCCTATATATAAGGAGTGAAGGCTTCTTACTTTTGAGTAGAATTAATCAAACATTTATGATTTTTCATAATTCTGCTCAAAAGGACAAGTATTTCACCTCAATAAGACTTTATCACTTGTTGAGGGGGAGCACTTGTCAAAACAAAATACTTTGCTCTAAATCAAAAGTTCTTGGTGAATCTCCCCGTAAGACTCAAAAGGCATATTTTAATCTAAAAGTTTGTCAAAAACATCATTTTATATGCTATTTTTGAGGGGGAGAAACTGAAAAAGTGATCAAAATATACGAAGTCAAAGCTTTAAAGTTGTATCATGTGCGAGCTAGACTCAGTATTGACCCAGGAATTGACGAGACAACAAAAGTTAGAAATATCGAAAGGACTTATCCTCGACGGGTAATAACATCAAGTTAGTTACTAGAGCTAGTTGTCACCTAAAAGCTGACAATGTATCTCTTTAACTAGCCACGTAAGCGTGTCTTGAAAAGGATATGTCTGAGTAGAAATGTACCGTCTCGAGAAACTTTCTGTGAACTTGATCAGGCCGGGTAATAACTTCAAGCTAGTCTAACTAGTGATGTAAGCATGTCTCGAATCGGTCGTGTTCACGGAAAGTGGATCAATTCAAAAGTGCTTGCTCCTCCCGCATGTGCAAATTTATTAAATACTTATGAGCACATGTGCAGGGGGAGCCCTTCAAAAGTGTACACAAAACTCTCAAAGTGTTAACCAAAATATTTAATTATCACGAACACTTTGAGAGATTTTCAATCAAAGGTTTCTTGGCTACTGTCAGAGTTATAAGGTGATTAAGATAGGAATATCCGTCCTATGATCCGCCAGAGCCGGAGGGATCTACCTAAGGACATCTCCCATAGTTAGAATTAGAAGTCCTTAGGTATGATACGAAAAAAGGAGAAATGAATAAAAGGGAAAGAAGGAGTTGAAGAATTAAAAAGAAAAGTAAAGAAAAGGGTAAAAAGAAATAGCCCTCCATATGATTCAACCTTAGGGCAGACACCGGGTTCAATACGTATGCTACTGGCTGTTGCTAAAGACAACACCGGTATTGAAGATTAAGTCGTCATGGACCCAGTGACGCAATGCACTAAACCTTCTTAATCACTCAAGTTCTCTTAAAAGAACTTGTTTCATTCTCACGGGGAACCCGCGTAACCTATCGACCTATCTCTTAGAGACGGTTGATATTGAAGCAGGAGACACCTCCCCAGTCTCCGCATAGGAAACCTAGGTGTGCACTTATAGAGTCTAGAGCCTCGAGATACATCAAAGATCTCTTAGGAACACTTAGTATTTCTGCAACTGGTGTTCTACTTCAATGGGCATCAGTTGTAAACTATCGAGTCCTTTGCAGATCTTAGCAATCTGCCGAGAACGTTTATGAGAGGATTACGTAAGTATTTCTCAATGATTGAACGAAAATCCTGCCAGGGTCAACATTAAACAGCCCTGACAGCAGGTCACTTCGGTTACCCCACAAGGGTTACGCTTAGTGTTTGCGGTGGTTCCATCTCGGTCTACAGTCGTGGAGTGATCCCCAGCGACTCACCCAGTCATTGAGCTACTTAGTAGGTCTCGTAAGCTCCTTCGGGAGTATCTGATATGGGAACGGCCTGGATAAGGATTAGAAGGAGTCTTCACACTATGCTGTTGATGAGCTCTAATTCCTTATCCATAAGTACCGGTTGTTTTATTGCTAACTGTTTACTCGCAGGTACCTCATTTCCATGATGGTAGATTCCAACATGCTCATACATACATCTTGAAGTCAAAGAAAGCTTCCCCAAAAGATCTTAACAACACAAAGTTCAAAGAAAGATTCTACACCAATAAGAAGAATCTACAAAGTATAATGACAAAGATCTCAATGCATGAAAAGGAACTTCTTGTTCGTAAAAGTCAAAGTCCAAAGATGTATGAGTATGTTGGAATGGCGGACAACCACCACAGACGCAGGAGTGACGAACGGCAGATTACTTCATTACACCATCACTACATCATCACCAAAGAACAAAGACAAAGAGCAAAGTATATTCATTATCATTCAACCATTTTGAAGACGTCTAGAGTTTTACATGTCACTAGTCAACGACAAAGATGAAGACGTCAAGCAACCGTGATGACCGACCCTTAGGGGGAGATTGTTGGGATCATACTTTTGTATTTAGTCAAGTCTCGGTCATTACATTTTGTAATAGGTTGCTTTAGTATTTATTTCATTTAGTTTATGTTACATGGCTTATGTGTTAAAGCCCTATGGGCCTTAAAGCCCACGAAATTAAGGATAAGGGAGGAAGGGAGTGTTGCCCTAACTCCTCCCTTATAAATAGAGAACTTATGTAAACGTTTCATTTGTTGGTTATTTGATTATCTTAAGGAAACTCTTGCACTCTCACCTTTCATATTGTCTCATAATCAACCAATCTCATTTCTCATCTTATTTCTTTCTAAATCATACTTGTGTTTACAAAATGGTGACCTAACACCTAGCAAAAGCATTATCAATTGATTCCTCTTTCGGAATCATAAATTGTTCATATTGTTGAACAAGAAGATCTATTTTATTATCTTTGACTTGACTATTACTTTGGTGAGTGATTAATAAAGAATCCCAAATTTCTTTTGCGGTTTTACACATAAAAATTCTTTCATATTCTTTGCGTGGTAACGCATTATAAATAACCATTTTAGCCTCATTATTTTTTGCTAGTTTCTTTTTTAAATCATCATTTTGTTTTTCAAAAAATACAATTCATCATTTTTAGTTTCAAAATTATATTGAATAGGTGGAAAATCACCAAAGGTAATAACATGCCAAAGATCAAGATCTTTTGATTTCACATAAGTTTCGAATCTATTTTTCCAATAAAGAAAACCATCATTTTCAAATAGTGGTGGTCTTTGAATAGATTGCCCTTCTAAATATTTTTCAGATTCTATAGATCGTTTCAAGCTTTAAAATACAGTTTATTTTAAAAATCTTGTTTAACCTGTCTCTAATGCCAATTGTGGAAAACTAGAAGGGGGGTTGAATAGTTTTACATCTTTTTAATTTTTATGAAAACTTAGTTGTTTAAAACAAAACTTCGTTTCTAGTTTATGTGAGATCAATACTTGTATGCTTGTAAGTACTTATATCTACGCAAATAAATAATAACAATATGGATGAGTATGACTTATAAGAACTTATATCTACGCAAGTAAACAATAACAATATAGACAAGTATTTTTACGTCCCTTTTTATTTATGAAAACTTAGTTTAGTTTTAATGCATTGTTAACTCTTAAAACTTTGATTCGATCTTATGTGAATTCAAGTCTTTAACAATATGAACAACTATATCTAGGTATGAAAAATAATAACGATGTAAGCTAAATATGTAAATTCAACACATGCATAATATAGACAATTATAGCTATATATGAGATGTAAGTAAATAAGCTAAGTAATAAGTTAAAGTTGGAAATATCTAACCGCGAGACAAAGGATTTATAGTGGTTCGGCTACAAGGACACCTTCCTTGCCCTACTCCACTCCCCAAGTCACCTACTCGAGAGTTTTCTTCACTATGTCAACAAGCTCCCTTATGACGGAGAAAACCTTACACAACTTTTGCTTACACCAATTAACGACACTAAGCTAAATGTCGGGTTCTAATTGTAGCTAGAACCAATCTCACAGCACTAGTCACTACACACCTTCTTCACAACATGTACACACCACTACTACTTCACAGCTTCACACTAGTCAACTACTTCTTCTTCACACCACTACTTCTATTATACTTAATTACAAACCCACCTAAATCTACTTATTACAAGCACTACACAACTTTACAATTGATATATACAAACTACACAACTAATCTTCAATACTTCTTGATTTGAAATGGAAGGAGTATTCTTCTCTTGCACTTAGAGAGATGGGGGAATGAAAAGATTGGATCACTTGAAACAAGGATTAATAATCTTATGATCAAAGGGTTTTAGAAGGATGTTTAGAGAGAATTGGGTCTGAAAATTTTTGTGCAAAAGGTAAGAAAAATACCAGGTTTGAGGTGGTATTTATAGGGAAAAATTTCTAACAGAATCTGACAGGGGAGCGCGGCCGGCCCATTTAATTGTGTGTCGGCCCCCTTAAAATTAAGGGGGCTGCCCGTTATAATTAAGGGGGCCGCCACCTGCAGATTTCTTGTCTTTTTCTGGGGAAAGTTTATTTGGTGAAAAACTAACTGATTTTCGTTAAAAATTTGAATTCATATATTTATTATGAATTAAACATTTTCCTTTAATTACCAAAAGTGTTTTTCTAAATATATAAAATATTTATACCATTTTATATAATTTGTATTTATTAAATAAACCTTCCTTTGATCATAAAATGTATTAGGCAATTGTTTATTCATACGTTAAGTGATTTAGTTGGATGTAATGATATTTTGTCACTAAATACTTGTTTACGTAATGATTTTATGTTTAATGATTTTACATTTTGTGATCGTCAAAACGTAGAGATATTGAAAAATATTAATAACGTTTTAACGCATTATTTATATCAACATACTCAAATTACACCGTAGGTCCCTAAGCTTGCAAACTCAATGTAGCATGTTGTGAACGCGTAACTACATTTTGGGCGGGAATTGTACCTACGTTGACGAAAATGTAGACAACCTTAGGGACCAACTGATAACATCAAATTTACCCCCAATCTAAGTGTTAATTTCCTCCTTAAAATACTCATCTTTTCTTCTTTTATGAAGAATACATACTCTTATTCCTTCCTATTTTCGTTTCAGGGTAAAGATGAGTAAAAGAACGAACTTACACGGAAATGGAAGGACTTTGGAGAAAATATGTGGACATTATGGATTCTGCACTAACTACGGTGTAGAGGTTCATCTACCTATGCCATAGCAAGGCTTCACGAAGACTACGCCGTAGAAGCAATCCCACCTACGGCGTAATGAAGAATTTATGAAGACTACGGCGTAGCCCAACAACAGGCTACGGCATAGAAGTCCACTAAAGAACACTACAGAGTAGACAACTTTCCAAGCTATGACGTAGGATCTCATTTGAGGCAGTAAAGAACTAACGAGGCCAAGGAAGAAGCTACGGCGTAGAAACCTTATCCACTACGTCGTAGGATGCTTATCATCAAGACTTTACGCCCGTAACACTTGATCAAGTTACAGCGTAACACAATTTGCAAAGGTTACGACGTAGCAACTCTAATACACTACGCCATAACATAGCCGGAGCCTATAAATACCAACCTTAATTCCGAGTTTTTCATATCACTTCCCATCTAGCTCTTCACCACAGCAACGTTGGGAAAAACTCAGGAAGGAGGGAGAACGAAGTTCTAGCCACATCCAAGTCAATTCCAAGGGAGGAATCACACACCAATCATAAGTGTTTTTATTCCTTTACTTTGTATTCGGTTCATGCTTAGATTTGTATTAACTCAACATTGTTTTACTGCAATTATAAAGATGAGTGGCTAAACACCTTTTGGTGTTAGCCTAGTTATGAAATTGTTATGTTATTGATTTAGTTTTCCACGCATCTATTATCTATTGTTTGTTTACTTTCATGGCGAGGCTTGGGACACTCTAGTTCCCGTAGTGATTAGCGTTGGTTGTTCTCTAGATACTTGTGGAATTAACCCTAGGAAGCAAGTCGTTAGGAATGTGACTTGGTGATAGCAATATCACCATACATGTGGGAATTAACCCTAGGACCACCTACCAATGCTAGACACTTAACGGAGTTAGAGGGGTGTAAGATCTGACCATGCCGCATTCGTTAGCCTTATCCATGTTAGTAGAGGCACTTAATGACTCTTATGTCTTCGTACCAATGAACCCAAGGCTTTACAATAGCTTTGGATAGGACAAGGTATAAGATAGATCTAGGCGAATTTGACCATCTGACCCGAAACGAATATCGAATCCCCGAACGATATGATAGGTTGCACCTATAGGAAAACTAGTCATGATCATAACAAGAGTAGTAATTAGGTTAACACTACTTCTCTTTACTGATTTTCTTCTATTTACTTTATTGTCTTGTTATTACTTTTAATTAGTTTAATAAATCTTTCAACTCAAACCCCCCTTTTAAACGTGACACGACTTAGATAATTTCTGCACCTTAGCTCTTGGGACGACCTCGACTTTACCATTTGACTATACCACACACGATCGGATATACTGTCCGTTAGTGCGTAAAAGGTAGACCTTAGGTAAACCAGACTTTATAAATATTAAAACCTGGTCAGTAAAACCTGCATCACCAACTATGAAATAAAATCTATTATTAAACCCCTTCACCGTCTCTTCACTAAGACGGTATTAACTTTAGCGTGTAACCCAATAAATCCATCAACAAGCTTTTCCTCACACATTTCCCCATGGAAGAAGATTTCCCAATGTTGAATGAACTCATGGAAGTGGCCGATTCACCACGATTACATGATTGTATGAGCCTCTGGTTTGGTCAAGAGGCTGTTGAAGCAGGGTTTTTTAAAAACCTTATTCATGCTGCTATTGATCATCTCAAGAGGATGATACCAAAGCATAGGGAACTGATTCAGGAGAATGAAGCTTTGGGACCTCGTGGTGTGGCGCTTAAGTGTTTGGAGGCTTTGAAAAAAAACCCAGGCCATCGAAATCGACCTACTTGCACATTTGGTCAAGATGTATGGTGAAGCTGATGCTAATATTCGTATGCAGGAAGGTTTTGTTCAGAAAATGTCTGAAAATAATTAGTGTAATGGGGTCTTAATTTAGGGTATTTCCAGGGGTAGGTTAATGGGGTCTTTTGGATTCTTGTTTTAGGATTTTATTGTTCTTGTAGGCTAATTGCCACTATTATGCATATATAATTCTATGTTTTCTCGTTTAATCTTCTTGTAGTATCATTTTTTTTTATTGTTCTTATTACCAAAAACAAACACCCCTTTATGTTAGAAAATCCAAAGACAGTGGTTTGGGACCAAAATGCAAAGGCTTTTGATCATTAAATGTTATTGTATGGACAATAGTGGATTTTTTGTCAAAAACTTGTATGATGTTAGTGTTGACAATGGGAGGGAACAAGCGAATATAACAAACGAAACACCCCTTTTATGTACTATTTATAACGGCAAAAACCAAACACCACATAATATGATGAAAACTAAACACACTTTATATAAATTTCGTAATAGCAAAATCAAACACCCCCTTTATTGACATTTTTTCGTTGTTTATGGCCCGTAATGACTTCCATGAGTCAAACCTATTTATCTAATGTCACAAATTGTAACCTCAATTAGTTTGACTTCCCTAAGTCAAAACTATTTATCTAATGCATAACCAAAGCAAATAACACAAAAGGGAAACGGGTTGCCAAGTAAAGTTCATAGTTGGTCACTAAAATATCACTCTTGGTTCATTAACTAGAGAGTAGTACACACTTGCTCCCTAAACTATCATATGTCATGGTTGATTTAACCATAGTGTGGTGATAAATGTATTTTACCTATTATACTCTTGGAAATATACCAAAATATGAGCGTTGACCGAGACAAAAGTGGTCAAGGGACGCATTCGGCCTAAATTTCCCATGTTTTGGATGCCCCATGATGTTTTTAGAAAGGTAGGGTGCATGACGATGCTTTGTGGAAAGTCGAGGGACCAACGATGTATTTTTTTCTAATAATAATAATAATAATAATAATAATAATAATAATAGTTGTAGTTGGGTTTTTTTTTTTTTTTTTTTTTTTTTTTTTTTTTTTTTTTTTTTTTTTTTAGCTTAAAGTACATTGGGTATTTATTAGATATATAAGTTTTTCTTTAACTTATGAAAATTAAAGATTTTACACTTAAGTCCATGAAATTAAATTTATTTTAAAAGTTTAAGAATTTAATTATAAATTATACAGTATTAACCAATTAGAATATAGCATTTATGTACACTTAAGTCTAAAATTAGAAAAAGGAGCTGACAAGACCATGCGTATTTTCAATTTTTTATATCCACCCAATTTCTTATCAAAGTTTGATCAAACTAATTCAATTTTGTCTTTTATTAGCCAATCAAAAGGCTCGATTTTGCAATTGAGCTCTTTTATTGGTCAATAATTAATGGATTATCACAAAACCTTTTTCTCTTATTATATAAAGGATTAGCTTTATGCTTCTGTAGTTATTAATCAAAAAAAAATTGCTAATGGGTGCTCACTGGGCACTTTCTTTTCTAGATTGTAAGGGGTTGGTTATCTTGCGGGGAAATCCATACGGCAAGGCTTGCCGATCGGCAACCTCGACAACCAGTCCTTCGGCAAGACAGATTCGGCAGCTGCAGCGGTTCTTCACACCGCTTCGGTTTGGAGAAAATCAAGGAAAAAAAGGAACGTTGGGAGTTAATGTTAGTATTTTGTAAATAAATAAAATAAAAAAATAATAATTAGTATTTTGGGAACCAAGATTGCCACTTAAAATCCATGTTGAGGCATGCTGAGGTAAAAAATGTGTTGGAACAATGTGATTGGTTGTTGGTATAAAAACTTGAGGCAACCTTAGGTAAGGTTGCCACCCCCTAAGAGGGGTGGCTATCTTGCGGTAAAACACAATCGTCAAGGCTTGCCGATCGGCAAACACCAATGCCAGTCCTTCGGCAAGACCACTTTGGTGCCTCAAACGGGAGATCACACCGAATCGGTTTCGAGAAAATCAAGGAAATAATGGAATGTTGGGAGTTAATGTACTAGCCGTTATTTGCATTGATTCAAAACAAACAAAAAAAATCCTATAAATATTCACTAACACATATTGTTTCATTCACACAAATCTCACACATCAAAACACAAAAAACAATTCACAATTTATTTAACCATGTCAATATCTTCTTCGTCATCGGACGAGGTCATTATTCCCCCGGATTCGTCCGAAGAATGGTTATCCGGAAGTACATTTGAAACTTTTTTAGCTGCATACGAAGCTCTTGAAGACACGGCTAGCTCTACCGACATCCGTGGTTATGACCAACGTTTTCGTGAAAGAGCTTTAGAAACTCTATTGAATGATTATTTTCTTGAACAACCAAAGTTTAAGGAAAGCGTTTTTCGTGATCATTTTCGTATGAGTAAAAATTTGTTTTTAAAAAATTGTTGATGATATTGAAGCCCAATTCGAATGGTTTCAAGCGGGTCAAGACGGGATGGAAAAAAATAGTTTCACGCCATTACAAAAATGCACATCCGCCATTCGACAACTGGCAACGGGTGAACCTCCGGATAGATTTGATGACTATCTAAATATGGCACGAAGAACGTCAGGTTATTATTTTAATTTAATTTTTTCGTTATTAATTTTTTTAATTTGTTTTTGTTATTAAATTATTTAAATTGTTTTCGTTATGTATTTTTGTTAAAATGTTTTAGTTATTAATTTTTTGTTATATATATATATATATATATATATATATATATATATATATATATATATTAAAAGTTCTCCTTTTATTTTAGGAGAATGCCTTGATAAATTTTGCGATGCGATTATAAAGTTATATGGTCGAGAGTTCTTACGTAGGCCTACAAGCCATGACGTAGCACGCTTATTCCAGGTACATGAAGAAAAACATCATATTCCTGGAATTCTTGGTAGCATTGATTGTACACATTTTGTTTGGCGAAATTGTCCTAGACATTTGAGAGGCCAATATAAGAGAGGTGATCACCAATACCCGACTATTATGCTTGAAGCGACTGTTTCATATGATTTGTGGATTTGGCATTCGTTTTTTGGTCCTCCCGGTTCAAACAACGATATCAATGTTTTGAATCAGTATCCATTGTATGTTAGTGAACGAAATGGAACGGCACCAAACAGTTCATTTTTATTGGGTGGAAGGCTTTACAAATGTGGATACTATCTTACCGATAGAATCTATCCTAAGTATTCAACATTTATTAAAGCATATCCGTATCCCACTGACCCAAAGGAAAAGAGATTCAAGAAACTACAAGAGTCTGCAAGAAAGGATGTCGAATGAGCTTTTGGTCGTCTAAAAGGAAAATGGATGATTCTCAGTCGTCCTCTCCGAGCTATGTCGGTTGAAAAGATTCGACAACTGGTTTATACGTGCATTATATTGTGCAATATGATTTTAAAAGACGATGAGATGGCAATATCACCGGTTCATATAATGGATCCACCGGTCACGCCAGTTTATGATGATAGTGTGCTACATGAGTTACTCGACGAAGATATCCATAACCATCTTCGATACGATCTTACGGAGCACATAGCGGCTCAAGACTTACCATACCTCGATGACTAGTGATTTCCTATTTTTGATGAAATTGTTTTTTTTATTTGTTTATTTAATTTTGCTTTGAATTATTAATAAAATGTATTGTTTTTATTAAATTGTTTAATATAATTATAAAAAAAATCGTGTTTTGGGGACCAAGATTGCCACTTAAAATCCATGTTGAGGCATGCTGAGGTAAAAAATGTGTTGGAACAATGTGATTGGTTGTTGGTATAAAAACTTGAGGCAACCTTAGGCAAGGTTGCCACCCCCCTAAGCATGTGGAAAGTTTGAGTATATTAAAATGAAAATCACAATTAATTCTAGTAAATTTTACACTTATTTAATGTTCATTAAATACATTTTAATTTAAAAAAAAAAAGAAGTTTGAGTGTATTAATTACAAATTAAATGCACACATTTATAGTTTAAAAGATGCCCACTGGTCACTCACTAGCAAATTCCTTATTACATATCCATTAGATAATAAAGAAGGGAATTTATAAATTATTTGAAATAACTTGATAGCTTAATGTGCTTTTGATATCCTTTCCATATATAAAAAACGAGATGCTATGTAAGAGTACATTAAAATCAATGTTTTGAAGACGGTTTAATTGATCCGGTCGAGTCATCGGGTTATCGGGTCAACTGGTTCAACCATTGGATCAATTCGTTTTTATTTTTTTTACTTTTATTTCCATTAATACAAAAAAGGTATATATATATATATATATATATATATATATATATATATATATATATATATATATATATATATATATAATCATGACTAACCCATATACTAAGCCTAGAAAAGCATTTACTAACAAAGATAACATGTAATAAATTTATGTCGCAACTATATATATTTAACTTATCGTCTTACTTATTTAGCATATTGATTTAAATTAATGTAAATTTCACGTGTATTTTGTGTATGTAACAATGTAGGATATAAAGATGGTGCTTAGGAAGTTTGGTAGTAACATCATCTTCTCTAATGGTTTAAGATATCTGACACATCGTTGTCTTATCAATTAAGTGGAACATGCACGAACATTTTCAATTTGATAGAAAATGCAATATATTCATTAACTGTATTTAAGTTACTAACGATCAACTATATCTAATTATTTTTTGCAGTACGTCAAGAAGCATTAAAGAAAGAGATCGAGAAGTCACAAAATTTGCATCAAGAATAAAACATGCAAAAGACCAATGAACAACAACGACAAAGACAAGAACAACGCCACGGCTACCAGTGGAATGAATACTTAGCATTCATATTAATAGTACGTTACAAATTAAACATGCAATATTTTACTTCATGTAATACCGATAAACGGGCTAATACTATTGATTTGTTAGCAAGTAAGTTTATTGAAAATAATGTGACAAGCATTCAATTTTTAGTCAATAATTATTACTCCACTTTGTTATTGCATTTTAATATTTTTTTCTCTTAATGTAGTTTTTTGTCTTGCGGTGTGTTAATGTCACTTTCTTAATTAAACATCATGGAATATTGCGTGCCTTTGATATTTGATATTACTGTGTAAATTATGTCGATGTTACATATTGAAAATGGAAGTATATAATAAAAACATCTTCACACTATCATCTTAACAATAAGAATCTTCTAAATCTAAGAAGTATATAGATTTAGAATCAAATGAGAAGAAAACTTAAAATGAGAAGGATGAGAAATAACTATAATCACATATTTGAGATGCATTGACTTAAATTAGATGCATCCCTAATCTTTTAGATGCACCATAATATATTTTCTAGCAAAAAATTAGATGTATATACATATATTAGATGCATTTCATCAAGTTATACAAATCTTATACATTTTTCGTCCTCTGCAGGTCAAATTTGTTGTAAGTACTACTTTGAATAGTTTTCACTTCAAATCACTTTTCGAAACTAATTGGGATGCATCTAAATGAATAGAGATGCATCTAAATCAAGTCGATGCATCTCAAATGTGTAGTTATAGTTATTTCTCATCCTTCTCATTTTAAGTTTTCTTCTCACTGGATCCTTGAGAAGAAAATTTTGTTTAGTTAAATGTCAGGTCTATTGATTGATTGGAGCGGGTTTATGATTCGGACTTGGGTCATTGGATCTGATTTTTTATTGTACGAGTTATAATTTATACTCTTGAATATACTAATTACTTTAATGTTTTATGTTTTGATAGTTTTGTTAAAAAGGAAATTTGTTTTATAGTTCGCTTTTAATAATGTCATTTATTTGAACAACGAAGTCCGTCTTTCACAAAAAGTGAGAGTTTCAAACATGAACAAAAAATTAGTCTCGAACATTACGAAAAAAACAATTAGATCCAACATGTGTGCATTGCATGGGTCCTGAGGCAGTCCAAACCTGTGTACATCACACGGGGATGAATATAACAGGTCTCCAACATTAATGTCATCGCTTCATATTTAAAATAATTTATGTAACTTATAAATATAAAAAAATCACGTGTGAAGAGACTGTTTTCAATGTAACATCTTGAAAAAAGTCTCTTCACATAAACTCTTTTAATGTCAATAAACTATTGTTGTATATTTGGGCCTCACCATCATACTAACAACCCGAAAATTTACACAATCATTTTCGCACGGGTCCTAAGGCAGCCCAAGTTGTTTATGACAAAAATTAGTGGCAAACATAGTTTTTGACTCGACCCCTATTAAAACTGACAGAAATAAAGGCACCAACATTTTTCATGCCATGCTAAAAAAAGTTGTGGTAACATCACAACGTAGGAACTTATTGACTAACAAAAGTGGTGGTAACATCACAACTTAGGAACTTATTGTCAATAAACTATTTTAAATGTGTGTCATGCTTAGAAAATGTGTGATACCATCATAATTTAAATATATAATGATGAAAATAAGTGTCGAAGCTTACATGTCAATAAACTATTTTAAATGTGTGTCATGCTTAGAAAATGTGTGATACAATCACAACTTAGATATATAATGACGAAAATAAGCGCCGAAGATTACATATTAGTTTTATATCAGAATATAGGGATGTTACAATTTTGAGAATAAATACAAAATCTAAACTTTATAAATAACTACTAATATGTCATAAAAAGTTTAAAGATAATGTTACAATCTTGAGAATAAATACAAAATATAAACTTTATAAATAACTACTAATTTGTCATAAAAAGTTTAAATATAAAATTTACTGATCAACTAAGGCCATACTTACAAAAGTCTAATAACAAAAAAAATTACTGCACATTACACTATGACCAATTAGATCTTAAAAAAAGTTATAAGTTAGCTTTAGTTTTATATCAAAATATAGGAATGTTACAACTTTCAGAATAAATGCAAAATATAAACTTTATAAATAACTATTAATATGTCATAAAAAGTTTAAATATAATGTTACAATCTTGAGAATAGATACAAAATATAAACTTTATAAATAACTACTAATATGTCATAAAAAGTTTAAATATAAAATTTACCAATCAACTAAGACCATACTTACAAAAGTCTAATAACGAAAAAAATTACTGCACATTACACTATGACCAAGTAGATAGAGCCCGTGTGCAACGCATGAGTCTGAATTACTCGTAATATACAAAAATTGAGGTTCATGTATTAAATTTGAGTATTTATGATCATAAAACCTATGATTAAATGTTATATTTAAATATTATTTAGTATTTATGATTATAGAAATAAAAAATATATAACAGTTGAGTTTCAAGTATTAAATTTGAGTATTTATGATCAAAAAATAAATGATTAAAATTAATATTTAAAAATTATTTACTATTTACAATTATAGAAATATAATATATTAAACTTGAGAAATCATGATCACAAATTTATCGATCATAATGTATATGATTAAATATAGAATTAAAAAAATTATTTAGTATTTATGATTATAGAAAGAGAATATATAAAGATTGAGTTTTATAATTTAAACTTGAGTAATCATGATCATAAATTTATCTTTCTATATATATATATATGTGTGTGTGTGTGTGTGTGTGTAGTGTTCACTAAATTTGAGTATTTGTGATCATAAAATATATGATTAAATATAATATTTAAAACTTACTTAGTATTTATGATTATAAAAATAGAATTTACGAAAATTGAGTTTCGAGTATTAAATTTTATTATTTATGATAATAAAAAATATGAGTAAATATAATATTTAAAAATTATTTAGTATTTATTATTATTGTAATATAATATATAAACTTAAGTTTTATGATTTAAAGTTGAGTCATCATGATAAAAATTTTATGACCGTAAGATATAAGATTAAGTATAATATTTAAAAATTATTTAGTATTTATGATTATAGAAATAGAATATCTAGCAATTGAAACTAGCGATTTCCGACAAGTCTCTCCATTTTTGGCGGGGGCAGCGCAATCAAAGAACGAGTTTTATGCTTTAAACTTGAGTAATAATGATCACAAATTTATCTGTCAATAATATATAAACAGTGAGTTCTATGCAATAAACTTGATTAATTATGATCATAAAAATATAATTAAATAAATATTAATTATGATAATGTAGCCCGTGGATGAATATCGAGTTGCAATGACCACTTCAAGTAACGGTGACTAGAAGATTTCGGGGGTTGACTCAATAATCCTTTAGTCTCCATCTTGTTTATTATCATTAAAAGAATAACTTTATTGCAATAATAACCTAAAATATATGAATCAAACGGTTTAGGAGGTTGTGTACGTTAATATTTAAAAATAGACTTTGGGTGACTTAAACTCATTTGACCCTTTTATTTCTAGTATCTTTCTGGTTCGACCCTTTTGAGATAGTACACAACTCAGATTGACCCATTCATAGGAATATGGGTCGACATTGCGACCTCTAACCTCTAATATTGATTTTTTAAATTGATTCAAATACTTTGTTTTCAAGGTTAATTCCATCAAACTTTACATCGAGTTCAAAATAAGGTTTCAAATTTCACTTTTTAGTTAATATCGGTTCTTCCTACAGATTTATCCACTCATCGGAAACCGGTACAAATGAAAAGATTGCTTAGAGCAGATTGGTTTCGACCTAGGTGAAGATTGCTACACCAGTCCTCTAATCTTATTTGAAGATTTAATCTGCAGCATAAGCCGGATCATGAATTTGAGGTTTTAGAACCTCAATGTATCATATTTCTGTCAATTCCGAGAACAAAACCAATGTTTCCATAGCTCCTGACTCGTCCCTTGACCAACGAGATCCAGAAGCTGATGTGGTAGCTCATGGTCTCCAACAAGATCCAGTAGCTGATGTGGTAGCTCATTGTCCTACTAACGATACCGTAGGTGATCAAGAGGAGATTGGACCAACACCATGAAGTCATTTTTTAGCTTTTATATACTGTGCATCTATCTAACCATAATCATTTTAAATTGTTAAAAAGCTATATTAATCGTGTTTGTGGATATTTCGATATAGATTGAATTTGAGACCAAAACTAATTGACCATGTTGATTTTTGAGGGATAGAAATTTTGGTATGAATGTCAAAAGCTCCTTTCATGTCAAATGCATTCAAATTATAATGTAAACATGTTTCAAGGATAACTATTGATACTTTTTTTGTCTATCAGAATTAAATGTGAGCTTTGAGTCGATATTTAAACTTAGATCATCTCCATGACTCCTTAATAACCATGTCCAAGAACCTGATGATACACTCACATTCTGATAGATATTTATATATTTCCATGAAAAGGAGCCTTCATGAAAGCGTCATCGACTACCAACAAATATCTTGATTGTGCCTTAAACCTGTTTTTTAAGACACCAAGACAAACATAGATCCTTTAAAATCCCTAGATGGTGATGCAGTATTAGATTTCGCTTCAAAGTCTATGTTTTGAAGTTCTTGTATACAACTTTATAACATTAAACTTTTGGTTCAATAAATTTCTTACCCATCCCATTCACATATACATCCTTCCCATTATCATTTCATTCTTTCACTTATGATCCACCGACCAATAAGTCGTTAGTTCACATCTCAACTGAGATCGGCAATGTTATATTCGGGGTATGCTTGCGTTTATCTTTGCGATGAAAAGAACCTACGATCCTTCAAAATAACATGAAGTAAATAAATATATGCACATGAACTATGCAAAAGAACAAGGCAACCAACTAATGTAATCAACATAAGGAGCAGATGCATATCATATCAAATATTATATATGTTGCAATTTAAATTTGCAAACAAGAAACCTTGTTTATTAGACAAAGAAAATATCTCATTGTTTAACAACCATAATGCAATAACTTGTCTTTGCAAGCATATAATAGCATGAGCTATTAATACTCATGACAGACATTTATTTAGTAAGACTCGGTAGTATTAGAGTCTCGAGAGAACTTCTTATTGGCACCTATGCATTTGAACTTCTGGAAGATTTGAGCCAATTGTTAAACAAGTCGAGAGTATTCTCATCAGCCCTGTGATGCTTTTGAGTGAAGCGAAGAAACTCTTCCCATGTGAAATCAGGGTACTCCTGTTTTCCATCTTTATCGATTAACTCTTGAGTTGGTTTCATCTTTTTATCACTTTTTGGGCATAAGAAGAATGCCAACGTCAGCCTTGGTGTCTTGGTGTTCACTGTGACCCTATGCAAGCAACTCATGTATTTTCCATTTGATAATGCCTGCATATCAATTCCCCGTTAAGCAAAAAACATAAAAACTTTCCATGCTATGGAAATAACTATATTTCCACTATGGCGCAGAATAGAATATACCTTAAAAGTGTCACCAATGTTGATAACCAAGGCATTAGGACGAGGTTGAACAGCTTTCCACTTGTTATCCACAAACACTTCTAGTCCTCCAATTTGATCTTGATAAAGTACAGTCAATGTTGTCGGATCACAATGTGGTCCGACCCCATAAGTTAGGTCAGGAATGTCGCAGTTTGGGTAATAGTTTGACCTCACTATCGAAACACAATCCTCAAACAGCTGTCGATAGTACTTACGGCTAGTAACACCCAAGCTAATCTCAAGTAACTCCATAATGTCAAGAGACAATTTCCTCATCTTGTGACAAAACTTTTGGTAAATCAAACTGCAAACAACCAATTTAGTTGTATAGAGTTAGCACATGGAAAAATTATACGCTAGCAAAAAGTTTTTATAGAAATTGATAGATAAAATGATGTACTTTCAATTTCTTATTAGGTCTCTCATTTATTTTGTTATAGATGTTTAACTACATCTATGTTTACTTATTTATCGTGAATTATTACATTTGATAAATAACTTTTGTAGTGTTATGATCTGGTTAGGTGGATTGTGATATTAAAAAATGATATGTATATGTTTAGGCAAAATTTAAACCATGATAAGTTTTACATTTTGGTATTTCAGCTTTAAATCTTTCTTTGAAAATATGTCTTACGAGTTTAGTTAAACCCGCACGTTGCGGTGGGTGTTTTAGCATGCATATGTTGTTACGATGGGATATAATTCTAATTTTAAAGGAGAAAAAATTATAGAGTTTAATAGTTTTAAGGGTTAGTTTGTTATATTTATAAACTTAACAAGTGTTAAAGTATAAAATGTCAATAAGTTTAAGGGTGTTTTGTATATTTAGAAAAGTTAAAAGAGGTATTTTGACGTCTATATCACTTTAATTACTCTTCATGAACAATAACACAAGTTTCATAAATATTACTCCGTATTATTCAAATTGGTGCAAGTATGACACAACAACACGTGACCATTTATATACTCATTTAATATTTATGTATATTGTCATTTTTATTTATTTTATATGAGAAAGATATTTACATACAAACAATCATTAGTTAGGTATCATGTGTTTATAATCGATTATTTATTGCATTAAACTAAAATTACATGTTTTCTTTTCTAATACCAAACTATATATGTAGTATAGATTTTATCTTCATTATACATTATTATTTGGTCTTGGATTATTCATTATTTATATAACATAGAGTTAACAAAAAAATATATGAAATTATTTTCCAATACTGTTGAAACTCAAATTTTATAATGACATATAATAATTTATTTTATACACTGTTATTTGGTTAATATTTATTTATTTAATATTAAATAATAACGAGTTAGTGAAAATAAATTGTTATTAGATCTGACATAACATTATATTGGATCTGTTAGTTCTCTTGTTAATGTTTATTTAATTATTAGATTATAAGAATTAACAAAAAGTTGTAATATTGTAATTTTAAACCATTATTTCTAGCTATTTTATTTGGTATATATATACTCAACTGTTATATATTCATGAGTTAATGAGAACATTTAATATTAATTGAACTTATACTTAAACTATTAACTATTTATATTGGTTTTATATAAATACTTTCTTTGTTCATTTTGTTTGTCTACATAAAATTTGCAATTTATTAGAGGTGTAATTAATGGAGTCTTTATCAAATAACTAATGGAATCTTTATCAAATAACTTTTTTTAAAACAAGTATTTTTAAATTATAAATAATTTATTTAAGGGTTATATAAGAAAACCTTTTTGTTTCCGAGGGTTATTTAATGTGAGATGACAATTTTTTTGGAACATGTATACATATATTATTGTAGACTATATAAATTAGACGGATGGAGTATAAGATAATAATGATTTGATCAAAACCTAATATTATATTTAATCGGCTAGTTTTAAAACAATTATTTGATAAGTATAAATAATTTATTTAAGGGTTACATAAGAAAACCTTTTGTTTCCGAGGGTTATTTAATGTAAGATGACAATTTTTTTGGAACAGATATACATATATTATTGTAGACTATATAAATTAGACGGATGGAGTATAAGATAATAATGAGTTGATCGAAACCTAATATTATATTTAATCGGCTAGTTCATTTACATTGCATGAGAGCTAACTTTTTATTAAAATTATTATTTTATAATCACAAAAACTTGCATTTATTAACTACCATAGAAGGATGCATATTCAAAAGTACCGTTAATAAATAATGTATTCAACATAAGGACCTAAAAATTGGGAAAATAAGATTTTAAATATCTTTTTAAAATAATTTTCTAAAAAAAAGTGAAAATGGAATACGTGTACCATCATACCCGGTTTCTTTGTATTGACTGCCATATGTTGAGTTAAAAAATTCAGCTGCAACTTCATTGGAATCATTCTCATGATACTCGAACGTTAAACACTCCTTCCAAGGCAATTTTTCAGCAAATCGATGAGCATGACCATTGGAAAAATCATTCATGCTTCCCTCTTTCTTCTTGCACTTTGATTTCTCGGTTATTGGAAGCTGAAAGAAAGCCCAACCATGCTCATAAGCTAAAGCAAGCAATTTTGGATCAATGCCATGATTGATAACTTGAAAAAAGCCATGTTTCAAGCATGATTCATTTACAAGGCTAGCTTCACGTAATGTAGCCTTCTCATCATGCTTAAAAAAGCCTTGTAGGTCAATTACATGTTCATTTAGCACTTCAACAGAAGCTCGAGAAACATGATCTTTTGGCCAAATAAATTGTTTTGGAAAGTGATTATGGGTTTGTTGGACGGTGTTCATGGACGGGTCAATGATTTTTGCTTCAAGTTTGTTGGTTTGCTCCATTTCAACATACATTATATTTTCTTCTAGGTGTTGAATATTTATACCAAAGATTAGAGACATACATGTGAAAAAGTGGTAGAAATTTAATGTTGCAATAATGAATAATATATGTATTACCATAATCTACATTGTTCAATGTTCTTGGTCATATATATTTAATGTTGCAATAATGTCCATATTTAATTAAATTTGCATAACATTTTAATTTTTGTGATAAGAATAATATCACTTTGAAACAATATGAAATATTTGTAATAACGTTTTTTCTTAACATAGTTATTATATATGGTTAAGCATAAATTATTAAATATTTGAGTAAATTCTCATAATTGAAACCTAAACATACACAAGGTATTTGCATGAATAAACATAGAAACGTTTAGATGCCGCTCATTTCGCATTTAAAAGGCCTCAAGGTCCATAAAAGAATTTAAACTGTAATTTAATAAATTAGAGTATGAGTGAATTAAAATTAAAAGAAACGTGTCTTGTTTTAGTAGATAAACGGAATGAAATTGATAACAATAAATATAACAATAAACTCAAAAAAATTGTTTAATAATCCAAAATATTATGTAATGATAATATCTTATTTGGAGAATGTAACTATTACAATAATATTTGTATAATTTAATGTTATTACATTAAAAATTGATTGAGTATTTTGAAACTTAATACATTATAGAATAAAATAAGTATAATACAATTTTATTAATATCGTGTAGCTTAGTGTATTATATATGAATCAACATAATATAATATGTTTTATATAATAACTGAAAGTGAAAGAAAAAGAGAAATAGAATATAATATAATATTATAATATATAAAAATAGTAGAAAGTTAATGTTGCAATAATGTATGTTACCATAATGTCACAATACTGTATATTACCATAATTTTGTTTGTTCAATGTTCTTGATCATAAAATAGAGAAATTACTCTGTTTGTTATGTTTAGTTAAATTTGTATAACATTTTTTATTTTTATTTTAAAGAATAATATAACTTTGAAACAATATTTAATATTTAAAATGATGTTTTTATTCTTGTCATAGTTGTGATATATGGTTGAGCATAAATTATTATTGAATATTTGAGTAAATTGTCACAGTCAAAATATAAAATTACACAACCTGACAACCTGTTTGCGTGAATAAAAATACACACATTTAAGTGACGTTTGTTTCGCATTTTAAAGGCCTTTCATTAATATAATATAATATAATATAATATAATATAATACAATAACATGATATAATATCTTTTATAAAATATCTAAAAATGTGAGGAAAATAAAAACTGGATATATAATATAATATAATACTATGTCATATGGTGTATTAACGTACAATATACACTAATATAAAGGAAGGGATTCGGTAAAAAGAAAAACTAAAATAAGAAGAATAAGAAGAATTTCTAGCCATACATTTCAAATAAGGGAGAGATTTTTAAGGGGAGATGCATCTAATTTAATAGGTGCATCTGAAATGTGTGCTTGTGGTTTCTTTTTATTTTAATTTTTCTTCTCATTTGATCCTAACTCCACTAATATAATGTATGTAAGGACATTAATTGTTGTCTTTGTTTATCTTTCATTTTGCTTTGGGTTTATTGGTATATTTAGTACTCTTTCTGTCTCAAAATGATTATCCGCTGACAAAAAAATAGAGTTTAAAAAAGATATAGTAGTAATTATTATTGTTTCCTCTTTCTTACTTTTTGTAAAATGACAATTTTACTTCTGTGTGAGCTCTAATATCATGGACCATTAATCCCTTGTGTGTAAGCGCGAATATTATGGATAGGCCTATCGGGATTGACGAATCCTGTTTAGGTTAGTCGGATAGGTAACCAAACGTACTATATTTGTAACTCTAGGTATATGGCAAGTACCTACACGGGGCCATTATTATTCTATATATCACTATTGATATATACCGTCAGTTTTGAGTACCATGAGCTTAGATGCAATAATAACTGCTTTGGCATTATGGGTGTATAACAACGTAACCTACTGTTTATTAAACTTGAAATCTTGTGATCAACTACTTTACTATAAACTTATGAATTCACTCAACCTTTGTGTTGACTTTTTAGCATGTTTTATCTCAGATCCTTAAGGTTTATGCTTTCATGTGAAGGTGAACGGAAAATATTTTTGAAAACGATGCATATTATTATCATTTGAAAAAGTTTTTAAACTTTTAGGTTGTATGTACTACTGAAGTACATTAGAACTTGCGGGGGCCCTTTTGTAAACTCTGATATTTTGTATAAATCGAATGATAGTTTATTTCAAAACGTCTCATTTAGAGTCATTTTTGTAACTTGTACGGTGAACTATGAAGTAATACCCCAATGACACTATCTTCCGTTGCGATAATTTTGGGGGTGTTACATGTAAGTTGTCACATGTGGATTTAATCTTGGAAAGTTTGTATGTGGTGAAAGGTTAAGTAATAATGAAGATGATGATTATATTGTCATGAGACAAGAATGTGATAATATATGATTGGGAATGTATTCTAAAAAGAAGGAGAATGTTTGTTGGAATGTTTAGATTGTGTAGGAGAGTGTGTATAATTATTTGTTTGGGAAGTCAGAATTCACAAATGATTAGGAGAATGTTTTGTGGGAAGTGATGTGTAAGAAGTGCGGAGTTTGTAAAACATTTAGGGCTAATGGTATCGTAATGTAGCATACTTGTCACTTGCTCCTTTTACATGTATTGAATAATTTTTTTTTGCTATTATATGTACTAAACTTGATTTTATTGTATTTTTTTTGTATTTTATGACAACTATGATACATATAGTAGCAAAAAAAATGAGGGGCAAAATGGTCATATGGTACACAAAAAATACAATAAAATCAAGTTTACTGCATAGTGTTAATACAAATAATGTCAAAAATGTTATTTGTATTATTCGATCTTTACTGGTTTTGATAATCACAAAATATAAAAACACAATACGTAAAGTTACGGTTAATAAGTTTTAATCGAGAAAACTCGTTTACTCAACGTATCTTCTACAACATCACTTCAGGTATGAACAACTACGATACCGACACTAGTAAAGTGATCAAAGTTTTTATATTCTTAAAACTTCACATTTTTATGTTACAAAACATTTTTACAAAAGTATTTTTGTAATTAAAAGGAAATGTTTTATTAAAAGAAAATAAATTTGAATTTCAAATATTCCAACAGCCAAATTTCCTGCCTAAACCAGTTAAGTTTTTCACCAGATAAACTTTCACCACGTCAGGACAAAAATGGGAGCATTTTTGGGACGGTCCCTCAAATAGGGCGACGATCCCTGAGTGATAAAGGACCATCCGTCTATTAAGGGATCGTCCCCCGCTCCTCCTGGTGGTTATAAATACTGCACTCTTTCACTCAGAAAAATAACCCTCTTGGCACAAAACCTTTCTATTATTTCCTTCTTATTTCTTTGATTACTATAACATGTCGGTATGTGTTTACAAGTTATTCTCTAATCCTCTATATCAAAGTGCAAGAGAAGAACACTTGAAATCATCAAGAATCGATGTGCTATTGAGTCCACACAAACATAACAAGTGTTACAACTTTATTCTTCCTCCATCTCTATCATTTGTATATGTTGTAATATTATAGATCCGACTTGTGTATGAGTCATGGCTAGTTGTCTTAGGGTAAACTTGGACAAAGATGTAACTCCAAGAAGTGTTGTATCTAGATTAGGACTTGTAATAGTTCAGGTATTGTGTGAAGACTATGACTTAGTGGAGTTCTAGTGTGAAGATTTGGACTTGGTGAAGTCCGTGTGTGAAGGCTTGAATCCTGTGTAGATTCAAGTGAATGGGAGTACTCATTCGTGTGAAGACTTGGATCGTGTGTCAATCTAAGTGGGACAAGATTGCTTGTTCATGTGGCCACGTGGGCCTTGGTATAGATTGGTCCTAGCTAGGATTAGGACTTGATATTCCGCTTAGTGTCATTAAACTTGGTGTAACCTTGTGTACGGATTGCTCCGCCTGAAGAAGTGTGTTAACATAGTGATTGAAAACTCTCGAGTGTGGTACTTGGAGAGTGGAGTAGGACGAAGAGTGAGCTTCGTCCCGGATCACTATAAATCTCGACGTCTCCTTGGTTGTGTTCTTTCCTTTACTCTTTACTTTGCTTGTTTTATGCATTTACATCTAGTTGATTAGATATCACATAACTAGTAAATCTAACAATTTATATAAGGAACATAAACGGAAGTAAAAGAAGCAAAAGATTTTAAAGAGTAATTATAAATGAAGAAACTATTCAACCCCCCTTCTGGTTTCTATAATTGGTATCAGAGCTATGTCACTGAAGATATATTGTACTTAAAGCTTGAATCGATCTATGGATTCTGAAAGATATCTAGAAGGGCGTTCTTTAAATGAACCACCATTTTTTGACAATAACAACTTTATTGAATGGAAAAATAGATTTGAAAGTTATGTGAAATCAATAGATCATGATCTTTGGCATGTCATTTCAATTGGTGATTTTCAACCAATGGAAACGACTTTTGAAAGTCAAAACGAATTTTTCAAAATAAAGTTTTGTAAAAATATAGAAGCAAAGATAATAATTTATAAAACCTTGCAGAAAGTTGAATACGAAAGAATATTCTTTTGTCAAACAACAAATGAAAATCTTTTAAACTATCATCAAAGGAATTGTCAAGCCAAAGAGGATGATATTACTCTTGAACTACTCTTCACTTGTGAAGATGGGTCACTAGAAAGACATCTTGTTAAGATTGATAAATGTACTACTAGTTCAAATGTTTTTGATGTTGGAAATGACACCGATAAGGACCTCATAAGTGACCTTGGAAGTGAACTCATCAATGAGTCTTGGAGTGATGCGGATGAAGAAGACAATGTGAATATTGAATATGAAATATGTCACAAGATTGAAACTTCAAGTGAGGTACACTCTAAAATTGAACATGTGTGTTATGACCCATTTATTCTAGAGTTTTCAAAATTAAAAATTTAACTTAATGATCTATGCAACATAAGTAGAAAATCGTTTTCGGAAAACAAATCCTTGAGGTCATATGTAAGAAATTTTGAAAAAGAAATTATCTTAGAAGATAAAATGTATCGACTTGATAGTAGCATAGAAATCAATCTAGATTGTGAAATATATCAAGACTACAAAGACGAAATTAAGAAAGCTAATGAAATGGCTAACATACTATCTAGATTTGAAAAGAGTTCTAAGTTACTTAAAAACTTGCTAAATAGTCAAAAGGCATTTGGAGATTGTTAGGAATTATTGGTTTCCGCTGAAGATTACTGCTGACAGGTTCCTGCTGAAGCTTTAGTGGTTTCTGCTGATATAGTGGTTCCTGCTGATAGTGAGTTCCTGCTGATATAGTTCATCCGTATGAATATGTTAGACGGATATGCTTAGTTTATTTTAGGACAAGATATAGAATATCTTTTATAGTTTTACTTATACGTTTCTTGTATGAAAAGTCTAGGGTTCCTTGTACTATAAAAGGAACACACGGTTATGTATTGGATATACGTTTTTCAATAAATAGTGATTTATAAAGATCCATAGAGGATCAAAGTATTATTAGTTATTTATGTTCTTATTACTTGTGTTTAAATTCCGCATAGACATAAGTTTGTACAGAGATTCTCTATATAGTTTGCTTTTGATTACATTAGCATTCTATCGATCCATAGGCTCAAAGATCTATCAAGGAGTAGATCCTACAAGTGGTATCAGAGCCTTGGGAGAATCTCTGATAAAGAAGTTTAAGTTACATCTCTTTAGCACCCTAAAACCCTTCAACAATGGCCGGAGATGATGATTCTAAGGTCACTCAACAACAAGCATCAACATTAACAAACACACAACCAATACAACAATTAATCTCAACAACTGTATCTGCTGGTAATGGAAAATTTCCTTATCTTAAGAAAGATGAATACGAGATTTAGGAATTAGATCATCAATACTGACTTAAATCTCTAGAATGGAAACAGCATGAAGAGAGTAGGAAGAGATGATCTAGGCAACATTATCATTCTTCTTCCTGCTACTGCTGATGAACAACTAGCAGTCCAGAGAGAAACCAAGGCAAGAACTATCTTGCTTCAGGCTCTCCTAGATGATCACATGGGAGACTTTCACCATCTGGATGATGCTACGGAGATCTGGGGGTCTATCAAGACTAGATTCGGAGGGAATGATGAATCTAGAAATATGAGGAAGTCAATGCTCAAGCAAGAGTTCCAAGAATTCAAGATCTTAGAGGAAGAAGGCATACACAAGGGATATGACAGGTTTTAAAAGATCTTGAGTCAGTTGAACCAGTTACAAGCGAAGCCTGATAATGAAGATTGCAACACCAAGTTCTTGAGAGCTTTGCCCCACTCTTGGTCACAGGTCTGCATTACTTTGAAGACCAGAGGTGGTCTTGAGTATTTAAACTTTGATGATCTCTACAACAAGCTTAGAACTCTGGAAATATATATCAAGGGTCATTCTACATACACTCCTTCATCAGCAGCATCACCACATTCAGCATTTGTTAGTACCTCCACTGGTAATCACAAGGTCTCATATGCTGATAGTCCAACCTCTTCATTAGCAGAATCTTCCTACACCCACACTGGATCAAAGACTCTCTCCACTTCTAGTAATATATTGGAAGATGTGATCCATTCTTTTGTTGTTGACTATGAGCCCCAACAACAGTTAGCTTTTGAAGATCTTGAACAGATTGATAAGCTTGAGTTGGAAGAGATGGATCTCAAGTGGCAAATGGCAATGCTTTCTGTTAAAATCAAAAGATTTGAGAAGAAGGCTGGTAAAAAGCTCTAGTTCAAGGGAAGGGATCCAGCTAGATTTGATAAGAGAAAGGTTAAGTGCTACTCATGTGGTCAAATGGGTCACTTCTCAAGGGAATGCACTGAGAAGAAAGGTGATGACAAGACTAGGTACTTTGCATTCAAGATAAAGGAGCTAGAAGCTGGACAAGCAAAGGCAATGGTATCTGTGGACTCTATGAATGATTGGACTGAGCATGGGGCTACAGATATGGAAGGAGGTGCTGCTAAGCTCTACAACATGCTTGCTAGCTGTGAGGCAGTTGATGAGATTGAAGAATTTACCTTTATGGGCATCTCTAATCAGGTACAAACTTGTATATGTAGCACCCGCAACTCAAAATACGGCAGCTGATATGCTGGGGGCACTACGCAAATAGAAACCAAGCACATTTATAGCTAACGACCACAACACGGGACGTTTATAAATGCTGCAAAACGTATCATTCGAATTATAGAGTACAAGGACTCTTAAATCAAGTAGCAGCGAAAAAAGTAACATAGAGTTTGCAGCGGAAAGTTTACAAAGTTTAGCAGCGGAAAACATTTAACAAAGTTTAGCAGCGGAAATAAGTAAGACACACCAAGGTTTTACGAATGATATGAAAGAAAATATAGTAAAGATAATAAAGCTGTCTTGACAGAAAGACTCCATCGACCTTGCCACTCTACCACGCCCATGTCATAAAGCTCAAAAACTAATTAGTAGTAGTACCAGAGAAACACATGCTTAAAAGTCAACACAAAGGTTGAGTGTAATCCATACGTTTAAAATAATAAGTTGAGTACAAGGTTTTAATCATACGATATAAGCAACAAATGCAAATACCAGGGAAATCAAGGTAACACCCAATATGTAGAGGCAATACATGCATACATACGGTTGGTGGTACTAAGCTCATGACACACAAACATTAACCAAACCAATCGTCAGTAACTTTGTACTAACATAAACAATAACCGCGGAATTTCATAATAATAAGTGCCCCCAAGGCCGGGTACTTGCCAATACCTAGCAAACTCGAAAGTAGTACACCCGCGTTGCCAAGCCCTTGACAACCGGGCGGGATGGTCAATCCTATAGGCCTATAAACTAAGTTTGCGTTCACTCGCAAGTGACTAATGGCTCATGATCTGAGAGTCTTTCCGGCAAGACAAGCTACTTAGCACATCGTCAGGAAATATATCATTCAGGAAAAGCATACCAAAAATACTTGTGCTCAGAAAACATTTAAAGCATGTTTCTCACCCCATGGGTTTATAAACAATTAAAATATAAAAAGCGGGTCTATGAATCACACCTTAACAATAGCAGTAGCAGGAAACGAGATATAGTAACCAATCAATAATGCGTCACAGCAAATAGAACTTTAGCACAGCCTAATCAATATATATGGCATAACTCAGAACTATACTCGAATATCTCCATAAACAATGCTTGAGTAAAAATTTTGTAAATACAATGGCATTTGAAAGAAATATATTTCGTAAAGTCTCGTGTGGGAGACAAGAAAATTAGAAAAGAAACAAGTCGGCGAAACGACCAAATACGCAAGAAAGACGAAAGAACTCCTCGAAGAAAGTCGTCGAAAAGAAATGGAAAGAAAAGAAATAAAAATATGGAAAACTCACTCAAATAAAAATAAATAATAACACACAACAATAAGTCTCGGATTTTACCCGTTTTTCCAAAATAATGTTGAAATAAAAGGTTTTGAAATAATAATAATGTTTGGTAAAATGATTTAGGTTTATAAAGAATTTTATAAAATTTCGGCATGACCTGCCTGTTTTTTATAACGTTTCCCGAGTTAACGACTCTTTATTTTCAAACAATATTAATATATATAGATAAATATGATTGGATATATCATTTGCGTAGTCCATTAGTTATTTAGGTTTTATCGACCATTTTGTATTTGTTCGGGTTCCAGGTACGTTAAGATCTTTACGGGCCTAACGTACCCTACCGTCTCGTGTACCACAGGGTCCATAATATCCAAATAACCAAGGCCATAAATCCAATACTTCCAATTCAAGCTCACAATGTCATAAGAAGGAAATATGTCCGATATCAAGTCCACTTAACAATAACAATTCATTTTAGATTTCATATATATTATTAACCGTTTTATTATTAGTTACCGTTTCTAAACTATATCAATATCCCGAGACCAAATTTTAACCACAAATAAATAAAATAAAACAACACCCACCACCACCCAAGCCATGGTGGTGGCGGTGTACGGCTGCCAAAACCAAACGGACCCAAGGGGTCTCCTAATCCAATCCAAACACTTAAAAACAACAACAACAACAACAACAACAACAACAACAACAAAAATAATAACACTACTCCCCTCCCCCACCACCACCCAAGTCGCGGTAGTGGTGGTTGTCGGCAGCCGAGAAGGGACCAAACTAAACGGACCCTTAATAACAATCCCAAACATCAAATATTACTCCCTTCATCTCAATTATCAAACAACAACAACAACAACAACAAGAAATCTCACAACCCTCACCGAGTCACGAGTTGACTCGGTGAGTCCATCCGAGTCGCGGCCCAAACGAGAAAAAGGATCCCACACAAGTTTTGGGTTTAAAAACATTATCAAAACATTTTTATAAAAGTTTTAATATTAAAAATCGGATTTAAAATAAAAATAAAATTAGGGTTTTTAAAATAAAAAGAAATTAAAGAAAGAGGGGCGGCGGGGGTGGTGTTACCATCGGTAGGATGGCGGAGGGGTATGGTGGTGACCGTCGGTGGTGAAGGTGGTGGCGTACGGTGGTGAGGTCGCGGCGGTGGGTGGCGCGTGAGGGTGATAAAGGGTGTTTGGGGGAAAGTGAGTGGTACGGGTGTGACAGGGATAACTCGATCTATAAAGTGGTACAAGAAAAGTGAGGTGGCTGGAAAATTTTCCGACGAGTCGCCGGTTGATGCAAGAGAGAGAGAGAGAGAGAGAGAGAGAGAGAGAGAGAGAGAGAGAGAGAGAGAGAGAGAAAGAGAGAGAGAGAGAGAGAGAAAATGTGGGGTGTATGTGTGTTTTTAGTATTAAAAATGAGGAAAATGGAGGGTAATGGGGATATGTATATGGTAATAAAAGTATAGGGTGTGTTTTGTATTAAATGAAAGTGTAGGGTAAGGTGTAAAGAGATAGTTTAGGGACCAAGGTTGCCAACGTAGTAAACTTCTAACGATAAACGCTCCGGGGTCTAAACGACATAGCAAACGGACTCGAAAATTTACGAAACTTACGCAATTGTTCACGAAATAATTCTTCCAATAAAATCAAGCATGAACCTCAGAGTTTTTCCAAAACTCAAAATAATTCAAATAATTTGGCAAGTGCAATACAATTCGAGTTTTCTAGGTTGTGTTGAGTCAATCCAGGAATAAAGTTCTCGTTTCCAATATATCTCACGTTTCTCAAGCCCAAATAATCACAAATAAAAGTTTTAATGTGTCTCAGGTACGAAAATAGATATTTGGCTAGCAATAGGTTTAGAAAAAGTACCAGGGGTTACATCACATACATCTTATTTAGAAATCCATCCTGGATTTAGTTTGAGTTGCGTGTCCCGGCTTTGAAAAGATTTGGGTACTTGCGTTTAAACTAGTCCTCGCGTTCCCAAGTATACTCCGGTCCTCTCCTGGAATTCCAATGAAATTTCACAAGAGGAATACGACTCTTCTTCAATCGCTTAACCTCGCGATCCATGATTTTAACAGGCTCTCCAACAAAATACAATTGCTCATCAATCTCAATCTCCTCAAGCGGAATTACAGCGGTCTCTTCGGTCAAACACTTCTTTAAATTCGACACATGGAAAGTAGGGTGAACTCTACTGAGCTCCAGTGGCAATTCTAGCTTATATGTCACAGGACCAATCCTTTTCACAATCTTAAATGGTCCTATATAACGGGGATTCAACTTTCCTCTCTTACCAAACCTGATCACACCTTTCCAAGGCGATACTTTCAACATAACCCTATCTCCTACTTGAAACTCCAGGGGTTTACGTCTCACGTCACGTAACTCTTCTGACGGTCACGAGCAACTTTCAAGCGGTCTTTAATTTGAGCAATCTTCTTGGTCGTCTCACGAACTAGATCTGGACCAATAAGCTGTGCTTCTCCCACTTCATCCCAACATATAGGTGATCGGCACTTCCGACCATAGAGTGCTTCAAACGGTGCGGCCTTAATACTCGCATGGTAACTATTGTTTTAGGAAAACTCAATCAAGGGCAAATGGACATCCCATCCATTTCCGAAATCAATCACACATGCGCGTAGCATATCTTCCAAAGTCTGGATGGTTCTCTCGCTTTGACCATTGGTCTGTGGATGGTACCACATGTAATCCTAGAAATAGTCAAATTTCTATGGCGTTAACTGGCGTTGCCTATTTCTCAATTGCCTCAATCTTAGCGGGATCCACATGTAATCCTTCACTACCAATTACATGACCCAAAATTGAACCTTACGAATCCAAAACTCACACTTAGAGAACTTTGCGTACAACTGCTCATCCTTGAGTAACTTAAGAATCGTAGCCAAATGTTGCTCGTGCTCTTCCTCGCTCTTTAAGTAGATCAGAATATCGTCGATAAAGACTATCACTAACTTATCTAGATAAGGCTTGCATACTCGGTTCATGAGGTCCATGAACACTGCGGGCGCATTGGTCAAACCAAAAGGCATCACTTGAAACTCATAATGACCATAACGGGTCCTAAATCCCGTCTTGGAAATATCCTCTTCCCGAACCCTGAGTTGGTGATAACCAGACCTCAAGTCAATCTTAGAATAGTAACTCGATCCTTGCAACTGATCAAACAAGTCATCAATCCTCGGTAACGGGTAGCGGTTCTTCACAGTTAACTTATTCAATCCTCAGTAGTCGATGCACATCCTAAACGTTCCATCCTTCTTCTTCACAAATAATATTGGAGCTCCCCAGGGCAATGAACTCGGTCGAATAAATCCTTTATCGAACAACTCTTGCAATTGCATTGATAACTCCTCCATTTTCGATGGCGCTAAACGATATGGTGCACGCGCAACAGGTGCAGCTCCTGGAACTAAGTCGATACGAAAATCCACTTGTCGGGCTGGCGGAAGTCCCGGAAAATCTTCAGGAAATACTTCAGGAAACTCACGCACTACAGGAACATCCTCGAGTCGCTTCTCTCCCGACTCCTTCTTAGCCACTTGTGCTAGGAATGCGTGACATCCTTTCTCAAGGTATTTCATGGTTTTGAGACATGATATGATATTCAAGCGAGTTCCACTCCTATCACCTCGAACAATCAAAATCTCATCATTGAGAGGGATATGAACAACTCATTCTCCACAAACAATGCTCGCTCGATTCTTGGATAACCAATCCATCCCAACTATCACGTTGAAGCTTCCGAGCTTGATTGGCATCAAATCAATACTAAACTTGTGATCTAACAGGTTAAGGGTATAGCCACGGATCATGGTGCGGGTGTCAACTAGGTTACCATCAGCTAACTCAATACTATAGCTAACGTCTAATAGAGTAGGGGTAAGTCGGAGTAACGGCGCAATCTTAGAAGACACAAAACTCATATCGGCACCCGAATCAAACAAAACTTTAACACGAAGGTTGTTGAGAAGAAACGTACCAGTGACAACATTCGGATCTTCATGCGGCTCTCCATTTCCCATCACGTACACTCTACCTTGAGTACCTCCATTTCCTTGTCCAGCATTCTTCGGGCATTGTCCCCTATAGTGTCCACGCTCTCCACATCCAAAACATGTAACCACAGGCTGGGCATTTGCTCCTTTCACCACAACCCTATTCTTACAAAAACCTTGAAATGTGACCAACCTTTTGTCACTTCATACATCTCACATTACATGGTCCATTATGATGCTGGTGGCACTTCCCATAAAGAGTTTGTTGTCCAACATTCGCTCCTCCTTGTGCAGCCATAAATGCCTTAACAGTCTCCTGTATCCTATTCTGTTGGTGATGGTGATTGTTGTTACGATACTGATTGTTGTTGTAGCGGTTGTTGGGGTTGTTATAGTTGTTGCTCTTTCTATTATCTTCCCATTTCCTCTTATTGTCAAAGTGATTACTCTTCTGAGCAGCACCATGCTTAGTCACCTGATCCATAAGGCGTTCAGCCATGCTAATAGTGTCATTCAAAGTCTCAGCATTATACGACGTCACATTTCCTTGAATACTCGCAGGCAATCCACCAATAAACTTCTCTAGCAACTTCTCATTATCGGGCACCATGTGAGCACAAAACACCTTCAGTTCTTGGAAACGTCGCACATAAGTAGCAAGATCAGAACCCTTCACAGCCAAATAATAGAACTCAGTATCCAACTTCCTCAAATCACTACGAGAACAGTACTTCTTAAACATAGCTTTCTTGAAATCTTCCCACGAAGTATTATAAGCATCCTCCATTCCCTTTTCCTGTATGTAAGCATTCCACCTAGACAAGGCATGCTCCAACAATGTGCCTGTCGCATACTTCACCCTATTGTTCTCAGTACAATTGCTCCTATGAAACACCGATTCCAGTTTCTCAAACCATTGAGTCAATCCAACAGCTCCTTCAGTTCCTTTGAAGGCAATGGGCTTACAATCCATGAATTCCTTAAAAGTGCAGAAATGGTTGTTGGGAACAACTTGAGCTCTAGCCGGTCCAACATTCTGAGGAACACCTGCTTGCCTGGCAAGCGATGCTGCAACACCCTCATCAATCATCTGCTGAATAGCAGCAGGGGTCATCTTCCTAGGAGGTATAATTCTATCAATCAATACAAAGCACAACACTTGTAAATACTTGATTAACGTGTCAGAATCATAGCGCAAGATAAAGCATCGTCACATGAATAAGATCATAATATAACATAAGTCAACATCAATAATAGTACATTACCATAATACATCATAGATTTCATACTTGACATTGGTCTTACAAGATATGCAAAACAAGTACAAGTTTCGAATAAAATCTACCAACTGAAGAATTCAGTTTAGCATATACTAGGTAAACTACCATTAAGATACTAACTACTATAAATGATCCAATCACTGATCTCATGAACAATCTCCATACATAGCCATCACATCAATGTTGTCGTAAGACCTAAGGCGGGTTATCCTCTCTGCATAGGCCTGTCTCTGCATCTCATGCAACTCACTCCATAACTCGCTGATACTAGTACGATAGTGTCGACTATCAATGTCCAAGAACACCTCCTTCATGGTCAATTTATCAACCATCCTCTCCAACTCAACCATCTTCCTATCTAGCGAATCCATACGCTCCTGAAATGCAACACTCATCTGCTCCAACAAACTCAACCTCTCCACCTGCCTCTGAAGCTCCATATACATCTCTCCTGCAGCTCTCCTATCATCCTGAACCTCTCTCCTCAATCCTGCAACCTCAAACTACCTATCACTCATACGTCTAGTGATACTCTTATGACTATTCCTATACCACTCTACATCCTGCCTCAGACGACTCATAGCAGCTCTAAGTTCTGATGGAGTAACACGGGCTGCTGCCGATTATTCACCAATCTCGTGCATAGAAGTAACCTCAGTCTTAAGCGCGTATCCTAATGCCTCAGACGTATCCGACTCATAAGTCACATCTGACACAACAGGCGAAGGCGGCGGGGGAACATCCTGATCCTCCTCCATAAACTCCTCATCATCATCATCATCGTCATCCATCTCCTCATCTCTATCATCCTCAATATCAACATCATCCTCTAAACCTACCTCATCATCTAAACTAACATCAACATCCAACTCAACATCATCTCCTAAAGGCAATGGGTCAACAACAGGTGGGACCGGAACCTGATCACGGGCAACTGGGACAGACATGATACTCTACAAGAGTATAAGGAAACATAAAATACTAGCCAAATTTTTGCGGAAAACCATTTTATAAGCCAAAGCATGATAGTGGAAAAAGTCCAAACCAATCTCAATATAAAACATATATATAGGTAAAGTTTAATAGAATACCAGGGCGCAAAGTGGCACGGAGGGCTGTCGGCTTTCTGTCTCAAAACATTTTGACTCCAGGAAAAATTTTATAGTCGAGTGCGATATCGTTCTCTATAAACCTGGCTCTGATACCATTCTGTAACACCCCCAACTCAAAGTACAGCAGCTGACATGCTGGGGGCACTACTCAAATAGAAACCAAGCACATTTATAGCTAACGACCACAACACGGGACGTTTATAAATGTTGCAAAACATATCATTCGAATTATAAACCGTTTAGAGTACAAGGACTCTTAAATCAAGTAGCAGCGGAAAAAGTAAAATAGAGTTTGCAGCAGAAAGTTTACAAAGTTTAGTAGCGGAAAACATTTGACAAAGTTTAGCAGCGAACATAAGTAAGACACACCAAGGTTTTACGAATGATATGAAAGTAAAGATAGTAAAGATAATAAAGCTGCCTTGACAGAAAGACTCCATCGACCTTGCCACTCCACCACGCCCATGTCATAAAGCTCCAAAACTAATTAGTAGTAGTACCTAAGAAACACATGCTTAAAAGTCAACACAAAGGTTGAGTGTAATCCATAGGTTTAAAATAATAAGTTGAGCACAAGGTTTTAATCATACGATATAAGCAACAAATGCAAATACCAGAGAAATCAAGGTAACACCCAATATGTAGAGGCAATACATGCATACATACGGTTGATGGTACTATGCTCATGACACACAAACGTTAATCAAACCAATCGTCAGTAAGGTTGTACAAACATAAACAATAACCGCGGAATTTCATAATAATAAGTGCCCGCAAGGCCGGGTACTTGCCAATACCCAGGAAAATCGAAAGTAGTACACCCGCGTTGCCAAGCCTTTGACAACCGGTCGGGATGGTCAATCCTATAGGCCTATAAACTAAGTTCGCGTTCACTCGCAAGTGACTAATGGCTCATGATCTGAGGGTCTTTCCGGCAAGACAAGCTACTTAGCACATCGTCAAGAAATATATCATTCAGGAAAAGCATACCAAAAATACTTGTTCTCAGAAAACATTTAATGCATGTGTCTCACCCCATGGGTTTATAAACAATTAAAATATAAAAAGCGGGGCTATGAATCACACCTTAACAATAGCAGTAGCAGGAAACGAGATATAGTAACCAATCAATAATGCGTCACAGCAAATAGAACTTCAGCACAGCCTAATCAATATAAATGGCATAACTCAGAACTATACTCGAATATCTCCATAAACAATGCTTGAGTAAAAGTTTTGTAAATACAATGGCATTTGAAAGAAATAGATTTCGTAAAGTCTCGTGTGTGAGACAAGAAAATTAAAAAAGAAATAAGTGAGCGAAATGACCAAATATGCAAGAAAGACGAAAGAACACCACGAAGAAAGTCGTCGAAAAGAAATGGAAAGAAAAGAAATAAAAATATGGAAAACTTACTCAAATAAAAATAAATAATAACACGTAACAATAAGTCTCGGATTTTACCAGTTTTTCCAAAATAATGTTGAAATAAAAGGTTTTGAAATAAGAATAATGTTTGGTAAAATGATTTAGGTTTATAAAGAATTTGATAAAATTTCGGCATGACCTGCCCGTTTTTTATAACATTTCCCGAGTCAACGACTCTTTATTTTCAAACAATATTAATATATATAGATAAATATGATTGGATATATCATTCTCGTAGTCCATTAGTTGTTTAGGTTTTATCGACCATTTTGTATTTGTTCGGGTTCCGTCTCGTGTAGGGTCCATAATATCCATATAACCAAGGCCGAAAATCCAATACGTCCAATTCAAGCTCACAATGTCATAAGACGGAAATATGTCCGATATCAAGTCCACTTAACTATAACAATTCATTTTAGATTTCATATAGATTATTAACCGTTTTATTATTAGTTACCGTTTCTAAACTATATCAATATCCCGAGACCAAATTTTAACCACAAATATATAAAATAAAACAACACCCACCACCACCCAAGCCATGGTGGTGGCGGTGTACGGCTGCCAAAACCAAACGGACCCAAGGGGTCTCCCAATCCAATCCAAACACTTCAAAAAGAAAAAACAACAACAACAACAAAAATAATAACACTACTCCCCTCCCCCACCACCACCCAAGTCGCGGTGGTGGTGGCTGTCGGCTGCCGAGAAGGGACCAAACCAAACGGACCCTTAATAACAATCCCAAAGATCAAATATTACTCCCTTCGTCTCAATTATCAAACAACAACAACAAGAAATCTCACAACCCTCACCGAGTCACGAGTTGACTCGGTGAGTCCATCCGAGTCGCGGCCCAAACGAGAACTAGGGATCCCACACAAGTTTTGGGTTTAAAAATATTATCAAAACATTTTTATAAAAGTTTTAATATTAAAAATCGGATTTAAAATAAAAATAAAATTAGGGTTTTTAAAATAAAAAGAAAGTAAAGAAAAAGGGGCGGCGGGGGTGGTGTTACCGTCGGTAGGATGGCGGAGGGGTGTGGTGGTGACCGTCGGCGATGAAGGTGGTGGCGTACGGTGGTGAGATCGCGGCGGTAGGAGGCGCGTGAGGGTGATACGGGGTGTTTGGGGGTAAGTGAGTGGTACGGGTGTGACGGGGATAACCCGATCTATAAATTGGTACAAGAAAAGTGAGGTGGCCAGAAAATTTTCCGGCGAGTCGCCGGAATCTGCTGCTGTCCGGCGAGGGGGCGGCGGCCGGTTGATGCAAGAGAGAGAGAGAGAGAGAGAGAAAAAATGTTGGGTGTGTGTGTGTTTTTAGTATTAAAAATGAGGAAAATGGAGGGTAATGGGGATATATATATATATATATATATATATATATATATATATATATATATATATATATATATATATATATATATATATAGTAATAAAAGTATAGGGTGTGTCATGTATTAAATGAAAGTGTAGGGTAAGGTGTAAAGAGATAGTCTAGGGACCAAGGTTGCCAACGTAGTAAACTTCTAACGATAAACGCTCCGGGGTCTGATAAGGCGAAAAATGAACCGTTTTTAGGGGGTCATTTAAGCCCGGAATTGAATTTATTTGATCAAATATTGCCCTAAATCATTCCTTTTGTGATTTTAGGTACTTTGGGAGTGAATTCTGGAAAAGGAAGCATTTTAGACGTTTTTGGAGCATAAAGTGAAGAAAACGACAAAGTCTTAATTTTCCTTGCTGGAAACAGTACCTGACGGCGTCACAAGCTTCTTCATGACGGCGTCAAGAGTAATACAAGATGTGGAAGTGGATAAAGTACGTGGCGGTCCAGTAAGTTCATGACGGCGTCAAGCTAGGCCGTCACGTGTACCTGAAGGCGTCACCAAGGCCGTCACGTGTAAACTTGTCAAAACTTGCGAGCGGAGTAGCTGATATTGTTTTGGTCATAACTTTTGCATACGAACTCGGATTTTGGTGATTCAAAAGCCCATGCGAAGAGGACGAAGAGATCTACAATTTGGTGAAAAAATGGTTGTGACGGTGTCAAGAGAACGAGCTGACGCTGTCAAGCCTTGCCGACAGAAAACATGCCTATAAATATAACATCATAACTTCACTTTTTGTAAGCCCTAAACCCTAAGGTCGATTCCTGGGTTTAGGTAGGTGTTTTTCCAGAAACTTAGAGGGTTTCAATCACTCCATAAACATCATGTATTGGTTTGATGATTCTATCTCAATTATGTCTTTCATTATTATTGTTGTTTGCTTTTCTTTGATTATGTTTTGCTAATTCACCTTGTGTCTACTTGTGATTATGTGAAACTTGTATATAATTGATTAGATCTCATTGATTTCTTGTTGATGTTGTGTCTATCTCCATCAATGAGGGGCTTGTTGATGTGTGTGTCTATCTCCATCAATTAAGGTGTGACAACTTTAATAGATCTAGTTGGTTTAGTTTATAATTCTTGTTTCCTATTAATTCTTATTTTGATTGAATGAATTCGATGTTAGGCTTAAGAAAACTGGCAGATCTCCAATTGGTAACATGCTTGAACGTCTTAAGAAACATGTAGCCAAGGCATACTAGGCTATTAAGGTAGTATTTAACGCATGAGCCACTGTTTACAATCCCTATGGTTGTGCCGGGCATGGCATAGGAAGAGATAAGAGCTCGTAGAATTGGAGAGATATGTATGCCACTCCATGATTTATTAGGAATACACCCATCAATTAAAATAAGGTTTACAGTCAATTGGTAAAATTGGATAGCTAGCAAGGAGTAACATATCATAGGTAGACATGCTTCACTTATCTTGAAGAATCCTAGTTTACTTTTCTTGTTAATTAGTTTAATTAGTAGCTTTTGGGTTAGTTGATTAGCAACTAATTCCGCCCACTTCCCCAATACCCGAGATTTTTATTTGCTTTTCATAAAATATAAAAATACAAAAAGAATCATCCTTCACCTTTAGACCTAGTTAGATTAATTTCAATCCTAACGACACTATTCCTAGCTGAACGATCAATCCCCCGGTACTTGTCATTATACTATACTACAACGATCAGGTACACTGCCTGGTGGGGGTTGTAAGCTTCTCAAGATCCCTTGAGAGGTAAAGCCTGGTGCGATTCCCATGTACATCAAGTTTTTGGCGCCGCAGCCCGGGGAATAGTTATTGCTTAGGTTGAAATTTTAATTTTATTAGGTCTACTCATTAGGTTCCTTTCTAGTGAGATTTTTTTTATTTAATTTTTCTAGGTTTTCTTTAGTCTATCTTATTTCTTCGTTTCTTTGTTCGTAACCATTACCATCCGCCATCATGGAAGGTGGTAATATCTTAGATCCCATCATCCCATCACAACCAAACCCACAACAACCAAACCAACCTCCTAGAGCCCGCACCTTAGGAGAATACTCCCAACCAAGCCACAAAGGTTACCGAAACGCCATTGAGCTTCCCAAAGAAGCCATTGTAGCCCACCTGCGACCCAACACCATCCGGTTGGTGAAAAATGGATGTGCATTTCACGGACATGTGTCTGAAGACCCAATTCAACACCTTAAGGACTTTCTTAAGATCGTAGATGCCATTGACCTTAACGGTGCTACTAGAGATACTACCCGATTGCGTCTCTTCCATTTCTCTCTTCGTGACCAAGCTATCAATTGGCTTGATCGTGTACCCGCGGGATCTATCTCGACTTGGGATAATCTCACCACTTGTTTCCTTGCTAAATTTTTCCCACCGGGGAGAACTACCAAGCTTTGGAATGACATCTTGATGTTCCAACAACGTCAAGGTGAAACTCTTTATGAAGCATGGAATAGTTTCAAGGAACTACTCCACAAAGTCCCCCATCATGGCCTCGATCCTTGGTTTCAAATCCAAATCTTTTATGATGGAGTTAATCACCAAACTAGAAAAGCTATAGATCACACTGCCAATGGTAGATTGAGCAAGCTCAGTGTTGATAAGTGCTGGGAGGTCATTGAGGACTTAGCACAATACGAAGAAGAAGAATGGGAAGATCCAATGTTCTTGGAGGAAGGAAGTTTAGATTACATGAATGCAACCCAAGAACCGTTATTTGAGAACATCGAAAGGCAGGTTAAGGAATTGATAAGAGCCGAGATGCCCATGGCTAATCCCTCTGGTTATGTGAATACAGACAGTAAATATACGTTTCCTGGATATTCATGACAAAAGGAATTCTAAGGGATAATGCTGACTTTTGTAAACAACCAAGAGAGGCAAATCCAACAATTAGAAGCCCGCATGGAAAACACCCGAAGTCTTTTCATGGACTTGGCTGATAAGTTTATATCAAGGATTAAGGAGAAAATTAGGGAAGAAGCTATACCCAAGAAGATCGAAAAGATTTTTGAATTCCCAATCCCTAATGAAACAGGCAGTGATGGGCACAATGAAACACCTCTCTCTGTGAGTTCAACCCAAAATAACTTCTATTCTCATAAGCTTCCTTTTGAGAAAGGGAACTCTCATGCCTACACCCTAACCTCTAAATCACTCAAACCAACCTTGATGCATAAGGTCTCGATGATTTCTCAAACGAAACCCATTACCCATAAAACCTCTTTCCAACATTCCAACTTCAAAACGCCAACACTCCACTTCTTTGATGAAAGCAAGTTTGAGTACAAAGATGAAGATGAAGTTGAAATAAAAAAGATAGGAACCGGAGTAGATGAAGAACCGTTAGAGCATACTATTCATGAAAATGGCAAGAGCTCAAATCTTTGTCATAAAACCGTTCTAACTTCAAATCCACCCATCAAACCAAAGGATTCGGGTAACCTAACAATGAAGGTGGTAGACTCTTTCCCCATTCACTCGCCCCCTTCACCTCATGTGGCATATTTCCACCCTAAGGGCGTGTATCGCTACTTTCACCCGCACTTAATCCTAAGTGTAGGGAAAACCTCCCCTATTTCCGTTAAATAAGGATAGAGTCAGGCTCGTGACTCGAACAAAAACAAGCGCTTGTTGGGAGGCAACCTAACCCATGTTTTTAATTGTTTGATGTTTTTATTTTATTTGTTTGTTTGTGTCATATATGCTTAATCATAGTTGTTTAATTTTCATGTTTCGAATAATTTGTGAAAATGCTTTATTTTGTTTTTAACCTCGTCTTAATTGCATATAAAGGTATTTTACAAAAAGATAAGTGTAGGGAAATTTATATCTTGTTAAAAAGAACTAAATTCGAACATGAAAATTTCACAATTCATGATTAGCATATATTCTATCTTGTTCGTGTGTCAATAATTGTGGATATGTTTTATGAGTTCCTATTTGTGATTCATTCCACAAGTATCCTATCCTTTTGTTGCTTTGTCTTGTTTCTATTTCTAAGTCGGGAATTACATCTAGTTGTGATCTTTGTTCGGTTTGATGCTTTGGTTTTTGTGTTTGTTGATTACAGGACAAGAAGATGATTTATATTTCTAGAGGGAAGCTTTCAACGTTCGTCTTCTTGGAGGAGATTTAACCATGTTGTCACATTATCCACGGTGAACGAATCAGGGAAGTATTAGTTTCTTTCATTCTTATTTATTTACTTTTACATCTTTTATCTAGAACATTGGGGACAATGTTCGGTTTAAGTGTAGGGAGGGTATATTAGAAACTATTACTCCACTTGATTTTTGTTTTGTTTAATAGTGAATGTGTAATAAAACTGAGAGAAATATTTGTTAGGGCAATTTTAGCACAAAATTTAAAATTTTTTGCAACATGTAGGAGTGAAACTTTAGTCTTAATAAGCGTTTCATGGATAGGAGTTGTATGACTAGCACAAAAACCATACCACTCAAAAATTTCCACCCCAAATATGTGAGGTTCGCCCTTAGATCTTTAGGAAAAAGCATTCATTGTTGGTGCTTATGAGTGTACCGGTAGTATTTATATTCTAGAACTTGTGATAGCGATGCATCCCGAGACCGCTAGTGAGACTACATTCGTGTAGTTAGGATTTACTACATGATAAGAGGCATTAGGATAACCCTTGTTCTACACCTGTAATATAATTACATTGACTTCATAGGTCAAGTAATTCTCCCACACCTTTGCGTTGTACTCATTTTTAGTACACGATACCCCTAGTACACCCCTCCGAGCCTATCTTTTCATTCCTAACTTTAAGCATTTTACTTAAAGGAAGAATTTGTTTACAATCCACCCCAAATGTGCAACCAAATCACCTTAGACTTCCTTGTATGCGCTCATCTTTAGTGCATTATTGTTAATTGTTTAAACCCTTTGTTAGTTGTCTAATTGATTGCATGGTTGCTAAGTCGAGTCATATCTTGTACATATTGTTTTGGGACAATTGGGACTCATGGGTAAAGTACTTGTGTTATGGAGTAATGGGGAAGAACATCATATATTACCCCCATATGTGCGTTAATATTTAAAAGTACTCCAAGTGTTTTAATTATCTTGATTCGAGTCATTAGAATAGTTGATTGTAAGTATGTAAAAGCTCAAGTGTAGGGAGTAAACGAGCTCCCTTTGATGTATTATTTTGGATGGTAGAGTAAGAGTGTATGTTAAAAAAAAATAGAAAAAGAAAAGAGAAAAACATACGGGCTACCATCCGTTTCTTTTATTTATGTTTAAGTCAAATAGTGTCTTGAAAATCCAAAAAGAGTTGTGGTTAGTTTAAGTTGAGTCGAGTCTTGTCTTAGCAACGCCCCATTGTACATGTAGTTAACTAATACAATTGACTTGCCACCAGTAAAATATCTGTTTATCCAACAAAACCGTGTTTTCCATATCCCCTACACCTAACGTTATAACCCTTTAAAAGACCTCTTTGATAGTTTATCCTAGGTGCTTACGCCAAGTGGTGGAGGTTTGATCCTTTCCCAAGCCTATGGTAATCTATTTGCTATGACAGGTAGAGAGTGATATTTCTCCATTTCCAATTATGACATATAAATTTACAACACCTGAGAGATGAGAGTATCCGAATACATAATGTGAGGTGCTAGTGTATAATTTCCGTGCTTGTTTTGACTAAGGTGGAACGATCACTTGTTGTAATTACTTTTATATTAGTGTTAAATGACTCCTAACTTGTATTTTGATTGGTGGAAAAGCTCATTTGCTTGAGGACAAGCAAATCCCAAGTGTAGGGATATATGATAAGGCGAAAAATGAACCGTTTTTAGGGGGTCATTTATGCCCGGAATTGAATTTATTTGATCAAATATTGCCCTAAATCATTCCTTTTGTGATTTTAGGTACTTTGGGAGTGAATTCTGGAAAAGGAAGCATTTTGGACGTTTTTGGAGCATAAAGTGAAGAAAACAACAAAGTCTTAATTTTCCTTGCTGGAAACAGTACCTGACGGCGTCACAAGCTTCTTCATGACGGCGTCAAGAGTAATACAAGAGGTGGAAGTGGATAAAGTACGTGACGGTCCAGTAAGTTCATGACGGCGTCAAGCTAGGCCGTCACGTGTACCTGAAGGCGTCACCAAGGCCGTCACGTGTAAACTTGTCAAAACTTGCGCGCGGAGTAGCTGATATTGTTTTGGTCATAACTTTTGCATACGAACTCGGATTTTGGTGATTCAAAAGCCCACGCGAAGAGGACGAAGAGATCTACAATTTGGTGAAAAAATGGTCGTGACAGCGTCAAGAGAACGAGCTGACGCCGTCAAGCCTTGCCGACAGAAAATGTAACCACCCATAATTTTTCACAACATTATTTTAATAATAAATTTCTATTTATTATTACTTATCTAATTAGCTGAGTATATACGAGCTCACTTGAATAAATCACAGGAAGCTATCCCACATACCGTGACACACATTAACATTGCATATAGTTTAATTTTTTATCAGAAAATGTGAAATATAAATTTTCTGACATTTACTGATGATTAAAACTCAAAAACGAGAAACTATCTTACGTTTATTGAAAAACGACATCGCACGTGTACCGACACCACAATAGTCATGGCTTAAATCCGTTAATAATTTTTTTTAAAGTCGATAATTTTGTTTCTATATTTTTTTTAAAACGCTCACAAAAATGTATTTCACACATTTTTTCCCAAAGACGTAAAATCAAAGTACCTCGTTTATACTCTAGCTCAACCAAACACGGGATACACGGTATAATAATAAAACAAATGTTATCCTTCTCCTATACTAATCCCAGCCGCCCACCTATCACTTTCCTATAACAATTCATCTCTTTTCTTTCAAAGCCAAAACAAAAATATGTTAGTATATATCACTTTCTTATCTCAATACCTTATCAAAGTCAAACTTTGATCTATGCACTTTTCTTTCTCTTTTTCCCAAACCAGTTCACGGGATCATATAAAACTTTTCAATGGATAAGACCTTAGCTTAGTTAATCCATTCATAGAGTTTTGATCTCAAAAGCATGTCGAAACTTTACTTCTTTTTCTCTTTTTATTCCTGCTCGAAGACCAGGAGATCCACACAAGCTCTCATCCCAATCTCATCACAAATAACAAGCTTTCTTAAGGTTGGTTAAAGCTTTGGTTTGTTTTGGGTTGCTTTGGATTCAGCTGGATCGTTTGGTCTTCGGGTTCCTTGCTTTCGATCAATCAACAAAACCTCCCTGTTGTAAGGATTCTCTGATCTTACACTTTGTAATTTCCCTTGATGATATTTGTTAATAAAATGGTTATCTTGACCTTATGAAATATGTGTTTCGCGTTCTGAAATCAACCCACTCATATGGGTATAATTGATTTTTGTTATTGTTATTAATCTTGTGTGGCATAAGCAAATCGGCTCTCATATAAATTTATAAGAGTATACAATGTTTGGTGATAAATAACTAAAACTAGATTTAATAATGGCTCATGGATTAGAAGTGTTAATTCTTGTGGTGTTGAGTGATTTTAGGGTCCCGTATTACTCGACTCGTGATTATCTTCTTCTAAATGTTCAAGTTGTTTTTGCTCGTCTTCTTTTAGGCTTCCTGGTTATGTGCTAGTTGTTATTGTGTTTGTTTTCGTTGTGGGATGAAACCCCTGTGGTCCAACTACAGTGGTGCCACTTTAGAAGCTATGTGTATTTTCTCACTCAAGCCACATGGACCACGAGAGTGGTCGGATTGTTGTTTTCAGCTCAAGATAAACTCGCACGCAAAGGGTGTGATGTGTTTGATTCCCTCGAGTCACAAGTAAGTGCCCACTTAAGATGTGTGGCCTTGCTTTTGGTTCAACCACCACCCACGAAGGGTGTCACGGCCTGATTAACAACAACAACATAAGGGGTGTTGTGTTTACAGTTGAATTTTTGCGTCTCCATTTGTGTCACAAGCACACATGGGTTCTGTTTGTTTTGCTCAGTTAAGGAGGCCTCAAACCAGTGCACCAAGGGCATGTTGGTTGTGTCGTGTTCATAAGGTCGAAAGTGTTCGGGATTGCTTCTTGCTTGGTCACACGAGCTCGAAACAGGAGCATTTTACTTGCCCACTTTTGTGTCAAAATTATCTATTTATATAATTCACAATCCAAACGACGCCGTATTGCGTCCCCGTTTCCCGCCAAAATATTATGGGCCATGTTGTTAGCCTGTTTCTTTAGCCCAAGTTTTTTTGCTCCTTTTAATCCAGGCCACAGTTTTTCTGATAGGTTTTTAGTAACAAACCTAGAACATTCCCGTAAATCCTACACACATATACACACGCTCAAATCGTATCATCAAAAACCATAGTCAGTTGGTTATGTGGTGGTGCGGTTATTGAGGATAATACGGGGGTGATTCCGATTTGTGGTAAATTCAGAAGGTATGTTTTTCTAATTTGGTTAGTTTTTTTAAGATTTGGCTAAAACCGTGTGTTAGTTCATAGGTTTATGTGGGTTTATGTTTGACGTTGCGGCTTTTTTTTGCGTACGATACTTAGATTAAGGGTATTGAAAGTTTAAAGGTTTATACTAATTTAGTGTTGTATCGGTTGCACTTCAAATGTTTGATGAAATGTCTTGGTGAAAATTGTAGTGATAGTTTTGGTTTCTTTTGTTCGATGAAATGTCCGGGTGAAAATTGTAACGGATGTTTGTTAAATCTTATGTTCTGGACTGTATTTTCTAAGTATTTTTATTTTTTGCTTCAGATCTTAAAGCAACAAAGGGTTTGGTTTCGATTGTGTTTAGAGAGAGGATGCAGGTAGAGCTACAAGTTTCCAGGTTATAAAGTTCCAATTGTACGAGGTCCTGCCTTATCAGCTTTACAAGGAAATAATGATGAAATTTGAAAGAAAGCTGCTCTGAAGCTGTCGGAAGCTGTGGATACTTGCATTCCTACAACTGGTCCCAAAATGCAAAGCCATTTTTAATGCTGATAATTCTTCATTAAGGTATCTATAAATTAAGAGTTGACTCTTTTACTATCAACCTCCAATGTTTCTCATATTAATGAGTAGTAAATATACTGAACATCATTGCTACTGAGATGCTCTATATTGTGACCATTTAGACTCGATGTGCCTGCCGTAAAACTTTATGCTCAAAGGGACGCAGCAGTGTTGCCACTGTTCGGATTGAGCAAAGCCTAATTAATGTTGCCAACGAATTAATGTTTCCAAGGAAGTTGAGATCTTAGGCATGGGCCAGGTGAGCATCAAATATATAACTTGCTTTCAACTTTTTTGTAATCTATTACATCCCTCGGATTTTGTACCATTATATGAAAGTAATTTCTATAGCAGGTAAAATGGATCACGTCATAAAAGTACTATGAAAAAGTCCACTGTTAAGGAGTAAGTGTTGCAATTAAGATTTAGCTATTAGTTTTTTGCAATTAAGATTTAGCTATTAGTTTTTTCTTCATCCTTTTTATTACCTCATATCTAACTTATATTTATCGAATTGTTTTAGATTATGTGAAGGAATGGAGCTCTAACATAGAATTCTTCCAAGGTAACATGTAGATTTCTTTTGAGGGAGTGGTTATAGAAATGATTTAGCGAGTCGAAAATTTGATTCGCAGGGGAGGAAAATACTTTGAGGATGATGCTAAAGCTGTATTAATACAAACACTAAACGTGGTTGCTTTTTGTCATCTTCAACGCGTGGTCAACCGGGAATTGAAACCAAAGGTTGGTGCTTTACCCTTCTAAACATGTAACTTACTTTCCATGCCTGATTTTTTAACTTTTATATAAATTGACCAAACACCATGTGCTTATTATAAGCTTGGTTGCAAGTGTATAAACTTTCATAAGTTAAAAAAAAAAAAAGGGAAAAAGGAGATTATGAAATATCTTTGTCACATGGTTTTTGATATCATTCTCACATGGTTCATGACATAAAAGCTTTCAGTGTGTTGATGTACCCATACTCTACTACATATCAAGCTTTACATTGAAATTTAATCTGTAAACTAATTGCTGGTATGTCCCTGTAGGTGGATACTTCCATGGACGAGACGATCTAATTCATGGAGTTGATATACAGGTAGTCACTCCAGATACTGACACCATTGACTGGCTCATTTATTATCGGCAATATTATAAATTATATGAAGATTATAGTGTATGAAATTCCTGTCAGAGTAGTGTATTGTATTATTAGCTTTTAATTTTTTATGCTATATTAATATGATTTGAGTCTTATGATATTTCGGGTACCTTATTTGAATAGGTGATTGTCTTTTATTAACTAGGTAACCGTGATTACACTATCGAAATGCACAGCATGTAAATCATACCATGAATTTCCCTAAACTTTCTTTGTTAGCTGTAGCAGGCACTAAAGGAAACCAACAGAACGTGACCGGAAAATTCCTCAAAGTGAGTGCAATTTTACACAATTACTATGCGTAACATATGTATATCAGTTTAAATTATTTTGCACTGTTGCAACCTGTTACTCTTGCAGACGCAAATGATAATCTCGGCCCAAGCTTTGTCATTTCAGATGAAATTGATGCCTGCAACCGTCGCATGCCCCAAGGTCATTTCTAAATGAATGATCGTAATATTTATAAACAGAAACATGTCATTAAATTCCATTGCTTTTTCCGCCTCTTGCAGGATTTGAAAACCAAATAATTCCATAGGCAAAGCGACAAACAACCTAGAAAACAACATGTGAAGGCTTGCCAAAACAGAAAATACGTATATTCACTCAGGTAGTTGTGTTTTTGCTGAAAAATCAGAAACACGCTCCAGAACAATCTGTCCAGTTTCAAATACGTAACAGCTGTGGTATTTTCCTTTCAGCGTATCACAAGCTGCATCTGATCGCCGATAACAAGTTTGGATCAACTGATTCGTAAGGTAAAATAATCTATAAGAAACGGAGTTCTTATCTACAGTTATGTTTGTCAGAAAAAAATTTATAACATCAATATCACCTACAAGGTTCTAACTCATTTGGTTAACGTGTATGTCTCATACTTTTTTTATTCGGATTTATTAATTTTTTTTGCTGTTTATTTTGGGTTTGGAGTCCGTCGATTTGCACCTTCGTGATTAAATGGGATATATTTGTGTAGCAGGTTCTGTGTCGGAGCGGGTCACTGATTTACTGGTACACCTCTTCAGCGTGACAAGCTTATATCATTTGATGATCCTTTTACCGGTCAACACCCTTCAATTTATGTGGCCTAAATACATGTCATTTGTATTCAGTCGTTACTTCATATGAGTTCAAGATTCATCGTTACAGGTCATCGTTGTTATATATATATATATATATATATATATATATATATATATATATATATTATAGAGCGTTAACTATGACGTCATATTACAATGGCCTTTTAGGCACAATTGCGTTATCTTTGTATCTGATTAGTGGAAATGAATATATGCTGTCAACCTCCGAGTGAGATAGATATGAAACTTCTTTAACTTTTTAGTGAGTCAATTCAAGGATTTTAATCGTCTGGTAGGGACTCCATTTTTTCTCGCAATAACCATATTCCCGCTATTTCTCAACTTTTTCCTGAAAAAGAAGATAAGATTTTGGGAACAGGAAGAACTAAGTGTTGGGTTTTTATAGTTTTTTGTTGTAGCTCTTAAATTACTGTTTAAATGTTGGCTAAGCTGTGAATATTTCTCTCTTTTTTCAAAGGTTAGAGAACAAATATTTGTCCAACCCTGAAGAATTTTGCAACCTATACAGTATGGTTAAGGTGGAGGTTGAAGCTAACAAAGCTGATGGTTCATCGAGTTGCACCAACGGTCTTCTCTGGCTAACTAGGTAAGGATAACAAACACATTTACATCACAGTTGTTAACACAAATAATATTCGAAAAATTCTGTATGCTGCGAAGATTTATCCTTTCAGCACAATAGACTTCATACTAGAATTATTCCGTAACTTGATGGAGCATGAAGATTGGGCCATGTCATAAGTTTGTTCTGAAGCCTATACTAAGACACTGAAGAAATACCATGGCTGGTTAGCCGGTTCAACTTTCCTGGTAAGCATTTTGTTCTATACATTAAATTTGTGATGGTAGAGATTAGATAGATTATATGAACCAAGTATTTCGTTAGTACAATTGCATCATATTACTTTATCCATTATTTCTCTTGGTTCCAAATAAATCAATAGCTTATAATCCCAAACTGTATTGACAGGTTGCAATGAAGCTTGCTCCGGATAGGAAGAAGTTCATGGCTGTTGTGGGTGGGAATGGTGACATCAAGTATGATATTGAAAAATTCTGCTCCACTTCCACGCCACTTCTTCAGAAGAACCACAAATTCTTGGTGAGTTCATCTCATAAGAAACCTTACTCTTTTAATTGATAGATGTCAGGTGCACTTGGGATATGATTTTGCTTCCATTAACTTCCTTTAATCGTTTTATTTTATTCTATTATGCAGGCTAGCCTTGGTCTCGATGAGATGAAAGCAAAGTAATGACCGATAATGATCATGGGACAACCTTTTGCTATTGCTATTAGAAAACTTAGTTGCTACTATGAGATTACCAAAATTCTACGGCAAAAATAAACAGGCCCGCCTGCAACGCGGCGGACCGGCGCCATTCTCGTTTTATATAACCTGCTACTAGGAGTTGGGTGCGTTTGATCATTCCATAAACTGGGCCGAAGTCCCTTAAACTTAAGGCCGTGCATGTTTGTTTCCTACTAGGTCAAAGCCCACTCCACATTAACCAAAAGGTGCATTTGAATTCAGTATATACACATAACGTATTCAACTATAAACGAATATTCATAGCAAGTCTATAAAAACGAGTCATAAACTAGAATAAACTTATAAGTTCAAAACGCGTTTATTAAATTAATTCAACTAGTATCAAACACATGAACTTGTTGTGTTTCATAACAACTTACACTTGTTTTATAAACTATAAACGTTCATATACTTTAACTTATGTCATAAGTTACTACAAAACGTTTGCATGGGTTATGCTCGACTTTAGTCAAAGATATACTTTTGATAAACAATTTACCTAAAAATAATAATAATAATTTTCTCTTATAAATTATCCTTTTACTAAAATACTATGTATACTATACATATGTATCAATTTTCCCACACTTTCCCGACAACACTAAATAATCACTTATAATTACTCTATACTCTACCTTTCAGATATTTGTTAACAACTTTTCGTCATATGTACGTCATACTTCTATACATGTTTACTTATGCACTTCCAAGAGCCAATCTTTGCCAACTTTTATAAAAACGATTTAAACTTGAATGCTGCCACACAAGCAACAATAACACAAACACTTTAAAACTTTTAAACTTATTTAAACTTCATTGAGTCTTAAACCTGAAACTGTAAACTAAACCTGCCATACTAATCTAGGTCGCGTGTCGATGCCGCACACTTATACTATTTGTCCTTACTGCTTTTTGAGGTGAGTTCATGGCCCCTACTTTTACTTGTTTTATAATTGTTTTAGGGGAGGATACATGCTCGTTTTTAATCAAACTCAATGCTTGTTCATGCTTAAACTTGTTACATGTTTTTACTTGAAAACATCATTTCTCTGCTCATAACTTATGGGATTATTTTATTATGGACACAAGTGTTTGAATCATATATGTAAGTTAAAGCCCCACTCTTTTACTTTACATTGCTTTGCAAAACTTGGGGTGAGGAACATGCAAAACACTTTTACGGACCACACTGAAACTTATGATTTATTTAAACTATTACGCGGATTAGCCTAAGCCCTTGAATCCCACTATGCCCAAACTCATGAACCGTTAGTTCCTGCGGGAAGCGCGATTGTTATAGATAGATCTATTGGGGGTGACTCCCCCGTTCGGTTGGCCATACATGGGTCAATGCGAAACGTATAGCATATCAGAATCGAGTGTAACGGGATAAGCACTCGCAATGGGCCCCCTTTTAGTATGACAACATTTTGCATACACTACTGTCGTAGCTTCGGTTGTATGAACTTAATGCTAGTGAAATAGACTTTTACTTTTATGTGACATTATATTCGTTGTAATGATCACATACTTTGCCTATGGTCCACTTTATGCTTAATACTTATGGTCTACCTCATTGATATTTTTCATGACACTGTGAGTAAAGTAGTAGTCACTAAAACTGAACTCGATTTGTTTGTGAAAGGTTATTCACACTCGAAAACCTTGTTGTCCACATTACTATATTTACTTGAAAGTAAATTATATTTTCATGACATTGTGAGCGACACAATGGTTACAAACTTGTATTGAACTCACATTTCTTTTACTCTACATTTTTATACAAACCTATGAACTCACCAACGTTGTGTTGACACTTTTTAGCATGTATTTTCAGGTTTAATGTGATAGCTAACTATTGAAGGCTTTTGGCATGGCATGGCATGGTCATAGATGACTCTGATGTATTTGGGACCGCTTTAACTTCTTTATGGGCCTATTTACACACTCCTTTTATAAATGTAAACTTAACGTTTTTGTTAATGTATTTTATTCTAAATAAATGAAATAAAAACCGTTCTTTGTACCTTATGCTGTGATACCAATTTCGTAGCACCCCAATGCATGTATGCTTCCGCTGGACCCAAATTTTGGGGGTGTTACAGATTGGTATCAGAGCCTTGGTTATAGAGAACTGGGTATTTTGAAAACCTAGACTATAACTACTTTTACAAAAACTTGAATCTATGACCGCCACATGACTGCCTACCTGCCAAGCCTTCTACCTTACTTATTATAAAACATTTTCTTTTAAAGTAAAAGACATATTACTTGTGTAACTGAGCTGAGTGTTTCAAAATTCATTGAACCTCGGTGGAATATAGATTGATCACCTATATTCGACCAGGGACAGTGGGACATAGCCTGATCACCTATGTCTGACTCAGAGGTGAATTTTGCGATACTGAGAGCAGTTATACTAGAATTATGTCCAGATTGATTTTAACTTAATTTATGAGAGTTTCAAATTTTTGTGTGTGTACATAATCATTACATAACACGAACATTCACATCTACACACAACACACTGACATCACAATACTTTTTCATCACAATGATTTTTCTCTTAACGGGAATACTCTTTTATCACAATCTGGGTTTGTTACAGTCATCTCTACCCCAAACCTTACACTTAATCTATGTTGTAACTTCTTTGATAAGTACACTACTGAGATAGCCAACTGATTACTAGTAGCAATAAACACCCTCTTTCATAGTAGTACTCTGAATGTGCCAAACTCCCAATTCAGAAGAGATGTTATGCCCAACAGAAACCTAAAGACCTTAAGGAGCAACCTAGACCACTATATTTGGAACAGACCCCTAATCCTTCATGTATCCCCCAATAATACCAGTTGTCTACCTTGCTACCCTATTATAAGATAATAAACTGTGTCGCTATTAACATACAAACTATTTTCAATTGTTTTACAAATCATTTTGCGGTCATCCTACAAAATATTTAACTGCGATTTCATGAAATCAAGATTTTGACCCTACTACTATTTTATAAACAATAAATTATTTTCTACTGTCCTATAAACTGTTTTATGAATCATCTTTACAACTATTTTATCATGATGTAATAAACCGATTCATTACTTTACTACCATTCTATGAAACGACAAACAGTTTCGCTAGCATTTTCTAAATAATATTACAATTATCCTACAAGTCTTACTACACTTTACAAAACTATTTTACTCTCCTATGAAGTGCCTTGCTACTAAATCACAAAAACTAAACTACAATTTTACAAATGATAAATTGTTTTCCTATTACTCTATAGACTATTGTACAATGTGAACTTTTTGCCCAATTGAAAAGTACTTTATGTTACTACCTCTTGGTACTGTTGAAGTAAATTGAATACTTATGTTTATGAAATTCGCTTGATATTAAACATTGAACCCCACTTAGGCTTGACAACTAGACTTCGTCATTAAGCACCTGAAATTTGTTGAAACAAACATACCTGACTACACATTTTTCCTTAACATCTTAGTTTTTTTATGATTTTCCTTTTGGAAATGTGTTTATAGAAATCACAAAACTTGTAATGGTATTTTCCCAAGACTCATTTTGATGTGCCAAAATTTATTGGTCAAACTTTATTGAGACTTTTGTATATTAAAGGGGTGACTAAATGTTAACTTTTGAGACATGGTTTTACCCACACCATGTTTAAAGACTGTTTTACTGAAATTATGAGTCTTTTGAAGTCTTATCAGTTTACCTAACTGCAAATTTTCAGCAAAGGACCAAAACCTATTCCTATCGACAAAGTTCGTAGAAACTCGCAAAAAAAATAAGGGGGAACTAAATTCACGTGGGGAAACGTGAAGAGGAACTCTCGTGCGCATATACCCATCTCTTTTCGACCGTAATGGGTAACTTGAATTGAATCACGAGGGCGCGATTCCGTTTAAGGAGGTGTGACTGTAACCACCCATAATTTTTCACAACATTATTTTAATAATAAATTTCTATTTATTATTACTTATCTAATTAGCTGAGTATATACGAGCTCACTTGAATATATCACGGGAAGCTATCCCACATACCGTGACACACATTAACATTGCATATAGTTTAATTTTTTTATCAGAAAATGTGAAATATAAATTTTCTGACATTTACTGATGATTAAAACTCAAAAACGAGAAACTATCTTACGTTTATTGAAAAACGACATCGCACGTATACCAACACCACAATAGTCATGGCTTAAATCCGTTAATTATTTTTTTTGAAGTCGATAATTTTGTTTCTATATTTTTTTTAAAACGCTCACAAAAATGTATTTCTCACATTTTTACCCAAAGACGTAAAATCAAAGTACCTCGTTTATACTCTAGCTCAACCAAACACGGGATACACGGTATAATAATAAAACAAATGTTATCCTTCTCCTATACTAATCCCAGCCGCCCACCTATCACTTTCCTATAACAATTCATCTCTTTTCTTTCAAAGCCAAAACAAAAATATGTTAGTATATATCACTTTCTTATCTCAATACCTTTTCAAAGTCAAACTTTGATCTATGCACTTTTCTTTCTCTTTTTCCCAAACCAGTTCACGGGATCATATAAAACTTTTCAATGGATAAGACCTTAGCTTAGTTAATCCATTCATAGAGTTTTGATCTCAAAAGCATGTCGAAACTTTACTTCTTTTTCTCTTTTTATTCCTGCTCGAAGACCAGGAGATCCACACAAGCTCTCATCCCAATCTCATCACAAATAACAAGCTTTCTTAAGGTTGGTTAAAGCTTTGGTTTGTTTTGGGTTGCTTTGGATTCAGCTGGATCGTTTGGTCTTCGGGTTCCTTGCTTTCGATCAATCAACAAAACCTCCCTGTTGTAAGGATTCTCTGATCTTACACTTTGTAATTTCCCTTGATGATATTTGTTAATAAAATGGTTATCTTGACATTATGAAATATGTGTTTTGCGTTCTGAAATCAACCCACTCATATGGGTATAATTGATTTTTGTTATTGTTATTAATCTTGTGTGGCATAAGCAAATCGGCTCTCATATAAATTTATAAGAGTATACAATTTTTGGTGATAAATAACTAAAACTAGATTTAATAATGGCTCATGGATTGGAAGTGTTAATTCTTGTGGTGTTGAGTGATTTTAGGGTCCCGTATTACTCGACTCGTGATTATCTTCTTCTAAATGTTCAAGTTGTTTTTGCTCGTATTCTTTTAGGCTTCCTGGTTATGTGCTAGTTGTTATTGTGTTTGTTTTCGTTGTGGGATGAAACTCCTGTGGTCCGACTACAGTGGTGCCACTTTAGAAGCTATGTGTATTTTCTCACTCAAGCCACATGGACCACGAGAGTGGTCGGATTGTTGTTTTCAGCTCAAGATAAACTCGCACGCAAAGGATGTGCTGTGTTTGATTCCCTCGAGTCACAAGTAAGTGCCCACTTAAGATGTGTGGCCTTGCTTTTGGTTCAACCACCACCCACGAAGGGTGTCACGGCCTGATTAACAACAACAACATAAGGGGTGTTGTGTTTACAGTTGAATTTTTGCGTCTCCATTTGTGTCACAAGCACACCTGGGTTCTGTTTGTTTTGCTCGGTTAAGGAGGCCTCAAACCAGTGCACCAAGGGCATGTTGGTTGTTTCGTGTTCATAAGGTCGAAAGTGTTCGGGATTGCTCTCTTGCTTGGTCTCACAAGCTCTAAACAGGAGCATTTTACTTGCCCACTTTTGTGTCAAAATTTTATATAACCTGCTACTAGGAGTTGGGTGCGTTTGATCATTCCATAAACTGGGCCGAAGTCCCTTAAACTTAAGGCCGTGCATGTTTGTTTCCTACTAGGTCAAAGCCCACTCCACATTAACCAAAAGGTGCATTTGAATTCAGTATATACACATAACGTATTCAACAATAAACGAATATTCATAGCAAGTCTATAAAAACGAGTCATAAACTAGAATAAACTTATAAGTTCAAAACGCGTTTATTAAATTAATTCAACTAGTATCTCACACATGAACTTGTTGTGTTTCATAACAACTTACACTAGTTTTATAAACTATAAACGTTCATATACTTTAACTTATGTCATAAGTTACTACAAAACGTTTGCATGGGTTATGCTCGACTTTAGTCAAAGATATACTTTTGATAAACAATTTACCTAAAAATAATAATAATAATTTTCTCTTATAAATTATCCTTTTACTAAAATACTATATATACTATACATATGTATCAATTTTCCCACACTTTCCCGACAACACTAAATAATCACTTATAATTACTCTATACTCTACCTTTCGGATATTTGTTAACAACTTTTCGTCATATGTACGTCATACTTCTATACATGTTTACTTATGCACTTCCAAGAGCCAATCTTTGCCAACTTTTATAAAAACGATTTAAACTTGAATGCTGCCACACAAGCAACAATAACACAAACACTTTAAAACTTTTAAACTTATTTAAACTTCATTGAGTCTTAAACTTGAAACTGTAAACTAAACCTGCCATACTAATCTAGGTCGCGTGTCGGTGCCGCACACTTATACTATTTGTCCTTACTGCTTTTTGAGGTGAGTTCATGGCCCCTACTTTTACTTGTTTTATAACTGTTTTAGGGGAGGATACATTCTCATTTTTAATCAAACTCAATGCTTGTTCATGCTTAAACTTGTTACATGTTTTTACTTGAAAACATCATTTCTCTGCTCATAACTTATGGGATTATTTTATTATGGACACAAGTGTTTGAATCATATATGTAAGTTAAAGCCCCACTCTTTTACTTTACATTGCTTTGCAAAACTTGGGGTGAGGAACATGCAAAACACTTTTACGGACCACACTGAAACTTATGATTTATTTAAACTATTACGTGGATTAGCCTAAGCCCTTGAATCCCACTATGCCCAAACTCATGAACCGTTAGTTCCTGCGGGAAGCGCGATTGTTATAGATAGATCTATTGGGGGTGACTCCCCCATTCGGTTGGCCATACATGGGTCAATGCGAAACGTATAGCATATCGGAATCGAGTGTAACGGGATAAGCACTCGCAATGGGCCCCCTTTTAGTATGACAACATTTTGCATACACTACTGTCGTAGCTTCGATTGTATGAACTTAATGCTAGTGTAATAGACTTTAACTTTTATGTGACATTATATTCGTTGTAATGATCACATACTTTGCTTATGGTCCACTTTATGCTTAATACTTATGGTCTACTTCATTGATATTTTTCATGACACTGTGAGTAAAGTAGTAGTCACTAAAACTGAACTCGATTTGTTTGTGAAAGGTTATGCACACTCGAAAACCTTGTGGTCCACATTACTATATTTACTTGAAAGTAAATTATATTTTCATGACATTGTGAGCGACACAATGGTTACAAACTTGTATTGAACTCACATTTCTTTTACTCTACATTTTTATACAAACCTATGAACTCACCAACGTTGTGTTGACACTTTTTAGCATGTATTTTCAGGTTTAATGTGATAGCTAACTATTGAAGGCTTTTGGCATGGCATGGCATGGTCATAGATGACTCTGATGTATTTGGGACCGCTTTAACTTCTTTATGGGCCTATTTCCACACTCCTTTTATGAAATGTAAACTTAACGTTTTTATTAATGTATTTTATTCTAAATAAATGAAATAAAAACCGTTCTTTGTACCTTATGTTGTGATACCAATTTCATAGCACCCCAATGCATGTATGCTTCCGCTGGACCCAAATTTTGGCGGTGTTACAGAAAACATGCATATAAATATAACATCATAACTTCACTTTTTGTAAGCCCTAAACCCTAAGGTCGATTCCTGGGTTTAGGTGGGTGTTTTTCCAGCAACTTAGAGGGTTTCAATCACTCCATAAACATCATGTATTGGTTTGATGATTTTATCTCAATTATGTCTTTCATTATTATTGTTGTTTACTTTTCTTTGATTATGTTTTGCTAATTCACCTTGTGTCTACTTGTGATTATGTGAAACTTGTATATAATTGATTAGATCTCATTGATTTCTTGTTGATGTTGTGTCTATCTCCATAAATGAGGGGCTTGTTGATGTGTGTGTCTATCTCCATCAATTAAGGCGTGACAACTTCAATAGATCTAGTTGGTTTAGTTTATAATTCTTGTTTCCTATTGATTCTTGTTTTGATTGAATGAATTCGATGTTAGGCTTAAGAAAACTGGCAGATCTCCAATTGGTAACATGCTTGAACGTCTTAAGAAACATGTAGCCAAGGCATACTAGGCTATTAAGGTAGTATTTAACGCATGAGCCACTGTTTACAATCCCTATAGTTGTGTCGGGCATGGCATAGGAGGAGATAAGAGCTCGTAGAATTGGAGAGATATGTATGCCACTCCATGATTTATTAGGAATACACCCGTCAATTAAAATAAGGTTTACAGTCAATAGGTAAAATTGGATAGCTAGCAAGGAGTAACATATCATAGGTAGACATGCTTCACTTATCTTGTAGAATCCTAGTTTACTTTTCTTGTTAATTAGTTTAATTAGTAGCTTTTGGGTTAGTTGATTAGCAACTAATTCCGCCCACTTGCCCAATACTCGAGATTTTTATTTGCTTTTCATAAAATATAAAAATACAAAAAGAATCATCCTTCACCTTTAGACCTAGTTAGATTTATTTCAATCCTAACGACACTATTCCTAGCTGAACGATCAATCCCCCGGTACTTGTCATTATACTATACTACAACGATCAGGTACACTGCCTGGTGGGGGTTGTAAGCTTCTCAAGATCCCTTGAGAGGTAAAGCCTGGTGCGATTCCCACGTACATCAGGGTCCAAACGACATAGCAAACGGACTCGAAAATTTACGAAACTTGCACCATTGTTCACGAAATAATTTTTCCAATAAAATCGAGCATAAATTTCAGAGTTTTTCCAAAACTCAAAATAATTCAAATAATTTGGCAAATGCAATACAATTCGAGTTTTCTAGGTTGTGCTGAGTCAATCCAGGAATAAAGTTCTCGATTCCAATATATCTCACGTTTCTCAAGCCCAAATAATCGCAAATAAAAGTTTTAATGTGTCTCAGGTACGAAAATAGATATTTGGCTTGTGATGATGTACCCTCTGATTAGCTCGAAGGACACCCCTTCGAGTCTGATCGTAAGCTACATAATCGAAGGCTCTGGCTAGCCTCCTAAAACTTTCTTTGGCATAAAACTAATCATCAATGATCTAGTTACCAAGTGGGAATTCGCCAATCGAAGGATTAAGCCCTTCGGGGTATCGCTCGATAAGTTTTAAGGACGGAACAATGCCAAGTCCAAACATTGGTGAGACCAAGTCTTACCCATGTTTCCTCTTTCTCTTTAGCTCCCCCGCTAAACCAGGAGGAGTGGGACACTAACCCCTAACGGTTACCATAAATCATGGGACGCCCCCATGATCTCTCTAAAACGTGTGACCACTCTCCAGGACCGTTTTCTTCACCTATAAATAGTCCTGGATGATGACAAATCTGGTATGCAATCTCTCTCACCTTACTTTACTACGCTTACACTTAAACTCTCATACCGTTCACTTATTCACACGCCGGAGGTGGTTCGCAGGGCTCAACCCCTGCGCAATCACTTAACCTAGTGTTTTAGTATTTCTTATTTCAGGTTATATCCAAGCTTAGCGTAATTACAACACCCTTCATTTCCTTTGATCACCATCGAAGGCCTGGTAGTGCAAATCATTGTACAATCAGTGGCGCCATCCGTAGGACCCGCTACAATTAGTCCCGTTATTTCGAAGTAAAATAACCAAGTCAAATACACTCGCTATTATTCCGGCATGAATCCAGAAAGAGAAGTTACACCCCCACCGGGTTTTTCGTCTTTAACCCCTTTACCGGTAACTGACACCAACAACCTTCTGCCAATCACTGCCTCCACCTTTACCACACGATCTCAACCTGAAATAACACCCAACCATCACGCATCCACGTCAGCTAATCCAGAGCTCACCATTTGCCCCGCCTTTGTCGACGCTAATTACGAAGAGCTAGAGTTCTTGTTAAGGGCTTGAAGGAGGCAAATCAGAAACACGGAGATGCGAAGGGAGTTAGAATATTCCAGGGATGAGTATGATGAAGAAATTGAGATGGAGCCAAGACCTTCGGTCACTAGGGCTCGATACCCCATTCTGCGGATTGGGTCTCCTACGGGTAGAAGGGCAGGAGGAAGGAATGTAGGCTTTGAGGGAATTCCAGAAAGAACTCCCACGAGGAGAGAAGGGACTATTGCTGAAGGCTCTAATGGGAGGAGCCAGCAGAGGGAGAACATGGAGGAGAACCTACCTCCATTACTAGCAGCACATTTAGGGAGAACCGAAGGAGGAGTTCCACTGCAAACCTCCCACGCATCTGGTGTGGGAGGTAGCCCGGGATTGGTCAACACAGGAGGAAGTTCCCCCCCCCCCCCCCCTTGTTGGCCTATATCCTCAGTTCCCGGCTCAAAGTTACCCCTCAAATCTTTATCCCTCCATTAATAGGCAACCTGGAAATCAGTACCCCCCACAAACGGCTGTACCCTACAATCATCCCATGATATCCCCTCCGTACACCATGCATAATGGTTACCCTCCAAACACGAGTATGCCTCATCCTTTCTACACTAGTCAACCTTCTTTAGGGGTACCCCCTACTCATAATCCATACCATGGCATTCCCATGAACATACCACCTTACACCCACTCGTACGCAGAGCCCGCAGGTCCTACGACACCCTTTGTAAGATGGATCGAAGACTATCCCTTGCCAGATGGTCTAAAGATGCCTTCACATATAGGCACCTATGATGGAAAGGGAGATCCGGACAATTTCTTGCATTTGTTCGAAGGAGCCATTAGGATGCAGAAATGGGTCATGCCCATAGCCTGTCATATGTTCACATATACCCTTCGGGATTCCGCGCGTATTTGGTGGAATGGGCAGAAATCCGGAAGCATTATCAACCTTGATGATTTGAAGGCTAAGTTTTGATCTCACTTTAGCCAACAGAAGAAGTTTACAAGGACGCACCTCACAGTGCACAACATTAAGCAGAAGGAGAATGAAAGTACAAGAAATTTCGTTACTAGGTACACTGACGAAACTCTGCAGATTCTAGGATTACACGAAGAACAACGCATTTCCGGCTTCGTCCATGGCCTACGCAACCGGACTCTTGTGGAATTTTTATCCACAGACCTTCCGACAACATACAAAGGCCTGATGGAAAAAACATACACATGGATAGAAGCCAAAGAAGTATCCACCAATGGGGCTCCGATGGAAAACAATATGGGAGTAAAGCCGTCTTCGTGGGAAGGAACGAAGAACAAACACAAAGGCCATAACAGGTTTACCCCATACAACAAGAGTCCTAACTCTGGTTTATGGGAATGACTGATGAAGTCCCCAAAGGAAATTCTGGCTACAGAGAAGGCAGCCAAAACCTTCAAACTCACTCCTCGCATGACAAACAATGGGAGGAACCGAGATATGACCAAGTATTGCCACTTTCATGAGGATTTTGGTCATGAAACAAACAGCTGCAGAGAATTGAAGAAGCAAATAGAGGAAGCTGTTAAATCAGGGCAGTTGACACATCTAATAAAAGGTATAAGAAAGGGAAAAGAAAAGGTCACCGACACTAAAGACCATGTCTATGAGGCTCCAATCCTTATGGTTCGCAGGGGAGGCCCGAGCCAGAAAAGAAAAGAAATTGATGAAGGAGCACCCAATGTAGGGGAGGTAACGTTTCCGCCCTTAAGAGGTCAACCTCCCTCAGATGATCCTGTAGTCATAAAGGTCCTCATTTTCAATCGAGAAGTGAATAGGGCCTACACGGACTGCGGAAGTTCTTGTGAGATCATATACGAGCATTGTTTCCTGAAGCTTAAACCTTCCATAAGGTCACAAAGGGTAGATTCGAAGATACCTTTAGTAGGCTTCTCGGGAGAACACTCATGGCCTCTAGGTGAAATCCCTTTAGACATAACCATCGGTGAGGACCGACTGGCAAGGACGAAAACCCTTACTTTCGCAATTATAAGGTCAGATTCTCCTTATAATCTGTTGATAGGGAGAACTGCCATGCAGAAGATGGGCATCGTGGTATCCACGATACACGCAGCAATTAAGTTCCAAACAGCCAATGGGATAGGGACCGTACTATCCAATTACAGCAAGAAAGGGACACCAGAAGCGGGAAAGAAGATTAAAGAAAATCCACATGAGCCTCCGAAGGCTATCTTGAGCTGCGGGGACGCCGAAGAGCGTGTTGTGATAAACGACCTCCATCCAGATCAAACGGTAGTAATTGGAAGGCAACTCCCAGCCACCTTCAAGGCAAGCCTAAAACAACTCTTGAAGGACAATAGAGATATCTTCGCATGGACATACTCCGATATGACGGGGGTTTTGAAAAGTCTCATGATCGATGGTAAGCCTTTCGGAACGGAACATAAACTCAGTGAATATAAGCACATTGAGCCTATAAAACAAAAGCACCGGAGCCTCGCACCGGAGAGAAACGTCGCTGCCTGCAAAGAGGTAGACGAATTAGTACAGGCAGGTATACTCCGAGAGGTCAAATACCAAACGTGGGTGGCCAACCCAGTAATGGTAAAGAAAAGTGAAGGAGGATGGCGTATGTGCGTTGATTTTACTAACATCAACAAAGCGTGCCCAAAGGATGGTTACCCCCTCCCAGAAATAGATTGGAAGGTAGAGTCCTTATCGGGGTTTCGCCTAAAATGCTTTTTAGATGCTTACAAAGGCTACCATCAGATACAAATGGCAGTCGAAGACGAGGAGAAAATGGCCTTCTACACGGGAAAGGGCATCTATTGCTATAAAAAGATGCCCTTCAGTTTGAAAAACGCAGGGGCAACCTACCAGCATTTGGTGGACAAGGCCTTCAACAAGCAGATAGGAAGGAATTTGGAGGCATATGTCGACGACATGGTCATAAAGAGTAGGACAGAGGAAGACCTACTCTCCGACATTCAAGAAACCTTCAACCAGCTAAGAGCCATAAATATGAAACTCAATCCAAAGAAATGTTCGTTCGGTGTCGAAGAGTGGCAGTTCTTGGGATACTTGATCACAAAGCAAGGAATCAAAGCAAACCGCTCAAAAGTGAAAGCCATCACTGATCTGCAAGCCCCAAAGACACTAAAGGAGGTACAAAGCCTTAATGGAAAGCTAGCAGCGTTGAGTAGGTTTTTGTCAAAAGGTGCAGATCGATCACTACCATTCTTTAAGACTCTTAAAGGATGTATGGATTAGAAGACATTCCAATGGAGTGTCGAAGCTGAAGCTGCTTTTAAGAAGTTGAAGGAGTTCATGGAAATCCTACCAACACTCACAGCCCCAATTAACAGAGAAGTACTGTGTATGTGTATCGCAGCATCCCATGAAAGCATTAGCGCAGCACTCTTGGCAGAAAGAGAGAAGAGGCAAGTTCCGATCTACTTTGTCAGTCGGGTTTTGCAAGGAGCTGAATTAAATTACCCAGAATTGGAAAAGCTAATTCTCGTTCTAGTCCACGCCGCAAGGCACCTCCGCAGATACTTTCAAGCTCACCCCATCACAGTATTAACTGATAAGCCCATCAAACAAATATTATCGAAGCCCGAGAAATCAGGGAGGGTATCTAAATGGGCCATCGAATTGGGGGAGCATGAAATAGAATACAAGGGGAGAAACTCCATAAAAGGTCAAATACTCGCAGACTTCCTCGCTGAAACTCCTTCCGAGCCAGGAAATGATAAAGAAACTCCCAAAAAGATACCTTCGAAAGAAAAGGACAACTGGAAGTTATTCACATATGGAGCCTCAAGCTCCGACGGTTCAGGAGCAAGGTTGATGTTAGTCAATCCAGAAGGAAAAGAATACACTTATGCACTGCGATTCGAATTTGAGGCGACCAACAACAAAGCAGAACACAAAGCTTTATTAGCAGGCCTACGCCTAGCTAAAGACATGGAGGTACGCAACCTTTTGATCTTTGTTGACTCACAGCTGGTCCCAATCAAATCAAAGGTTCCTATGAGGTAGGGCAGTCCACGATTAAACAATACCTGGATAAAGCAAAAGAAATTCTACAGGGATTTGAATCCAACACCATTGAGCACGTCCGAAGGAACCAAAACAAGAAGGCAGATGCGTTAAGCAAGTTAGCCTCAATGGCCTTCACTCACTTAACAAAAGAAGTCTTGGTTAAGGTGCTAGCTGAAAGATCTATCCAAAGGAAGGAAGTATCCGATATAATATCCGAGGAAGAAACTAACTGGATGACTCCGATAAGGGAGTACTTAATAAGCAGCATTCTGCCGGAAGATCCAAAGCTAGCAAGAAAAGTCAGAATTAAAGCTCCTCAATATAGGATAATAGGAGACCACCTCTACAGACGATCCTTCCTATCCCCATGGCTTCGTTGTGTCGGACCTAAATAGGCTACCAACATAATCAATGAAGTTCATGAAGGATCGTGCAGCCTACACGCAGGACCCCGCTCCGTTGTCTCTAAAATTATGAAATTGGGATACTACTGGCCATCAATGCACAGGGATGCAATGGAAATAATACATAAATGCAAAGCGTTTCGGATCCACTCGAAGGTCCCAAGACTACCTAAACAAGATATGACCTCTATCACATCTGCGTGGCCTTTTTCCCAATGGGGAATGGACATAGTAGGACCTCTGCCAGTAGCACCAAGAGGAGTGAAGTTTTTGGTCATAGCTATCGACTACTTCACCAAATGGGTAGAAGCCAAGCCTTTGGCATCTGTGACAGGCAGACAAATGGAGAAATTCGTATGGGAACACATCGTTTGTCGCTTCGGAGTCCCTCACACCATCATCTCTGACAATGGGAAGCAATTTGCCGAAGGGGTATTTCTTACTTTTTGCAATGGTTTAAAAATCAAGCAATCATTCACATCCGTATACCATCCTCAAGGTAACGGTCAAGTAGAAGTTACCAATAGAGACATTATCAATGGAATCGAAAGAAGGCTAGGACGAAGTCACCAAGGATGGGTAGACGAATTACCCTAAGTTCTCTTGCCTCATAGGACACATCCCAAGTCGAGCCACAGGGAAACACCTTTCAGCCTCACTTATGGCACAAAACCTGTCATCCCATCAGCGATAAGCATGGAAACAGAGCGCATTATGGACTTCAAATCCTTGGAAAACGAGGAAAAGCTTCGAGAGAATCTGGATCTACTCGAAGTACGAAGAGAAATAGCCTTTATTAGAGAAGCTACATACAAACAAAAATTAGAAAAATATTACAACAGCAGGGTTCGACCCTCGAGTTTCAAACAGGCGAATATGTCATTCGGCTTAACAGCGCAAGCAAAGCCGAATACCAAGGGAAGTTGGGACCAACATGGGAAGGGCCTTACGTAGTAGCTGAAGCCTACGGTAACGGAGCCTACAAGTTAGCAACAATCTTTGGAGAAGAAATTGACAGGACATGGAATGGCACCAACCTTCGTAAGTTTTACATATAAGACTTACAACCTTTCAGAGAATTTGTTTATTTCCAATTCATGTGTTGAACTCTTCTCATTCGGGGAAAGAAGCATTAATGGTAGGCGTCTTAGTATTCATTTCATAAAATGATGTAATCCTCCCTACCCAATTAATGATACAACGTATTTCCTTTAAATCTCTTGTTTCGTTTTTTACAACAAAGATTTATTCAACCAAGTACTACAAGTCTCAATGTTCGAAGGATGATATTTATGTCCTGCACATGACATCCATTATAATTCACATTGACTTTCCTAAAACGTCTATGGGCACTAGAAGCCCTATGACTATAAGGATAAAGATGGAGTGGGTCGCAACCCTCTGTCAGTAATTAAATTATACGATTGCTTAAAAATCTTGGTTCAAGATACACACAATAAGGATACTCGTCTACAGTAACCTTAGGTTGTATATTAAATTTAATAACTAACGTTGAGAGAAGAGAATAATATAATCAAAGGATAAATGAAAAGAGCATCCTATAACAAGTAGATAACAGATAAGCAAACATCCTAAAAATTAAAGTAGCAAAGAGAAAACATATTCGGAGGGTACAAACCACCCTTGGGATAAACCATTGCTAATAAGGCAGTATTTATGAATTCCTTGATGAGGAGGGATCTTCTTGAGGAGAGGGAAACTTCACACCAGAGCCCCTCCTACTTGGCGAAGATGGCCGAATCCTACTAGGCTTCTTCGATAACAGTTTTTCAACGGAAGCTTTCTGATCTTTGGTAACCTTTGAAAGAAAGGGAAAGTCTGCCGAAGCAAACGCATTGCTGGCATCATCATATTCCTTTCCATGTGAAGTACGATAGTAAGGAACCTTCGATAAGATCACAGGCTTCCCAGTTTCAGCAATCTCTTCCAGGGTAGTACATTTCCCATGGAATATGGCAGCATTAACCAAGTTGGCCACCACTTGTCCGACCTCATCACTATGATACAACTCCATAGCAATGTAATATCTGCCCTATCTTTCTGAAGACTTTCACATCGAAGGTTTAGGGCATCTGTCTCCTGTTGCAACTTGGTTTTTTGCTCCATAAATCTGTTCTTTTTAGATTTAAGACTTGCATACTTCGACTCAAGTACAAATACTCTCTCTTTTAGCCCAATCACTTTGGCCTCCTCCATTTTGAGCCTACCACACTCAGCTTGGGATTCCTTTAGTCGAGTGGCAAGTTTCATGACGTTGGATCGAAGATCTTGCACAATGGGATTCTTCTCAATATCCTCCGTAGCCCTGTCACACTTTGACTTCAAGTCAGTGATCAACTGCTCTCTATGTTCTTCTCGAGCCAGAACTACATTCAACTCTTCTTTAGCATTTTTAACAGTCTGTATCAACTCTCTTGTTCGACTGTTAAGATGGTTGTCTAGCACAGCTTGCCTTGTGTAGCTTTTATCATGAAGATCACACAACTGCTCTATTGACATGTTGTCAAGGGCTCCCTTCCACTGGCCTAGAATACCCACTCTCTTATCTAGAGCTTTAAATAAGAAGAACTCCCAAGATAACATGGAGATCCTTTCCTCTGATGATGTCCCCAAGGCGTATGCCAGTACCTCCGGTATAGCTGACAGGGTACGTGAAAGGAAAGGGACTGAAATGAAGCCTTGGGGACATCATCGGAGGAAAGGATCTCAATGTTAGGAAGGGCCTTGATTGTCAAAGGCACCTCCTCAGCATTAAGGGGAATCACCTCTTCAGTTATTGCTGTCGACTCCAGCGCCATAGCATCCACGTCATTATTGTTGACTGATGCTGAAGGAGAACCCACCCCGTAGCTGAATTCTCTAGGTTCCCTGGGAATGAAGCTAGCTTCCTTTGCACCATCAGATATGATGAAGTTCCTGAACGCCATTACTGCAATATAAATAGATACATAAATATAATCAGATATGTTATTTATTTATGATAAGTTGCATATACATACTCTGGCCATCACAATGGATTTGTGGCGACAAAGGAGATCCTTCCCAATGGTCCACAAGACCAGCCATAAAAAGGATGGGTTCTGGAAAGGTCTGCACATTAATGGGATGTCTGGCAAGACGTTGATAAAGTGGTTCATCTTGAACATTGAGGGGAAGTTGATCATTGAATTTCTTGCGGTCGAAATGGAATGCTTCATTCAAGAGTGCTGGATAGCCCGAAGGTATGATGGTATCTTGTACATAAAAGAATTTCCCTTTCCAATTTGTTATATTTGTGAAAGGTTTGGTGACTAGCACGGGTACATTTTCATCATTCCTCTTTGACAGTGTCAACCAATCTCCCCCAGGACACAGGTTAAGGAAACCTCGAAGCACATTCAGTGTGGGCTCATACCCATATGCCTTACACATTACTATGTAGGTGGTAAGTTTGGCTAGTCCAAACGGATTAAACCTTGAAATATGCACCTCATAATATTGTAGCAACTCTAGAAACAATGGGTGCAGGGGTATTCTTAGATTTGACCGGGTAAAGGCATGAGTATACAGACCCACATACCCTTTAGGGGCGTCATAAATGCTCTGATTATTTTTTGGAAGAATAACTTTGTGTTGTTTAGGTATTGGGTAATCATCTAGAAAGAGGGCTAGGGCTTCTCTGGAAAGAGTACATTTTTGTTGTCTTATAATACGTTTAGCATCCATGCTCATGGTTACCTGGTAATACCTAATGGGCCTAATTACAAGATGGGGGAAGAGTTTACCTTTTGATCGTTGCAGATAAACAGGTCACAACTTTGTGAAAGTTGCAGAGGAAAGAGTTGTGATTTAGAATTTGCGGTGCACCGGTATTTATATTACACATAATTATATCTACTCAACACTTTAAATTTTGAAAGATGGTTGAGCTTAACGATAATTATGCCTTTATATTCTTTTGTTCAACGGATAAGTCCTAAGCATGCGCATTTAATGCACCTTTGTATTTCAAAAATTCATCTTATCCAATTTTTGAGAATATGGTGAAAGCATTAAACTATGATAGAGTTGAAAGCCACATATTCTTGTGCGCATATCTAACTTTCAACTGGGGGGCTTGATGATGTACCCTCTGATTAACTCGAAGGATACCCCTTCGAGTCTGATCTTAACCTACATAATCGAAGGCTTTGGCTAGCCTCCTAAAACTTTCTTTGGCGTAAAACTAATCATCAATGATCTAGTTACCAAGTGGGAATTCGCCAATCGAAGAATTAAGCCCTTCGGGGTATCTCTCGATAAGTTTTAAGGACGGAACAATGCCAAGTCTAAACATTGGAGAGACCAAGTCTTACCCACGTCTTCTCTTTCTCTTTAGCTCCCCCGCTAAACCAGGAGGAGTGGGACACTAACCCCTAGCGGTTACCATAAATCATGGGACGCCCCCATGATCTCTCTAAAACTTGTGACCACTCTCCAGGACCGTTTTCTTCACCTATAAATAGTCCTGGACGATGACAAATCTGGTATGCAATCTCTCTCACCTTACTTTATTACGCTTACACTTAAACTCTCATACCGATCACTTATTCACACGCCGGAGGTGGTTCGCAGGGCTCAACCCCTGCGCAATCACTTAACGTAGCGTTTTAGTATTTCTTATTTTAGGTTATATCCAAGCTTGGCGTAATCACAACACCCCTCATTTCCTTTGATCACCATCGAAGGCCTAGTAGTGCAAATCATTGTACAATCAGCTAGCAATAGGTTTAGAAAAAGTACCAGGGGTTACAATATATATGGTTGTGATATTAAGTATGCTGAACTTAAGAAATCTTTTGATGAAATAAAACCCCAATATAAAGAATGTATATTCAGGTACAAGCCTATAAAGGTGCTGTTAAAACTTTAGAACAACAAAAGGTTTGGTACCAACAGAATCAACTAGCATATGAAGAAAAAATCAGGGTTTTAGAAAGAGATTTAACGAATACTAAAAATGAGTTAAAATATTCTAAAAAAGAAAAGGCAAAAGTAGTTTTGGAAAAACAAGAATTGCAGGATAAGTTTGAAAAAGAATTAGCAGGTCATATGAAGTGGCAAGAGGGAGCTAAACACCTTGAGAAGTTAATCAATAGTTCGCAATCCACTAGGTCTAAGAGAGCTTTAGGGTATGAACACCTTATAGGGCCAGATGAGGTTTATGACCCTAATGAACCAAGTGTTTTTTACCCTGAACCACTTTTGCAATTTCAAACTCCTGTTAAATATGTTAAAAAAGGGGGAATGAATACTGTTTCTCCACCAATAACAGGAACATTTAAACCACCCTCTCCCCATATAGACTTTGATGAATCACAGATGTCATATGGCAAAAAGTCAAATGACTTGCCTGACACTGGCAGTGAAACTAATGATTTTGTCTCTTGCTCTTTCAGTGATAAGACCTCAGAGACTAATGATTATGCCAGTTGTGGTTCAAGTGACAAGTATGATGCACCCAAGACCTCACCCAAGTCCACACACAATTCTAATGATTTCTCCACAAAAGTTGATGCTGATGAGTCAAATTTAAAGACAGCTTCTTTTGTTGATTTTTCTTTTCATTCAGTGAAAGACAATTCTTTTAGTCATGTTAAAAACAATTCTATTTCTACTTTTGGTTTGAATAATTTTGTGTGTAATAAGACATCTCATGTTTTGAATAAATCTTCTAGAAAGAAGACATGTTTTGTTTGTGGTAGTAAATTTCATCTTATGAAGGATTGTAACTTTCATGAGAAGAGAATGGGTGTGTGTGCTGACCAAAAGAGACCTAGACCAATGTGGAATAATGTCAATGCCATTCCCTCATTTGTTCCACACGCAACACATACCACCAGCAGACCTAATTCTGCTGACAAATCAGTTCTGCTAGTAGGCCTTATTCAGCTAGCTGGAAAATACATGTTGCCAGACCATTTTTTAGACATAATAATACTTACTTTCAGGATGGTTTTTGGCCTGGTTTTTATGACGCAATGTACATGGGAGGGGCATATTGGGATACTGCAGTTAAGCCCTCAGCAGGTTGTTCTTGAAGACATAATAGACCATCTGTAAACAGGGGATCCAAGCACAATGGTGGATCTCATTCATCTACATGGCTTCACTATAATGATCCACAAGGCAGGCTCAAGTCATTTATGACTTGAGTCTCCCTATGGTACTACTTTTGTTGTATTTTTTGTTATTGTAGGATGATCCTCTTAAGAGTAAAGATGCAGGTATTGCAGATAGTGGGTGTTCTAGAAGCATGTCAGGGAACCAAGACAGGTTGCATGACTTTGTGCCCATTCATGGGGCACAGTGACATTTGGAGGAGTTAGAAGAATCACAGGGAAAGGAACCATTAGGACTTCCAAGCTGGACTTTGAAAATGTTTACTATGTGAAGGAGCTACAAAACTTCAATTTTTTCTCAGTTTCTCAAATCTGTGACAAGAAGAATAATGTTCTATTCACTGAGGAGGACTGTCTTGTGCTTTCAAAAGACTTCAAGTTACCTGATGAAAGCCAAGTTTTGCTAAGAGTTCCTATAAGTCACAATCTCTACACATTCAACTTGAATGATGTCAAGCCTAAAAGTGATCTAGCATGCTTGGTGGCAAAAGCATCCTTAGATGAGTCTACTTAATGGCACAGAAGGATGGCACATGTGAACTCATTAATAAGCTAGCTAAACATGGATTGGTCCATGGACTTGCTTCCAAAGTCTTCACAAATGAGCACAACTGTGTTGCCTACAATAAAAGGAAGCAACACAAAGCATCATACAAAGCCATTCAAGCTGTGAGCACAATTTCAGAACCTCTCCAGCTACTACATATGGATCTTTTTGGTCCAACTTCCATCAAAAGTATTGACCATAAGTACTTCTGCCTGGTGATCACTGATGACTATAGCAGGTTTTGTTGGGTATTCTTTTTGGGCACTAAAGATCAAACTTTTCAAACTCTTAAAGAATTTATAGCCCTGGTTGAAAACCAACTAAACAAAAAGGTTAAAGGGATAAGGTGTGATAATGGGATAGAGTTCAAAAATGCTAACCTAATTGAACTTTGTGGGTCTAAGGGAATAAAAATGGATTATAATGCGAGAACCCCACAACAAAATAGGGTTGCTAAAAGAAAGAATAGAACCTTGATAGAGGCAGCAAGATCTATGTTTGCTGACTCTAAACTACCCACTATGTTTTGGACTCAAGCAGTAAGTACTGCCTGTTATGTCCTTAATAGGGTATTGATTACTAGACCACACAATAAGACACCCTATAAACTTTTGACTGTGAAGATTCCCACCATTAGTTACTTTAGGCCTTTTGGATGTCATGTGACTATTTTAAATACAAGTTATCACCTAGAAAAATTGAAGGGAAGGCTGATGAGGGGTATATTGTTAGATATTCAGCTCATAGTAAGGCTTACAAGGTATATAACTTTTCTGCTAAAAGGGTAGAGAAAACTCTTAACCTGATATTTCTAGAAGAGAAACCTAATGTTCAGGGTAAAGGTCATGATTGGTATTTTGACCTGGACTATTTAACAGATCATTTAGGTTATACTAGATTCAAATCTAACCAATCTGCAGCTACACAAGAGTCACCAACTAACAATGCAGATACCCTGGATGATGACTCAGACTATGACTCAGAGTGTGATGAACAAGCCATTGTTGTTCCTTCTTTTCCAACTAACATTGCAGGTTCTCGTGACAAAGTTGCTTCTGGTGTGGATGATTCAACTTATGCAGAAGATCTTGCTAGGCTTCAAAAGCAAGAACATGTAGCAAATGAAGAAACTGAGAGGCTTAGTTTTGAGTTTGCAAAAGATACTGAGGCACTCTTTAGACAAGCTACTCTTGAGACCCGTAGGAACATGGATTATACTGATCATGTTTCGATTCCTGCTGATGGTACTCCTATTGTTGCTGCTGATACAAATTCTGCTGATGGTATTTCTGCTGGAGTACATGGTTCTGTTGATCATTCCACCATTTCCACTGGTCCATCCCCAAGCTTTGATGAACCTTTTTACAAGATTTCCAAGCCCCACAGACCTTGGCAATCATCAACAAAGTGCTGGCATTTTTCACTCTTCTTCATATGATGATGATTTTGCTCCAACTCTGACCAATCTTCAGTCAACTATTGAAGTTAACCCAAATCCTACTAAGAGGATAAACATTATTCATCCTCAATCTCGGAGATCTCAATGCCATGGTTCAAACAAGGAGTACAGTGAAAAAGACAAAGTTTGGTGAATGTGCTTTTGTCACTTACATCACTAGTTAGAAAAGGGACAATCATACAGATCAGCAACATTGTTTGTTTGCTTGTTTCCTATCTCAAGCTGAACCAACCAACATTGCACAAGCACTAGGTGATCCTAGTTAGGTAGAAGCAATGCAAGAAGAAATGCAACGGTTCAAGAATCAAGAGGTTTGGGTACTTGTGGATTTACCTGAAGGAAAGTTTGCTATTAGAACTAAATGGATTCTAAAGAACAAAAGGGATGCTAGGGGTGTTGTGGTTAGAAACAAGGCAAGATTGGTTGCTCAGGGTTTTAGACAAGAAGAAGGCATTGATTATGATGAAGTCTTTGCACATGTAGCAAGGGTTGAGGCCATTAGACTATTTCTGGCCTTTGCTTCTTACATGGGATTTATGGTCTATCAAATGGATGTGAAAAGTGTCTTTCTCTATGGCAAAATTGATGAAGAAGTGCATGTCACTCAACCTAAAGGATTTGAAGACCCACAAAATCCAAAGAAAGTGTATAAGGTTGTGAAAGCACTCTATGGACTTCATCAAGCACCCAGAGCCTGGTATGCAAAATTGTCAAACTTCCTTTTGGAGCATGGTTATAGAAGAGGTGCAATTGATAAAACACTCTTCATCTAACAGAATTCCAGAGATATCATTCTTGTTCAAGTCTATGTGGATGATATCATCTTTGGTTCCATAAAGGAAGCTTGGTGCAGAGAATTTGAGACCTTAATGAAGAGTAAGTTTCAAATGAGTGTTATGGGGGAGCTTACCTTTTTCTTGGGGTTACAAGTGAAGCAAAAGCCTAAAGGGATATTTATCAGCCAGTATAAGTATGTCAAAGACATTCTCAAAAAGTTTGACTTTGAGAGTATAAGGACTGCAACTACACCTTATGAAGCTCCAAAGCCTAAGAATTAGAATGAACCAGATGAAGCTGTGAATGTTCACCTCTACAGATCAATGATTGGTTCACTTATGTACCTAACATCTTCAAGGCCTGATATCACTTTTGTAGTCAGTGCTTGTTCTAGACATCAAGTCACTTGATGAGGCGAAAAATGATCCGTTTTTAGGGGGTCATTTAAGCCCGAATCCGACTTTATTTGATCAAATATTGCCCTAAATCGTTCCTTTTGTGATTTTAGGTACTTGGAGAGTGAATTCTGGAAAAGAAGCCATTTTGGACGTTTTTGGAGCATAAAAGTGAAGAAAACGGCAAAGTCTCAATTTTCCATGCTGGGAACAGTAGGTGACGGCGTCAAGAGTAATTCCCTGACGGCGTCAAACCTCAATAATAAAAATCTGTAGTTCATGAAGGCGTCAAGAGTTGTCCTGACGGCGTCAAAACCCCAAGAATAAAAATCCGTAGTTGATGACGGCGTCACACACAGGGCGTCAAGAGCAATTTGTGTGACGGCCTAGGCCTTGACGGCGTCAGAAGTAGATCAAGGCCGTCCGAGGAAGTATTTGGCGGCGAGGTGACGGCGTCACACCTTTGTTCTTGATGCCGTCATCCCTATTTTCCTATATATAGTTTTCTAGTTTTTCACATTTAGAGAGAGAAGTTTTAGGAGAAACCCTAAAGACGATTTTGGTGTAACTTTACAGGTTTTTCAAGGGTTCCAACCCCTTGATACCTTGCATGATTAATCAAGATAAGTGTTCTTCTAATTCAATCAATATGTCTATGTGTTGGTTGTCTATATCTTGTTCTTGTCTTAATTCTATCATGCTAGGCTAGATCTCCTTTGTGTTTGCTTAGATCTAATGAAACCTAGATATTGATTATGTGTTGATTACTTGTTTATTCTTGTTGTGGATGAATGATTTATATGTTAGGCTTAAGAAAACTGGAAGATCTCCAAATGGTAACATGCTTGAACGTCTTAAGAAACATGAACCGAGGCATACTAGGTCTTTATTGGTTGTATTTAATGCATGAGCCACTGTTTACAATCCCTATAGTTGTGCTGGGCATGGTGTAGGAGGAGATAAGAGCTCATAGAATTGGGGAGTTATGTATGCCACCCCATGAATGGTATTAAGGAATACAATCCGTCATCCATGCAATTATAACAAGTAATTAACGTGTAAAAGATATCTAGGGAGTAGTGAAATCTAAGTAAACACATTTTCTCCAATTACTGCTCTCAACCTTAGTATAATTAGTTTATTTTAATTTTTAGTATTTTATTTTGATTGCATCTTAGTTTTGGGTTAGTTGAATAGCAACTAATTCCGCCCACTCTTCCAAAACCCGAGATTTTACTTGCTTTCATAAAAATATAAAAACACAAAAATAATCATCCCTCACCTTTAGCACTAGTAATTAGGCTTTCTAATCCTAGCGACACTATTCCTAAGCTGAACGATCAATCCCCCGGTACTTGTCACTATACTATACTACAACGATCAGGTACACTGCCTGGTGGGGGTTGTAAGCTTCTCGAGATCCCTCGAGAGGTAAAGCCTGTTGCGATTCCCACGCATCAAGTTTTTGGCGCCGCAACCCGGGGAATAGTTATTGTCTAGGTTAGGATTTCTTCCTTTTCCAGATTTCTCTCCCAAAGTACCTAAAATCACAAAAGGAACGATTTAGGGCAATATTTGATCAAATAAATTCAATTCCGGGCTTAAATGACCCCCTAAAAGTGGTTCATTTTTCGCCTCATCATATACCCTTACACTTGAGATTTGCTTGTCCTCAAGCAAATGCGCTTTTATTCTACTCAAAATACAAGTTAGGGGTCATTTAACACTAATATAAAAGTAATTACAACAAATAATCGTTCCACTAAAGACCAATAGACAAGCACGGAGGTCATATACTAGCACCTTTCAAATAGTGTTTAGATACTCACATCTCTCAGGTGTAATAAAGTATAAATTACAATATGGAAACGGAAGACATCTCTCACTACCTGTCATAGCAAAATAGATTACCATAGGCTTGGGAAAGGATCAAACCTCCACCACATGGCGTAAGCACCTAGGATAAACTATCTAAGAGGTCTTTTTAAAGGGTTGTAACGTCAGGTGTAGGGATATGAAATACACGGTTTTGTTGGATAAAGGAAGTTTTACTGGTGGCGAGTTAACAATCTTGGTTAATTACATGTACAATGTGGCGTTGCTAAGCCAAGACTAGACTCGACTTGAGCTAATAAATGAAAAATAACAAAAACATAAAATAAACATAGAATGAAACGGGATGGTAGTCCGTATATTTTTTTCTCTTTTCTTTTTCTCTTTTTTTTTTTTTTTTCTTTTTCTTGATTTTTCAATTTTTTTTTTTTTTTTTTTTGCATACACTCTTACCCTACCATCCAAAATAATACAACATAGGGAATGAACATTCCCCTTACACTTGAATCTTTACATACTTTACAATAAACTAATCTAATGACTCGAATTAAGAAAATCAAAACACTTGGAGTACCTTTAAGATTAACGTACATATGGGGGTAATAAATGATGTTCTTCCCCATCACTCCATAACATAAGTACTTTACACGTGACGCCGTCAAGAGTTAACTCGTGACGCCGTCAGAAGTGACCTGCAGAAATTCTTATGTTAAGTTTCCGGAAAATTTCTAGAAAAACTTGGTCCTACTTCCTGGAAAATCCTGCAAAACTTCATTATGACTCAATACAAGCATTTGACTCTAACAAATACGAATATACATGTTCATTTAATATTGTGGAGAATCATGATCGGTTTGTTTCTTAAAAACATATTTGGGGTTTCCCCATACACTTATCTTTTGCAAAAATACTTTTAGGTGGAGTTAAGACTAGGCCAAAACAATAAAGTAAAGTATTTCCACTATTTAATTGAGAAACATGATCAACCAACAATAAAAATAAAGCATGCATACGGAAGCAAATAACAAACAAACAAAATAAAATCACATAAAACATGGGTTGCCTCCCAAGAAGCGCTTTTCTTTATTTACGAGTCTTGTAGATAGACTCAAGGTCATGGGTTACTACGTGATCTCATCGTTGGTTCCACTTTCTAGGTCGTCTTCTAAACCAGTTTTGTATTCCGGACCTAGTTGTAAGCATTCTTTGTAGAAACCAAGCATCCTATTCTTTACATACTCTACTCCTCTACGTCTATCCTCCTCATTCCTATAATAAGCCGCTTGCTTGTGTTCCTTTTCGAAATTAAAGAGAAGGCGGTATTGCTCAATCTTGTAAGGCATTTGGTAGGAAACCTCATCATTCTCTTCCTTGAATCTAACTATCCCTAAAGTCGGATCATAACTCATCCTAGTGGCCTCAACAAATGGTTTTCCAAATATTATTTGGCTTAGGCAAGCATCAATCACTGGACGAGTGTCTTCTACTATCATAAAATCGATCTCATAGGTGAGATTACCTATAATCACATGTAATCCCTTTACTCTTCCTGCAAAATTACTTATCAGATTCGTATTGGGCATCATCCTAAAATCAAGTTGTTTCTTCATTACCCAATTGTAATAAGTCCTAGTCATGATGTTTACGGGAGATCTAAGATCAATGTAAGCTTTCCATATATGCATGTGCCCGATATTGCATGGCATGTTAATGTTAGAGGGGTCTCCCATTTTGATAAGGGGTGTGCCAAGGATATATGGTCTCTCGGGACTATCGGATAAATCCTTATGGTATTCCCGCTCTTCCTTGGTGGGCATATTATCAAAGTACTTCTCTTTAGGCTCTACTTCCTCTAATTCCTCTTCCTTTTTAACCTCAACTTCCCTACTTTCATCCCTAGTCTTGGTTTCTACTCCAACTTCATCTTTGTCACTCTCTTCTATCTCCTTATCTATTGGCTTAATGGTGACAACATTGAAAAAGTGGACATGTTTGGATGATGAGGGGTCCTTAATTTGGATTCCGTTATTGGTGTCCCTAGTGTCCTTCCTAGGTGTGGCTAATGCTTGGTTGTTGAGGGCTTTCAACAAGTTGTCAATCTTGTTGGTCATCTCCGTTTGTTGTTGGTTGAATTCGGTTCTTCTTGAGATGCCATGAACTTAGACATCAATCCTTCAAGATTGTTGGTACTACCATAGTTGTTAGAAGGATTTTTGTTGAAGGTACGGTTGGAGGGTGGACCGTTTGGTTGGTAACGATTAGGCGGATTGGAAGAATTGGGTTGATTTTGTTTCCACCTAAGGTTTGGGTGATTTTTCCAAGAGGGGTTGTATGAATCATCATAAGGGTTTGGCTCGGGCTTGAAAGTGTACCACTTATCTCCCGCTTTGTCGGTACGCGTGGATGCGTAGTCCGCAAAAGCTGTTCCGGGGAGTTCCACACAATCACGAGTGTCGTGGGGACCACTACATAATTCGCATGAAGAAGTGATTTTGTTCACTTGGCTTGAAGGTTTAGGAACTTGGTAAGATTTCATGAGAAACTTGACTTGGTCCTCAAGTTCCATGATCCTACGGTCGGGAGTGCTAGAATTGTTCGAAGGCAAAGATATTGCCTTAACCGTTTTGTTCAAATCACGGGGATCATTCCAACTTTCGTTGTCATAGAGAGCAAGATCTTCTATGAGTTCCCATGATTGTTCCGCACTTAGAACACGTAGCTTACCACTGGCCGATTGGTCAATGGCTCGCCTCGTGGAGAGATCGATATGGTCATAAAAGACTTGGACTTGGAGCCAAAGATCTATGCCATGATGAGGGACTTTTTGGAGTAAGTCCTTGAAACGAGTCCATGCTTCATAAAGAGATTCATTTTGACATTGTTTGAACATCAAGATGTCATTTCTAAGCTTAGTAGTTCTCCTCGGTGGGAAAAATTGAGCAAGGAAACGAGTGGTGAGATCATCCCATGTGGTGATGGATCCCGCGGGTAAACGCTCAAGCCATTGACTAGCTTGATCCCGTAGAGAGAATTGGAATAGGCGTAATCGGGTTATCTCTCTAGTTGCAACATCTAGGTCTATGGAATCTACGATTTTAAGGAAGTCCTTAAGATGTTGATTTGGATCTTCGGAACGAAGTCCATGGAATGCACATCCGCTTTGCACCAACCGGATGGTGTCGGATCGCAAGGGGGTCACATTGGCTCCGGTGAGCTCAATGGTGTTTCGGTAGCCTTGGTGGCTAGGTCGGGAATATTCTCCTAAGGTTCGGGGCCTAAGGGGTTCTAGTGGTGGGTTTTGTTGTGGTGGGATGACGGGTTCAAGGATATTCCTATCATCCGTGATGTCGGGTGGTGAAGAGTTACGAACAAAAACACAAAGAAATAAGATAGACTAAAGGAAACCTAAAAAATAAAAATAAAATCTCACTAGAAAGGAATCAAGCAAGTAGACCTAATAAAAAGAAATTCTAACCTAGACAATAACTATTCCCCGGGCTGCGGCGCCAAAAACTTGATACGTGGGAATCGCACTAGGCTTTACCTCTCAAGGGATCTTGAGAAGCTTACAACCCCCACCAGGCAGTGTACCTGATCGTTGTAGTATAGTATAGTGACAAGTACCGGGGGATTGATCGTTCAGCTAGGAATAGTGTCGCTAGGATTAGAAAACCTAAATACTAGTTCTAAAGATGAGAGATGATTATTTTTGTATTTTTATATTTTTTAGAAAGCAAGTAAAAATCTCGGGTTTGAAGGATTTGGGCGGAATTAGTTGCTAGTCAACTAACCCAATACTAAAGATGCAATCAAAATAAAATACTAAAAATGAAAATAAACTAAATTATACTAAAGTTGTGAGCAATAAGTGGAGAAAATGTGTTTACTTAGATTTCACTACTCCCTAGATATCTTTTACATGTTAATTACTTGTTATAGTTGCGTGGATGATGGATTGTATTCCTTAATACCATTCATGGGGTGGCGCACTTAATTCCCCAATCCTATGAGTGCCTACTTCACTCCTATGTCGAGCCGGCTAAGAAGCTCCTAACATGGGATCATTAGAATTTACTCATGCATTAAATACAACCAATAAAACCTAGTGCACGTCAGTTCATGTTTCCTAAGACGTTCAAACATGTTACCATTTGGAGATCTGCCAGTTTTCTTAAGCCTAACATCGAATTCATTCATCCAATACAACTATAAACAACTAAACAACACATAATTAACATCTAGGTTTCATTAGATCCAAGCAAACACAAGATAGATCTAGCCTAGCATGATGGAATTAAGACAAGAACAAGATATAGACAACCAACACATAGACATATTGATTGAATTAAAAGAACACTTATCTTAATTACACATGAAAGGGATCAAGGGCTAAGAACCCTTGAAAAACCTGTAAAATTCGTGCCAAGTTCGTACTTAGGGTTTCTCCAAAACTTCTCTTTTTTTTATGTGAAAATTAGAAAACTATATATAGGAAATAGGGTCTGACGGCGTCAAGACAAAATCGGTGACGCCGTCATCTCGCCGCCAAAATACTCCTCGGACTGCCTTGATCCAGATCTGACGCCATCAAGTGTTATGTGTTTCCAGACCGTCATGCATTTTCCTCTTGACGCCCTACCTTGTGACGCCGTCAATTCTGTACTGGGCCGTCATGGAAATTACTCTTGACGCCGTCAAGATTTTCTTCTTGACGCCGTCACCTACTGTTCCCAGCAAGGAAAATTAAGACTTTGCCGTTTTCTTCACTTTTATGCTCCAAAAATGTCCGAATTGCTTCCTTTTCCAGATTTCTCTCCCAAAGTATCTAAAATCACAAAAGGAACGATTTAGGGCAATATTTGATCAAATAAATTCAATTCCGGGCTTAAATGACCCCCTAAAAGTGGTTCATTTTTTGCCTCATCAAAAACATTATATAAACGGGCAAGTCATGCCGAAATTTTATAAAATTCGTTATAAACTTTAAATTATTTTACCAAACATTATTATTTCAAAACCCTTTTTATTTCAACGTTATTTTGGGAAAATGGGTGAATCCGAGACTTGTTGTGTACGTGTTATTGTTTATTAAGTGTGTCTTCCATTTTCATTTCTTTTCTTTCCATTTCTTTTTGACGACTTTCTTCGAGATATTCTTTCGTCTTTCTTGCGTATTTGGTCGTTTCGCCGACTTATTCCTTTCTATCTTTCTTCCACACGAGACTTTTCGAAATCTATTTCTTTCAAATGCCATTGTATTTATAAAAACTTTTATTCAAGCATTGTTTATTGAGATATTCAAGTTTAGTTCTGAGTTATGTAATTTATATTGCTTAGGTTGTGTTGAGGTTCATTTGCTGTGACGCATTATTGATTGGTTGCTATATCTCGTTTCCTGCTACTGCTATTGTTAAGGTGTGATTCATAGCACCGCTTTTTATATTTTTAAATGCATATAAACCCATGGGGTGAGACACATGCTTTAAATGTTTTCTGAGTACAAGTATTTTTGGTATGCTTTTCCTGATTGGTATGCTTTCCTGACGATGTGCTAAGGAGCTTATCTTGCCTGATAAGACCCTCAGATCATGAGCCATTAATCACTTGCGAGTGAGCGCGAATATAGGGATATAGGCCTATAGGAATTGACCCTCCCACTCCTTTTGCCAGATAAGCAAATTGTTATGTACTATATTCGATTTTACTGGGTAATTGGCAAGTACCCGGCCGTGGGGCCACTATTATATTATGAAATTCTGCGGTTATTGTTTATGCCAGTACAGAGTTACTGATGATTGGTTTGGTTAACGTTTTGCGTGTCATGAGCTTAGCATCATCAACCGTATGTATGCACGTGTTGCCTCTACATATTGGGTGTTACCTTGATTTCCCTGGTATTTGCATTTGTTGCTTATATCGTATGATTAAAACCTTGTGCTCAACTTTATTATTTTAAACATATGGATTGCACTCAACCTTTGTGTTGACTTTTAAGCATGTGTTTCTTAGGTACTACTACTAATTAGTCTTGGAGATTTATGACATGGGCGTGGTGGAGTGGCTTGGACGAAGGAGTCTTTCTGTCAAGGCAGCTTCATCATCTTTACTATCTTTATTTTCATATCATTCGTAAAACCTTGGTGTGTCTTAAATATTTTCCGCTGCTAAAATTTGTTTAAATTTCCGCTGCAAACTCTATTTACTTTTTCTGCTGCTACTTTGACTTAAGAGTCCTTGTACTCTAAATGGTTTATAACTCGAATGATATGTTTTGCAACATTTATAAACGTCCCGTGTTGTGGTCGTTAGCTATAAATGTGCCTGGTTTCTATTTGCGTAGCGCCCCCAGCATGTCAGCTGCCGTATTTAAGTTGGGGGTGCTACATATGGCATCTCAAGAAGCTCGTGTAGCTAAGTTTGAAGCCGAATTCAATCAACAACAAACGGAGATGACCAATAAAATGGACAACTTGCTGAAAGCCCTCAACAACCAAGTGCTTACTACACCTAGCGAAGGTGATGGATCATGGCATATGAAGATGATTCTTTATGATCCGGATGGAGAGAAATTTGAGAAGTCATACCGAACTAAGAGAACCAATAGGAAATTGAAGCATAAGTTTGATCCCAAAGATTTCCTCGATGAGGAACTCACTCACATAGGATAGCCCGTGACCTTGAGTCTAGCTACAAGACTCGTTAATAAAGAAAAGTGCTTCTTGGGAGGCAACCCATGTTTTGTGTGTTTTTATTTGTTTAATTTTATTTGTTTCCGTATGCGTGTTTTATTTTTATTGTTGGTGAATCATGTTTCAAAGCAAATTGTGAAAATACTTTATTTTATTTTTAACTTCGTCTTAATTACATATAAAGGTATTTTGCAAAACTTAAGTGTAAGGGAAATCCAAATTTGTTTATAAGAACGAAAATGAGCATGATTCACTACAATATTAAATGAGCATGTATATTAGTATTTGTTAGAGTCAAATGCTTGTATCGAGTCATGATGATGTTTTGCAGGATTTTCCTGGAAATAAGGCATAAGTTTTTCCAGAAATTTTCCGAAAACTTAACATAAGATTTTTCCAGGAACATTCTGACGGTGTCAGGAGTTACAACCTGACGGCGTCAGGTACTAAAATTCTGAAAAATTTTGAGAGTTTTGTTTAAACCGGAGTCTTAAAGTTTTTGTTGATTCTTTAGTTTTATAAACTCCAGGAAATCTGCAAACATTCATTCCACAAGCATTATATCTTAATTTGTTTTCTAGGATTTTTTAGTATATATAGATTGCCGCCGAGTTTACGCGAGATTTGCCTTGATTGTTTTATCAGGTTTAACATGTTATATATGACAAGAAGATGATTTATATTTCTGGAGGGAAGCTTTCAAAGTTCATTTACTTGGAGGAAGATCTAACCTTGTTGACACACTATCCACACCAAACGAATCAGGGGAGTATTTGTTTTCATTCTTTTACATGCTTTACTTTAACATCCTTTAATTGAACATTGGGGACAATGTTCATCCTAAGTGTAAGGGGAGGGTAAATGATGATACCTTATAGGATACAATTGCACTTTAGTTTGTTTGTTTGATAGTAGGTGTGTAATAAAACTAAGAGAAATACTTGTTAGTGCAATTTTAGCACCAAATTTAAAATTTTTTACAATATTTAGGAATGAAACTTTAGCCTTAACAAGCGTCTCATGGATAGGAGTTGTATGACTATCACAAAACCGTACCACTTAAAAAAAATTTCCACCCAAATATGTGAGGTTTGCCTTTAGATTTGATAGGAAAAGCATTTATTATTAGTGCTTATGAGTGTACCGGTAGTATTTAGATTCTAGAACTTGCGTTAGCGATACATTCCGAGACCGCTAGTGAGACTACATTTGTGTGGTTAGGATTTACTACATGATAAGAGGCATTAGGATCACCCTTGTGTTTAAAACCGTATCATAATTACTTGACCATTTAAGTCATATTACTTGACTAGCGAAGTCAATTAATTTTCCCACACCTTAGCGTTCTACTCATTTTTAGTACACGATACCCCTAGTACACCCCTCCGCGCCTATTTTTTCGTTTCTAACTTTAAGCATCTTACTTAAAGGAAGAATTTATTTACAATCCACCCAAATGTGCAACCAAATCGCCTTAGCCTTCCTTGTATGCGCTCATCTTTAGTGCATTATTGTTATTTGTTTAAACCATTCGTTAGTTGTATAATTGATTACATGGTTGCTAAGTCGAGTCATATCTTGTACATATTGTTTTGGAACAATTGGGACTCATGGGTAAAGTACTAGTAATATGGAGTAATAGGGAAGACGTCAATTATTACCCCCATATGTGCGTTAATATTTAAAAGTACTCCAAGTGTTTTGATTATCTTAATTCGAGTCATTAGAGTAGTTTATTGTAAAGTATGTAAAAATTCAAGTGTAAGGGGAATGCAAATTCCCTATGATGTATTATTTTTGATGGTAGGGCAAGAGTGTATGAAAACAAAATTAGAAAAAGAAACAGAAAAAACATACGGACTACCATCCCGTTTCATTTTATGTTTGTTTCATAGAATGTTAGATTTTGATTAGCTTAAGTCGAGTCGAGTCGAGTCTTGACTTAGCAACGCCATATTGTACATGTAATTAACCAAGATGATTAACTCGCCACCAGTAAATATTGCCTTTATCCAACAAAATCGTGTTTTCCATATCCCTACACCTAATGTTATAACTCTTTCAAAGACCTCTTTGATAGTTTATCCTAGGTGCTTATGCCAAGTGGTGGAGGTTTGATCCTTTCCCAAGCCCATGGTAATCTATTTGCTATGACAGGTAGTGAGAGATGTTTTCCATTTCCATATTGTGATATATACTTTATTACACCCGAGAGATGTGAGTACCTAAACACTATTTGTGAGGCGCTAGTGTATGACCTCCGTGCTTGTTTTTGGTTTTTAGTGGAACGATTATTTGTTGTAATTACTTTTATATTAGTGTTAAATGACCCCTAACTTGTATTTTGATTAGAATAAAAGCGCATTTGCTTGAGGACAAGCAAATCTCAAGTGTAAGTGTATTTGATAAGGAGAAAATTGTACCGCTTTTAAGGGGTCATTTAAGCCCGAATTCGTGATTATTTGATCAATTGCTGCCCTAAATCGTTCCTTTTGTCATTTTAGGCACTTTTGAGAAGAAATCTGGAAAAGGAAGCATTTTGGACGTTTTTGGAGCATTAAAGTGAAGAAAATGGCAAAGTCTCAAAATCCTTGTAACACCCCCAATTCATGGACGCAGCGGAATTCGAACTGGGTGTTACTTGACGGCACAATAGACACAATAATAGAAAACGAACTCCAATTGAGTCGTTTTAAAAGATTTATCATTCAAATTGTATAAATATCAGAGATTACAAAATGAGGTCCCAGATGGTTCCATGTTTACAAACTAAATGAGTTTTGAATGATAATAAAATTTATAGCCCTCTTGAGTATCCGTGTCCTTCCGTGCCATCCTTGATCGTCATGAACCTGAAATACATGCTTGAGAGGTCAACACAAAGGTTGAGTGGAATTCGTAGAGTTTAGTTAAATCGTTTGAACACAATAATCGTAGTGTGAGCTATAGACTCACACTCATAGTTAGAAAACAAAAGTCGTTATTTATTTCACTAAGCTCATACAACCAAAGCGTTAACATCGAACCAACAAAATTGGCATTATAGAAGCCCTATCAAGGTACTTTTGCCGTTATACCGCTAAATCTCAAATATAGTGCATTTGTGTGAACTCATCGTTGTTCAACACAAATGGGATTCGTCAATCCCAATAGATCTATTCACAATATTCGCGCTCACTAAAGGTAGTGACTAATGGTTCATGATATAGGGACTTCGAACATGGCAATCGTTACTTAGTGATAATAAAACATCGTCGGGTAGCATACAGTAGAAAGCATCGTGTTCGAGTAGAAAAATAATAGCATGTATTCCCCCCATGGGTTTGTAAAATAGTTAAACAATAGAAAGTGGGGCTACGAACTCACCTTAAGTTATGTAGTGAGTAGTGAATGTGATGGTCGAATCGCGAAGGTTTCTACGAGCAACCTATAATCGAATGTTGCGACTTAGGATCAGAGTAAAGAATATGAAGTAGTGCCTATATATATATCTTGTATTTAGTCCATGATGTGGTATGATGTATATTGTATGTCCTTGAAAGAAAAGATTCATGAACATGTATGTTTTGTATATCGTTTACTACCGTTCGGGCTGACATATTTCAGAAGTCATGTTAGCAAGCGTTCGAGGAGCCAGGACACTTTAATTCGTAAATCCACAACTCAACTCGACGGCTTACATAATGAACTCCTCACATGAGGCTCCCTACTATTGTAGTAGTTGATGAAATATATAGATATAAGTTTTGATCCGAAAAGTTACATGTCCGATATTTGAATAAACTTAGGAAAGTTTATTAGTACATGAAGATTGTTATTAGGGGTAGTTTCATAAGTCTTGAATGACCATTTTCTCTTGGTAATATCTCATGGTTTCCTTTTAGTGAAGTAGATCCAAATTGCTTGTTCATGTTATCGCCTAATTCATTGTTTCATGTTTACGCCTATGTAAATTGGTATGGTCATTTCGTCATGGCCTAGCCATGACCTTTGGTCCTTGTTCCAAGGTCATGAGACACAACCTTGGCTCTAGCCATGGTTGTGGTCTTGATTATAGGTCATAAGACCTCTTGTTCCTTTCAAAGTATAACCATAATCTAGTGACTTTCGCCTAAAAATGGGCTGTTTAGAATTTGAAGAATTTTATCACTCGGAAAGCATTTTTAGGTCTCGAGCTTCTTTATTCCTGAACGAAAACGTCGTTTCGGACAACTTTCGTGTTTTAACTTTTTGATGAATCGGACCAGAAGTGGGACTTTCAAAACTTAAATTTGATCAGGAAGCTATTTGGCAGTTTTGCCGGAAATCTTTGGTAATTTCAAATCGCCATAACTTTTGACTCGTATACTCGTTTTAGGTGGTTCAAATTGCTATGGTTTCCTTGTTAAGTCCTCTACTGTAATATGTAATGATCCAACATCATATTTTTACCATTTTGGTCGTGGTTTTCTAAGAAAGTCACTAGTTTACTTGTTTTAGTAACTTGTTGTAACAATCGATAACAATAACTTGTTTTGCTCACTTTTATACATCATGGACATAACTACAAGACATAATATAGCAAGAATAACATGTAAATAACATGAACATGCTTATTTAACAAGAATCATGTTAGGGTTTGGCTTACAACTTTTGGCTTTCAAACATGAAAGGAAGTTAACATGTAAGGATAGGACATTGATAGACTTGCTTCAACCCACTTCTTCATGCAATCTTTCTACTCTTGTAATCTTGAAAGATGGATGATGAAGGTTGAGGTGAATTGAGTGGATTTAAACTCAAGAGAAATCACCAAGTATATTAGGGATTGGAAGAGTTTTGGTGAATGATAACCTATCTAGGGTTTCTACCTTGAACTAGCACTTGAATCTTGCATGAAACTAGAAGGAAATGAGCAAAGGATGGAAAGGTTTTGGAGGTTGGGGATGCACGGCACAAATGGGAGGGAGAGGGGCTATTTATAGTCAAAAATGAGGAGGTTAGGAAACTAGTAGGAAATTACCAAAACTTGGTGACCAAGTTGTAATTTAGAGATGATCTAGGGGTAATTTCATGAGATGAAGCCACATGGGATGACTCCCCCCCTCCTAGGTCGGTTTGTAAGCTTGGAGAGCAAGGGTGTGGACTTTTCTTGGTATTATCCAAGATACTTGGTTAGTTTTGACTCCGGGAAATGCCAATCGTAAATGATTAAGCCTCAAAACGTAAAACCGGGTGTCGTAAAATTATGAAACTTTAAAGTATTGTTAGACATGTCCATATGTCCCATAATAAAATATAAAATGAGTGGTAGGTTCCATTTGGGTGGTAAACCCTGCTAAAAACTGGAAACACGGGTCTAAAACGCGTAATTCGCGTAAAACGCTGAATATTGCGTAAAATTGAGAAAAGTAAAATGTTACTTTTCTAATGTGATAAAAATGATTTAAAAAGACTTATAATGTCTAGACTGGGCTCAGTCTAGTGTCGGTTGGTATTAAATGTCTTTTAGACATCAAACCGTAAGCCTAAAAATCACGAATTGACTTATAACATCAAGGGATGATTTTTGGTCAATGGAGGAGGGAAAGAATATGTTGACTTTTTCTAATAAGTTTTGAAAACTCAAAACATCTTAGAAACTCGTTTCGTGGTCTAACGGTTAATCGCCCATTCGGTTAAGCGTGCTCATGCGAGAGTAGTACAGGCATGGGTGACCTGCTGGGAAGTTTTTGGTCATGTTTTTCTCAGTCACGATTAATTCTCAAATAAATCATGAGTGTGTCAAACATTTTTCCGATGTGGGGTCATCTGACAGGATCGAATTTCGTTGTGCGTAGAATTTCTGAATGACGTTTTACCCTAAAACGTGTAATTCCTTAATAACTTTCACGAAAATGAGCTTATGAAAGTTAAACTTTTAATTTGTCATGGAAATGATTTATCATTTGAGAATATCAAATAAAAATCAACTTTCGGGAAAGTTTCGGGAAAAATGAATAGTAAAAGTGAATAGTGAAATTTTCCGGGAAAAGTAATTAACCTGAAATTGTGAATTGTTACAGTCTCCACCCCATACGGGGAACTTCGTCCCGAAGTTCTTTGTGTGTCATATGTTGGAGTGGTATCGATGAAAAGGTGTGGTTACTTATGAGGACTAAAGTCTAGGATTACTAGTGATGTAGTTTGATTTGTCGTTTCAGTGTATGGTGTAGGATGAGGCTTACTTTTATGTAGGAAAGGTATGGTAATAGTCGAATATCAAAGGAAATTGATATAGCAGTCGAGTATTAATAGGAATTGATATAGTAGTTGGACATAAATTGATATAGTGGTTGAATATCAAATAGAAATTGATATAGTAGTCAAGTATCAATAGCAATTGATATAGTAGTCGAATAGAAATTGGTATAGTAGTCAAATTTGAATAGGAATCGTAATTGGATCTAGTTCGTCGAATCATGGGTTACTTATGTTATTTCGGATACAAATAAGCCCACTTGTTTATAATTCTTTATTTACATAGAGAGGCATCCCAAACAATGTAAATAGGGGAATATAAACTTATGGTTCGGTGATTTACAATGTCTTTATTTAAATGAAAAGGCATCCCAATCCATTCAAATAATTATAAATCATCCTACTTAAGAATTCCGAACACAACATTCATAATTAGCCGGTGAGTTACAAGGTAGTGTATGCTTAACATTAATATCGGTAGAGATGTCAAGTTTGCTTTGAAAATCTTAAGAGATTTTAAAAGTTTACGATGGAATGGTATCCTTAGGACCTAAACAGGATAGTACTCCTACAGGATGAAGAGAATAATTGATAACTATCCCAAGATAGTAGTTCGGATTATCTCATAAGTGAAAATTTTCAAGAATGAAATTAGGTAGTACAATTAAGGTGTTAAGACTTCGCTGAGTGGTAAAACACTATTGTGTCTCTAGATCGTTTTAAAGAATTCTGGTGGTTTATCGAGTTCAAGTAGGAAATCAACCTAAACATAACCCTAGTACAACTACTCTCAGTATTTGAAAATTCTAAGTCGAATATAGTTAGTCAGACTATATTCCACTGTCCCTAGGTTAAATATAGGTGACTAGTCTATATTTAGCCAAGGTTCGATAAAATTTTCAAATACCTAAATTAGGTATACTTGTGATACGTCCGTTGCTTTCGGGAAACTGTCCACTAAACAAAGGCGATGTCAAACCATTCAGTTGCAAGTCCCGCCATAAGAGACTTGTAACGTATGTTTTCACATTCCATTGCATAGAAGATAGTACGGGTAGATATGTGTGGAAAGGAAGTTGAAGTAATTCTAAAACAGTCTATACTGGGCTAGAATTACAAACTTTTAACAATGAAGGTTTCAGAAGAAAACTTTGATGGATGTAGAGAAAGTTCAACTTTTGTCGATGATGGATTAGTTTGTCCTTTAGAAATCTCATATTTCTTGTTTGGAAATCGATAGATTGTGATGGGTTTTTGATATCATATGAAATGATATTGATGAGGTGGTGGAATAATTCGAGAGACCATTGCATAAATCACAATGTCTCGGAAGTAGATTAGACCATTGTGTCATACAATGTTCGGGAAATAGAAAAGACCATCGTAATTCGTTACAATATCTTGGATATAAAATGTTGGAGTAGGAACATGGTTGGGAGAATGTGGTTGTGTCGAAATGCCATAAAATAGGCATGTGTAGATATGTTTAGATAAAATGATTGAAAATAACTCGAATGTATATATAAATATACTAGTATTTGTTCGTGTAGTGGAAAATGCCTAGTGTGTATATATGAATATACTTATGTTCATGTAGCATAAAATGCTTAATAAGTCCATAATCGTCTGGAGGATGGAAGACACGAAGATCGGAAGGCTATAAAATGTTTTTGCTTGTAGTGTGGTTATAGTTTAGGTCTCAATTAGACTCGTTTCTCTATAACCATGGCTCTGGTACCAATCTGTAACACCCCCAATTCATGGACGCAGCGGAATTCGAACTGGGTGTTACTTGACGGCACAATAGACACAATAATAGAAAACGAACTCCAATTGAGTCGTTTTAAAAGATTTATCATTCAAATTGTATAAATATCAGAGATTACAAAATGAGGTCCCAGATGGTTCCATGTTTACAAACTAAATGAGTTTTGAATGATAATAAAATTTATAGCCCTCTTGAGTATCCGTGTCCTTCCGTGCCATCCTTGATCGTCATGAACCTGAAATACATGCTTGAGAGGTCAACACAAAGGTTGAGTGGAATTCGTAGAGTTTAGTTAAATCGTTTGAACACAATAATCGTAGTGTGAGCTATAGACTCACACTCATAGTTAGAAAACAAAAGTCGTTATTTATTTCACTAAGCTCATACAACCAAAGCGTTAACATCGAACCAACAAAATTGGCATTATAGAAGCCCTATCAAGGTACTTTTGCCGTTATACCGCTAAATCTCAAATATAGTGCATTTGTGTGAACTCATCGTTGTTCAACACAAATGGGATTCGTCAATCCCAATAGATCTATTCACAATATTCACGCTCACTAAAGGTAGTGACTAATGGTTCATGATATAGGGACTTCGAACATGGCAATCGTTACTTAGTGATAATAAAACATCGTCGGGTAGCATACAGTAGAAAGCATCGTGTTCGAGTAGAAAAATAATAGCATGTATTCCCCCCATGGGTTTGTAAAATAGTTAAACAATAGAAAGTGGGGCTACGAACTCACCTTAAGTTATGTAGTGAGTAGTGAATGTGATGGTCGAATCGCGAAGGTTTCTACGAGCAACCTATAATCGAATGTTGCGACTTAGGATCGGAGTAAAGAATATGAAGTAGTGCCTATATATATATCTTGTATTTAGTCCATGATGTGGTATGATGTATATTGTATGTCCTTGAAAGAAAAGATTCATGAACATGTATGTTTTGTATATCGTTTACTACCGTTCGGGCTGACATATTTCAGAAGTCATGTTAGCAAGCGTTCGAGGAGCCAGGACACTTTAATTCGTAAATCCACAACTCAACTCGACGGCTTACATAATGAACTCCTCACATGAGGCTCCCTACTATTGTAGTAGTTGATGAAATATATAGATATAAGTTTTGATCCGAAAAGTTACATGTCCGATATTTGAATAAACTTAGGAAAGTTTATTAGTACATGAAGATTGTTATTAGGGGTAGTTTCATAAGTCTTGAATGACCATTTTCTCTTGGTAATATCTCATGGTTTCCTTTTAGTGAAGTAGATCCAAATTGCTTGTTCATGTTATCGCCTAATTCATTGTTTCATGTTTACGCCTATGTAAATTGGTATGGTCATTTCGTCATGGCCTAGCCATGACCTTTGGTCCTTGTTCCAAGGTCATGAGACACAACCTTGGCTCTAGCCATGGTTGTGGTCTTGATTATAGGTCATAAGACCTCTTGTTCCTTTCAAAGTATAACCATAATCTAGTGACTTTCGCCTAAAAATGGGCTGTTTAGAATTTGAAGAATTTTATCACTCGGAAAGCATTTTTAGGTCTCGAGCTTCTTTATTCCTGAACGAAAACGTCGTTTCGGACAACTTTCGTGTTTTAACTTTTTGATGAATCGGACCAGAAGTGGGACTTTCAAAACTTAAATTTGATCAGGAAGCTATTTGGCAGTTTTGCCGGAAATCTTTGGTAATTTCAAATCGCCATAACTTTTGACTCGTATACTCGTTTTAGGTGGTTCAAATTGCTATGGTTTCCTTGTTAAGTCCTATACTGTAATATGTAATGATCCAACATCATATTTTTACCATTTTGGTCGTGGTTTTCTAAGAAAGTCACTAGTTTACTTGTTTTAGTAACTTGTTGTAACAATCGATAACAATAACTTGTTTTGCTCACTTTTATACATCATGGACATAACTACAAGACATAATATAGCAAGAATAACATGTAAATAACATGAACATGCTTATTTAACAAGAATCATGTTAGGGTTTGGCTTACAACTTTTGGCTTTCAAACATGAAAGGAAGTTAACATGTAAGGATAGGACATTGATAGACTTGCTTCAACCCACTTCTTCATGCAATCTTTCTACTCTTGTAATCTTGAAAGATGGATGATGAAGGTTGAGGTGAATTGAGTGGATTTAAACTCAAGAGAAATCACCAAGTATATTAGGGATTGAAAGAGTTTTGGTGAATGATAACCTATCTAGGGTTTCTACCTTGAACTAGCACTTGAATCTTGCATGAAACTAGAAGGAAATGAGCAAAGGATGGAAAGGTTTTGGAGGTTGGGGATGCACGGCACAAATGGGAGGGAGAGGGGCTATTTATAGTCAAAAATGAGGAGGTTAGGAAACTAGTAGGAAATTACCAAAACTTGGTGACCAAGTTGTAATTTAGAGATGATCTAGGGGTAATTTCATGAGATGAAGCCACATGGGATGACTCCCCCCCTCCTAGGTCGGTTTGTAAGCTTGGAGAGCAAGGGTGTGGACTTTTCTTGGTATTATCCAAGATACTTGGTTAGTTTTGACTCCGGGAAATGCCAATCGTAAATGATTAAGCCTCAAAACGTAAAACCGGGTGTCGTAAAATTATGAAACTTTAAAGTATTGTTAGACATGTCCATATGTCCCATAATAAAATATAAAATGAGTGGTAGGTTCCATTTGGGTGGTAAACCCTGCTAAAAACTGGAAACACGGGTCTAAAACGCGTAATTCGCGTAAAACGCTGAATATTGCGTAAAATTGAGAAAAGTAAAATGTTACTTTTCTAATGTGATAAAAATGATTTAAAAAGACTTATAATATCTAGACTGGGCTCAGTCTAGTGTCGGTTGGTATTAAATGTCTTTTAGACATCAAACCGTAAGCCTAAAAATCACGAATTGACTTATAACATCAAGGGATGATTTTTGGTCAATGGAGGAGGGAAAGAATATGTTGACTTTTTCTAATAAGTTTTGAAAACTCAAAACATCTTAGAAACTCGTTTCGTGGTCTAACGGTTAATCGCCCATTCGGTTAAGCGTGCTCATGCGAGAGTAGTACAGGCATGGGTGACCTGCTGGGAAGTTTTTGGTCATGTTTTTCTCAGTCACGATTAATTCTCAAATAAATCATGAGTGTGTCAAACATTTTTCCGATGTGGGGTCATCTGACATGATCGAATTTCGTTGTGCGTAGAATTTCTGAATGACGTTTTACCCTAAAACGTGTAATTCCTTAATAACTTTCACGAAAATGAGCTTATGAAAGTTAAACTTTTAATTTGCCATGGAAATGATTTATCATTTGAGAATATCAAATAAAAATCAACTTTCGGGAAAGTTTCGGGAAAAATGAATAGTAAAAGTGAATAGTGAAATTTTCCGGGAAAAGTAATTAACCTGAAATTGTGAATTGTTACAATCCTTGCTGGGAACAGTACCTGACGACGTCAAGACTTCACACATGACGGCGTCAAGCTTGGAAAAAGAGGTGGAAGTGGAAAATACACATGACGACCCAGAACATTTTTAGTGTAATTGATCTGACGGCGTCACCAAGGCCGTCAGGGTCAAAATGTATGTTACGGCCCAGAGCATAATTCCTTCTTGACGGCGTCAAGATTGGATCTAGGAAATACGATCCTTAATTTGGCGGCGAGTTGACGGCGTCAGAAACTAAAACGTGACGCCGTCAGGATGTATTATCTATATATTTTTTTTCAATTTTTCATTGTAAAAGGTGGAACATTAGGAGAACTTTTGGAGAGCTTAAACCCTAGACGAATTTTCTGTAAAAATAAGGGTTTTAACCCTTGTTCCATCTATACTTAATTGAAGATAAGTTTTCCAATAATCATACGATATGTCTATGTGTTGTGTGATTCTATCTTATGCTTGTCTTTCTTTTAACATACTAGGCTAGGTTTTTATTGTGTTTGCTTAGATGTAGTGAAACCTAGATGTTGATTATTGGTTGATGGTTTGTTTATAATTATTGTGGATGATTGTATTCGATGTTAGGCTTACGAAAACTGGCAGACTTTCATTGGTAACTTGCTTGAACGTCTTAAGAAACATGATCGGAGGTGTACTACGATTTTTGGTTGTATTTAATGCATAAGTGAATTCTAGTGATTCCATGTTAGGAGCTTTTAGTCGGCTCGACATAGGAGTGAAGTAGGAGCTTATAGAGTTAGGGATTATTGTACACGGCCCTACGACTAGTATTAAGGAATATAACCCGTCATCCATGCAATTGTAACAAGCTAATCAACCGGTAAAAGATATCTAGGGAGTAATGAAATCTAAGTAAACATATCTTTTCTCATTATTGTTTCCACCACATTAGTTTATTTCATTTATTTTTATTTTATTTTGATTGCATCTTTAGTTATTTGGGTTAGTTGGCTAGCAACTAATTCCGCCCACTCCTTCAAAACCCGATATTTTACTTGCTTTCATAAAATATAAAAAATACAAAAAGAATCATCCCTCACCTCTAGACCTAGTTTAGTAGGCTTTCTAATCCTAGCGAACACTATTCCTAAGTTAAACGATCAATCCCCCGGTACTTGTCAGTTGTCACTATACTATACTACAACGATCAGGTACACTGCCTGGCGGGGATTGCAAGCTTCTCAAAATCCCTTGAGAGGTAAAACCTGTTGCGAGGGCGCAATCCCGCATATCAGTTAATCAAATGTTTATTTTACACATAGTTCTCTCCACTTTCTCTCTCTAGTTTTTCTATCTCTCTCTAGCATCATAAAGCTTAGTGATTTAGTTAGATCTACGGTCATACAAGTGGTATCAAGAGCTAAGGGATAATTTTAGGTTGTTTTAGATAGTTTTTGGGTGAAAAAATCGTGTTTTTAGGCTGTTTTTTTACGAATCTGTCGAGTTACAAGCCCTAATTTATCGAGTAAGTCAAGGATTTATCGAGTAAGGAACTGCTGTATCGAGTAACCCGATCGAGTAAGCTTGTTTTTATCAAGTAAGGGTTTGTATTATCGAGTTAACTCACTGTATCGAGTAAGGTTCCTGTTTATCGAGCAAGGTTTGCTTTTTGTGGCGAGTTAGCCCTTTCCTTATCGTGCATCGAGTAAGGATTTTATTAGTTCACTTAATAAGGGAAACTATACTTCGTCAACCTTAGAATTATCGAGTAAGGAAGGAGTTATCGAGTAAGCACAAGTCTTATCGAGTAAGGTGAGATTTACCGAGTTAGGATCTTCTGCAAAGCTGTTTTTATCGAGTAAGGTAAGGTATTATCAAGTACGCTTGCTGGTTTATCGAGTAAGGTAAGGTTTTATCAAGTTAGGTTCAGATTTATCGAGTAAGCAAATAAGTTATTGAGTACCTAAAACTTTATCGAGTTAGAAAACCCTATCGAGTAAGAATTTATGAGTTATCGAGTAAGTACCTCCAATTTAGGACCAAACTTCAAACGGTTATAACTTTTGAACCGTAACTCCGTTTTCAGCAAAATACCTGTCAAAACGACTATGAGACCGAGGAGAATGACACGCTGAATCGATTTTAGGCTAAGTTTCGAGGCCCAAAATCGCTCCAGAGTGAAGTTATAGAGTTTTAAGTTTTTAGACCATACTTTCACCAAAACATCTAATCTTCTACAGCAACCTTTGTTATCTTCAACGATACAAGATCAACTTTATCACTCATCATAATTAAATGAAAAATGAAACACAAATGAGAGAGAGAGAGAGATTCAATGAAAGTATTTAAAGTGTTCAAGTCACAAGTTGAGAAAGTCATTAATACATCAGGATATGAACCAAGGTTCGATCAGGCGTTTGAATATTTCATCCGAGTCCAATTTCACCATTTCAAAGACAAACTCATTCGAAGCCTGAATCTACTTGAAAAACTACTCAATGAAGAAGAACTTCATACAAGTAACTGCAAAGAAGCTTTTAAAGTGATCCAAACTCAACTTCAGAGTATATTTAACCCTTGGATATTGAATTAGTCAGAGTTTATCGATGCATTTTACCAAAGATTTTGGGTAAGCTATGCGACCTTCCGAACTAAATGCATCAATCAAATGGGTGAACTCGAAAAGATACTTGATACTAAGGAAGCTGAGTTAAATGAGATTGAGAAGCTGAATCGTGAAAGAGAGCAGATTGAAACAGAGATGCAGTTTACGGAAACAGAGGTGATTGAAAGAAAGAAAGATGAAGCAGAACAATCAGAAGAGGTAATTGTCAATGAGGGTAACACATCAGATGCTAGTTTGATCTTCACGGGAAGTGATACATCTTCAGATCAGCAGATTGAAGGTATGATTCGGATGCTGATGGTACACATAGGAATGAAGCTATTTGGGACTCCGAAGATGATCATATCAGACCTTCATCAGACATAGAGATATTGGCTATGGTACAACATTCAAATGCTCACGATATATTTGATAATGTGTTTGCTCATGATCAGACACATCCTGCGCATCCTGAGTCTATTAGTGACACATATATGGTGGAACAGAATGGTAGTAATATCACTCTTGCTACTCAAGATATGGATCTTAATGGAGGTGAGCTTGCCCAGTATGGATCTTCTTATGAACAAGATATTGCCTTATTTTCTTCATTAATCAATAATTTCAAACATGAATTTGACAAGTGCAAAAACGACAATCGTGAAGCTAAGCAAGCGAATGTCTTTTTGAACAAAGAGCTTGAGAGATTTAAGGAAATGGAAAAACGTTTTGAAAATGCAACAAAAAGAAATGTTAAACTTGAAATTGAAATCTCAAATCTTAAATCTCACGCTCAAAAGTTTGAAATGTATGGAGAGTCTGTCAAACCATTCTTAAAAAGAAAAGAAGAACTTGAAGTTGGTTATAGAGAAGCCATTTTGGATTAAAAAAATGTTCCATTCAAAAACTGGATGAACAAATGGTTTTTAACAAGAGAAAGATTGATGCGCTTTTAAAAGAGAACTCCGATTTGAAAAGTGAGAATTCAAGGCTTCAGAAAACCAATTCAAATTTTGAGGTTGTTGATACAAAAGTTGGGCTTTCCTTGTTTGGGTTCCTGTTCTCGTACCACTTAGATCTTAATGCTTGAGACCTGCGCACTAAGAAAGCAAACAAACACTGTTAGGCTTATCGTGGGATTGTCTCCCATGATTATCCTCCGGCGTGAGAGTAAGTAATCGGTTTTTAGGGTTATAGTGAAGAGTTAGGGTTTTTTGATCGTACCTCAATAAGAGTCGTGATATTCTTTATATAGGCATGAAATCTAGTTGATTTTGTGCTCCTTACTCTTCGGCGTATCACGCGTATCCAGTCTATTGATCTTTATCCCATAAATAGAAGATCATTATCAAGACCATCCAATGATAGCCTACACGTGATGGGCTTGGGCATTAGTAATGTCCATTAATCAGATTTGTGACCCGAGTGTGGACTATACGTCATCAGAGGTTGTTAACACAAAACTTGTGAATGAAAACAAAGAGTTTTTGAAACGATGTTCCAAAAAGATCATGCTTAAAGGAAACTAATACGGAATTAACAAACATTTGTTTCTCCCCATATGCTATCCAAATTCAAAGGGTTTAATCAATCGGTATCAAAAATACCATGAATATGCTATTTTTGAGGGGGAGAAAACGTGATTAATATGAATGTGATCAAAATGTGTGAATATCGTGGCTGAATCTCATGCGAGCTCGACTCAAATTTGACCCAGGAATTGACGAAACAAAAATTGTTAGTAATCGAAAAGACTTGTCTTCGATGGGTAATGACACCAAGTTAGTTATTAGAGCCAGTTGTCACCTAAAAGCTGACAATATATCTCTTTAACTAGCCACGTAAGCGTGTCTCGAAAAGGATATGTCAAAGTAGATATGTACCATTTCGAGAAACTTTCCTTGAATATGACCAGGCCGGGTAATAACTTCAAGCTAGTCTAACTAGTGACGTAAGCGTGTCTCGAATCGGTTGTGTTCATTGAAAGTGGATCAATTCAAAAGTGCAAACTCCTCCCGCATGCGCAAATTTCTTAAAATATACATGAGCACATGTGAAGGGGGAGTCCTTCAAAAGAAATCAAAACTCTAAAAGTGTTAACAAAATATGTTTCATGATCATAAACACTTTGAGAAGATTTTCAAATATTTGGCTCGATAGCAACAATAGGATAGTCATGAAGTTATAATGTGACTAAGGTTAGGAAAAACCGTTCAATGATCCGCCAGAACTGGAGGGATCTACCCAAGGACAATTCCAATAGACTAGAATTAGAAGTCCTTAGATATGATTGAAAAAGGAGTAAATGAGAAAGGAGAAAGAAGGGGTTGAAGAATTAAAAAGAAAAGCAAATGAAAGGGTGAAAAGAAATAGCCCTCCATATGTTCAACCTTAGGACAGACACCGGGTTCAATTCATATGCCATTGGTTGTTACTAAGGTGACACCGGTATTGAAGATAAAGACGTCATGGACCTAGTAACACACTGCACTTAACCTTCTAGCCACTCGATTATCTCTCAAAAGGTACTTGTTTCATTCTCACGGGGAACCATTGTAATCTATCAACCTCTCACTCCAAGATGTGTTGATATTGAAAACGAGGCCCTCTGCTTCGTGCCTCCAACGACTAAATGTGCACTTATTGAGTCTAGAGCCCCGAGATAACATCAAAAGATCTCATAGGAACACGTGATGCTTCTACACTGGTTGTTCATCATTAAGGACGCCAGATGTAAACTTTAGAGTCCTACGCAGATCTTAGCAATCTACTAGAACATTTATGAGAGGATTCACATTTGTTATTCTCAGTGATTGAATGGAAATTCCTGCCAGGTTCAACATTAAACAGCCCTGACAGCAGGTCACTTCAGTAATCACTTGTGGGTTACAGTTAGTGTTCGCAGTGGTTTCAAACGGTCTACAGTTGTGGGGTGATCTCTAGCGACTCACCTAATCATTGGTGTACTTCGGTATGTCAGTGTAAGCCCTTTCGGGGGTATCCGATTAGGAACGGCCTTGGTAAGGGTTAGAAGGAGTCTTGACACTATGGTGTTGACAATCTCTAATTCCGAACCTGTAAGTATAGAATGTTTATTACTAACCGTTTTCATGCAGCTACCCTTCACTCATTATTATCATCACCACTACACTAGTTTCCACATGCTCATACATACATCATGAAGTCAAAGAAAAGTTCTCACCAAATTAAGATCAAAGAAAAGAAATGTTCAAAGAAAGATTCTACGTTATGTGAAAGAATCTACAAAGCAAAGTGGCAAAGACCAGTGAAAGAACGGGAACAACATATGTATGTATTTCAAAGACTAAAGACGTATGAGCATGTTGGAAAGGCGTATAACCATCAAAGACAAAGAAGTGACGAAAGGCAGATAACACCGAATCACAACCTTAACAAAGAACAAAGAACGATGAAAAGACATTCATCAAAGTTCACAAAGCATGATTGGAACAAAAGATCTAGCAAAGCTATTACACAAAGACTCAAAGTTCAAGAGAACAAGCTTCAAAGATGAAAGATCAAGGTCACAAAAGAGAGATCTCAATGATCACCCCTTAGGGGGAGATTGTTAGCATTAGAAGTGTTGATCATTTATGTAATCAAAGAGAGATCTCAATGATCGTCCCTTAGGGGGAGATTGTTAGAATTAAAGGTGACGATCATTATTGAGTCAAATAGTTAGTTAAACATATTCATGTAATAGTTAGTATATGTTAGTCCATTATGTTAATGTAAAAGCCTAAATGGCTTGGCCCAAAAGAAGGCCCAAGAGTAAGCCCATTGAGGCCTAATGTAAAGACTATATAAACCCTCTTAGGCTTTTTAGGAGGGTGGGAGTTCATGTTAATCAAATGTTTACTTTACACATAGTTCTCTACACCTTCTCTCTACTTTCTCTCTCTAGTTCTTCTATCTCTCTCTAGCATCATAAAGCTTAGTGATTTAGTTAGATCTACGGTCATACATATATTGATAACCAAAGTGCAATTTCAATAGTTAAAAACCCAGTATTTCATTAAAGAACTAAGCTTATTGAAATTAGGCACCATTTTATTAGAGATGCAAACGAGAAACACATAATTCAGGTGCTTAAAATTCATACAGATGACAATGAGGCTGATTTGTTAACTAAAGCTTTTGATGGACCTAGGTTTAATTACTTAGTTGTCCACATTAGGATGGTTAACCCCTGATTGCTTTGTTTGAGGGGAGGTATATGCCTCTGGGGAGGATTATTGTTATAAATTATGTATTTAGTTATGATTTTGTTCACTAACTTTCTTTTTCAGGTTTATTTTTGTATAAACTAACCATTATTTGTTTGAGTTTGTCTTGTGGTTTGTTTTACAGGCATTTGTTTCTGCTGATGGACATCTTGATTTCTGCTGATAACTATAGGACATATCAGCAGAATTGAATTACAGAACAGAGGCATTGACATTTCATTAATAATGGAACATAACAGGGAAATCTTCAAAACAAACAAACAAGACTACAACTATCCAACCATCCAAAAGACACCTAACCAAACATCTACCCAACAAACCCACTAGTCCATCTTCCTCTTCCCTTTGTCCTTGGGGTCAGGCATGCTCTTGTGGACCCGTCTGGCTTGCATCTCTGCATCCCACAACCTTTTAAAAACAAGTCCTAGGACTTGCTTTGGTGGTTTTGTTTGTCGCTTAGAGGACTGAGGAACTGGGATCCTACTCATCCCAGCTACAACTCTCTCCAGCTCACTTGTGAGAAAAGCTGAGACTAGTGTTAGTTCTGTTCGCATCACAGATATTAGTGATGGCTGAGAAGGTCCTTCATCATCTTCCTCAGATGAAGATGTAGATGGGTTGACCTTAGAAGGTCCCACGTCACTTGGTGGAAGGGATGGAAAGTATTGGCCAAGTAGTACATTGGGGTTATACTGTGGCATCTCACTCTGTGGTAGGAAGAAGGACAACTAGTGTGGTTCATTGGGAAGTTCAGAGGATTCCAAGGATGAATCAGATGAAATGTCAATCACATCAGGGTTAGGGTTCATGGTTACTATTGTTGGAAGGGTTTTTTGATTTAATTGGGAACTGAGATTATTTGATTTGGGTGGATTGTGATTTGAGGGTATCTTTATAGGCCTGATTACAACTTAATTGGAAGTTAATGCAACTTAATGCGAGTTGGTTGGATAGTAAGAATTCAGGATATTTACTAAGACCGCGTTGACCATAAAGAAGATATTTTACTAAGAAGAAGTTTTTACTGATGGGTTGTTTCTACGGATTAACCGGTATTACTGCTGATTGACTTTCATTCCTGCTGAGGGGGTTATTTGTTGACCACAGTCACACAATTTGAGATTCTACGGATTGACCAAAGGTTTCTGTAGCTTGACTTATGGTTACTGCTGATGGAGTAATTTTGGGTTTTATTTTGGGATGTTATTAAAGTCAAAATTGGTCAATGATTCTTTCCACGATTATTGGCAATTAACTTCCACGTTAGGAAACTGCTACAAATAACCTAATGTGCATATCCCATGCCTAAAAATAATTGATTCCCTCTTTTATAAACTCAAACCCATTTCCTAACTTCACAATTTCATCACTTCTCTCAAATCTTCAATGGCAGAACTTCAATTCAAACGCGATCACAACAAAGTTGCATTCTTAGAGAAAGCCGAAGGTCATGAAGTATTTGATCCAATGGTGGATTTCTTACTAAGGTCTAAACTTTGATTTGCTCTCACACATTACCCAACTCTTGTGTGTGAATCATTGGTCAAACAATTCTGAAGTCCTCCCCTCATGAATGAAAATTTGAAAACTATATATAGATTTACATAGGTGACGGCGTCCCCTTTTAGTGGCTGATGCCGTCATCTCATCGCGGCTAGGGTTTCTTGTCGTCCTATCCATCTTCTTAATGCCGTCCCCCTTTAGGTCTTCTGAGCTATCACACTTTGGCATGATACGTGACGGCCTACTTCATGTAGAACGTGAAGCCGTCATGTGTTAAGCCTCAATTTCTCTTATGGCACGTCAAGTGTAAATGTAATATCCACCTCTTGTCACATAAGCTGACGCCATCTATTTGAACTGCTTGACGCCGTCAGGTACAATTTCCAGCATGGATTCTTGACTTTGTCGTTTTCTTCACTTTTTGCTCCAAAAACGTCCAAAATGCTTCATTTTCCAGAATTCTCCTCAAAAGTACCTAAATTGACAAAAGAAACGATTTAAGGTAATAATTGATCACATTATCATGACTTAAGGCTTAAATGACCCCTTAAAAGCGTAACAAATTCCTCCTTATCAAATACCCTTACACTTGGGATTTGCTTGTTCTCAAGTAAATGAGCTTTTATTCTAATCAAAATACAAACTAGGGGTCATTTAATATTAATATAAAAGTAATTACAATAAATGATTGTTTCACCTTAATCAAAACAAGCACGGAGATTATACACTAGCACCTCACAAATAGTGTTTGGATACTCTCATCTCTAGGGTGTTATAAACCTAAATATAACTAATGAAAATGGAAAAATATCACTCACTACCTGTCATAGCAAATAGATTACCATAGGCTTGGGAAAGGATCGAAATCTCCACCACTTGGCGTAAGCACCTAGGAAAACTATCAAAGAGGTCTTTTTAAAGGGTTATAATGTTAGGTGTAGGGATATGGAAAACACGGTTTGTTGGATAAAGGGATATTTTACTGGTGGAAAGTTAATTATCTTAGTTAATTACATGTACAATGCGGCGTTGCTAAGCCAAGACTCGATTCAACTTATGCTAATCATAAAATAACATAGACTTAAATAAACATAAAAGGAAACGGGATGGTAGTCTGTATGTTTTTTTCTTTTTCTTTTTCTATTTTTTCTTCTTGATTTTTTTGATTTTTTTTTCTTTTTTTTCATACACTCTTGCCCTACCATCCAAAATAATACATCAAGGGGGCTCGATTCTCCCTTTACACTTGAACTTTTACATACTTTATATGTAACTAATCTAATGACTCGAATTAAGATAATCAAAACACTTGGAGTACTTTAAAACATTTGCGCACATATGGGGGTAATAGTTGACGTTCTTCCCCATTACTCCATAACAATAGTACTTTACCCATGAGTCCCAATCGTCCCAAAACAATATGTACAAGATATGACTCGACTTAGCAACCATGTAATCAATTAGACAATTAACAAAGGGTTAAAACAAATGTTGTAACAATAATGCACTAAAGATGAGTGCATACAAGGAAGGTTAAGGCGATTTGGGTGTACATTTGGGGGTGGATTGTAAACAAATTCTTCCTTTAAGTAAGATGCTTAAAGTTAGAAATGAAAAAGATAGGCTTTGAGGGATGTACTAGGGGTATCGTTTACTAAAAATGAGTACATCGCAAAGGTGCGGGAAAATTACTTGACCAATGAAGTCAATGTAATTATATAAATAGGCATAAAAACATGGGTTATCCTAATGCCTCTTATCATGTAGTAATTCCAACTACACGAATGTAGTCTCACATGTGGTCTCGGAATGAATCACTAACGCAAGTTCTAGAATCTAAATGCTACCGGTACACTCTAAAGCACTAAGGCTTTTCCTAACAAATCTAGGGGCGAACCTCACATATTTTGGGTGGAAATTTTTGAATGGTACGGTTTTTGTGCTAGTCATATAACTCCTATCCATGAGATGCTTATTAAGACTACAGTTTCACTCCTATATGTCGCAAAAAATTTTAAATTTGGTGCTAAAATTACCCTAACAAGTATGTCTCTCAGTTTTATTACACATCTACTATTAGACAAGACAAAAATCAAGTGCAATTGTAATCTCTAAGGAATCTTCATTTACCCCCCCCCCCCCCTCCATTTAAGCTGAACATTGTCCCCAATGTTCAATTGAAAAATGTAAAAGTAAAGAGAATGAAAGAATGAAACAAATACTCCCCTGATTCATTTGGTGTGGATGATGTAGTAACATGGTTAAATCCTCCTCCAAGAAAATGTGAAAACTCAAAGATTAAAGCAGCACCAAAAGCTTGATTATCCATGTACATCTTCTTGTCCAATATAACCTGTTAATCAGCTGAGAAAACAAACAAGAAAACCTAGTGTAAAATCGGTGGTAAATCTACATAAAAATAAATCCTATAAAGCAAATAAAGATATACTGCTTGTGGAATGAATGTTTGTAGATTCCTGGAGTTTATAAAATACAGATTTTACAAAACTTTACAATTCTGGTAGAAAAACAAAACCTGCAAAATTTCCAAAAAATGACACCTGACGTCGTCAGGTGATGCCTGACGCCGTCAGAATTGATATGACAGAATTCTTATATTTTGTTTCCGGAAAATTTCTAGAAAAACCTATGTTCTAATTCCTGGAATCCTGCAAAACACTCATTATGACTCGATACAAGCATTTGACTCAAACAAATACGAATATGCATGTTTATATCTCACTGTTATCGTTCATGTTCAATTCGTTCTTAAAAACAAATTTAGATTTCCCTTACACTTATCTTTTGCAAAATACCTTTATACGTAATCAAGACAAAGTTAAAAACAAAATAAAGCATTTTCACAAAATGTTTGATACATGAACAATAAACAATAAAAACAAAACATACGTACGGAAGCAAATAAAAACAAACAAACAAATAAAATTTAGGTTGCCTCCCAAGAAGCGATTTTCTTTATTAACGAGTCTTGTAGCTAGACTCAAAGTCACGGCCTACGTTTTCATATTTAACTTATGTGACAACTCAAAACTCTTAATCCATCCTTCATTACGTTTGTATTCAGGGCCTAAATTCATGCAACCTGAATAATATGTTCGCTTCCTCTCGTGGTAAACATCATTATCGATTCCGTCATCTTTAATCTCATGGGGTCGAATCACATCAACTGGTAAATTCTCGATGTCCCTTAATTCTTCCCTCATGTGAGGCATCATAAAAGTGATCTTTTCTAATCCATCAGTAAACTGAACTATTCCCTTATCATGATCACAACACATTTTAGTTGGCTCAACGAAAGGTTGCCTTAGAACAATTGCACCTAAATAAGGGTCTATAACACCTCTAACATCTTTAAGGATTACAAAGTCGCATTGGTAAGTGAAGTTTCCTATAAAGATGTGTACCCCTTCTATTCTCCTAGCAAAATTACACAGTCGATTAGGGTTATAAGGGTCTTTTCTGGGTTTCAGCCTTTTGTTCATAATCCAGTTGTAGTAGAACCTAGACATAATATTCATGGGTGCTTTTAAGTCAATGTATGTATGCTCTTCAAACATATAACCAACCATGCAAGGGATTTTGATGCTCCAATAGTTATGCTTCCAATATTTCAAGGAGCAAGGGTGTTTCAAGAGGAATCTATGGTAACTTAATTCCTCAGGAGTTGGAGAGAAATTTGTAAACTCAATTTTCATCTGGATTGGTTTATTAAGCTCCTTAGATGCGTTAATTTCTAAACGTCGATTCTCAATATCCATAATGACACACCTTAGACAAACAAAGACACAAAGAAATAAGATAGACTAGAGAAAATCTATAAAAATAAAAATAAAAATCTCACTAGAAAGGGATCTAGTGAGTAGACCTAATAAAAATAAATTTCAACCTAAACAATAACTATTCCCCTGTAGCGGCGCCAAAAATTTGATGCGTGGATTGGGGTCTACACAAAAGTTTTACTTCTTAAGGGATCTTGAGAAGCTTACAATCCCCACCAGGCAGTGTACCTAACCGATGTAGTATAGTGAGTTGGCAAGTACCGGGGGATTGATCGTTCTCCACAGGGAAAAGTGTTCGCTAGGATTGAAATTAATCTAACTAGTTCTAGAAGTGACGGATGATTCTTTTTGTATTTTTATATTTTATGGAAAACAAGTAAAAATTCTCGGGTATTAGAGGAGAGGGCGGAATTAGTTGCTAGTCAACTAACCCAAATAACTACTTAAACAAATAAAATAAAATAAAATAACAAGAAAATAAAATATGTGATAACTTCTAATAATGAGAAAAGCGTGTTTACTTAGATTTCACTACTCCCTAATTATCTTTTATTGATTAATTGGTTTGTCACAATTGCATAGGTGAAGGGTTGCATTCCTTAATACCATTCGTGGGGCCGTGTATGATCTTCCCCAACTCTATAAGCTTCTATCTCTTCCTATGACGACACGTTTAGTATCCTATCATGGCCTTATTAATAGTTACTTATGCATTAAATACAACCAATAAAACCGTAGTACACATCCGATTACGTTTCTTAAGACGTTCAAGCAAGTTACTGTATAGGATATTAGCCAATTTTCTTAAGCCTAACGCTAAAATCAATCACCCACAACAATCAATGACAAACCAAAAACCAATAATCAATAACTAGGTTTCATTAGATCTAAGAAAACACAAACAAACCTAAGCTAACATGTTAAAGGAAAGAAAAGCATACGATATAATCAAACAACACATAGACATATTGAATGATTAAAGGATAACTTATCTTCAATTGAACATGGAAGAAAAGAGGGTTTGAAACCCTAAAATAGCTGCAAAAGTCGACTAGGGTTCGTACCCTAAAGTTCCCTACCAAAAGTCCTCCCCTCATGAATGAAAAATTGAAAACTATATATAGATTTACATAGGTGACGGTGTCCCCTTTTAGTGGCTGACGCCGTCATCTCACCGTGGGTAGGGTTTCTTGTCATCCAATCCATCTTCTTGACGCCGTCGCCCTTTAGGTCTTTTGGGCTGTCACGCTTTGGCATGATACGTGACGGCCTACTTCATGTAGAACGTGACGCCGTCATGTGTTAAGCCTCAATTTCTCTTCGGCACATCAAGTGTAAATTTAATATCCACCTTTTGTAACATAAACTGACGCTGTCTCATTAAACAGACGCTGTCAGGTACAATTTCCAGCTTTGGCATGATACGTGACGGCCTACTTCATGTAGAACCAAGGAGCCAATGTGTCTCGCTTGCGATCCGACACCATCCGATTGGTGCAAAGCGGATGTGCATTCCATGGACTTCGTTCCGAAGATCCAAACCAACATCTCAATGATTTCTTTAAAATCATTGATTCCATAGACCTTGATGTTGCCACTCGAGAGATGACACTATTGCGTCTCTTTCAATTCTCTCTACGTGACCAAGCTAGTCAATGGCTTGAGCGTTTACCCGCGGGATCCATCACCTCTTGGGATGATCTCACCTATCGTTTCCTTGCTCAATTTCTCCCACCAGGAAGAACTACCAAGTTAAGGAATGACATCTTGATGTTCCAACAACATCAAGGTGAAAATTTTTACGAAGCATGGACTCGTTTCAAGGACTTACTCCAAAAAGTCCCTCATCATTGCATAGATCTTTGGCTCCAATTCCAAATCTTTTATGATCATGTCAATCTCTCCACAAGGCAAACCATTGACCATGCGGCCGGTGGCAAGCCACATGATAAGAATGCGGAGGAATCATGGGGAATCATAGAAGATCTTGCTCTCTATGACAATGAATGTTGGAATGACCCCCATGATTTGAACAAAACGGTCAAAGAAATATCTTTTCCTTCAAACAATTCAAGCATTCCCGACCGAAGGATCATGGAACTTGAGGACCAAGTCAAGTTTCTTATGAAATCCTACGAGGCTCCTAAACCTTCAAGCCAAGTGAATAAAATCACTTCTTCATGTAAGTATTGTAGTGGTCCCCACAACACTCGTGATTGCATAAAACTCCCCAAACAAGCTTTTGCGAACTACGCATCCTCGCGTACCGACGAAGTGGAAGAAAAGTGGTACACTTTCAAGCTCGAGCCGAACACTTATGGTGATTCTTACAACCCCTCTTAGAAAAATCACTCAAACTTTAGGTGAAAACAAAACCAAACCCCTCCTTAAAACAATTCTTCCAATCCACCTAATTGTTTCCAACCAAACGGCCCATCCTTGAACCGTAATTTCAACAATAATCCTTCCAACAATTACGGCAATGCCAATAATTTTGAAGGATTGATGTCCAATTTTATGGCATCTCATGAAGCTCGTATAGCCAAGTTTGAAGCCAATTTTAACCAACAACAAAACGATATGACCAATAAAATTGATAATTTGATAAAGGTTTTAAATAACCAAGGAATGACCCCGTCTACCAAAGTTGTAAGAAACCCTAGTGGGGGAAGTGAGGTTAAGGACCCTTCATCATCTAAACACGTACACTTTGTCAATGTCGTCACTATTAAGCCACTTGATAGGAGTTGCAAGGATGATGATGAAGGTAAGGTTGAGATTGAAGTGATCTTAAGAAAGATGTAGAGGAGGAGGTGGAAAAGGTAGAGGATTACTTCAACAAGTTTCCTACTAAAGATGAGCTTGCATACCACAAGAATCTATTGGATGATCCTAACCCATCAATCTATAGAAATCTATCGATCATTCGAGCCGGCAACCCAAACAATATAAACATACCATGAAATATTGGGCATTTGCATATGTGGAAAGCTTACATTGACCTTGAGTCACCCATAAATATCTTGCCTAGGACATTCTACAATTGGATTATGAAAAAGCAATTAGCTCCTAGGATAGACCCTAGAACTGGAAAAACAAGTAATTTTATGGGGAAAGTTAGAGGGTTTCCCGTTTACGTAGGAAATTTCACCTATGTAATAGATTTTGTGATTTTAGAAGATGTTAGCCCGGCGATCAACATCAATTTATCTAATGCTGTGTTAGGAAAGCCATTCGTTGAAGTTTCTAGAATGAATTATGATCCATCATTAGGGATAGTTAAGTTTAAGGATGAGACTGATGAGATTGCCTACCAAATGCCATATAAGATAAAACAATTCCGACTCATGCCAAACCTAGAAAAAGAATTTAAGTAGTCGATATACTATAGGAATGATGAAGATAAGCGGAAAGGAGTAGCCTACGTAATGAAAAAAATATTTGAGTTCTACATGGAATGTTTACAATTAGGTCCGGAGTATAAAACCAAGATAGTGGATGACCTAGAGAACGTGATGGATGATGGAGTCACATAATAAGGTGTGACTTTGAGTCTAGCTACAAAACTCGTAAATAAAGAAAAACGCTTCTTGGGAGGCAACCCAAGCTTCTTTTTCATTGTTTGTTTGTTTGTTTTTTGGTTTTTATTTGATTATGTATGTATGTTTTATCTTTTTGTTCATTGTTCATGTTTCAAATAAATTGTGAAAATGCTTTATTTTGTCTTTAACCTCGTCTTAATTATATATAAAAGTATTTTACAAAAAGATAAGTGTAAGGGAAGATCAAATTTGTGTCTAAGAACGGATTGAACATGAACAATAACAATTAGAGTTGAGCATACATATTAGTACTTGTTAGAGTCAAATGCTTGTATCGAGTCACAATGGATGTTTTGAAGGATTCCAGGTATTAAGACTTAGATTTTTCCAAAAATTTTCCGGAAACAAAATATAAAAACTTCTGTCAGATCATTTCTGACAGTGTCATGGGTTAAAGCCTGATGGCGTCATGGGTTAAAGCCTGATGGCGTCAGATGTTATTTTCTGAAAATTTTACTAGGTTTTGTTTTTCTGCTGGAATTGTATAGTTTCGTAAAATCTTTATTTTCTAAACTCCAAGAATTTGCAAACATCTATTTTGCAAGCATTATATCTTACTTTGCTTTCTAGGTTTTACTTTTATATAGAATTTACCTCCGATTTTATGCGAGGTTTCGTGTTTGTTTTCTTTGTTGTTTAACATGTTATATTGGACAAGAAGATGATTATATCTCATAAGTGAAGCTTTACATGTTCATTTTCTTGGAGGAGGATTTAACCATGTTACCATATCGTCCACACCGAGCGAATTAGTGGAGTATTAGTTTCTTTCATTCATTTAACTTTGCTTTTACATCTTTTATTTTAAACATTGGGGACAATGTTCAACTTAAGTGTAAGGGGGTAAATTGGGATACCTTAGAAACCACAACTTCACATGATTTTTGTTTTATTTAATAGTAGATGTGTGATAAAACTAAGCGAAATACTTGTTAGGGTAATTTTGGCACCAAATTTAAATTTTTTTGCAACATATAGAAGTGAAACTTTAGTCTTAACAAGCGTCTCATGGATAGGAATTGTATGACTAGCACAAAAACCGTACTACTAAAAAATTTCCACCCAAAATATGTGAGGTTCGCCTTTAGATCTTTAGGAAAAAGCATTCATTGTTGGTGCTTATGAGTGTACCGGTAGTATTTAGATTCTAGAACTTACGTTAGTGATGCATTCCAAGACCGCTAGTGAGAATACATTCGTGTAGTTTGGATTTACTATATGATAAGAGGCATTAGGATAACCCTTGTTTTACACCTGTATTATAATTATGTTGACTTCATTGGTCAAGTAATTCTCCCACACCTTTGCGTTGTACTCATTTTTAGTACACGATACCCCTAGCACAACCCTCAGAGCCTATCTTTTTCGTTTATAACTTTAAGCATCTTACTTAAATGAAGAATTTGTTTACAATCCACCCCAGATGTACACCCAAATCGCCTTAGCCTTCCTTGTATGCACTCATCTTTAGTGCATTATTGTTATTTGTTTAAGGGATAATTACCAAAATGGCCCGTTGCCATGCGTTCTAGGCATTTTTAGCCCGAATTTGAAGTATTCTTGATTTAGCCCGTGTTGCCCTGGGCAACAAGCGTATAGCCAACCGCATGATGACACGTGTCCTTCAGTTGCCCAAAAAATTATAAAAGTTGCCCAAAAAACACAAAAGCAGCCCCAAAAAATGACATTTGTCATCATGCGGGTGGCTATACGCTTGTTTGCCCAGGGCAACCCGGGCTAAATCAAGAATACTTCAAAATCAGGCTAAAAATGCCTAGACCCAGGGCAACCGGGCTATTTTACTATTTTTCCCTTTGTTTAAACCCTTAGTTAATTGTCTAATTGATTACATGGTTGCTAAGTCAAGTCATATCTTGTACATATTATTTTGGGACGATTGGGACTCATGGGTAAAGTACTATTGTTATGAAGTAATGGGGAAGAACATCATTTATTATCCCCATTTGTGCGTTAATATTTTAAAAGTACTCCAAATGTTTTAATTATCTTAATTCAAGTCTTTATTTCTAATTATGTAAAAGTTTAAGTGTAAGGTGAAAGTGAGTTCTTTTTTATGTATTATTTATAAAAAAAAAAAAAAAAAAAAAAAAAAAAAAAAAAAAAAAAATGAAAAAAGGAGAAAAAAATAGTAGAAAAAGAAAAGAGAAAAACATACGGGCTACCATCCGCTTATTTTATTCATGTTGAGTCAAAAAGAGTTTGTAGTTAGTTTAAGTTGAGTCGAGTCTTGGCTTAGCAACGCCTTATTGTGTATGTAATTAACTAAGACAATTGACTTGCCACCAGTAAAATATCGCTTTATCTAACAAACCATGTTTTTCAATACCCTTACACCTAACGTTATAACCCTTTAAAGACCTCTATAATAGTTTATCATAGGTGCTTACGCCAAAGTGGTGGAGGTTTTGATCATTTCTCAAGCCTATGATAATCTATTTGTTATGACAGGTAGTGAGAGATATTTTTTCATTTCCATTTGTAATATATAAACTTATAACACCCGAGAGATGAGAGTATCCAAACACTTATTGTGAGGTGCTAGTGTACAATTTCCGTGCTTGTTTTTACTAAGTTAGAATGATCATTTTTTGTAATTACTTTTATATTAATGTTAAATGACCCCTAACTTGTATTTTGATTGGTATAAAAGCTCATTTGCTTGAGGAAAGCAAATCCCAAGTGTAAGGGTATTTGATAAGGACTTATTTGATACGCTTTTAGGGGGTCATTTAAGCCCTAAGTCGTGATTTTATGATCAAATATTGCCTCAAATCGTTCCTTTTCTCATTTTAGGTGCTTGGAACGTGATTTCTGGAATATGGAGCATTTTGGAGCTTTTCGGACATGTTTATGCTCAAGAATGAAGAAAACAAAGAAACCAAGAAAGTCACATTTTTACACCTGACGGCGTCAAGCTTTGGAGGCTGACGTCGTCGCCTTATGATGAGAAGTGTTGGATTTTTACACTAGGCGCCCCAGAAAGATTTTGGAACTTAACACCAGACGGCGTCAGGCACAAAGATGGCAGGGCCATCTGGCTTTGCCTATACACGAGACGACCCAGTGAACTTAATACAGGACGGCGTCAGAAGAGTCTCTAGGTGATTCGAAGCCCTAAAAGCAGCGTTCCGACGACTTCAGGATTTATAACCTGACGCCGTCAGCCTACTAATCTCCTATACGGTAACACGCTTGAACGTCTTAAGAAACGTAATCAGATGTGTACTACAGTTTTATTGATTGTATTTCATGCATGAGTAGATTTTGATGATTCTATGATAGGATACTAAACGTGTCGTCATAAGAAAAAATAGATATTCATAGAGTTGGGGAAGGACGTACACGCCCCCACGACTGGTATTAAGGAATATAATCCTTCAACTAAACAATTGTGACAACTCAACAAATCAATAAGAGATAACTAGTGAGTAGTGAAATCTAAGTAAACACATTTGTCTCATATAAGAAGTTCACCACTTTTCCTTTTCTTGTTATTTATTTTATTATTTTTAGTTTAATTAGTAATTTTGGCTTAGTTGACTAGCAATTAATTCTGCCCACTCTTTCAATACCCGAGATTTTTATTAATTTCCATAAAATATAAAAATACAAAAAGAATCAACCTTCACCTTTAGACCTAGTTGACTTACACTTCAATCCTAACGACACTATTTCCTTGGAGAACGATCAATCCCCCGAACCTACCATTTACTACACTACAATGGTCAGGACACTGCCTGGTGGATTGTAAAATCTCTCAAGATCCGAGAGGTAAAACCTTTTGCGAGGTTGCAAACACGCATCAACATCCAATAAGGACTAATATTATCCATCATTTATCCCATATATGTTGCTCATTTTATGTTATTTATGTGAGATATGATACTTAATTACATACTTTTGTTAAATACAGTAAATAACAGAGCAATTGGTGAAAGTTAAGGAAAAGGACGTGATTTGGAGCTAAAACGAATAAATCAAGCTAAGTCCACATTAAAGAGATCCAATACGCCATATTCATCACCAAGGATACGGCGTATTCATTCAATACTTCATCAAATTCACAAGATTGTTAAGGCATCAATACGGCGTATCCAGATTATCCTATACGCCGTATCCACATGCGGTTCGTACAAATTCTAAAATATTTTAATCAAGGGGCCTAGGCAATATTTCCCGATACGTCGTATCGAAGGAGCTAGATACGTCCTATCGAAGGAGCTCGATACGCCATATCGACAGAATTTCAAAGACTATATAAAGAAACCCTATTTTACAAATTCCACATAACTTTATACCACAAGGCTCAGTTCCTAGACGACTTTTGAAGGTAAGAAGGTTCTGCAAAATCAATCATTGCTTAGGAGAACTCTTTGTAATGTAGTTTCATCATATAATCATTCAGTTAGCGTATCGAATTCATTATGTTTCATACTCTATACTCTTTGGTTATGATTGTTATTGTTGCTACTGAGATTATGGGCTAACACCCTTAGGTGTTAGCCAAATTTATGAAGATTATGTGTTTTTATCTTGATTTACATCAATCTCTAGTTTACCTCGTTGGTTATTATTTATGTATATTACTTTACTCGTTTATATGCTTGATTGATTGTTATCTTGTAGCTAGATCTTTGGAATACATCATTAAATTCTGTAACTTTAATTGGTTAACTGAATTGTAAGCCCTAGATCCGTATCACAATAGTAAATGTTTGAATCAAATCTGATTCTACCTTAGAATGTCTATATGAAAGAGCACTAGGGAGGTTTATTTATTGTGACTAGTGAGAACTTTACAAACTAGGTAGATAAAAACTGAATAAGGCATATAAGTTGGTAAAATAGATCACTATAGATAAATTGTAAGTAGTAGTTGAAGTTCATTAAGCAGGCTTCGTTAATAGTGACAACATTAACCGTCGTCAGAGGCTAGGATAATGGGAGAAGGTATACGTTATTTACAGTAGTAAATCACCAACGATGGACTGCAATTAACTTGAATCATTGCACTAGTAAAACATTTTAAAAATGAATAATTGAAATACACTTGGCTAGCACGTTCTTCCTAATATTGATTTAGTATCCTTTTTACTTCTTTTGTTTGTCTTACGTTATTTTGTTTATTTAATTGCTTTAGTAGATTAATAGAGAACAAAACCCATACCAGTCTCTCAGGCTGAACCCCCCTTTGCATTAGTTTAGGTTAATTAGAATACCTTTATGATTAACTAATTAGTAAGTCACTCCTGACTAACGACTCATACTTACCCCACTAGCTACATTAATCGGGTACACTGCTCGTTAGTATTAGTCTATAGGTTAATTCGGCAAAATATAAATATTAAAACTTGGTTAAAATAAATAGACCTTAACTAAGACATCATACACACTATTGCTTCAAAATCCCCAAATTTCATCTATGAATAATCACTAACATCAACGTTAACACTTACCTTGGATTAGGAACTAATCAAGAAGGCTTGACGTTTTCTTATAACCCTTCCACTTTCTTCAAAATTTGAACACAAAACCCTCAAGTGGATGTTTCTTTCATTGGAGTTATCTCTATTTTCCCTCCTATTTTTCCTATATACATGTCCCTGTACATGTGTGTTTTTGAGGTGAGATTTTGGACTTGGGTTACAAAAACCCAAAAGGGTAATTCTATAATTTAACCACTTTTTTCTACTTTTGCATCGTTAATCTTTTCCGTTACATAGAAGGCTATTTTTCGTTAAATATTAGCAAAACTTGTCCTTATTTCTTTAAATACTAACTAAAAGCTCTTTCTAAAACTTTATAAAAACTAAAATATTTTTAACTAAACTTACATTGTTGGGGTGTTACACGTACTTTTATCGAATCTTGTACAATATTAAAGAACCAAACACTTAGAAATAGATATAAACTTTGATAAGGATCATGTTGCTTCTGATCATCTGCGCAAGCTTCATGTATCATCTTCACCGCGTTTGCATGCATATATACTCAACGATTACTTCCCCTTTTTATTTATCGCGTTTAACTCATGTATCATAACGTGTAAGTCGCAGGGCCAATTTTCATCTACGCGAGGGTAACCTATTGTAGTCTGGCATGTAGCATATGTGAATATTACATATTTTGACTATCTCTCTATATATCTTTAATAATGATGTTACAAAATTTAACTCTTTTTTTGCAAACAAATTGATATTTAGAAAAGGAATATAAGATGAAGAAAGATCACATATCAAGTGACTTTCTTTTGAAAATCATTGACACAAAATCTAACTTGCATGGAGTATATAATAAGTGGTATCTATCTATTTAAAATCTTGAATGGCTATCTATTCGAACATGAAGTTAACTGATGAGAAAGACATTGATGCCATCAATGAGACCAACCGCTATTAATATTGTTCTTTTAATAATGTAAAATGTGTTACATAATGGATCATAATAAACTGTTTACTTAGAAACCTACTCATGATTGGGATCATCATCTTCATAGGCATGAGATGGCGTGTCTTCATTGTTGATCTATGACAAGAAGGCATTGAAAACATCATTTTTGTAACAAGCCAGGTTTGCAATAGAAGTGATGCATAAATAAGCATGAACGAGATCAAGCCTATGCAGATAGACACCCCGTTTTTTCGTTGTCAAACAAGTCTTCAAAGTACCGTGAACAAGATTGATCATCATTGCATACTTTATTGTTATTGATCTTCTTAGCTTTACCTTCCTTTTTAAATAGATTTCGTGTCTTGCAGTATTTCCAATTCTTTCCTGTAAAGTAAACTTTACACAATTATAACACATACATTCTCACACAATCACAAACCCATAGCTATGTGATTTTGACTTTGGATGTTCGAACCCATAAATATAATATTATGTTAAGTGTTTTGTAAACCGGACCGAACCAGTCGGTTCAACTAAAAAACCTAGAAACACCGGTTCAACAAAAAACCGAAAACTAAAAGAAGACCAATTCAATATCCTTTCGATTTTAAAAACCATTTCTGTTGTCCGTGAAATTGTAGGGTCATTCAAAACAAGCAACACCACACTCTTACACAAGACTCATAACACTAACAAAAGACTTAGACCGGGCGTAATAACCAAATTAGGACGCGTCTAGTGCTGAGGTGAAGGCGTCTTGGATGCGTGCTCCTTATTACGTCGACCCATCTAGAGGCGTATTGGAGGCAGGAAATGGAGGACTTGGTCGTCCTCAAGATCGAGTCGTGGTCTCGTGGAGGAGTCTTGTGGGCCAAAAGATGAGTAGTGTGAGTGGTGGGGTTGGTTATTTTATTACACTAAATTAACAATGAAGTAAATTGGAGAGAAAGAAAGCTGATATACCGGTGATAAAGTTGGTTGTGAGTAGGGTTGAGCAGAAAACAGAGAAAATCGAGTTGAACTGGAAATGCGAGCCGAATCAGACCGAACCGACCATATATGGTTCAGTTTCATTTTTATATATTAACAGTTTTCAGTTTCGGTTCAGTTCGGTTTGACCCAAAACCGACAAAGAAATACACCTAAACCATATAAACCGAGCCAAATCGACTGAATCGACACAAAACTGAACCGAACCAACCATATTCGGTTCCATATATTAATGGTTTTCGATTTTAAATCGATTCGATTTTCGTCGATTCGGTTCGGTTTCTGACCGATGCTCGGCCCTACGGCCTAGACTTGTGAGGGGTTCTTTTTAGCCTTAAAAAAAACACAAAAACATAAACAAACAAGAAACAAAACAAAAAGCACTCACTCACATCACTGTCTTAGATAATAAATGCATGCATCACAATCACAAACCCTCATTTCATTTACATATAAAATAAAAAAATGTACTCCAACATTCACTCATTAGATGGAGGAGACTTTTCTCGGGTGGCTGCCGGAATCGGAGGAGATCCATGTCTTGTCTTGACCACCGATCCAAAGCCTCGTCTCCGATGGACTGCTGAGCTTCATGACAGATTTGTTGATGCTGTTACTCAGCTTGGTGGTCCTGATAGTTAGTCAACACCTTTTTCATTGACTCTTTTTTTTTTTTTTTTTTTTTTTTTTTTTTATATATATATTTTTGATTGGTTTATTATTTATTTGTGGGTGATTTCAAGAATGTGATTGTGGGATTTGGGGTTATCTTTTTGTGTTTGTTTAAGCTTATATAGTGGGCTTATGGCTTATGTGGTTTTCGGCTTATGTTTTATAAGCTCACTTTTTGTGGTTTATTTTGAAACTTTTCGGCTTATATAAACTTAGGGTTTGTTTGGATTAGCTTATTTTGTGGGCTTATTAGCTTATTGAGATTTAGGAATGCCAATAAGCTCACTGTTTTTTGGCTTATTAGCTAACCTTATGGCTTATTCAAACCATAAGCTCAAATGGGTAAGCCAAAAAAAGTAGGCTTATTGGCATTCCCAAATCTCAATAAGCTGATAAGCCCAAAAAATAAGCTAATCCAAACGCCCCCTAAGTTTATATAAGCCGAAAAGTTTCAAAATAAGCCACAAAAAGTGAGCTTATGAAACATAAGCTTAAACAAACACCCCATTAAAACTTTTGACCTTTTGTGGTGGGTATTTTTGTAGGGTGAAAATGGTGTTGGTTTTAGCATGTGAAAAATGAGCGATGAATACATTGTGATTTTTATAAAAAGTGTCCCATTGGAGCCCTTTACAAGTCTAAAGTTGTGGGCTACTAGAGTACTAGTACTTTTTACCATGGTTTTTAGTTAATTAAAAGGGTTTCTGAGTAGTCTATTGCTTTCGGCTTTTGAGGTTTAATTGATTGTGGTTGTATAAGAATCGGTCCCATATTGGAATCAGATAAGACATTTGAGACCCTTATAAGTCTAGAGTAGTGGGATGCTAGTATCTTTTTAGTTGACCCGGAAGGGTATGTGAGTAGTCTATTGTTTTCGGCTTTTGGGGGCGTTAAAGATTGCAGTGAAATTAGGCTTTGTTGTTGTTGGTTATTTTGGGTGTGAATTGGAGAATGTGATGTGGGATTTGGTGGTTATGTTTTTTTGTGTTGGGGTTTTGGCTTTTGATGGGTTAATGTGGGTGTGGAGACTAATTTTTTAGCACCAAGTTTATGCTGATTTTGAATTAAGGAAATGGTACTTGATCTTGCCTTCCCCATACCCCGCTCCGACGGGATTAGTAAGGTAGCATTGTTTTAGTTGGGACTTTGACCATATAAGTTGACAATTGTTAAGTCTTAGGTTGATTAAAAAAAATTCATTTATAGCCGGTGGTCTTTTGTTGGTAGGGGTACGGCTGTCTACGTCAACTTACCTTGTACCTTGCACATTAGTGGGATTAGGTATTGTTGTTGTTATAGAAAGATTTATTTAGGTCTTAAGGAGTTTGTTATTTTGGGTCTTTTGAGCTTATTCTGCTCAGCGTATTTTTAAGAAGGCTTATTTTTTATTTTTAAGTTATGTTAAAGTCATAAGTCAGAAAAGAAGCCGAAAGAAATGGGCTTATGAAAACTAAGCCGAACAAGATAAGCTCATAAGCCTAAAAACAAGCTAAAACAAACACCCTTAGTTTATATATGAAGCCTGATATGAGTTAAAATTGGTCCGTTAGAAAAGTTGGTGGCAAATTGGGCAACAAATCAGTAGTAAGTTTGCATTAAAAAAGTAGTATTATGACCCCCAAAGTCATGATGTAGACTAAAAATCATTAAGCGGACTATTAATCAGTTTTGGTTTACTGGAAAGACTAATCTCCATAGCCTATGGTTAGGAGTTTACTTGAGCAAAGAGCAAGTTACTACATTGTGATAATTTGTCAATAATGGAGCCTAATTCGAGTTATAGTTGGTCCATTTGATTTTTTAGGTTAATATGTAGTACTGCAGATAGGGTGTTTTATTTGTTGCTAACACATGTTGTTTATATACTTTTTGTGACCACAATGATTGAAAAATGTTAAACATAATTATCTGATAACATAAGATCGTAAAGAATTTTACACCCAGACGTTTTAACAACATAAAACCCATGTACGTGCATGTGATATTATCAATCCTTACGTTATTGTCAAGTTGAATAAACTTATATTAGTTGATCCTTTATAGTTATACCCTACATTTCTTACCTTATAGTTTGGGTTCAAACATGACTAAAAAGCTTACTTTTTGTTTTTTTATATGCATACGTGTCGTAATAGTTTTTCCAAATAAATGAAGCTAACCCAACACTAGATTTACGATTCATGATTGACGGAATCCTTATATCTTTCCTTGAATGATTAACAAATTTACCACAGTTAGGTTGAACTTTTGTGCATAGTCGCTAACTTTCTTTGTTTGTTCTACGTATTGCAGAAGCTACACCAAAAATGATAATGAGAACGATGGGGGTAAAAGGTCTCACTCTCTATCATCTGAAGTCACATCTTCAGGTCTGTAATTACATTCAGTCTCCTGAAAATCATATATGCAATTGTCGTTGTTTGTGACTAGAGGTTGCAATATCGATCTATTTACATGTGAATGGGTGAAGTTTTGGTTGTGATATGTCTTAAATGTGTTAAAAATGGGTTGAAAGTCGCCCACAACCTATTTTGAATTCATACAACCTCCTAAATAGTTTTTATTGAAAGGTTTAGTTTTTAATCGTAATTGGCACATTAAGTATCTTTTAAACAAGGACAAAAGGTTCAACCCACTTCGACATATACTACAAATGACTTGTTTCAACCCGAACTCGTTTTGACTTAACCCGCCCATTTAGCCATCTATATCTTGATCATCAAGATGTCTTTATAGAATATACCAACACAGCCCACAAAGGAGACCCATAATGTAACTTTGTTACTTGTAACGTTGGTATGTTACTCGAGGTTTCACTTACCATATAAAGGAGACCTGCAACGGAAGTATGTTACAATATTTAGTGCATTAATTAACAATCTAGAATCTATAAATATAATTACACATTAAGTAAAATTCTGTATGAATGAAAAATGATACAAACTACACAAAACGCACAAACTTCACTAGAATTCCAAGTTATGTTGAGCGGTTGAGCCTACCTCCCAATTCATATACGAAGATTCCGCTTTTCGAGCTCAAAGTATTTCTTCGCCCCCATTTCTTGGCCAATTATTGATCATCTTAAGCTTCAACTCTGACGGATATTGCTAAAAGTCTTTCTTTTGCATTTTTTGCTATTAATAATTCTATCTTCATAAAAGAGTGTACGATAGGAATACAGTTGTGTTCGGAGGAAGAATTAAGTGATGATACATAGGAGAGCAAGAGAGAATGAAGCTGAGAGTGTTTGGCTTATCCACATGATAGTATATAGACTATAGAGTTGCTTATCAAAGATGTGTCAGATAAAATTAGTGACCCAAACATTGTGTCCTTGGATTTGATTTTAGAGACACAATGTTTGTCCCACTATCAAAATTTGATACCTATTTGATACAGCAACTATATATAATATCATGCAGAGAACCGAAATTGTTTATCGCTTAATAAAGTAAATACAAAAACGTATACTCTCACGTTTTCTAGTTCAAGCTATATGTCATGTGTTGCATCTTCAAGAAAACACACATTCTCTCATGAAAATGAAACTATTAATAATTGCACTCGCAACAGCTAGGAGTTTTGCTAATCTGTGCGATGAGAAGCATTCAGTGATCACAAGTTGGACCAAGAAATGGTGGCGGGCAGAAATTTTTGATTGGTGGTGTTTGGTTGGCAATTAAGTAATCACTATGGTTATGCATTTAAGAATAGAGAGAAATGGGAATGGATTTTAAACCTGAACGTTTTGGTAGGTCTTGAGTATTTCCATGACAAGAAAAAAATAACAAAAACCAACTAAAAAACAATACCAAGCCTTTAGTCCCTAGCAAGTTGGCGTAGGCTAGAAGTGAAACCCAACCACATGAACCCTAGGAATTCTGATCGAATTTCATTTCCATAAGAATGGCAGGGTTTTTAACTTATGTTTTCTGAACCTATCACAACCCTTCTTTACCTGGGCTTGGTCCTGCTATAACGAAATAATAGACTATATTGAAACAACACAGACCATACTGCCACCACACTTTAGATTATTATTGTAGTATTATAGTTTTTGTATACATTAGCACGTTAATCATATCTTGAAAAGGGAGAAAAGAAGTATATGCTGGTTAATCCAACCGGATCAGTACTAAAAATAGACATGTTTCGACCGAACCCGTTTTGACTATTAATCCTCACTATCAAGAGTTCTAGACGTCTATAATAAAAACACGATCCACAAAATGAATTTGCAGAATAAGCATGTTAAATGATGCCTTTTTTTTTTCTTTTCTTTTTTCTTTCATTTCGGTCCACTAACGCCGTATATGTATTTGCAGAAATACAGAATGGGGAAGCAGTCATGCAAAGAGTTTTCAGAGAACTCTAAAGAAGGTATGACTTTATGAACTTTCCATCTTAAGAAAATCTCAACTGCAAATGGCACCTATTCGATCAAATATAAAAGAACTGATTATTTTCTCTCCGTTATATATAAACTTGATTGGGTTACAGTTCCCTGTTCAGTTAACAGCTTCAAGAATTAAATATCGTTTTCAAAAATGATTTTTTTTACCAAGTGTTCACTACTAACGTATGGTATACTCTACAGCATCTTGCATTGCTGAGAGCCAGGACATGGGTTCAGTCACATCGTCTTCTACAAGAATGATGCCACAAGACTTGAATGAGTAAGTTTTGTTTCTTATCTCTTTCAGTGGTAATACCGTAATTGCTTTAAAGTGGCAGTTTTGACCCATTGATCTATGAATGGGCTGTGCTCTATATCAAACGGGTCAATTAAAAAAATTGAACCAAAACAGGAACGGTTCAATGTTGAAAGTCTCCCAGAAAGTCTACTTTAATGCATACAACCTCCTAACGCGTATTAATTCAGCAATAAAATATTGTGATAATCTTATGTTTGTAATATACTTTTTGACTTCAAAATTGATACAAAGAGTGGACAAAAGTGTTTGTGGGTCAACCCAGCCCAACCGGCTCGCTTGTCTCATCTTGCCACCACTAGCTTTAACCTTATTACTTGATTTTCTTGTTATGAAACAGTGGCTTCGAGGTTACAGAAGCTTTGCGAGTACAGATGGAAGTCCAACGAAGATTGCACGAGCAGCTAGAGGTTAGTTATGAAATAAATTTCTGCTCATAGGTGTGTGTCTGAGTGTATTTGTGCACAATTGGTTAGAATAAGCCCAAACGGTTAAAATTTATAAGATCACCAAACGGGTCAAATAGATTTTATTAAAAGCTAAAAACACGTCAAATGGGTAAAATATGCCAAACAAGTTGGAAGTCACGAAAGTGTACGTAGCGCGCACAACTTCTGAATTCTTTATAAAGAACTTAACTTCTATAAACCATATGTAATGCATTAATTAGTTACAATATTATTAAAACAGAAAAAAATGTTTGTGTGTCAACCCAACCTAAACGGATGAGGTTTTCCCTGTTGAGATTACGCGGGGAGGGCCAGCCTTCTTGACTCAGATGCATGCGGCCTCACCGAGTAAATCCCGGGACCGTTTCTTGGCCACCCTCAAATGTATGTACACGCCTAGCAAGGTTTGAACCCTTGACCTCTTGTGAGGAAACCAAGGACCTTACCACGAGGCCATTTGTTGGTGGTTTGGGTCAACCCGGCCTATTCTGACAAAATTGCATTAGGATTCAATGGCCACGTTTATATCACACCAACACTTGGCACATGTTTCAGGTTCAACAGCGTCTCCAACTTAGGATCGAATCACAAGGAAAGTATCTTCAATCAATCCTGGAAAAAGCGTGCAAAGCTCTAAATGATCAAGCAATAGCAAGTGCTGGATTAGATGCAGCTAGAGAAGAGTTATCTGATCTTGCAATCAAGGTTGCCAATGAGTGTCCTCCATCTGTCACCCCGACCTCTTCACTCACCCACATTTCCGCCCACATTGAAAACGAACATGCTCCAAATGTTGACAGTTGCTTGAGTTCTCAGGCTGATGCTGCGAAGAAGAGACAAAGGGCTATGTTTATGCAGTCGGAGTGGAGGGGCGTCTAACTTTGGATAAGCTATTGGAATATTTTGTTTTTATCCCGATGACATTTTCCCTGGCCTCTAGCCTAATGCAGGGGGAAACGGGTTTTATTAAGTAGGGATTATCTTTAATTAGTCCGTATCTTGGCATGTATGACTGATTTGTATAGTCGGCAACAGTTGGTAGGAACACAAGAAAGACTGGTTATTAGTTCTTTGGTTTAGTTCATTCGAACTTTGGTCCTAAATCTGTGATGGTTAAACCTGGTTGGGGACTTGTATTAGTCATGGACAAGTTGCACTGTCAGACTCAGAACCCTTTTCTCTTAACGGTACGCAAAAGTGTCCTTTCGTCTCATGCATCATAATTGGTGAGTTTTAGTTACGTGTGTTTCACGTCGTTCAAATAGTAATAACATTAATTCGAAAATAACACCTTTTACATATACAAAAGTGTCCTTTCGTCTCATGCATCATAATTGGTGAGCTTGATCTCGTCAATAAAATATGAAAAATGATATTTCTTCCTGCTTAACATTCCCATGATCCTGACATGTGAAATGACAGTTTAAATGAAGAGAGATAATGATTGAAAAACACATCTTTGGAATTATAATCCTAGTTATCTAGGTATACGTCTTCAACTTTTTTAACGTGTTTGGAATTGCATTTTCTACTTTTTCTAACTGCATTTTCTCTCTATAATAACACAAAGAGCAATAACAAAATATTTAGCAATTATTTGCGTTGTACAAAAGCAATAACGAAATAATCACCCCTTAAAACTCAATCCCAAACACTAGAAAAAGTGAAAAAAGGAGGGAAAATGTTTCATTTAATTTCACTGCAGTCACCATCAGAACCTGATTCTTTTCCACAATGCTTTCCATTTATCTTCTTTTTCAATCATTCTCTCCTCATTATTCTTGCACCCTTATAACAACATTACCTCAATCAAACAATCCAATCCTCAATGAGTAAGTCCATTTTTCCGAGTTTCGTTTACATTTTCAGTACTTTCTTCTTGATGCTAGTAGTTTTTCGCCCTTTTATCATATGTGTTATCTGATGCAAGTTTAGATTCTTAACATAGAGGTTCTGATCATGTTGGAATTAGTAATTTAATTCAGCGATTATTGATACATATATATGTCGTATTAGTTGCATGTTTTAAGAGTAAGTTCAGCTGAATTAAGTCTTCAACGAGAGATTTTTTTTCTTCCCTTTTTTAGAGTGTTTCGGATTGCATCTTAAAGGAGAGTATCTGATTATTACGTTTGAACAACACAGATAGTACGAAAATAGTGTTAGGCAAACTGTTTAGAAAAGGTGATTTTCTGCGTTTTCCTGGAAGAAAACTCAGTTTTGAAAAAGTAGCTTGATATATGCTTTTTGTAAACAGTGATGTAAGTTCTAAATTGTTCATTCTCGAAGTCGTGCTCATGCTGGAATAAGAATGCCAAAATCACTGAAATTTTCAGTTGTTGGTTCAAAGCGGTGCCCTTGTCTGCTTTATAATAGAACATCGATTCTATTACAGATTTTATCACTGATATTACATGTTTGATATTTTATGAAGATACGTCTCGTCCATGCCCTTCTCTCAAGTCATCATTCTTCAAAGTTGGAGGAATACTGGGTTGTTGCAATTCCACAAATGGGTACGAGAGGTTGGACAGTGAGCTCGAGAGGAAAATGATAGAGGTCAAGAAAAGATATGTACCAGGAAATAGCAGTATCAGGTCCATGAACAGCATTATTCTGAAGTTTCCTCAGTTCAGACAAGGATTGGAAGAGATAAGAGGCGTTTTTCGACAGTTTGGTCAGTTTAACAAGAAATGGTGTAAAATTTGATCAGATTCCCGTTTGTCTGATTCTCATTTCTTATGCAGATGTTGATTCAAACGGAACCATCGACCGTGAGGAGTTAAGAAAATGCTTACACAAATTCCAATTCGACTGCACAGAGGACGAAATCAATGACCTTTTTGAGTCTTGTAACTTGGGCAGGAATCAAGGCATGAAATTTAACGAGTTTATCGTTGTCTTATGCCTTATCTATCTCCTTACATGTACCTCCTCTTCAAACCATACGGTAAACACAATGTTCACAAATCTTTTGACTATTCTTGAGCACGATCTAATAAATGTGCTACCTTATTTTTAGGCGACAACAATGGGATCACCAGAGCTCAAATCAACATTTGATACCATAATTGAAGCGTTCTTATTTCTTGATAAAAATGGTGATGGGAAACTAGACAAGAAGGATATGACTAAAGCGATGAACGATGATTTTCCTAAGGAGAAATCTCCGACTCACGTCACCATGTCACGATTCAGTAATACTTTTGGACTTAGTTGTCACCATATTAGCTGATAGGAATTTATACACCAGATCAGATCAGCATATATCTTTTGACACAAATTGGAATAATGGTATAAAGAGGCCACCAAATATTGAAACAAGTTTATAGGCCATCCAACTATGCATCTAAGTGGCCTTAAAATGATCGGTGGCGTTGATGAAAAAAGCTGCAAATTTGGGTGACCTTCGTATACATTATCCCATACTGATTTGATGTGCTGCATAAGTTCTTATAAGCTAAACCTTTTTTGTACAAGCAAAAATACCGTCAATTAATTGTCAAATCATTTTTCTTTAGTATGTAAATTGTGCATAAACGCAGGAGAAATGGACTGGAACAAGGATGGGAAAGTCGGCTTCAGGGAGTTCCTATTCTCCCTGATCAACTGGGTTGGGATCGACTCCAATAATGAAGTTCATGTCGAAGTAATCTGAGAACAGAAACAGTGAAAATGTAAGATTGATTGCAATATGTTCATAAACGCAACATAAAACTTCATGAAATTGTAATGTACATATGTATGTATATTATTTTAGAAAACTTCACACCTCTGTACATATTTACAAAAGAAAAAAACAAAATCGATTTATTGTATTCCTAAAGCTTGAACTCTTCGTACTAATGACAGTGTGTACGCGTTTCTTTCATTCCATTCTTCCGTTTTTTCCTTCCCGAGTCCCACTTCCTTTAGACATTTATCACGACCATTGAGAGCACGAACAATCTCGCACATTGTTGGTCTTAAATCTGGGTTCGACCGTGTGCATGCCAGACCTAACTTCACTAGCCTAACCAACTCTTTGTAATCATACTCTCCATCTAGTCTCGGATCCACAAATTGTTCATAATCCCTCTTTTGAATCTCGAATTCATGTGCTCTTTTCACTAGTAACACGTCAGGCCTTCTGAAATCAACCGCCATCTGTCCACTAACTACTTCAAGCACCACTACGCCGAAGCTGTATACATCAGCCATTGTGGTAGCTACCCCCGACTCCAGATATTCCGGTGCTATATATCCAAAAATCCCGTGTACTGAACTTTCCTTGCTGGCATGTTCATGTTCGTTTCGTGTTAGAAATTCTGCTAACGCGAATGAGCTTAACCTAGGATTCATGTCCGGTTCGATACCTATAGCTGAAGAAGTGATGTTTCTATGAATCACTTGTTCTTCCCATTCGTTGTGAAGATACAGAACCGCACCAGCTAGTGATTTCACAATGTTGTATCGGTGAGTCCATTTGAGGACGGGCTGTGATTTTCGATGGCTGTGATGCAAAAGAAGCTGACCCAAGACACGGTTAGCTGAATAGTTGTAGACCACAAGCATCTCACCTTGTTCGGTGCACCAACCATGGAGCTGAATAATGTTCCTATGGTTAAGTCTTCCCAAGTTCGAGAGCTCATTGGAGAACCGCGTACGTAATGCAGGACATGTCTTCATCCCAAGCCTCTTTACGATTATGTCTTGGTTATCAAGAACACCATAGTACGATGTCCCAAAATCAAGCTCGGCTAATCGGTTATAATCTGAGAAATTGTCAGTTGCGGATATGATCTCGTTGTAAGTTATCTCGCGTGGTGGTTGGACCATGGAGAATATTTTCGACTGGCGACGGGTCAAATGGGTCGAAATGGGGACATCGTCTTCTGCAGTTGCATACAAGCTTTCGTCCTTGGCAGATAGGAAGATTGTTTGGTTCTCGGAAACGGTAGCATTGGTGGTGGTTGTGGTGGTGGTCATGTTGGGAGTTAATGATGGTGTAGTGGTGGTGTTACTGTTGGTAACAGTACGACTAATAGGTGGCGATATAGAGATATATCGAGGGTGGGCTTTGAAAGACGGAAGATCAGGGAGGTTATTACAGCTACTCAAAAGCATATCCAAGATCCATCTCATGTTGGGTCGAGCTCGTGGTTCATGGACCGTGCATAACAGCCCGAGATGGATCATATGCTCAATTTCCTGAACTTTATATGACCCGTCTTTGAATCTACGATCAATAGCTTTTGCAGTAAGGTTCTCATCAGCTAAATCTCGTATCCAATCGAGAAGAACAATCTTCTCATCAGGAAAAGTAAGATCCACTGCTTTTCTACCTGAAGAAATCTCGAGCAACACGATACCAAAGCTGAAAACATCTGATTTCGCAGTAGCAACACCTCCTTTCACGAAACTTTCGGGTGATAAGTATCCAATTGTCCCACCTATTCGTGTAGTGTCTGCCACTTTAAACGTACGACGTTTTACTGATGGGACTTTTATTTGGTAGTTAAGTTCATGTTCCAACAATCTAGCCAGCCCAAAATCACCAAGCCTCGCGTTAAGCCGTGAATCAAGCATCACATTGCTCGTTTTCACATCACGGTGTATAATCTGAGCCTCCAACTGCTCATGTAAATAAAACAAAGCTCCCGCTAAACCCTTCACAATTTTCGCTCTCTGATCCCATCCAAGAACCGTCCCAGCCTTCCTAAACAAAACTCTATCAAGACTCCTATTCGGCATATACTCATAAACAAGTAACAGCTGATCATCATGAACACACCATCCACGTAACGGGACAAGGTTCTTATGTCTCAAACGAGCCACAGCCTCGAGCTCGGCCCTAAAAGTCTTCTCAAAACTCTCACCAGTCTCCATCAAACATTTAACCGCAACCATGCTTCCATCGCTAGGCAAAACCGCTCTATAGACCCTCCCGAACCCCCCACTGCCCAAAACCTCATTTTTACTAAACCCTTTGGTCCCTATATAAAGCTCAGAGTAACTAAACATTTTCGGGCTATGTCCCGTAAACACTTTCTCATTAGGAAACATGACTCCTTCGGTGTCATGATAGACGGCAGACCTTTGATGACAAAAACCGCAAGAACCAATATGTGGCCTGTTGTCAAAGAGCTTTTGAAGTGCATGTTTTATAGTACTAGGAACATGTATGCCACAAGACCGATGTTTACGTGTGTTTGTGTCGGTTTCTTTAAGGTTGTGGCCATGACCATGATCATGATCATGATCATGGTCTGATGGTAATATGAAACAAAGGCTTCTTATGTGCATAATTGTGATGGTGTGTATAAGGTGATGGCTGAAGGCTAAAGTTTATATAAATAGACAAATGTATTATGTATGAAATGAAAAGTGTGAAAGTGTTTTTTTGTGTATGTTCAAAAGTTTGACTATACACGCTTCTACTAATATTCTTCTTTAGTACACTAGTACTTGATGTATTAAAACTTGTGTGGTTTTTCTTAGTCTTGTTTGGTTTGCTTTAATTTAAGTAAATTGCAAAAATCATCCTTGTAGTTTGGCCAAATTGTATGTTGCGTCTCTGCCTTTCTGAAAATGCAAGCACCAGTGTAATCACTAATTTGTCCCTGGCCAAAACAAAATGACTAAAATGTCCATCCTCTTATTATCAAAGAGCAATAAGAAAAGGGCAATTTAGTTATTTCACTTTGGTCAGAGACGAAAATTGCACTCGTAAATAACCCACAAAGATGATGCTTGCATTTTATAAAAGATAGAGACGAAACATGCAATCTGGCTAAACCACAAAGACGACTTTTGCAATTTACTCGTTTGCTAATTTGGATATGTTTGTTTGGTCTATGTTCACTTCATATTCTAGAGAAGTCAAAGGAGTGACAGTTGTTTTCTAGAATTAATCTACCATTTCTTTTTATCTAGAACAAGCCTGCATATAGTGAAATATGATGTCCTAGATTCAAACAAAAGACAAAATACTTTGCAAGAAAATAGTGATTTTTTTTTTTTTTTGAAGTGTGCAAAAGTTCTCATAAACATGTTAGTAAGTGTGAACGTTATTTTTCACGTATTATCATTAAGACTCTGGACATGCAAATTGATCAACATTACAAGTAATATTTTTTATATATAATGTACTAAGATTTAAAACCAACTACATATTTAAAATACTTAAAAGTCAAACAAAAAAAAATACAACAACCCGAAAGAAGATGTACTAATTCTTAAGAATAATATGTTCCATCAATAATGGGACCATGTAATTAAATAATGAGTAAATTGCAAAAATCGTCCGATTGTACAAGTTGCATGTTTCGTGCTAGTCTTGAAAGTGTAAGCATCGTCTCTATGAGAAATTTATGAGTGCAAATTTCATCCTTAATTAAAATACAATAACTAAAATACCCATCATCTTTATAATATTAAAGAGAAAGAAGAAAAGGTTAATTTATTCATTTCACTTTGATCAAAGATATAAATTGCACTTGTAAGTTACTCACATATATTACCTACACTTTCAAAAAAATTGAAATGAAATATGCAATTTGGCCAAATCCCAAGGACGACTTTTGCAATATACTCTCAAATATCTACCACTTGATTTTAAAACGTGGACCAAATTTGGATGCATGCGTTGGATTTTAAAACACGAACATGTAGAAGCAAAATCGTGTGGAACGTTTCAATTCGTATTTTCATAAAAGCTAATATTAATGCACGTGAAATACTTTTTATTGCATTATTGCCAAAAAGAAATAAGGATTTATGCCTTATCCCGTAGCCTTAAGGGCTAAAGTTAAGATAAAAAGCATGCATTGGTCGTATATTTAGTTGGTTGGTGGTAGTTATTTGTAAGAGGTGAGCGGTTAGTTTCTATGATACAATAAAATTATATATGTTCTAACAAGTTACTTCATCCGTTTCAATATTATTGTCCATGCTTTTTTTAGAATGTCCTAAATTAATTGTCCGTTATAAAAATAGATAAGAAAATTTGATGTAGATTATCATATTACCCTTACTTGATATCAGTATTACAAATATTAAAGAAATAAGCAATTAATTATTTTAGAGTTAAATTATTATTTTATAAAAAGTAAGATAGATAAAGCAATAGTGCTGATTATTTTATTTTATTTATTTTAATTATATGTCTTGTGTCAAGAGATAATTATTTTAAGATAGAGGGTGTAAATGTAACCTTTAAAGTTACGTTTAACAATTTTTAAATAAATAAATTGTATCAAGAGGATAGTTTTGTTATAATTTTTGTAGCCAACTGGCTACAATTCTCCTCCAAAATACACTAGAAAATAAAACATGGACCCTGGAACCGCAGAAAGAAGTCAGAGACCCACAAAATAAATCAGGGACCCATAATTTGTAGCACTAATCGTTGGGAATTGGTCACAATTAATTGTAGCTAATATTTCCCCTTGTAGCAATAGATCTTCATCAATATGTAGAACTTCTTTATAATGATTAGTACTCGTACATTTATTGGTTGATTTTGGTTACTTGTGGCATAAGTATGACCACTTTGTCAAGAATAAGCATTTACTCATCATCAAGACTCATCAATAAGCATTTATAATGAAGTTAATACGGTTGCTTCTTGCCTTCATTTGAGTATATATAAATCAAACAGAAAAATTGATGGATAATAACTATAACCAAACCACTTTGTCTCGCCAGTCGCCACCTAAATGTGTAATACAAACTTATAAGAGGGCTAATGTTCAAATTTCATTAAGCACATACTTGAAGACGATCAGAGAAAGGGTCAAAAACGGTCCCAAATATACTTTGTTGTCATATACATTTGAGTAAAAAACTTATAACCTTTGCTTAATCCAACTAAAAAAAACTACATATGTTTACCCCGTTTGTTTCAAACCATAGTTGTTAAGATCCCGATCATGATATTTGGATTTTATGATTTTACGATTCTACAAAGCAAAAACGATCCGGATCCTACGTATGATCTTAACAAGCTTAAGATTTTATAAGATCCCGATCTTAACCATAGGATCTTAATATCTAATCTGATCCGATCTTTTTCTCAAACCGTAAACTAATAAACTACAAATTTATGGATTATGTTTTCATATAATTTAAAAAACAACATGTGATTCTTCTTAAAATTCCATATTCATAATTATTAAGACAACATTTTCATAAAACATTCATATAATTTTGTGTTGATGATATATAACAATTTATAGATTTGAATAAAATTACAAAGATGATTAGAAAATGATATTGTAGTAGGATCTTAGGATCTCAATCCGATCTTACGATCAAAATCTTGTAAAAACAAAAACGATCTTAGATAAGCTCCCCATCTTACAAACCTTGTTTCAAACCACAAATATTGACGATCTTATTAGAAAAGCATCAACTATAGTTATTGTAGCTCTTATAAAAGGTGTTCAGTACTTGTCCAATAAGAAGATTCGATTTGATAAATGTTGTTATCATGGTATACAACTATATTTTATATCCACTTATTTTATTTTATGTCTTGGTCGTGTTGATAAAATCATCCTTTTGGTTTGGCCAAATTACATGTTGCGTCTCTGCCTTTCCGAAAATGCAAGCACCATTCGTGTTACTTACGAGTGTAATCACTAATTTGTCCCAGCCAAAACAAAATGACTAAAATGCCCATCCTCTTATTATTAAAGAGCAATAAGAAAAGGGTAATTTAGTTATTTCATTTTGGTCAGGGACGAAAATTGCACTCGTAAATAACTCACAAAGACGGTGCTTGCATTTTATAAAAGATAGAGACGAAACATGCAATCTGGCTAAACCACAAAGACAGGCTTTTGCAATTTACTCGTTTGCTAATTTGGATATGTTTGTTTGGTCTATGTTCACTTCATATTCTAGAGAAGTCAAAGGAGTGACAGTTGTTTTCTAGAATTAATCTACCATTTCTTTTTATCTAGAACAAGCCTGCATATAGTGAAATATGATGTACTAGATTCAAACAAAAGACAAAATACTTTGCAAGAAAATAATGATGTTTTTTTCAAAGTGTGCAAAAGTTGTCACAAACATGTTAGTGTGAAAGTTATTTTTCACGTATTATCATTAAGACTCTGGACATGCAAATTGATCAACATTACAAGTTATCATTTTTTTATATATGATGTACTAAGATTTAAAACCAACTACATATTTAAAATACTGAAAAGTCAAACAAAAAAAATACAACAACCCGAAAGAAGATGTACTAATTCTTAAGAATAATATGTTCCATCAATAATGGGACCATGTAATTAAATAATGAGTAAATTGCAAAAATCGTCCATCTGTACAAGTTGCATGTTTCGTCTTAGGGGTGTTTCTTTTTTATGTTAATGAGTCTTAATAGAGAGATAGTGGTGGGGCCAAACATATAATATGTTTCTTTTTCTGTTAAATGGTCTATATGAGGAGAGGAAGCAAAAGTTGCTCCTCCCTATTAAGACTAATTAACAAAAAGGGACCCACCCACTTAACCTGAAAGAAAAAAAGAAACAAGCCCTTAGTTTTGAAAATGTAAGCACTGTATCTGAGAAATTAATGAGTGCAAATTTCATCCTTAATTAAAATAAAATAACTAAAATACCCATCATCTTTATAATATTAAAGAGAAAGAAGAAAAGGTTAATTTATTCATTTCACTTTTATCAAAGATATAAATTGCACTCGTAAGTTACTAACATATATTACCTACACTTTCAAAAAAATTGAGATGAAATATGCAATTTGGCTAAATCACAAGGACGACTTTTGCAATATACTCTTAAATATCTAGTAGTAGTTGATTTTAAAACGTGGACCAAATTTGGATGCATTGCGTTGGATATGGATAGTATAACACGAATATGTAGAAGCAAAACCGTGTGGAACGTTTCAATTCTTATTTTCATAAAAGCTAATATTAATGCACGTGAAATACTTTTTATTAGGGGTGGCAATTCAGGTCGGGTTCGGGTTGGCGAGTTCGGGTTGTCAGGTTGGCGGGTCAGAAAACCCCAACCTGAACCTGACCCATTTAAATCATCGGATCAGCTATGTCAACCCTAACATGTTTACACGTAACACGAACCTGACCCATTTAACCCGTATATATACTTAGGTTGACAGGTTAAATAGGTTACATGGGTTGAATATGTTAAACGAGTTTCGAGTTGACCCATTTAATCCATTTTATATATAAAAGTTAGCACATTACACGAGTTAAATGGGTTAAATGTGTTAGTGGGTCGACCCGTTTAACCCATTTAACCAGTATAAATATAAATAATTTTTAATTAAGAAAAAAAACTTAAACGGGTTGACGGGTCGACCCGTTTATTTTATTTCCAACCCGAACCTGACTTGTTTAATAAACGGGTTAGATATGTCGACCCAAACCTGACCCACAATCTATTTAGCTCAACCTGAACCTGTTAATTTTCGTGTCGGTTTCAGGTCGGATCAAAAATTGCCACCCCTACTTTTTATTGCATTATTGCCAAAAGAAATAAGGATTTGCGCATTATCCGTAGCCCTGAGGGCTAAAGTTAAGAGAAAAAGCATGCATTGGTCGTATATTTAGTTGGTTGGTGGTAGTTATTTCTAAGAGGTGAGCGGTTAGTTTTTATGATACAATAAAATTATACTACCTTCGTCTTAAAATTATTGTCCAGTTTAAATTTTTAAAGTTAAACTGGTTCATCTTTGACCATAAATATATATTTTTTTTATAATATAATACTTGATGAAAAATTATACCATTACAAAGTACACTTAAAACCCAATTCATTTATATATTTTGTATCAAATATTATATAACACCCACAAAAATATTTAATGTCAAAGTTGAAGAAAAAAGACTAAAAAAGTCAATAGTGGACAATAAATTTAGGACGGAGGGAGTACATGTTATGACAAGTTACTCCCCCATCTCAATATTATTGTCCACGTTTTTTAAATGTTTTAAACTAATTGTCCGCTATAAAAATAAATAAGAAAATTTGATATAGATTATCATATTACCCTTACTTGATATCAGTATTACAAATATTAAAGTAATAAGCAATTAATTATTTTAGGTTAAGTTATTATTTTGTAAAAAGTAAGATAGATAAAGCAATAGTGCTTAATTGGCTTTTTTTTCTTTTTTTTTAATTGAATTTTTTTTTAGGAAAATTAAAAAATAGGCCTAAATTGAATTTATGTACACAATTAAGTCATGAATTCTAAAAATTTCAATTTTGGTCATGCTCAACATGTGCGACTGCGTGGCTCCAATAATATTGTGACACATGGCCTGACAAAAGGTACAAGTGGGTGGAAGAGACAAAATTTTGTCATGTCACATGTCACAATATTACTAGAGTTGCGCAATCGCACAGGTCGAGCATGATCAAAATTGGAATTTTTAGAATTCTTGACTCCGTTGTGACACAAATTCGATTTTATGCCTATTTTTTGGAATCCCCCCCCCCCCCCCCCCCCCCCCTTACTTGATATCAGTATTACAAATATTAAAGTAATAAGCAATTAATTATTTTAGGTTAAGTTATTATTTTGTAAAAAGTAAGATAGATAAAGCAATAGTGCTTAATTGGCTTTTTTTTCTTTTTTTTTAATTGAATTTTTTTTTAGGAAAATTAAAAAATAGGCCTAAATTGAATTTATGTACACAATTAAGTCATGAATTCTAAAAATTTCAATTTTGGTCATGCTCAACATGTGCGACTGCGTGGCTCCAATAATATTGTGACACATGGCCTGACAAAAGGTACAAGTGGGTGGAAGAGACAAAATTTTGTCATGTCACATGTCACAATATTACTAGAGTTGCGCAATCGCACAGGTCGAGCATGATCAAAATTGGAATTTTTAGAATTCTTGACTCCGTTGTGACACAAATTCGATTTTATGCCTATTTTTTGGAATCCCCCCCCCCCCCCCCCTTTTAACTATGTGTTTTTTGTCGAGAGAATTATTTTTGTAAATGTAACTCTTAAAGCTACGTTTAACAATTTTTAAAGAAATAAATTGTAGCAATAGATCTTCATCAATATGTAGAAGCAGCCCAAAATTACCAAAAAGTATCTTTATAATGATTAGTACTCGTACATTTTTTGGTTGATTTTGGTTACTTGTGGCATAAGTATGACCACTTTGTCAAGAATAAGCATTTACTCATCATCAAGACTCATCAATAAGCATTTATAATGAAGTTAATACGGTTGCTTCTTGCCTTCATTTGACTATTTGAGTATATATAAATCAAACAGAAAAATTGATGGATAACTATAACCAAACCACTTTGTCTCGCCAGTCGCCACCTAAATGTGTAATACAAACTTAAAAGAGAGCTAATGTCCAAATTTCATTAAGTACCTACTTGAAGTTGATCAGAGAAAGGGTCAAAAACGTCCCAAATATACTTTGCTGTCATATACATTTGAGTAAAAAACTTATAACCTTTGCTTAATCCAACTAAAAAAAACTACATATGTTTACCCATTTGTTTCAAGGGTTAAATTCATAAATGCTTAACCTACTTACAATTTTGACTCATTCTACATAATGTACTTTTTTTATTGTCAAAATACTTAATTAAGTTTGTATTAGTTGTCATAATGCTTAATAAATGGTTATTTATTATACAAAATGACTTAAATACCCTTGCATCATCATCCCACAAAAAATCTGCATTTTTTAAAATACTCCTTTCGAGTCAAAGTTGTCAACTTGAGACCAAACCACAACATCAATATATTCTTGACTTCTTTTAAAGCAACCTAAAAAATAACCAAAAACCACCACTACGACCACAACCATCGCCACCTCCACCACCTTCATCAGATCCAGTCGCCACCACGTCACCACCTCCACCGTCGCCACTTCACTATCCGTGTCTTACGCTCCTCACCCATTTGAAATCTTGTATTGCATAAACCACTTCAAGAACCACATAAGGATATAGAGTAAATCTACCTACTTATCAAGTCCATGTATTGTAATAAACTTCCCTAAACCATCTGAAAATACCATATCTTTTTTCTTATTTCACAGATCTGTGGAGATGATGACATAGGTCTTAAGCCTCCAACGAATATAAAGAGATCTTGACTGTAGCTGGGGTTAGGTGGCGGACTGGCGGATGGGGGTTGTTAGGTGGCGGATATGGTGTTTAGTGAGTGTTTGGTGGTGGTCGTTGATGGAGAGATCACAACAAGAGCATCTGAGGTGGTGGTGGTGGGCGTCAGTGGTGGAGGTGGCCGGTGGAAGTGACTGGTGAAGGTGTTTGTGTTTATGATTAGAGTGAGAGATATTAGAGTGCGACCCAGATTGTGTTGTGTGTTTTTTCCATAAGGCAAAGGGAGGTTGAGGATGAGGGGAGGTTGAAGATGAGGGAGCATTTTGACAAATAGCGTAATGAAGCATTACTTCTATGGAGGGGCGGTAGCTGCTTTGGAGAGGAGAGGATAAGAAATGACGAAAGTACCCTTAACAAATAGTGTAATGAAAAAAAACACAAACTTAATTAAGTATTTTAACAATAAAAAAAATACATTATGTAGAATGAGTCAAAATTGTAAGTAGGTTAAGCATTTATGAATTTATCCCTTGTTTCAAATCATAGTTGTTAAGATCCCGATCTTGATCTTAGGAATTTACGATTTTACCAAGCAAAAACGATCCGGATCCGATCTTATAAGATCACGATCTTGACCATAGGATCTTAATATCTAATCCGACCCGATCTTAGTTTTCTCAAACCGTGAATTAATAAACTACAAATCTATGGATTATGTTTTTATATAATTTTAAAAACAACATGTGATTCTTTTTTAAAATTTCATATTCATAATTAAGACAATATTTTTATAAAATATTTATATAATTTTGTGTTTATGATATACAATAATATGTCATAACTCACCAAAAATCTCCCCCCTTAACGCTGCGTTATACCCTTAACGTGCCAAGTTAGCGTAACTTTTGACGCAAGGTCACGGTAAGATAACTCACCCCTTAACGTAGTGCAAGTTATCCCATAACTCACCTTCATGTTCATCATACCGTATGATCTTATAAAAGGTGTTCAGTACTTGTCCAATAAGAAGATTCGATTTGATAAATGTTGTTATCATGGTATACAACTATATTTTATATCCACTTATTTTATTTTATGTTTTGGTCGTGTTGATTGAAGTATGTTGAATAGTAGATTGTTAACATGTGCCAAGACTTCTTGCTTTCCAATTTTCTTCTCATTTGGTATGTCACTTGTATTTTGTACTTATCTCTTGTGATCACACGTGTGTACCCAACTTTCATCTAGAATGTTGACTGATTTCAAATGTTTTACAGAGTTCCAAAATTTCTTGGAAACGAAGTTTTTAGATCCAAAACATCGAGTGTTTGTAGTTCAAGACCATACTGACAGAATGAAACCATAAGTGTATTTGGGCTAAAAATATTACAATAACACTGTACCATATGAGGTCGATCTTTAAAGAAGAGTACGTTAATCGCTAATTATTATACACAAGAGTAGAGTTTCTTCGTAAGTTTAAACTTTCAAAAAAAATATCAAAAAAATTAAAGTACGTTACACAATAACACTTATAACACTATCATTTGAGGTTCGTCTTCTACGAAGAGTTAATCGACATTTCTTATACATGAGATCAAAGTTACTCCAATAGTTTAAACTTTTTTAAGAAATATTAAAAATTTATAGTACGTTGTTCAAGAAAGTGAATTTGAACCATAGTACAATATTATAAATAATTGAAATGACTAAAAACATGTCTAATTGTATATCAAATACTTTGTTGCAATAGTTTATTTGTTTATGAGAAAGTGAATCCTTTTTATGCGGCCAATAGAATACTGACATATTTGTTTAGACATATAATTTAGACATGCTTTTAGTCATGTCAATTATTTCTCTTATCATAATAGATCATTTTGATCAGAGCCGTTCTTGGGAAGCACTCGGCAAAAATGGGTATCGGGGCTTTAAATGAGACGTGTATTCTTATCCGAATCATTTATGCATAAAATGTATTTATTTGTTTTTATTAATCTTTATATAAGTTTTCGCATTACTTATAATTTTATATATCAAATATAATTTTGAGGCCTTAATTATGTAAATATGCTGATGCATGCATGTATGTATATCTATATAAAAATTATGCCCACGTCTAGACGTAGTCATTAATATATTTTACGTTGTTTTCTTCAGATTTTGAATGTTTTAAAAAAGGCCAAGATAATCGAGTTTCTACTTGTATATTAAGTTAGTATTTTAGATATGTAGATTATGTCAAATATAGTGTGTTTAGAACAGATTTAAAATAAAGATGGTATACGTAATGTCAGCTGATTAACGAGTAAACGCATGAAACATACAAATGAAATATATCAAGTTTTCAATAAGGTACTATTCTGGGAGTTGAGTTATTTTGGAAACTCAAAATTCCTCATATACTAATGGACAAATATGTACCACACATCTAACAAACATGACCTAATGAAGAAAAAAAATTGAGGGACTAAAGTTGTAAATTTGGACAACTTTTTTTTTTTTTTTTTTTTTTTTTTTTTTTTTTTAAATTAAAACGCACTTTCACATCTCATTTTAAAAACGACACATCTTAAAAACGGTAAACCGTTAACCTACAAAAATTACACCATCGTAATGAGTATTTAATTATCTTTCAATAGAGGGGTCTCTTTTTTTTTTTTTTTTTTGGTAATCATGGGTTTCCGACTCGACATTGCGAGCCGACTAATCCCACGACGACTATCCTTTTGGATAGCCCAGAGTCGGCGCAGGTGAACCTCCGTGGCCACAAGGGGATTAATTTTCTCCCCGTTGGATTCGAACCCTAATCTGTAATTTTGAACACTCAACATGTTGTTTTAAAATTAGTATAAGTATTTGTGTAAAACTCCAATGATTCACCATTTTTTGCATTTAGAAATTCAAATTCTTAGACTCATGCTAATGGGAGTCTCTTGGCAACCATAACCTCAAAAATGCAACGCGTTCCCCCACTAGCCAAGGCAAATGCGACGCGTCACTTGGCAACCTTTTCAAAGTTATGGTTGCTTACACAACCGAAACATTCAATTCTTTTGTGTGTGCACTTATTTATTTATTTATTTATGTGGGGTATGTTTTTAGTTGTGGTTGGGGTCACCTTATTAGCAAATTGTAGTTGGGGTGGAGTTGTGGAGAGAGAAAGCTGAGATGGCGCTGACGTGGCAGGGTTGCTTGGGTGAGAAAGTGGTCACCACTAGCATTAGTCTTAGACTAATGCTAATGGTGACCATAACTTCACCCAAGCAACTCCGCCACATCAGCTTTCTCTCTCTACAACTCCACCCCAACCATAACTAGCTAGTGGTGACCACAAAAGCAACCCCATAATTTTTCTTTTTTTTTTTTTCTTTTTTTAATTAAAATTTCATGCAATAATAAGATAGATTAAATTATTGAATTCATCCTCTTTTTAGCCCAAGTATTTAGAAAGGAAAAAACACACACCACCACATATTTAGCTAGTGGTGCCACCTGTATTCTCATTTATCTTCTTCCTCCCAATAAAAAACACACACCACCACAAAGCAAAACACACACATGTAAAAATGGATGCCCTTTTTCTTCCACCAGATCACAGTTTAAGGTAAAAAAAATTGGGCTTGCTTGTTTAATTCTTTCGGTTGCTTAACCAACCGAAACATTTGTTTGGTTGCCAAGTGATGCGTCGGTTGGACATTTGCTAACAAGGGCAACGCGTCACTTTTGGGGTCACTTGGTGAAATCCAACTCCCATTAGCACTAGTCTTAGCTTTCCAACCATCTATCACACATAATTTTTAAATATTTAAATCATTAGGATATTCATAGAAGTTGGAAAGATATATGAATTATTATTTCTTTGTTATATTAGAACACTAGCGTCAGGCCCGGCCGTTGGCCGGCTAGCTAAAAGTTTTATTATTAAACATAAAATGTAGTACAAACATGATATAAAAAATTAATACGCTAAATGTATAATGCAGAAAAATAAGTAATGTTACATATATAAAAGTAGTAGTAAAATGAAGTAGTACATAAATGCGTTAAACTTACAGTTTAGGCAAACCTTTTTGCCCGTTTGTTTTAAGCAACTTTCGTAGTCGAATCCCAGTACAAGAAAACTGTTATGCGATGGTGTGAAAGTGTCAAAAGACATAATGCCTCCAAGCTTTGCCTACAACAATTGCTTATTATTGTACACTAATAGAATGCATCTCCAATTTTATCGTGCAATCGTGACATGCAAACCTCTACATTGCCTTGCTTGCAAAAGCAATGTCACATCAGCGGCAGCAACTAATCCGACGCCTTTCAACTTCATGTTATTTAGTAGTTGCATTAATATTATTTCCAAAAGAAATAAGGATTTGTGTGTTATCCGTAGCCTTAAGGGCTAAATTTAAGAGAAAACACATGCATTCTCAGTCGTATATTGTCCTTACTATTGTTGCCGGTGAGTCCTATTTTTATGGGACCACCTGGCTTACTTATCAACCGTTAGATCTTGTAACTTTCAATCTCAGCCACTCTAATTCAATTTTGAATATTAGCCATAGATTTAGTACCACATAATCTAATCCGTTGGATGTGTAGAAACTGAAAAAAAAATATATAAAAAATAAAAAAATAAAAAAAACTGTTGGGATATGAAATATCAAAGTACTTCTGGATGTCAAAGTACTGCTGCATGAAGAATAAAGTCAAAGTACTGCTGAAGAATAAAGTCAAAGTACTGCTGTTATTGAAGAATGCTTAAAGTACTTCGAAGGAAACAAGGACTGATATGCAATATTAGATAAGGATTAATGTGTAATATTAAACGAATATTCTAGAATTAGTTAGGGATAATTACTTGTCGTTCAAGGATTACATGTTGTAAGTCGACTTAAGGTTATCTATATAAAGAGCCTTAAGAGGTATTAGTCGATATAAGTTTTACAAGTCTTAGATACGTTTAGAAGTCGACCAAAGTTAATAGTTAGGGATTGTTAGTGAATCTGTGTAACAAAGCAGGTTTAAAGTTTGTTTAATATAAAAGTTCTTCTTAAGCTTTGTGTTAGTAGATTCCGCATACTTTACAAGGTAAAACAGTGTTTCAATATTAATAGTGTTGAGTTTACTCAATATTGTTAAGCCCTTACAAGCTACAAAGTAGTTTGATCAGAGTATATCGATCCAACAAGTGGTATCAGAGCTTGTGTTGGAAACTCTGATTAAGAAGACAAACCTTTAAAACCTTTAAAACAATTTCACTACAAACCCTTCAAGATGTCGACAGATGCTGCACCTGCTCCCTCAATCACTGCTGTTAGAATCCCTATTGTTAAGAAGGGAGAATATAACCTATGGGCCATGAAGATGAGGCAGTACATTGCCATCACAGACCATGCTTTGTGGGATGTGATTGTCAATGGTAACATGCAAATTGATGAACCAGTAGAGGTACCTGGACAACCAACACCACCAAAAATAACTGTACCTGCTGCTACCAAAAGAAATCAAGACAAAGCTCTCAACATACTGCTTTATGCTATTCCTGATGGTCACCTATTAAAGTTTCATGATGCCAAAGATGCCAAACAACTATGGGCTGCAATAAAGAAGAAGTTTGGAGGTAATGATGCTTCCAAGAAGATGCATAGGAATTTGCTGAAGCAACAATTTGAAACTTTCATTGTTGGTGAAAGAGAAGGTCTTGATTCTGCTTATGAAAGATTTCAACATCTTTTGAGTATGCTAGAACTATATGATGCTGAGGCATCAGTTGAAGATGCTAATTTAAAGTTTCTAGGGAGTTTGCCATCAGCATGGCATGTAGTTGCTACTATGATCAGAGGACAATCAGGGCTGGATACTATGGACTTTGATGATCTTTACAACAATCTGAAGGTGTATGAGCATGAGATGAATGGTACTACAGGTTCAAGCATACAACAGAACATTGCTTTTGTCTCTTCTGAAAAGAGAAACAGTACTTCTAACAAAGGTACTGCTTACCCTGTTCAAAGTACTGTGACTGAAACACAGGTTCCATGCACAACAATGGTCACCACCAATTCATCACAATCAGTTACTTCCACCTCAGATGATGTTCTATGTTCATTCTTTGCTCAACAAGCATCTCTGCCTGTCACCTATCAAGAAGATGTATTGCAAATAGATGATGATGCTTTGGAAGAAATTGATATCAGATGGCAAGTTGCTATGCTCACTGCAAGGATCAAGAAGTATGTGAACAAGACAGGAAAAGGCATAAACTTCATAGCTAAACAAGGAATAACATTTGACAAGTCCAAGATTGAGTGTTTCAACTGTCAAAGGACTTGGTCACTTTGCAAGGGAGTGCAAATTTGCAAAGTATCAAGCAAACAAGATGATTGAACCACCCAAGCTTGAAAGAAAAGAGATTCCAATTACTGAACCAAAACCAAAAGCTTTGGTTGCTCAAGAGAATCTGTCAGAGATTGATTGGTCCAATGAATTTGATGATGAACCTGTAACCTATTCAATGGTTGCATTGGAAGACTGGAGCACAGCATTTGATGAAGAGCCTGGATATGCTGCTTTGGAGTCAAGAGATGAGTTAGGAAGCTTTGATTGGAGCATGGAGTTTGAAGAAGCACCTGTTCAGCTTGCTATGGTAGCTGCTTCACCAAGTTCATCCACTAACTCTGAGGTATGCTCTAAGTGTAATGATATGTATCAAAAGTTACTTACTGAGTATGTAGCTGAAAGAGATAAATTTCAAAAAGCTAGGGCTGAGATAACTGGTTATCAATTAACTTTAGAGTCAATGGAAGCCAAAATTCTCACACATGAAAACAATGAAGTAGCATGGCTTGAAACATATAAACAAAAGGATTACCTAGTTAAGTTAAATGAATGGAAACTAGGTTGCAAGGTGTCTGAACTAGAAAAAATGACTGCTGAAAGGGATAAGCTGTTAGAAAAACTTGCTGCATGGAATGAGGCAGGTGTGTCACATGTTCAATTTGTTGAAAAGCAAAGAACATCCAATATTAAGACAGGCCTAGGTTATGATAATAATAGCAATGAAGGTATTCCATTTAAGAGCAAGGAACTAAATCTTACTGTTGATACCTCCACTAGTGATGAAGAGTTCATAAGTCTAGATGAAAACACTTCTAGTGATGAGGAATCCCCTAGTTCAACACCTCCTGTATTTCAGAAAGAAAAAGGATATAATGCAGTTCCTCACCCCCCAGGTAGCTTTCAACCACCTAGAAAAGATGTTGATTGTTATGGTGTAGATAATCTAGAGTTTAGGAAAAAGCTTAAAAGTAAATTTAATCCTGAAACTTTAGAAAAGTCTATTGAAGCACCTAAGGATGAAGAGACCAAGTTTTCAAAACAAGCAGTACCTTCAAACTCTTTTAGGAATACTGCTGATCACTCAGCAGTACCTCAAAGAAAATTCTTTCAAAATACTGCTAATTTTAGAAACACTTATGGAAGGGGTTTTGGGGATATTGGTCCAAAGGTCTGTTATGTTTGTTATAGTCCTCATCATTTGATTAAAGACTGTGATTATCATTCAGACTACCTAAGTAAATATCCAAAGACCAGAACTGCACAACCAAGTTATAGGGGGAACAAGCCAAGGGATAACAAACCAGTTTGGAACTATACAAATAGGATCAACCATAGTAATTTCTCAAAAGACTATAGGTACCCTCATCAGAAAAGGTCATACTCCAAACCCTCAGTACCTTCACAAAGTACTGATAGACAGTTCCCTAATATTTCTAGCAAAAGTGTAAGATCTAGGAGGCACAATCATTACATCCCTAGAAAGTCTTACAACACAAGAAAAGATGCTAGAACACAGAACCCAACTCCTAAAGTTACAACAAAATGGGTTAAGAAAGAAAGTACTGCTGGGGAAAAACCAGTACTTTCAGAAGTTAAGGGTAAAAAAGGGACAAGTGATCTTGAAAAATCAACAGTTTTGGAAACAAAAACCTTAACTCTTGATCATGCTTTCAAAGACAATGGTGATTACATACTCAAAAATTTTGAGTATGTCACTCCACAAGGGGAACACAAGTCAGTAATGGCTTGGGTTCCTAAAAATAACTAACCTTTTTCATGTGAATGCAGGGCAACCCAGAGGAGGAGCTTAAAGATCATCTTATTGTAGATAGTGGTTGCTCTGGCAGTATGACAGGAGAAAAGGAGCTCTTGTCAGATTTTAAAGCTTATTATGGAGGAAAAGTTGCATTTGGGAATGATCCTGATGGAGGAAGAATAACTGGCAAAGGAACTATCAAGGCAGGAAACATTGATTTTGAAGATGTTAGATATGTGAAGGAGCTCAAATTCAATCTTTTGTCAGTCTCTCAGATTTGTGATAAGAAGTACCCTGTGTTATTCTTTGACACAGAATGTCTTATACTTTCTCCTGATTTCAAGTTACAAGATAGAAACTTGGTGTTACTGAGAGCACCAAGAACTAATGATGTGTATAGCATAGACTTGAAGAATGTAAATTCAGCTGAAAGAGCAACATGTTTGATTGCAAGAGCATCTATGGAGGAAGCACATCAATGGCACAGAAGACTGGAACATGTTAATTTCAAGAATATCAATAAGCTGGTCAGAGGTAATTTAGTTAGAGGTTTACCTTCTAAGACATTCAAGAATGATCACACATGTCTTGCTTGTAAGAAGGGTAAGCAGCACAAGGCCTCTTGTAAGAAGATTGATGAGAAGACTATTAGAGAGCCTTTGGAATTGATGCACATGGATCTGTTTAGACCTGTTTCAGTTGTTAGTCTGAACAAGAAGAAGTACTGTTTGGTTGTAACAGATGACTGTAGCAGATTTAGTTGGGTCTTTTTCTTATGCTTTAAAGATGAAACTTTTGATTCTATTCATGACCTAATTATAGCACTTGAAAATCAGTTAAGACTCAAGGTTAGAGGCATTAGATGTGATAATGGGACTGAGTTCAAGAATCAGCTTATGGATGAATTTTGTGCCAAGAAAGGAATTAAAAGAGAGTTCAGTATTGCTAGAACTCCTCAACAAAATGGAGTTGCAGAAAGAAAGAATAGAACTCTTATAGAAGCAGCAAGGACAATGCTTGCAGACTCTCAACTACCTGTTCCATTCTGGGCTGAAGCTGTAAGTGCTGTTTGCTATGTATTGAATAGAATATCAGTGACTAAACCTCAAATGAAGACACCTTATGAGTTACTCATGGGAAAGAAGCCAAGCATCAAGTTTATGAAACCTTTTGGATGTCCCCTAACCATTTTAAATACTGCTGATAATTTGGGCAAATTTGATGGGAAGTCAGATGAAGGATATTTATTGGGATATTGTACAAATAGCAAAGGATTCAGAGTGTACAATAGGGCTACCAAGAAGGTTCAAGAATGTCTTCATGTTGATTTTTTGGAAGAACAAGAGAATTCTAAAGGTAAAGGTCCTGATTGGATGTTTGATCTTGATTTAATGTCTTCATCAATGAATTATGTACATGTAAGGGAAGAAAATCAAGTTGCTCCCACTGAAGAAGAAGCACAGTATATTGTTCATGATATTAATTTAAGATCTGAAGATGAGCCAAAAGATAATGCCAATGATGAGAAGAAAAGTACTTCTGAGCCTCAAGGTACTGCTAAACCTAACAGTACTGTTGATCCTCAAAGTACTATTCCACCACAAATACCAGTATCTGCAGAAGATCAAGCCATTCAAGATGAACTTTCTAGGATGCTTTTTCAAGAAACAATGGCTAAGTTGTATGATGATGAACAAAGGAGAGCTTATGAAGCAGAAAAGAAGAAGGCAAAAGAAACAGCCAGTACTTTACCCCAAAGTATTGCTAATCCATTTGAAAGTACTTTTCAACCAATGAATACTTCAAATTGGATAAATACTGATGATGTTCATGATCCTAATATGCCTGACTTAGAAGATACTGCTGATCCAAACACAATTACTTTAGAAGACACTGATGATGAATTGGATCAAGAAGGCATTTTCTCAGATTCTAATGAAGATCCTGATATAACTAATTTGGAAGATAATCTTGAAGTATCACCAACTCCTACTCTCAGAATTCATAAAACTCATCCTGTTACCAATATTATTGGACCCTCATCATCAGGGGTGCTCACAAGGACTAAGGCTAAGAATATGTCTCAACAACATACTTCTTTACTTAGTTTTATCTACAAGCAAAACAGGGTGAATCACAAGGATCAGAAGTTGTGTTTATTTGCTTGTTTTCTATCTCAGGAAGAGCCCAAGAATATCAAACAAGCATTAGCAAAGGAAAGTTGGGTAGAGGCTATGCAAGAAGAACTTCTACAGTTTAAACTTCAAGAAGTTTGGGTATTATGTGATTTACCTGATGGAAAGAAACTTATTGGAACTAAATGGGTCTTCAGAGTAAAAAGAGATGAAAGAGGGAATGTTATTAAGAACAAGGTAAGGTTAGTGGCTCAAGGATATAGACAGGAAGAAGGAGTAGACTATGATGAAGTTTTTGCTCCTGTGGCAAGGCTTGAAGCCATCAGGCTATTTTTGGCTTTTGCATCTTATATGGGATTCCCTGTATATCAGATGGATGTTAAAAGTGCTTTTCTATATGGCAAAATCACAGAAGAAGTTTATGTCAAACAGCCTCCTGGTTTTGAAGATCCTGCACATCCAAACAAAGTCTACAAGGTAATAAAAGCTCTTTATGGACTTCATCAAGCTCCAAGAGCTTGGTATGAAAGGCTTTCCAATTTTCTATTGTAACATGGTTATAGAAGAGGAGCTATTGACAAGACTTTGTTTGTCAAGAGAGATAAGAAGGATATTATGCTTGTTCAAAGTATATGTAGATGATATTATTTTTGGTGCTACCAAGCAATCTATGGTAAAGGAATTTGAAGATCTTATGCAGAAAGAGTTTCAGATGAGTTCCATGGGAGAATTAACATTTTTCTTAGGCCTTCAAGTGCAACAGTTAAGCAGTGAAATTTATATTTGTCAAGATAAGTATGTTGCAGATATTCTTAAGAGATTCACTTTTACAACTGTTAGGCCTACATCTACACCAGTGGATACTAACAAACCTTTGAGAAAAGATGAAGATGGAGAAGATGTTGATGTCACACTATACAGGTCTATGATTGGATGTCTTATGTATTTAACTGCATCAAGACCTGATATTACTTTTGTTGTAAGCTTATGTGCAAGACATCAGGTTAATCTAAAAGTATCTCATTTGAATGCTGTCAAGAGGATTTTCAGGTATCTTAGGCAACAACCTAAGCTAGGATTATGGTATCCTAGGGATTCACCTTTCCATCTCCATGCCTTCTCAGATAGTGATTATGTTGGAGATAACTATGACAGAAGGTCCACAACTGGAGGATGCCAGTACCTTGGAAGCAGATTAGTGTCATGGCAATGTAAGAAGCAAACAATTGTAGCAACTTCTTCTACAGAAGCAGAGTATGTAGCTGCTGCAAGCTGTTGTGCACAAGTACTTTGGTTGCAGAATCAGCTTTTGGATTATGGATTCAATTTCAAGAATACTCCTATCAACATTGATAATGAGAGTACCATCTGTATTGTTAAGAATCCAGTCTATCATTCCAAGACCAAGCACATTCAGATTAGACATCACTTTATAAGAGATTGCTATGAACAAAGGCTTATCAATGTGGTTAAAGTTCATACTGATGATAATGTAGCAGATTTACTCACAAAGGGCTTTGATGTTTCAAGATTCACTTTCTTGGTTGTGAGTATTGGCATGATTAATATGTAATCTATTTTTGAGGGGAGGCATAAGTAGTTATTAGTTAGTCATTATTTGAGGGGAGACTACATGTATCATTCAAAAGAAAGTATTTTATTCATTCAAGTTCTTACAACTACCATTCAGAAGTACATCACCATTCTTGTTTTTAAGTAACAGACACAGACACAACAAAGACAACAAAAACACAAGACTCTATCAACCTACTACCAAGCTCCACACACCTACTCCATAGGCCTTTTTCCCTTGCCCTCATAGCTTTGTTTTCCCTTTTGAACAGTCCTTCTCTTGTCATCAAAAGAAGTCTGTTTCCTTGGGCAAGCCAGGCCAAGCACCTGTTTGGGAGGTCTTTCTTTTCTTGGAGCAGGTCACTTCATGTTCTGGATAGCTGTTTCCAGGGCCTGAGTCAAAGCATGTGGAAGCTCTTTAGCCAGAGATGAACCAGAACCAACTTTCTTTTTTGGCTTTTTGCTGGTAGTACTACCTGCATCAGTTATGGTAGAGTTGGCTGCACTCATTGTTGATGAAGCTTCTTGGGGTCCCATCTATTGCACATGAGGAGGAAAATAGTCTAACCATCCTGGATCTTCAAACTCAGAATCAGAGTAGTAACTTATCTCTGAGTTTGTGGTACCCTCTGAGTCTGAAGAGATGTTCACAATTGGAATGTGACTCATTGTGCTTACTTGTTTTTGTTAAGAGAAAATATGGTGTTGGCAAAGTATTGGTGAAGTTGCTTTTATAAGCAAAGTGAAGGTAAATGGGCATTTAATGAAGTGTATTGAAGTTTACTTACCCTGGTTGTTTTGGAATTTAATTTGGTGATAGTCATTAATGAGGGTTGACTTTCTAAGATATTTTGGTCAAATGGTCAACATTCAAGATTTTTAGTGGGAAAGTACTTTGGTCAATATACTGTTTGAGCTTATGGTGGAAAGTACTGCTCCATTCTTTATGGAAAGTTCTGCTTGGTGTTATTAAAAGGGTTCGCTGACGTGTCAGATACTGTTCCAATGGTCAGATTTGCGGCTAACAACCTTTCGAAAGATATGGGATATTTACTTCCAAAAATAACGGTAAAATCATTAATTAACCGTGATTTTTTGTGATTTTATCCAAATATAAACCTCATATCTTTTCCTTTTATTCACCTTATTCATCTTTATAAACTCATATCTACTTTGCATCGATCATCACTTTTCTTACTCTAACCCTACTCATCATGGCTAATCGACGTACCAACACCAAACACAACATGATTGCAAACCTTGAGAAAACCTAAGCAAACCTTGATTTTCATGGAATTATTGATTTTCTCACTTGTACCAACATCTGTTACTCCATCCTTGTCAACCCTGCGATTATCGGACCCTGGATTCAAGCTTTTTGGGATACAGCCAGATCACAGGTTGAAGATGGAGAGGATATCATTACTGCTACAGTTGCTGGGAGAGCTATACGTGTTACAGAAGCTTCAATCAGGGAGGCTTTGTTATTTGATGATGAAGGAGGCTCTGTTTTATTTGGGAAACAAGAAGTTTGGAATACACTCAGAGATATTGGGTATGAAGGTTCTTTGACTAAGCTTACTTTTCAGAAGGCTATGGTTAGTCCTCATTGGAAATTTATTAGTCATGTTTTGCTACATTGTTTGAGTCCAAAGAGTACTGCTTGGGATCAATTTAGTCATTCCATAGCTTCTGGTTTTGTTGGTCTTATTACCAATCAGCCTTTTAACTTTTCATACATGATTCTTGAGGGTATGCTTACTCATATTCAGGCTGGCAAACCTTTTCTTATGTATCCTAGGTTTGTTTAACTGCTTTTAGAGAATCCACTAGATGGTATACCCAAACCTCAGGATTATGTACCTACCATTAGGATGCCATCTAAAGTTTTCACTTTTATGTCAAATTAGGGAGTTAATTTTTCGGGTAGGAATACACCTCTTAATGCTTATATGTTAGAGGTAGCTCAAGCTGTTAGGGATGAAGAAGACAATAGTGGTTCTGCACATTCTAATGATGCTGCTCAATCTGATTCTGCTGAGCATTCTGCTTCAGTAAATACCCCCACACCACCTATTGTTTCTCCTCAGCATGTTGTTTCAGGTGTAAGGACTCCCTCAGTCACAGCCTCTTTGGATAAATTTGTTTCTGCTCAAGGTACTTCTCCACAAAGTACTGATCCTCAACGTACTGCTTCAGAGGATTCGCAAGTACCTAATCCCAATGATTATACTTCCACAGGTGGATTTCAAACACCTGGAGGAGATGAGGGAATTAAAGGTACTGAGAGTAATTCTGATTTGGCTAAGGAATTGGAGAAGCTGAAGTCAACTGTTACTGCTCAAGCTGCAGAAATCAAAAGGCTAAGAAAGAAGTTCAGAAGATTGAAGAAATTTTCTGGCCTCTTGTTCAGAATTTTAGGCTTTATGTGAAAGAAAAGAAGCAGTCTCAGAAGTGACAATCTAAAAAGAAGAAGTCTAAGTCCAAAAGGAGGCATAGGAAATCATCATCTATCAAATTGGGGAGGAATCAGAATGATAATTTGGATAGATTTGATGATATGGTTCAATTTTCAGAGAACAAGAATGATCAAGATGAAAATGTTGCTCAAATCAGTACTGAAAGAAAAAGTGGTAAGACAGAGCAAATTAATCTTGAAGTTGAGCATGAGAATGTAAAAAGTGGGGATACAGAGGAAATTGATTTAGAAGGAAATAATGGTCAAAGTACTTTTGTTGAAAATACTGTTGTGCAAGGTACTGCTGAACAAGATATTGCTGGTCCTTCTATAAAGTATCATGAAGATGAAGCTGGTCCTTCCACTTTTATACAGCAAGAAGAAGAAAGAGTACATACTGCTAGTGATGATGAAACAATTGCTCAGGTTATGATGAATTTAAGAAGACCTACTGGAGGAATACATATTTCTGAGCCTGCACAAAAAGATGATGAAAGTACTTCTGAATCAGAAAAACTAGATCCAAAAGATAAAGGGAAAGGAATAATGGTTCAGAAAGATACTAAGAAGAAGAAGAAGAAATTTTCTATTGCTCAGATTAGAGAATTAGAGACTGCAGATGATTTAAACCTTGCTAGAAAGCAACAAGCTGAATATGATGCTGAGTATTTAGAAGAAGTTAGTAGTCCAATTACAAAGAAGTCAATGACCAAAGCTCAGGAAAGGAATTGGATGATGCAATTCTTAAGAAAGAAGGGATACAAGAATTTACATAAACAAAGGTATCCAGAAATAAAAGCTTTATGGGATAAAATACAAGAAGATATCAGAAGAGAAGTAGAAAGTTTTGTACCCATGGAAGTTGATAGAAAGAAGAAATTAGAAGATATCAGAAAAGAAGAAGCTGAGCAAAGGAGATTGAAAAGAAAGAAATTAGCTGAAGATGATCAACTGACAAAAAGGCTGAAGTTAGTTCATGAAGATACAGTTGATGAACTCAGAAATTATTTCAGAGTTGTTGATTTTGAGAACAAAAAGATTGAAGATTCTGGAAAGAAGTCCAAGATAATCTCATTTTCTGTGGTTGAATCTAAAGAGGGAAATTATTTTATGATCCACAGAGAAGATGAAAGCTTCACAACATTCTATATGTTACGGGATTTGTTGCACTGTATCACAAGGGCAGATCTTTATGACTTATATGTGCAAGTGCAGACTTATTATGCAGAGAATGAAGCTTCAGGAGCGGGATTAGTTCTGCTTGGAGACTTATTTACCATCTGGGATACTGAAGAAACAGGTGTTGATCCTCTCTGAAATGATCAAGAGAATTGGGAAATAACAAGATGGAGATTCTTTGAGTCATCAGGAGTTCATACACTAGAGATGGAAGATGGTACTATGATTCACATGTTGGCTGAGAGGAGATATCCATTGATCAGAGAAATAATGCTCAGAATGCTGGATCATGGAATGGAACTTGAAGATGAATCTGAAGTAGCTTTGGATGTTATCAAGCTATTTATCAGATGGGTCAAGTCTGAAGAGTAATATTGCATAATACTGGTATGATTTGTTTTGTAAAATTAAAGTATTTTTCAAAGTACTGAAAAAACAAACAGTACTTTATCAAAGTACTGCTTGCTGATATAAACCAGTATAAGTTCTTTAAAATAAAAAAAATAAAAAAATAAATAATTAAATAAAATGTTTTGATGTTTAAAAGAAAAGGAAAAAGGATTTGAAAAGAAACACATGGTGTTAGTATTTATACTACACGACAAATGGTAATCAACTCACCATGTTTAACAAACAAGAAAGAGTTTGACTCATCATGAGGGTACGGCTCTGATGTGATAATCAAATCCGTTGATGGTTGATAGTTTACCAAAAACTAGGTTATCAACTCACCATACATCCAAGTGATCAAGAGTTGGCTAGTCCATACCAAACGGCTCATGGTAAAGACATATCAAATCCGTTGATAGCTGATGATTTGCTAAAAATCATAATTTTCAATGATTCACCTCTCACAGGAGTTAACACACCTGAAAGTGATGAGAATAGTATGAAACTTTTAAGATTTGATGATCTTTGTACCAAAATGTTGCTGAGTTGCTGAAAAGATACTATGGAAGATATGATACTGATGAAGAGTACTTTGACAGATGACAGATAAAAGAAAAGGAATAAAGAAACAATCTCACTGCATAATTAAAGATTTGAAGATTAAAGATAACAAAGAAACTTGAAATCAAGCAAGTAGAGTTCAAGTTAGGGGAGGATTGTTGGGATATGAAATATCAAAGTACTTCTGGATGTCAAAGTACCGCTGCATGAAGAATAAAGTCAAAGTACTACTGAAGAATAAAGTCAAAGTACTGCTGTTATTGAAGAATGCTTAAAGTACTTTGTGACATTTCAAAAATTTCATGTCATTAATCTTAATATTATGTAACTATTCTATTTTTAAATAATTAACTTTGTCGAAAGTTATCCGTGTTTCGTCATAACATGTTCAATTCATTCAACCACGATTTGACTACGTCCATTCTACATTTTTTTTATGCATCATAGTTCCTTACAATCCTATTTTAAAAGTCACGTTTCAATTTTTTCCATTTTTACGTAAACCTTGCACCGTTACGTTTTACCCGATTTAAATTTACGTTTTAAAGTTTTGACAAAGTGAACCAACCCTAGACTATGATAATTTACATATTTATGAATTTTTAAACCATTTCATGTTTACAAATGAGTTTTATACTTGTCGCTTCATTTTTATAGTTTACGTCACTTTTATCAAGAACCGGTGTCACCAAACGCGTTGTCAACTCATGGTTTCAGTTTTAACGATGTTTAAACCCTTCGATGATCTCACCACTCATCTAAAATACTTAAAAAGGTTATATTAATAAGTTTTAATATTTTTATAAGTTTTGTATTTTTACATTACCCGATTTTAAGTTTCACATCTTAAAAACTCAACGTTTTAAATTACCGTGATCAAAACTACACTTTATAACACAACTTATACCCAAAATTAACCAACAAAACCCACTCACCTTACCCACCCACCCCATGGCCGGTTTTGTAGAGTCACCAAGGCCACATGGCTTGGTAAGAACTCTTATTTCATAATATGATCACACATGTACATCCCCACTCACCCTTGTCTTCCACTATCAAGACTTATACCAACATATGGTCATTTTTTTACATCCAAAAAAAACTCTCATTTCTTGTTTTCTCCTCCATGAGAACGACCCAAATACAGATCCAAACACCATTTTATTTCAATTCTTACCAAATATATTAATCTTGGATTAAAGGTGTTTCAATTCCTAGCTAGTTCTTGGGTTTGTTTCTTCATAATCACCATCAAACATCACATCATCAACACCAATTTTTCTTGGGTTCAAGGGCTGAAGTTAAAGTGTTATTGGGAGGATTTGATTGTGATTGAAATTATCTAGGAGTTGTGGTCTTGGTCTATTGTTGGTTCAAACTAAACACACCTCATAGGAAGGGTGTGTCTCTTTCATTTTCCTCTATTTATATTCTAGTTGTGCTTAGATGCTTCGCACTCGTCCGAAGATCCATTTTACTTCTGATCTCGTTGCTCTTAAGGTGAGTTCATAGCCTCGCTTTTACTTACTTAAATGTTTTATAAACCTCGCGAGGGGGATACATGCTAGTTTTACAAACTGAATACAAGTAGTTTTTGGTATGCTTGACCCGATTACATGATTATAGACATTGAGTATTTCTTGCCAATTAAGTCCCCATCATGAACCGTTAATTCCGTGGGAAACGCTAGTATTATGAATATGCATATTTGGCCTGGCAGGCCTGACCGGGTGAGTAGCGCTCATACATCAACGGTCACATAATATTGAGAGATTACGTGGTAAATGGCAAATCTTACCTTTTCGGGGCACTATTAAACTAGGTCAAGGTTCGGTTTCATGAGCTCAAAACTATAAATCTTATTTCCCAACTTGTATTTGTTACATGTCAACTTATTTATGGGCGTATAACAACGTAGCCCATCGTATTTTAAACTGGATTATCTTGTATTCAAATGATTACTTATTAAACTCTATGGATTCACTCAACCTTTGTGTTGACTTTTTAGCATGTATTTTCTCAGGTATTATTTGGCTAGCTGAGCATTGGGAGCAATCGGAGTCGCGTGGATATCAAATATTGAAGGACTTGTTTTCTTCACATTCGATAATTATTTTTTTTTAAATTTTCAAATGAGTCATGTTTGAACTCTTGTAACTTAAACTTTTAAATAGAAATTGTTGGGACCTTTGTACTCTGATTTATCAAATCGAATGTGACATTTTATTAAACGTCTCTTTTGAGGTCGTTTTATGTAACTTGTATGTATGAACTATGAAGTGACACCCAAATTGGTATTCCGCTGCGTTGTAAATTTTGGGGGTGTCACATACTTCGAAGGAAACAAGGACTGATATGCAATATTAGATAAGGATTAATGTGTAATATTAAACGAATATTCTAGAATTAGTTAGGGATAATTACTTGTCGTTCAAGGATTACATGTTGTAAACTGACTTAAGGTTATCTATATAAAGAGCCTTAAGAGGTATTAGTCGATATAAGTTTTACAAGTCTTAGATACGTTTAGAAGTCGATCAAAGTTAATAGTTAGGGATTGTTAGTGAATCTGTGTAACAAAGCAGGTTCAAAGTTTGGTTAATATAAAAGTTCTTCTTAAGCTTTGTGTTAGTAGATTCCGCATACTTTACAAGGTAAAATAGTGTTTCAATATTAATAGTGTTGAGTTTACTCAATATTGTTAAGCCCTTACAAGCTACAAAGTAGTTTGATCAGAGTATATCGATCCAACAAAAACGCAAAACGCTTGACTTCCCATGTACACTTCTCAACTCTCAACTACTTGATATAATATTATAACTGTCGCTTTCCTATATTCCCTTCCCTTTCATTCTCTTTCTTACAGTTCAGTAAAACTCTCACACACATAAAAACACACACATGCTATTCCCTCGTATAACAACCATCGTCCCTGTCATCACCGTTAGCCGCAACCATCCGCCACCACCATTAGTCTGTCTGGTTTAAATATTTTTGGTTTTGGTGGTACCTTTTTTCATGTTAACAACCATCAACCGCCACCACCACTATCCGTAGCCGCCGCCACTACCATTTTCTGAAACCGCCGCCACCACCACCAGTTTATTTTAGATATATGTATCTGACTGGTTGGTGGTTTTGGTGGTGTTTTGTTTGGATATGTGGATCTGAGCGGTTTTGGGTTTAGTGGTTTTGGAGGCGGTATGGTAGTTTTTGTTGATTCTTGGTGATTTTAGTGCTAAAAACGAGTTTGTGCCATTGATTTAATTATGGTTGATTGGGTTTCTGTCAGTTATTTACTTTTGGTGTGTGGCTAAATTTGTATGCAACTGATTTTTTTACACCTTTTTAAACAACTAGTGATGTTGAATCGAATCATGTTGCGTGTGGTGCATGATTTTTTTTGTTGGATCAAATGGTTTTCTTCTTTATTCATGGTTTCAACTGAAGATGGCCAAATCGGGTTTGGAGGTTGTGATGGTTAATGTTGTGGTGATGAAAACAATGTTGTTCAAGCTTTTTTCATTGGCCGAACAATTAGTTATTGAAGACCAATGATGGTTTTTCTGGTGGTGGTTGAACTGAATACGTGGGTTTTGTATATTTTTTGGCTGTATTTTGGTGGTGTTTTTGTTCAGCGCACCCATGCTGAATGCGCCCACGCTGAACGTGCCCATGCTGAACGCGCCCATGCTGAACGCGCCTATGCTGAACGACGGATTTGGATGTTCATTTAGAAGAGGTACTAAATTAATAAAATTGTGTTTCAATTTATTTGTGTTTACTAAATCATTATTTTTCTATTGAAGAAATGATGCATTTGTGTCGTGTTTATAAGGATTGTGTTTATTGCATTTGTTTGATGATTTTGTATTCTTAGTGTTTGTATGTGTGCTGTTTGGCAGAAAATAGGTTGATGACAGTCGCTGAAATAAACTAAGATGATGATGATGTAAGTTGCTATGTTCCTGATAGAAGTTGCAAGAAAATTGTTGACCCGAGATGCTGAACAAACACACGCTGAAACAACAAACTGAAGGAAAATTGATGACATGGGTTGCTGAACAAACACGCGCTGAAAGAAGACATGTTGAACAAACACATGCTGAAAGAAGGCACGCTGAAAGAAGACACGCTGAACGAACTCACGCTGAACGAACTCATGCTGAACGAAAATGAATAATTTTTTTTAATTAATTTTTTTTTTATTTTATTTACTATTTTTTTATTTTTATTATTATTTTTTTTTGTGTAAAGATTTTCTTAATTTTGTTATTTATGTTTTAGGCTTGTAGCCTTTTATGAAGATTATATATGCTGGTGAAACCGTTAAGATTATTAAATTGTTTTCTCTTTTCGTAAGCACATTTCGTGTTTTTTTAATTGTTTCAGGTTACTTTATGATAGAGATAAAACCATAACTATCATATGCCTAATTAAAAGCAGTTTTTGGATACGAGCCCCATTCAGTTTGGCCTATTGGAGCAGGGATATTATCAGATCTTACGGGTTTTATGCCTACTGGCAAAGTCAAGATCCTTGGAAGCAGTGATGTAAGATTTACAATCCTTCAACTTTCTGAAGTTTGGTATTTGAGTTTAATAATTGTTAAAAATTCACTATCATCAGGTGTTTTACACGCCATTCCTGAGGCATATGTGGACATGGATTTGACTGACATCAGCAACAAGGCAGAACTTTCTCTTTTAAAATCCAGGTATAGTTGCATAGTATCCTGGTGCAGTACAAGAGGCGTTTTACATGGGACATGAGACTGAGGTCTGTTTTTTATTCAATGTATTATGTGCGCAATATATAAGATGGAATTATATATTGTGGCATAAGTATAACCACTTTGTCAAGAATAAGCATTTACTCATCATCAAGACTCATCAATAAGCATTTATAATGAAGTTAATACGGTTGCTTCTTGCCTTCATTCGAGTATATATAAATCAAACGGAAAATTGATGAATAATAACTACTAGCAGGTTACCCGCGTGATGCAGCTGCGGGTACACTATAACTAAATTTTCTGGTAATGTGATGTTATGCGGCCATATTTTTTTAACGATTAATTTACAAATAACAATAATTTTAGGGTTGGAAGAGTTGTAAAACCCCTTGCATATTAACCTTGAGGTCAATGGTTCGATCCTCATTCCCTACAAAAGGCCGGAGGTCCTTTCCTATCTTAGATAGAACTGGAATGTGATGCTATGCGGCAGCGGCGGGTACACTGTAACTAAATTTTCTGGTAATGTGATGTTATGCAGCCATATTTTTTTTTAACGATAAATTTACAAATAAAAATAATTTTAGGGTTGGATGAGTTGTAAAACCCCTTGCATATTAACCTTGAGGTCAATGGTTCGATCCTCACTCCCTACAAAAGGCCGGAGGTCCTTTCCTATCTTAGATAGAACTGGAAGCAGCCTCTCTACCTTAGGTAGGAGTAAGGCTGTCTACATCTCAACCTCCCATATATCGTGAAAGACGGTATTGGGACCCATAAAAAATAAAAAAGCAGTAGTATAATTCCATTTACTGTTAACCGAAGCTACCACAAATAGAAATCTTGATTCTTTCATTCAGCAAAATCACCTTTAAATTTTCTGACCTACATGCAACCTTTTAGGCATAGTAAGGCGACCGACATTTATATTTTTATTTTTATTTAAAAAAAAAATCATATTTTTTTACACTATATATATCCCCTACATTTTTATTTTTAATATACACTATTCACATGAACCAAATATCAAAATTAGCCCAAAATCAACTATATCATACAAATAATATACGGCTCAATTAGTAATTAGTCTAAAACCATTTTCAGCCTAATAATCATCAATATCTATTAAGGCACATGATAAAACTACCAAACAATTTGTGATATCATTTGACCAGCCTAATTAACAACCAAACCGGTATATAACTCAAATGTTGGGACTTATAAATACATTTGCAAAACTTAAATTACCTCATTCCTGCCCCAATTTCTCTAAATAAAATAAAATAAAATAAAAAATACGCAGCCATGATTTGCAGCCACACAAACATCACATAATCTTCCTTTCTTTCTTATCTTGATAACCGAATATAACCAACAATATATGTTTGCAAGAAAATCAGACCCTTTTCTTGAATATCAAACGAAAACTCTCTGTTAGGGTTTATGTTGTGTTGACCGTGATTGTGGTTTTGAGATGGGGTTAGAACTGAGGTAGATGTAGATGTTGGGTTTTATTGTTGCTGTATACTTTCTGTTCGTAGACCATAGATGGAATAAGTTTTATGTTTGTTTTAGCTTGATTGATGATTGTTCTTTTCTTATTTCGTTTCATCTTCGTTTTTGTTTTGATATGTAACGGTACATTTTTTTTCTTCTTTTGTGGAATGCATTAATTGGTCGAGGGAGTGACTGTTTGTGAATTTTAGAGCTGTCTGACCTTCGTCAATCTTGTGGTTGCAGTGGCGGCGACTCGGTCAGCGCAGGGGCGACCGGTTTGGTCGACCGACCACTATGCCCAGCCTAATGGCTTTATTTATAAGTACTTGGTTTAGTAGCTTGATTAGCTTATACATTATGGTTAAATGATTGTATATTTTGGTGAATGGGTGAATTAATTATTGTATTAATTATATGTGTTGAATAGATTGTTGACTTTAAAATCATTGTGCTTTACATACTTGTGCTTTGTGTCTTATGACTTGTATTTACTTAAAAGCTATTGTACATTGTGCTTAAATAGTTGTAATTTTTGATGAAGGGGTGTTTTTAATAGCATTATGTTGTTTGGTAGAATTTTGGTTTTAAAATGACATCACGCTGTTTTTTGTTGTACAATATGCTTACTGATGCGTGGGAATTGCACCATGCTTTACCTCTCGAGGGATCTCGAGAAGCTTACAACCCCCACCAGGCAGTGTACCTGATCGTTGTAGTATAGTATAGTGACAAGTATCGGGGGATTGATCGTTCAACTCAGGAATAGTGTCGCTAGGATTAGAAAGCCTCAAAACTAGGTCTAGAGGTGAGGGATGATTCTTTTTGTATTTTTATATTTTTATAAAAGCAATTAAATATCGAGTTTTAGAAAAGTGGGCGGAATCAGTTGGTAGTCAACTAACCCAATAACTAAGATGCAATCAAAATAAAATAACAAAAATGAAAATAAAACTAATTAAACTAGTGGTGTGAACAATAAATGGGAAAATTGTGTTTACTTAGATTTCATTACTCCCTATATATCTTTTACAGGTTGATAGTTTGTTACAATTGCGTGGATAACGGGTTATATTCCTTAATACTATTCGTAGGGTGGCGTACGTACTTCCCCAACTCTAAAAGCTCCTACTTCACTCCTATGTCGAGCCTGCAAGAAACTTGTGACAACCGGCAATTTAGGAAGTTATTTTAAAAACCCGCATTACGTTAAAGTTCGTTTATAATTTTTATTTGAAATTTTATTTCACAACGAACTTGTAAGACCTATTTTATGAATAATTATGTGTTTATGATGTTATGGAATTCGTGAATTATTTTCATAATTCATTTGTGATATTATGCTCGGTGATGTATTCTTAAATTCTCACTGGTACTACGTTGACTCTGGCACTAGGTTTACCTAACGAAAAATTTTTATGATTCGTTTTACGAGTCCGACTATATTTTATTTATTTACGAGATGTTTCGTGAGATATTAAACGTTTGAAATAAGTTCGGGTTCGGGCCACATGTTTTACATTTACCCACGTTACCCGCTCCACACCGTTAGTAATATTATTATTACTATTATTATTATTACTTTTATTATCATTATTATTATTAATAGAAAAAGAAATAATAAAAAGTAAAACTACAAAAACTGGTCCTTGTGGTTTTCGGTATTAAAACAACACACACAAACAACACCCATCACCTCCACTTACATCTCTCTCCCCCATTTTCTTTAACCCTAGCCGCCCCTTTAATTTCCGGCCACCACCACAGCCACCGCCGGCCACCACTAAAAACCACTACCATATTCTTAATCTCCATCATCTAATCTTTTAGATCCACCCCTACACGCGCCTATAACATCATTTTTCATCACGAATCTTCACCATCTTTCATCACAAATCGTTATTTTCGAAGTGTTATACGAGTTGGAGCTTTTTAGATCGAAGGTGAGGCGAGTGTTACTCGTGTTTTTGAATTAAACGTGATCCTTGGTCACGACGTGTTTAAGATTCGAATGGGTTTATGATGGAAACTCGTTTTTAATAAAAAGTTTGGTATCCGGGTTGTTTATTGTGGGTTCGGTTCGAACCGTGAGTCCATGACTCACGGCTTGGGTGCTAATCCGAGCCTTGGTGCTCGATTTCTTGTTATGGTGAGCCTTGGTTATGACTCTTGGTTTATGGCTCGCGTTGGTTTTTTCTTGGTTCGACTCATTTGAGTCACGGCTCGATGCCGTATGGTTGTTGTTGTTGCCGAGACCTTGTGGTCGAATTGGCATTTGGTTGTGCTCCTTAGAGCTTTTTCTTGTGACCCTATGATGATTGGTCCGAGCCTTTGTGCTCGAAGTGTATACCGAGACTCAATCGAGTCGTGTAGACCCGAGTTTGGCTTGGTAAACCATCCCGAATGTGACTTTGGTTATATATTTTTCATTATGATTTCTATTGTTAATTTGGTTTTGGATTTGGCTTGGTTGATTATTTTTGGCCGAACACTTGTGAGTCGAGACCACGTTTGGTCTCGACAATGGATAATGGTATTGATTGTGGAGTTGTTGTCGAATTGTGATGTTGGGGACCGATTGTGAGACGGTCACTTAGATTGACGGAGATAGGTTAGTCGGGTGCCGTAGTCGGACCCTATTGTTGTAGCATGTGGATTGGGATTGATTGGACGGAGATGTATTGATTGTTATGGCATTTTCTTATTATTTTGGACTTGGACAATGAGCCGAGAGTCATGACTCGGACATGTGACCATTTCGTGTAACTCGATAACTATTTACAAATAAAACATAAATAATAAACTCGTAATAATAATTATTGATAATATAAACGTTTATATGAATATATAGACGTGAATAACGGATATATAATTATATGAGCGCGTATATTAATAATAATAATAATCACGAGTCGTATTATAAATAATACAACTAGATATATATTAGGCTACAAAAGTGGCGTGATATTATTGAACGTATTATTACTATAAAGATGTGTTATAAAACGAGAAACTCTCGAAAATTATTAAATATTAAATAAAATGTCATTTTATATATATATAACGAGTAAACTTATCGAGTTATGCGGAGTCGTTGTCACTCGAGTCCAGGTAAGTTTTATTTGTAACTTTCATGTTGTCACGGATATATGACGATTAATATAAACGTTTTTTATAACTAAATAACCACTTAACCGTAAGGTTGAATCAGGTTATTTGGCTATATGAAATGAATATATTGATGGGCATCGTATCCTACGACGCCCATAGGTTGTGGTATATGTAAAGTGTAATAAATTGCGAGTGTATATATCGGGAAATCTGGCCAATTTGACGATATATATGAGGAATTTATTAGACTATGATATCTACCATATAGTATTTATGTGCTATGTGCTTTAGGATGGGGTGTAATCTTGGAACGGTATGTTACGTAAATAAATATGAGGATTATCAAATCGACGGATTCGATAAACTTCGGCGATTTATTTAAATGATATATTGGGCTAATATTAGACCCATAGTTTATTTTATTATTCTTTGTGTGATCTTTTGGTTTGTTTTGAGTCGACCCACCACCCGTATGGATACCAAACGCAAATACACCAAACTAATACGAAATGGATTTTCGGAAAATAAAACGGATTCTCGTCCGGGTTTGGGAATATTTTGAATTTGAGGAAATGATTTCTGAACGAGTTAATAATGTTAGGTCGTGCCGAGTCCGTAGTTGCTGTTTCGTGAGTTACTATACATCTTATTTCTACCGACTTCTCCTTGCTATTTTCTGGACTTGAGGTGAGTCATAGCCCCACTTTTTACTCTTGAACTATGTTTTCAATACTTGGGGTGAGAAACGTGCAAATTATTTTATGTGGACTATTATCGCTTTTATATGCTTTCTAAACTTGCTATGCGTATGGACTAGGATATATTGTCAGCTTTAGTCACATATTTTGTGTGTGCTATTCAAGGTTGACTTATTTGGTTATTTGGTGGATTGTCAGCTTTAGTCACATATTTTGTGTGTACTATTCAAGGTTGGCTTATTTGGTTATTGTTTGGAATTGTCAGCTTTAGTCACACGGTTCGTGTGTACTATTTAAGATTGGCTTATTTAGATACTGTAGTGTGCACCTATAGGTTATTAATACTTCAGAGGTTATCCGAGTATTTATTGGTATTGCGGGGGTTACCCGAATATCTATGTTAGAACGGAGGGTATCCGTGTGTTAGTTTGGAGCGGAGGGTATCCGCAGGCTTTTAGCGAATCCTTAGTCTAGCTAGCAAGCGTTTTGCGTATATGTCCACTATATTGTTAGATGAATTTAAACCTATGATCTCACCAGCGAAAGCTGACTTTTAGCACGCTTTCTCAGGTAATTAAGTGATGAGATGCATGCTTGGAATGGAAGGCTCGGCCAAGGCTCATGGTTTATGGATCTATTTTTCTAAACTCTGATAATTAATTTTGGACCTATTGATATGTTATTTTGGGCCTGACTCTGAATGATGTTGGGATAAATGTAAACCTTAAAACCCCGTTTTGGTTGCGTTTTTATTATGTTTACTTTATCTCGTTCTATATTGTCTTGTGTTAGATACCAATCCCCGTAGCACCCCGAAAGCTTGTTGAGTCTTCCGCTGTATCAAATTTTAGGGGTGTTACAGATTGGTATCAGAGCCAAGGTTATAGAGAACTAGGTAAATAAACGCCTAAACTATAACCGTATTTTATAGAAAATGATCCTTGACCATCGCCCGCCAGCCCGCCAAGCCGAAGCATCTTCAATTATTTGAGGTATTATGAGATTTTGAGATGATTGTTAGATTTGGGATTTTGAGATGATATGAGGGTTATGGATTTTAGTAATAAGATGGCGTTTTCGAGGAATTATATGGTCTATATGTTTTATAAACATTTTAGTAATGTGGTGTTTGAAAATTCTTTTATTGAGATTATATAATTGGATTATTTGATGAGGATTTCTTGGTATGGTATTCTGAGTTGTGATTTAGTTGTTTTGAAACACTTACACCTACCCTACGCCGTTGTCACAAACTATGGCCTCCCTTACGCCTAATGTTGTCGAGGATATTCTTACTGCACCGGTTTTACCTGCACAGTTTACTATGGCATCTGATGATCCTTACCAGATGGCCATGCTTTCAGCTACTGTGCCGCCCGCAGCTCCTACTTCAGCACTACCTGCTGCATCTACGCAGGGACCCTCATCTTCTTTAGGGCTCCCTGGTACATCGAGGCAGCTTACTCTTCATCAGGCTTTGGCTCGTGTGGCCCCACGCTTTGCCCACCGAGCTACGGCACGCATGTCGGTACGCCCTACTCCATCACCTTTACGGATTGATGCTCACTCTCTTCTGTCTGAGGCGCCACCCACATCAGTGCGTCGTCGTCCTAGATCACCTACTACATCTCCACATGGTTCACCTAGTGGGAGACGACGATTGATGAGGTACTCTTTCGAGGAGGAGGAGGAGAATAACCCTCAGGAGGCTGAGCAGGGTGATGATGATGACCCTGAGGAGGAGGATAACCCTCAGGAGGCTGAGCAGGGTGATGATGATGACCCTGAGGAGGAGGATGACCCTCAGGAGGATGAGATGCCTGATGATGATGATGAGTTAGTACCACCAGCTCAGGCTGAGGAGCCTGATTCACCTGTACACCCGATTGAGCCTGATTCACCTGATCATCCATTTTTGGTTGAGTTGCCACCTGGTAGTCCCGTTGAGTCGGATGCATCGTCTGAGGTTTCTGCTGAGCATGCAGAGTTAGGTGAGATTGGCAGGTTGTGGGCTCGGATTACTGAGCTTGGTGAGAGAATTGCACGTGTATCTGATCGACTTGAGAGAGTTATTGGGGAGTTTATAGCGGATTTGAGAGTGGATATGACTGTGGTTGTGGGCAGGACTACTGAGATGAGGAGAGTTTTGATGGAGGTCCACGAGCATATTGATAGTTTGCAGCGAGGATTTGTTACTGCTCGTGAGGCTGACCGCAAGCTATGGCAAAGGAATGCCGAGCTCGAGAAGGAGGTGACTGACCTCAAGAGAGACCGAGACACCCATAGCGTGGAGCTAGGATCGTTATGGAGGGATCTTGATGGCTTGAGGCAGGAGTTGAGTAGACTCCGCCAGCAGCGTGGCTAGTTGATTGGTTTATGTTGTCTTGTTGCTTTCTTAACCGAGGAGTGTTCGGTTAGAAAGGCTAGTTATCATATTTGGATGTATTTTGTTCAGTATTCGTCTCTTTTGGAATGATTAGTACGTTTTGTATTATCCGTTAGTTGGAACGATGTTAGATCGCTATGATCAATGGCCCCATGAAGAAACCCTGTTAGAGCTACCAGAACTGGACCTGCAACGACTACCCCTGGTCGTCGAGGACGCCGTCCTACTCGAAATGTTGAAACCCCTACTCCTGATAACCTGGACACGACTAACCGCAACAACAGGAATCAAAATGTTGATGTTCAGGGAGACAATGATCATGTTCCACTTAATGCACCTACTGTGGATCAAGCAATGATCAATCAACTGGTGGAGCAAAGAGTTGCTGAGCTACTAGCTGAGTCAAATCATTCCAACAATTCTGCTGGAACTTTTCCACCTGTTCGTGCTAATGGATGTCACTACAAGGAATTCAAGATTTGTGGACCTATTGAGTTTGGTGGAACTAAAGGAGTGGTTTACTTGGTTAGGTGGATTGAGAAGACTGAGTCAGTGTTTAATGTTAGTGGTTGTGCGGAGAATGCGAAGGTAAAGTTTGCTTCTTTTACTTTCAAGGATGAAGCTTTAACTTGGTGGAACAATTACCGAAATTCAGTTGGGAGTGATGTAGCTTATGCCATGACTTGGGAGCAATTTAAGTCTCTGCTGATTCAGACTTATTGCCCAAGGAATGAGGTCAAGAAGCTAGAGATTGAGTTTTGGAACCACAAGGTGAAAGGTAACGATATGGCGACTTACAATCGTCGTTACCAGGAATTGGCCTTGCTTTGCCCAGATATGGTAAAAACCGAGACTCAAAAGATAGAGAGGTATACTGATGGGTTGCCTGTAGCTACGAGAAATGATATGATTTCTGCTAGGCCTGCAAACATCCATGAGGCAATCATAATTGCTCAACAACTTATGGACTCGTTGGAATTGGAAGGAGCTGATAAGGAGAAGAATGGAAAGAGAAAGAGAGACCGTCACACTAAGGGTAATGATCACCGAAGCAAGAGACAAGCTAAGGCTTATGCTATTGGGAATGGAGATAAGAAGAATCAGAATGGTGATGCACCAAAGTGTGATCGTTGCCACCAACATCATACGGGATGGTGTAGTGTGAAATGCCAGAATTGCTCAAAGAAAGGATACACAGCTAGGGATTGTAGAGCCCGACCTCTTGCTATGGTTCAAGCTGCTCCTGAGATGAGAAATAAGGCAGATGTTACTTGTTATGGGTGTGGAAAGAAGGGACACTATAGGAATGAGTGTAGAGAATCGTGGAACCGTGGAAATCAAGGCTCGGGTGGTAATGGGTACAATCATTGAAACCGTGGAGCTGGAGGAAACCGTGGACGACAAGATAATGGGGACCAACGTGTGGAAGCTGGAGCTGCTCAGGGAAGAGTGTATGCACTCGGGAACGAGAGAGGAGAAGATCCGAACGTCGTTACTGGTACGTTCCTTCTCAGTAATCGTTATGCTTTCATACTATTTGATACTGGTGCCGATAGGAGTTTTGTGTCCACTACGTTTGCACCCTTACTAGAGAAACCCCCGATGGCCTTACGAATTGGATATGATATTGAGTTAGCTAATGGGAATATAGAAAGGATTAATACCATCATTCGCGGTTGTACGTTAAATTTCTTGAACCACCCTTTCAACATAGATCTTCTACCCGTCACGTTAGGAAGTTTTGATGTCATCATTGGTATGGATTGGTTGTCAAAGTATCGTGCTCACATACTTTGCGACGAGAAGATCGTGCGGGTACCATACGGAAAGGAAATCCTAAATATACTAGGAGATCGAAAAGATTCTAGGAGCCCATCCCGATTAGCAGTTATTTCTTGCACGAAGTTACCAAAGCTAATGGAGAAGGGATGTTACCTTTTCTTAGCTCAAATTTCTGAGAAAGGAGGGATGGAGAAAAAGGAAAGGTGCATTGGAGATGTGCCTATAGTTCGTGATTTTCCTGTTGTGTTTCCCGATGATTTGCCGGGGATCCCGCCGACTAGGCAAGTGGAGTTTCAGATTGAGTTGATACCTGGAGCTGCACCTGTAGCACGAGCGCCTTATCGTCTTGCACCTACCGAGCTAGAAGAGTTGTCAAAACAATTGGCGGAGTTAGCCGAAAAAGGATTCCTAAGACCAAGTTCTTCACCTTGGGGAGCCCTAGTCTTACTTGTGAAGAAGAAGGATGGATCGTTCCGTATGTGCATTGATTACCGAGAGTTGAATAAGTTAACGGTGAAGAATAGATACCCGTTACCTAGGATCGACGACTTGTTCGATCAACTCCAAGGATCGAGTGTGTACTCGAAGATCGATTTGAGATCGGGATATCATCAACTTCGAGTTCGCGAGGAAGATATTCCGAAAACGGCTTTCAGAACCCGTTACGGGCATTACGAGTTTCAGGTGATGCCATTTGGGTTGACTAACGCACCGACAATATTCATGGATCTCATGAATCGGGTGTGTAAGCCTTACTTAGATAAGTTTGTGATTGTATTCATCGATGACATTCTGATTTATTCAAAGAGTGAGAAGGAGCATGAGGAGCATCTAAGACTCATTTTAGAATTGCTCAGGAAGGAGAAACTCTATGCCAAATTTTCGAAATGCGAGTTTTGGATTCCGACGGTACAATTTTTGGGTCATGTGATTGATAGACAAGGAGTCCATGTGGATCCTGCTAAGATTGAGGCGATAAAAGATTGGGCTGCACCTACAACCCCAACCGAAGTTCGTCAATTTTTAGGTTTAGCTGGTTATTACCGAAGATTCATTGAGGGATTTTCGAAGATAGCTAAACCATTGACCAAATTGACTCAAAAGAGTGTTATGTATGAATGGGGAGATAAAGAAGAGGAAGCATTTCAATTGCTTAAGAAAATGTTGTGTAGTGCTCCTATCTTAGCGTTACCAGAAGGTAACGAGGATTTCATCGTCTATTGTGACGCCTCACATAAAGGATTGGGAGCCGTATTAATGCAACGAGAGAAGGTGATAGCTTATGCTTCCCGACAGCGCAAGAAGCATGAGAAAAACTACACTACCCATGATTTGGAGCTAGGTGCTGTGGTTTTCGCTTTAAGAATATGGAGACATTACTTGTATGGAACCAAGTGTGTTGTATTTACTGACCACAAAAGTCTACAACACATCTTGAATCAAAAAGAGCTCAATATGAGACAGCGACGTTGGATTGAGTTGCTCTAAGCGATTATGATTGTGAAATTCGCTACCATCCTGGTAAAGCAAACGTTGTTGCTGATGCTCTTAGTCGAAAGGAGAGAATACCACCGTTACGAGTGAGGTCATTGGGAATGACTATCGTATCGCCGTTACCATCTCAAATACTTGAAGCTCAAACGGAAGCGTTGAAAGCAGAAAACAGATCTGCCGAGAAGATATTTGGGATGGCTGAGAATGAGAAAGGATTCGTTAAGCGTTCTGATGGATTGCTATGTTTTGGAGATCGGATTTGGGTACCTTTGTATGGAGAAATTCGGGAGTTGATTATGCATGAGTCGCATAAGTCAAGGTACTCTATTCATCCTAGTTCCGACAAGATGTACCAGGATCTTAAGAAGTTCTATTGGTGGCCAAATATGAAGGCAGATATAGCATCGTACGTTAGTAAATGCTTGACATGTGCTAAGGTTAAAGCTGAACACCAGAGACCGTCAGGATTGCTAACACAACCAGAACTTCCAGTCTGGAAATGGGAGCGGATTACAATGGACTTCATTTCCAAATTACCGAGGACAGCTAGCGGTTGTGACACTATCTGGGTAATTGTGGATCGTCTGACAAAGTCTGCTCATTTCCTAGCAATAAGTGAAGATGATAGTGTGGATAAGCTTGCGAGGTTATATGTGAAGGAAATTATTTCACGTCATGGAGTCCCGATATCTATTATCTCGGATCGCGATACCCGTTTTACGTCAACTTTGTGGCGATCACTTCAGACGGCTTTGGGGACGAGACTTGATATGAGTACTGCATATCATCCCCAAACCGATGGTCAAAGTGAGAGGACCATTCAGACGTTAGAGGATATGCTTCGTGCATGCATCATAGACTTTGGTAAGGGCTGGGAGAAGTATTTACCCCTTGCGGAATTCTCCTATAATAATAGTTACCACACAAGTCTTAAGGCTGCACCATTCGAAGCTTTGTATGGCAGGAAGTGTCGTTCGCCTATTGGTTGGGCGGAAGTTGGAGATAGCCAACTCACAGGCCCTGAACTGATTTTGGAAACTACTGAGAAAGTAGCTCAGATTCGTGATCGATTGCAAGCAGCCAGAGATAGGCAGAAGAGCTACGCCGATCAGAGACGTAAACCCTTAGAGTTCCAGGTTGGAGACAAAGTGATGCTGAAAGTCTCGCCTTGGAAGGGTGTAATACGTTTCGGGAAACGTGGTAAACTCAACCCACGCTACATTGGACCATTTCTGATCTTAGAAAGAATTGGGCCCGTGGCTTATAGGTTGGAATTACCACATGAACTGAGTAAAGTTCACGACGTGTTCCACGTTAGCGATTTGAAGAAATGTCTTTCCGATGAGATGCCTGTCATTCCAATGAAGGATATTCGTGTTGATGAGAAATTGAACTTCATGGAAGAGCCAATGGAGATTTTAGATCGTGAAGTTAAACGACTCAAGCGAAGTCGCATTCCGCTCGTCAAGGTTCGTTGGAATTCCCGACATGGACCAGAATTTACGTGGGAACGTGAGGACGAGTTCCGGAAGAGATATCCGAAGCTTTTCACTTCGTAGATGAATTTTTCCGAGTGAAACCAGGGACGGGTTTCTTCTGAGACTGGGAGGATGTGACAACCGGCAATTTAGGGAGTTATTTTAAAAACCCGCATTACGTTAAAGTTCGTTTATAATTTTTATTTGAAATTTTATTTCACAACGAACTTGTAAGACCTATTTTATGAATAATTATGTGTTTATGATGTTATGGAATTCGTGAATTATTTTCATAATTCATTTGTGATATTATGCTCGGTGATGTATTCTTAAATTCTCACTGGTACTACGTTGACTCTGGCACTAGGTTTACCTAACGAAAAATTTTTATGATTCGTTTTACGAGTCTGACTATATTTTATTTATTTACGAGATGTTTCGTGAGATATTAAACGTTTGAAATAAGTTCGGGTTCGGGCCACATGTTTTACATTTACCCACGTTACCCGCTCCACACCGTTAGTAATATTATTATTACTATTATTATTATTACTTTTATTATCATTATTATTATTAATAGAAAAAGAAATAATAAAAAGTAAAACTACAAAAACTGGTCCTTGTGGTTTTCGGTATTAACACAACACACACAAACAACACCCATCACCTCCACTTACATCTCTCTCCCCCATTTTCTTTAACCCTAGCCGCCCCTTTAATTTCCGGCCACCACCACAGCCACCGCCGGCCACCACTAAAAACCACTACCATATTCTTAATCTCCATCATCTAATCTTTTAGATCCACCCCTACACGCGCCTATAACATCATTTTTGATCACGAATCTTCACCATCTTTCATCACAAATCGTTATTTTCGAAGTGTTATACGAGTTGGAGCTTTTTAGATCGAAGGTGAGGCGAGTGTTACTCGTGTTTTTGAATTAAACGTGACCCTTGGTCACGACGTGTTTAAGATTCGAATGGGTTTATGATGGAAACTCGTTTTTAATAAAAAGTTTGGTATCCGGGCTGTTGATTGTGGGTTCGGTTCGAACCGTGAGTCCATGACTCACGGCTTGGGTGCTAATCCGAGCCTTGGTGCTCGATTTCTTGTTATGGTGAGCCTTGGTTATGACTCTTGGTTTATGGCTCGCGTTGGTTTTTTCTTGGTTCGACTCATTTGAGTCACGGCTCGATGCCGTATGGTTGTTGTTGTTGCCGAGACCTTGTGGTCGAATTGGCATTTAGTTGTGCTCCTTAGAGCTTTTTCTTGTGACCCTATGATGATTGGTCCGAGCCTTTGTGTTCGAAGTGTATACCGAGACTCAATCGAGTCGTGTAGACCCGGGTTTGGCTTGGTAAACCATCCCGAATGTGACTTTGGTTATATATTTTTCATTATGATTTCTATTGTTAATTTGGTTTTGGATTTGGCTTGGTTGATTATTTTTGGCCGAACACTTGTGAGTCGAGACCACGTTTGGTCTCGACAATGGATAATGGTATTGATTGTGGAGTTGTTGTCGAATTGTGATGTTGGGGACCGATTGTGAGACGGTCACTTAGATGGACGGAGATAGGTTAGTCGGGTGGCGTAGTCGGACCCTATTGTTGTAGCACGTGGATTGGGATTGATTGGACGGAGATGTATTGATTGTTATGGCATTTGCTTATTATTTTGGACTTGGACAATGAGCCGAGAGTCATGACTCGGACATGTGACCATTTCGTGTAACTCGATAACTATTTACAAATAAAACATAAATAATAAACTCGTAATAATAATTATTGATAATATAAACGTTTATATGAATATATAGACGTGAATAACGGATATATAATTATATGAGCGCGTATATTAATAATAATAATAATCACGAGTCGTATTATAAATAATACAACTAGATATATACTAGGCTACAAAAGTGGCGTGATATTATTGAACGTATTATTACTATAAAGATGTGTTATAAAACGAGAAACTCTCGACAATTATTAAATATTAAATAAAATGTCATTTTATATATATATATAACGAGTAAACTTATCGAGTTATGCGGAGTCGTTGTCACTCGAGTCCAGGTAAGTTTTATTTGTAACTTTCGTGTTGTCACGGATATATGACGATTAATATAAACGTTTTCTATAACTAAATAACCACTTAACCGTAAGGTTAAATCGGGTTATTTGGCTATATGAAATGAATATATTAATGGGCATCGTATCCTACGACGCCCATAGGTTGTGGTATATGTAAAGTGTAATAAATTGCGAGTGTATATATCGGGAAATCTGGCCAATTTGACGATATATATGAGGAATTTATTAGACTATGATATCTACCATATAGTATTTATGTGCTATGTGCTTTAGGATGGGGTGTAATCTTGGAACGGTATGTTACGTAAATAAATATGAGGATTATCAAATCGACGGATTCGATAAACTTCGGCGATTTATTTAAATGATATATTGGGCTAATATTAGACCCATAGTTTATTTTATTATTCTTTGTGTGATCTTTTGGTTTGTTTTGAGTCGACCCACCACCCGTATGGATACCAAACGCAAATACACCAAACTAATACGAAATGGATTTTCGGAAAATAAAACGGATTCTCGTCCGGGTTTGGGAATATTTTGAATTTGAGGAAATGATTTCTGAACGAGTTAATAATGTTAGGTCGTGCCGAGTCCGTAGTTGCTGTTTCGTGAGTTACTATACATCTTATTTCTACCGACTTCTCCTTGCTATTTTCTGGACTTGAGGTGAGTCATAGCCCCACTTTTTACTCTTGAACTATGTTTTCAATACTTGGGGTGAGAAACGTGCAAATTATTTTATGTGGACTATTATCGCTTTTATATGCTTTCTAAACTTGCTATGCGTATGGACTGGGATATATTGTCAGCTTTAGTCACATATTTTGTGTGTGCTATTCAAGGTTGACTTATTTGGTTATTTGGTGGATTGTCAGATTTAGTCACATATTTTGTGTGTACTATTCACGGTTGGCTTATTTGGTTATTGTTTGGAATTGTCAGCTTTAGTCACACGGTTCGTGTGTACTATTCAAGGTTGGCTTATTTAGATACTGTAGTGTGCACCTATAGGTTATTAATACTTCGGAGGTTATCCGAGTATTTATTGGTATTGCGGGGGTTACCCGAATATCTATGTTAGAACGGAGGGTATCCGTGTGTTAGTTTGGAGCGGAGGGTATCCGCAGGCTTTTAGCGAATCCTTAGTCTAGCTAGCAAGCGTTTTGCGTATATGTCCACTATATTGTTAGATGAATTTAAACCTATGATCTCACCAGCGAAAGCTAACTTTTAGAACGTTTTCTCAGGTAATTAAGTGATGAGATGCATGCTTGGAATGGAAGGCTCGGCCAAGGCTCATGGTTTATGGATCTATTTTTCTAAACTCTGATAATTAATTTTGGACCTATTGATATGTTATTTTGGGCCTGACTCTGAATGATGTTGGGATAAATGTAAACCTTAAAACCCCGTTTTGGTTGCGTTTTTATTATGTTTACTTTATCTCGTTCTATATTGTCTTGTGTTGGATACCAATCCCCGTAGCACCCCGAAAGCTTGTTGAGTCTTCCGCTGTATCAAATTTTGGGGGAGTTACAAAACTCCTAACATGGGATCATTAGAATTCGCTCATGCATTAAATACAATCATAAAAACCTAGTACGCATTGGTTCATGTTTCTTAAGACGTTCAAGCATGTTACCCTGTGGAAGTCTGCCAGTTTTCTTAAGCCTAACATCGAAATCATTCATCCGTAACAATTATAAACAAGCAATCAACCCATAATCAACATCTAGGTTTCACTACATCTAAGCAAACACACAAGAGATCTAGCCTAGCATGTTAAAATCAAGACAAGCGTAAGATATATTCAAACAACACATAGACATATTGAATGAATTGAAAGGATACTTATTTTAATTGAACATGAAAGGTTTTAAAGGGTAAAAACCCTTGGAATTACAGTAAAAATCGTGCTAGGGTTTCTCCAAGTTATCCCTCTAATTGTCCTATCTTAATGAATGAAAATTACAAAACTATATATAGATTTTTCATCGTGACGGCGTCAAGAAGAAATATCTGACGCCGTCAACTCGCCGCCCATAGTGATATCGGATTGCCTAGATCCAGATCTGACGCCGTCAAGTGCAAATTTTCTCTGGGCCGTCATGTTGGGTGTACAAACCCAATCCCACATCGGTAGAATTAAAATCTTAAAGTTAACATATAAGCTTGGTGGGCTACTCCTTCTATCACCAATTGGTTTTAGAATGGAACCTCAGTTGGGCTTATATGTTGGACTTGGTGAGATGTTGGGCCTTAGGAATCTCTACAAGTGGTATCAGAGACAGGTTGGGCCCAGTGATGATGTGGATGGTGTTCCCTCGGTTAGACCCCGGTTCGACGGTATTAGTGGATCCCGGTAAACCTTGTACCGAAAGGAAGCCGGTAAAGGCGGTGTGTTCCGATGGTAAAGGTCGGCGGTATGAAAAAGGTGGGATCGTGGCTATAGTCGAATGGGAGGCCCATGGTGGTTTGGGTTTGAGGGGAGGATTGTTGGGTGTACAAACCCAATCCCACATCGGTAGAATTAAAATCTCAAAGTTAACATATAAGCTTGGTGGGCTACTCCTTCTATCACCAATTGGTTTTAGAATGGAACCTCAGTTGGGCTTATATGTTGGACCTGGTGAGATGCTGGGCCGTAGGAATCTCTACACGTCACATGTAATGGGACCATGACGGCCTATGGTGACGCCGTCATGCCCCTAGTGTAAAAACTCTCTGGATCGTCACGGACTCTATCCATTTCACCTCTTGTTTTACTCTTGACGCCGTCATTAAGAAACTTGTGACGCCGTCAGGTACTGTTCCCAGCAAGGAAAAATAAGACTTTGCCGTTTTCTTCACTTTTATGCTCCAAAAACGTCCAAAATGCTTCCTTTTCCAGAATTCACTCCAAAAGTACCTAAAATCACAAAAGGAACAATTTAGGGCAATATTTGATCAAATAAATTCAATTCCGGGCTTAAATGACCCTCTAAAAACGGATCATTTTTCGCCTTATCATATACCCTTACACTTGAGATTTGCTTGTCCTCAAGCAAATGCGCTTTTATTCTAATCAAAATACAAGTTAGGGGTCATTTAACACTAATATAAAAGTAATTACAACAAATAATCGTTCCACTAAAGACCAAAGACAAGCACGGAGGTCATATACTAGCACCTTACAAATAGTGTTTAGATACTCACATCTCTTTGGTGTAATAAATTATATATCACATTATGGAAATGAAAAACATCTCACTACCTGTCATAACAAAATAGATTACCATTGGCTTGTGAAAGGATCAAACCTCCACCACATGGCGTAAGCACCTAGGATAAACTATCAAAGAGGCCTTTCAAAAGGTTATAATGTTAGGTGTAGGGATATGGAATACACGGTTTTGTTGGATAAAGGCAATCTTTACTGGTGGCGAGTTAATAATCTTGGTCAATTACATGTACAATATGGTGTTGCTAAGCCAAGACTAGACTCGACTTAAGCTAATAAATGGAAAATAACAAAAACATAAAACAAACATAGAATGAAACGGGATGGTAGTCCGTATTTTTATTTTTATTTATTATTTTTTTTTTTGCATACACTCTTACCCTACCATCCAAAACAATACATCATAGGGAATGAACATTCCCCTTACACTTGAATTTTTACATACTTTACAATAAACTAATCTAATGACTCGAATTAAGATAATTAAAACACTTGGAGTACTTTTAAGATTAACGTACATATAGGGGTAATAAATGATGTTCTTCCCCATTACTCCATAACATAAGTACTTTACCCAATCGTCCCAAAACAATATGTACAAGGATATGACTCGACTTAGCAACCATATAATCAATTAGATAATTAACTAAGGGTTTAAACAAATAACAATAATGCACTAAAGATGAGTGCATACACGGAAGGCTAAGGCAATTTGGGTGAACATTTAAGTGGGTTGTAACAAATTCTTCCTTTAAGTAAGAGGCTTAAAGTTAGAAACGAAAAGATAGGCTCGGAGGGGTGTACTAGGGGTTTCGTGTACTAAATATGAGTACAACGCTAAGGGTGTGGGAAAATTAATTGACTTTACTAGCCAAGTAATATGACTTAAGTAGTCAAATAATTATGATACGGGTTTAACACAAGGGTGATCCTAATGCCTCTTATCATGTAGTAAATCCTACTACACAAATGTAGTCTCACTAGCGGTCTCGGGATGCATCACTAACGCAAGTTCTAGAATCTAAATGCTACCGGTACACTCATAAGCACTAATAGTAAATGCTTTTCCTTATCAAATCTAAAGGCGAACCTCACATATTTGGGTGGAAAATTTTTCTAAATGGTATGGTTTTGTGCTAGTCATACAATATCCTATCCAAGAGACGCTTGCTAAGGCTAAATTTTCACTCCTAAATGTTGTAAAAAAATTTTAAATTTGGCGCTAAAATTACACTAACAAGTATTTCTCTTAGTTTTATTACACGGCTACCATCAAACAAACAAACTCAAGTGAAAGTGTATCCTATAAGGTATCATCATTTACCCTCCCCTTACACTTAGGATGAACATTGTCCCCAATGTTCAATTAAAAAATGTAAAAGTAAAATAGGTAAAAGAATGAAATCAAATACTCCCCTGATTCTTTCGGTGTGGATAGTGCGGTAACAAGGTTAGATCTTCCTCCAACAAAATGAACAATCAAAGCTTCCCTTCCAGAAATATAAATCATCTTCTTGTCATACATAACCTGTTAAACATGAGAAAACAAACAAGGCAACCTCGCGTAAAATCGGCGGCAATCTATATGTAATAATAAATCCTAGAAAACAATGTAAGATATAATGCTTGTGGAATGAATGTTTGCAGATTTCCTGGAGTTTATAAAACTAAAGAATTAACAAAAACTTTAAGACTCCGTTAGAAAAACAAAACTAGCAAAATTTTCAGAATTTTACACATGACGCCGTCAGGAATTAATTCCTGACGCCATCAGAAGTGACCAGCAGAAATCTTTACGTTAAGTTTCCGAAATATTTCTGGAAAAACTTATGTCCTACTTCCCGGAAATCCTGCAAAACATCATTATGACTCGATACAAGCATTTGACTCTAACAAATATGAATATACATATCCATTTAATATTGTGGAAAATCATGATCAATTTTGTTTCTTAAAAACATATTTGGGGTTTCCCCTTACACTTATCTTTTGCGAAATACCTTTGTATGAAGTTAAGACGAAGTCAAACGACAAAATAAAGTATTTTCACCATTTTAGTTTGAAGCATGATCTACCAACAATAAAAATAAAGCATGCATACAGAAACAAATAACAATCAAACAAATAAAAATCACACAAAGCATGGGTTGCCTCCCAAGAAGCGCTTTTCTTTATTTACGAGTCTTGTAGCTAGACTCAAGGTCATGGGAAATTACGTGACCTCATCGTTGGTCTCACTTTCTAGGTCATCTCCTATATTAGTTTTGTACTCCGGACCTAGCTGCAAGCATTCTTTGTAGAAATCAAGTATTCTATTCATAACATATTCTACTCCTCTACGTCTATCCTCATCATTCCTATAGTAAACCGCTTGTTTGTGTTCCTTTTCTATGTTTGATAAGAGGCGGTATTGTTCAATCTTATAGGGCATTTGGTAAGCAATCTCATCATTCTCTTCCTTGAATCTAACTATCCCTAGAGTCGGATCATAACTCATCTTAGAAGCCTCACCGAATGGTTTTCCGAACACTACTTGACTTAGGCAATCATCTATCACAGGACGAGTATCCTCCACTATCACAAAGCCGATCTCATAAGTGAAGTTTCCAACAATTACATGCAATCCTTTCACTCTTCCTACAAAATTACTTATCAAATTCTTACGGGGCATCATCCTATAACCAAGTTGCTTCTTCATTTCCAAATTATAATAAGTCCTAGTCATGATGTTTATAGGAGACCTAGGATCGATATAAGCTTTCCATACATGCATATGCCCAATGTTGCATGGTATGTTGATGTTAGAGGGATCACCTATTTTAATAAGGGGTGAACCAAAGATATATGGTGTCTCGTGATCATCAAATAAATCCTTGTGATATTCCCGTTCTTCCTTGGTGGGCAACTTATCAAAGTACTCTTCTACGTTTTCTACTTCCTCTAACTTTTCTCCCTTATTAACCTCAACTTCCTTAATTTCATCCCTAGTCTCGGTTTCTATTCCAACTTCATCCTTATCACTTTCTTCTATATCCTTATCTTTTGGCTTAATAGTGACAACATTGACAAAGTGGACGTGTTTGGATGACGAGGGGTCCTTAATTTGGATTCCGCTATTGGCATCCCTAGTGTCCTTTCTAGGTGTAGTTAGCGCTTGGTTGTTGAGGGCTTTCAACAAGTTGTCAATCTTGTTGGTCATCTCCGTTTGTTGTTGATTGAATTCGGTTTCAAACTTAGCTATGCGAGCTTCTTGAGATGCCATAAACTTTGACATCAATCCTTCAAGATTATTGGTACTAGCATAGTTATTAGAAGGATTTTTGTTGAAAGTGCAGTTGGAGGGTGGACCGTTTGGTTGGTAACGATTAGGCGGATTGGAATAATTGTTTTGGCTTTGTTTCCACCTAAGGTTCGGGCGATTTTTCCAAGAAGGGTTGTAGGAATCACCGTAAGGGTTTGGCTCGGGTTTGAAAGTGTACCACTTAGGGGCGCTCCACGCAATCACGAGTGTCATGGGGACCACTACATAATTCGCATGAAGAAGTGATTTTGTTCACTTGGCTTGAAGGCTTAGGAGTTTCGTAAGATTTCATGAGAAACTTGACTTGGTCCTCAAGTTCCATGATCCTACGGTTGGGAGTGCTAGAATTGTTCGAAGGCAAAGATATTGCCTTGACCGTTTTGTTCAAATCACGGGGATCATTCCAACTTTCATTGTCATAGAGAGCAAGATCTTCTATGAGTTCCCATGATTCTTCCACACTTAGATCACGTAGCTTGCCACCGGCCGATTGGTCAATGGTTCGCCTTGTGGAGAGATCGATATGGTCATAGAAGATTTGGACTTGGAGCCAAAGATCTATGCCATGATGAGGGACTTTTTGGAGTAAGTCCTTGAAACGAGTCCATGCTTCATATAGAGTTTCACCTTGACGTTGTTGGAACATCAAGATATCATTTCTAAGCTTGGTAGTTCTCCATAGTGGGAAAAATTAAGCAAGGAAACGAGTGGTGAGATCATCCCATGAGGTGATGGAACCCGCGGTAAATGTTCAAACCATTGACTAGCTTGATCACGTAGAGAGAATTGGAATAGGCGTAATCGGGTTGACTCTCTAGTTGTAACATCAAGGTCTATGGAATCTACGATTTTAAGGAAGTCCTTGAGATGTTGGTTAGGATCTTCGGAACGAAGTCCATGGAATGCACATCCGCTTTGCACCAACCGGATGGTGTCAGATCGTAAGGGGGACACATTGGCTCCTTGAGTGAGCTCAATAGTGTTTCGATAGCCTTGGTGGCTAGGACGGGAATACTCTCCTAGGTTTCGGGGCCTAAGAGGTTGGTTTGCTAGTGGTGGGTTTTGTGGGTGGTTTTGTTATGGTGGGTTGATGGGTTCAAAGATGTTACCACCTTCCATGATGTCGGATGGTAAAGATTACAAACAAAGACACGAAGAAATAAGATACACTAAAGAAAACCTAAAAATAAAAATAAAATCTTACTAGAAAGGAATCTAGCAAGTAGACCTAATAAAAAGAAATCCTACCCTAGACAATAACTATTCCCCAGGCTGCGGCGCCAAAAACTTGATGCGTGGGAATTGCACCAGGCTTTACCTCTCGAGGGATCTCGAGAAGCTTACAACCCCCACCAGGCAGTGTACCTGATCGTTGTAGTATAGTATAGTGACAAGTACCGGGGGATTGATCGTTCAACTCAGGAATAGTGTCGCTAGGATTAGAAAGCCTCAAAACTAGGTCTAGAGGTGAGGGATGATTATTTTTGTATTTTTATATTTTTATAAAAGCAATTAAATCTCGGGTTTTGGAAGAGTGGGCGGAATTAGTTTCTAGTCAACTAACCCAATAACTAAGATGCAATCAAAATAAAATAACAAAAATAAAAATAAAACTAATTAAACTGGTGGTGTGAACAATAAATGGGAAAATTGTGTTTACTTAGATTTCATTACTCCCTAGATATCTTTTACAGGTTGATAGTTTGTTACAATTGCATGGATGACGGGTTATATTCCTTAATACCATTCGTGGGGTGGCGTATGTACTTCCCCAACTCTATAAGCTCCAACTTCACTCCTATGTCGAGCCTGCAAGAAGCTCCTAACATGGGATCATTAGAATTTGCTCATGCATTAAATACAACCATAAAAACCTAGTACGCATTGGTTCATGTTTCTTAAGACGTTCAAGCATGTTACCCTATGGAAGTCTGCCAGTTTTCTTAAGCCTAACATCGAAATCATTCATCCGTAACAATTATAAACAAGCAATCAACCCATAATCAACATCTAGGTTTCACTACATCTAAGCAAACACACAAGAGATCTAGCCTAGCATGTTAAAATCAAGACAAGCGTAAGATATATTCAAACAACACATAGACATATTGAATGAATTGAAAGGATACTTATCTTAAATGAACATGAAAGGTTTCAAAGGGTTAAAACCCTTGAAAGTACAGTAAAAATCGTGCTAGGGTTTTTCCAAGTTATCCCTCTAATTGTCCTCTCTTAATGAATGAAAATTACAAAACTATATATAGATTTTTCATCATGACAGCGTCAAGAAGAAATATCTGACGCCATCAACTCGCCGTCAAGTGCAAATTTTCTCTAGGCCGTCACATGTAATGGGACCATGACGGCCTATGGTGACGCCGTTATGCCCCTAGTGTAAAAACTCTCTGGATCGTCACGGACTCTATCCACTTCACCTCTTGTTTTACTCTTGACGCCGTCATTAAGAAACTTGTGATGCCGTCAGGTACTGTTCCCAGCAAGAAAAATTAAGACTTTGCCGTTTTTTTCACTTTTATGCTCCAAAAACGTCCAAAATGCTTCCTTTTCCAGAATTCACTCCAAAAGTACCTAAAATCACAAAAGGAACGATTTAGGGCAATATTTGATCAAATAAATTCAATTCCGGGCTTAAATGACCCCCTAAAAATGGATTATTTTTTGCCTCATCACTTACTTTGTTGTAATTCTGAAAATTGGATACATTAAAGTGTTGTAAACCATGCATTATTTCTTGTAAATCTGAAAATTTTGGAAAGAGAGTGTTTCATGCATCATATGTAGTATAGATGTAGATAACGAAACCACTTTGTCTCGCCAGTCGCCACCTAAATGTGTAATACAAACTTAAAAGAGGGCTAACGTTCAAATTTCATTGGTCAAAATATATATTAGTACCCTGAACTTGGCAAACTGGATCATCTAGTACCCTGAACTTTTAAAGGTGTATAATTTGACAAAGTGGAATTTCTACTACCCTATACTAATTAACTTAACAATTAATTATTTTTTTCTTTCTAAAAATCAATTTATTAAAGTATTTTTTAAATAAATAATTTATATTTAAACTTTGGCTAGGTAAATATATTTTTTTTTCCTAAAATTTAATTATTTTCATTTTTTTTTAATTTAACATAGTATTTTGATTGATTATTTTCAGTACGGACATGTGTGGTACGACGGTGAATCTGTGTGTGAACGTGTGTCTCAGTTTTCACAACTTTTCTCTTCTTTTTTTTCCCTCGTACATCAGATGATGTAGATCCCGTGTTGGTAGTTTCAAAATACTCTAAACTAGAGCTCCACCATTGTGTCTTCATCTCTTTTGGTGTGGGCTCAAGTTTATTTAGTTGTGTTTTTGAATAAAAGAGACTTTCACGATCAGCTTTTTGAAATTTCATGCCGTCACTCCATGCCACACACCTGGGTATGGATTTCTCTTTTGTATGCCACCAATGCTTTACATTAGGGAATATTTCCAATACCCATATCTGTGTAAACAACAAGAAATGCAATATAAATAATTTAATAGGCATTTATTGCAATAAATATATACTTTACAACACAACCAATAATAGCTACATGTGTTCTGATGAAAGAGTGGATGTCTTAAATGTAGTGCAACTATAAGCCCAACAGGAATAAGCCCAAACTTAATTTGTGTTTAAATGTTTTAAATTTCAGTTGTCATAAGTCCAACTATAAGCCCAAACCAGAAGTCAATTGTGAAAATGACCAATTATGGCACAAAGAATGGTGCAGGGCACCTTTTTCTCAAAACAGCCCAAAACAAGCTAATTATTGATTAGATTAAGATACAATTAAAATGATGTAATTATTGATTAGATTAGCCTACAATTACCACTTATGCATTTAACTCTAAGATTATGCAACTTATATCACTTATCCAAACACTCCATATGTGACTGATATGAACTTTTTATTAAGCATCAATGATTTTTAATCTTACAAACCACCACAAAAGCTCATATACTGATCAAATAAGCTAGTAGATGCATAGAAACACAGAACTTAACATCAAATAACATCACAGAAATGCAAATATGGACAGAAATGGAGCAGTGAAACGAAATAAGATGCAAATTCTTCTAAACTGATAAGATCTACTTAAAATAAGCTATATTATGTTTAAAATAAGCTACTGGTATGAACTTATATCACTAACTGTCTATACTGATATAACTGAATACAATCAACTATAAGCCTATTCTAATTATGCTAGCTTATTCTAATTATCTAACAAGAACAGAAAGGTTACTGACCTTAAGAGGGAAAACAAAGCCATTCAAAGTACATTGAGGCTTGCAACCGTCTGCAATTTTGGTCAAATGAGCTTCACGGTTTTTAGAGATTGTATTATATACACTATTGTGAAACCCTTTCCATATACGTTCTCCCCATGGGAAATTATTCCATGCATCAAAATCATCAACTAATACCATCAACTTTTCTTGAATTACATGTCTCAGCTCTACACCCATAAAAACATATTCTAATGCAAACAATAAACAAACCCGGACAACATCTTCATCTGATAGTTTTTTAAATTCATCATCTGTCTCAATAAGGGGTTGTATATCATATCCTTTAACTTTAGTTATCTTGGGAAAAACACGGGCATGGAAACTTGAAACACAATCCCCAAAATGTTTTAAAGAAACATCCCTAAATCTAAAACTAGTTAACAAACAGAACTCCTTCCTACCAAATTCTAAAGTATGATGTCCAATATCAAAATAAAAAGGGACTTTTGTATTGGCGTTCTCGATTCATCTCTGGTGTAGAAGCAAAAAGTGGAGCATATGATTGTCATGCTCTTCTGTTTTTATATTTAACCAGGGACCAAACACACTCTTCTTGAACAAGTTTAAAGCATTCGGTTTCAATGCCAACTGTTTTGCTATCATTTTCAAGATGTGTAGCTTGGTTCTCATACTGACCTTCACATCATAAGCCTACATTAACATGAAAAGAAGACAGGTAAATAATGGATATTATAGTGATGCTACAAAGCAAAAGCTGATATAACAAGCTGAGCTTGGGGGCTTTCCAAAGAGCTAATAAGCAAGCCATGGGTCCCACTAGTGAAGGCAGGGGAGGGCTTGGAAGTTGGGCATGTGAGACTGAGTGCTCAGCTTATATGCAGTATTGGACAAGAAAGAATGGACTAGCAGCCCTAGCTATGAAGCTCATAAACATGAAATAAGCCAGGAAACTAAAGGTTGGGCTTATTGGCTTCCCAAAAAGCCAATAAGTACACCATGGGGCCCACAGATGAACAAACTAAGGACTACTAAAAAGGGACTGTTTGGTCAGAGTTGTGGAGCAGGGCAAGCCCTTGCCCTGCTAGTCACTTTGAGCCAACAGAAAAGCTCTTAAGAAAAATATTAAAAATCAAGCAACTATGGATTTCTAAAGCTGAGGTGGCAAACTAAAACATGTAAAAAGCTTGAACCATGAAACTCAACACAAAATTCGCTAAAATTCCTGCAATAATTGGATTTCTGCACAACACACTTTTTGACTTTTTTAGGATTATGCACTACTTTTACCAATATGAGTTTAGATTGCTTCTAATAAGCTGAGAGTGTAATGATAAGCTAAAATAAAGTTAAATTAAACTATAACATAAGCTTATGCATTGATATGAGCACTCATGGACGTTAAAATCTACACAAGTGACAGTTATGAAGGATTTTTGATGAATTTGACTTTTTTTCAAACAAGGCCTAAATTTGAAGCCTTATTTAACTTAACCTATCCTAAGGTGATTCAAAAATACCAAAACAACAATCAACTAACAACAAGATCACTGTGACAGTGCTTAACCCAAACACCCCTTAACTAAACTGTTTTGAAGGTTTTGTGAGGCAAACTCATAAGCTAAACCTTAAACATGAATTCTAAGCTTATCTTAACACTAAATAAGAACAATTGAACTAAAATAAGCACTAAATAACCTATGCTACAGTAAATTACAAAAATTTATGAGAATGCTTACAGTGAGATCATGTGAACTCCAAACCAAGAACCAATGAACAATCAGTCCTATACCCTCCCCTGAGGTTCTAAAACACAGCAATCCACAGTCACAATCTACCTTATTAAAATGCTATTAAAATCTCTCCGAGATTTTCCAAATCCGTGTCAGTGTGCAAAGAATTTCCAAACCCGTGATGTGCAAGATAACGACTTACCGCTAACCCATATCAGAATGCCAATAATTCACAAACATGTACCACATGACTAACAACAATATAGTGAAGTTAAGCTTCAAGACTGAAGCTTGCTAACATTCTAGTATATTAGGCCTTGCTAATTGTCAAAATCTATGATTGTTGCAACCTCTTTAAATGCACTTAATTTGTTTTGAACAATCAGTGTCGGCTTGCATATGGCAATAAGAAGATAAACACTTCAATCCAAACACTCTATATCCTATTTTCTATTCAAAACCATTTACTACCTTTATACATTTGTTGTTCAACAATTTGCTTCACAAAAAAATAACCTTTTAGTCAAAACAAAATGGTGCATTTATATAAATATTCAATCAAACACAGACAAATACTCTATATGGCATTTGGATATTTTAATACTAATTTTGAACATGAAACCTAACAGATATATAATAATAATAATAATAATAATAATAATAATAATAATAATAATAATAATAATAATAATAATAATAATAATAATAATAATAATAATAATAATAATAATAATAAACTTACATCAACACGGTAAAAACTGGGAGCCATTGGACGTAACCCCAAATCAGATCTACTTATTGTCGGAGAAAGATGAGTATAATAGGTGTGCGTTAACCGCAGGATAATAGAGGTTCGTTGATCGGAGAAGATGATGTGATCGGAAGAAAGGAGGGTGATCGGAGAAGATGAAGTGATCGGAAGAAAGGAGGGTGATCGGAGAGGATGAAGTGATCAAAAAGATTAATGGAAGTGATCGGTGTTTATTTTTTTTTTGTATATGATGCGTATCTGCTTAAACTCAGTATCAAAAAGTGATCGGTGCTTAAACTCAAAAGTATTATAAAAAAGTAATACAAAAAAGTTGGTACGAGGTACAAATGAGGTACAAATTTTTGACTAAACATATGTACCTTTTGCTCATTCCCGATGTACTTTTTAGTACACTTTTGCACGTGGATCAATAGCCGCCGGTTGAGTAGCACAAAGGTTGAGTATTTTTGTTAGTTATAGTAGTTGGTGTGGGCCCCAGAAAATGTACACGTGTCATGTTCTGAGATAGGTTGCGGAGTTGCGCATGACCATTTGTGGAATTTACTCAAAAAGTGACCAAGATGGGGACCAAAAAAAAGATTTTGTACTAGATTAGTACTTAGCTCTTATTTAGAATCTAAAAAGTATATATGTAGTATCTACTTCTAAAATATTTTCAATGTAACTAATCTTAATATATCTACATATTATATTATTCTATTTTTGTTTTAAATATCTTTTAAATCAATTTATAAATAACTATATAGGAGTTTTTGTAATTTTCTATTTAACATATGTATACGAAGAAATAAATAGTTAAATTGTTACCGTCTCAAATTATTAAAACAAACACTAAGTATATAATATTGATATTTATATATCAAAAGTAGTGCGTTAAATTCACTTTCTATAAATATTATTTCAAAAATATATTTATTCTCGATAGCTAAATATTATATTTTATTAAAAAAATAAAAATGATATTAACTAATTTTTCATAAATAATATGATTATAATCCTAAGTTAAACTACGAATCATTTATATTATATTATGTCTAAGTAAACTGCTTTTTTTAGCATAAATAATAAATTATGGAGTTAATTTAGTATAGGGTAGTAGTAATTCCAGTTTGTCAAGTTCGGGGTACTATTCTGCACCTTTAAAAGTTCAGGGTATAAAATAATCTAGTTTGCCAAATTTAGGGTACTAATATGTGTTTTGGCCAATTTCATTAAATACATACTTGAAGTTAATTAGAGAAAGGGTGAAAAACGGTCCTAATTATGCTTTGTTGTCATATACATTTGAGTAAAAAACTTATAACCTATGATTAATCCAAATAGAAAAAACTACATATGAACCAACTGACTTAGCTCAGTTGGTCACATGAGTTTTTTATATAGTTTGAGGAGGGGTTTTACTCAGGTTATAGTCTGCAAGTGACAAAGAAAATCAGGATTTTCCTCTTAGTGCGAAGCCGTGAATTTTAGAGGTTTCCCTTCGCGGGTCTCTCCTAGTGGTTCGGGTCCTGAGGCCTGCCCGTTTAGATGATTTAACTCGAGAGTTAGATTTCAAGTGTTGTGCAGTTCTTAAAAAAAATAAAAATAAAAAAGTTTACCTGTTAGTTTCAAACCACAAATATTGACGATCTTATTAGAAAAGCAGCAACTATAGTTATTTTTATCAAGGTTGTCAGGATCGGGATCCTACCTAGGATCGTTTTCGGCTTCACAAGATCGGGATCGTAGGATCGGATCGGGATCGTAAGATCCTATGAAAATGTATATATTATTATATAAGAGTTGTAGGTTATACTTTTATAGAATATTTTATATGATAAATGACTTTAAATGAATGATAAAAGAAAAAACAATAAGAAACATGAGCTTCTAGTAGGATCGGATCGTTCACGATCCTACGATCTTGTGTGCGATCCTACGATCCTACAACGATCTTGCTCCCTTTGAGATAAAAACATGGGCTTGTAGTAGGATCGGATCGTTTACGATCCTACGATCCTGCGTGCGATCCTACGATCCTATACCGATCCTGATAGAATTAAGATCCTACTACGATCCTCCTCGTTTTTCATATGTAGGATCGTAGGATCGTACGATCCTACGATCAGGATCGCGATCCTGACAACCTTGATTTTTATTATTATAAAACTTATAAAAGGTGTTTAGTACTTGACTTCTTGTCTAATAAGAAGATTCGATTTGATAAATGTTGTTATCATGGTATACAACTATACATCTACATCCACTATATTTTTATATTCATTTATGTATCTATAAACATATAAGATTGAGTATTAAAATTTAATGTGGAGTCGTCAAGATTGCATAGAGTACAAGTTATCTAATGCTCGGAATTAAATGCAGAAAATAGAGTTTCATTATGCGGAGGCTTCATGCGTGAGTACCTTAATTTAATGTTCATGCTTAAGTGGTAAGTACATATGAGCTATATTTAGTGTTTCAAATATAAATGATTGAAACCATACGAAGTGTTGCTAGCCTTTATTTTTATTTAATCATTTGCCTTCAAATAAATGTACAAACCCTTCAACCACCATTAATGAATACTATAAATAACACCATTTGGTCATTGTTAATGATGTGTGTGTGTGTGTGTGAGAAACTTTAATTTATGTGTAGTTTGATGATTTTGTATGAATCAAATGTTTGCTGTTAGTTTATTATTGTTTGTGTGTAAATTTAGTGTAGCACCAACTAACCAATTTTCTTTTGATATTTACTTTTTGTTTCTAGGCACATGATGAGAATGAAATGGATCGCATGCTAGCAATTGATGGCATTGAGCTCAGTGGCATCAATAACTGTAACCTTGGTATGTACCCCATCTGTTTTTATGGCTCAAGATCTGTGAATTAACAAGCTTGCTAATTAGATAAATAGTTTTGAAATAGATATTGACATGATCATTTTTTTCAGTCAATAGTTTTTCCATATTTTTCCTTATAGTATTATAAAGTTCTTTTTGGTGTAGCTTCTCACCTATGGAATTGAATTTAGTTGGTTAATGTAAAATTTCTCCGTCCAATGAAAGTGTACTATGCATATTAATGTTACGTGCAATGGTTCATGTAGAAATATTGACTTGATTAACGCAAGGGGATATACGTGCAAAGGTAAGCAAATGGTTAACTTTCTTGCATGTGAAGTCGGTTGATAGTCCAGCTTTGAAGTTTATGGAAGACAAATGGATGTGTTGTTGCCTGAGAAGGAACCGAGGGTTAGATCTGCTAAACTATTTTAAAATTTTGGGTTGGTTAGTAGTTTATTAATGTTATTCTTGTAGGTATTAATAAGTGGTTAGTGACGCTAACGGGGTATATCAAGATGTTGATAACAAAACAAAGTGGAAGATGGAGACGGAGTGGATAATATCTCCACATTTATGAAAGAACTGTCAAAAAATTAGGCATGCAAGAAAATGAAAATCATATATAAACAAGGTTTATAATTAGTGTGACAAAGTTTTGATGAATATTAATGGTGGCTTGAATCTTGCTTTTATTTATTTTCCTTCCATTTAAGCAGTTTAAGATGTTGCAATGTATCCACCCATGACATTAGAAATAATACAAAATCAAAGTTGAATTGATGGAAAGTATAACTAGACAAAATTAATATTTTGAGAATTTATTTTAATATATATTTTTTGATAGGGATTTGAGGGTCTCTTTACCAATGGTTACTATATGGTATTAATTGAAATTCACAAACTATTTGTTTTAATTTTGATCTTACAAATATGTATAAAATTTGATGTTGTTATTCATGAAAAGATGAGTTTTAGCATGTTGGTAGAGACATGAAAGTGAGAATGTGTCGTAATTAGTGGGAAGGGGTAATCTTATGCTCCATTTTTTGTGTCGAATTCATTTTAATGTGGAGTAATCAAGATACTTAAGATGGAGTCCCATTGCATATAGTACAAGATAGCTAATGCTCGAAATTCAATGCAGCCTCGTTATAACTATACAATCATGATCATGGAGATGAAGTGCAAGGGTTGCCCGACTTGATCACATGGCATTTAGTATAAAATTAAAGTAGGTTAGATGAAGTGCAAGGGTTGCGAAAGGTTGCAAGAATAATTAATGATATAACATAACTCATGCCTATATAAACCGGTCAAAATCACATTTAGTATGTACAGATTCACACATCTTTTAGATCTTTGATTGTTGGTAGCGGTATGTAAATTCTCTTTTGCAATATTTTGGAGATGATTCACACATCTTTTAAATCTTTGTAATTAACCCGGCCTTCTTTTTTTCTTAATTTAGTTATCATAAGTAGGTACCATGAAACTCACACAAGATAATGCATGCTCAGATAAATGAAACCAAAGACTAGGATACCAACTATTTTCTTTGTTTCATACATATTTAGGTAATTGTTATAGATAAGCATATATATAGATATATGTATTATGTTAATGCATTTTCATATACAAGTAATTTACGTGCGTTTTCTATTGATGTAGCTCACATGTGCGAATTGATTCAAGAAAATGTGCACGAGCATGTATGTAAAGCAACATTTAAATGGTTAAATGATACTTTTTAGCCTGATTAGTTTATGTAAGTAGTTGCTTTCGAATGCTCTTTGAGAAATATTAGAATGAATTTATTGTGTGCAATTGAATTATTATTGAAAAGAAGAAGGTCCGTGCATCGCAAAGTGTTTTCCTTTTTTATATGTAGAATCATTAGTAAGAAACCAATATTTACGCCCACTAAATGAGTTTGCCATAATAGCAAAATATAACATATTAAAAATATCACATTGAGTAACGAATAGAAATGAAAAAATACATAATTTTGACTTAAAGCCATTTGTAAATTATAATATCAAATAAAAAAGTTGAGTTTTAAACATAAGCAAAAGTTCAAACTTTTATCGAAAAACAAAACCGGTGCATTTAATGTGAAGTATATACAACATCGAGATGAAAGTGCAAGGCTTTCCAGAATTGATCACATGATATTTAGTAATTAGTAGAGAATTAAAAGTCGGTTATGGATTGAGATGAAGTTGAAAAGGTTGCAAGAATAATTGATGATTTAACCTAATGCAATATATATAGATATATGTATTATATTAATGCATTTTCATATACAAGTAATTTATGTGTGTTTTTTATTGATGTAGCTCACATGTGCGAATTGATTCAAGAAAATGTGCACGAGCATATATGTAAAGCAACATTTAAATGGTTAAATGATACTTTTTAGCGTGATTAGTATATGTAAGCATGCATCTTGAATAATGAATATAAAAGGAAAAATACATAATTTTTGCTCGAACCCATTTGTAAATTAAAAAAATTAAGTTTAAGACATAATAGTTGAGTCCAAAAGGTTTTAGAAATTATTAATAGTGTGTTAATTAATATTCATTTGGTTAGCTATTTGGAATTGAGTTTATTGATAAAATTTATTATTATTAATTAGACTTCAATGTTAATTTTCAATGAAATTAGTTGTACAATAAAATAAGATGAAACTAACTTTAGTTTTTAATCATAAACTTTATAAATAAATACTAATATGTTATAAAAAGATTAAATATAAAAATCACCGAACAACTAATGGCATACTTACAACAGATGTAATACAATCACAACTTACGAACCTAATAACAAAAATAATTAACGCAAATTACACTATAACAAATAAGAAAAAGCCAGTGTGTTTCGTATTACCATGCAAAAACCATATAATGCAAAATTATTGTTGGGTTACGTAATAGGCCAAAACAATCAAAGGAAATTACATCAAGCGTATGACAATTTAATAACGACAACCCCGTTTAGAAAATATAAAGACCAAAAAGCCAAAACAATATCAACCATTTTTATATTTTTAAACAACAAACTAAAAACGTTTCATACAACATACTAAACTAAAAATACAAATTCACTCGACAATACACAAAAATAATACGCGCGATTAACAATTAGATTAAAAGCCTGTGTATAGCACGGGTTCTGCATGTCTCGTTTATTTTATGTTTTGGTCGTGTTGATTGGAGCACAAGTATGTTGAATAGTAGATTGTTAACATGTGCCAAGACTTCTTGATTTCCAATTTTCTTCTCATTTGGTATGTGACTTATACTTTTGTACTTATCTCTTGTGATCACACGTGTGTGTTAAATTTTCTTGGAAACGAAATTTTTAGATCCAAAAAATCGGGTGTTATTGTAGTTCTATACATAATGAAACCATAAGAGTGCGTTTGGTTCAAGATATATAAATGATGCTATTTAAAATTTTAAGAAAATTTACTTGTTTCCCAAGTGAAAGGAAATTAAATTAGCTCACTTTTAGCTTCATTAATGCAATTAAAATTACTGGGCCCACGTGTTTATTATGAATCAAACAAGGCTATTTGAGCAATTTTAATTTCAAATTACCTCAATTGCCTTCAATTTACCTCAACCAAACGCCCCCTAAGTGTATTTGGGCTAATACTTACAATAACACTGTATCATATGAGGTCGGTCTTTAAAGAAGAGTACCTTAATTGGTATTTTTTTTTTTTCTTAATCGAAAATCAGAGTTTCTCTGTCAGTTTGAACTTAAAAAAAAATATTAAAAAATTAAAGTACGTCAGGCTAATACTATTACAATAACATTTATAACACTATCATTTGAGGTTCGTGTTCTAGGAAGAGTTAATCTAACATTTATTATACACGAGATCAAAGTTTCTTCGTCTGTTTAAACTTTTTAAAAAATATTAAAAAATTAAAATACGCTGTTCAAGAAAGTGAACTAAAACATATGACCGTAGGAATAATTGAGATGACTTAAAATATGTTTAATTTTATCCCTTATACTTTATCACGATGGTTTATTTGTTTGTGAAAAAATGAGTCTTTTGATACGCAACCAATAAAATACTGTGATATTAGTTTAGGTCATATAATTAGGGGGCTTTATTTTCAGAACCCTATTAAGTGCGGGAACTGCAAGAACTCCAATTTTGCATTAGAAAACATGCATATTCACATAAAACATGTATGTTTTCTTACATACACCTTAATACACATGCCTGCGTATTAAGGTGTATGTAAGAAAACATACATGTTTTATATGAACATGCATGTTTTCTAATGCATAATTAGAGTTCTTGCAGTTCCTGCACTTAATAGATTTTTAAAAATAAAACCATTTTGCATTGATTTGTTGCACTTAACAGGTTTTTATATTAACATGTATGTTATGCATGTATGTGTATTAAGGTTTATGTAAGAAAACATACTTGTTTTATATGAACATGCATGTTTTCTAATGCAAAATTAGAGTTCTCGCGGTTTCCGCACTTAACAGGGTTCTAAAAATAAAGATACACCGTATAATTAACTATGTTTTTTTTAGTCATGTCAATTATTTCTCTTATTATAAATAGGTCATTTTGATAAGGATCGTTTTTGGGAGGCACTCGGCGAAAATAAGTAATGGGGCTTTAAATGAGGCTAAATGCAACGTGTATTTTTTTATCCGATGAGAATCATTTATGCAGAAAATGTCATTCTTTAGCATATTTATAAAAAGATGTTTCTTTTTACTCATATTTATATAATTTTTACATTACTTATAATTTTATAGATCAAATATAAATTTTGAGGCCTTAATTATGTAAACATGCTGGTGCATGCATGTATATCTATATAAAAATAACCAGCTGCCTTAGGGCAGTTGGCCACCAACTACCGCAAAAGCGCGCAGTTGACCAAGTCAAAGCTTAAAGGCGGGGGTTCGAATCCGGACTCCAACTTGGTTAGCCAGTGTTGTCTAGGTAATTTACCGAGATATGCCTTCCTTGTTGGGTGGGGGGCTCGATACCAAAAAGGTACACAGACTTGAGATGGTTCCGCTAAATACCATTTTTTTTATATATCTATATAAAAATTATGCCCACATCTTGACGTAGTCATTTAATATATTTTACGTTGTTTTTTTCAGATTTTGAATGTTTTAGAAAAGGCTAAGATTATCGAGTTTCTACGTATATTAATTAGTATTTTAGATATCGTAGATTATGTCAAATATAGCATCTTTAGAACAGATTTAAAATAAAAATGGTATACGTAATGTCATCTGATTAACGAGTAAACGCGTGAAACATGCAAATGAAAATATATCAAGTTTTCAATAAGGTACTGCTACTATGGCTACCAATCTTACCTCTCCTACCATTTTATTAGACATCTTATTTTTACAATACAAGACATTTTTTTATGATTTTTTGTTACATATATTTTGTCTTTTACTATTTTCACTTGTCAAACTTCATATTTTATGTTCCGTATTTTTTTTAATAGGATAAGACAGTTTTTTATGGTTTCCTACTCCGTATTTGTTTTACTACTTTTGACGTATCAAAGTTTATGTTTTCAATTCAAGTATTTTCTGTTTCGTAGTTTTATACTCATAATAAAATAAAATTATAAAAATAAAATAAAATTAGGGGAAGTATTACTTGTATTTTATCGGTAGGAAGAAATCTCTTTAAATAAAGTTTCTTGGAAAAACACATTTTTTAGGACGTGTTTCTAACTTCTTGTTTATGGTAAACAATTATGAACATTTTGTTTTGTACGCTATTCGCATATCTTTAGTTAATTTTGTTACTAATGTGTAAGTTGTAAATTTATTACAAGGTCATGATCTAGATATCTGTAATTAGTCAATGAAATCGACGAAGAAACGTCAACTACGAATACAGCTCATCAACTAAAATCATCTTCTACAAGCCTTACTTTTTGCCGATTGAATTCAAAACTAAAACTAGTAACGTTTTTAAACAATATCAGCTTTCGAAGCATAAATACAGGCTCAATCGTTCTAAATTGCATCCACCATCCCTAAGCTAAATTACATAAATGGTCCCGTCGTTTGAAGAAAATTGCATCCACCGTCATTATTTTTTTCCAAATTTTTTTTCGTAATTTTTTGTCGATTTTTTTTTTCTGAAATACTTTTTTTTGCAATTTTTTTTTCATGACATGTGAATAAAAATTTTGAATTTTTTTTCCTAATATTTTCTAGTAAATTTTCTTTTCAGATAAAAAAATCTCACTTGTTAAAAAAAATGTGATGAAAAAAAAAAGTTTTCAATAAAAAATTTCGAAAAAAAATTCACATGTGCTGAAAAAAATAGTTGAAAAAAAATATTTCGAAAACAAATGGACGAAAACGTAAGACTAATGCTAATGGCAATACCATTTTGATAAAAGCAACTCCGCTACGTCAGCGTTACCACATCTTTCTCTCTCCACAACTCCACCCCAACCACAATTAGCTAGTAGTGACCACAAAAGCAACTCCATTTTTTACTCCCCAACGTTCGAAAATTAAAGCCTTAATCATTCAGTTGTTTCGGTTGATGATGCAACCGAGTTTTGGAAAAAGTTGGAGGGTGACGCGTTGGTTTGGGGTGTGCTAGGGGAAATGGCGCGTTGCTTTTGGGGTTTCTTGGTGAAACCAACACCCATTAGCATTGGTCTAAGAAAAACGAATCAAAACGGGTAAAAACGTATAAAAACAGACAAAAACGTATAAAAAATTTAACGGATAATATATATATATATATATATATATATATATATATATATATATATATATATATATATATGAGACTGTGAATGCAATTTTTGCTAAACAACAAGGACAATTTATGTAATTTACCCTAAAAACGGTGGATGCAATTTTCAAAAATCCACGGGTAAGATGGTCATTATAGAATATTTTTTGTCTTTATTACTCACACTAAGACAAAAATGTCAACATTAGTATTCACAAAAGTTTTTTTTAGTTCCCCACTCTAAAGATGATTTTTTGACAAGTATAATATTTTTTCATGGTACTTTCCCAATAATTTCTTATTAAGTGAGCCCAGTTAAACCCGCTTGACTTTATATAGCTCATCTTCTAAACATAAGACGGTAAATTATAAAGTTAACATGATTTGTAACTTCTATATGATTTGTAGAAGTACTAGGAGTGTGTGTGCTGGAAAGGCTTGCGCGGATGGAAAACGTCAGCCGATAACGCGAGAACGACACTGGTCCTAGCGCCATAAATTCTGGTGCCGTCACGACCAGCCGATATTATCCGCCATTTCCTATTTTTTTTTTTTTGTATTTGTGTTTTATTATGTTATGTGTGGGGTCAAAGAATGTCCTGTTACTTGAGTGAGGGAGTGTGTTTTTTGTTTAAGTTATAGGTTCCGAGTTATATATAAAAAGTTCTGAGATGACAACAAATTTTTGTTATAATGCAAAATAGATAACTCTTGCTCTAACAAAATTAATGTAAAATTGTTATATCTACCCAAATTGTGGCGATCAAATGCAACATATACTCGTTTAAGTTTTAACCAATCTCAAGTTTTTGGACCCAATTTGGGCTGGACTCATAAAGGTCCAAACTAACTTTATTACTATTATTCTTTGCGTGTGTGTATATCAAAGAATTAAAAAGGTATTCTTTATAGAGTTAGGTTGTTATTTACCAATAACCAAATGGGAGCTCACCTAAATAACTTATCACATTTCATTTGGTCCCACCTCATAACAAAAAAAAATACCTACAAAAAACGCTAAATAACTAAATTTATACTTTATACGTGAACGACGTTAATTTTTTTTTTATAAATGTATGCAGTTCTTGTGAAGAACTTTGGTGTGCAATTATCGTTTATGATAAAGACGATAAATGCACACTGAACTTTCCCACAAGGACTTTGCTTGCATGTAATTTGATCAATCCCAATGTTATAAATAGCGTGAGGCGTGGCGTGGCGGCGAAGCCAAGCCTCAAGCTACACGAGCTATAGCGAAGCTATAGCGTTTTTTGAGGCGTGACCAAGGCGGCATAATTTTTTATAGATTTATATATTTATATCATATTTCATATATATATATATATATATATATATATATATATATATATATATATATATAATACATCAAGTTTACAAAACGCGTTATACATAGGAAATAAACTCAAAAAGCTAAACTATAATTGCATTTTTCGTCATTTCTTTAAATAAAACCTTCTCCGTGAGAGTAAACTGGTAAAAGATAAAATGTAAAAACCTAAAAACTACGGTATAAAACATCACATTCACATATTCACATTCACTTGTTATATTATCTTTTAGCATTTGATTTATAAAGTTAGCCCAAGCCCAAGTTCCTTCTAGCCCAATAATATTAAATTACTAAATTCTACAAAAGCTTCAAAATAAAGCGCCACGCTTCACGCTATAGCACGCCTTACCACGCTTTTTCGCGCTTCATAACACGCTACGCATTAAGAAGACGCCTTGGCCTGTTTCGTAACGTGGAGGCCACGTCTCGCGCTATGGCGCCGCTATAGCGCCGCTATGGCGCGCTATTTAGAACCCTGATCAATCCACATGAATGGTTTTTGCAATTTACTCTTAATAAAATACTAATAATCATGGAATTTTTGTCGTTCAAGTACAAATTAGTCCATTCAAACATCAAGAATTTTTGGCCCATGAAAGTGATTTTCAAAACTAATATCATTGACCGTATCAAATGGGAAATCTAATACAAAGGCTTATTTAATTTGGAGTAAACTACACCGTTCGTCCTTGTGGTTTGCGTTGACCGCAGACCTTCGTCCTTTTACCAAAAAAATTGCACCGTTCGCCCTTAAGTCAGAAACGTTATGCGCCGTTAGTCCCTCCCTCTAACGGGGCCACTAACGCTCGTTAAATCTTGTTAAAATGACGAATATACCCTTAGTAACATGCTCCAGCAAACATCATTTATTACTTATTTATTTCATTTCAAAACCCTAGTGTATCATCTTCATCCTCACTACACTCTCTTTCTTTCACCAAAACCCTAGCCTCCCAAACACCACCCACTGCCATCCCCACCACAGCTCCACCGCCATCATTCTCACCACACCACCACCACCATTCAACTCCCCACAACCTCCTCTCTCCGATCTACTACCACACGCGCTCAAAAGCTCATCACCACTCCTTATTCATATTACACGCGCCATCCTTTTCATCCTAACCCCACCACATACCACCATACACACGCCGTCAACAACCCCCACCACCTTGATTGTTCACTGCCGTCGCCTAAAACCCACTATGTTGAGATCAATCATATCATCATGATGTGTCTATTAGGCACTTTAGGCATATGTTTTAAATGCGAATGTCGTTGTTTCATATTAAGACATCGATATTTATAGGAGTACAAATGATAGTTTGCGTACAGTTCTTGATCGGATACTTGGTTACTCCATCTTTTTGATTTGGTAATCTGAATCATCAATAATGAGGTTGGTGGTTTAAGGCTTTAAAGTTTAAACTATTTGGGTTTGACCAGGACTCTTGCATGATGAAGTAGTTGAGAAACTGGTGTTGATGGGCTGGCTAATGACTCCATTATATGTCCTTTTTGGATATACAAATTCACATGACTTGGCTTCTTTTAGACCTTTTTGATCAGTTTGTCTTTATTGTCCCCATATGTAGCTCATTATCTATTTTCTTTCTTTGAGTTGCATAACTTCTTGTGGGTTTATTTTTGTACTCGTTTTAGTTGGAATTATCTTTGATCCTACCTCACTTTGTCTCATGATAGTAGTTTGCGTAAAAATAATCCGGGTTTTCCATGAAGCTCACAATTACACTGTTAGGTTGTAGCCGTAGGTAAGGATTAGGAGTTGGGAGTTGTTTTGAGTGTTTGTATGTTTTTTTACGTAAATAAAGGGACGGAAACGTAAATAAACAGAAGAAAACGAAAAAAATGGACGAAAACGAAAAAAAAAAAAAGAAAACGAAAAAAAAATGGACGAAAACGTAAAAAAAAAAGGCGAAAACGTAAGAAAAATGAACAAAAACGTAAAAAACGGGCGAAAACGTAAAAAAACAGACGAAAACGTAAAAAAACGGAAGAAAACATAAAAAACTGACGAAAACGTAAAAAAAACATACAAACACGTAAAAAACGGACAAAAACGTAAAAAACGGATGAAAACGCTTAAAAACGGATAAGAATGGAAAAAACGTAACAAAAACGGACAAAACGTAAAAAAGACGGACGAAAACGTAAACAAACGGTCGAAAACGTGAAAAAAACGGACGAAAACATGAAAAACGGACGAAAACGTAAAAAAACGGACGAAATCGTATAAAAACAGAAAAAAGTGAAAATTACACCGTTCGTCCTTGCACCATTCGTCCTTATGGATGCAAAATGACGAGTATACCCTTATGGTTAACAGGATTTAACGGGCGTTAGTGGCCCCGTTAGAGGGAGGGACTAACGGCGCATAACGTTTCTGACTTAAGGGCGAACGGTGCAATTTTTTTGTTCAAAGGACGAAGGTCTGCGGTCAACGCAAACCACAAGGACGAACGGTGTAGTTTACTCTTTAATTTGCATATATATATTTGGTGACTAATAGTCTAATATCAAAAAGTAAAGTTGGTTACCTATACATAACAAACACCTCCCTTATATATTGAGCCAAAGCCCACCTTAACACTATCAAACCAAAAATAAACCAAAACCTCGTAAGAAACCGAAATGGCACAATATCAGAAAACCGAAACAATCATGATGATCCTAGTGGTCACAATGGCTACCCTTTATGGTAGCTCAATGGCTCAATCTTCGGGGTGCACAAATGTGCTAATTAGCTTGTCACCGTGTCTAAACTACATTACTGGTAACACAACCACGCCATCAACGTCATGTTGTTCTCAGCTGTCTAGCGTGGTCACGTCACAGCCACAATGTTTGTGCCAAGCGCTTAATGGTGGCGCCTCGTCTTTTGGTCTTAATATTAACCAAACTCAGGCTCTTGCTTTGCCTGCGGCCTGCAATGTTCAGACACCTCCAACTAGTCAATGCAATGGTAATGATATACACGTTTAGTATTATGTTATTTTGGTACAACTACGTTTCCTAATGGCCAACTGTTATTGTATCGACTGATTCAGTTTAATGGGAACTGGTCCAAAGTTACCTATGAGTCAAGAAAAGGCAACTAGTGGGATAACGGGTCAAAATGAATAATTTTGTATGGGTCGGGTTCAGCCAAAACACTTTTTTTTTTACCTATACTTACATGAGACCTAAATTTTACTGTATAAAATTTATCTAATTTTTTCTATGTTACTAAATTGGACAGCTGGTTCTCCAACCAACTCACCTTCAGATACGATACCGTCAGGAGCACCTTCAGGAAGCCCTTCGGGTAAAGGCAGCGAACCAAACACCGTCCCATCAACAGATAACGGTTCATCAGATGCAACTTCAACTAGATTCGCGACCATTCCTCTAGCTTTTTCACTACTTGTTGCAGCATACGCCGCAGTGTTCTAAGTTATTAACTAGTTAATATGGCAACATTATGTTATTATTTATGATTTTCGCTTAGTTTTCCGCTGATTCTTACCTATTCTTTTACATACTTGTGAGTTTGTCGAGGGATATGCTGTGTACGGAATTCTTTTGTAGCCACTATTTGTATTTATCTGGGATATATACGATACTTTTTCTTATTTGTTCCTGTGATAAAGGATTGTTTTAGTATCAACAATTACTCAATCAGTCAGACATCATATATAACTGCAAGAAACCGAAAAATGGATAACACAGCATTCACATGGTACAACAAAGGAAGTTAATACTATATTCTCCTGAATTTAAGCTGTTCATAGTTTCATACATACCGGCAAGACTCAAACACGTATTATACGAAGAAAGCCTGAGAAAAGTTGGCTATGGCAGGACATTTAATTACCATATATACTTATTAGTGACTTTAGATGCAAAAGGCTATTGACACGATATAAATAACCAACTGTGCAATACGGAAAAGGAAAAAACACACGCATAGTATTCAGATGGTGAAGCCACAAATTGGTAACATGAACTACACCAACGATGGTCAAACGTTAAGGTCTGACAGTATGAATGCTTAAATAATTTTGTTGCAATTCTAACTTTGGAAAAGAAAAGAAAATCACAATCTTATATGTACCGTCTAGTTTCTAGAAATTTAACATAAAAGTCATGGTTTGCCTAAGTCTAAATACATGACTAAAGTTAAATAGCCGCAGTTTTATAAGAAAAACCAAATTAAATGCAATAAACAGATGGTTTGGTTAGGATTTCATATGTTGTTAATCGGATACTGTTGAAATTTCCGTTCTTGCTCACGCTTAGAGTTTCATTGATTCGAGCACCGCACAACTACATATACATCATTCTCTATACTCTACAGTGATGGACTTCTTTAGCATGTATCTGTTGTTGCATATGGAACATAATTCGGACTTCTAATTGGAATACTGGTCTATAGATTTACCTGTAGGAGTGCACAAGGGCCGGTCCTAAACGTCCTAAACGATGGTGTTCTTATAAAAAAATTTATCATGATATTATACAAACATGATGTCGATTAAAAAAGACTCTTAAAGAGAATCAAGATTTGGCTTTGGCTTTCGGCCCCTTTTGCTTTTTTTCTTTTTAGCCAACTTTTTAAAATTCTAAAACTTTGACTAATAATCAATATGATATAATACAATAATACATATATATTAGTACTATATGTAACATTGGTGATATCATTATTCGCCAAAACACTTCGCAGTCCATTCAAACTTTCAGCGCTTTTTGGTTAATGACAGTGACCCTCAAACAAACTCCTAACGTTGGCCATATCAAACCAAGAATCTAATATAATATCAAACACAAGGCTTCAAAAAGGTTGGAATATAAGATGGGCCTTGCCTATATTTGGTAGCTAATATCAAAAGGTAGTTAAGGTAGGTTGCCAATGCATAACAAAACACCTCCTGAGTTAACCAACCTACACTAACTTCCTTATATATATATTGAACCACAACACCTTCATAATCTCAACAAAAACCACATCTTCAAACTCCAATCTTTTCTAAAACAAAATCCCGGAAATACCCAAATGGCACAACATCAAAAAACCAACACAATCATGATGATCCTAGTGGTCACAATGGCTACCCATTATGGAAGTGCAATGGCTCAATCGTCAGGGTGCACAAGTGTGCTAGTTAGCTTGTCACCGTGTCTTAACTACATTACTGGTAACACAACCACACCATCATCATCATGCTGTTCGCAACTAGGTAGTGTGGTCAACTCACAGCCACAATGTTTGTGCCAAGTGCTTAATGGCGGCGGCTCGTCTTTGGGTCTTAATATTAATCAAACTCAGGCTCTTGCGTTGCCTGCGGCCTGCAAGGTCCAAACACCACCAACTAGTCAATGCAATGGTAATGATTTAAATTTTAAAAATCATATTTAGTATCTTGTCATAACCAATTTCTGAGTCACGATAAGTCAACTAGCATGATTTATTCCATAATCTACATATTAGTTTAATCCTATAAAAGATTATTTCACTAGGTTAGTCATTAGTCTAATCAGGAAAAGAGGTGGCATAGGATGAGTTGGATAACGGGTCAAAATGGGTGATTGTATGTACGGGTCTAAACATTTTTTTGCCGAAAACCATAAAAATGGTATAAATAATTAGTTTATCAATGAAAACTACAAAAACCAGACATTTTCAAAATTTGGCTAAATGATTTAGGAATTTTTTGCATTAAAAATGTTCTTTTAGCGACTTTGGACCTGTGTGACACGCGTTTTCTTTTCATATAAAGTTAAAGAATCCTGAAAGTTTCCACTTTTAACACCCAATTAAGCTACCTTAAGGCGGAAGCAAGGTATATGATAGCAATCATGAAATCTTGAAAGAAGGTCACTGCTCAAGTTTATTTAAAGTTTAGCTTTACCTATACTTACATGAGACCTAAATTTTACTGTATAAAATTTATCTAATTTTTTCTATGTTACTAAATTGGACAGCTGGTTCTCCAACCAACTCTCCTTCAGATACGACACCTTCAGGAACTACACCTTCTTCAGGAAGCCCTTCGGGTAAAGGCAGCGAACCAAACACCATCCCATCAACAGATAATGGTTCATCAGATGCAACTTCAACTAGATTCACGACCATTCCTCTAGCCTTTTCACTACTTGTTGCAGCATACGCCGCAGTGTTCTAAGTCATTAACTAGTTAATATGGCAACATTATGTTATTATTTATGATTTTCACCTAGTTTTCCGCTGATTCTTACATTTTTTACATACTTGTGAGTCCCGAACATGTATTATAAATATAATCTTTTTGTGAATTTAAACTGTTCATAGTTTCATACATACAAGGAAGACCCGAACATGTATTATTAGAAGAAAACCTGAGAAAAGTTGGTTATGGCACGAGATTAACCATATATACTTATTAGCGACTTTAGATGCAATAGGGTATTGACACGATATAAATAACTGACTGTGCAAAAAGGGCTAAAATACGCGTATAGTATTCAGATGGTGAAGCCACAAATAGGTAACATGAACTACACAAACAATCACAATCGGTCAAACGTTAAGGTGTGACAGTATGAATGCTTAAATAATTTTGTTGCAATTCTAACTTTGGGAAAGGAAAGAAACTCACAATCTTATATGTACTGTCTAGTTTCTAGAAATTTAACATAAAAGTCATGATTTACTTAAGTCTAAATACATGACTAAAGTTAAAAGGCGCAGTTTTATAAGAAAAATCAAATGAGATGCAATAAACAGACGGTTTTGGTTAAGATTTCATATGTTGTTGATCGGATACTGTTGAAATTCCCGTTCTTGCTAACACTTAGAGTTTCATTAGTTCCAACACTCCACAACAACATTCTCTATACTCTACAAGATGTACCTATTCAGCATTGTTGCATATGGAGGATAATTCGGATCTCTAATTATATTGGAGTCCTGGACTAACTTACTTGCAGGATTGCACAAGGGCTGGTGCCCGGTCCTTGGCCGAAATATAAATTAATCATGATTGTGCATGATCAGTCCTAAACGATGGTGTTCTAAAAAAAAATTATTATGATATTATTTAAAAATGATGTAAAAGTATATTAAACTCTTAAAGAGAATCAAGAGTGCACTTTGGCTTTGGCTTTCGACCCCTTTTGTGTTGTAGCCAACTTTTAAAAATTTTACAACTGTGACTCATTATCAATATGATATTCTCTAATACATATTAGTTTTACATGTAACCTCGGTGATATCATTATGTTTGCCCAAATACTTCACAGTCCATTCAAAGTTTTAGGGATTTTCGTTCAATGAAAGTGACCCTCAAACAAACACCTATCGTTGGCCTTTTTAAACCAAGAATCTAATATAATATCAAACACAAGGCTTTAAAAAGATTGGAAGATAAGATGGGCCTTGCCTATATTTGGTAGTTAATATAAAAAAGTAGTTAAAGTAGGTTACCGACATGTAACAAACACCACCTGAGTTAACTAACCTATACTAACTTCCCCTATATATTGAACCACAACACCTTTCATACTCTCAACAAAAAACACAACTTCAAACTCCAATCTTTTTCATAACTAAATCCCGGAAAGACCCAAATGGCACAACATCAAAAAACCGAAACAATCATGATGATCCTAGTGATCACAATGGCTGCATTTTACGGAAGTGCAATGGCTCAGTCAGGGTGCACAAGTGTACTAGTTAGCTTGTCACCGTGTCTTAACTACATTACTGGTAACACAACCACACCATCATCATCATGTTGTTCTCAGCTGTCTAGCGTGGTCACGTCACAGCCACAATGTTTGTGTCAAGTGCTTAATGGTGGTGGCTCGTCTTTGGGTCTTAATATTAACCAAACTCAGGCTCTTGCGTTGCCTGCGGCCTGCAATGTCCAAACACCACCAACTAGTCGATGCAATGGTAATGATTTAAATATCATATTTAGTATCTTGTAATCATAAACAATTTCTGAGTCATGATAAGTCAACTAGCGTGATTTATTCCATAATTCTACATATTGGTTTAATCCTTTAGAAGATTATTTCACTATATTAGTCATTAGTCTAATCAGGAAAAGAGGTGGCATAGGATGAGTTGGATAACGGGTCAAAATGGGTGATTGTATGTACAGGTCTAAACATTCTTTTGCCGAAAACCATAAAAATGGTATAAATAATTAGTTTATCAATAAAAACTACAAAAAACTATACATTTTCAATAATAATGTGGTTTGAGGGATAGATGATTTATGAGGTTCTTCGCATTGAAAATGTACTTTTACGACTTTGGACCCGTGTGACACGTTTTCTTTTCATTTAAAGTTAAAGAATCCTGAAAGTTTCCACTTAAGCTACCTTAAGGCTGAAGCAAGGTATATTATAGCAATCATTAAATCTTTAAAGAAGGTCACTGTTCAAGTTTGAAAGTTAAAGTTTAGCTTCATCTATACTTACACAATATACCTAAAATTTTACTGTAAAAATTTATCTATTTATCTAACTATTTCTACGTTATGAAATTGGACAGCTGGTTCTCCAACCAACTCTCCTTCAGATATGACACCTTCAGGAACCACACCTTCTTCAGGAAGCCCTTCGGGTAAAGGAAGCCAACCAAACACCGTCCCATCAACAGATAGCGGTTCATCAGATGCATCCTCAACAAGATTCGCAACTATTCCACTTGCTTTTTCGCTAGTTGTTGCAGCGTATGCCACAGTGTTCTAAGTTATTAAGTAGTATGTGTGGCAACATTAAACTATTGTTTATACTTTTCACATTTATTCCTCTGATTCTTACTTCTTTTCACATACTTGTTAGTCAGTCGAGGGATGTTATGTACGAAATTATTTAATGGCTTGTATTGTTTCGCATAAATATGATATTTTTTCTATATTGTGAGTTCCGTGTGAACGTAGGCATGAGAGGATAGTCTTAGGATCAATAATCAGTCACAAAATAATATAAAAGCCACAAGAAACAAAAAATCAAAGACGCAATATTTATGTTCATTTAGTTTGATCAACAAGATTTCGTGTACACCCAAATACTGCAACCATTCAAACCTTAGAGATTTCCGGCCTATGAAAGTGACCATTTTAATTCAGGAATCTAATGCAAGCCAAACACAAGGCTTTAAAAAGATTGGAAGCTAAGCCGGCCCTTTACATATATTTGGTTACTTATATAGTATATACACAACACTTTCATAATCTCAAACAAACCAAAATCACAGGAAAACACAAATGGCACAACATAGAAAACCGAACACAATCTTGATGATCCTAGTGATAACAATGGCTACCCTTTATGGAGGTGCAATGGCTCAATCGTCGGTGTGCGCAACTAAGCTAATCAGCATGTTAGCATGTCTCGACTATGTAACACGTTGACACCATCAGAAGAATGTTGCAGAGAGCTCGCTATCTTGGTCCCGTCACAGCCACAGTGCATGTGTCAATTCCTTAATGGCGACGGCTCGTTATTTGGTAATGATATTAACCAAACTCGGGCTTTTGAGTTGCCTAGGACCTGCAATGTTGAGATACCACCAACCAGTCAATGCAATAGTAATGATCTTAACATCTACTTGGGAATTTGTCATTAAGATACTTAGATATAAACTAATGTTTAAATGGGACCTAAAAGTGTTGAATTTATCTACTGACAATTGTTCATGTTTTCAAATTGGACAGCTGCTTCTCCAACCAATTCTCCTTCAGATACAAACAACGTGCCGTCAAAGATTAACAGTTCATCAGATGCAACTTCGACAGGATTAGCTACCATTTCTATATTATTTTCGCTACTTGTTGCAGCTTATGCTATGATGTTTTAAGTTTTTTAACTAGTATGTGTTGCAACATTATGTTATTCATTATGATTTTCGCTAATTTTTCTCTGATTTCTACTTCTTTTTCACATATTTTTCAGTTTTTCGAGGGACATTCTATGTACAAATAATATAAAACAATAAAACTACAAGAAACAAAAAAAATCAAAGGCACATTTTTCCCGTGGTGCAACATGCAAAAAAAAAAAAAAAAAAAAAAAAAAAAAAAAGTATAAGAAAATTGTAATGTTTGTACTGTAAAAAAATTGTAATGTTGTTTACATGCAAAAGTTTGCCAAGAAAAGTCGTAGTACTATGTCGAGTCAAAACCAGACTTCATGCCCAATAAATCAGTTGCGAGTTAAGTTGATATTTTGTCAACATGAGCCTTTGTATGACAGGGAAACATCAAAGAAACTGTTACCGTTGCCACTTGACTATTTAAAACCTGGAATCTAATACAATGTCAAACCTAAGGCTTCATAGTGATCGACCTCTAATCTGGCTCTTAAGATATATATTAAGTGGCTAATTGGACTAGTTTAATACGCAACAATCACCCCTGCATTAACTCACCCATACTAAGGTCCCTATATATTGAGCCACAGCACGCCAACACCTTCACACATTTAATCAAACCACAACTTAAAACCCAATCTTAAGAAATTACCAAAATCCTAGGGAAGACCAAAATGGCGCAACAACAAAAAATCAACACCATCATGATGATCCTAGTGATTACAATGGCTACCCATTATGGAGGTGTGATGGCTCAACCTTCGGGATGCTCAAATGTGCTGAACAGCATGTCACAATGTGTTGATTACGTTACTGGTAACACACCGACAGCATCATCAGGATGTTGCACCCAATTCGCAAGCGTAATGCAGTTACAGCCACAATGCTGGTGCCGAATTCTTAGTGGTAGCGCAACGTTTTTTGGTATTAAGATTAACGAAATCCCGAATTTTGACTTGTCTAGGGCCTGCAATGTTCAATTGCCACCCACAAGTCAATGCAATGGTAATGATTATTAGTGTTAGAATCCTGTTATTTAAATTACTGTTAGATATTGATTATTGATCAAGCTAGTTTTACTGCAAATAGTCCATGTCCTGTGTGTGAGTCAAGAAAAGTCAACTATGGTGATATCTTCCAAAAGAGAACATATAGGTTTAATACTTTTATCAAAATTGTTTCAATAGTTTAGTCATTATTCTAATCAAAATAGAGGTGCTACAGTATGAGTTGGATAATGGGTTATATTGGGTGCTTTTTTGTATGGGTTGGGTCGATTCAAAACACTTATTGCTCAAGAATTACTAAATGTAATAAATAGCTAGTGTATCTATGAAGTGTAAAATTTATCTCCTTATCAACATGAACAACATTTTCTTCTGGTACAGGTACTGAAACGGACACCACTAATCGTCCATCAGATGCAACTTCAACAAGATTCACAACCATTCCTATAATATGTTTGTTACTCGTTGCGGCGTATGCTATGGTGTTCTAAGTTATTTACTACATATCTCGCAACATTACGTTATTGTTCACTTTTTTTTCCTTTCCTTGGGTTCCTACTTGGTTTTTCATGTACTTGTGAGTTTTTTTGAACGACATGCCATGTACGAAATTATTTGCCGGCCTGTATGTGTATTGTTTCAGACAAATATGACAATTTTGTTAAATTTTTAATTTGAGTTCCATACTTCCATGTGAACCTAGGCAAGACTCGACAGTCACTATCAGTAAAAACTAATACTAAACTACAAGAAACCAAAAATCAAGTACAGGATATTTACATGCTTTGACAAATTCTCAAGATCCACATTGTGGCAAAATTTTTAATATCACCTTATCATAAACTTCAACACTCGCGCTAATTATAAGATGATATCTCTCATGAATTTAGTTCAATGTCGAGTCAAAATCAAATTTCATACACATGATATCAGTTATGAATCATGCTAAATTTTAGTCAACTCAACCAATGGTAAGGTAACTAACTAACTAGGTGAAACATTAGCCTCTGTAATCTTTTATTAAAAAATTATAATAGGAAAAAATAGAACTATTTTGAGCACTATAATTTGTTTTTGTTGCGCTCGGTAACTTTGTGCCATATATGAAATAAATTATTACTGTAATTAGTTTGTATGCATTTTTTTTATTTAATTAGTAGTCTTCAAAATTATATCAATAAAATATAATATGTAACATGGAGTTTAATATTCCTGTAATGTATCATTCGCCCAAACGCTTCACAATTCACAGTCCATTTAAAATTTAAGAATTTTTCTAAGAAAGTGACCCTTGAAGAAGAAACTGATATCGTTGACCGTATCAAAACACATGACTACACAAAAATCTGACGCTAAGCTAGCCTCGTTGCATATATTTGGTAGCTAATATCATAAAGTATTTAAAGTAGTTAAAGTAGTTAAAGTAGCTAAAGTAGCTTACCAATACATAACACCTAATGAAACTCACCCTGTCACCCATACTAACTTCCACTATATATTGAACGAAAACAACCCCATACTCTCAATCAAACACAACATCAACTTCTAATTCTAAAACATAACTAAAATCCCTGAAAAGACCAAATGGCGCAAACTCAAAAAACCAACACAATCGTGATGATCCTAGTGGTCACAATGGCTGCTCTTTATGGCAGCGCAATGGCACAATCGTCAGGTTGCACAAGTGTGCTAATTAGCCTGTCACCGTGTCTCAACTATATTTCTGGTAACACAACCACGCCATCATCATCATGTTGTTCTCAGCTGTCTAGCGTGGTCACGTCACAGCCACAATGTTTGTGTCAAGTGCTTAATGGTGGTGGCTCGTCTTTGGGTCTTAATATTAACCAAACTCAGGCTCTTGCGTTGCCTGCAGCCTGCAACGTCCAGACACCACCAACCAGTCGATGCAATGGTAATTTCTTTCAAAATTCTACATATTTATTTATTTAACGTTATTTTTATTATTGGTCTAATTAGAATAGAGATGGCAAAATTGTGAAAATATTGCACTGTCTAACTTAAAGGTCAAAATAAGACCTTTTACATGTCAAGTTTACCTACTTATCAATTTTTTATGTTATATAACTGGACAGCTGGTTCTCCAACCAACTCTCCTTCAGATACGACACCTTCAGGAACAACACCTTCTTCAGGAAGTCCTTCGGGTAAAGGCACCGAAACAAACACTGTACCATCAACAGATAACGGTTCATCAGATGCAACTTCAACAAGATTCGCAGCAATTCCTCTAGCTTTTTCACTACTTGTTGCAGCATATGCAACGGTGTTCTAAGAACTTAGTTTATCTGGCAACATTATGTTATGGATTATAATTTGCGATTACCTTCCTCTGAAACTTGCTTCTTTTTCCACATACTTGTGAGTTTGTCGAGGACATGCTATGTACGAAATTCTTTAGTGGCTTGTACTTGTATTGTTTCTGATAAATATGATATTTTTTTATGCAACTTTGTGTGTTACATGTGAACCTGCATGACAGGATAGTCCTAAGATTAACAATCTGTCACACATAATATAAAGGTACGAAAATCAAAAAATCAACGACACAAATTTAAGGTAATCAGCTAGGTGAACACGAGCCTTTGTAATCTTTGAAACTTTGTGAAAAGTAGATTTTAAACGTAAAACTAGATGTAGCAAAAAGGGCAGGTCAAGCGGACTAGATCATGATTTAAATATGATTACACATTTAATACATTCTGATTTACAAAGATTCCTTATTCTTCATTTATTTTGTGCTGATAAATAATATGATTATAAACATTCTTATCTTACAATAATTAAAGAATAAATTAATTAGTTTGTATGCATTTACTTTCCACCCATTTGACCCGTTTCCATATAGCGGATTACTTTTTTTATCTGTGTTACTTGTTATCAATAGATTATAATGCGCAACTGAGAGTTTTTATTTCTATTTATTTATTTATTTTTCCCTGTAACCTTGGTGATAGCATCAATCACCCCATGTTTTTCAGAACCATTTGAACTATAGAATGTTTTCTTTGAAAGTGACCCTCAAAGAATCTGAACGGTCGATACTTGACTTTATCAAACCTGAAATCAAATAGAATGTCAAACATAAGACTTCAAAATGATTAGACTCTAAGTTGGCTCTTTGCAATGTTTGGTGGCTAATATTATAAGTAGATTAATAATAAACAACAGACGTGTCCTGAGTTAACTAACCAATACTAAGTTCCCCTATATATTGATCCACAATACCTTCATAAGTTTGTTCAAACCACAACCTTAAACTCCAAAACCAAAATCCCAGAGAAGACCAAAATGGCGCAACAACAAAAAATCAACACAATCGTGATGGTCCTAATGATCACAATGGCTACGTATTATGGAGGTGTGATGGCTCAATTTTCGGGGTGCGCAACTGTGATAACTAGCTTGCCATCATGTGCAAGCTTCATTGCTAATCCCACACCGACAGCATCAGCCAGTTGTTGCAATGAATTTTCAAGCGTGATACAGTCACAACCACAGTGCTTGTGCCAAGTTTTTAACAGTACCGCGTCGTTTATGGGTTTGAGTCAGTTGCCTAAGGCCTGCAATGTCGACGCACCAAGTGAATGCAATGGTAATGATTTAAAAGCTATTGTTATATATAAATATAGAAGTTAATGTTTAATTTTAACTAATTCTAGAATGATTGCATTTCCTGTTGATCGAATTTATGGTGTCAGTTCATCGTTGATTCAGTTTAACGGAAAATGGTCCAAACTTATCCCTGACTCGAGAAAAGTCAACTACTTTGATCTCTTCTAAAAGTCAAGATATTTGTTTGATACTTAAATCAGAATTATTTTATAAAGGGTTGTCATTATTCTAATCAAAATAGAAGTGGCATAGGATGAGCTGGATAACGGGTCAAAATGGATGATTTTTGTACGGGTCGGGTTGACCATAACACATCTTAGCACAAATTATAGTAAATGCTACAAATAATTGTGTATTAGTAGTAGAAAAAGAAAAAAAAAAAAAAAAAAAAAAAACTATAGAGTAAAATGATTTATGAGATTTTAAGTATTTAAAATAAATTTTGCGCTATGTTCCACCTTTTTAACCGTATCTATTTTCGGAAAAAATTTATAGCCTACCTCTGGCTAGAGATAAATGAGTTAGAAAGGCCACCTCAAACTTAAAAGAATCCAGAAAATTTCCATTTTAAACACCATATGATGGGCACTGCTTAAGTTTAAAGTCAAATGTGACGCATCTGATCTTGAAAATGAAACTTAGCTTTACCTATATTTAAACGAGACCTAATAATGTGAATTTTTTTACTTATCATTGTTTGTATGTTTTCAAATTGGATTGCAGCTTCTCCAAGCGACTCTCCTCCTTCAGGAACAACACCTCCTCCTAGCAACTCTCCACCAGGAACTACGCCTTCTCCAGGTACAAACACCACCAGCCCACCAGCAGGCAGTCCTCCATCAGATGCAACTTCAACAAGATACACAACCTTTCCGGTATTATGTTTGTTACTTGTTGCAGCGTATGCTATGGTTTTCTAAGTTATTAAGTAACATATCTGGCAACGTTATGTCATTTTTATGATTTTTACTTATATTCTTGTGATTCTTTGTTTTTTACACATACTCGTGAGTTTTACGAGGGACATGCAATGTAATTAATGATGTATGAACATTTTGATGGCCTGAGGCCTTTATTTGTATCGTCTCGAATAAATATGACTTTTTTGGAATTTCATTGAGATGACCGGATTGTATGCACCAAAGTCTTGTAAAAGCCCAAATGGCGCAAAATAAAAAAACTAACACACTCATGTTGATCCTAGCGGTCACAATGGCTGCCCTTTATAGAGGCGCCATGGCTCAATCATCAGGGTGCACAAATGTGCTAATCAGCTTGTCACCATGTCTTAACTACATTACCGGTAACACAACCACACCATCATCATCATCATGTTGTTCCAAACTGTCTAGTGTTGTCACGTCACAGCCACAATGTTTGTGTCAAGTGCGTAATGGTGGTGGCTAATCTTTGGTTATTAACATTAACCAAACTCAGGCTCTTGCGTTGCCTACGGCCTGCAATGTCCAAATATATTTTAAATTTTATCTAACTATTTAATTTCTATTCTCTAAAACTGGCAGCTGGTTCTCCAACCAACTCTCCTTCAAATACAACGCCTACTTCTTCGGGAAACCCTTCGGGTAAAGGCACCGATACAAACACCGTACCATCAACAGATAAAGGTTCATTAGATGCAGCTTCAACAAGATTCGCAACAATTCCTCTAGCTTTATCACTACTTGTTGCAGCATATGCAACGGTGTTTTAAGTTAGAAATTTGTTTATCTGGCAACATTATGTAATGGATTATCATCTGCGATTACTTTCCTCTGATACTTGCTTCTTTTTCAACATACTTGTGAGTTTGTGGAGTGCATATATGTTATGTACGAAATTCTTTTCTAGCTTGTATTTGTATTATTTCTGATAAATATGATACTAGTATTTCTTTTATGTAACTTTGTGTGTTACATGTGAACCTAGGCATGACACGATACTCCTAGGATTAACAATCAGTCACACATAATATAAAGGTACGAGAATCAAAAAATCAACGACACAATTTTAAGGTAACTAACCAGGTGAAACACGAGCCTTTGTAATCCTTGAAACTTTGTGAAAAGTAGATTTTAAACCTAAACTTAGAGGTAGCAAAATGGGCAGGTCAAGCGGGTTAGATTATGACCTATAAAGATTCCTTATTCTACAATTCTTTTGTGCTGATACATAATCGCGTAAAATATGATTACAAACATTAATTTCTTACAATAATTAATGAATAAATTAATTAGTTTGTATGCATTTACTTTCCACCAATCTGACCCGTTTTCTTTTTAGTGGATTTTTTTTCCCCTTAATCCGTGTTACTTGTTATCAATATATATTATAATTTGCAGCTTAGAGTTTTATTCTGGAACCGTGGTGATAGCATCAATCACCCCATGAACTTCAGAGCCATTAGAACATTTAAATGTTTTAGTTGTAAGTGACCCTCAGAGAATCTAAACAGTCGACACTTGACTTAATTAAATCTGAAATCAAATAGAATGTCAAACATAAGACTTCAAAATCATTAGACTCTAAGCTGGATCTTTGCAATGTTTAGTGGCTAATATCATAAGTAGATTAATTATAAACAACAAACGTGTCCTGAGTAAACTCACCTATGCTAACTTCCCCTATATATTGAGCCACAGCACCTTTACACGTTTGTTCAAACCACAACCTTAAACTCCAATACCAAAATCCCGCAGAAGACCAAAATGGCGCAACAACAAAAAATCAACACAATCGTGATGGTCCTAGTGATCACCATGGCTACGTATTATGGAAGTGTGATGGCTCAATTTTCGGGGTGCGCAACCGAGATAGCTAGCCTGACAGCATGTGCCAACTTCATTGCGAATCCCACATCGACAGCATCATCAGCTTGTTGCAGTGAATTTTCAAGCTTGATACAGTCACAACCACAGTGCTTGTGCCAAGTTTTTAACAGTACCGCATCGTTTATGGGTTTGAATGAGTTGCCTAAGATCTGCAATGTCGTCACACCAAGGGAATGCTATGGTAATGATTTAACAAGTTAATGTTAGATACAAACAGATAGTACTTAAGGTTTTAATTTTAATTTATTCTGGAACGACTGCTTTTCCCGTTGACAAAATTTTCAGTGTCAGTTTATTGTGAATTCAGTTTAATGGAAAATGGTCCAAACATACTCGTGACTCGAGAAAAGTCAACTACTTTGATCTTTTCTAAAAGTCAAGATACTGGTTTAATACTTAAATCATAATTATTTTGATAGATTATCATTATTCTAATCAAAATAGAGGTGGAATAGGTTAATTTGGAAAATGGGTCAAAATGGATAGTTTGTGTACGGGACGGGTTGATCAGAACACATCTTTGCCCAAATTATAGTAAATGCTATAAATTATTACTGTATTAGTTAAAACAACAAAAAATATATCAAACAATATATTCTGCATGATTTTCCACAAGTTTAACCGTATCTATTTTCAGAAAAATCTATAGCTTACCTACGGGCTATGGGTACAGATAAATGAGTTAGTAAGGCTACCTCGAACTTAAATGAATCCAGAAAAGTTCCATTTTAAGCACCAAATGATGGGTAATGTTAAACTTTAAAGTCAAATGTGACGCATCTGATCATGAAAATGAAACTTAGCCTTACCTATATTTAAACGAGACCTAAGAACGTGAATTTTTTTACTTATCATTGTTGTATGTTTTCAAATTGGATTGCAGCTTCTCCAAGCGACTCTCCTCCTTCAGGAACAACACCTCCTCCTCCAGGAACAATGCCTTCTCCAGGTACAAACGCCACCAGCCCACCAGCAGATGGTCCTCCATCAGAAGCAACTTCAACAAGATACACAACCTTTCCGGTGTTATGTTTGTTACTTGTTGCAGCGTATTCTATGGTGTTCTAAGTTATTAACAACATATCTGGCAACATTATGTCAGTGTTTATGATTTTTACTTATTTTCTTGTGATTCTTACTTGGTTTTACACATACTCGTGAGTTTTCCGAGGGACATGCAGTGTAATGATGTATGAACATTTTGATGGCCTAAGGCCTTTATTTGCATTGTTTCATTATTATTATTATTATTATTATTATTATTATTATTATTATATTTTTTTTGTATATAAACATCACTTTATTAGAAAACCAAAAGATTTACAAGAAGTTAGTGGGAAGCCGAGATATTATTATTATTATTATTATTATTATTATTATTATATGAGATCATTCTTTGATACATTTTTATAATTTTTCTCTCATCATCTTTACAATTGATTTTGTTATGTGTCACCAACTCCTTGTTAGGCATAAAATAAAGACTCATCATTTAGTCATTCCAAGGAGAGCATTTTTTTTTGTTTTTTTGTTTTTTCTTTTTAATATGTATATATGAAAAAAGTTCAATACGAAACAAAATTTATTTAAAGAACAAAACAAGCAATCACAACCATTGATTTAACTTTGATCTAATGGTTAAATATAATCATTAATTTAAATATAAATCGTTCTCGATCTGACGTTGATGCCACCAATCCGTACATTTTTGTTGGGTTTCCGGTATTTTCGCTGTCGTGAACGGAATATATTACCGTCCGTACAGGTTTTGTGTTTACACACAGTGAGTGTTTATGCGTTTGAAGTTATTTATTTGATGTAATATGTTTTTATGAAAATTGTAGTTGAAGAATCGGCCAGAAATGTTGCCGAGTTTTGTTAAAGAAGATGTAGTTTTCAGGTTTTATTGTTATTAGTGATATTTTACTATATGGTTAGGAGAGTACCACGTGGGGTAAGGCTAGTGGGCTAAGGCTAAAGTAAGTTTAATTTGTACTACTGTTCTTCTTTTCCTTATCTATATTTGTGAGATTTTATTATTTTTGCTTATGATATTCATTCATACCCAAGTTATCTCAATTCCTTTTTATTGTTTTTTAAACTTTTATAATTTTATTTTTATTATAAAACTACGAAAAAAGAAAAGTAAGAAACAAAAAATATAAAGTTTGACAAAAAATAAAGAACAAAAATTGTTAAAAAAAATAAAAAACAAAACAAAATGAAATGTGGTTATTTTGTTGTATTGTGTGATTCGAAGGACGCCAGGTGTATCTATATTTTTTTGGAGACAATTTGTTATATACTAAAATATTAAAAAAATCTCATGTGATGCATCAAAGAATCCCATGGGATTCACAATGAATCCCTTGAGATTCATACTGAATCCCATAGGATTTACAATGAATCCCTTGTGATTCACAATGAATCTCACGGGATTCACAATAAATCCCATGTGATTTCACATAGAATCCTTTGTGATTTATCGACAAGATAAATCATACATAATCCCTTATGATTTCATACAGAATCCCTTGAGATTCATACACAATCTCATGTGATTTTGTACTTATAGTTTATATAAAGCAAAATGAAAATCCCATGAGATTAATACAGAATCCCATGTGATTCTCTCTGATCCCTTGTGATCCATATATAATCCCATGGGATACATACAGAATCCCATGAGATTTTTTGATGAATCACCTGTAATCCCGTGGGATTTTTCTGTACGGAAATTTTGAAAAAAAAAATCGTCTTTTTACGAATCCCGTGAGATTTTTTTAAAGAATCCCGTGGGATTTTTGTAAGAATCCTGAGGGATTTTCCTGGATAGAAATTTTGAAAAAAAAAATCGTCTTTTTATGAGTCCCGTAAGATTTTTTTTTAAGAATCCAGTGGAATTTTCGTGGATGGAAATTTTGAAAAAAAAAATCGTCTTTCTACGAATCCCGTGGGATTTCTTTAAGAATCACGTGGGATTTTTTTAAGAATCCCATGGGATTTTCCTGGACGAAAATTTTGAAAAAAAAAATCGTATTTTTACGAATCTCATGGGATTTTTTTACGAATCTTGTGGGATTTTCCTTGACGGAAATTTAAAAAAAAATCGTATGTTTACGAATCCCATGGGATTTTTTTACGAATCCTGTGGGATTTTTCTAGATGGAAATTTTGAAAAAAAAAATCGTCTTTTTACGAATCCCATGGGATTTCATTACGAATCCCGTGGGATTTTTCTGGACGGAAATTTTGAAAAAAAAAATCTTTTTACGAATCCCGGGGGATTTTATGTACGAAATTTTTGAAAAAAGAAGTTCGTCGAAAGTATATAACAATGCATATCTATAGAAAGAGGATTTAATTCTCGTAGCGATGGTGTATTTTTCGTAGCTTGAAGATTTACCGTTTGCAAGATATGTTGTTTTTTTAAAAAATTGTGAAAAGTGGGTTATTATAATAAATGAGCTAAAATGTTAATTTTGCCATCCTTTGTTATTTTTTGGTTTGATTTTAGCCATTAGACGAAAGGTGAATGGATGGTTGAGATTGACTTATTTGTTTTTTAAAAGATGCTTGTTTTGCATAGATCTCACCTCATGTATATATTTTCTTTTGAGTTCCATGTGAACTTAGGTAAGACTCAATAGTACTGTTAGTCGCAAATAATACTAAACTACACAAACACATATCATTCGCCCAAGTACTTTAGAGCCCATTCAAATTTAGGGACTATTCCTATAAAAGCAACCCTCAAAGAAACTAATATCAATGACCGTACCAGACACGAAATCCTAAAAACTGTCAAACACAAGTATGTGTAAAACCAAGTAAGAATCAAATTGGAAGTAAGGTACACGTGCACTTGTGTGGTTAGGGTTGTTTTATTGTGCTAACAACTTTTGTACATGCAAGTTGCTTTCCCTGCTCTTGATGAGTCCTTATCTTCCCAAGAGTTTACCCGCTTTGCCTTATCTCAAATTACTCCCGCCTAAGCGTGTCTGAGAACTTCAATCAGATCCAAGAATATACTTTGCAAGTATGTTGAAGAATACTCTAAGTGTATCTGATTTGTGTAACTGGTTTACCTGCATGGTTTAAGAAGATAAGTATGTTTCAGAGTCCTAAAGACATTTTTCAGTCCTTTAGGTCTCTGATGGTTTGTCACTTCTTTGCTCTTTGCTAGCTGACTCCATTATCAGGTTACTAAGTTTTTCATTTAGTTTGGACTTTGACTTTTGCAAAGCTAGATTGTTGTAGCTAAGAAGATGTACAACATATATGAGGATTTATCCTTTGATATGTGAACACTCAGTGAGTCCCTTAGAACCGATGTTCTTCCTTTAAGTGGTCTTTGACTCTGACTTCTCTTAGGTTCTCTCATAAGGTGTTTACCTTTGAGTTTGTTGGATAGCTTATAATGATCACTTGTGCTGATCATTTAGTCAGGGGTATACTTTGCTCTTTGGTTTACGTGTTTGAGAGAGAGAGAGAGAGAGAGAGAGAGAGAGAGAGAGGTCTTTGATGTATTCAGCTATCTTAACTTAGGGTAATTTAATGTTTTAAATACTTGTGAGGATAATTTGGTCAGATTTTGACTCAACAATACCCCGTCAAAAATTACTAATTATACGCCTATCTCTTTTTGTAATGCCCTTTATATTAGTAAGATCATTACTAATCGTATTAAAGAATGGTTGGGAGACATTGTTAGTAGAAACCAATCTGCATTTGTCCCGAGCCGTAGAATCTTTTATATTATTCTTTTAACCTATGAGCTTATGTGAAATTATCATAGGCGGAGTGGTCAGTGGTCCACCTTGCTTTTAAAGTTGATATTCAAAAGGTGTATGATACTATGGATTGAAGGTTCTTGGAGATTGTTTTAGTTGGTTTTGGTTTTCACCCCAGAATGGTTTGTTGGATTATGGATTGTGTTACGAGGAGATCTTATTGAGTTTGTATTCATGGGGATATATAAAATGAAAGTTTTCGCACCCGCTTCAATGGGCGATCAAAAAATAAATTGTCGTTATATCTTCTTGGGAATAATCTTCTTTTGAAACACATATAAATGATGAGATCGAATTAGAATAGAGATAAGTAAATCCCATGAGACTTAAGATCAAATGAGATGAAAATTTAAAATGAGAAGGATGAGAAAAAGTTATAACCAAATATTTGAGATGTATCGACTTAAATTATATGCATCCCTAATCTTTTAGATGAACCATAACATATTTCCTAGCACAAAATTAAATGCATATACATATATTATATGCATTTCATCAAGTTAGGTGAATCTTATAATTTTTCGTTCTCTACAGGTCACATTCGTTGCTAGTGCTATTGTGTATCGTTTTTACTTCAAAATCATTTTCAAAACTAATTTGGATGATGCTCCATTAACATAGATTGATCTAATTCAAGTCGATGAATTTTAAATTTGTAATTATAGTTATTTCTCATTCTTTTCATTTTAATTATTTTTCAAAACGGATCTATACCCATTCCCATCATGCTAACCTTAATATAATAGAACTAGAATATATTAATATAATTGACCATATCTATGATATCATGTCCATAACATGTTTATAACTCACGTACACTACATGTTATATAGAAATGGAAAAGATTACACAAAAATGTTAATAATAGAGATCTCTTAAATAATATATTCTTCCAATAAAACTTAGCGTTTAATAAATGGACCGATTAATAATATAAACATTATGGAGATCCACGCAATATTTGGCGTTGAATCTTTGATGGATTGACATTATTTTTGCATCAGATGTTGGTCGTTTATAAGCGGCTAGAAATACAAATATATAAAATCATAAAAGGAAAACTTTTACCTTTATAGCTAAGCTTTTAAATATTAGGAGTGGCAATTTCTGATCCGACACAAAACTCGATCTGAAACAAGCACGGAAATTAATAGGTTTGATAAATCGATTTCAGGTCAGGTTTGGGTCGACCCATCTAACCTGTTTATTAAACATGTCAGGTTCGGGTTGAGAATAAATTAAGTGGGCCGACCCGCCAATCTGTTTAAGTTTTTTTTTTCTTAAATTAAAAATTGTTTATATTTGATTATACGGGTTAAATGGGTTAAACGGGTCGACTTTCAATCCTTTTAACATTTTTAACTCGTGTAATTTGCCAACTTTTGTATATGAAACTAGTTATAATCCCTGTGCACGCACGGGGTTTTTCCAGAAAAATTAATTATATAGTATTATCGTTTAAAAACAGAAAATTTTATGTATATTTTAAAAAGTTAGAGTATCCACATGTGCGAAAGTAAGAAAAATAGTTAGCAGAAATTGTAAATATAACCGTAGCATCGACCTTGTATTGGATTCTTGAGCGTGTCTCCTTATAATGTTATTGGCTCAAAGGTTCTTTGATCACATGGGTTTACACATAAATTAAATTTATTTTAAAATTTTTGCTTACTATATGGACATATAAGAATTTAACCGTGAAAATTGTAATATAAATACAACTAATAAGTATGCATGAGTTTTTCATTATATATTAATATCAATTAATATTTTGTAAAAATTTTATTGGATGAAAGATTTAACTTTGTTTAGCTGACATAGATGTTAATGTTGAGGCTGATGTTGATGTTGATGTTGTTGTTTAACTTTAACTTTTGTTATCATGTTATACAAAATGTGCGAGTTTAGTAGCACATAATGAGCGTTGATAAAGTTAAAATATACTCTGTAAAGTTTTCTAAAAATGTTTTTCCGGATATCCGTATACAAACTTTAAATAATAATTACATGTGTCGTTATAAGTACAATCGCGTATATTTATTTTCATATCACAGTAACTCGTACTTACCATTTGATATTTTTATTACCGTTAATAATAATTTAACTGTATTTAATATTCAAACCCGTGTACGTATAGATTAAACTTTTAAATAGGATAACACGAGTTCTTATTTATATTTAACGTACATAGTAAAAAGATATTTTGATAGATGAAAGTTTAAAACTAATATTTATTTTAAAAGTATTTAACGTATATTAAAACTAATTCGTAGATTTATAAAATTTTGTAAGTTTAATAGATGGAAGTCTCATACCAATACTAATACTCATCTAATTGTAAACAAAGTTCATATTATAAAGTGTAGTAGGTATAAAGTATAAGATTATCTAAAGTTATCAAAAAAAATGAAGATTTATAATTTTACACTTAACTCCATATAATATATTTAAAATTCAACCACTAATGTTTTGTTAATTACATCATCTTTTTTTAAGTTTTTATTTTCGTAAATTTGACGCCTATATTTTTATGTGTTTTTTAGTCATACAATTCTTCACCAAATTTATTAAAGTTTGATCAAAATCAATTCAATTTTGACTTTTTATTGGCCAATCATATTGCTCGATTTTGCCTATGTGTCAAAATCGAGCTTTCCTATTGGCCTAATTTTTTTTCCACTAAGATTGTTTTGTTAAAAAAACTCCGAAATGATGTAATTCCTTTATTATATAAAATATGGGTCGAATTGGTCAATCCGAAACCCGTTTAACTTATTCAACCCGTATAACCTATTTAATATGCCAGTCCAAGTATATGTACGGGTTAAATGGGTCTAGTTCTGGTAATATGTAAATAGGTTAGGATTGACATAGCTGACTCGATAATTTAAATAAGTCAAGTTCAAGTTGAGATTTTGACCCACCAACCTGTCAACCCGAACCAGACCTGAATTATCACCCCTAGTTTGTTTTACAAACTTATGTAGTTATACCAAAGACTAAAGAGTACATTTTCCAACCACATCAATCTTATGAAGAAAGTTAAAAAGTATAAATATATAAATACATCAAACCGTTTTACACCAAAGTTCAAGCTCATCACTTCCATCTTGTCAGACAAATTAAGGGAACTCTAAAATCCTTTTCTCTAGTCATTTTTTTTAATTGTTTTATGTATTACTACTTAAAATATTAGATGAGGAGATGGGTTACTTTCGGTTCTGGATTGCTTAAGAATGAAACTTTACTCAAAAGTTATGTTTCTTTTTTGGATTTATACTATTAGTATGAATAAAAGTGTTAAGCCGCTTGAGACTAATTTTTAAAAGCAATGTTAAATTAATGCAACACTTTTTTGATTTTAAAAATACGTAGAGTTTTTATTTTCATAATTTGCTTCCTTTTTATTCATTTTGGTATTTGTAAGTGACACTTATTTAGCATTTGTGATTTAACACTATATCAAAGAAAATAGGTTGTTTGATTTGGAAATGTGTTACTTTATTAGATTAGGAAATGTATTATTGTTGATTCTGGGTTGCTTAAGATTGAAACCTTTGCTCAAAAGTTTTGTGTTCTTTTGGATTTTTTAACATGTAATCGATGTTATTTATCACTTGTGATATTATACTCTTAGTAGGAATAAAAGTGTTAAGCTGCTTGAGACTAATTCTTATTTTGCTCAAAAGCAATCTTAAATTAGTGTAACACTTGTTTTGATTTTAAGGATACGTGGAGTTTTTATTTTCATAATTTGCTTCATTTTTATTCATTTTGGTATGTGTAAGTGACACTTATTTATCACTTGTGATATAACACTATATCAAAGATGAAAAGTATTTAAATTGTCTGTCTTAGTCACTTTAGTATAATATCTTAGGTGATAAAGTAATAGAATGTAAAATTAGTCACCTTGGAGCAATATCTCAGGTGATAAAGTAATAGAATGTGAAATTAATTATAGTATTGTACATATAATAATATCACAAGTGATAAAGCAACAAAATAACAAAAATAGACATCATTCATGTCTGTTTATATATATTTAGATAACCCACAAGCATTTAAGGCTGCATCATTGTCTACAACAGTTTGCATGCATCATTGTCTACATCATTCAACACACAACATACTTACCAACATCATTGTTTAGAACATTAAATTTATATCAGACATCTAACCTACCCACTTGAAAATCACAAGATATCCCCCTTGATACTCATTTTGATTACTTGTAAATTCGTGCTACTTTACATTTTTGTTTACTTTCTGCCTTTACACAAGCTTCATGAGATGAACAATGATAGAATAAAGATGACGATGACAGAGTTAGTAAACTATTTTGCAACTGAACATTAGGACGAGAGAGAGATGAAGCAATTTGTGGAAGAAGTGAAGAACGAAGAAAGAGAAGGATTACGGAAGTAACTAGAAAAGTGCATGTTAACTGTAATACACAATGATGCAGACTTATAGGCTTTTGAGTTATTTTAATATATAAAAAAGACATAAATGATGCTACTTTTGATCATTTTATTGTTTTATCACATATGATATTACTCATATGTAAAATACCAAAATTAGTGTTACATTCTAATGCTTTTGTAAAACCCTAAAATTCGAATACCTAAGTTACGTCTAATTTTGAATTTTTCCCTAAAGCTATTATGATTTATTTTAACCATAAACTATATGTTATACATTATATTTAAAGTTATAATTATTAACCTAAGTTATAATCTAAATAAATAAATGCTACACAACTTCCTAATGTAGGCAAATTAAGTACACGATTTGACACATTGTAACTTCTGATTTTGTGTTTGTGATCCCAATAATTTCGGCTGCTCTACCTATCATAATCAAAAACTTAAATCAAATCAACTAATCTCTTTTATGAGTTTCCATTTTGGGCTCAAGCGTTTCTCCTATGATTACCGATTTATCACGCATTCTTTTTGACCCCGTTTCATTCAATACCATACGAATATCACACAATTTTAAATACACATTTACATGACACAAAAGTAAAACTCTAAAACTACAAACACAATAAATGGCGGCTGGTACTTTTCTTTTTTCTTTTTCCGTTCAGAGTCAAGGTGGTGCAAGGAAGGCTTAGGCGTGATTGGCTACTAGTTCGAGGGTGTTAGACGTGGGGTTCACTTCTGTTTCGAAAGGTAGTTTGGATGTGGGATTCGATTCTGGCTCAGAAGGGGAAGTTGGGTCGCGTCTTTATGTTCGAATAAGGAGGACGTGGGTATTGATTTCTGTCTCGGTGGTGTTTGGTTTGGCATTCGATCGTTGTTGTTTTCTTTCTTTGGCACGCTACGAGGGTAAGTGTTCCCAAACCTTGTTCGATCGTTCTATAATCGGCTGCATGCTAATCGTTTAACAATCACATAAAATCTTGATCAAGCGACACATAAAATAATGAAGCCAAACGTGTTTAATATCGACCTAAAACATACATGTATTCGTATTGACTGATGTGGCTTAAAACTTGGTATAAACTTGGAAAAATTCATGTCGCTATAAATGTATAATGAAATCGATATCGATATCGGGTTCCGGTTATCTCTCGGTATGTAGCAACACAGTACATATAGAAGATGATGTGCATGCAATTTATACGTATGAAACATATATTAGTCACATGAAATAGTAAAGTATGAAAACTGATATGGTTGCTTGATGAGTGATGGTACGATAATATTAGAACCCAAATTAAAAATCATGTTGATAAGAGGCAAGTGGTCAACTGTTAAAACACATTAACGAATTATAAAAACTTGGAAACAGTAATAGGGATAGAATTTCACGTAGGGTACTTTGCTCGTTCAAATATATTTTGGCTCAAGTTGCGTTGTGGTGTCGGGTTGAGGGTTGTTGTTTTCATGTTGTACTATGTGTCGAACATGATGGTTACTTGTGTCATTTTTGCAGCCGTTATCGACCCTAAACACGACTAAAACCTGGGAATATATCTAAATATGAGTTTTAGTAGCAAAACTAGAAGTACGCATGCATGCATATAACAGATACTTGGAACTTTAATAGATTGAAAGAATTGGTGATATACTGATCATATTAAATATTTGAATTTGGTAATAACGCATGCATACACGTTTACGTATAATAACTAAATTAGCCAAATGTATCTTTAAAATCACCACCTTAATATGTTATTATACGTTTATATTATAACCTTGGTGGAGGAACTAGTAGATAACGAGACTCAATGGGTCGATATATATATGAATATGGAAACGAAAAAGATTGTGAACGGTCTAAGATTAATGTCAAGAATCCGTTAATAAATTATAAACGACGGGTCTAAAATTATCATCTTAATATAAAATAATAGTATAAACTGTAAAATAATTTTAATTGACATTTTTAATGTTTAATTTTGATAATTTACATTTTGACCACAAACTTTGCTATTTTGACATAATTAACCCTAAACTATTATAATTGTCACTTTAATCCTTAAATATTATTAATTGTTATTGTCACCTTAAAGTATTAGATTACTATTTCGGAAAAGTTACTATTTTTGGAAAGCTGTTATAAAAGGAAAGTTACAAAAAAATGGAAAGCCGACTGAATTGAGAAATCTGATTTAAACTAAGTTATTAATAATAAGACGATCAGGAATTCGTGTAGATTTGCTGAAGAAGGAGTTTGCTTCCGATCTTTATGTTTCTGTTATGTTTGCACTTGCGGTCTAAGGTACAGATATTCTGACCTTATCTCTTAAGGTTTCTCATGATTCGTTCTCATCTTTGATATTGGCTTAATTATCATATCTTTAATCTGAGCCTTCTTAGTATGGCTTTCTTTGACTTATGCTCTATTTGAACCTTTGCTATGCACCCTTAGATTTGTGAACCTTTGGCATTTGAACTTTGACATGAACCTTCGCTTTGAACCTTTGATATGGACCTTTGACATTTGGACTTTGATTATGACTCTTTGATGACTTAGACTTTGACTTTGATATGATATGACATTTGAACCTTTCAGTTTGATACCCAAGCCAAGTTCGTTTCCTAGCCATGAAGGTAACATGGCCGTACCATTGATGCACCAGTGGCTTGACTCACGTGTGGGTGAGTGATTTCTCACACCGTCCCCATTTATATGATGTGCGCGCTTTATGATTATTATGACTATTATGATTTGTTCGGGGGGCGTATGGATTGCAATCCTAGGTTCGTTTTATGTTCGATGGATTTGACATGATTATGATTATGACTATTATATGTTCGGTGAAAGTGCATGGGTGCAATCCGTGTCTTCACATTTTGAGAGGTCGCTCCTCTATGGTTACTATGATATGATATGTGATATGATTTGTTCGGGCTCGGGATTTGATGACTGACCTTACACTTTGATTCATTTTTGATTACCTTATCTTACACTTTGATTTGTTACTGATTATCTTACACATCTGTTATCCTTTGATTATACCTTATGTTTTCCCAATGCATCTTACATTATATCTTTGTTCGTTCGTTACGTTTTGTTTCCTTTTGTATATATCTGTTCACTGGGTTTTTTAAGCTCAGCCGCATTTCATTTCCTGCGGCAGGTTTTTAGTAGGAAGCTGGGTTATGAGTGGAGAATACTTTGGATTTAGAAGACTACACTTGGGTAGCTATTCGGGATTAAAGATGATTAGAAGTGTTTACATTTTCAGACTTAGTATTTTATTGATTATTCTCATTATAACCTTGTACTTCTGATTTTTCCTTATTAACCTTTGAGATTCTTTTGTATTACTATTTGTATGCTTGTGTTTGCTTTGATATGTCACCATAATGTAATACTTCTACCCTTATCGGGTTGGGATGTTACAGCTTTATCATCTATGATATTAGTCATATGTAGAATACCATAATTAGTATCACATTATATTGCTTTCATAAGATATTACTTTTAAGTAATTAAGAACGACAATTTAAATACTTTTCATATTTCTTAACTTGTTATATTACAAGATATAAATAAGTGTCACTTACAAATACCAAAATAAATAAAAATGAACCAAACAATGGAAATTAAAACTTGACGTATTCTAAAAATTAAACGAGTGTTGCATTATTTTAGCATTGCTTTTAAACAAAATAAGAATTTATTTCATTTGTACGTTATTTAGAATAACTTTACTGATTAGTTTGTTCATTTAGGAACTAAAAGCAATGGCAAAATTTTGGTGAAACTTTGCTTAGTTTGTATTATGCGTTCTTTTAATTGTATTTTTCATTGAAAGGAAGTGATGACGTATAGCCCACACTCGGGTCACGAACCCGATCAATGGACATTACTAATGCTCAAGCCCATCACGCATGGGCTATCATAATAATAGTTTGGGCTACCATGTTAACGGTTTGGGCCCACGAAAGCCCAAACCCAAATATATTATTTATGGGCTTGATAATGATCTTCTATTTATGGGATAAAGATCAATATACCGGATAAGCGTGATACGCCGAAGAGTAAGGAGCACGAAATCAACTAGATTCCGTGCCTATATAAAGAATATCACGGCTCTCATTGAGGTACGATAAAAAACCCTAACTCTTCAATATAACCCTAAAACCGATTACTTACTCTCACGTCGGAGGATAATCGTGGGAGACAATCCCACGATAAGCCTAACGGTGTTGTTTGCTTTCTTAGTGCGCAGGTCTCAAACATTAAGATCTAATTGATACGAGAACATGAACCCAAACAAGGAACGCCCAACTTTTGTATCAACAAACATGTACTTTCAATTTTAGTTCTTTTAAAAATAACAATAATTAGTGTGTTTAATTATTTTATATTTTGGATTATGTTGTAGCTTGTTTAAATTGTACATTGTAAAAATTTTATTGTACTTTTTAGTAAGGAATTTTTAATTGGTTGTTTTTAATTTGCTAGATATGTTTTAGTTGGTTGTACAATTTACATAAATTATTGTACTTTTAAGTAATGAGGTGTTTTAATAAAAGTATTAATTACACTATAATTTTTCTCTCACCCTTGACTTTCAATATTTCACTTTTCAAGATTTGACCATTTTTCCTTTATATGTAGTATAGATAACGTAGTTAAGATATTATGAAATATATACATTAGCCGTCCTTCTAAGTCTACAGTAGAATCTACAGTTTTGGGTTTGGTCTTTTTTTGGTGTGGTTTTTTTGGCAGCCCACTTTGTTGCCTTTGAGGCCCAAAATATGGGGTAGGTATACTCACGTGATTGACCAGCATCCGAGATTTGCCTCACATCTCTCTAATTCCCACAAATTCTCGAACCCTCCACAACCCACACACACACACATCTCTTTTTCACACACAAACAAATCCTGTCTTACCCTATTTCTATGAAGAGTAGCAGGCTTGGTATTCAGATGCCTTTTTTTACTGTTTTTTTAAGCTATTGGACTCTTCCTAAGGATAGACGTGTGCACACCCTGACCCTAAGGTAAGTTTGGCTATCTGCTTCATTTATTTGGTATAAATTAATTATCATTTTTATTTTTTCTTCCAATTGAATCGAATTAGGGTTTAATTTTTTATTGTGGTTCATAAGAATTAGGGTTTCGTAATGGTTCATAAGATTTAGGGTTTCGATTAAATTTTAGGCTTCTTATGAAATTAGGGGTGATAACATGTGTTTCTGTGATTAACCATTTAAGCTGATGAAGAAGCAGGAAGAAGTTCTGCCGCCGCACCACTACCGTCGCACCCGGCGCCTTCAAGGTATCATCTTTTTCTTTGTGCTTTTATTTATGGGTTTAGGAGATGGGTTTAGGTAATGTGTTCACTAAGTTCGGAATAGGTCTTATTTAAGTGATGATGCTTTAAATATAAGGAATTTAACAATTAAGAAATATACATTGCGTTGGATGATATGTGGGCACGTCGTTTCGTGTTAAAGATTGATTTTTTTACATTAGGGTTTTTTCGATTTCAGATATTGTTAGTTTTTTTTAAACTATGCTTTCTTATGAGCTTATAAAGTCCTTAAGCTTAAGTGAATAAGCTCATAAAGCTGTAAATTTGAGCTTATCAGAAAATTTGAGAATCATTGTTTTTTGTTAAATGTTCGATGATTCTTTTTGTTTAATGTGTTTTTATTGTTTCAAATAGGATATTGCACAGGACGCTGTGAAGAAAAGGCCGATAGCGTTAGGGAGGCTGCTTTACGGTATGATTGTTTTACGACTTTAAATATAAATCAGGTATTTTAAGACACGTTATATACTTTCTATCAGTTGGTATTCTTTGTATCATATTATTTGGTGTCCCAATGTAAGAAAATAAGCAGAAGCAATTTGGATAATTCAAACTACCTATCTTGTGGCCAAACTTACGGTAATTCATTGTTTACTGTTTTATATGAATGTTTATCGGTTGTTTTGTGCCGACTGAACAACATATGGCGCAACATCCTTCTCCATCATTTTCATCCATAGGTATGCATTTGGGTTCTTTCTCATTATTATGTGTGTGTTCATCACTCATGATTTTGCATCAGTACATCCCACAAGTTGTTTCTCATATGAGTTATACTATTATGTGCTGTCGTATGCCATGGGCCCTTGGTGCTGGACTTTGAAACAGGAACAGTTCAGCGTACCATAGATGACGTTGGTTTGGAAACAATTCAAGTTGGACCTGTTACACGGAATACCCTTAAAGTGCGTGTAGCTTCCCATGTACCACGCACAGTAGTTGCTGTAGCGTCTGCAAGAGTTTGTGCCAACTACTAGAGGGACAACAGCAATATATATAGCGGTTCCTTCATCTTCGAATGCTGTGACTTTGACAATTGGCACCACACAACCATCCCTGATCGCAAACAACATCGAAGGTTAGGAACTTGCGTTTGTTGCTGTTAACATTCCGCGTTACAGTTCTTATTTCGTTTACCAATGCAAATACTTATTAACCATTTTTACCGCCGCCTGTATATGTTCCAATTAGTCACTGTGTATTAGGGTGTTACTGTGTTAACAGTAGCATTGGTATGAACAGAATAACTGGATCTCATGGATATCAAACCTGCAGACTTGGACAGACCAATAGAGGTAAAACCTTAATCACTCGAAATACTAATTTTCTTTCTAAAATCAGCTCTTTTATCAGTATGTGCAGCTCTTTGTGTCACTTTACGCACATTCTTTTTTGATGAATAGAATAAAAGATGCCTCGCAGTTTTGGCATGTTAAAAAAAATTATATGTATTTTGAGTAGATTTTTGGGTTCTGACAATGTTAATGCTTATGGTTTTACTTTTGTTGTCCAAATCTCGATTAGACAAGAATAGGTTGGTTCTTACAGAAACGCATTATGTCGTTATAAAAGGATGTGTGGATGGCGATAAGTAAGCGAAACTAGATAAAATACGTGAAACAACTCACTAACTATATATGGATAGTTTTCACTAAATGCTATCTTGTTTCTGATATCAATAGAGAGAAACGACTCACTAACCTTCTGATGTGCTATTTGTTAGTGCAAGTTTTAAATTTATAAGAGTGAATTTCCAAATCTAGAAACAACACATACGAGCAAGTGTACTCGTCCGTTATAGCAAGATATGATGGTAAGTCGGGATCGTTCGCATGGATTTGTGAGTGAATCGAAATATAAGTCTAAAAGTAAATCTCTAATGTACGCAAATATGATAATAAGCAAATTCAATAAATTAAAAACTACACTTGTTTAGACTAGTTTTCTACTTAATGACACACATGATTGTGATAACTTTTGATGACATGTTGGTTGAGATAATTAGATGGTGATCTAATCTATTGTTTCCACAAATTAAACCTTCGTCAAGATTTTAATTCATAAAAACAAGCTTTAGGTGTAAACCAATCAATTCAAGATCTATTCAAGGTTCATAAGGTATGGTGGATATCTTAAACACAAGAAAAACTTTTATTACCAAACAAATACTCTTAGGAAATGGTCAATACAAAAGGTAACCTCTTCATAGACAAAAAGGTCACAATCGTTTATAAACATTTAAACTTTCGTCCTACTAAAGGTTTACAAACAATCCGATTTGATGTTATTAAAGAATTCTTATTACAATCATACTTCTTGTTACTTTGTTTAGTCAAGAATAATTATGGTGAAAAACAATCATTCATAGACAAATGATTATAACTAGTTGAGTAATAACAAATCTTTCGACCTTTGAAACTATTATCAATTAGTTAACCTTGGCTAAACAAATGTCACGATGAAACTTAAGGTACAATTGGTTCTTAGGATTGACTTGAAATTGAATTAAAACATGTTATCACAATCATCACTATCACTAAGTATAAAACATCATCAAAACAAGTGTAAAAAGATTACTAGCCAGTCATGGCAAACATGCAAATAAACTCAGAATATTTAACATAAGAATCCATGGCTGTAAGTCTTACAATGCTTTGAAATTGATAACAAATGACAAGGTATTGATAACCTAAGAGTTGGTGATGATTTCTTGAGATTTCCGGATTCCAAATGTTGTTTCCTTAGTCCTCCAAAGTTCCTGGTTCTTTCTGCACGAATTTTCCTCCTTAGAGAGCTAGAAGATGATAATAATTGTGTGTAGTAATGAGAGTAAATGATATCTTCAATTGTGTGTTGAATGGTGTTGAGTTATGCACTTTTGAGGTCCCTTATAGGCTTGTCCAACACTCATGGTAATAAATAAGAACTTAAATGCTTGAACTTGGACAATAAGACACTAAAAAGGGCCTAAAACCATGGGACAAAAGACCAAGATTCGTGCACAAAGTTGGCAAAAACATGCAGCTTCGGCCATCAGATCGGTTGCGGGTTGGCACCGATCGGTTGGTGAAAGGTAATTATGACCATCCGATCGGTTTCACACCAACCGATCGGATGGTAACTTCTGACAGTTTTGGACTTTGACTTTGACTTGAGTAGCTCTTCATGTACTATCAAAACTTGATTAACTTCTGTACTAGGAACTTTGAGATGACAAAACTTAGGTTCTCATATGAATTACTTCATAGATTGGACTTTTGAGCTTGGGAATCTTCATGTAATCGTGTATACTTCATTTCCTTCAGTTTTTCTCCATTTTTCATGCATTTGGCTAAATATGCTACAAAACATAGTTTGATACGATTTAGTGGCAAAAGCATATAAAAACAACCAAATAACATACACAAAAACACTAATAACGCTTATAAAAACATGTTAACTTTGAGCGTTATCAAATCCCCCACACTTAAACTTTGCTTGTCCTCAAGCAAATCTAGAAGAAAACTAAATATCCACATGGTATCCAAAAATGATTAGAAAAATGTGATGCAAATCCATCAAGTACAAGTACAAGATACGATTCATCGTTTTTAGCTTTAATGGTGAAAAATCTGAGATGTTTGACAATACCCAATGATTTTCTTGCTTGATTAATATTTCTAAACACCTCACGAAAAAGAAACAAAGTATAATTCACTCAGTCACTCATTTATTTAGGTAGTGGAGTAAATAAGAAAAATCACATTCATTGCTCAGTCATGATCTAATTATTACCATAAGCTTGTACAAGAAACAAAACTACACCGCAATGGCATAAGCACCAAGTCTACATATCAAAGAGGTCTTTTATTTGGGTTATAATGTAAGGCTTTGGGTTGTACCAGGCTTATGTTTAAACATCTCATACAAAAACATAATAGATCGCTGGAGCGAATTCTTGATTACTCAAAAACCGGATGGTCACTAGAATATTCATGCACTTGATATTCTCACAAAGCCATTACAATATCCGTAGAGATAAAGTAATTTGGTAAGGGTAGGGATAAGACATGGGAAAATTTATGAAATTGGTTTTAAAATAAAAATAAAGTAAAGTCTAAGTCCCATTGTTGCTAGTCACCGAACAAACCACGAACCCATAAATGATTATAGTTACAATCTTCCCCTTCTTCAAATAATGATACATCGATTCGCCATAACAATATTCTTCATACTTAGCACATTGGCTAACAACATATCACAAGATTTCCTTTATTCACATATATAGCACATTTGCTATAATTGTCACCTTATAGTTACGATGACTTATATATATATATATATATATATATATATATATATATATATTTTTTTTTTTTTTTTAAATTCCCTCACACTTCGCATAAGCATCACCACAACAATACAAATAAGAAGCTGCAGTCTCCGTCTTTGTCGGAATGGAAAAACACATGGTTGGTGAAGTGTGGCTAACTAATAATCATGAGAAACTATCCAACAACGAAGCAACTAGCAACCCACCATTTAGACTTTGACAAGGGTAATGCTAAGGTTTAAAGTGTAAAATATTTTTGTATTTTTCTGGATGTAACAAAAATGAAAAGGATGGCTCGAAGGGTGTAACTAAGGGTATCTAGCGTTAAAGATGAACGCTAACAAAAGGGTTAAAAATTGGAAATTAACTAATCAAATGTGACTAGTTAAAAATCAATAATGAATGCTATTTGGTTAAAATCCTAAAGTTTCCTCTTATCACGTATGCAAACTTATATTACAAAAATGTAATCTCACAATGGTCTCGTAATGATTTACAAGAACAAGTTCTAGAATAAATAAAATCACCGGCACACTCATAACAAAAGATTCAAGCATAAAAGATGTATGCTAGATATGAAATAGGCTCAAATCCTCACAATTTAGTGGAAAGGGTTATAAAATGTGCTAGCAAATGTTATCAATCCCATAATGGATTGCAATATTAATCGGGACACATCTCAAATTTTTCAAAAATTACTATTTTTACCAGTGGATAGATCCAGTTATTCTAATAAATTATTCCTAAAAGCGTGAAAACAACTAGATTACAAGGACAAACAAAATTTAAAAATTAAATCAATATTAGACTTAATTTCTTATTTTACCTACTCACCCCCTCCCCCCACACTTAAGTTAAACATTGTCCACAATGTGATAAACGAAAAAGCATAAAAGTAAAGAAAATGAGAAAATAAACCATGATATCCTGTGTTATCCAATCTTCTGTTTCTTGTAGTCAACACCTGTATTATTAGAAACAAAAACAAACAAACAAAGAGCATTGCAGTTTTATTCAAATTAATGGCACACCCCCACACTTAAGTTCGACCAAGTAGTAAAACTTTGGGGTATAAACACTGAAAATCAAAAATAAAATAAAACACACGGGTTGCCTCCCGAGAAGCGCTTGTTTTATTAACGAGTCCTCAGTCGGACTCAAACTTCGAAATAGATTATGAAGTTTTAGTGTTATGTTTCCTTTTAGGGATATACAACACATTTCCTATCACAATTCCCTCTCCTGTTTCATCTATGTTTTCCAATTTAACATTTTCTCATGCTCTAGGAAGAGCATCATAGATAAAACCATTACTGTGTGCCCAAGGAACCATTTCCTTGTGTGGTGCCATGAATGTGATAGCTTCATATTAAAATTCGGATGAACTTTTTTCATTAGAAACCATGTTTAATTGCTCCTTATCATAATAAAGTTTAATTCGGTGCCCATTTACAATGAAACTTCCACCATGTTTGTCACAAAGTTCAACATAACCTGAAGGAAATCCATTTTTCACTATATATGGTCCAAACCATTTTGGTTTGAGTTTCGGAGCTTTAAACTTGTATTTCATATTGAAAAGCAGAACTTTATCTCCAGCTTTGAATTGTTTTCGAATTCTTAACTTTCTATCGTGATAAGCTTTGGTTCTTGCTTTGTATAGCTTAGAGTTTTCATAAGCTTGAAGTCTTAACTCATCAAGTTCATGTAATTGCAAAAATCTCTTTTCTCCAGCTATTTTTAAATCAGGATTACAGCTTCTTAACGCCCAATAAGCACGATGTTCGAGTTCGAACGGTAGATGACATGTTTTCCCATACAAGAGTCTGTACGGTGTCGTACCTATTGGTGTCTTGTATGCCGTACGAAATGCCCATAGAGCGTCATCTAATTTCCTTGACCAAATGGAAGGATTGTCTTTAACCGTTTTTTCAAGTATTCTTTTTATAGCTCTATTGGTATTTTCGACTTGACCACTAGTTTGTGGATGATAAGCTGTAGCAAAACGATGATGAACTCCATATCTTTTCATTACTTTCTCCATTTGTTTATTACAGAAATGGGATCCTCTATCACTTATTAAAGCTTTAGGAATTCCATAGCGAGCAAAAAGCTTTTTGAGAAAGTTGACAACAACTCGTGCATCGTTAGTAGGAAGAGCTTCAGCTTCAACCCATTTAGAAACATAATCGATTGCAACGAGGATATATTCGTATTTGTGTGATTTAGGGAAGGGTCCCATAAAATCAATTCCCCAATTATCGAATATTTCACAGACTTGAATGCTCTTTTGAGGCATTTCGTCTCTTCGAGAAAGGTTACCAGATTTTTGGCACGCATCACAGTTTTGAACAAGAGTATACGCTTCTTTGAAAATTGTAGGCCAATAAAATCCAGCATCAAAAACTTTTCTAGCTGTAGTGGAAGGACCATAATGTCCCCCAGTTGGGCCATGATGACATTCATCAAGAATTTTTCTTGTTTCGGCACCCGAAACACATCTTCGTATCATTCCATCCTTGCGCATCTTAAAAAGATAAGGTTTCTCCCAATAATAGTGTTTTAGTTCTGAAAAGAACTTACTACGTTGGTAGTGACTCATCCCTTTTTTAAGAATGTCTCCTGCAAGATAATTTGTGTAATTTGCAAACCATGGTATTTCCTCATCATCATCTTTATCTATCGTCATGAAAGTTTCTTCTGGAAAATAATCATTAATTTCATTTTCTTTTAATTCTTCCAAATTTGGATTCTCGAGACGTGATAAATGATCAGCTGCAATATTTTCTGCTCCTTTCTTATCTTTTATTTCGATATCAAATTCTTCCAGTAATAAAATCCATCTGATAAGACGTGGTTTTGCATCTTGTTTGTTAAACAAATATTTGAGTGCGGAATGATCGGTAAAAACTATCGTTTTTGAAAGCACAAGATAAGATCTGAATTTGTCGAATGCAAAAACTACGGCTAATAATTCTTTCTCCGTAACCGTATAGTTTTGTTGAGCATTGTTGAGTGTTTTACTAGCAAAGTAAATAGGACGAAAATGTTTTCCTTCACATTGTCCTAAAACAACTCCAACAGCGAAATCGCTTGCATCACACATGATTTCAAATGGTAGTGACCAATTAGGTGGAATCACAATTGGGGCACTAGTCAATTGACTTTTCAATGTTTCGAAAGCTTTAATGCAGTCAGCATTGAAATCAAATACAGAATCCTTTTCTAAAAGTTTAGTCATAGGACGTGATATTTTTGAAAAATCTTTGATAAATCGGCGGTAAAAACCGGCATGCCCTAGAAAACTTTTAACGGCTTTAACGTTAGTTGGTGGTGGTAATTTGGTGATAACATCTATTTTAGCTTTATCTACTTCCATCCCTGAACTTGATATCTTGTGTCCTAACACAATTCCTTCAGTTACCATGAAATGACATTTTTCCCAATTAAGAACTAGATGTGCGGCTTCACATCTTTCAAGCATTTTATCGAGATTGGAAAGACAAGTTTCAAAAGAATCACCAAAAACTGAAAAATCATCCATGAAAACTTCCATAGATGTTTCAAGCATGTCTTGAAATATTGCGATCATACACATTTGAAAAGTTGCAGGTGCATTACATAGACCAAAAGGCATACGCCGGTAAGCGTAGGTTCCAAAAGGACATGTAAATGTGGTTTTCTCTTGATCGGCTGGATCGATAGGAATTTGGAAATATCCTGAAAAACCATCAAGGAAGCAAAAGTATTTGTTTCCTGCTAATCTTTCGAGCATCTGATCCATGAATGGTAAAGGAAAATGATCTTTCCTGGTGGCTTTATTAAGTTTTCTGTAATCAATACATACTCGCCATCCAGTGACAGTTCTAGTAGGAACTAACTCATTCCTTTTGTTTGTCACTACAGTCATTCCTCCTTTCTTTGGAACACAATGAACTGGACTCACCCATGGGCTATCCTCGATAGGATAAATAATTCCTGCATCAAGAAGTTTAATGATTTCCTTCTTAACAACCTCTTTCATATTTGGGTTGAGTCGACGTTGTTTTTCTACAACGGGTTTTGAACCTTCTTCACAATTGATTTTGTGTTTGCAAAAATCAGGACTAATTCCTGGAATATCAGAAGTTTTCCACACAAAAACGCTTTTATGCTTCCTAAGAACAGAAATGAGTCTTTCTTTTTGATTTGTTTTTAGTAACGACTATATGACTACTGGAAGAAGTGAATTTTCTTCTAAGTAAGCATATTCGAGATTATTTGGAAGGGTTTTGAGTTCCAAATCAGTGGGTGGTTCTTCTAGAGATGAATTGTGTAACACCCCCAATTCATGGTTGCAGCGGAATTCAAACTGGGTGTTACTCGACAGCACAATAGTCACAATAATAGAAAACGAACTCCAATTGAGTCGTTTTAAAAGATTTATCATTCAAATTGTATAAATATCAGAGATTACAAAATGAGGTCCCAATTGGTTCCATGTTTACAAATCACATTAAGTGAGTTTTTGAATGATAATAAAGTTTATAGCCCTCTTGAGTATCCGTGCCCTTCCGTGCCATCCTTGATCATCATGAACCTGAAATACATGCTTGAGAGGTCAACACAAAGGTTGAGTGATATTCATAGAGTTTGTTTAATGTTTGAACACAATGTGTTGGTAGTTAAATCGTTGAACACAATAATCGTAGTGTTTGTAGTTAAATCGTTTGAACACAATAATCGTAGTGTTTGTAGTTAAATCGTTTGAACACAATAATCGTAGTGTTTGTAGTTAAATCGTTTGAACACAATAATCGTAGTGTGAGTTGTAGACTCACACCAATGTTTGGAAAACAAAACAGGTAGGCTACGTTATTATACGCCCATAAAATGTATTATACACTAAGCTTATGAAACCAAAACGTTAACGTGTACCAATATCGATCGGCAGATTTATCCCGGTAGGTACTTTGCCGTCATACCTAATGTCTCAAATATTAATGCATTTGTTTGAACTTAGTCAAAACAAATGGGATTCGTCAATCCCAATAGGCCTATTCACAATATTCGCGCTCACTTGCAAGTAACCCTCGCAAGTGATTAAATGGTTCATAATAAGGGATCTTGGTTTGGCAAGGATGTTACTTAGTGATAATAAAACATAGTCGAATAGCATACAGTAGAAAGCATTGTGTTCGAGTAGAAAAATAATAGCATGTATTCCCCCCAAGGGTTTGTAAAACATTGAAGTAATGTAAAGTGGGGCTATGAACTCACCTTAAGTAAGATAGCAAGTAATGAATGTAACGGTTGAATCGTGAAGGTTTCTACGAGCAACCTATAATAGAATGTTGCGACTTAGGATTTGAGTAAAGAATATGAAGTAGTGCCTATATATATATCTTGCATTTAGTCCATGATGTGGTATGATGTATAGTGTAAGTCTTTGAAAGTAATGGTTCATGAAACATATATAGTTTATATATCGTTTACTACCGTTCGGGCCGACATAATTCAAAAGTCATGTTAGTAAACGTTCGAGGAGCCAGGACACTTTAATTCGTAAATCCACAACTCAACTCGACAGCTTACATAATGAACTCCTCACATGAGGCTCCCTACTATTGTAGTAGTTGATAAAGTATATATATATATATATATATATATATATATATATATATATATATATATATATATATATATATATATATGTGTGTGTGTGTGTGTGTTTTGATCCGAAAAGTTACATGTCCGATATTTGAATAAACTTAGGAAAGTTTATTAGTACATGAAGATTGTTATTAGGGGTAGTTTCATAAGTCTTGTATGACCATTTTCTCTTTGTAATATCTCATGGTTCCTTTAGATGAAGTAGATCCAAGTTGCTTGTTCAAGTTATCGCCAATACTTTGGTTCATGTTTACGCCTAAGTAAGCTTACATGGTCATTTCGTCATGGCGTAGCCATGACCTTTGGTCCTTGTTCCAAGGTCATGAGACACAACCTTGGCTCTAGCCATGGTTGTGGTCTTGATTATAGGTCATAAGACCTCTTGTTCCTTTTAAAGTATAACCATAATATAGTGACTTTGGCTTAAAAATGGGCTGTTTAGAATTTGAAGAAGTTTATCACTCGGAAAGCGTTTTCAGGGCTCGAGCTTCTTTACTCCTGAACGAAAACGGCGTTCTGGACAACTTTCGTGTTTTAACTTTTTGATGAATCGGACCAGAAGGGTGACTTTCAAAAAGTCAGAATGCAAAACAGTATGGTTTAGGCAGTTTTGCCGGAAATCTTTGGTAACTTCAAATGGGCGTAACTTTTGACTCGTATACTCGTTTTGGGTGGTTCAAATTGCTATGGTTTCCTTGTTAAGTCCTCTACTGTAATAGATAATGATCCAATATCATAGTTGTACTATTTTGGTCGTGGTTCTCCATAAAAGTCACTAGTTTACTTGTTTAAAGATCATAAGTTAACATATGTATATCATAACTTGTTTTACTCATTTTTATACATCATGGACATGATCACAAGACAATATATAGCATGAATGATATGTAAATAGCATGAATATGATTATTTAACAAGAATCATGTTAGGGTTTGGCTTACAACTTTTGGCTTTCAAAGATGAAAGGAAGTTAACATGTAAGGATAGGACTTTGATAGACTTGCTTCAACCCACTTCACTTCATGCATTCTTTCTACTCTTGTAATCTTGAAAGATGGATGATGAAAGTTGAGGTGACTTGAGTGGATTCAAACTCAAGAGAAATCACCAAGTATATGAGGTTATGGAAGTGTTTGATGAATGATAACCTAACTAGAGTTTCTATGTTGTTTAAGCACTTGATTCTTGGATGAAACTTGGAAGAAGATTAGAAAATGAAAGGGTGTTGGTGTGTGTGTGATATGGGACGTTCAAGGAGCAAGGGGAGGCTTTATATGCCTTGGAGGAGGTTAGGAAGTTGACTTGTCAACACTTGGTGACCAAGTTTGGACACTTGGTGTCATCTTAAGGCCTTAAGCACAAGATCAAGCCACCTAGTGTGAATCCCCCCTCCTAAGTCGGTTTGTAATGCTTGGGGAGGAAGGGTTAGCCTTTTGTTGATATTATCCAAGATACTTGGTTAGTTTTGACTCCGGGAAATGCCAATCGTAAATGATTAAGCCTCAAAACGTAAAACCGGGTATCGTAAAAATACGAAACTTGGAACAATGGTTAAACATGTCATAATACTCCATAATAAAATATAAAATGAGTGGTAGGTTCCATTGGGGTGGTAAAACCCTGCTAAAACTGGAAACACGGGTCTAAAACGCGTAATACGTAAAACGTACGAATATTGCGTAAAATTGAGAAAAGTAAAATGTTACTTTTCTAATAGGATATAAATGATTTAAAATGACTTATAATGTCTAGACTGGGCTCAGTCTAGTGTCGGTTGTCATTAAATGTCTTTTAGACATCAAACCGTAAGCCTAAAAATCAAGGAATGACTTATAAAATCAAGGAATGATTTTTTTGTCAATGGAGGAGGGAAAAATATGTTGACTTTTTCTAAAAAGTTGAAAACTTAAATCGTCTTAGAAATGCGGTGCAGGTATAGGCTAAGGTTACGGCCGAGTAAAAACGCTTAAAACTGAAAATTCCAGTTTTTCACGGCCGAGGTTTATTTTTGGTCATGTTTTTCTCAGTCACGATTAATTCTCAAATAAATCATGAGTGTGTCAAACATTTTTCTGATGTGGGGTCACTTAACGCGGTCGAGTTTCGTTGTGCGTAGAATTTCTGAATGACGTTTTACCCTAAAACGTGTAATTCCTTAATAACTTTCACGAAAATGAGCTTATGAAAGTTAAACTTTTAATTTGCCATGGAAATGATTTATCACCCGAGGCCAAGAAACAAAAATCAAGTTTCGGGAAAATTTCGGGAAAAGTGAATAGTGAAATTTTTCCGGGAATGGTAATTAACCTGAAATTGCGAATTGTTACAGTCTCTACCCCTTACGGGAACTTCGTCCCGAAGTTTAGTTTATGTCATGGTTTGAAGCGATGTCGGTGAAAAGATAGGATTTCTTGTGGCGAATATAATGTAGGTATCATGCCATACCCGAGCAATGTAATGTAGGTATCATGCCATACCCGAGCAATGTAATGTAGGTATCAAGCCATACCCGAGCAATGTAATGTAGGTATCATGCCATACCCGAGCAATGTAATGTAGGTATCAAGCCATACCCGAGTAATGTAATGTAGGTTGACTTCATACTTATGTTATTTTGGATACAAATAAGCCCACTTGTTTATAATTCTTTATTTACATAGAGAGGCATCCCAAACAATGTAAATACGGAAATATAAACTTATGGTTCGGTGATTTATAATTTCTTTATTTAAATGAAAAGGCATCCCAATCCATTCAAATAATTACAAATCATCCTACATAAGAATTCCCAACCCAACATTCATACTTAGCCGGTGAGTTACAAGGTAGTGTATTACGAGATGATACTGGTGTTCCAAAAGTACAAGATGAATATTCAATCTTGTAAAGCTGATGAGCGTGCTTGTGATGTAACTAAGGATGATTTGAGCTTTAAAAGTGCATCAAGATCTGTTAATGAGTTTGTGGTTGCAACGGTTGTGAAGATAATGATGTGATATGTTGATGAACAAAAGTGTGTAGTGTATGCTTAACATTAATACTCTTAGGTATAGATGTTGAGTTTGCTTTAAAAATCTTAAGAGATTTTAAAAGTTTATGATGGAATGGTATCCTTAGGACCTAAACAGGATAGTACTTCTACAGGATGAAGAGAATAATTGATAACTATCCCAAGATAGTAGTTCGGATTATCTCATAAATGAAAAATTTCAAGAATGAATTTAGATCATACAAATAAGGTGTTAAGATCTTGCTGAGTGGTAAGACACTATCGTGTCTCTAGATTGTTTTAATGTATTCTGGTGGTTTATCGTGTTCATGTAGGAAATCAATCTAAACATAACCCTAGTACAACTATTCTCAGTACTTGAAAATTTTAAGTCGAATATAGTTAGTCAGACTATATTCCACTGTCCCTAGGTTAAATATAGGTGACTAGTCTATATTTAGCCAAGGTTCGATAAAATTTTCAAATACTTAAATTAGGTATACTTGTGATATGTCCGTTGCTTTCGGGAAACTGTCCACTAAACAAAGGCGATGTCAAACCCTTAAGTTGCAAGTCCCGCCCATACAAGACTTGTAACGTATGTTTTCATATTCCATTGCATAGAAGATAGTACGGGTAGGTACGTGTGGAAAGGAAGTTTTAAGTAGTTCTAAAATAGAACATACTTGGTCAGGATCACGAACTTTTAATAATGAAGGTTTCAGAAGAAAACTTTGATGAATGTAGGGCTGAACTTCAGCTTTTGTAGGTGATGGATTTGTTTGTCCTTTAAAAATCTCATATTTCTATTTAGAAATCGATAGATTGTGATGGGTTTTTGATGTCATATGAAATGATATTGATGATGTGATGGAATGATTCTAGAGACCATTGCGCAAAACACAATGTCTCGGAAGTAGGTTAGACCATTGTGCAATTCACAATGTCTGGGAAGTAGGTTAAACCATTGTGTGACTCAAAACATTTGAGAAATGATTAAGACCATTGTATAATACAATGTCTTGGAAAATAGGAAAGACCATTGCAATCAGTTACAATGTCTTGGACATAAAATGTTGGAGTAGGAACATGATTGGGAGAATCTGGTTATGTCGTAATGCCCTAGAATAGGCATACGCAGATATGTTTAGTCCATTGTTTAGATAAATGATTGAAAATAAACCGAGTTTATATATCAATATACTAATATGTTCATGTAGTATAAAATGCTTACGGGGAAATGCTCAATTATGTTTAGGGTACATATATTAATATGCAATTATGTTTGTGTAGCATAAAAATGTCTACGGGGAAATGCTCAAAATGGGTATATATGAATATACTAATATGTTTGTGTAGCATAACATGCTTACTAAGTACATAATCGTCTGGAGGATGGAAGACACAAAGAGCGGAAGGCTATAAAAATGTTTTTGCTTGTATGTGTGGTTATAGTTTAGGTCTCAATTATACCCGTTTCTCTATAACCATGGCTCTGGTACCAATCTGTAACACCCCCAATTCATGGTTGCAGCGGAATTCAAACTGGGTGTTACTCGACAGCACAATAGTCACAATAATAGAAAACGAACTCCAATTGAGTCGTTTTAAAAGATTTATCATTCAAATTGTATAAATATCAGAGATTACAAAATGAGGTCCCAATTGGTTCCATGTTTACAAATCACATTAAGTGAGTTTTTGAATGATAATAAAGTTTATAGCCCTCTTGAGTATCCATGCCCTTCCGTGCCATCCTTGATCGTCATGAACCTGAAATACATGCTTGAGAGGTCAACACAAAGGTTGAGTGATATTCATAGAGTTTGTTTAATGTTTGAACACAATGTGTTGGTAGTTAAATCGTTTGAACACAATAATCGTAGTGTTTGTAGTTAAATCGTTTGAACACAATAATCGTAGTGTTTGTAGTTAAATCGTTTGAACACAATAATCGTAGTGTTTGTAGTTAAATCGTTTGAACACAATAATCGTAGTGTGAGCTGTAGACTCACACCAATGTTTGGAAAACAAAACAGGTAGGCTACGTTATTATACGCCCATAAAATGTATTATACACTAAGCTTATGAAACCAAAACGTTAACGTGTACCAATATCGATCGGCAGATTTATCCCGGTAGGTACTTTGCCGTCATACCTAATGTCTCAAATATTAATACATTTGTTTGAACTTAGTCAAAACAAATGGGATTCGTCAATCCCAATAGGCCTATTCACAATATTCGCGCTCACTTGCAAGTAACCCTCGCAAGTGATTAAATGGTTCATAATAAGGGATCTTGGTTTGGCAAGGATGTTACTTAGTGATAATAAAACATAGTCGAATAGCATACAGTAGAAAGCATTGTGTTCGAGTAGAAAAATAATAGCATGTATTCCCCCCAAGGGTTTGTAAAACATTGAAGTAATGTAAAGTGGGGCTATGAACTCACCTTAAGTAAGATAGCAAGTAATGAATGTAACGGTTGAATCGTGAAGGTTTCTACGAGCAACCTATAATAGAATGTTGCGACTTAGGATTTGAGTAAAGAATATGAAGTAGTGCCTATATATATATATATATATATATATATATATATATATATATATATATATATATATATATATATATATATATATATATATATCTTGCATTTAGTCCATGATGTGGTATGATGTATAGTGTAAGTCTTTGAAAGTAATGGTTCATGAAACATGTATAGTTTATATATCGTTTACTACCGTTCGGGCCGACATAATTCAGAAGTCATGTTAGTAAACGTTCGAGGAGCCAGAACACTTTAATTCGTAAATCCACAACTCAACTCGACGGCTTACATAATGAACTCCTCACATGAGGCTCCCTACTATTGTAGTAGTTGATAAAGTATATATATATATATATATATATATATATATATATATATATATATATATATATATATATATATATATATATATATATATATATATATATATATGTTTTGATCCGAAAAGTTACATGTCCGATATTTGAATAAACTTAGGAAAGTTTATTAGTACATGAAGATTGTTATTAGGGGTAGTTTCATAAGTCTTGTATGACCATTTTCTCTTTGTAATATCTCATGGTTCCTTTAGATGAAGTAGATCCAAGTTGCTTGTTCAAGTTATCGCCAATACTTTGGTTCATGTTTACGCCTAAGTAAGCTTACATGGTCATTTCGTCATGGCCTAGCCATGACCTTTGGTCCTTGTTCCAAGGTCATGAGACACAACCTTGGCTCTAGCCATGGTTGTGGTCTTGATTATAGGTCATAAGACCTCTTGTTCCTTTTAAAGTATAACCATAATATAGTGACTTTGGCTTAAAAATGGGCTGTTTAGAATTTGAAGAAGTTTATCACTCGGAAAGCGTTTTCAGGGCTCGAGCTTCTTTACTCCTGAACGAAAACGGCGTTCCGGACAACTTTCGTGTTTTAACTTTTTGATGAATCGGACCAGAAGGGTGACTTTCAAAAAGTCAGAATGCAAAACAGTATGGTTTAGGCAGTTTTGCCGGAAATCTTTGGTAACTTCAAATGGGCGTAACTTTTGACTCGTATACTCGTTTTGGGTGGTTCAAATTGCTATGGTTTCCTTGTTAAGTCCTCTACTGTAATAGATAATGATCCAATATCATAGTTGTACTATTTTGGTCGTGGTTCTCCATAAAGTTCACTAGTTCTTGTTTAAAGATCATAAGTTAACATATGTATATCATAACTTGTTTTACTCATTTTTATACATCATGGACATGATCACAAGACAATATATAGCATGAATGATATGTAAATAGTATGAATATGATTATTTAACAAGAATCATGTTAGGGTTTGGCTTACAACTTTTGGCTTTCAAAGATGAAAGGAAGTTAACATGTAAGGATAGGACTTTGATAGACTTGCTTCAACCCACTTCATTTCATGCAATCTTTCTACTCTTGTAATCTTGAAAGATGGATGATGAAAGTTGAGGTGACTTGAGTGGATTCAAACTCAAGAGAAATCACCAAGTATATGAGGTTATGGAAGTGTTTGATGAATGATAACCTAACTAGAGTTTCTATGTTGTTTAAGCACTTGATTCTTGGATGAAACTTGGAAGAAGATTAGAAAATGAAAGGGTGTTGGTGTGTGTGTGATATGGGACGTTCAAGGAGCAAGGGGAGGCTTTATATGCCTTGGAGGAGGTTAGGAAGTTGACTTTGTCAACACTTGGTGACCAAGTTTGGACACTTGGTGTCATCTTAAGGCCTTAAGCACAAGATCAAGCCACCTAGTGTGAATCCCCCCTCCTAAGTCGGTTTGTAATGCTTGGGGAGGAAGGGTTAGCCTTTTGTTGATATTATCCAAGATACTTGGTTAGTTTTGACTGCGGGAAATGCCAATCGTAAATGATTAAGCCTCAAAACGTAAAACCGGGTATCGTAAAAATACGAAACTTGGAACAATGGTTAAACATGTCATAATACTCCATAATAAAATATAAAATGAGTGGTAGGTTCCATTGGGGTGGTAAACCCTGCTAAAACTGGAAACACGGATCTAAAACGCGTAATACGTAAAACGTACGAATATTGCGTAAAATTGAGAAAAGTAAAATGTTACTTTTCTAATAGGATATAAATGATTTAAAATGACTTATAATGTCTAGACTGGGCTCAGTCTAGTGTCGGTTGTCATTAAATGTCTTTTAGACATCAAACCGTAAGCCTAAAAATCAAGGAATGACTTATAAAATCAAGGAATGATTTTTTTGTCAATGGAGGAGGGAAAAATATGTTGACTTTTTCTAAAAAGTTGAAAACTTAAATCGTCTTAGAAATGCGGTGCAGGTATAGGCTAAGGTTACGGCCGAGTAAAAACGCTTAAAACTGAAAATTCCAGTTTTTCACGGCCGAGGTTTATTTTTGGTCATGTTTTTCTCAGTCACGATTAATTCTCAAATAAATCATGAGTGTGTCAAACATTTTTCTGATGTGGGGTCACTTAACGCGGTCGAGTTTCGTTGTGCGTAGAATTTCTGAATGACGTTTTACCCTAAAACGTGTAATTCCTTAATAACTTTCACGAAAATGAGCTTATGAAAGTTAAACTTTTAATTTGCCATGGAAATGATTTATCACCCGAGGCCAAGAAACAAAAATCAAGTTTCGGGAAAATTTCGGGAAAAATGAATAGTAAAAGTGAATAGTGAAATTTTTCCGGGAATGGTAATTAACCTGAAATTGCGAATTGTTACAACTTGATTTTCAATTGATCTTTCTCAATGATATCTTCAAATTTCTCTTCTTCCTCTTCTTCAACTTTTATTTCCATAAATTCCTCAAATTCTTTATCAGAATCTGTTTCACTAATCTTTTCTGAAGTAGTCATGAATGGTTTCGAAGCGTCAAGTAATGCATCCAATTCTTCTTCAGTGACTTCATCAATTACATCGATGTTATAGCATGTGTCATCACTGGAATTTGGATATTTCATTGCTTTATCGATTAAGAACGTGATTCGATCTTCTCCTACTCCAAGATTTAGTTATTTACCTTTAACTTTAATCATTGCATCAACAGTGTTTAAGAAAGGTCTTCCTAAGATTAAGGGTACTCGACTATCTTCTTCCATTTCTAAGATGACAAAATCCACAGGAAAAACAAATTTACCAACTTGAACAAGCATATTTTCAGCAACCCCAACAGGATATTGGTATGTATGGTTGGCTAATCGTACACTCATCTTAGTAGGTTTCAATGTATTGATGGAAAGTTTAGAATACAACGAATAGGGCATCAAATTGATACTTGCACCTAAATCGGCTAAAGCATCACATGTGATGTTGTTTCCTAATGTACATGGTATAAGAAAACTTCCGGGATCTCCAAGTTTTGGTGGAATTTTGTTTTGAATAATAGCAGAGCATTCTTCATTAAGAACGGTAGCGAAAATTTGTTCTAACTTGTTTCGATTATTAAGAAGTTCTTTCAAAATTTTCCGATAATTGGGCATTCCAGCTAGAACATCAACAAGGGGTACGTTAATTCTAACTTCTTTGATCATTTCTAAAAACTTCTTATTTCTCTCCTCTCTTTTCTCTTTTCTTAGGGCTTGTGGATATGGTATTTTTGGTGTATAAGGCTTTATTGATGGAACGGTTGGTTTTTGGGTTGGTTGTTTTTCAACTGCTTCTTCCTTCTCAGCTTCCTCCTCCTCTTCTTGAATAAGAGTTTTATCGGCAGGAATGGGTGGTGGATCATATGAGAGACCACTTCGAGTGAATACAGCATTGATATGCTCATTTCTATTTTGTGGTGGACGATAGTTCTTATCGTTTGATCCAGATGGTTTTGGATTGGATTGGGTGTTACTTGGTAATGTACCAGGTATTCGAGAAGAAAATTGATCAGAAAGTCTACCAAATTTTTGTTCAAGATCCTGGATAGAAGCTTGATGATTTTTCTGACCTTGCTCAACTTTTGTTTTGAGATTGAAAAATTGAGTTTTTACGAAGTCATTTGTGGTTCTTTGAGCATTTACGAATTCTCGCATCATTTTTTCGAAATCAGATTCTTCCTTTTTATCTGAATTTGTTGGGTTTGGATTTTCTGTTCTAGGTTGAAAATCACGGTTGTTATACCTTTGTTGGCAATCTTGCCAATTTCCAGAACTTCTTCCGTAATAATTACCCCGAAAACCTCCTCCACGATATCCTCCTTGGACATAATTGGCTTCCCCTTCGTTGGGTCCATTCATAGGTTGGTCATCACACTCGGATGATGTGTGATTTCCTCCACAATTATTACAGCCATCTCGCATTTCTTTCATTTCTCCTTTTATATCTTTGTATTGCGAGTCCATTTTAGAAGACAAGGCTTCTATTTTGTCCATGAGTTTTGAATTATCTGAACTTTCGGCAAAAGCAACGGTTTTCTGTAAGGGTTTGGTTTTGAAATCTTTTGACCAATCGAATTTAAGAAGTACTCGATCTTCAAGAAGTTGATATGCCTCATTTGGTGTTTTGTAAAGGAAAATTCCTCTGGCATCAAGGATTGCTTGAGATGCTTCATCAAAACCATGATAAAAGATTTGGATTATTGTTCCTCGTCCTAAATTATGACCATGACAACTGCGAAGCAAATCTTTCATGCGAAGCCAAGCTTCAACAAGAGATTCATTAGGATTTTGTGAAAAAGCACGGATTTCTCCCATTAACCTATCATACATGGCAGGTGGAAAGAATCGGCTTACAAAAGCTTGCCTCATCTCCTCCCAAGTATTAATAGTTCCTGGGGTTAATTCGTTATACCATACTTTGGCATCTCCGGCGAGTGATGATGGAAAAAGTTTGAGCTTGATAGCATCGACATTAGTGTCTCCATAACGAAACATGCCACAAATTTCAATGAATTCGGCAATGTGTTTATGCGGATCGGCCCGCGAACGGCCATCGAATTGACGGTCTTTGATCATAGAAAGATGATGACCTGTAACAGTAAAGTTTTCACCAAGGTCAGAGACAACAATAACAGCTCCAGGAGTGGGTGCTACAGTTCTATTGGCAGCCCACATGGGTAAATCGTCAGCCATGGGTAATGGTTCAAAAAGATTAGAAATTGGGTGTTCTTCGGAAAGATTATCAAACCAATTAAGAATAGTTGAAGATCTCTTCTTACGAAACAAACTTTCGGGATCGGATAAGGGTGTACTAAGCTTTTTAGTAGTAGAACGAGTGTTCATACAACTATCAAGAGAATCGAATTAATTACCTAAACAAAAGAACAAGAAAAAAAAAAAAAAAAAAAAATCTAACCGAATCGGTTGGAAATCAAACCGATCGGTTGGACGCTACGGTAAAATTAAAATGTGAGAAATCGAATCGGTTGGAAGAGAAACCGATCGGTTGGTTGCTACGGATTTTTTTTTTTTTTTTCTTTTTTTTTTTTTTTTCTTTTTTTTTTTTTTTTTAGAAAACGAACACGAAAGGAAATGGACTTTTAAAACTTAAAGAAACACGATCAAAATCCCCGGCAGCGGCGCCAAAAACTTGATGTGCTATTTGTTAGTGCAAGTTTTAAATTTATAAGAGTGAATTACCAAATCTAGAAACAACACATACGAGCAAGTGTACTCGTCCGTTATAGCAAGATATGATGGTAAGTCGGGATCGTTCGCAGGGATTTGTGAGTGAATTGAAATATAAGTCTAAAAGTAAATCTCTAATGTACGCAAATTTGATAATAAGCAAATTCAATAAATTAAAAACTACACTTGTTTAGACTAGTTTTCTACTTAATGACACACATGATTGTGATAACTTTTGATAACATGTTGGTTGAGATAATTAGATGGTGATCTAATCTATTGTTTCCACAAATTAAACCTTCGTCAAGATTTTAATTCATAAAAACAAGCTTTAGGTGTAAACCAATCAATTCAAGATCTATTCAAGGTTCATAAGGTATGGTGGATATCTTAAACACAAGAAAAACTTTTATTACCAATCAAATACTCTTAGGAAATGGCCAATACAAAAGGTAACCTCTTCATAGACAAAAAGGTCACAATCGTTTATAAACATTTAAACTTTCGTCCTACTAAAGGTTTACAAACAATCCGATTTGATGTTATAAAAGAATTCTTATTACAATCATACTTCTTGTTTCTTTGTTTAGTCAAGAATAATTATGGTGAAAAACAATCATTCATAGACAAATGATTATAACTAGTTGAGTAATAACAAATCTTTCGACCTTTGAAACTATTATCAATTAGTTAACCTTGGCTAAACAAATGTCACGATGAAACTTAAGGTACAATTGGTTCTTAGGATTGACTTGAAATTGAATTAAAACATGTTATCACAATCAACACTATCACTAAGTATAAAACATCATCAAAACAAGTGTAAAAAGATTACTAGCCACTCATGGCAAACATGCAAATAAACTCAGAATATTTAACATAAGAATCCATGGTTATAAGTCTTACAATGCTTTGAAATTGATAACAAATGACAAGGTATTGATAACCTAAGAGTTGGTGATGATTTCTTGAGATTTCCGGATTCCAAATGTTGTTTCCTTGGTCCTCCAAAGTTCCTGGTTCTTTCTGCATGAATTTTCCTCCTTAGAGAGCTAGAAGATGATAATAATTGTGTGTAGTAATGAGAGTAAATGATATCTTCAATTGTGTGTTGAATGGTGTTGAGTTATGCACTTTTGAGGTCCCTTATAGGCTTGTCCAACACTCATGGTAATAAATAAGAACTTAAATGCTTGAACTTGGACAATAAGACACTAAAAAGGGCCTAGAACCATGGGACAAAAGACCAAGATTCGTGCACAAAGTTGGCAAAAACATGCAGCTTCGGCCATCCGATCGGTTGCGGGTTGGCACCGATCGGTTGGTGAAAGGTAATTATGACCATCCGATCGGTTTCACACCAACCGATCGGATGGTAACTTCTGACAGTTTTGGACTTTGACTTTGACTTGAGTAGCTCTTCATGTACTATCCAAACTTAATTAACTTCTGAACTAGGAACTTTGAGATGACAAAACTTAGGTTCTCATATGAATTACTTCATAGATTGGACTTTTGAGCTTGGGAATCTTTGTGTAATCGTGTATACTTCATTTCCTTCACTTTTTCTCCATTTTTCCTGCATTTGGCTAAATATGCTACAAAACATACTTTGATACGATTTAGTGGCAAAAGCATATAAAAACAACCAAATAACATACACAAAAACACTAATAACGTTTATAAAAACATGTTAACTTTGAGCGTTATCACCTTCACAGCATTCATCACATCATTCAAAACAATTCAATTTTCAGTCAATCTATAGCTAGAAAAGAACCTTCTTGATTGTAAAAAAGATTAATGTGACCCGTTTTAGATACTAGAATTATTCTCAACTGACTTAAATAACAACCTGTTTAAGAAATACATTAAATTATATCGCTGGAGTGACCTAAGGGGTTGTTTTCAACTTTATTACTCTTATCTAAACAAGTAATGCTCTGGATAAAAATTAAAGGGGTTTTCATAGTTGGCCTTTGTGAATCATCTACTCCTTTTCACAGTTCTTGCAATCTTGCTTTTTCCTAAGCCAAAGATTTCCTTTTGGTAAAAATATCTATCATGTTCATGCTTTAATATGCATACTTTTTTGCACAGAAGAAGACACCTGAGATTTTGCATAGAACATGATCAGGTTTGTGAATCCATTTATGATCCCGTCACCCGTATGTGAGAGCAAACAGTTAACCAACAAGCACGCCCGACCGAAGGTAACATGTTTTACATATTTTTAATCAGATTCAGATGTTATGATGTGGCAGACCACACTTTATACGCGCAAGTCTCCAAAGTTATTTATTTTTTGTTTGGTGATTGCAGTCGTAGGCATGCGAGATTCCATTCAGATTTCAGCCACCCACTAGAATGCAAATGGTCCTCGCAAAAGGGGGTTTGACGAGATGTGTTCAGGTTGGTTCAAATATTAAGTCACAAGTATTCTAAAATCTTATTGCAACCTGGATTGCCGATTTGTTAATCATTTTATATCTTCATCATTGTAGGGCTGTAGGGCTGGTCTTCAACAACAGACGATGGACCGTCAGGCACACCAATGACGACACGTCAATGTTAGTGACACCCCTTTTTCTTTTTATAACTTACATATAGGTAGTTTAAGTTCCCTTACTTTCGTTGCCACATTGGCAATCCAAATTTGTAACAACCAACTATTTCATTTTGGGGTCATGAAGTGTGTAAATTACAGTCGCATTCAGGATATCTGAAATGTCCTCATACGCCTATTCATATGCAAAAATCGTGTTTTCCTTACCCAGCTAGCTTCTGCATCATTGAGATTTTGTATAGATGTGGCCGCTTTGACACATTAACGTATAAACGGATCAATTGAAGTAATGTTTTATAATAATTAGGTGGTAGAATGAGTACAATAGAAAAAAAAAAAAAACGTTTGCGATTAGCTTATTTATGGGTTTATAAAATAAAAAATAATAATAAAAAAAACCCAGGTAAACTCGTCTTTTTTAGAATGTGAGCTTCTTACCTTATCATTCTAATAATATACGATACAAATGATACTTGTTATATGTTTCAACCCATCTTGCTTTGCTTTTCTGAGTTATCAAAGAGGTGTGTGTGTCAGTTGCATATATATTTCCAATATTTTGTTGATCAAATTTCATTTGTCTACATTTTTCATAGTCAAATGTTTTTCAAACGAAAGAAAATATAAGATACTATCGACAAAGGCATGTTAAATTATATTTGCAATCACCACAACTTTGAAAATATAGGCGGAGTAATTGTGAGAAACTTAAATACTTCACATGAAATAATCGTTCTTGGTATGGACTACACTCGCACTTTTAAAGTTTCGTGTGTTCCAAGCCAAGGTCGATAATTGCACATCAAATTTTTTCCACAAAGACTACATGTACATTTTCAAAGTTGTACCATTATGTAAATCCTATTTTAATATCAATAAAAGTTGTAAAGAGTTACACCTATAAGCAATTAAACGAGCAATTTACTCAAGAAAACAGCATGAATGTTATACAAATGTGTACATTACTTTATCAATTTATCATATTCTCAAACTAACTGATTTTTCAAACATGTACACATATTGTCTATATATATTACTCCGTATAAGACACAACCCTTGAGCGCCGTGCCCTTTAAATTTTTTTTTTTTTTTTTTTTTTTTTTTTTTTTTTTGGGCTTCTTACCGGCCTGTTAATTTCGATCTTTCGGCCCACCTGGTAGTTTACACCATTAATTTAACTAGTGTGGCTACGGTCCGCCGCGTTGCGGCGGGGCGGTGTAGTTATCTAAAAATTTAGCTACGATTTTAGAATGGAATATTTACATAAAAAGTTTTTGCTAGTTTTAAAGTGTCGTTGTAACTTCCAGCCTGTTTCCTAAAGTAGCCATTGTACGTACTGTTAATAAAGTAATAGTAATAAATTTAATAATACAAAGTAATACTGTAGTAGCCATTGCACGTTCCTTGCAGTTTCTTTTATCATACTATCATTCATATTTCATAAGCATACGGCTCATGTATAAAAGAATAGTTATTGGGCTTTGAACTAATATTGGATCTTTTGATGGGCCACGAAAAAAAAAAAGTAACTGACGTTTGTTGAACGACGTGTAGCAGGCAAGGGAAATGGAAATGGAGTCCAACAACTAAAACGACACCGTCTATGATGGTGTATTATATATATACTAATAGTTGCCTGTTAATTTCGGTCCTTTGGCCCACCTGGTAGTTTACACCATTAATTTAATAAGTATTTTGAGATATCTTTTATATAATAAAACAAAACCTTTATTGTCAATTTTTTATTTCAAAAAATGCATTCATACTTTATTTAGTAATAATTTTATTTAAAAAAAAATTATTTTCTTATTAAGTAACATTTTATATTTATCCATAACACAAGTAGAAGATAAATACAAAAAATATAGATAAGATACAATTAATAATAGAATTAAATTTTTAAATAATTATCTTTAATAATAAAAAACTATAATCAAACATCATAAATCTAACAAAACAAAGATTAAATTTTTGTTTTTTAATAAATAAAAATATATGATTCAAAAAATTTAAAAAAAAAAACTGCGCGTGCGCGGGCATTATAACTAGTATAAACTACAGTAATAGTTTTATTAGCCAAACCAATAAACAAAACGTTCTGTATTCGGATCTTATACGGGTAACAAAACATTTTTTTTTATTTCTGACCCGATTCGATTTACTACCACCACTTGGACATACAATATATTTTTTTACTGAGACTATACACGGGTCACTTAATACTTTTCTAATTTAAACCATTTTGTTGCATCTATTTGGCAAAGATCAAAATGTTGTACTTAGGGGTGTTAACGAGTCGAGCTTTTAACGAGCTACTCGAGTTCGAGCTCGTTTAACTTGATCCGAGCTTTCAAATAATCGAACTCGATTCGAACTCAAACAAAAAATAAGGATTGATTAGTTAGACGAGCCGAGTTTAAATAATTAATAATCGGCTCGGCTCGTTCGAATACTCATTTAATTTTTCGAGTCGAACGAGCCAAACGAACTAATCGAGTTTAACAAATCGAGCGAGCTTAACGAGCCAAAGATTAATAATTTCATATATTATTATCATCGTATTTTTTAAGTTTTCTCTACTGAGTTTAACAAATCGAGCGAGCTTAACAAGCCAAAGATTAATAATTTCATATATTATTATCATCGTATTTTTTAAGTTTTCTCTACTGATAAGACTTAATACTATTAATTCGAACTCAAATCCATGTAAGAAACTTCACCAATAGAATTGGATAATGAAGCATAAGAATTTGATCTCCCTTCGCATGTGCATGTGCCTTTTCTTTTTATAACTTCTCTATTTCCTTTCTTTTGCTTCCTTCTTCGACGTGGGATTAAAAGATTTGTCACTTTTGCATCTATAATATGATGCATACAAATTCTACAATGACCATCTCTAAATTTAATATCTACAAACAATTTACCACACTCTAAATATATATATAATTATGTATTCAAGACACCTAATATATTATAGCAGGTACCCGCGCGATGCGGCGGCGAGTACCCCGTGACTATATTTTGTGGCGAACAAATATTGTTCGATTACATTTTTTTATTTTTTATAACAATTACCATACAGATGAATAATAATTTAAATTAAAATAAATTTAAGCAATAATAGTTACATATCAATTTTCCAAACTAGATTCGTTAGAGAATTGTTTGTCTAGCAAAGTTGGTCTGGCAAATGGATTATAACCTACAAATTATGGTGTGTATCTACATAATTTTAAATGTATAAGAATATATTATGGAAAACATTCTTAGTTTATTTAAGTTACTCATAATACATATTTATGAAACATAACGTTTTAGATAGTTTTTCTTATGTTTAATAACCATTACTTAACTTATTTACTATATGCATTATAAGTAGATATTTTGTAAGTAATCAAAAATTTCATTAAAAAGAGCTAGATAATATATTACGGAGTAATATATAATTCGTAGAAACATTACTCCATAATTACCTATTTTGATTTAACAAACTAATAAACTACGAGTAATACTTTGGCGTCAGGTATAAACAAAATATATTTTGTTCGTACTTTTCTTATTCATTATTCATTACTTAAAATATGATATAACCTATATATATTTGTCTATTGTCTAGTTAGGTTCTTGTTTGTAAAAGAAAAATACACAAGACAAATTAGTTATTCCATCCCACATTGAATGAAAGAAGAAAACAGCTTTCACAAAAACCTCTATAAAAACAAAAACCCATAAGTAAACTTTGGAGGCTCTTGATAAACTTGCCTACTATCTGGTGGATCTAAAAATTAGTTGAAAGTAATTTCAATGGTCTTTAATTCGAAAGCTCTACACGCAAACTTTTGCTTATGAATGCCTAGTCGAGCTTAAGTTAAGAATAAAGGAAATCGAGCTTGAGCTCACAAACGAGCATAATCGAGCTTAAGTTAAGTATAAAGAAAAGCGAGCTCGAGCTTATAAACGAGCACTTGAGCTTAAGGACCAAAATTTAAAATAACTAAACGAATGTCGAGCACGAGCTCGAACGACAATAAAATATATGAGCTCGAGCTCGAGCTCGAGCATGAATTTAAAAAATTATTCGAGCTCGAGTCGAGCTCGAGCCGAGTAATAGTCAATCGAGCCTAGCTCGAATATCCTAAAACTCGACTCGGCTCGGATCGTTAACACCCCTACTACATATAGTATATAAACTATAAAGTTTTCAAACACAATATTCAAAAAGTATACTATTACGTACGTACAAACATAATTTTTTGTTTCTTAATAAAAAAACTAGCTTTAAAAAATTAACATGACTAAAAAAACCCAAAACATAAACAATGCTTTCTGAATATGTAAAAGCTCCACTAAAAAATGGTAGCTAAGAATGGTGGAAGTCATGCTTCCGAAATCATTCATACCTCCCAAATCCACCAATAATATCATTTCACCTCATTCATACTTTTTTCATATCTCCCAACCCTTTTTAGTGGCAGCCATGCCTTTTTCATACCTCCCAACTAATTTTATTTTATATTTTTTTACCCCTTAACTAATATTTCATTCAATAGACCTTAACTAATATTTTATTCATTTAATTAATGTACAAAAAACATTTTTATTAAAAAAATACAAAACTAAAATTTGTAAACAAAAGAAGAAAAAATGTTAAAATATATATGGTCATCTTTCAGCCCAACCTATGCCACTCAAATATAGCCCAACCCATACCACACTAAAATTTATACAAAACTAATGCATATAGACATCTTCTTCAACCACTTAAATGGCTGCAACCTGCGCAAAAAATAGAGAGAAAAAAAAATAAATGAAAAAACGCATCACACAAATGAATCACAAACAATAAACGCATCACACAAAATGGATCACAAACAATAAATGCTTCGAAAATACCCAAACCGCCGAGGCAATATTTGCCGCTTAACCCATGCCGTTGGTGATGCCGGCGCAGTGGCGGCGGTGTTCACCGCCGGCAAAGGCATGCCGTTGGTGATACCGCCCACCACTGCCACCCTCCTAACATCTAGCAAAACCAAAAAATAAAACAAATAAAAAAATAAAAAAAAAATGTACCAGAAGCTTGAAAGCGTAGCGTTTCAAAGAAGAAAAATCATTGTTACCGCAAAACAAGTAAAAAAAACCCGCTGCAACGCAGCGGGCACCCCTCCTTGTATATATTATGGCACATGGGCACATATTCCGAAATGCACAAGTGCCATATAATAATATTATTTTTTGAGTTTTTTCGCTGGGCTACGAGAATTCATGGTGGCTCATCTTCTCAACTGTCTTAGGCTTGGTCACATCTTTTATATAATAAAGGAATTACATCATTTCGGAGTGTTTCTGAAAATCCCTTCTTATTGAAAAAAAAAAGTAGACCAATAGGAGAGCTCGATTTTGCCATGTAGGCGAAATCAAGCAATATGATTGGTCAATAAAAACTCAAAATTAAATTGATTTTGGTCAAACTTAATCAATTTGTTGGAGAAATTTGGTTAAGAAAAAAAATGCATAAAAATATAGGTGTCAAATTTGTAAAAACAAAAACTTAAAAAGAGAGGAAGTAATTAATAAAACTTTGGTGTTTGAGTTTTAAATAAATTATATAGATCTAAGTGTAAAATTACAAGTTTTTATGTTTTTTAATAACTTTAGAAAAAATACAAATAACCCCTTACACTTTGTACCCCCTATACTTTATAATACTAACTTTGTTTAAAATTACATGATTATTAATATTAGTTTTTAGACTTTCATCATTAAAATTACAAAATTTGGTAAATATGTTAATTAGTTTTAATACAAGTTAAATAAATTTTAAACTAATGTTAGTTTTAGACTTTTCAAAAATATTTTTTTAAATAAGGACTCATGTTATTTTATTTAAAATTTTAATTTACGCGTACACGGGTTTGAATATTAAATACGGCTAAATTATTAGTAACGGGAATATAAATATCAAATGGTAAGCACGAGTTAGTGTGATATGAAATAAATATACGCGATTCAACTTTTAACAACGACTCATAAAATTGCTATTTGAAATTTATATATGGATATCCATAAAAACATTTTAAAAACTTTATGAGGCATAATTTAACTTTATCAACGCTCATTATGTGCTACTAAACTCGCACATTTTGTACAACATGATATCAGTAGTTAAAGTTAAACAACAACATCAACCTCAACCTCAACATGTCTATCAGTTAAAAACGTTATACAAAGCTAATTATTAAAAAAATAAACAAACACATGGGTTAGATAATCATTGTTTAATGAAGGTGTTCTCCTTAAATTAAAAAAAAAAAAAAATGCACGCATCACAATCTTATTTGATAACAATCACCTCCTAAATCAAAAAAAGAAAAACTACGTGGGTGATAACCTAACTTTATTCATTAACGTGACGTTTCATCAAAAAAAATACAAATAAAAAAACCCCGTAATAGTTGGCTGTTGTAGAGGAATTAAAAGTATGTACATGAGAATTATTAAGCAAATATATTAATCAGGTTATTACGTTACTATACTGCGATAATGTTATTAAGTTGGTAATCACGGATGTGAGATACAACCATTCTTCTATACGTATGATTTATGTGTTAACCTCTTTTTTCTTCCGAATAGAATCCGAAAGAGACCTCAACAGAACTTTTACTTATGCCTTATCTAGCTGATAGTTTTTAGTAACCTTTTTTATGGTTTAACTTTTTTTTACACACCAACTTTTAGTAACTTTTTTTAATGTTTTATTGAAAACTTCTACACCTAATATTTGTGTTTTTACTATAAAAATACTACGCTATGATAGAATTAGTTGTGAGTTCAGGGGTTTTTTATTAAGCTTCTCAAAAAAGCTTAAAGTTTTATCATAAACCTATTATGTTATAGTAAATAAATAAGCCAATAAGCACCTTCAATAAGCATATCCAAACACCCCTTTTGAAATAAATATACGCACATTATTCAATAAGCACCTTCAATAAACTTATTGTGTTATAGTGTGATATGAAATAAATATAAGCGATTCAACTTTTAAGAACGACTAATGAAATTGCTATTTGTTATTTATATATGGATATCCATAAAAACATTTTAAAAACTTTATGGAGCATAATTTAACTTTATCAACGCTCATTATGTGCTACTAAACTCGCACATTTTGTACAACATGATATCAGTAGTTAAAGTTAAACAACAACATCAACCTCAACCTCAACATGTCTATGAGTTAAAAACTTTATACAAAGCTAATTATTAAAAAAAAAACAAACACATGGGTTAGATAATCATTATTTAATGAAGGTGTTCTCCTTAAATTATAAAAACAAATGCACGTATCACAATCTTTATTTGATAATAATCACCTCCTAAATTAAAAAAAGAAAAACTACGTGGGTGATAACCTAACTTTATTCATTAACGTGACGTTTCATAAAAAAAATACAAATAAAATAACCCCGTAATAGTTGGCTGTTGTAGAGGAATTAAAAGTATGTACATGAGAATTATTAAGCAAATATATTAATCAGGTTATTACGTTATTATACTGCGATAATGTTATTGAGTTGGTAATCAAGGATGTCAGATGCAACCATTTTTCTATACGTATGATTTATGTGTTAACCTCTTTTTTCTTCCGAATAGAATCCGAAAGAGACCTCAACAGAACTTTTACTTATGCCTTATCTAGCTGATAGTTTTTAGTAACCTTTTTATGGTTTAACTTTTTTTTACACACCAACTTTTAGTAACTTTTTTTTAATGTTTTATTGAAAACTTCTACACCTAATATTTGTGTTTTTTACTATAAACATACTACGCTATGATAGAATTAGTTGTGAGTTCAGGGGTTTTTTTATTAAGCTTCTCAAAAAAGCTTAAAGCTTTATCATAAACTTATTGTGTTATAGTAATTGAATAAGCCAATAAGCACCTTCAATAAGCATATCCAAACACCTCTTTAGTTCTAATATGAAGTTTTCTTATTCGATATTAGGACTAACGTTGTTGTTATCCTCACTATAATGCAACATGTTAGTGGTGTTTGCCGTTTAATGATCTTATCGTACACACTAAAATGTAAAGCAATTTGTTGTGTGCGTTTTTAGAGAAGGATTAAGTATCAACACATGATTGTCGTAGAAGGATTATCTACGCCTGCTCAAGGTATGAATGTATAATTAAGTTGAGTTGCTAATTTAGATAATACATGAGTGTATTTTAATGTACCAAAGATGTGTTTTAGTGCCTATATGAGGAACTTTACGGTAGGAATTCTTAACAAGTGTCTTTGAATGAGTTAATGAAATTTAGCAAGTGTTTGTTGTCATTAATAACACTATGGGTGTCAACCAAAGGGATAAAATATGGGTGTTTTTAACGTTAATGATTTAGGCTAATTGTAAAGAAAGTTGCACTAAAGTGAAAGGTCGGTAAGGATTCAAACAATCCTAAAAGACTTGCGAGTGTACTCTTTGCCGTTTTTTCCACGCATTTATAATTACTTATGCAAGTAATATTAATTTTCTTATATAATTCGGTCTCAGAGAAAAATTATTCTTATACCTTATAAATAAACGTATTCTACCATTACATCTTTTTTTGTTTCTCTTTATGTAATAGAAAAGCTATAGTGTAAGCATCTATGTTAATTTGGTAATTTTATGATCAAACATGAGAAGTAAATAGCACAAACTTATGAAAATATAATTTTTCAAACAAAAATGTACATTGGTAAACATGGTATGATAGTTATTCATAATCAAGGAAATGAATCAATCTTCAAAGATATATAAATATGCTATAAGTAAAAGAAATACCACAATTACAAAACACATCGTAAATTGATATCACGGGTTAGCAAAACTAAAAGCATATATCATTAACATCTTATGCAAGTCAAGTATCATGTGATTTTTTTTGAATAATAAATATTATTTTTAATCTAAAAGCTAAAATAATAAGTAGATTATAACATATATACATGTAGTTTTTTATTTTTAGTCCACAAAGTAAAACCATTTGAAATATGTTAAGTGATTTATTTCTTAATCGATAATAATATATATTAAAAAAGAAATTTTAAAAACCATGTGCGTGCACATGTATTATAACTAGTTTCTTCATATAAGTAGAACATTTATTTGTTAAATTAACCAACCAAAAATGAAATAAAAAAGAATTCATTTAATATACTTTCAGTTAAAATGTTACAAACATACTTCTAAAAGAAAGGCAGACACTTAAACAAAACTAAATTATAATTAAATCTCTCGCTCAAAGACGATCCAACAAAAAAAATGGACACTAAAATAAAATTTAAAAAACGCGGTGCCCTTTACGCAGCAAATAAATCGCACACTAATTCCTCGCAAAACAAACAAAAATTACCCGCTGCAACGCAGCGGGCGCCCCAAATTGTTAAGGTATAATAGTTCTTTAAAAAGTAACGTATAAATATTAATATGTAAATGACTAGTATCGAACCCGAGACCTCGGGATTGCACACATTACAAACGAGAATCAAATATTAATAGTTAGATATATTTATTAATAACACAAGTTTATGGACTATTGATCGTTAGTTATTAAATGTATGGACTAACTATCGCAAATTGGCAAGGAAAAGGACTAGAGTGAAACTTGGTAAAAAGAAGGATCCGGAACACCCCTCTTGGGTGTGTGGCCGGTCGATCAAGCCCAAGGGAGGGCAACCCATGGCCCTTTCTTGCTCTCCAAGTTTTATCTAGTATATATACAAACCCAAGGGTCATTGTTTCTCACCTTTTGTGCACACACAATACCCTAAAGTTTTGTTTTCTTCTCTTTTCCTTCCTGCCGATCGAACCTAATAACTCTAAGGGTTTTGGGTCGAAAATTTTATAATGAAAATTTTCTTATGTTTAATCTTGTAATTAATTTGATTCGGTATTAGTTTGTGTATACAAGAACGAGGTAATAACTCACTATAGTTATTATCAAGAGATCGATAAACAAAACGGTAAGGGGTTTATCATAGATCTATTTTACACAAGTTCAAGATTAATTGAAGTGCATCGGATACGTTCCTATTTATGTTTTAGTTAATATTATGTGTTATACTTGATCCTAGCTTTTGTAATACGTGTACTTTGATTGTTTAATTCCATCAGTGGCATCACGAGCCATGTATAACATGTAATTGATTACTAAAATGTAATAAAAATCGGATCTATAATTGTTTTAGATACATGTTTTGATCTAGGGTTTTTCTTTTTAATTTTTTTTAATAAAAATTCGAAAACCTAACCCTAATTTTATTTTGGGGGGGGGGTCGATTTTCCATGAAACCCTAATTAGGGTTTTGTGGTTTTCTTGGATTATGTGTAATCACTAGAAACCCTAGGTCATTAACCGGTTATGTGAACGTATCTTGTGACCTATGTGCTAATTGTTAGTTTATAATCCGTGACGAAACATGCATGTTAGTCATGAATCTTGTTTTTTTTATATGTCACATATTTTAGATAGATCTAAAATTGGGGAAGACTCTAATATATATATATATATATATATATATATATATATATATATATTAAAATCAATTTATATGCTATGTGGTGTGTATATTAGCTTTGGCCTACGCAATTGATTCGTCAATGTATGTGACTCTCTTCCATTAAGAGGAGAAGGCCTTAGTTGATTACATACATTATTATACCTAGAATTGATTTTATTAGGATCTTTTCTAATCAAGATTGCATGTGGCTAATTGTTTCACTTTTATTATTATTAGTTGTTGATTTGTCTTGAATTACTTGTTTTTATTGTTTCTTAATTGTTTGACATGATGTAAGCAATAAAAAGGGTAATTTTTCATAAAGAAAATAATATGGACTAATAATGGTGAAACATTAAGTGATAAAGATTGAATCTTGCGGTGTCTTATGTGCCAACAACGGTTCGCTTCGCACGGTAATTCGCTCCAAGGCGAGACTAGCAAAATTCATACTTTATTACATGTTTTGAGATTGAATCCATAAAATTTTGCTTGATTGATGTTTTGTACAACATGCTTTTAAAAGTAACTCTTTTAAGACAAAATTCATAGTCGTGGTATGAAGGCTTGGAAAGAGCCTTAGAGTCTGCCTTGGTTATCACACTTACGAATATGTCTTAAACGAATTTCTTTTAAAATAATTCTTGTAGAAAGTTATCTTAGGGTTTTTTAAACCTCAAGTAAAACTTTGTGTATTAATTTCAAGAATTGGTAATAAAAAGTCTTTTTTTTGAAAACTTATGCTATAAAGATGAGTGCATGCATCTTTATACATATTTTAATTGACATATCAAAATTGAATACCCTTAAAATTTAAGTTACATGCCATCTATCTATAAGGAACACTTGGAATTTTATTTTAGTAAACGTGAGACCTATGCTAAATTATTATAACAAGGTAAAATTATGTTAATGCGTGAGACCATAGATAGTAATTTTACAGTTTCTAATGTCAACGACTTAATTAAGTTGTGCGTGAGACCTAGAACTTAAGGCATGAGATGGGATGAAACATGCTTACTAGGCAAATTGATGAATCAATTTGATGTAAATCCCATAATGGTCTAGGAATTGGAAATCTTGTTTGCCAATTATTGTTCGACAGATTACCATCTTTTATACTTTCACCACTAGCAGATCAACTGATGTTGTGGAATCTATGTAAAGTTGGATCCTAGATTTTCAAGAAAATTTTGGTGGTTATATGAATATAGCCTATAGGTATTTTATTTTCTTGAAGATATTAATTATCGAAAATACTAATGTTTGAACTTTTATATTAATTATCGAAAATACTAATGTTTGAACTTTTATCTGTAGATATGGCTCAACCCGATAACCCAACTGTGATTTTTGGTTTCAAGAGTCATCTTGAAAGAGAAAAATTGACTGGAAGGAATTTCAATGATTGGCACCATTCGCTCAGAATTATCTTGAGGGAGTCCGGTAAGCTCGATTACTTGACCGAGGAATGCCCTGCTGAGCCTGCTGCTACTAAACCAGAAGCAGTTAAGGCGGCATGGAGGGTGGAGCATGCTAAGTTTAATGAGGTTGCTTGTTTAATGCTCACTAGCATTAGTGCTCACTTACAAAAGAAGTTTGAATACTACTTTCCTAAAGACATGCTTGAAGAACTTCAAAAGTCTTATGTAAAGTCTCATGCAATTGAATTGTATGATGAACTTGACAAGCTACACAACTGCAAGCATGGTGATGGTAAACCAGTTGAAGATTATGTGAATGAGATGAAAGAATACTTTGATCAACTTCAAAGAATTGGATTTGATCAACAGGTCCCTTAACAAGGACTTTGCTAGTTTTGTGCAGAATTTCAACATGCACTGCTCGAGGAAGACAGTCTCAAAATTACTCGCATTACTTGTTGATTATGAGAAAAGTCTACCAGCCAAGGTCAAGGATCCTACCCCGCAAGTGTTGGCGATTCATGGGGGAGAATACAGAAGAAATCGCATGTGAACAAAGGCAAAGGGAAAGGTGATAAAGGCAAGTAGGTCATGGTCTATCAACCACAACCCAAGATGAAGCAGCATCAGCCTAAGCAGAACAAGGTGAATCCTCCAAACAAGAAGGATCAGGCTTGTCACCACTGTCATGAAAAGGGCCATTGGAAGCGCAATTGTCCTCTCTACATTCATGACTTGCGACAGAAGAAGCAGGTTAATGAAGCTGGTAACCCCAGTTCATCAGGTGCGTTCTTTATGATTGAATTATTCACTCTTACTCCTAAATTGAATTCATGGGTATATGATACGGGATGTGACATTCATATTTGCAATACCTTGCAGGGGTTTAGAGTTGAGAGAAAGCTGGCCTATGGACAACAATTCTTGCACGTGTGTAACGGAGCACATGCAGAAGTTGAAGCTATAGGAGTTTTTAATTTAGTGTAGCCGTCGGGATTAGTACTATCTTTAAATAATTGTCATTATGCACCGTCAATTGTTAGAGGTGTAATTTCATTTTCATGTTTGTTGAACCTTGGTTTTGAGCATACTATTTCTAGCAATGGAATTTCAGTTTTTTTAAATGGTGTTTTTTATTTTAATGCTATTGCTGTGAATGGTGTCTTTGAAATTGATATGAATGATAATGATAATGCTTTTATTAAAAATAATTCAATGTATAGCATCAGTAATAAGAGAATCAAGAAAGGTCTGGATTCATCTTATCTTTGGCATTGTCGACTTGCTCACATTGGCAAGGCTCGCATGGAAAAGCTGCAACATGACGGGCTTTTAGAGAAGATCAATGATGAATCATTTGATATGTGCGAATCTTGCATTGCTGGGAAGATAACAAAGAAACCCTTTAAAAATAGGATTGAAAGGGCTAATGATCTACTTGGTCTTATTCACACAGATGTGTGTGGACCACTTAGACATGTGTCAAGGAGAGGTGCTAGCTACTTCTTAACATTTACGGATGATTACAGCCGTTATGGTTATGTTTATTTACTTAAACATAAACATGAGGTGTTTGAAACATTCAAAGTGTTTAAAGGAGAAGTAGAGTTGCAACTCGGAAAGAAGATTAAAGCTCTTCGATCCGATAGAGGTGGTGAATACTTGAGTCAGGAGTTCATAGATTACTTAGCTAAGGAGGGAATTGTCCAGCACCTTACTTCTCCATATACTCCATAACAAAATGGTGTATATGAGAGAAGGAATCGTACATTGCAAGACATGATACGATCTATGTTTAATCTAACAACTCTTCCTTTTTCGTTTTGGGATTATGCCTTAGAATCTGCGGTTCGCATTCTTAATATGGTTCCAAAAAAGAAGGTTGATAAGACATCATATGAGTTATGGACTGGAAAAGCTCCTAACTTGTCTTATCTTAAGGTCTGGGGTTGTGAGGCATATGTTAAACGTGACTCAACAGACAAACACCAAAAAAGATCTGTGAAGTGCATCTTTGTAGGATACCCTAAGGAAACTATGGGTTACTACTTTTATTACCCACCTGAAAACAAAGTTTTTGTTGCAAGGTATGGAGACTTCTTAGAAAAGGAGCTCATATCTCAAGAATTCAGTGGGAGGGTATATGATCTGGAAGACGATCATGAAGATGTAGCACCTTCTGAAAACACTAGCCAACTTCTTGTGGAACCTAAAAGTTTAGGTCCTCCACCTGAAGTTGAAGTGGTTCCCATTCGTAGGTCAACTAGACTTGTGAAAGCTCCTACACGTCTATGTCTTAATGTAGAGTGTGAGGAAAACTTGCTAGGGGATCTTGATGAACCTACAAGTTATAAGGCTGCCATGAATGGTCCTGAAAAGGAAAAATGGCAGGTTGCTATGAATGGGGAAATGCAATCCATGAAAGACAATGAAGTCTGGGAAAAAGTAGACCTACCTCCGGGTGCCAAGTTAGTTGGGAGTAAATGGCTCTACAAGAAAAAGACTGATATGGATGGCATTGTACACACCTATAAGGCCCGTTTGGTAACTAAAGGTTATACTTAAACTTTTGGTGTTGACTATGAGAAGACCTTTTCTCCTGTAGCTGACATTAGTGCTATTAGGATTCTTATAGCCATAGCCGCTTACTATGACTATGAGATTTGGCAGATGGATGTCAAAACCGCCTTCTTAAACGGTCGCCTAGATGAAGACATCTATATGGCGCAGCTTGAGGGGTTTGTGAATTCAGAATTCCCAAATCGTGTATGCAAACTTCAAAGATCCATTTATGGATTGAAGCAAGCATCACGACAATGGAATAAGAGATTTGATAGTGAGATTAAAAAGTATAGATTCACTCAAAATCTTGATGAGCCATGTGTATATCACAAAGCTAGTGGGAGTAATGTAATTTTCCTTATTTTATATGTTGAAGACATATCGATCATGGGAAACGACATTCCAAGTTTGCAAAAGGTTAAGGCATATATTGGAAGTTGCTTTTCTATGAAAGATTTAGGGGAAGCTGCATTTATTCTGGGAATCAAGATATATAGAGATAGATCTCAGCGATTAATTGGATTAAGCCAAAGTGCTTACATTGATAAAATATTGAAGAGATTCAATATGCAAAATTCAAAAAAGGGATATTTGCCGATGCAAGAACAACATGGCTTGAGCAATAAAGTTTGTGCTTCAACACGTGCAGAGGTGCAACGCATGAAGAGAGTCCCTTATGCTTCAGCTGTGGGATCTATTATGTATGCGGTTAAAAGTACAAGGCCTGATGTGGCATTTGCTTAGAATTTAACCAGTCGATATTAGCAGAATCCAGGTAAAGCTCACTGGACTGCTGTTAAGAATATTCTTAAGTATCTCAGGGCTACTAAAGATATGTTCTTAGTTTATGGGGGTACTCCATCTGCAGAACTTGATGTTACAGGTTACTGTGATGTTTCTTGGAAAGGTGATAAGGATGATATGAAGTCTCAGACGGGTTATGTCTTTGTCATTAATGGAGGAGCTGTGGATTGGAGGAGCAGAAAGCAGAGTGTACTAGCGATGTCTGCTACAGAAAGTGAGTATATAGCTGCTTTAGAAGCTGCAATGGAAGCTGTTTGGATTAGGAAGTTTGTTACAGGGCTTGGGGTTATGCCTTCGATTCGACGACCTATAAAAATGTATTGCGACAATTCAGCTGAAATTACATTTGCCAATGAGCCTGGAATAATGAAAGGCACCAGACATTTCCCGATTAAGCATCACTATGTTCGAGAACAAGTCGAAATAGGTGAAATCAAAATGCTCAAAGTTCACACAGATGAAAACTTAGCAGATCAGTTAACAAAGCCTCTACCTGGCACCAAGCTTTACAAGCATGCTGAAGGAATAGGGCTTAAATTAGCTGAAAGTTTCATGCCCATTTGTGATTAGTATTTGGATAAGGGATGTAATGTACAATTATTATTTTAATGAAATAAAATATTGTTTATGTTTATTTATTCATTGTCTTAATAATATTTCATATATTTGCATGTTTAAATCCATGAATAAATTATTATTCTAAATTGTTCGTTGTCGATTAATTATATGGGAATATCATTAAACTAAGACAAATTTGAGTATTGGTTTAGTATATACTTGAAAGTATATTGATGCGTAGTCATACCAATTTCACATGATATTCAATGAATTGAATATAGGACTTATCTCAACAATATGATTTAGTATTTAATGTGAGAATCATATTTAAAGTTATCCTCAGACTTGAGATACCAGATAAGAGTCATGGATGTAGTGTATTTTTGTGAAGCAATCTACCGCTCACCGTAATAGGGAGTTATAAGGGTTGTTTTCAGAAGTGCTGCAAAGTTCATGGGTTATTCTTGTAGTCAAAAAAGAATTTGTTCCTTCTGATTTGTTCAGAAGTTTAATACTGCTAGGCCCCTCGTAGGGTTGACAAAATGTTTGCGTGGCCACGCCCAAAGTCTATATGGAATACGTTCAGATGTTTTGGTAATTTTGTTCAATCATAAAGAGACGAGAAACAGAATATTAATAAAGAATCTCACATCTTTATTAAATGTAGTATTAGAAACAAAAAGATAATTATAATGATGAATCATTAAAGGTTTTTTCAGGAAACCTAGCTCGAGTCGTGCTGGGGGCATTGGAGTGTTGCAAGACGCTAACCGTTGTTATTTTATATTAATAGATATACGAGTGGGAGCTGTAAAAAGTAACGTATAAATATTAATATGTAAATGACTAGTATCGAACCCGAGACCTCGGGATTGCACACATTACAAACGAGAATCAAAGATTAATAAATATTAATAGTTAGATATATTTATTAATAACACAAGTTTTTGGACTATTGATCGTTAGTTATTAAATGTATGGACTAACTATCGCAAATTGGCAAGGAAAAGGACTAGAGTGAAACTTGGTAACAAGAAGGATCCGGAATACCCCTCTTGGGTGTGTGGCTGGTCGATCAAGCCCAAGGGAGGGCAACCCATTGCCCTTTCTTGCTCTCCAAGTTTTATCTAGTATATATACAAACCCAAGGGTCATTGTTTCTCACCTTTTGTGCACACACAATACCCTAAAGTTTTGTTTTCTTCTCTTTTCCTTCCTGCCGATCGAACCTAATAATCCTAAGGTTTTTGGGTCGAAAATTTTATAAAGAAAATTTTCTTGTGTTTAATCTTGCAATTAATTTGATTCGGTATTGGTTTGTGTATACAAGAACGAGGTAATAACTCACTATAGTTATTATCAAGAGATCGATAAACAAAACGGTAAAGGGTTTATTATAGATCTATTTCACACAAGTTCAAGATTAATTGAAGTGCATCGGGTACGTTCCTAATTATGTTTTAGTTAATATTATGTGTTATACTTGATCCTAGCTTCCGCAATACGTTTACTTTGACGCTGCGTTCTCGAGTTTTTCTAGGTGGGAATAGAAATGATGTGAAAAGAAGAGAAAAGAAATGAAAAGGAAAGGAAAGAAAGTTGATTTTATATTTCGTGTTCTTGAGTTGAAATGAAAGGAAAGGAAATGAAATAATGTTGTGTTCTCAAGTTGGAAAGAAAAGAAAGAAAAAGAGACATAATTACATTTATGCACTTTTAGATATGTTCATTTTATCATAAGAGTCGAATATGAGTAAATATTGAAAGTTATATTGGTCATTATATACTAAATAGTGCGAGTGTAAAATACTTTCCGTCCAAATCCGCCCATATTTGGGCGGAAAATTCTTATAGGAAAATCACTAGAATTTTCCTATCATTTCCTTCCTGTTTCCTTTCCTTTCTGTCCAAAAAAAACTCGAGAACACAATAAAATTTCAATTTCCTATCATTTCCTTTCCTTTCCTTTTAAAAACTAACTCGAGAACGGAGCGTGATTGTTTAATTCCATCAAGTTCAACTTTTAATATTTAGTAACTAAATGATTAGCCATGTGGCTAATATAAAATGTTGGTCAAGTACATGAAACTTTCAAACTCGACAACTGTTTAAAAATACAAAAAGAACTTTCAACTTACGTGCACCAACCCTTATTTATAAATTTATTTCATATTCATATTTCGTGCAAAATCCACGATACGTGTTTTGGTATCAACTACACTTGGTACATTATATTTTATAAAAAGTACCAATACGAACATTATACACCCATATTTTACCAATTCTACCCAATTCCTATTCCTATATACTACTAATTGTGTTGAGGTTATTAAAAAAAATTTATTTATTGGGCCTCATGTTTGGGCTCCGTTGAAACCAAATTTTGGACCACGTTTATTGACCAAATTTTTGAAAGGTACTTATTTGATTGGTTCACAATTAAAAAATGTAACAAACGTTTTTTTAATATAAATTTTAGTTACAAAACACACCCTGAAATTTTTAATATCTACGACTTCTTTATATGACAAATTTTATTTGCCAAATATTTAACAGATACGTACAAGTTTCGTGAATAAAAAAAATAATGGCAAAAGGCCTCTCGATAACGAACAAAACAAACCCATTATTGATATACTTTTAACGTACGTACGGTTTTATAAAAAATGTTGAAGTTTAATATATACATAGTTTCTAAATAAAAGAATTTCAAAATACACCCTTAACCTTTCAAATAACTTTAGAATTATCCTAAATTTTTTTAAAACTATAACGGTAAAAATTAGCTCCGTCGTAATACGCTGTTGCCAGACACAAATTCATTCCAAAAAGGACGTCCTCATCCAAACATTATCCGTAATAAAATTTGCAAAGCATTACATTCCTTGTTATAATTATAATATGTTAATATAATTGACCATATCTATGATATCTTGTCCATAACATGTTTATAACTCACGTACACCACGTGTTATATAGAAATGGAAAATATTGCACAAAAATGTTAATAATAGAGATCTCTTAATATTAAATTCTTCCGATAAAACTTAGCGTTTAATATAATGGACCGATTAATAATATAAACATTATGGAGATCCACGCAATATTTGGCGTTGAATCTTTTGATGGATTGACATTATTTTTTGAGAAGTGATATTTACACCACATTTTTTTATGCAAACACCACACTTATGCATATATCATGTTGTAACGTGTGCATTAATAATGTTATATTGTGGTGAAAGAATCAAAAAATGTGATGAAAGTATCACCTCCCTTATTTTTTGCATTAGATGTTGATTCTTTATAAGCGGCTAAAAATAACAAATATATAAATCATAAAAGGACAACTTTAACCTTTATAGCTACGTTTTTAAATATTAGGGATGGCAATTTCTGATTCGACACGAAACTCGATCTGAAACCAGCATAAAAATTAACAGGTTATGATTAAGTATACATACAGGTCGGGTTGGATCGATCCTGGTCACTTTCGGTTGGGAATAAAAGTGTTAACCGCTTGAGACTAATTCTTATTTTGCTCAAAAGCAATGTTAAATTATTGAAACACTTGCTTGATCTTTTAGAATACGTAGAGTTTTTATTTTCATAATTTGATTCCTTTTTATTCATTTTGATATTTGTAAGTGACACTTATTTTATCACTTGTGATATAGCACTATATCAAAGAAAATAGGTTGTTTGATTAGGAAATGTGTTACTTTATTAGATTAAGAAATGTGTTATTGTAGGTTATGGGTTGCTTAAGATTGAAACTTTGCTCAAATGTTTTGTGTTCTTTTGGATTTTTTTAACATGTAATCGATGTTATTTATCACTTGTGATATTATATTATTAGTAGGAATAAAAGTGTTACGTCGCTTGAGACTAATTCTTATTTTGGTTAGAAGCAATGTTAAATTAATGTAACACTTGTTTTGATTTTAAGGATACGCGGAGTTTTTATTTTCATATTTTGCTTCATTTTTATTCATTTTGGTATGTATAAGTGACACTTATTTATCACTTGTACGATATAACACTATATCAAAGATGAAAAGTATTTAAATTGTCTGTCTTAGTCACTTTAGAGTAATATCTCGGGTGATAAAGTAATAAAATGTAAAATTAGTCACTTTGGAGCAATATCTCAGGTGATAAAGTAATAGAATGTAAAATCAATTCCAGTATTTACATATAATAATATCACACTAGATTGGCAATAATCCGTCGCGTTGCGAGCGGGCCATTTTTTTTGGCGAGAAGTTTTCTATAAATAATGACATTGTAATACGAAAAGTTGTCATCCGAATACACATTGGTGTAGTGGCAAGGTACATACCAAAATAATAGAGAATGCATGACCAAATTCAGCTTCATTTCTAGTTTCTACGTCTGTAGTTCCAATGTTCTTTGCAGCAGAGATTGTCTCAGTTATGACATGCTTTTGATTCCTGAGTTCATCTCCTTTCCTGTCATTATTTTTTTGTTACCAGAAAATTTATTTATTAAGAAATATAAATATTCCTAATTTGACTTGGTGAATTTAGAATGGAAATTGTTTTGATTCAGTGGCCCAATGAATATACGTACCCAGCAAGAGATGAAGGCGGCTCATGAGTTTCTCCTCAGTCAAAGCATGGCGGAAATGACAGCGGTGGCCATATGGGCAAGGGTCACCAGCAAGCACCATTCTAGAGACTTTTGTGTTGTAGTGTGGATGGCGTATGACTGGGCGAAGTTCCTCAATGGCATGAGCAAACTGACAGTGATCTCCGTATGGGCATGCTCTAGTTTGTTGCCATTTGTTGCAGAGTCCGGTCTTTGTGATACCTTGAAATTAGTACTCTGGCAAACAACCATTTTTTTTTAATGTTTACAGTATCTAATAAGCATGAATTTGTTCTTAATCGTGGTTTATCTTTAACATTATAGATACTATTTACGGTTTGGCTCTTTGGTCAACCCCTACCATTCATAGAAGCATCAGATAGCCCGAAAACCATTTTGTATCATCACCCGTTGCCCCACCTCCAAAAATTATAAGGGGAATACCTACCTTAGCAAAGTGTTAAAAAAAACCTGACCTTCCAATACCTGAATGCCCTCCTGCTACTAACGCCACATTTCCCTGTGCGAAGGAAATAAACGATTGAGTAAGACTAATTGCGTCAAACAAATTGCACCCGTACACGCTTATGTTCTACATTAATCATTAGAGGTGGCAAAATCAATGGTTTGGGTCACGGGTCAAACGGGTAAAATATCAGTTAAGAGAAACTTCCACCCCTTTGGCCCATTTTCTTTTTAGGTAAGTACATCCATTTGATCTGTCACAGAATATATAACCCTAATTGAACCATTGAACTATTAATTTAGTTGCAATTGACACCTCTATCAATCACTTAAGGATTATATACCTGTTCATGCATAGCGGTTCGCCGTTCTCTTTGTCATAACTCAAAGCTTCCACCTCAAGAATTGCAGCTTTACCTAAAAGAACAAACATTAGTAAAAAAAATTGTAGCTTTATCTAATGACATGAGAAATTGAGAAGTAAAACATCATTTTAATGATGTCACTGTTGACTACTTTTATTAGCGCACATGGATAGACATAATAAAATAGCAACTTCTTAGTAGCTCATTCAAACCTTTATCCTACAAACCAACGATGCTCGCCTTGTTTTGCATCTGCAAAGCAAAATTAACAATAAAAAAGTCAATAACCCAAAGAATTCTGCAGCAATAGATATATGAATAACCAAATGCAAAGAAACTCTAAAACCTATAAAATGTAAAGAAAACACAAACTGACAACCGTGCACTGGGTTCTTCAAAACATAGTAGCAGTAGTAATCATACACCAAACAATGCGCAAAGAGCTAAATAACTTGCAAATAACTGACTAATGTCAAGTTTAGACGTGCAAGGCAATAAAGCTTACCTGAAAAGGAGACATCCATTGCCTGTTGCAAACTGCAGATATGGTGCGTCTCCCATCAAGTAGACGTCGCCTTAGGCTTAGCAAATGACCAAGCCAGGGATGCGACTTCCTTTGCATAATCAATAAGTATATAGGCAACACCTAAAAAGTTTTTACAAAAAGAATTATGTAACAGATACCTTTATTTCGAACGAAATTAAGAAACACATTAAATGATAAAAAAAATATTTATGGATCTGCATTGTTAAAATTTCAGGCTAGGTTTCTGCAAGGCTTACTTTGGTTTATCTTGGGGTGAATCTCTCAATGATCAAACATCAATCAGCCCATGATCTCTGAGCAGATGTTCTGCATATTAACTATTTCTCGGCCATTTTTTCTTCACACCATCTTCCGGTGGCGTGAGACTACCAAGTCAGGCATCAGCCTGGACCGTTGCACTGCAATGACAACCCGAGTTTCAGTCAATCAAATGTCATGCAATTACTTTAATACAATCACAGTTCATCATAAATTTTTCTTATAAATGTCTATATAATAAAACTGAAAATCTACTTAAAAGGTTGCTTTGTATCGTATGCTAAGCTATTTGTTCAATTTTGAAAATACACTTTAAAAGAATCAGCGCCTGTATATCATATACCTTAAAAGTACATGACACCTATTCCAGTCTCAGTTCGTCGCCTGAAACCCACCCATTTCATGTCCCAATTCCACAGACATTTCAGCCCCGCAATTCCACACCCATTGCAGTCCCCAAGATGGCCTGTTTTAGCCCCCAACTTCAGCCTTAAACACGGCCATTTACGGTCTATTATAAGCTGGACATTCAAAATTTGTTGCAGCCCTACGCAGATATGAAACTTGTAGCAGACTCGAGGGAAGAAGCAATGAGGCCTCCCAAACGCAAAAAAAAAAATCACGGTAGGCGCGTCAACTTTTCACATTGGCTGTTTCATTCTCAAAGAAATTTACATGTCCAACTGATCACATATTTCACGTCCTTTTACATCTGCAAACAATTAATAAACATATCAGCAATGTGAATGCATAAAATGATTATTAATCACATATCCTGGAAAATCATAACATCATTCAAGTGAATTGGGAAATCATAACTACTCCTATATTTGTGCAGTTAAAGGCGTCTGAAAGTACAACGTGCGATACTCCCTGCTATTGTTGTTGATACCCTGCAAAAAGTACACAAACCACATGATTAAAAATGGAAAAGTAAAACAATCTGAGTGTACAATTTAAAAAAAAATGTTACTTTCATGTACATAAAACCTCATAACTGACATGTATCTGCAATTCTTATAATTAAACATGTAATTTTGACTGGCAATCTGAATGGGCGTGAACATAACATGGATAACAAATTTAAATCTTGGAAATACATCAAGCACATCAAACAATCAGAATACGCATATGAAACCAAAGTCATTATACCTTCGAATTAATTAATCTGACTTTCCGCCTGTGCAAAAGTGTAGGTCGCAGCAGCAGCAGCTTCTGCAGTTATAATGATCCAAGTGCATTAAAAGTCAAAATAATAAAAGGCTAAGCAATCCTAATGAAGTGTGAATAACATTTTGTCATGACAAAGGGATATGTGAATCTTAAAATTGTGAGCCATAAGCTTGCAAACACCAAATCGTACCACCTAAACCAAACGTCCCTAAACGCATCAACATGATAGTCCTTTAGTGTATACTCCCGTTTCGATTCAATATATCACTCATAGATTTAAGGCAGCTCTAATCCCTTATCATTTATTAGCTTTAAAGGTTTTTTCATGCTTTACCGTTTGTATCAAAATTGTTCAGTTAAGTCCGGCGGCATCGTAATAGGATCATTAGCACAAATAGACTTAAACAAACACCTATATTTTCAAACAAACCTGACCAAATTAATATCCAAAGATTGAAACTGATTTTGCAATTTACATATGTAATCTAACAAAAGGATACTACTTTTATAAAAATAAGGCCAAAACCAAATAAGCCGCAAGCCTGGATACATAAGCTGATACAAATGCCCGTAATACAGCAAAATTGTTATAATTCCCAACTTTTATTTAAAAAAATTAAAAAAAAAAGAAAATAAATAAATAACTGCAAACCTGAAACCAAAAATCTCATTCAATACAGTGCCAAAAAAGCACAAAATAAGCAACGATCTTGCGGCACCAAAAACCCAAAGCATAAAAGAAATGTATTTGTGTGTTTAACCGCCTATATGCCATCAAAGAAGAGAACTAAAAATCATAAAAAAAGAACTGGAAATCTAATTAAATCAAGCCGGGGAAAAACATACCGTGACTCATTCTTATACATAGCCGTCTGCTCCATCGTCTCTGGTACGCACACTAATGTGAACACACTAATCTACAATACACCTAAAATTTATAAATTAAGCCGAAATTAGCAAAACCCCCAAATTATTAGAAAACCCTAATTTCCGATTACCCCCAAATTATTACAAAACCGTAATTTCCGATTAGATTTTATGTAAATAATTTTATACCTTTAGCGGATGAGATGAAGATTCTGGAAATCAAGGCATACTTTTCTTGCAGGTGTGTGTATCATCCTAGAAGGTTTAAGAAGATAATGAGATCCGGAGGTATGAAATAATCGAGGGCAGGTTATATTTTGTGTTCGGTTATGCTGGCGGACCACAAAGACCATGCCAAAAATAGCCCAAAAAAGTGGCGGGAAAAGCCTGCATCAAAACGGCAGCGTATGAACGGGATTTAATATAAACTTGTAATGTAATAAAGCAATAAAATGACAAAATTAGACATCATTCATGTCTATTTATATATATTCAGATAACCAAAAAGTATCTAAGGTTGCATCATTGTTTACAACAGTTTGCATGCATCATTGTCTACATATTCAACGCACAACATACTTACCAACATCATTGTTTAGAACATTAAATTTTACGAGACGTCTAACATAGCCACTTGAAAATCACAAGATATCCCCCTTGATACTCATTTTGATTAGTTGTAAATTCGTACTACTTTACATTTTGGTTTACTTTGTGCCTTTGCATAAGCTTCATGAGATGAACAATGACGGAATAAAGATGATGATGACGGAGTTAGTAAACTATTTTGCAACTGAACATCAGGACGAGAAAGAGATGAAGCAGTTCGTGGAAGAAGTGAAGAACAAAGAAAGAGAAGGATTACGAAAGTAAACGGAAAAAGTGTTGTAGTACACAATGATACAGACTTAAAGGCTTTTGAGTTATTTGAATATATAAAAAAAAACATGAATGATGTCTACTTTTGATCATTTTATTGTTTTATCACCTAGGATATTAGTCATATGTAGAATACCATAATTAGTATCACATTATGTTGCTTTCATAAGATATTACTTTTAAGTAACTAAGAACGATAATTTAAATACTTTTCATCTTTCTTACAATGTTATATCACAAGAGATAAATAAGTGTCACTTACAAGTACCAAAATGAATTAAAATGAACCAAACAATGGAAATTAAAACTTGACGTATTCTAAAAATCAAACGAGTGATGCATTAATTTAGCATTGCTTTTGAACAAAATAAGTATTCGTCTAAAGAGGCTTAACTCTTTTATTCCTACTAATAGTATAATATCACAAGTGACAGATAACATTGATTACATGTTAAAAATTCCTAAAAGAACACAAACTTTTGAGTGAAGTTTCATTCTTAAAAAACCTTGAACTGACAGTAAAAAAAAGTTCTAGGCTTGTCTATTGCGGTGAAAGGCACAAAAATCATCTAATACCTGAAAATATAAAAATTTTAGAAAATACATAGGTGATAGCATGCGAAAAATATACAAAGTAATGAAATGAGTCAGGTGATATTAAAGGTTAAAAACCATACTTGTTTGTTTATGAAATATCATAAGGGATATTAGACATTAACTATGTTTATTAAATTTCAAAAGTGAATAATAGACATGCCATATAATAAAGGTTGGCTACTTATTTCATTGTTATTTACTAGTTTGACTTTTGTACGTTTTCATAAACGTATGAATACAGGTGAAAACGTATAAAATAAACGAAACGTATGAAATCAGAAGATAACGTATGAAAACGGACGAAAATGGATCAACACATATGAAAATGGACGAACATGTATGAAACGGACGTAAACGTGCGAAAATGTATAAGAACGGAGGAAAACGTCTAAAACAAGACGAAAACGTATGAAAATGGACAAAAACGTTTGAAAACGGATGAAAACTTATGAAAATAGACAAAAACGTATCAGAACAGACGAAAACGTATAAAAATGTAAAAAAGCCTATAAAACGTACAAAAATGCCAAAAACCGTCCTTTAACTGCAATTTAGGCAAGATTTCACACCTCTACAAATAATGAGGCCGTGGTTGTGAATTTACACTTTTGACCTTGCATCTTTTTTAAATCTTAAATCTTGTATTTTTAATCAAATGAAATGGACGATCTAGATGTGTACCTTAATTTCAACCAAAATATATAAGAGTTAAGTAGGTTAGTAATAAACAAACAAACGTTTCATGAGTTAACTAACACTAGCAAGGTTCCCGTGCGATGCGGCTGCAGTAGCGTGTAATTTAATTATTTCGGCTATTAATTTATTTCATTTGTACGTTATTTAGCAATAGCTTTATTGATTAGTTTGTTCGTTTAGGAACTAAAAGCAATGTCAAAATTTTGGTGAAACTTTGCTTAGTTTATATTATGCATTCTTTTAATTATATTTTTCATTGAAAGAGAGCTTTTAAAGTATCACTAATTAGCAGGTTGTATGACTTTATTATGCATTTTAATAGTTGTATTTATCATTAAATAAGTGTTTTAAGAATGCATATTAAGTATGCATCAATAAATTGTAGACATTGCATGAATACTTGTATTGTTGAAAATTAAGTTTTTGAGGTATTTAATGTTAGACTATTGTGTTTAATTTAGTTGTACATTTAGGTTTTATGATTGTATTGCTGAATTTTTAAGACTTAGGGTAGTGGCAACCTAGCGGTAGAAGTGGTTCGGCAAGAGGTGCCGATCGGCAAGGAGCATTGCCATACACTCGGCAAGCAAAAATCGGCGAGGGTTGCGGTATACTTCACCGATTCGGCACAAGCTATTTCCAAGACAAATATGAACGATGCATTGATTATTGAAGACGTTGGGGATGTTTTCAAAAAAAAAAAAAAAAAAAAAAAAAAAAAAAATCCCTTTAGGCAAGATTGCCACTAAAAAAGTGTGTTTAGGCAAGATTAGGCAAAATATGTGTTGGACAACATTGATTGGTTGTTATCTTTAAAAGAGGAGGCAACTTGAGGCAAGGTTGCCACCCCCTTAAAGTGTTGTTTACTAAATTAAGTGGTTTGAAGACATGTCTAGATTAGCCACAAAATTGAGAGAGAGAAGGGTTTTTGTTGACATCACAATAAATGAAACAAGGGTTTGGGCTCACTCATTAATTAGAAAATAAACACCCGATAATGCATTAAATAACCTCAAAAGGCTAAATTCATAGGGAGTTGATATTCTCACAACATCACTTTATAAATCCAAGGCAATTGAATATTACTTTACAATTATACCCTTACAATTTATTAACCTATTTTTCACACTTATTAACCTTTTACACCCTCTATTTATATCCATGTTCCTCCAACTCCTATATATCTTTTATACGCATGACACAACTAAATATTCTTTCTTGATTGATTATTCAACATTATTTTTTTTATATATCCATTTTCCACTGAGATGAACATAACCATATTATGCTTGCTTTGCCAAAAGGAATATTACTCCGAAAAACAACTTCCTCATGTTCCAAATGTTATCATCAAATTACGACATGTAATATGTAACTATACACAAATTATACTATAGTTGAACCAACAAACATGCACTGAAGATAGCTTGCACACAGCTACTATGAAATACATGCTTCAACCATCCATGCATGCACCAAGTCATCCACAAAAATATCTATGTATCATGTGTCTGTATGCAAATCAAATAAGGAAGAATCAACAATGTCAGATACTTTATCATGTGTTAAGATTACACCTAAAATTGCTTAGTAGGTTTAAGAAATTAAAAAATCTTAAAGCGTACACTTAAATTGTTGTAATACATTATGATGAAAAAAACCAACTTGCGCCTACATTATACATTAATAATCATTATTCACCAAGTCATTTAATAATAAAAACACCATAATATGATGATTCTTAACCGATCTTGATCAAACCCCATATTTCAAAGTCAATTTATTTTTTGCAATCGTGAGTACTGTCAGATAGGTTTGTTAATATTATGAAACACAACAACAATTCAATTTTATAAAGGTTACCTGTGATCATAAAATCAAGCGACAAAAGTAGTATATATTGGCGTTGAAGAAAATGGTGGGTGGTGAATTAACTATGTAGACGGCTGAAACATGAATACTAGGGTAAACTAATAGAAAAGAGGTTAATCAATTGTAAGGGTATATTTGTAAACTCACACTATTTGTAAACTCACACTCAATTGCCTTGAATTTATAAAATGGTGCCACGAGGATATCAACACCCATTATAAAATACTAAAAAATTATATGTTTCCTCTATATATAGATCTAGAATACCTTTATACGTTTGTTCAAACCGGTCACAACCTTAAACTCCAAAACCCAAATGGCGCAACAGATTAACGCAATCGTGATGATCCTAATGATCATAATGGCTACGCATTATGGAGGTGTGATGGCTCAATTACAAGATATTTGTTTACAGGCAGAGGCAGATTTCAAGAGTGCATGTGCACGCTACACGAGTAATCCCACAACCAGCAACCTAGTGAATTGTAAATATGCGGACAATTCATATCAGGCATGCCTTGGTAATGATTTAACAAGCTATTGTTAGATATAAACAGATAGTAGTTAAGCTTTTAATTTTATTTTATTCTAGAACGATTGCATTTCCAGTTGATCGAAGTTTTTGTACCAGTTAATCTTTGATTCAGTTTAACGTAAAATGGTCCAAACTTGCCCCTGAATCGAGAAAAGTCAACTACTTTGATCTTTTCCCAAGTTATAGTAAATTCTACAAATAATTTGTGTATTAGTTGTAGAAACAACAAAAACTATAGAGTAAAATGATTTATGAGATTTTAAGTACTACGTATTAACTATAGAGTAAAATGATTAAAGTCAAATGTGGTGCATCTGATCTTGAAAATGAAACTTAGCTTTACCTAAGTTTAAACGAGACCTAAGAATGTGAATTTTTTTTACTTATCATTCTTGTATGTGTTTTCAATATGGATTGCAGCGTATGTAAGAAGCACTCCTAGTCCTCCTCCTCCTCTTCCAAACTGATCCATCCGCAATAATGCAGTCCTTCATCAGATGCAACTTCAACAAGACACACAACCTTTTCTATATTATGTTTGTTACTTGTCGCAACATATGCTATGGCGTTCTAAGTTATTAACTACATATCTGGCAACGTTATGTCATTGTTTATTTTACTTATATTCTAGCTTGTGATTTTTACTTGGTTTTACGCATACTCGTGAGTTTTCCGAGGGACATGCAATGTATTGATGTATGAACATGTTGATGGCCTGAGGCCTTTATTTGTATCGTTTCGAATAATTAAATAAACTTTTGTTTTCCTTTCTGGAAATTGATTGAGATGACTAAACTGTATGCATAATCAATTTATTTATTTTGTCATCCTCACCACTGATTTTGTTACTGTCGATATTTTTAGGATCATTCATTTAATTCGTGATCACTTTTTCTCTCACACATCTCTCTCTCTCTCAAACCCTAATCATCCTATCAGCCACCACAAAATCTCTAGAAAAAAAAAATATAGTTCGTCAATGTTGATCCACGAAATACCTTGGCATGCTTATGTTCGCCTGATTTGTTAATCTTTGTAATTGGTTCTTTGTTCTGATACATGTCAAAACCAGTGGTCAACAAGTCAAGGGACTGGAAGTGTTAATTCTCAGAGTTGAGGGGTTATTTGTGAACAAGTTTGAATAAGTTTGAATGTCGGTTAGAGAAGGCGCGCCAACAGTCCAGGTGTCAAGCTCCCATTGGTTTGAACATGTCATCGTCTTCCTCCTCTCCTATAAATAGCAATTTTCTTGTCATTTCTCATTTCAGAGTTTGATTTGTGATTTTAGTTCTCTCTCTCCCACTGTAACAAACTCCATTATCAATAATAACAAATCACTTCGAGTTTCTATTCTTTCTTCTAGAAATTTCTAGTGTTTGTGCTTGTTAAACTTCATTTCCTTGTGAAATCTAGTTTAGCATCTATCAAGTGGTATCAGAGCTGCCTTCCTGGCAACTCCGTTACGTTTTCCGGCAAAGTTTGTTACGTTTCCGGCGAAGTTTGTTACGATTCCGGTGAATCAGTTTCGAATCCGGTGAAGTTGTTACGATTCCGGTGAATCAGTTACAATTCCGGTGAAGTTGTTACAATTCCGGTGAAGTTGTTAGGATTCCGGTAAATTTGTTACGAATCTGTTGAATTCAGTTACAATTCCGGCGAGTTGTTACTTTTCGGTGTAATAATGACGGTTCAAACTCGTAATCAAGAGCAAGCTAATAGTGAACCTATGAACGCTGGTACACTAGCTGAGATTTTAAGAGCTTTGACTGAATTAACAACTAAAGTGGATCAAACATAAGCTAAAGTGGATCAACTTACTACCTTCCAATCACAAGCCACTAATACACTCACTGGGTTGCAAAGTTTTCAAACATTTGCAACTGCTAGACTCAATAGACTCAGTGGTGATGAAGGTACTAGTGCTCAAGGTGGAATAGGTGGCAATCATCCAGACGTAGCTACTGGTGTTGAACTTCATGCAGCTGACAATCCAGGTGGAAGGAGTGGAGTTGTTCATACTCATAGTCCAGTTCACCATAGTCCAGCTCACCACAATGCCTATGGGAGACTCACAAAGTTGGAGTTCCCCAGGTTTAATGGGGATGATGTAAAAGGCTGGATATTCAGGGTAAAACAGTTCTTTGCCATTGACAATGTGAGGGAGGATCAAAAATTGAGGTTAGTCTCAATGCACTTGTTTGAGAAAGTTTTATATTGGCACTTGCAATTCATAAGAAAACACTCTGAGTATGTACCATGGGATGTCTATGAGAGGGAAATAGTCAATGGATTTGATGTTGACTATAATGACCCATTGGTTGAGTTGAAGAACTTGAGACAAACTGGTAGTGTTCAAACTTATCAAGAGCAGTTTGAAATTTTACTTACCAGAGTTGAGCTCACAGAATTGCAAGCTGTTAGTTTGTTTATGGGGGGCTTGAAAGCTGAAATTGGGGTTCCTTTGAGAATGTTCAAACCTGTTACCATGCTTGAGGTAACTAGTTTGGCTAGAATGCAAGAGGCATCTGTTGCAGCTACTAGATTTAGACCACAAAATGTGTCTTACAATGCCTTTAGGTATCAAAATGCTACTAACACCTCTAAGCACCCAACCTATAACCCCAAGCCACATTTGTTAGCTCTCCCAGTTCCAAAAACAGGCACTATATTAGGAATTAAATATTCCATAGATTTGATGATTATAAACAAGAAGAATGAAACATGAAGAATACTGAAATGATAAGCAAAATACGCTAAGTGCATTTCTGCTGATGAGCAAAATGATTCTCCTGAAGGATTCTGCTGATGATGCGTTTCTGCTGATGAGCCTGCTGGTGCAGAAAAGAGCCTGCTAGAGCAGAACAAGATTCTGCTGAAGAAGGATTCTGCTGATGGATTCTGCTGCTAGTATAAATGAAACTGCTGCTGAATCAGTGAGTCATACTACTGAATGGATAAGGATGAAAGAAGATATTATGTGCATAAAAATCAAGTGTATCCTTTAGATAATATCTTTCATCAGTCATCAAATTGAACACTCCAAGTGAGTTGTAAAAATAGATACGTGTTGTATCTTAGATGACTTGACATCCTAGTCATAAGCTAGATAGTAGATGACTAAGCTTATCAATTTTTGTAATGATCTCCTTTGTTCTATAAAAAGGAGATCACACTCCTTTAGATAAAGTATGCTTCACAGTGAAACAAAGTGAACATCACCAAAGTGCTTCGTACTTACAAATTACAACAACACCAAGTGTGTTAAAATGTAAAGAACTTAGAAGAGTGTGTTGTCGAAACATCAGACAAGGGGTCTGTTGTTAGGTTTGTTTAGCCTCAAGGATCTTTGATCCCTGTTAGATTGTAAACCGTGCTATACTTGATCACATAGCATTGGGGCTAGTTGGAATAACAAAAAGCTTAATTAGAAAAACCTTGTTGTGATAATATTGTTTCTTTCATAGAATATTCCGCCAATATTATTATTGTGCTCGTAATAGCCAAATTCCTAGATCAAAGGCTTAACATCCTAGAGCTCATAAACGGTCACACAAAAGCTTATTGTTTAGGTTGTATAATAAGCTTTTCACAGTTGGTATCAGAGCAAGGGGGCTCTGGATCTAGAAAAGAAAAGGTTTTTTGTTAAAGGGAGAAGAAGAAAGAAGAAAAATTCGTTTTTGCTTAATTTTTCACAACTTTCTGAAGAGCAGTTTTACAAAGGCTATAGCTCCTTCGTTAACTGTTGGATCGGGCTAAAATTTTTGTTGAAGGTTCTTGGCATATCAAGGTAGATTCTCACCGGAGGGATCTTCAATCTAAGCTTCAGATGGCAAGATATGCATCGTTGAAAACTGCTGCAGAAATAGTTGAGGTATGGTCGAATTTTTGGTTTTCTTTCTTGGTTTACACACACAAAGGGGAAGAATCACACACAGAAGAGAGTTGGTTCTTAAAAGATAAAAAGGCTTGTTTATCAAGTTATTATTGGTAAAGAAAGTTATTTGTTTCTTATTTGAAAATGAAATAAAATTTTTCAAGGTTGTGTTCTTATCATATCTTAAGGTGATGTGTACACTTTAAAGATAACTTGTTCGTTCGTTCAAGTGACTACGAAATGACAAACACTTAAAGGAGTTACATTGTAGTGCTCAGTGTCTCATAGAAAATGAGTTTTATTGTCATGAGATTGCGGTCTCCCTATACATCAAGGATGGGTATACGTTCGAAGTCAGATTTAGTACAAGATATAAGACACAAGGTTGATTTCTTTCACTTCAGCATCAAGTTAGTAATGATTGGTTTTTCTTCATCAAGTCATAAAAGCCTACAGAAATGGAGATTCAAATGGTTAACATATGGGTTTCAGGGGAAGCTTAAATGTTCAAATGTTCAACCATTTATTATATATGTGCATCACCACAGGGAAAGTTATTGATTCTTACTACTGTTATTTAGTATTGATACTGATGGTTTAGATTTTTACTGTCTCAAGTTCATTTTTAGTTCGGAAAACTTAATGGAGGGCAATTTGAGATAATAGAAGGATAGATTGGATGTGCAGTATTAGTTCGTAGTTGTAAAGATCATATTTGTAATATTCTCTATTTGTTGATAACAAAAAGGGGAAGAGATGTGGTGGATAGCATAAATTAAGGGGAAGACAGTATAGTTTCATTCATGGTGAGATTTAGTTATCTCAATTTCTCTACTTCGTCTAGGGAAATTCGTACAAGAATGTTTTTGTTTTGTAATCATCAAATAGGGGAAGATTGTTAGGAATTAAATATTCCATAGATTTGATGATTATAAACAAGAAGAATGAAACATGAAGAATACTGAAATGATAAGCAAAATACGCTAAGTGCATTTCTGCTGATGAGCAAAATGATTCTCCTGAAGGATTCTGCTGATGATGCGTTTCTGCTGATGAGCCTGCTGGTGCAGAAAAGAGCCTGCTAGAGCAGAACAAGATTCTGCTGAAGAAGGATTCTGCTGCTAGTATAAATGAAACTGCTGCTGAATCAGTGAGTCATACTACTGAATGGATAAGGATGAAAGAAGATATTATGTGCATAAAAATCAAGTGTATCCTTTAGATAATATCTTTCATCAGTCATCAAATTGAACACTCCAAGTGAGTTGTAAAAATAGATACGTGTTGTATCTTAGATGACTTGACATCCTAGTCATAAGCTAGATAGTAGATGACTAAGCTTATCAATTTTTGTAATGATCTCCTTTGTTCTATAAAAAGGAGATCACACCCCTTTAGATAAAGTATGCTTCACAGTGAAACAAAGTGAACATCACCAAAGTGCTTTGTACTTACAAATTACAACAACACCAAGTGTGTTAAAATGTAAAGCACTTAGAAGAGTGTGTGTGCGAAACATCAGACAAGGGGTCTGTTGTTAGGTTTGTTTAGCCTCAAGGATCTTTGATCCCTGTTAGATTGTAAACCGTGCTATACTTGATCACATAGCATTGGGGCTAGTTGGAATAACAAAAAGCTTAATTAGAAAAACCTTGTTGTGATAATATTGTTTCTTTCATAGAATATTCCTCCAATATTATTATTGTGCTCGTAATAGCCAAATTCCTAGATCAAAGGCTTAACATCCTAGAGCTCATAAACGGTCACACAAAAGCTTATTGTTTAGGTTGTATAATAAGCTTTTCACACACTACATATCCTGTTAGAAGGCAGTTAACTCAAAAGGAGTTGGAAGAAAAAAGAGCTAAAAATCAATGCTTCTATTGTGATCAAAGATATACTCCAGGCCACAAGTGTAGTGGGCAACTACATCCTCTGGAAGTAGTTTGTAATGTTGATGAGGATGAGATCTTAGCTTCCACTGATGTAGATGAAGGTGTGGAAGAGATAATGGAAGCAAGTAGAGAAGTTCAAGAACCTGAGTTCCACACTTGTGTTTCTCATTTTGATGACAGTCCACAAATCTCATTGCATGCTTTATGTGGAGTTAATTCCTACAAGACAATGAGAGTAAAAGCTTATATGGGTAAACATGTGCTTCATACTTTGATGGACACTGGTAGTACTCATAAGTTTTTGTCCATGGCCACTGCTAAGAGAATTGGCTGCAAGTTACAGACTACTGTTCCATTGGAAGTATCTATAGCTAATGGAAATCAAATGATGAGCAAGTACATGGTCAAAGATTTTAAGTGGACTTTGCAAGGTATATCTTATGTGTCTGATGTGATGATATTACCATTGGGAAGCTGTGATATGGTGCTTGGTGTTCAATGGTTATCCACATTGGGCAATATTCTATGGAATTTTGAGAATCTTACCATGGAATACAAATACAAGGGCAAGAGGGTGGTGTTAAGAGGATCAAAACAGACTGTTTTGGCTTGGATGAGTGGCAAGCAAGTGATTAATCTGTCCACAATGTGGCAGAATTGTCATCAATGGCTGTATGTGTTTACCCTACACGGTTGTTGAGTGTGGAGCAAGTCAATACAGAGCAACCAGTGGTAAATAGCAAAGTACAGGCTGTTTTAGATGACTTCCAACCTGTGTTTGATGTACCAATTGGATTGCCTCCTCAAAGAAAACATGCATGATCATTCTATCCAGCTTATGCCAAACACTCCTCCTATCAATATAAGACCCTATAGGCATCATCCTCAACAAAAAGATGCTGTGGAATTAATGGTGAAGGAATTGCTTGACTCAGGGGTGATTAGGGACAGTAATAGTCCATTCTCTTCTCCCATTGTGATGGTTAAAAAGAAGGATGGCAATTGAAGGATGTGTGTGGATTATAGAAAGTTGAATAAGTTCACTGTTAAGGATAACTTTCCTATTCCAGTGATTGAGGAATTACTTGATGAATTGAATGGAGCAAAAGTGTTCACTAAGCTGGATTTGAGGTCTGGTTACCATCAAATCAGGATGAAGGATGAAGATATCATAAGACAGCTTTCAGAACTCATGATGGGCATTATGAATACTTGGTTATGCCATTTGGACTCACTAATGCACCATCAATATTTCAAGCTCTCATGAACACAGTTTTCAAACCTTTCTTGAGGAAGTTTGTCTTGGTGTTCTTTGATGATATTCTTATTTACAGTCCCAGCTTGGAAGATCATGTGAAGCACTTGAGAGATGTACTGGAAGTAATGCAGTTCAATCAACTTTATGCTAAGAAGTCTAAATGTGCTTTTGCTATGGATAAAGTTGAATACTTGGGGCATATTATAACAGCTGATGGTGTTTCTACTGATCCAGCTAAGATACAAGCTATGAAAGATTGGCCTCAACCTTCCAATGTGAAACAGTTGAGATGCTTTCTTGGGTTGACTGGATATTATAGAAGATTTATCAAATCTTATGCTATTATCAGTCAACCATTGACTAAGTTGTTGAAGAAGAACTCTTTTGAATGGAACAATGAAGCTGAATTGGCCTTTTAGAAGTTGAAGGAAGCAATGATGACTACACCAGTACTTCAATTGCCAAATTTTGATAAAGAATTTGTGGTTGAAACTGATGCATGTGGCACTGGTGTTGGAGCTATTTTGTTACAAGAAGGTCACCCTATTGCTTATTTGAGCAAAGCTTTGTCAGCCAAACATCAAGCTTTGTCAACTTATGAGAAGGAATTCTTGGCTGTTTTGCTTGCTTTGGACAAATGGAGAGGATACCTTTTGGATAGGCATTTCAAGATAAAGACTGATCATTTCAGCTTGAAATATATATTGGATCAAAGGCTTACAACTCATTTCTAAGCAAAATGGTTACCTAAGCTGTTGGGTTTTGATTATGAGATTTCCTATAAAAAGGGTAATGAGAATGTGGCTGCAGATGCACTCTCAAGAATCCATACTGGTGCAGAATTGTGTGCTTTGGTTTTGTCCAAAGTATCAAGTCCTTTATTGCAACAGATCAAAGATAGTTGGATTGATGATGCAGACATACAAGCTATTATAGTCAAGTTGCAGGTTGATCCTCACAGTGTAACTAAATACACTTGGGTTGATGGTCAATTAAGAAGAAAAGGAAGATTGGTAGTAGGCCACAACTCAGATGTTCAACAACAAATAATTGGCTAATTTAATCAAGGACCAATGGCGGGTCATTCTGGGGTACATGTAACTATTAAGAAAGTTGCTGCAGTCTTCTATTGGAAAGGGTTAAAGACTATGGTCAAAAAGTTTGTTAAGGAATGAGACATTTGCTAGAGATATAAGCCTGAATTGGTAGCCTATCCTGGTCTTCTACAACCACTGCCCATTCCTACCAAGATATGGAATGATATTTCCATGGACTTTATTGAAAGATTGTCAAAGTCACATGGTAAGACAGTGATCTTTGTGGTGGTGGATAGGCTGAGCAAATATGCTCATTTCATGGCTATGCATCATCCATTCTTAGCAAGTGATGTGGCAAAAGTATTTTTGGACAATATCTACAGGCTACATGGGTTGCCATCAACCATTGTGAGTGACAGAGATAAAGTTTTCATCAGTCACTTTTGGCAATCATTGTTCAAGATGTTAAAGGTTCAATTGCACATGTCCACATCCTATCACCCTCAGTCAGATGGTCAAACTGAGGTTGTGAATAGGTGTTTGGGCTGCTACTTAAGATGTATGGCAGGGGAGAAGCCAAAAGAGTGGGTGGATTGGTTGCCTTTGACAGAGTATTGGTATAACACCAATCACCACTCTGCCATTCAAACAACTCCATTTGAAGTGGTGTATGGCCAATCACCAATTCACCACCTATTCATGTTCCCTACATTCCTGGAGATAGCACTGTTGACAGGACCTTGCAGGCCAGAGAGCAAACTATTCAGACCTTGAAGTTCCATTTACAGCGAGCTCAAGATAGAATGGTTACTATGGCTAACAGAAAGAGGACGGAAAGGCAATTTGAGGTGGGGATGAAAGTATATGTAAAGTTGCAACCATATAGACAGCTCACAATCAGGCAAGGGACACAACACAAGCTTTCACCAAAGTATTTTGGTCCCTTTGAGATTGAAGCCAAGGTGGGTGAGGTTGCTTACAGGTTGAAATTGCCATCTGGAAGTTAAGTTCATCCTGTTTTTCATGTCTCACAACTTAAGCAGTGCTATGGGGAACAAGTGAATGTGGGTGTGTTACCAAGCTTTGAAGCAAATGGTTAGATAGCTGTGGAACCACTGGCCATTTTGGAAAGAAGACTTGGCAGGGTCAATAACAAACGAGTCATGTATGTTTTGGTGCAATGGGCCAATCAAACTCCAGAGGATGCAACTTGGGAAGTATACCATGAGTTCATTGCTCGTTATCCTCTGTTTGATCAAGATATCCTTGTGTACAAGGTTCCTTAAGGGGGATGGATTGATACATGTCAAAACCAGTGGTCAACAAGTCAAGGGACTGGAAGTGTTAATTCTTAGAGTTGAGGGGTTATTTGTGAACAAGTTTGAATAAGTTTTAATGTCGGTTAGAGAAGGCGCGCCAACATGTAACACCCCCAAAATTTGGTACAGCGGAAGACTCAACAAGCTCTCGGGGTGCTACAAGGATTGGTATCCATTCAAAGTCATGAAAGAACGAGATAAAGTAAACATAAGAAAAACACAACCAAACCGGGTTTTAAAGTTTACATTTATCCCAAAAATTATCCGAAGTAAGGCCCAAACGAAATAAATATAGGTCCACAATAGTTATCAGAGTTTTAGAAATATAGATCCAAAACCGGTGCCAAATGCCAAGCCTCCAATCCCAAGCATCCGCAGAGCATCACTTAATTACCTGAGAAAACGTGCTAAAAGTCAGCTTTCGCTGGTGAGATCATAGGTTTAGATTCTTAATTCAATATAGTGGACATATACGCAAAATGCTTGCTAGCTAGACTAGGGCTCACTCATCCAACCAAACTAAACCAACCAAATCAAATCATCCCTATAGGTGCACGCTATAGCTCAAATCAATCCAATCAATAGCTTACCTAGCTCAAGTCTAGGCCTCGCTCTATAATCAATCCAATAGCTTACCTAGTTCGGGGACTAGGCCTCGCTCAACAACCAAATCAATAGCTTACCTAGATCTAGTCTAGGCCTCGCTCTATAACCACATCAAGTAGCTTACCTAGTTCGAGTCTAGGCCTCGCTCTACCTAGTTCTATAAGCATAGCAAGTTTTGAAATCAAAAAGCGATAATAGTCCACATAAAGCATTTGCACGTTTCTCACCCCAAGTATTGAAAACAGAGTTCAAGATTAAAAGTGGGGCTATGACTCACCTCAAGTCCAGAAATCCTCAAAAGAAACGTTAGAAGAAAGACGTAAGTAAATCTCAAGCAACTCACGTAACGGCGACTACTGACTCGGCACTTCCTAACAATATTAAACCCGTTCAGAAAACATTTCCTCAAAATCAAATATTCCCATTCCCGAACGTAATTCATTTTACTTTCCAAAATATACATTTCTCGAGTTTACTTCATATTCATTTGAAATTCGACGTTTGGTAACCATATGGGTGGTGGGTCGACACAACTCAAACCAAAAAGCCACAACGAACGAAATAATAAACCAACTATAGGTCTAATGTTAGCCCAACATATTATTTAAATAATTATCGAAGCTTATTAAATCCGTCGATTTGATAATCTCCCATATTTATTTACGTAATATATCGTTCCAAAATTATACCCAACCTAAATCACATAACACAAAATACTATATGGCAAATATCGTAGTCCAATAAATTCCCTATATATATCGTCCAATTTGCCAAATTCGTCAATTTAGCCAATTCCACGAGATATATAGTAATTTATCATCCTAATACACATACCACAACCTATGGGCGTCGTAGGATACGATGCCCATTAATATACTCATTTTCTATGGCTAAATAAACCCTATTTAACCCGTCGATTAAATAAGTTACGTAGTTATAGAAAATGGATTTATTAATCGTCATATATCCGTGACAACACAAAAGTCACATAATAAAGTCCACTTGGACTTAAGTAACCACAACTCGTATAACTCGATAAGTTTTCCAAATTTATAAAAGCCATGTTTTTAGTTATTACTTACCCGACGTATTAGTTCTCGACATTATTTATAGTTATTATTTATAATAATACTCCGGCAATTATTGCACTATTCGCATAGTATAATAATTATCGTTATATTATTATAACGTTCACTCGTGATCGTTTTATTATTAATATACGCATTTATAATAATATATATACGTTTATCACGTCTATATACTTATATAAACGATTATATTACTAATAATATTATTACGAGTATTATTATTAGCGTTTGATTTTGAATATTTATCGAGTCATAAGAATTTGGTCACATGTCCGAGTCATTACTCTCGGCTCATAGTCCAAGTCCACAAATAATAATCAAGTCATGAATAAATAAACAACTCCGTCCAAATCAAACCCAAATCCACGTGCTACAACATGAGGGTCCGACTACGGCACCCGACTAACCTATCCCCGTCATCTAATTCGACCGTCTCACAATCGGTCCCCATTACTCATTTCGTCAACACAACTCCACAATATAAATCATAATCCCATTCATTCTCGGCTCCCAAGCAATGACAACAATATTAATACGCCAAAAGTAATATATCTCAACAACAATCACAATACCAATAGCAATGCCAAAACAATTATAATTATAACAACAAAAGAATAACACTAGAAAAGAAGTCATCCATAAAACCAATAAAATGGGTCGACTTACCAAGTCAAACCCCGAGTCAAGAGACTCATTGGAGTCTCGGCTCAAACATGAACCTTACAAGGCTATAACCGAGACCATTATGGTCTCGGCTAGCTCATCCGAGCTCGACACCAAAACAGCCCCTTGGGGGGTGTTCGGCCAAATACCAAACGACCACAAGGGTCAAAATAAAATCAACACATTCGACCGGACCCAAGGGGTCGCGATCTTGCTCTCATTCGAGCCATCTCAAGCCAAACGGACCCTTAGGGTCTTGGCAACATCAAACAACAACAACAAGATGAATTGGGGAGGACCCCAATGGTTCTCGGCTCGACAAAACAAGCCACAAAAACCGACTCCGAGACCTCGAGGGTCTCGGTTATGCTCAATCCGAGCACCAATCCAACCAAGATAACCATCAAACAAGAAATCCTTCCACCAAATCGGATCCTAATCGACCCACCCGGATACCAAACATCATCTTTAAACCATTTTCATCAAAACCCAAATAATCTTGTTTCCAAATCCATGGAACCCGAAAACAAAAAGAAAACCGTGACCCAATGTCACGATTTGAACACAAACCCGAGTCAAAAACTTGGCCTACCTTTATCCACCAAACTAACTCGAATGGATCTTCAATACCACAACAAGGAGTGACGAATTCGAGGTGAAAACGAATGAAAAATAAGGGGTTTAGGGCGCGTGCTACGGTAGATCGAGTAGGAGATGGATTGGGGAGTCGTTTTATGGTGGTGTTGATATTGATGGAGCGGCGGTGAGGTGGTGGCAGCCGGCTAAAGGGGCAGCGGCTAAGGGAGGTTAGGGTTTTGGAGATGGTATCTTGAGAGAGAGAGAGGGAAAAGAGTAAAGTGGTGAGGGTGTTTTGTGGGGGTCGGTTCACACAAGGACGATTCATAGTAGTTAAAAAAATAAATAAATTTTGTTTTGTTATTATTAGTGATAGTAGTGGGCTAAGTAGCCCCAAATAAACACACGGGCCAAACCCGAAACCTTTAATAATCAATCACTTTTTCCAACCGAACCCGTTTCAAAAATAATAAAATATCCAAATTCCATAAAAATATAATTAAATTGTTAGGTCAACCTAGTGCCGGAGTCAAAGTAGTGCCAACAATAACGATCTCAAAAATAATTCATCACGACCGAATCAAACCAAACCATAATTAAATAACTAAATCCCAAATACATCGAACGATTAAATCACGTACCAACATTTGTAAAATATCTCGTCACAATAAATTTTCAGAAATTTCCATATTTATTATATAAATGTAATGCGGGTTTTATAAAACGGCTCCCTATTTGGCCAGTTGTCACATCTTCCCAGCCTCAGAAGGAACCCTTCCCGGGTTTCTCTCGAAATGACCTATCTACGAAGTGAATAACTTCGGATATCTTTTCCGAAACTCATCCTCACGTTCCCACGTAAATTCCGGTCCGTGCCGCGAATTCCAACGAACTTTGATGAGCGGAATACGACTCCTCTTGAGTCGTTTGATCTCTCTATCCATTATCTCAATCGGCTCTTCCACGAAATTCAAACTTTCGTCCACACGAATATCCTTGATAGGTATCACTGGTGTTTCCTCTGAAAGGCATTTCTTCAGATTACTAACATGAAACACATCATGAACTTTACTCAGTTCCAAAGGTAATTCCAAACGATACGCTACGGGCCCAATCCTTTCCAGAATAAGAAATGGTCCAATGTAGCGGGGATTCAGTTTCCCACGTTTCCCAAAACATATCACACCCTTCCAAGGCGAGACCTTCAACATAACTCTGTCTCCAACCTGGAATTCTATGGGTTTACGCCTTTGATCAGCGTAGCTTTTCTGCCTATCTCTAGCTGCTTGCAGTCGATCTCGAATCTGCGTTACTTTCTCTGTAGTTTCCAAGATAAGCTCAGGGCCTGTGAGTTGGCTATCTCCAACTTCTGCCCAACCAATAGGTGAACGGCATTTTCGACCATACAAAGCTTCGAATGGTGCAGCCTTAAGACTTGTGTGGTAGCTATTATTGTAGGAGAACTCCGCAAGGGGCAGATACTTCTCCCAGCCCTTACCAAAGTCTATGATGCATGCACAAAGCATATCCTCTAAAGTTTGGATAGTTCTCTCACTTTGACCATCGGTTTGGGGATGATATGCAGTACTCATATCAAGTCTCATTCCCAAAGCGGTTTGAAGTGATCGCCACAATGCTGACGTGAAACGGCTGTCCCGATCCGAAATAATCGATATCGGAACTCCATGACGAGAAACAATCTCCTTTACATACAACTTCGCAAGTTTTTCCACACTATCATCTTCACTAATTGCTAGGAAATGAGCAGACTTAGTCAAACGATCCACAATTACCCATATAGCGTCGCAACCGCTAGCTGTCTTTGGTAATTTGGTAATAAAGTCCATCGTAATTCGCTCCCACTTCCAAACCGGGAGTTCTGGCTGCGTCAACAATCCTGACGGTCTTTGATGCTCAGCTTTAACCTTAGAGCAGGTCAAGCACTTACTAACATATACTGCTATGTCTGCCTTCATATTTGGCCACCAATATAACTTTTTCAAATCTTGGTACATCTTGTCAGACCCAGAATGAATAGAGTATCTTGCCTTATGCGACTCGTGCATAATCAACTCTCGAATTCCTCCATACAAAGGTACCCAACTTCGCTCTCCAAAACATAATACTCCATCAGAACACTTAACAAATCCCTTCTCATTTTCTGCCATCCCAAATATGTTCTCAGCAGATCGATTTTATGCTTTCAACGCTTCCATTTGAGCTTCTAATATTTGAGACGGTAATGGCGATACGATAGTCATCCCTAATGACCTAACTCGTAACGGTGGAATTCTCTCCTTTCGACTAAGAGCATCAGCAACGACGTTTCCTTTACCAGGATGGTAGCGAATTTCACAATCATAATCGCTTAGCAACTCAATCCAACGTCGCTGTCTCATGTTAAGCTCTTTTTGATTCAAGATGTATTGTAGACTTTTGTGATCAGTAAACACTACACACTTGGTTCCATACAAGTAATGTCTCCATATCCTTAAAGCAAAAACCACAGCACCTAACTCCAAATCATGGGTGGTGTAGTTCTTCTCGTGTTTCTTGAGCTGTCGGGAAGCATAAGCTATCACTTTCTCTCGTTGCATTAACACAGCTCCTAAACCTTTATGAGAAGCGTCACAATAGACGGCGAAGTCCTCGTTACCTTCAAGTAACGCTAAGATAGGAGCACTACACAACATTTCCTTAAGTAATTGAAATGCTTCCTCTTCCTTATCTCCCCATTCGTACTTAACACTCTTTTGAGTCAATTTGGTCAACGGTTTTGCTATCTTCGAAAATCCCTCAATGAATCTTCGGTAATAACCGGCAAATCCCAAAAATTGACGAACTTTTTGTTGGGGTCGTTGGTGCAGCTCAATCTTTAATTGCTTCAATCTTAGCAGGATCTACATGAACTCCTTGTCTATCAATCACATTACTCAGAAATTGTACCGTCAGAATCCAAAATTCACATTTAGAAAACTTGGCATACAGTTTCTCTTTCCTGAGCAATTCTAAGATAAGCCTTAGATGCTCCTCATGCTCCTTCTCACTCTTCGAATAAATTAGAATGTCATCAATAAACACAATCACGAACTTATCTAAGTAAGGCTTACACACCCGATTCATGAGGTCCATGAATACCGCCGGTGCGTTAGTCAACCCAAACGGCATCACCCGAAACTCGTAATGCACGTAACGGGTTCTGAAAGCCGTCTTCGGAATATCTTCTTCGCGCACCCGAAGCTGATGATATCCCGATCTCAAATCGATCTTCGAATACACACTCGATCCTTGAAGTTGATCGAACAATTCGTCGATCCTTGGTAACGGGTATCTATTCTTCACCGTTAACTTGTTCAACTCTCGATAATCAATACACATACGAAACGATCCATCCTTCTTCTTCACAAATAAAACCGGGGCTCCCCAAGGTGAAGAACTTGGTCTTATGAATCCTTTTTCGGCTAACTCCCCTAGTTGTTTCGACAATTCTTCCAGTTCAGTAGGTGCAAGACGATAAGGCGCTCATGCTACAGGTGCAGCACCAGGTATCAACTCAATTTGAAATTCCACTTGTCTAGTAGGCGGTATTCCCGGCAAATCATCGGGAAACACATCCGAAAAATCACGAACTATAGGTACATCTCCAATGCACCTTTCCTTCTTCTCCTTCTCTCCTTTCTCAGAAATTTGAGCTAAGAAAAGGCAACATCCTTTTCCCATTAGGTTCGGCAACTTGGTGCAAGATATGACCGCTAATCTAGATGGGCCTCTCAATTCCTTTCTATCTCCTGGTATGTTCAGAATCTCCTTGCCGTAAGGCACACACACAATCTTCTCATCGCAAAGTATATGAGCACGTTACTTCGACAACCAATCCATACCAATAATAACATCAAAACTTCCTAACGTGACGGGTAGAAGATCTATGTTGAAAGGACAATTCAGAAAGTTTAACGTACAACCGCGACTGATAGTCCTAATCCTCTCTATGTTCCCATTAGCTAACTCTACATCATAACCAATTCCTAAGGCCATCGGGGTTTCTCTAGTAAGGGTGCAAACGTAGTGGACACAAAACTCTTATCGGCACCAGTATCAAATAATATGGAAGCATAACGATTGTTGAGAAGGAACGTACCAGTAACGACGTTCGGATCTTCTCTTCCCTCATTCGCAAGTGCATACACTCTTCCATGAGCAGCTCCAGCTTCCACACGTTGGTCCCCATTATCTTGCCGTCCACGGTTTCCTCCAGCTCCACGGTTTCCATTATTGTACCCATTACCACCCGATCCTTGATTTCCTCGATTCCACGATTCCCTATACTCATTCCTATAATGTCCCTTCTTTCCACATCCATAACAAGTAAAATTTGCCTTACTCATAGTTTCAGGAGTAGCTTGAACCATAGCAAGGGGTCGTGCTCTACAATCCCTAGCTACATGTCCTCTCCTTGAGTAACTCTGACAAATCACAGTACATTGTCCTGTACGACTCTTGTAGCAACGACCACACTTGGGTGCATCACCATTTTGGTTCCTTTTATCTCCATTCCCAATAGCTTAAGCCTTAGCAACAACTTGTCGCTTGTTTCGGTGATCATTACCCTTAGGGTGATGGTCTCTCTTTCTCTTTCCATTCTTATCCTTATCAGCTCCTTCCAATTCCAACGAATCCATTAGTTGTTGAGCACTAGTGATAGCCTCGTGAATGTTTGCAGGCTTAGCCGAAATCACATCGTTCCTTGTAGCTACCGGCAAACCATCGGTATACCTCTCAATCCTTCGAGTCTCAGTCCTAACCATATCAGGACAGAGTAAGGCTAACTCTCGATAACGGCGATTGTAAGTTGCCATATCGGTACCTTTCACCTTATGGTTCCGGAACTCAATCTCCAGCTTCTTAATCTCATTTCTTGGGCAGTAAGTCTGAATCAGCAAAGACTTAAATTGCTCCCAAGTCATAGCATAAGCCACATCACTCCCAACCGAATTACGGTAATTGTTCCACCAAGTTAAAGCTTCATCCTTGAAAGTAAAAGAAGCAAACCTTACTTTCGCATTCTCCGCCCAACCACTGACATTAAACACTGACTCAATCTTCTCTATCCACCTGACCAAGTAGACCACTCCTTCAGTTCCACCAACTCAATGGGTTCACAAATTTTAAACTCCTTGTAGTTACATCCATTAGCACGAACAGGTGGAAATGTTCCAGCAGGATTGTTGGAATGATTTGACTCAGCTAGTAGCTCAGCAACTCGTTGCTCCACAAGTTGATTGATCATTGCTTGATCCACAGTAGGTGCGTTAAGTGGAACATGATCATTGTCTCACTGAACATCAACATTGTGATTCCTGTGGTTGCGGTTAGTAGTGTCCAGGTTATCAGGAGTAGGGGTTTCAACATTTCGAGTAGGACGGCGTCCTTGACGACCAGGGGTAGTCATTGCAGGACCAGTTCTGGTAGATCTAACAGGGTTTCGTCGTACAGTCATTGATCGAAATCACAATACAGGTTCATAAGTCTCCAATAACACATACCATAACGTCCAACAAGAATCCGATTGGTGAAAGTCGAAATTCGAACATAATACCAACACAACATCAACCATGTAAATAGGAACACCATTCTCCATATACGCCAAAAACCGTAGAACATCACACGAAATCACCATCGTCCATACAAGTAGCGATCGATTCTTCGTTCCAAAATACCAAAAGACATAATAAATACTAATCGTTCCATACGAGACGAACATACAATCCGAATAACAAGACTTAAGGGATAGAATAACCAGCTCTCCTAACCAAGCACTCCCTGGCTTAGGAAGCACATAACAACAACACAAATCCAAATCGATCTAGCCATGATGCTGGCGTAGACTCCTCAACTCCGCAACAAACTCCAATAATAAACTCAACAATGCCCATCACAAGTCGGTCAGACATCCGCGAGATCCTCTCGCCCTGTGCAGTAATCTGAGCCCACATCCTACCAGTCTCACCTAACTCTGCATGCTCAGCAGAAACCTCAGAAGGTGCATCCGACGCCATAGGACTACCAGGTGGTGAATCAAACAAAAACGGATGATCAGGTGAAACCGGCTCTAACGGATGTATCGGGAAATCGGGCTTTGCAGAATGAACTAAATGTGCTAGCGACCCATCATCATCAGGCATCTCCTCCTCTTGAGGATCATCCTCTTCCTCATCCTGAGGGTCATCATTCTCTTCCTCATCTTGAGGGTTATCATTCTGCTCACCCTAGTACTCCTCCTCATACTCTTCGTCGGAGGGGTACTCTATCAATCGTCATCTCTGAGCAGGTGAACCACGAGGCGATAAAATCGGTGACTTAGGGCGTCAATGAGACGATAAAGTAGTGGCCGAACGCATGACCAACACGTATGGGTCATCAGGGGCCATAGTGATCTACGAGGGGCGACGCGTACTAGCAATAACAATTCTTAATAACAACACGTGCAAAGGAGGCTATGATTTGTGACAACGGCGTAGGGTAGGTGTAAGTGTTTCAAAAAAACTAAACCGCGAACTCAAAATACTATATCAAAATCATCATATAACTCCAAATCATATAAAATCAAGAAAGATTTAAAATACCGCATTACTAAAATCATTCATAAACAATTAAGCCATATAATTCCTCAAAACGCATATAATTCCTCAAAAACGCCATCATATCGCTAAATCAATAAACCTCAAATCCTCATATCATCTCAAGAATCCCAAATCTATCAATCATCTCAATAATCTCATAATACCTCAATAATAAACATTTATGCTTCGGCTTGGCGGGCTGGCGGGCAATGGTCGAGGATCGTTTTCTATAAAAATCAGTTATAGTTTAGGTGTCTATTTACCTAGTTCTCTATAACCTTGGCTCTGATACCAATCTGTAACAACCCCAAAATTTGGTACAGCGGAAGACTCAACAAGCTCTCGGGGTGCTACGAGGATTGGTATCCATTCAAAGTCATGAAAGAACGAGATAAAGTAAACATAAGAAAAACACAACCAAACCGGGTTTTAAAGTTTACATTTATCCCAAAAATTATCCGAAGTAAGGCCCAAACGAAATAAATATAGGTCCACAATAGTTATCAGAGTTTTAGAAATATAGATCCATAACCGGTGCCAAATGCCAAGCCTCCAATCCCAAGCATCTGCAGAGCATCACTTAATTACCTGAGAAAACGTGCTAAAAGTCAGCTTTCGCTGGTGAGATCATAGGTTTAGATTCTTAATTCAATATAGTGGACATATACGCAAAACGCTTGCTAGCTAGACTAGGGCTCACTCATCCAACCAAACTAAACCAACCAAATCAAATCATCCCTATAGGTGCACGCTATAGCTCAAATCAATCCAATCAATAGCTTACCTAGCTCAAGTCTAGGCCTCGCTCTATAATCAATCCAATAGCTTACCTAGTTCGGGGACTAGGCCTCGCTCAACAACCAAATCAATAGCTTACCTAGATCTAGTCTAGGCCTCGCTCTATAACCACATCAAGTAGCTTACCTAGTTCGAGTCTAGGCCTCGCTCTACCTAGTTCTATAAGCATAGCAAGTTTTGAAATCAAAAAGCGATAATAGTCCACATAAAGCATTTGCACGTTTCTCACCCCAAGTATTGAAAACAGAGTTCAAGATTAAAAGTGGGGCTATGACTCACCTCAAGTCCAGAAATCCTCAAAAGAAACGTTAGAAGAAAGACGTAAGTAAATCTCAAGCAACTCACGTAACGGCGACTACTGACTCGGCACTTCCTAACAATATTAAACCCGTTCAGAAAACATTTCCTCAAAATCAAATATTCCCATTCCCGAACGTAATTCATTTTACTTTCCAAAATATACATTTCTCGAGTTTACTTCATATTCATTTGAAATTCGACGTTTGGTAACCATATGGGTGGTGGGTCGACACAACTCAAACCAAAAAGCCACAACGAACGAAATAATAAACCAACTATAGGTCTAATGTTAGCCCAACATATTATTTAAATAATTATCGAAGCTTATTAAATCCGTCGATTTGATAATCTCCCATATTTATTTACGTAATATATCGTTCCAAAATTATACCCAACCTAAATCACATAACACAAAATACTATATGGCAAATATCGTAGTCCAATAAATTCCCTATATATATCGTCCAATTTGCCAAATTCGTCAATTTAGCCAATTCCACGAGATATATAGTAATTTATCATCCTAATACACATACCACAACCTATGGGCGTCGTAGGATACGATGCCCATTAATATACTCATTTTCTATGGCTAAATAAACCCTATTTAACCCGTCGATTAAATAAGTTACGTAGTTATAGAAAATGGATTTATTAATCGTCATATATCCGTGACAACACAAAAGTCACATAATAAAGTCCACTTGGACTTAAGTAACCACAACTCGTATAACTCGATAAGTTTTCCAAATTTATAAAAGCCATGTTTTTAGTTATTACTTACCCGACGTATTAGTTCTCGACATTATTTATAGTTATTATTTATAATAATACTCCGGCAATTATTGCACTATTCGCATAGTATAATAATTATCGTTATATTATTATAACGTTCACTCGTGATCGTTTTATTATTAATATACGCATTTATAATAATATATATACGTTTATCACGTCTATATACTTATATAAACGATTATATTACTAATAATATTATTACGAGTATTATTATTAGCGTTTGATTTTGAATATTTATCGAGTCATAAGAATTTGGTCACATGTCCGAGTCATTACTCTCGGCTCATAGTCCAAGTCCACAAATAATAATCAAGTCATGAATAAATAAACAACTCCGTCCAAATCAAACCCAAATCCACGTGCTACAACATGAGGGTCCGACTACGGCACCCGACTAACCTATCCCCGTCATCTAATTCGACCGTCTCACAATCGGTCCCCATTACTCATTTCGTCAACACAACTCCACAATATAAATCATAATCCCATTCATTCTCGGCTCCCAAGCAATGACAACAATATTAATACGCCAAAAGTAATATATCTCAACAACAATCACAATACCAATAGCAATGCCAAAACAATTATAATTATAACAACAAAAGAATAACACTAGAAAAGAAGTCATCCATAAAACCAATAAAATGGGTCGACTTACCAAGTCAAACCCCGAGTCAAGAGACTCATTGGAGTCTCGGCTCAAACATGAACCTTACAAGGCTATAACCGAGACCATTATGGTCTCGGCTAGCTCATCCGAGCTCGACACCAAAACAGCCCCTTGGGGGGTGTTCGGCCAAATACCAAACGACCACAAGGGTCAAAATAAAATCAACACATTCGACCGGACCCAAGGGGTCGCGATCTTGCTCTCATTCGAGCCATCTCAAGCCAAACGGACCCTTAGGGTCTTGGCAACATCAAACAACAACAACAAGATGAATTGGGGAGGACCCCAATGGTTCTCAGCTCGACAAAACAAGCCACAAAAACCGACTCCGAGACCTCGAGGGTCTCGGTTATGCTCAATCCGAGCACCAATCCAACCAAGATAACCATCAAACAAGAAATCCTTCCACCAAATCAGATCCCAATCGACCCACCCGGATACCAAACATCATCTTTAAACCATTTTCATCAAAACCCAAATAATATTGTTTCCAAATCCATGGAACCCGAAAACAAAAAGAAAACCGTGACCCAAGGTCACGATTTGAACACAAACCCGAGTCAAAAACTCGGCCTACCTTTATCCACCAAACTAACTCGAATGGATCTTCAATACCACAACAAGGAGTGACGAATTCGAGGTGAAAACGAATGAAAAATAAGGGGTTTAGGGCGCGTGCTACGGTAGATCGAGTAGGAGATGGATTGGGGAGTCGTTTTATGGTGGTGTTGATATTGATGGAGCGGCGGTGAGGTGGTGGCAGCCGGCTAAAGGGGCGGCGGCTAAGGGAGGTTAGGGTTTTGGAGATGGTATCTTGAGAGAGAGAGGGAAAAGAGTAAAGTGGTGAGGGTGTTTTGTGGGGGTCGGTTCACACAAGGACGATTCATAGTAGTTAAAAAAAAAAAATTTGTTTTGTTATTATTAGTGATAGTAGTGGGCTAAGTAGCCCCAAATAAACACACGGGCCAAACCCGAAACCTTTAATAATCAATCACTTTTTCCAACCGAACCCGTTTCAAAAATAATAAAATATCCGAATTCCATAAAAATATAATTAAATTGTTAGGTCAACCTAGTGCCGGAGTCAAAGTAGTGCCAACAATAACGATCTCAAAAATAATTCATCACGACCGAATCAAACCAAACCATAATTAAATAACTAAATCCCAAATACATCGTACGATTAAATCACGTACCAACATTTGTAAAATATCTCGTCACAATAAATTTTCAGAAATTTCCATATTTATTATATAAATGTAATGCGGGTTTTATAAAACGGCTCCCTATTTGGCCAGTTGTCACACAACAGTCCAGGTGTCAAGCTCCCATTGGTTTGAACATGTCATCGTCTTCCTCCTCTCCTATAAATAGCCATTTTCTTGTCATTTCTCATTTCAGAGTTTGATTTGTGATTTTAGTTCTCTCTCTCCCACTGTAACAAACTCCATTATCAATAATAACAAATCACTTCGAGTTTCTATTCTTTCTTCTAGAAATTCCTAGTGTTTGTGTTTGTTAAACTTCATTTCCTTGTGAAATCTAGTTTAGCATCTATCATGTTCGTGACGCGGGTTCATCGGCATCTTCGTATGCACGACCGACTTGGGGGAAAAGAGGCGGACAATTAAAGCTGGGTTTGTTGTTGATCTTTGTTCGGGGTTAAGCACATTCAAAGGTAAACGTTTTTTAAATATTTTTGTGTTTCGATCTGAAGATAATGGTTGTAACGGGTCAGTTATGGGTCGAGATTGGGTCCATTGTTTGAGTAGTTTCTGAATAGAAAATACGGAGTAAAGCTTTTTTATTAACTGGGTATATCCTTCGATCGAGTGGCCCTAAATTAATAAAATGTGTATGTTGATTATGTAACATTTGACGAAAAATCCATGAAAAGTATGTAGTTTTAACTAGACCTCATTAAAAATTCAAGTGAATCTCAGCTCTTTTTATATCCATAATGAATTGATATAAAAATAGCCAACATTATCTCAATATAAAATGATGATGTTGTTATGTTTGGCAAAAGTAGCTGTGAGCAGTAGCATTGAGCAGGAGCAGTGAGCAGTAGCTGTGAGCTGTGAGCAGTAGCCAAAAAAGCTCACAGCTTCATAAAGAAGCATTGGGAAAATGAGCTTTCCTAAAAAATAGGAAAGCCCACAGCTCTCATGCCAAACAAACATCAAAAATAAAAAAGCTCATTCTCACCGCTCATTACCCCAAAAAGCTCCAAAAAAGCTCCGCGCCAAACATAGCCGTTGGCTTTTATTTTCTACGTTGGGCGCTCTAAGATGTTGAATATTTGTTTGAAATTAATAATTTGGAGAACATCTATACAACATATAATAGACAAATGACTCTCTCTTCAAAAATTCAAATGTACAAAAAATTATGCAATGTTTACAACACTTTAAAGCAAGGATTTTTCAGAATTACAACAAGCAAAGCATTGTGTACAATGAAAACAAGCATAACTCAAAATTCAGACCAAAATCTTACAATTATACATTAAATAACATTTAAAACACCCCTGAACCTATTATTACAATTACTTAAACATAATTTACAACCCTCCATATAATGCCTCCATAAAACCTGAAAATCAGCCAAATGGTGATATTTAAACTATATCATTGACACAAGATTAAATAAGCTCACAACGGTGTGACCCAACTCGACACAAACACACTCTCGATACCATTTTTAGTTTTCAACCATTTTTACTTCTCAAAACATTAAAACCCGTTTGTTTATAACCCGAAACAAAAAGATTGGTCACGAGTTTGACTCGTGACTGAGTCAACTCGCGCGTGGTGTTCGCATTTCTTACCTTGGCGTGTAGATCTGTTGATTTGAGGGTGATAGGAGTGGTGGTGATGGGTTGTTGACGGCGGTATAGAAAAATAAAAACAAAACATAAAATAACAACACGTACCCGAGACCGTTCACACGATCTTGAAGCCACATAGAGACTTTAAGGTCCTTGTGTTGTTCGAATAAAAAGAATCAAAGAGTAGTGTTTGTGTCCTTGTGTTGTTCAACTAAAAAATTGATACAGTGGGTTTGGGTGTTCATTTGTGACAAGAAAGAAAACAAAGAAATAAGGGTTATGTGTATTTTGATTTAGTTGTGAGAAAAGTTAGGTGAATTTTTTTGCATAAATGAGCGGCTGCATTTTTTTGAAGGGGTGGTTTAGGGTTAGTGGGGAGTGAAATTAGGGACTAATAAGAAGGTGTTAAAGTTATTTCTTTTTTGGACTTGGGTTGGACTCTAAAGAAGCTTGACCGAGTATGTAGCATTATTTTATACGGAGTAATATTATTTGATCAATGATTTTGAGCTTGGTGGACTCAACTAGAATATTGTTATTCATTCGTACAAATATTATTCTGATTTTATATAATCTTGTAAAAAGTGAGAAGTTTTAGGTTTGTTTGGCTTTGGTGGAAGAAGGTAGAAGTAATGAAAATGATATTTGTACTTGACTGAGTTTCGAGCTTGGAGTGTGTCATGTTTGGAGTTTTGTAGTAAAGTCGAGTTAAAAGCTTGGGACTTACCGATTGAGATGCACTCGGTTTTACACTCAATGAATGCTTTTCAAGAGTTGGTACTGTAATCAAGGTGATTCTAAGCTGACAAAGTTTCTCGCCTTTTGATTCGACTCGATTATAAAGCTAGAAACTTGGCAAACTTTTAGTCGAAATTCAACCAAGGCTTTATTTTAACATTGGTACTTATTTTCTTACTATTTTTTCTTTAGAAAAAAAAAATATTATGTGAAACGTAGATAAGGTTATCATCACAAACAAGCAACACCGTCGATAAGTCATAAGGTCATCATCATGAATAACGTAAAATTGAAAGACGTTCATTTGCCTAGAAATTTTGCGATGATAACTTTATCTAAATTATATTTATTTTAAGTCAATTGCATCTATTTGTTTTTTCTAAAGTGTTGAAAAATTATATGCGCTTTTCATGCGTGTAGGAATTACATTTAGTATAAATCATATCTTGAATATGTGCAAAAAATATATAAATGAAAATCATTTGTTCGCCACAAAGTAGGTAAAGTTATTGCTAGGAAAAACATATAAATGAAAAAATTTGCTCGCTATAGAATTTAGTCACAGGGTACCCGCCGCCGCATTGCGCGGGTACCCTGCTAGTGTATTTTTATGGGTGAGTTAATTTATAGAGTAGTGATACAACCACAAAACCAAATTCACAAAAACATTCACAAAAGGATCTGTCAATCCATGATTGGCTAATAAATGAAATATGAAAGAAACTATAAACAAATACATTAATCATGTATTGTCACATACTTTTGTGAATATTTTAGTGGATTTGGTTTTGTGGTTGTATCACTACTCTAATTTATAAGACTAATGCTAGTGGTGACCACTTTCTTAGCCAAGCAACCCCGCCACATCAGCGCTACTTCAGCTTTCTCTCTCCACAACTCCACCCCAACCACAATTAGCTAATGGTGACTACAAAAGCAACCCCATAATTTTTTTTTTATTTTTTCTAATAAATTAAAATTTCATGCAATATCTGTTACCTACATTATAAGTAAGAGGCTTTATGTTATTGTGGAGGCTTCAAAAAATTACACATCATCTTCCAAAAATATGACATGTGGCGTTGAAAAGCTAAATACCCTCTCTCATTTACCTACTCTTTTATTCACACAAGCTCCCTCATTTACCTACTCTTTTATCTCAAAACACACCTTTAATTTCAACCTCACCACTCCATCTCTATTCTCTTCTTACTGCTTTGGACTAGCAAATAAGTCGAGCACCAAGTATAACTTTGACATTCTCTTTTTTCGTATTAGTGTCGGATCTTTTGTGAGTTTTTATCCCTTTCTCATCTTTTCTTTTTAGATCTATAAAAATACATGGATTCATATCTTTATTTGTGAGTTTTTATCCCTTTCTCATCTTTTCTTTTTAGATCTATAAAAATATATGGAAGATGTTGCACTTGTTTCGGTTGGTGAGGCAACCGAAACTTTGAAAAGTTTGCCCTGCGACGCGTTGCTTGTGGCCTGGCTAGCGGGGGAGACGCGTCGATTTGCTCGGTTGGGGTCACCCTCCAACGCCCATTAGCATTAGTCTAAGATCTGGTTACTGTTAGTAGCAAATAATACTAACCTACAAAAACACATGTCATTCGCCCAAGTACTTTAGATCCTATTCAAATTTTGGGAGTATTCCTATGAAAATGAGCTTAAAAGAAACTGACACCGATGTCCGTACCGAATCCAAAATCCTAATAAAATGTCAAACACAAGGCTTCAAAAAGATTGGAAGCTAAGCCAGCACTTTCCATATATTTGGTGACCAATATCATTAACTAATTAAGTAGTTAAAGGAGGTTACCAATACACAACAAACTCCTACAATATCAACACCTATATATTGAGCCACACCACCATATTCTCTTAACCGAAACCACAACTTTTTCAGTCGTTTATAAAAAAATAACCAAAGTCTCGTAAAAGCTCAAATGGCGCAAAATCAAAAGACCAACACACTCATGATGATCCTAGTGGTCACAATGGCTACTCTTTATGTAGGCGCAATGGCTCAATCGTCAGGGTGCACAAGCGTGCTAATTAGCTTGTCACCATGTCTCAGCTATATTTCTGGTAATACAACTACGCCATCATCATCATGTTGCTCCCAACTGTTGAGCGTGGTCAATTCACAGCCACAATGTTTGTGTCAAGTACTTAATGGTGGTGGCTCGTCTTTGGGTATTAATATTAACCAGACTCAGGCTCTTGCGTTGCCTACGGCCTGCAATGTCCAGACACCGCCAACTAGTCAATGCAATGGTAATAATTTACATATTTATCTAGAGCTCGTCATTCGTAATATTTTTGGATTATTTAAACAATATTTAAATTTTATCTAACTACTTATATTCTCTAAAACTGGACAGCTGGTTCTCCAACCAACTCTCCTTCAGATACGACACCTTCAGGAACAACACCTTCTTCAGGAAGCCCTTCAGGTAAAGGCACCGAAACAAACAACGTCCCATCAACAGATAGTGGCTCATCAGATGCAGCTTCCACAAGATACGCAACAATTCCTCTAGCTTTTTCGTTACTAGTTTTAGGATATGCCATGGTGTTCTAAGTTTTAAGTTCTACTATATCTTGTACACTGATCTAGCAGAACAATTTTACTACCTTGTACACTGATCTAGCAGATCAAGTCAATTTTGAACAATCATGTTGCAATTCCAAATTCAAAGATATTGCCAACAAAAGTGAAATTAGACAAATACAAAGGACAACTAACTGAGACATCAAAAATTAAAATAGAGAAGTATATCAAGTTATAGAATAATACATTAAGAGAACTATATCAAGTGAAGTTGGTCTTTCTTCTACTCCAAATTATAATGTCAGTTATGCAAAAACAAAGTGATGCACATACAGTAGCAAATACCAATTACAGTTTATTAAGTGGCTCATATGTGAAAACCAATCCACATAAAACTTGGCATACACATTCAAAGAAATTGTGTATCACTGGTACTTAAACCACATACGAACAATATACAACTTCTTAGTTTCATACTTCAACAAATTGACATATAACAGCATATAAAACAATAATAAAAAGTTTAGAATATTTACCCTAAAAGATTGAATGAAAAGCTTCAAACCCAAAAATCGGTTTCAGTATATGTGGGTGTTGAATTGTTGGTGAAAGGTGAAAGATTTGGTGGTTAAATGGTGAGTTTTGAAAGGGGTTTTTAGGGTTGCTACTACAGAAGAAGAGGTGAACAACTGATAAACTGGTATTTATGTGATTTGTTGGTGTCGGTGCAACCAAAACCGTTCCCACTCTTTCCATTTGCCGCCAGTATTTTCGACCTCCATGATTTTGCGATTGCCCGCCAACGGTTGGAACGAAGACTCTGTCAAAGCGATAGGGGTAGTGGCGTGCTGGTGTTAAGTGCTTTATTTATGTTAAACTTATGATAAAAATTGAAATTATTAAAAGTTATTCTTACCTTATCAACAACTGTATATGAAATTATAATAATATAAAAATAAAAATAAAAATAAAAATAAAAACAAATGTCTTCTTAACACTTCTTGTTATATACATTATTGATATTCCTGTAAAAAAAATGAATTATATTAATATGTTGAATATTATTCATAGAGGTGGCAAAACGGGCGGGCCGGACAGGCACGGGCTAAAACGGGCACGGGCCAAACGAGCACATGTTATACAAATTGCTTCAAAAAAGATTTAAAACAACAAAATAAATTCCTTAAACATAATATCTTATTTATATTTAAAAACTTAAATATATCATATGTATAAGTTTTTCTTTAAAAACGATCGTAATATATCATATGTATAAGTTTTTCTTTAAAAACAACAAAATTAATTCCTTAAACATAATATCTTATTTCCGTCATCAACGCTCCCATCAAACTCCTTTTTCATATTACGATACGGGTCATCAGTTTCAAGCGAACTTTGATGACCCATGAACACAGTCTTTTTGCAATTTTTTATCCACCTCGAAGACGTCTGATCTTCACATATAGGACATGCAAATTTACCTTTCGTTTTATACCCGGACAGATTGCCATATGCCGGAAAATCACTTATGGTACAAAAAATCATGGCTATCAATTTGAAGGTTTCCTTCTTATACGCATCATAGACGTCAACGCCGTCTTCCCATAAAGTTGTCATGTCTTCAATCAAAGGAGCCAAATAAACATCAATGTCGTTACCAGGTTATTTCGGACCTTGAATTAACAATGACATCATAATGTATTTACGTTTCATGCATAACCATGGTGGAAGATTGTAGACACATAGAAGAACTGGCCAAGTACTATGTTGACTACTCATGTTTCCGAAGGGGTTGATTCCATCCGAACTAAGTCCAAACCGTATATTTCTAATATCACCACTGAATTTCTCATATTTATTATTAATTTTTCTTCATTGAGGTTAATCAGCCACATGTCTTAATTTTCCATCCTTTTTACGTTTTTTGGAATGCCAACGCAACAATTTTGCATATTTCTCATTTGCAAATAATCGTTTGAGTCTTGGAATGATTGGTATAATTTAGCAGGGGGGGGGGGCATTATTCTCCACATTCCCCATACCCTGCCCCGACGAGATTGGATCTGTTGTTGTTGTTGTTGTTGTGCCATTATTCTCCACATTAACGCTTACTTTTGTTCCCTTTTTTACTCTTATACCTCGATTCATTACAAATAACACAATTATGAAGATCTTTGTACTCTTTTCTATATAGTATACAATCATTTGGACTCGCATCTATTCTTTCAATCTCTAATCCCATTGGACACATCATCTTTTTAGCTTGATACACCGAAACTGGTAACCCATTATCTTCAGGAAGCATTTCATGGAAGGTCTCCAATATAGTTGTGAAACTTATGTCACTTAAACCATATTGTGCTTTCACCTTAAACAACCTTATAACAGCTGAAAGCTTAGAAAACTTTGTACAACATGTATACAATGGTTTTTCTGAGTCCTCAAATAGTTTCTACAGTTTTTCTTCATCATCATCACCAATAGTACCCTCCATATTATTAAACATCTCAGCTTTATTTGTGAAGTCACCACTAATGTGTGAATTGTTATTTTCATTTTCATTAACTATCGGAACTGACATGTTTACATTTTCGTTAGATACAGAAACCGATGTACTACTAGATACGGGAACCGACGTACCATTATCAACGAGTAATTCACCATGTCTTGACCAACAAGTATACTTTCGTACAAACCCACGTGAACTGATGAGTCGACCGGGTCAATTAAAAACCCGGGTTTTAAAACATTGGTTACAACTTGTGCAACATTTTGTGGCCCAACATCCTAATGCCTTTGTCAACATAATCAAATATAAACTCCCCTGTATGAGATTTTAGGGAACATTCAACTGAAGAAAGAAAAGTTGTACCTTCCCTAAAGTTCAAACAAAAATTCATTATGCTTATTCGCTTTCGATCTGTCCACCCATCTGTCATAACTGAACAACAATTTTGTGCCCACTTTTCTTCTTGTTTCTTGAGAAGTCCTTTAGTTAATCATAAAGTTTATGCATATAATATATATCTATGATGGTGTAAACGCATGTAGCTTTTACATATACGAAACATGATTGTTGTACTACACATACTTTATGGGGTTATTCTCATCATATCGCTTGAAAATCTACCCTACACAATGTATATTCTTACGTGTATGTTTGCAACACAAATGATAGCATGGGAAATTAATATTCAACACAAATGTTAACTACAATGAAAGTTCAACCGAATCATATACAACTTGAACTTGGCAACTTACCGATGAGTGGTGGTGGTTAGACTATGGACGGCAGGATGATGGGGAGAGGCTTTCCAAGCTGCATGTAAGACTTGAGGGTTCAGAGTAATAGAACCTAGATCTAAAAAAGTAAAAAGTAAAAAGTAAAAAATGAAACCTTATCACTTTATTAGTTTATAATGCCAAGGTCAATGAGTGGTAGATACTGTTAGACTATTACATTGATTGAAAACATGAATATGAATTAAGTTTTAAAATTACTAGGCCTAAAAGAAATAGTCCAAATGCTACAAATTCAAGCCCAAATCCCCAAATCCTTTAAATGCTCCTAAAAATGGTGTCACGCCTTATGATATGCGTGCCTTTGCGCGCCTTTTTACGCCTTAACCCATGCCACGCCTTAAGCCGACACCAAAGTCCATTTCATGACGACGAGGTTAAGCCTCGCGCCTTTTTGAACACCGGTTATTGATGTTGTAGTAGTTGTTGTTGTTTAATGTGTTAATGTTAATGTGAGTTGACCTATTATTTCCAAAAAGTTGTACTAACCTACAACATTAACACCAACCACCAAGCAATACTCTTCTTATATTCGATCGGGTTTAAGTTGCATATCGTAAAACATTAGGAAGTCCAAACGTGCATAACTCTCTGTTTCTGTCACAGTCGCCATAGTTACGCCAACCTTTTCGATTAGACTCCCAAGCTTACTACTACTAGATAGTTTTTGTATGATTGATGTCTGAACCAACTCCCCAGTCTGATCCGAGTTCTCCTACAACTACCTTAGTATCATCTCGACCAATCCGTTTAACATAACTTGTATATCAATTTCATCTTGAGTCATTGGTTTAACATTTAATGTATATCAATATCATTTTAACTCATCCGTTTAACATACATTGTATATAAATATCATCTCGACTAATTTATATATCTTCTATTTTTGTAATAATTGGAATAATTTTAAAAACAATTTTAAATTGAAATCCACTTAATACGTTAATAAAATATTATTTTTGTGAATAAACAAATTTATATATCTTATAAAATTAATTTTAACAAGTATAAATAATTTTAAACACACTTCAACTACTAATCTAATTTTCATAACTTAAGCAAATTGTAATTTTTTGAATAAACTAATTTACATATTTAAAAAAAATAACTTTAACAACTATAAATAATTTTATTTAAAAAAAAAAACTGAATTCAACTTTTAGCAACGACGATGTTGTCGCTAAAAGTGTTGCGGGATTTTGTTAATTTTATTTCTTGGTTATTTTATTTTTGGTAAAATTATTAAATTTTGTAAACTAACTTTTAGAGACAACTCATGTTGTCGCCAAATGTAAAGCAGGATTTTTTAAATATTCGTGCCTATTTAATTTTCAGGTAAAAAAAAATTAAAATATACTTTCACTTTTGGAGACAACTTGGGTTGTCGCAAAAAGTGTGGCAGATTTTTATTTTATTTTTCTCCGTAATTTATTTTTGGCCAAAAAATATAAAAATTGTATCATCACTTTTGGCGACAACATGGGTTTGTCGCAAAAAAGTTTGGTCAAAGCATTGCAAAAGTGTTGAATATTGTGGGCCCCCCTTAACCTTTATTGACAACCTTCTGCTGTCTCCAAATCGAGCCGTCTCTAAAAGTCTTTTGTGGTGTAGTGTCTGGCAACATTATGTTATCGATCATAATTTCCTTGATATTCTTGTTTTTTTTCACTTGTGAGTTTTTGAGGGACATACTATGTACGAAATTCTTTTCTGGCCTGTATAATGTATGTATCTAATAAATCTAATACTCGTATCTTCTTTATATATTCTTGTGAGTTCACAGTGTAACGCTAGGCATGACAGGATTGTCATAATCAGTCACACACAATATTAAACCAAACGTAACACAATAATTTAATTACGGAGTAGTTTGTAAGCATTTACATTCAACCAACTCTACGGTATTTTTTAACCGACTATTTTTTTTCTTTAATTTAATTCATGTTACTTGTTATCATACGTATGGTGGTGTTTGGTCCTGAAACCTCGGTGTTAACATTATTCGCCCATATGTCTTTAAAAAATTCGAAGTTTAGAATTTATTTCTGGGAAAGTGACACTCAAAAAATCTGATACCGTTGACACATGGCTGTATCAAACCTGAAATCGAATAAAATGTCAAACACAAGGCTTCAACATGATTAGACTCTAATCTGGCTCTTTGTATGTGTTTTTGGTTAGATAATATTATTAATAAACACCAAAGTCTCCTGAGTTAACTCAGATATCGTTCCCCTATATATTGAACAATAGAACCTTTATACGTTTGTTCAAACTCCAATCCCAGAATAGACCAAAATGGTGCAACAACAAAAGATCGACACAGTCGTGATGATCCTAATGATCACAGTAGCTACGCATTATGGAGGTGTAATGGCTTAGTTTTCAGGGTGCGCAACTGTGATAACTACTAGCATGCCAGCATGCGCCAACTTCATTGCTAATGTCGCATCGACAGCATCTTCAGATTGTTGCAACGAATTTTCAAGCGTGATACAGTCACAACCACAGTGCTTGTGCCAAGTTTTTAACGGTACCACGTCGTCTAGGGGTTTGAGTGAGTTGGCTAAGGCCTGCAATGTCGACAAACCAAGTGAATGCAATGGTAATGATTTAACAAGCTACTGTTAGATATAAACAGATAGTAGTTGAGGTTTTAATTTTATTTTATTCTTCCTGTTGACCGAAGTTTTTGTATCAGTTAATCGTCGATTTAGTCTGACGGAAAATGGTCCAAACTTGCCCCCTGACTCCAGAAAAGCAACAACTTTGATCTCTTCTATAAGTCAAGATAGTGGTTTAATACTTAAATCAGAATTTTTTTTATATATGATTGTGGAATTATTATATCATGACATTCATATAAATAAACCAAGTACATCAAAGTGAGCATAGCGGAAGTAATTATAATAAGATCGAATAACATGTAATTAATTAATCAATAATTAAATAGTAAACATACCTTTGTGATTCTAGCCCGAACAAGAATCAAAAGCAATCTTCCGGAACAAGAACCTTAATTAGGGTTTATATGGATTACAAGAATTACCCCTTACCTCTTTTGTAATTCAATCCAAGAATCAAACAATAGTGTGTTTGATTCACGTTCTTGTACACACGTACTAATTCAAGAAAAAGTTTATGCAAGTAATAAACACAAAACTATTTTTGATCAATAAAAGTCGAAACCCTTAGGGTTTGGTTTTGATGGATAGACCAAGAAAAGGAGAGGGGAGAAAAACACCAAGATGTGTGTGTACAAGTTATGAGAAAAACATGCATCTTGAGTTTGCTTATATACTATTCAAAACTTGGAGCTCAAGGCACATAAGGAGGTGGTTCCCCCTTATGCCGATCAGTTTTAGAGCCCCCAAGAGGTTTCCGGAACCTTCTCTTGTTTCCAAATTTGCCTAGTATTACTTTCCTAATCTTCGTTTAATAGATAATTAGTCATTAATCATTAAATACTAATTACTATTATTTATTTTGTGTTTAATAATTAATTATAACATTTTATAAATAATTATTACTTTTTCTCTTCATACGTATTGTGTGCAATCCCGTGATCTCAAGTTCGATCCTAACACACGACTATTATTATTTTGTCTATAAAACCAACAGCTCCCACTTAGACATATTATAATAGTGTGATCACATCGGTTAGCGTCTTGCAACACGCCGATGCCTCTAGTACAACTTGAGTAAGGTTCCTAGAAAACCTTTTAATGATTTCTCATTATTGTTATCCCTTTGTTTCTAATACTGTGTTAAATAAGGATATGGATCTAGGTCATTCCTTAATTAACCATTCTGTTTCTCGTTTTTAGAAATTGACAAGATTACCAAATCTTCTGAACCTTTCAGAAAAGACCTTGGGCGTGGCCACGCAAACACCTTGACAACCCTACGAGGGGCCCAGCAGTATTAAACTCCAAAAATTAATTTGAAGGAACAAATTCTTTATTGATTACAAGCAAAACACACAAACTTTGTAACACTTCCGAAAACAACCCTTATGACTACCAGTTACGTATAGCGTTAAATTGTTCCACAAAAATGTACTACATTCATGACCGTTATCTTGTATCTCAAGTCTAAGGATAACTTCTTATGATTTACTTAATGACAAGATCCATAAAGTAACATCATATAGTTGGGATAAGTCCTATATTCAGTATCATCGAATATCGTCTGAAATGACATGTCTACGCATCAATATACTTAAGTATATTTTACCAACTTCAGATTTGTCTTAATTTAATAATATTCCCATATTATTAACTGACAATGGACAATTTAGAATAACCCTTATTCATGGATTTAAACATGCAAAAATAGGACAACAATAATTAACAATAGAAATAAACATACCAACATACTTTATTTCATTAAAATAATAATTGTTTACAATATCCTTTATCCAAATACTAATCACAGTTATGCATGAAACTACTAGCTAATTTAAGTCCAATTCCATTGGCCAATTCATTAAGCTTCTCTTTCGCCAAAGCCTTAGTGAACGGATCACCTAAGTTATCATCTGTGTGAACTTTCAGCAGATTTATTTCACCTTCGTTAACCTTTTCACGAACAAAATGATACTTCCATAGAAAATGTCTGGTGCCTCTCATGACTCCAAGTTCATTGGCAAATATGATTGCAGCAGAATTGTCACGATACATATTAATAGGTAATTCAATTGAAGGCATAACACCAAGCCCTGAAACGAATTTCCTAATCTAAACATCCTCCATAGCAGCTTCTGAAGCAGCAATGTATTCAGCTTCTGTTGCAGACATCGCAATTGTACTCTGCTTCTTGCTCCTCCAGTCTACAGCTCCTCCATTAATAACAAAGACATAACCCGTCTGAGACTTCGAATCATCTTTATTACTTTGAAAGGATGCATCACAGAAACCTGTAACACAAAGTTCTGCAGCTGGATTTCCACCATATACCAAAAACATATCTTTTGTATTCCTCAAATACTTAAGAATATGCTTAACAGCAATCCAATATTTTTCACCTGGATTCTGTTGACATTGACTTGTAATATTTTGAGCAAACGCCACATCTGGCCTTGTGCACTTAACCGCATACATAATAGATCCTACAGCCGAAGCATAAGGAACTTTACTCATGCGAGCCACCTCAGCAGGTGTTGAAGCATAAAACTCATTACATAAGTCATGTTTTACTTCCATTGGCAAATATCCTTTCTTGGAATTTTGCATATTGAATCTTTTCAATATTTTGTCAATGTAAGCACTTTGACTTAATCTAATTAACCGCTTTGATCTATCTCTATAGATTTTGATTCCCAGAATGTATGCAGCTTCTCTTAAATCTTTCATAGAAAAGCACTTTCCAAGATATGCCTTAACCTTTTGCAAACTTGGAATGTCTTTTCCCATGATCAATATGTCATCAACATATAGAATTAGGAAAATTACATTATCACTCCCACTAGCTTTGTGATACACACATGGCTCATCAAGATTTTGAGTGAATCCAAACTTTTTGATCTCAGCATTAAACCTCTTGTTCCATTGTCGTGATGCTTGCTTTAATCCATAAATGGATCTTTTAAGCTTGCATACACGATTTGGAAATTCTGGATTTTCAAACCCTTCTGGTTGTGCCATATAGATGTCTTCATCTAGATGACCATTTAAAAAAGCGGTTTTCACATCCATTTGCCAAATCTCATAGTCATAGTACGCTGCTATAGCTATGAGAATTCTTATAGCTCTTATGTCTGCTACAGGAGAAAACGTCTCCTCGTAATCAATTCCAAAAGTTTGAGTAAAACCTTTAGCCACTAGACGAGCCTTATAAATGTGTGCATATCCATCCATGTCAGTCTTAATTTTGTAGAGCCACTTACTCCCAACTACCTTGGCACCAGGAGGTAAGTCAACTTCTTCCCAGACTTCATTATCATGCATGGATTGTATTTCCCCATCCATAGCAGCTTTCCACTTAACCTTTTCAGGGCTATTAATGGCAGCTCTATAACTAGTAGGTTCATTAAGATCCCCTAGTGTATGCTCATCGACCTCTACATTAAGACATAGACGGTCAAGAGCTTTCACAGATCTTGAAGATCTACGAATGGGAATTACTTCAACTTCCAGTGGAGGACCCAGACTTTCCGGTTCTACAAGAAGTGTGCTAGTGTTTTCTGAAGGTAATGCATTATTTAGATCATCTTCTAGATCATATACTCTCCCACTGATTTCTTGAGTCACAAAATCACTTTCAAGAAAATCACCATATCTTGCAACAAACACTTTGTTCTCAGGTGGGTAGTAAAAGTAGTAACCCATTGTTTCCTTTGGGTATCCTACAAAAATGCATTTTACAGATCTTTGTTGGAGTTTATCTTGTGAGTCACGTTTAACATACGCCTCACAACCCCAGACCTTTAAATAAGACAATTTCGGAGCTTTTCCAGTCCATATCTCATATGGTGTCTTATCAACCTTTTTGGTGGGAACCATATTCAAAATACGAACCGCTGATTCAAGAGCAAAATCCGAAAAAGACAAAGGAAGATTAGTAAGATTATACATTGATCGAACCATGTCCAACAATGTACGATTCCTTTTCTCAGATACACCATTTTGTTGTGAAGTATATGGAGATGTGATATTCTGGACAATTCCATTCTCAGTTAAGAAATCTTTAAAATCTTGACTAAGGTATTCACCACCTCGATCAAAACGAAGAGCTTTAATCTTCTTTCCCAATTGAAATTCTACTTCTGCTTTGAAAACTTTAAATGTTTCAAACACCTCATGTTTATGTTTAAGTAAATAAATGTAACCATAACGGCCGAAATCATCTGTAAAAGTTAAGAAGTAAACAGCACCTCTCCTTGAGACATGTCTAAGTGGTCCACATACATCCGTATGTATCAAACCAAGTAGATCTGAAGCTCTTTCCATATTATTATGAAAATGTTTCTTCGTCATCTTCCCAGAAATACAAGATTCGCATTTATCAAATGACTCATCATTGATATTATTCAAAAGCCCTTCACGTTGCAGCTTTTGTATGCGAGTCTTGCCTATATGGGCAAGTCTACAGTGCCAAAGGTAAGACGAATTCAAGTCATACGTCATTCTCTTACTTATGCTGTACATCGAATTATTATTATTGTTGGAAGTCACACAATTATTCATATCAATTTCAAACACACCATTCACAGCAACAACATTAAAATAAAATAAACCATTTAAAGAAACAGAAATTTTATTGCCATCAATAGTATGAGAAAAACCAAGATCCAACAAACATGAAAAGGAAACAACACCTCTAATTATAGAAGGTGCATAATGACAATTGTTTAAACAAAGTACTAAACCCGAAGGTAAAACTAAATCAAACATTCCTATGGCTTCAACTGCTGCTTGTGCTCCATTTCCCACATGCAGAAATTGCTCCCCATAAGCTAGTCTCCTTTCCTCTCTAAACCCCTGTAGTGTATTACAAATATTAATACCACATCCAGTATCATATACCCAGGAATTTAGTTTATGAGATAAAGTAAATAATTCAATGACAAATAAGTTACCTGAAGTGCTGGCGCCCATGTGCCCAGTCTTCTTAACCTTATTGTTTCGCAAGTCACCGAGATAAAGAGGACAATTCCTCTTCCAGTGGCCCATCACATTGCAGTAATGGCATCCTTGATCCTTCTTTGGATTATTCTTCACAGGAGGGTTCTTCTTAGGTTGAGGTGGTTGATAAGCCATAACCTGCTTATTCTTATCAGCCTTCTTCTTTCCTTTACCCTTCTTCTTGTTCGCATTTGGCTTGTTAATTCTACCCCCTTGTATAGCAAGAACTTGGGGGCGTAGGAGCCTTTAGTGTTAACCCTTTCTCATAATCAATGAGCAGTACATGCAATTCACTTACTGTCTTCCCCACGCAATGCAAATTGAAGTTCCTCACAAAACCACTAAAATCCTTGTTGTGACAACCGGCAGTTTAGGGAGCTATTTTAAAAACCCGCATTACGATTAAAGTTCGTTTATAATTTTTATTTGAAATTTTTATTTCACAACGAACTTGTAAGACCTATTTTATGGATATTCTTAATTAATGACGTTATGGAATTCGTGAATTATGTTCATAATTCATTTTTGATTTAATGTTCGGTGATGTATATTTGAATTCTCACTTGGTACTACGTTGACTTTGGCACTAGGATTACCTAACGAAAGTTTATGATTCGTCTTAACGAGTCCGACTATATTTTTAATTAGTTACGAGATGTTTTCGAGAGATATTGAAGTTTTGAAATGAGTTCGGGTTCGGGCCACATGTTTTTACATTTACCCGCGTTACCCGCTCAACACCATAATAATAATAATAATAATAATAATAATATTATTATTATTATTATTATTATTATTATTATTATTATTATTATTATTATTAATAACTTAAAAAAAATAATAAAAAAAAAATAAAAATGTAAAAAGAGTTAACTACAAAATATGGTCCCTGTGGTTTTGTTTTTCGGTACACACAAACAAACACAAACACAAACATTCACCCATCTCTCTCACTCCCATCTCTCTTTCTTCCCCATCTCCTAACCCTAGCCGCCGCCTCTTTGGCCGGCCATCACCGTCACACCGCCACTCCCACACCAAAAATAACACAACCACTTTAACCCTCTCATCGAGATCTTTCATTTGAGCTATAACACGCGCCCTAACTCCCACATTAACACCAAATCCGAATCAAATTATCACGAGTTCATCATCATTTTCTTATTATTTCTTGAGTATCTCTCCGATTTGGCTTTGTTTTGGAAGGTAGGACGAGTTTTAACTCGAGTTGTGGGTTCGAATCGTGACTAAGAGTCACGGATTTCTTATTTTTCGGATTGTTATGATTCTTGTTACAAGAATCATGTGGGTTTTCAATAAAAATGGTTTAAAAAGAAGTTTGGTATCCGGGTTTGGTTTATTCTTGTTGGGTCGAGGCGTACCCGAGGGTGATACCCTCGGTTTGTGCTTGTTTGGCCGATTATTTGATCTTTGATGATTCTTGGTGTTCGATTGAGGATGTTTGGATCCTCATTTTTGTTGTTTGACCGATTCTTGTTGGTCATGGTTGACCATTGTTGTCGCTTGGATTCTTGGCCGACGACCCAAGTAGGTCGTGTGGTTAGTTTGGCTCATTTAGAGCTAGCCGAGACCATAGAGGTCTCGGGTGGGACCCACACGAGTTGTGGTGAAGTTTTGACTCGGGTTGACTTGATATTTGACCCGAATACGGTTATTTTTGAGAACCGTGGTTGATGTCGAAATATATATATTTCGGCTAATTTTTATTTGTTATGATTATTTTTTTGTATATATATTGATTGGTTACTTTGGTTTGATTTCGGCATTGGTTGATTTTTATGTTGGCCGAATACTTGTGGGTCGAGACCACGTTTGGTCTCGACATCGGATATTTGGTATTGTGAAGTTGTTGGCGAAAAGAGTGATTGGGGACCGATTGTGAGACGGTCACTTAGATTGACGGAGATAGGTTAGTCGGGTGCCGTAGTCGGACCCTATTGTTGTAGCACGTGGTTTGAGATTGTGATTGGACGGAGATTGGTTATTTTATGACTTTTGCTTATTATTGGACTTGGACAATGAGCCGAGAGTCATGACTCGGACATATGACCATTTCGTATAACTCAATAACTATTAAAATTAAAACGAAAATAATAAAACTCGTAATAATAATTATTGATAATATGTACGTTTATATGAATATATATTCGTGAATAACGTATATATAACTATATAAGCGCGTATATTAATAATAATAATAATCACGAGTCGTATTATAAATAATGCAATTAGATATATATTAGGCTACGGAAGTGGCGTAATATTATTGAACGTATTATTATTATAAAAATTGTGTTATAAAACGGGAAACTCCCGACAATTATTAAACGGTTAATAAAATGTCAATTCGGGTATATAACGGATAAACTTATTGAGTTATGCGAAATCGTTGTCACCCGGGTCTAGGTAAGTTATTATTTGTGACGTTCGTGTTGTCACGGATATATGACGACTAATATAGACGTTTTCTATAATTAAATAACCGCTTAACCGTAAGGTTGAGCCGGGTTATTTGGCTATATGAAATGAATATATTAGTGGGCATCGTATCCTACGACGCCCATAGGTTGTAGTATATGTAGAGTGTAATAGATTGCGAGTGTATATATCGTGAAATCTGGCCAATTTGACGATATATATGAGGAATTTATTAAACTATGATATATACTATATAGTAATTATGTGCTATGTGCCTTAGGTTGGGTGTAATCTTGGAACGGTATGTTACGTAAATAAATATGAGGATTATCAAATCGACGGACTTGGTAAACTTCGGCGATTTATTTAAATGATATATTGGGCTAATATTAGATCTATAGTTTATTTTATTATTCTTATGTGATCTTTTTGATTTGTTTTGAGTCGACCCACTACCCGTATGGATACCAAACGCAAATACACCAAACTAATACGAAATGGATTTTCGGAAATAAAACGGATTCTCGTCCGGGTTTGGGAATATTATAAATTTGAGGAAATGATTTCTAAACGAGTTAATATTGTTAGGTCGTGCCAAGTCCGTAGTTGCTGTTTTGTGAGTTATCATACATCTTATTTCTACCGACTTCTACTTGATAATTTCTGGACTTGAGGTGAGTCATAGCCCCACTTTTTACTCTTGAACTATGTTTTCAATGATTGGGGTGAGAAACGTGCAAATCATTTTATGTGGACTATTATCGCTTCTATATTCTTTCTAAACTTGCTATGCGTATGGACTAGGATATATTGTCAGCTTTAGTCACATATTGGTTGTGTGTACTATTCAAGGTTGGCTTATTTGGTTATTTGGAATTGTCAGCTTTAGTCGCATATATTTTGTGTGTACTATTCAAGGTTGGCTTATTTGGTTATTGGTGGATTGTCAGCTTTAGTCACATATAGGTTGTGTGTACTATTCAAGGTTGGCTTATTTGGTTATTTGGAATTGTCAGCTTTAGTCGCATATATGTTGTGTGTACTATTCAAGGTTGACTTATTTAGATACTATAGTGTGCACCTATAGGTTATTAATACTTCGGAGGTTATCCGAGTTATTATTGGTATTGCGGGGGCTACTCGAATATCTATGTTAGTACGGAAGGGTATCCGTGTGTTATGTTGGAGCGAAGGGTATCCGCAGGCTTTTAGCGAATCTTTAGTCTAGCTAGCAAGCGTTTTGCGTATATGTCCACTATATTGTTAGTTGAATTTAAACCTATGATCTCACCAGCGAAAGCTGACTTTTAGCACGTTTTCTCAGGTAATTAAGTGTTGAGATGCATGCTTGGAATGGAAGGCTCGGCCAAGGCACACGGTTCATGGATCTATTTTTCTAAACTCTGATAATTAAATTTGGACCTATTGTTACTTTATTTTGGGTCTGACTCTGAAGTATGTTGGGATAAATGTAAACCTTAAAACCCCGTTTTGGTTGTGTTTTTATTTTGTTTACTTTATCTCGTTCTATATTGTCTTGTGTTGGATACCAATCCCCGTAGCACCCCGAAAGCTTGTTGAGTCTTCCGCTGTATCAAATTTTGGGGGTGTTACAGATTGGTATCAGAGCCAAGGTTATAGAGAACTAGGTAAATAAACGCCTAAACTATAACCGTATTTTTATAGAAAATGATCCTTGACTACCGCCCGCCAGCCCGCCAAGCCGAAGCATCTTCTATTATTTGAGGTATTATGAGATATTTGAGACGATTTGAGGTTTATGGATTTTAGTAATAAGATGGCGTTCTCGAGGATTTATATGGTCTATATGTTTTATAAACATTTTAGTAATGCGGTGTTTGAAATTCTTTTATTAAGATTATATATGGAATTATTTGATGAGTATATTTGAATGGTATTATGAGTTGTGATTTAAGTTGTTTTGAAACACTTACACCTACCCTACGCCGTTGTCACAGACTATGGCCTCCCATATGCCTGATGTCGTCGAGGACATCCTTACTGCACCAGTTTTACCTGCACAGTTCACTATGGCATCTGATGACCCTTACCAGATGGCCATGACTTCAGCTACTGTATCACAGGCAACTTCTACTTCAGCATTACCTGCTGCATCTACGCAGGGACCCTCATCTTCTTTAGGGCTCCCTGGTACATCGAGGCAGCTTACTCTTCATCAGGCTTTGGCTCGTGTGGCACCACGCTTTGCCCACCGAGCTACGGCACGCATGTCGGTACGCCCTACTCCATCACCTTTACAGATTGATGCTCATACTCTTCTGTCTGTGGCGCCACCCACATCATTGCGTCGTCGTCCTAGATCACCTACTACATCTTCACATGGTTCACCTAGTAGGAGACGACGAGTGATGAGGTACTCTTCCGATGAGGAGGAGGAGTACGAGGGTGAGGATGAGGCTGATGACCCTGAGCGGGAGGATGACCCTCAGGAGGCTGAGCATGGTGATGATGATGACCCTGAGGAGGAGGATGACCCTCAGGAGGATGAGATGCCTGATGATGATGATGATGAGTTAGCACCACCAGCTCAGGCTGAGGAGCCTGATTCACCTGTACACCTGATTGAGCCTGATTCACCTGATCATCCGTTCTTGTTTGAGTTGCCACCTGGTAGTCCCGTTGAGTCGGATGCATCTTCTGAGGTTTCTGCTGAGCATGCAGAGTTAGGTGAGGTTGGCAGGTTGTGGACTCAGATTACGGCTCTTGGTGAGAGAGTTACTCATATGTCTGAGCGGATTGATAGAGTGACTGTTGAGTTTATTGGGCAGTTGAGGGTTGATATGGTTATGGCTGAGAGAAGGGTTACCGAGATGAGGAGAGTTTTGATGGAGGTTCATGAGCATATCGATAGTTTGCAGCGAGGATTCGTTACTGCTCGTGAGGCCGACCGCAAGCTTTGGCAAAGGAATGCCGAGCTAGAGAAGGAGGTGGCTGACCTCAAGAGAGACCGAGACACCCATAGCGTGGAGTTAGGATCATTATGGAGGGATCTTGATGGCTTGAGGCAGGAGTTGAGGATTCTCCGTCAGCCACGTGGCTAGTTGTTTGAGTTATATTATCTTGTTGCTTTCTTAGCCGAGGAGTGTTCGGTTAGAAAAGCTAGTTATCATATTTTGATGTATTTTGTTCGGTATTCGTCTCTTTTGGAACGATTAGTATGTTTTGTGTTATCCGTTAGTTGGAACGATGTTAGATCGCTATTGTATGGTTGATGGTTATTAGTATATGGTATTATGTGATTTTGGGTGTTATGGAAATTGAGTCCTTATTCGCTTATTTGTTGTTACGTGGCGTGTTGTTGCTATTCTTTCCATGACTTGATTTCGTTGAGATGTTTTGTTGAGCATATCGATAAGTTCTATTGGAGACTCATGAACTTGTGTGATGTTACAGATCAATGGCACCCCGTCGAAACCCTGTTAGGTCTACCAGGACTGGTCCTGCTGTGACTACTCCTGCTCGTCGAGGTCGCCGACCTACTCGAAATGTTGAAACCCCTACTCCTGACAACCTGGACACCACTAACCGTAACAACAGGAATCAGAATGTTGATGTTCAGGGAGACAATGGTCATGTTCCACTTAATGCACCTACTGTGGATCAAGCAATGATCAACCAACTCGTGGAGCAAAGAGTTGCTGAACTACTCGCTGAGTCAAATCATTCCAACAATTCTACTGGAACTTTTCCACCTGTTCGTGCTAATGGATGTCAATACAAGGAATTCAAGATTTGTGGACCCATTGAGTTTGGTGGAACTGAAGGAGTGGTTTACTTAGTCAGATGGATTGAGAAGACTGAGTCAGTGTTTAATGTCAGTGGTTGTGCGGAGAATGCGAATGTAAAGTTTGCTTCTTTTACTTTCAAGGATGAAGCGTTGACTTGGTGGAACAACTACCGAAATGCAGTTGGGAGTGATGTAGCGTATGCTATGACTTGGGAGCAATTTAAGTCCTTGCTGATTCAGACTTATTGCCCAAGGAATGAGGTCAAGAAGCTAGAGATTGAGTTTTGGAACCACAAGGTGAAAGGTAATGATATGGCGACTTACAATCGTCGTTACCAGGAGTTAGCCTTGTTGTGCCCAGATATGGTGAAAACTGAGACTCAAAAGATCGAGAGGTATACTGATGGTTTGCCTGTAGCTACAAGGAATGATGTAATTTCTGCTAGGCCTGCAAACATCCATGAGGCAATCACAATTGCTCAACAACTTATGGATTCGTTGGAATTAGAAGAAGCTGATAAGGAGAAGAATGGAAAGAGAAAGAGAGACCGTCATTCTAAGAGTAATGATCACCGAAGCAAGAGACAAGCTAAGGCTTGTGCTATTGGGAATGGAGATAAGAAGAATCAGAACGGTGATGCACCCAAGTGTGATCGTTGCCACCAGCATCATACTGGATGGTGTAGTGTGAAATGCCAGAATTGCTCAAAGAAAGGACACACAGCTAGGGACTGTAGAGCTCGACCTCTTGCTATGGTTCAAGCTGCTCCTGAGATGAGAAATAAGGCAGATGTTACTTGTTATGGGTGTGGAAAGAAGGGACACTATAGGAATGAGTGTAGAGAATCGCGGAACCGTGGAAATCAAGGCTCGGGTGGTAATGGGTACAATTATGGAAACCGTGGAGCTGGAGGAAACCGTGGACGACAAGATAATGGGGACCAACGTGTGGAAGCTGGAGCTGCTCAGGGAAGAGTGTATGCACTCGGGAACGAGAGAGGAGAAGATCCGAACGTCGTTACTGGTACGTTCCTTCTCAATAATCGTTATGCTTCCATACTATTTGATACTGGTGCCGATAGGAGTTTTGTGTCCACTACGTTTGCACCCTTACTAGAGAAACCCCCGATGGCCTTAGGAATTGGATATGATATTGAGTTAGCAAATGGAAACCTAGAAAGGATTAATACCATCATTCGCGGTTGTACGTTAAATTTCTTGAACCACCCTTTCAACATAGATCTTCTACCCGTCACGTTACGAAGTTTTGATGTCATCGTTGGTATGGATTGGTTGTCGAAGTATCGTGCTCACATACTTTGCGACGAGAAGATCGTGCGTGTACCATACGGAAAGGAAGTCCTAAATATATTAGGAGACCGAAAGGATTCTAGGAGCCCATCCCGATTGGCAGTTATATCTTGCACAAAGTTACCGAAGCTAATGGAGAAGGGATGTTACCTTTTCTTAGCTCAAATTTCTGAGAAGGGAGAGACGAAGAAAAAGGAAAGGTGCATTGGAGATGTGCCTATAGTTCGTGATTTTCCTGATGTGTTTCCCGATGACTTGCCGGGAATCCCGCCGACTAGACAAGTGGAGTTTCAGATTGAGTTGATACCTGGTGCTGCACCTGTAGCACGAGCACCTTATCGTCTTGCACCTACCGAACTGGAAGAGTTGTCGAAACAATTGGCGGAGTTAGCCGAAAAAGGATTCATAAGACCAAGTTCTTCACCTTGGGGAGCCCCAGTCTTATTTCTGAAGAAGAAGGATGGATCGTTTCGTATGTGTATTGATTATAGAGAGTTGAATAAGTTAACGGTGAAGAATCGATACCCGTTACCTAGGATCGACGACTTGTTCGATCAACTCCAAGGATCGAGTGTGTATTCGAAGATCGATTTGAGATCGGGATATCATCAACTTCGAGTTCGCGAGGAAGATATTCCGAAAACGACTTTCAGAACCCGTTACGAGCATTACGAGTTTCAGGTGATGCCGTTTGGGTTGACTAACGCACCGGCAATATTCATGGATCTCATGAATCGTGTGTGTAAGCCTTACTTAGATAAGTTTGTGATTGTATTCATCGATGACATTCTGATTTATTCAAAGAGTGAGAAAGAGCATGAGGAGCATTTAAGACTCATTTTAGAATTGCTCAGGAAGGAGAAACTTTATGCCAAGTTTTCGAAATGCGAATTTTGGATTCCGACGGTACAATTTTTGGGTCATGTGATTGATAGACAAGGAGTCCATGTGGATCCTGCTAAGATTGAGGCGATAAAAGATTGGGTTGCACCTACAACCCCAACCGAAGTTCGTCAATTTTTAGGTTTAGCTGGTTATTACCGAAGATTCATTGAGGGATTTTCGAAGATAGCTAAACCATTGACCAAATTGACTCAAAAGAGTGTTACGTATGAATGGGGAGATAAAGAAGAGGAAGCGTTTCAATTGCTTAAGAAAATGTTGTGTAGTGCTCCTATCTTAGCGTTACCGAAAGGTAACGAGGATTTCGTCGTCTATTGTGACGCCTCACATAAAGGTTTGGGAGCCGTGTTGATGCAACGAGAGAAGGTGATAACTTATGCTTCCCGACAGCTCAAAAAGCATGAGAAAAACTACACTACCCATGATTTGGAGCTAGGTGCTGTGGTTTTCGCTTTAAGAATATGGAGACATTACTTGTACGAAACAAAGTGTGTTGTATTTACTGACCATAAAAGTCTACAACACATCTTGAATCAAAAAGAGCTTAATATGAGACAACGACGTTGGATTGAGTTGCTAAGCGATTATGATTGTGAAATTCGCTACCACCCTGGTAAAGCAAACGTTGTTGCTGATGCTCTTAGTCGAAAGGAACGAGTACCACCATTACGAGTTAGGTCATTGGGAATGACTATCGTATCGCCATTACCGTCTCAAATACTTGAAACTCAAACGGAAGCGTTGAAAGCAGAAAATAGATCTGCCGAGAATATATTCGGGATGGCTGATAATGAGAAAGGATTTGTTAAGCGTTCTGATGGATTATTATGTTTTGGAGATCGGATTTGGGTACCTTTATATGGAGAAATTCGGGAATTGATTATGCATGAGTCGCATAAGTCAAAGTACTCCATTCATCCGGGTTCCGATAAAATGTATCAGGATCTTAAGAAGTTCTATTGGTGGCCGAATATGAAGGCAGATATAGCATCGTACGTTAGTAAGTGCCTGACATGTGCTAAGGTTAAAGCTGAACACCAGAGACCGTCAGGATTACTAACGCAACCAGAACTTCCAGTCTGGAAATGGGAGCGGATTACTATGGACTTCATTACCAAATTACCGAGGACAGCTAGCGGTTGTGACGCTATCTGGGTAATTGTGGATCGTCTGACAAAGTCTGCTCATTTCTTAGCTATTAGTGAAGATGATAGTGTGGATAAGCTTGCGAGGTTATATGTGAAGGAAATTATTTCGCGTCATGGAGTCCCGATATCTATTATTTCGGATCGTGATAGTCGTTTTACGTCAGCTTTGTGGCGATCACTTCAAACGGCTTTGGGGACGAGGCTTGATATGAGTACTGCATATCATCCCCAAACCGATGGTCAAAGTGAGAGGACCATTAAGATGTTAGAGGATATGCTTCGTGCATGCATCATAGACTTTGGTAAAGGCTGGGAGAAGTATTTACCCCTTGCGGAATTCTCCTATAATAACAGCTACCACACAAGTCTTAAGGCTGCACCATTCGAAGCTTTATATGGCAGAAAGTGTCGTTCGCCTATTGGTTGCGCAGAAGTTGGAGATAGTCAACTTACAGGCCCTGAGCTTATTTTAGAAACTACAGAGAAAGTAGCTCAGATTCGTAATCGGTTGCAAGCGGCCAGAGATAGGCAGAAGAGCTACGCCGATCAGAGACGTAAACCTTTAGAGTTCCAGGTTAGAGACAAAGTAATGCTGAAAGTCTCGCCTTGGAAAGGTGTAATACGTTTCAGGAAACGTGGTAAACTCAACCCACGCTACATTGGACCATTCTTGATCTTAGAAAGAATTGGGCCCGTGGCTTATAGGTTAGAATTACCATCCGAACTGAGTAAAGTTCACGACGTGTTCCACGTGAGTAATCTGAAGAAATGTCTTTCTGATGAAATGCCCGTCATTCCAATGAGGGACATTCGTGTTGATGAGAAACTGAATTTCGTGGAAGAACCGATTGAGATTTTAGATCGTGAAGTTAAACAACTCAAGCGAAGTCGCATTCCGCTCGTCAAGGTTCGCTGGAATTCCCGACATGGACCAGAATTCACGTGGGAACGTGAGGACGAGTTCAGGAAGAGATATCCGAAGCTTTTCACTTCGTAGATGAATTTTTCCGAGTGAAACCCGGGACGGGTTTCCTTCTGAGCCTGGGAGGATGTGACAACCGGCAGTTTAGGGAGCTATTTTAAAAACCCGCATTACGATTAAAGTTCGTTTATAATTTTTATTTGAAATTTTCATTTCACAACGAACTTGTAAGACCTATTTTATGGATATTCTTAATTAATGACGTTATGGAATTCGTGAATTATGTTCATAATTCATTTTTGATTTAATGTTCGGTGATGTATATTTGAATTCTCACTTGGTACTACGTTGACTTTGGCACTAGGATTACCTAACGAAAGTTTATGATTCGTCTTAACGAGTCCGACTATATTTTTAATTAGTTACGAGATGTTTTCGAGAGATATTGAAGTTTTGAAATGAGTTCGGGTTCGGGCCACATGTTTTTACATTTACCCGCGTTACCCGCTCAACACCATAGTAATAGTATTATTACTATTATTATTATTATTATTATTATTATTATTATTATTATTATTGTTATTATTATTATTATTATTATTATTATTATTATTAATAACTTTAAAAAAAAATAATAAAAAAAAATGTAAAAAGAGTTAACTACAAAATATGGTCCCTGTGGTTTTGTTTTTCGGTACACACAAACAAACACAAACACAAACATTCACCCATCTCTCTCACTCCCATCTCTCTTTCTTCCCCATCTCCTAACCCTAGCCGCCGCCTCTTTGGCCGGCCACCACCGTCACACCGCCACTCCCACACCAAAAATAACACAACCACTTTAACCCTCTCATCGAGATCTTTCATTTGAGCTATAACACGCGCCCTAACTCCCACATTAACACCAAATCCGAATCAAATTATCACGAGTTCATCATCATTTTCTTATTATTTCTTGAGTATCTCTCCGATTTAGCTTTGTTTTGGAAGGTAGGACGAGTTTTAACTCGAGTTGTGGGTTCGAATCGTGACTAAGAGTCACGGATTTCATTATTTTTCGGATTGTTATGATTCTTGTTACAAGAATCATGTGGGTTTTCAATAAAAATGGTTTAAAATGAAGTTTGGTATCCGGGTTTGGTTTATTCTTGTTGGGTCGAGGCGTACCCGAGGGTGATACCCTCGGTTTGTGCTTGTTTGGCCGATTATTTGATCTTTGATGATTCTTGGTGTTCGATTGAGGATGTTTGGATCCTCATTTTTGTTGTTTGACCGATTCTTGTTGGTCATGGTTGACCATTGTTGTCGCTTGGATTCTTGGCCGACGACCCAAGTAGGTCGTGTGGTTAGTTTGGCTCATTTAGAGCTAGCCGAGACCATAGAGGTCTCAGGTGGGACCCACACGAGTTGTGGTGAAGTTTTGACTCGGGTTGACTTGATATTTGACCCGAATACGGTTATTTTTGAGAACCGTGGTTGATGTCGAAATATATATATTTCGGCTAATTTTTATTTGTTATGATTATTTTTTTGTATATATATTGATTGGTTACTTTGGTTTGATTTCGGCATTGGTTGATTTTTATGTTGGCCGAATACTTGTGGGTCGAGACCACGTTTGGTCTCGACATCGGATATTTGGTATTGTGAAGTTGTTGGCGAAAAGAGTGATTGGGGACCGATTGTGAGACGGTCACTTAGATTGACGGAGATAGGTTAGTCGGGTGCCGTAGTCGGACCCTATTGTTGTAGCACGTGGTTTGAGATTGTGATTGGACGGAGATTGGTTATTTTATGACTTTTGCTTATTATTGGACTTGGACAATGAGCCGAGAGTCATGACTCGGACATATGACCATTTCGTATAACTCAATAACTATTAAAATTAAAACGAAAATAATAAAACTCGTAATAATAATTATTGATAATATGAACGTTTATATGAATATATATACGTGAATAACGTATATATAACTATATAAGCGCGTATATTAATAATAATAATAATCACGAGTCGTATTATAAATAATACAATTAGATATATATTAGGCTACGGAAGTGGCGTAATATTATTGAACGTATTATTATTATAAAAATTGTGTTATAAAACGGGAAACTCCCGACAATTATTAAACGGTTAATAAAATTTCATTTCGGATATATAACGGATAAACTTATTGAGTTATGCGAAATCGTTGTCACCCGGGTCCAGGTAAGTTATTATTTGTGACGTTCGTGTTGTCACGGATATATGACGACTAATATAGACGTTTTCTATAATTAAATAACCACTTAACCGTAAGGTTGAGCCGGGTTATTTGGCTATATGAAATGAATATATTAGTGGGCATCGTATCCTACGACGCCCATAGGTTGTAGTATATGTAGAGTGTAATAGATTGCGAGTGTATATATCGTGAAATCTGGCCAATTTGACGATATATATGAGGAATTTATTAAACTATGATATATACTATATAGTAATTATGTGCTATGTGCCTTAGGTTGGGTGTAATCTTGGAACGGTATGTTACGTAAATAAATATGAGGATTATCAAATCGACGGACTTGGTAAACTTCGGCGATTTATTTAAATGATATATTGGGGTAATATTAGATCTATAGTTTATTTTATTATTCTTATGTGATCTTTTTGGTTTGTTTTGAGTCGACCCACTACCCGTATGGATACCAAACGCAAATACACCAAACTAATACGAAATGGATTTTCGGAAATAAAACGGATTCTCGTCCGGGTTTGGGAATATTATAAATTTGAGGAAATGATTTCTGAACGAGTTAATATTGTTAGGTCGTGCCAAGTCCGTAGTTGCTGTTTTGTGAGTTATCATACATCTTATTTCTACCGACTTCTACTTGATAATTTCTGGACTTGAGGTGAGTCATAGCCCCACTTTTTACTCTTGAACTATGTTTTCAATGATTGGGGTGAGAAATGTGCAAATCATTTTATGTGGACTATTATCGCTTCTATATTCTTTCTAAACTTGCTATGCGTATGGACTAGGATATATTGTCAGCTTTAGTCACATATAGGTTGTGTGTACTTTTCAAGGTTGGCTTATTTGGTTATTTGGAATTGTCAGCTTTAGTCGCATATATTTTGTGTGTACTATTCAAGGTTGGCTTATTTGGTTATTGGTGGATTGTCAGCTTTAGTCACATATAGGTTGTGTGTACTATTCAAGGTTGGCTTATTTGGTTATTTGGAATTGTCAGCTTTAGTCGCATATATGTTGTGTGTACTATTCAAGGTTGACTTATTTAGATACTATAGTGTGCACCTATAGGTTATTAATACTTCGGAGGTTATCCGAGTTATTATTGGTATTGCGGGGGCTACCCGAATATCTATGTTAGTACGGAAGGGTATTCGTGTGTTATGTTGGAGCGAAGGGTATCCGCAGGCTTTTAGCGAATCTTTAGTCTAGCTAGCAAGCGTTTTGCGTATATGTCCACTATATTGTTAGTTGAATTTAAACCTATGATCTCACCAGCGAAAGCTGACTTTTAGCACGTTTTCTCAGGTAATTAAGTGTTGAGATGCATGCTTGGAATGGAAGGCTCGGCCAAGGCACACGGTTCATGGATCTATTTTTCTAAACTCTGATAATTAAATTTGGACCTATTGTTACTTTATTTTGGGCCTGACTCTGAAGTATGTTGAGATAAATGTAAACCTTAAAACCCCGTTTTGGTTGTGTTTTTATTTTGTTTACTTTATCTCGTTCTATATTGTCTTGTGTTGGATACCAATCCCCGTAGCACCCCGAAAGCTTGTTGAGTCTTCCGCTGTATCAAATTTTGGGGGTGTTACACTTGTTAAGGGATCTATTGATTAAGTTCACAGCCACATCATTGTCATAGGGTTTCTTAAGTGTTTGTAGTTGATCCATGAAACTTTTCATCTTCAACACATGAGCACTCACAGGTTCACCATCACCCTGCTTACAACCATGTAGAGCCTCCATCAAATCGTAAATCTCTACATTTGATGGTTTCTCATATAGTTTCTTGAGTTCATCAATCATGTTCATGGGGAAATACTCTTCAAACTGCCTTTGAAGAGGTGTGGACATTGCCCCTAACATCATTGCGGCCACATCAATATGTTCCTTACAATCAAGATTCCATTTGGCCTTAGCAGCTTCAGTTGCTGCCTCGACAAGGCTTTTTCAAGATTTCAAGTTGACCAGTCACTCGCAGGACAATCCTTAGTGAACGATACCAATCATTGAAATTTTCTGAGCCAGTCAATTTTTCTCGTTCAAAATAAGTTTTGAACACAGAACGAAAGTTGGTGTTATCAGTTTGAGCCATTTCTACAGATAAAGAAAGGTCAAAACATTAGTATTTTTGATAATACAATTTTTCAAGAAAATTAAAATACCCAAGGAAATCATATCCATAGAATAATCTTGAAAACCAGGATCCTCCATAAACATAGTTTCATCACATCAGTTGATCTGCTAGTAATGAAAGTATAATATGAGGTAACTTGTCATACAAGTAATTGGCATAACATTTGTCCAATTCCTAGATTTATGGGATTTACAATCATAAAACATTTGTATTGTAAGCATGTTTAGTCCCCATCTTAATGCCTTGAGTCCAAGATATCACTTACTACTCAATTTAAGTCTTCTAACTTAAAAACTGCAAACTCACAAATCCATCACATCAGTTGATCTGCTAGCAATGAATTTATGAAATTTACCTCTCCATTGCAATCTCGCCAAGTTCTCACATGACGTAAATTACAACTTCAAGTGTTCTTAATTAGATGGCATTCGACTTAATTTTATAAGGGTATTAATATTTTGATGTGATCAAAATAATGTGTGAAGAAGCATGCATACAACTTCATAACATTGGTTTTACAAAACATCTTTATTACCAATTTGCTAAGAGTAAAATAACAAAGTTTTGATTGAGGTATCGGGTTCACCAATTAAAGAATTACCATCAATTATCGTACACTATATCGTACTTTTGCATAAGTCCGAAAGCTTAGTGTTTCGGATAATCATTGTGGAATTGTGGATAATTCACCCTTAAGATGACAGTGTACATGTAATGGTTGTTCGGTAAGTCTAATTTACACATAAACGAGCGTTAAGACAGAATGTTGTCTCTCTAAGGCCACAATTTAATGCGTTGCCATCCTTATACCCATCTTATAGTGTGTAAACTTCGGTCGAGCCTATTTAACCATTACGTACAAAAACATCAATCAACCAATCCTTTGAAATTTAAACTCTTAAAAACCAAAACAATTTCGCCATTATTTACGCTATGGTTTTCTAAGTTATTGACTACAAATCTGGCAACGTTATGTCAGTGTTTATGATTTTTACTTATATTCTTGTGTATTCTTACATGGTTTTACCCATAATCGTGAGTTTCCGAGGAACCTGGGATGTAATGATGTATGAACATTTTGATGGCCTCAGGCCATTATTTGTATCGTTTCGAATAAATATGATTTTTTCTTGGAATTTCATTGAGATGACTAGATAGTATGCATAATCAAATCAATGTTTAACACATGTTTTTACTTTTTCTCTTGTCATCTTTACCATTGATTTTGTTATGCGTCACCGAGCCCATTCAAATTTATGGACTATTCCTATGAAAATGACCCTCAAAAAGACTGATACCAATGACCGTACCAAATCCAAAATCTTAATAAAATGTCAAACACAAGGCTACAAAAAGATTGGAAGCTAAGCCATCACTTTGCATATATTTGGTGGCCACAACACTATGTTCTCTTTGTTGGAAAACATAATCCACTAATCTTTGTTTTTCAACATCAAGGCTGCTGCAATTCGACACAGACAAAAAGGGAACAAGATGGGTCGAAAATAAAGCCTGCATAACCTTCTGTCATGGGCTGCAAATCCGCAAGCCATCAAAACCCAATAGATGACAGTTAAATAACGGTTACTTTAGAATTCTAGGGTTGCACCGATTAACTTTAATGAAACAACATGTCTCTTCTAAAAGACATCATAACGTTTCATACCTTATAAATAGATTAGGAATTCTTGTAATTCATTAACCCATTCGATTATTCATTATCAATATAAAGGGTTCAATACCCATCTTCTTTGTTTCCATATTTATTTTTATGATGATTATCATGTGTTGTTAAGATAATTCGATCCTGGAAGATGGAGATTCAAGACCTGTAACAAGTGGTATCAGAGCCCAAGGGATCAAACAACACAACAATTCATGTTCAATCACCAATTATGGAATCAAACATGCATTCTTTAAGAAACGCAACCATGGATGCCAAAATTGAAGAAGAAAGATTAGAGACGGTTACAACACCAAACCGGTGGTTAACCAAGGAGAAGAAAAGATGTCGAATTGAAGAAGAAAGGATATATGAATCGGTTACAACACCAATCCGGTGGTTAACCAAGAAGGAGACGACAGTCTCAAGATAGTTTTCAACGGTGCAATTACAGCACTACCAGGGTACCATTCGAACAAGTTTCAGTTCAAATATTGCTACAAGTTTGTAAAAGAGGGATAAGAGTAACCTGCCCAAGAGTCGCAATTATGATCAAGATGATCAAGTGACTGGACTCTGGAATAGTTAGAAGACATAGAAGACATCAAGATTCAAGTGGTGATGGCGGCACTAACCCTGCTGAAATTTGGTTCAATTAGAAGCCGAAAAGTCATCAACACCAAGGATCAAGAACTTTAAGACATCAAGTTTGAAGAAGGCATCAGAGAACAAGAAGAATGAAGAAACTAAGATTAATAGATTAGGGGGAATATGTTGGAAAACATAATTCACTAATCTTTGTTTTTCAACATCAAGGCTGCTGCAATTCGATACAGACAAAAAGGGAACAAGATGGGTCGAAAATAAAGCCTGCATAACCTTCTGTCATGGGCTGCAAATCCGCAAGCCATCAAAACCCAATAGATGACAGTTAAATAACGGTTACTTTAGAATTCTAGGGTTGCAACGATTAACTTTAATGAAACGACATGTCTCTTCTAAAAGACATCATAACGTTTCATACCTTATAAATAGATTAGGAATTCTTGTAATTCATTAACCCATTCGATTATTCATTATCAATATAAAGGGTTCAATACCCATCTTCTTTGTTTCCAATTTATTTTTATGATGATTATCATGAGCCGTTAATCACTTGCGAGGGATACTTGCGATTGAGCGTGAATATAGGGATATAGGCCTATAGGAATTGACCCTCCCACTCCTTTTGTCAGATAAGCAATTTGGGTGTACTATATTCGAGGTTTGTTGGGTACTTGGCAGGTACCTGGTATTGGGGGCATTTGTGATATTATGAAATTCCGCGGTTATTGTCGACCTATGGTGTTTGTTAACGCTTTGGTCTCATGAGCTTAGTGCAGTGGGCGTATGACAACGTAGCCCCGTGGTATTCTTCAGGCGTATAAAAACGTAGCCCCTTTATCTTAAAATTTGGAATATTTTGATCAACTACTTTACTTTAAACCTATGGATTCACTCAACCTTTGTGTTGACTTTTAACAAGTTTATCTCATGTGTTAGATACTGTCGCTGCATATTTTTACTTGGAGGAGCTTGGCGAAGGGCATGGCTTGGTCATAGAAGACTCCGAAAACCGTTTGGGACTGTTTTAAATCTATTTTTGAACTATAGCTTCCGCACTATTTTAATCGATGTAAATTGAATATTTTCAATTATGAAATTTCTTCTAAAATGGTTTATGCTAAACCGTTCTTTGTATCTCTTGTCTTGATAACAATCGATTAGCACCCCCAGACTTGTAGGCTTCCACTGATCCGGTTTTCGGGGTGTCACATTAACATGATTTGTTCTTTGAGGGAAACATATATTCATATCAACAACACATACAAATTCTCTATGTTTTGCTCTTTTTCTTGTGCCTAGAATTTGAGTGTTCATGCTTGTCTTATCTCTATACAAATTTCGATAACCCAAGGCACTAAATAGGGTCGAAATATTGTATCAGGAAAGTGAACTTTTACACGATTCAAGAATTTATCCAGCAACCTTTGATTATCACGACCCGAATTACCAACATTTGTGTTGCCTATTAGGAATGTAAGAGCAAGCATTGGGGCGGGATTCATTTATTCGTTAGTGGGAACTATGAGCACGATGCCTGGCCTTCCTACCAGACCTTGTTTCTATGACATTGATCTCGATGCTGCTACTGGGATGGTTAATGGGCTTTCGTGAGACTTTTGTATATATGTATGTACATGATGTACTCTTCTACTTTAATCAATCATCGTGTCTTTTTCAAGTGAAAATAAAAGAAGAGTTTGCATAATTGCTTTTTTATTTTCATATCTTCTAAAAAGATTGGAACAAACAAGTTCACTCTCATAATCAAAAATCATAAGTAGAAGAGATCAAATCATCTCGTTATGCCTCGAGGCATAAACCCGGCCGCCACATTTGTCCTAATGTACAAAATCACACAATTTCATCCCACAAAGACATACAGGCATAAATAGGACTTCTTTAGAGCAGCCCACACATACTTATTAAACGTCAACAAGAATACGACGAGAGCACACAGAGATCCCTTATAATGGGTCTATCACAAATAACGTGCCGTAATCTAATAAACCTTGCAACTTGAAGAGTATTACAATAACCCATAATCGATTTCATCCTAATAAAAGAAAATACTGCAATTGATATATAGGACACTTCAGTTAATCAGAATCTTTTCCAGAAGAAGATTCTCTTGAAAGCATGATATCCAACATAATCATAATGATATCTCTTTACTTCTGCAAGATTAAGTTGTCTCTCATGGATTTTGAAGCTTCGGGCATCTCCGAATATCAACCTTTAGGCGGGGGAGGTGTTGTAAGACTTCTGAGAGTGATTCCACCTCTGTAAAATCTCTGACAATTAGAGAAGTTATAGATGACGGAAGAAGAAAAGATTTTGAAATAGCACTGTTCGCATTTTCTTCCACCTCGAACGAAACTACTCCTGAATCTTCGCCATATAAATCTAGAGTAACAAGCGAAGTTGGGTAATTTTGAAGCCCCCACTCGGACATGGGCTTCTTCAAGCCACCAATTCCTAGTACCCTTAGATTAGGAGGCCACAACCCACAAGGAAATGAATAGTCCATGTTTGGACAATCACGTATCTCCATCTCTTCCAAAGATGTTAAACTTTGCAAATGTTCATGAGGAAATGAATTTAGGTTCTTGCATTGAATGATCAAAAGATATTTTAGGCAAAAATTCAGATAATCACAGCCTTTATTTGGAATGTCAAGAATCATCGGAGAGGATTGGAGCTTGTGCAATTTTGAGAAGGTCAGGCACGACAACGAAGAACAATCCCATACACTCAGCCTTGCAACACTATTTGGACAATTGTAACTCTGTAGTGTGGTACAAGCTCCAAGGGACACTTCTCTAACAGATTCCATGCTACTCCCCACATTAACCTCTTTCTCTTCCAACGATACTAAACTGTTACAGTTATATACAAACAACCTTCGTAAACTCACAAGAAACGTGCATGCCACCGATTCTGATTCCCACAAGTATCTTAATTCTTCACAGGACGTAATGTCTAGAATTTCAACTGTCCCAAGATGTTTTAAAACTTCTCCTTGCAGTTGAGTGAGTCCTTTAACATTGAACAGCGTCAATCTAAAAATTGACGAAGACATACAAGCAAAGGATTTAAACACCGGTTCACAACATTGTCGTATAAATATATTATCTAGTGACGGTAGCAATCCAATTGATACCTTATCAAGTTTTGGACATTCTTCTATAGAAATTACATGAAGACGAGGAAAGGAAATAGCAGTTGACCACATCTCTAAACCTTGCATATCCTCAACTTCTAAGGATTCAAGAGATGGAAATGCAATACCTTTAAAAGGACCCACAGTCTTCACCTCATGCAAACTTTTCACAGAAAACTTCCGGAGTGAACTTAGATGTCCAAGTGTCGGTAAGTGTGTACATTTTATACACCCTTCTAATACAAGCTCTGTCAACTGATCGAATGAGGAGTCCCCGACCCACCTAGGAAATTTCAATCCCCCAAAGAACAAAATTTTCAGTTTTCTCAACCTACAGTGAGGCCTTATCCTTTCAAGTACTTCATATTCAACCATTGAATTCCTATTATCATCAAACTTACGACTCCATTCAAGATCCAAATCATCAAGACCCTTCTTTTGTTGTAAGCTGGCGTCCTTTGCTTGTGTCGGATCTATCACTTTGTCTAAGCCCTGAATGGCAAGTCTTCCTTGAAGATCTAATAAGCCCTTAAGCTCATATATTTTAAACCCATTAGTTCCTTCAATAATAACCTTAGATAAAGTCTGTAGACTCGTCAATGCACCAATCCCTAAGGGCATCTTTTTCAACCGTGGAGTACCGCCGATGTCAAGATGTCTCAGGTTTGTTAACTTAACAAAACTGACTGGCAAGGTAGATAAGAATTTACAATCATGAACTAACAAGCTTTGTAGATTATACAAGTTGCTGACTTGTTCCGGTATGTGTTGGATGCATGTTTGTGAAAAATTGAGGTATCGCAAATGAATGAGACTGCATATGGATTGTGGTACCTCTTTAATCGAACCATAAGTTAAACTTAGTACCCTTAAGAACTTTAATTGAGGCATCAGCTCAACAAGAATATTGTCCACTGAGCAGAATTGTGTGAGGAAACCTTCCAAACCAACCGACACCGATAAGAACGTTCGCAAGCATTTAGCTCTATTTAATTCCTTGAACTTTCTATACACCCGATATGGTTGACTTACAAATGAAAAGTGACGCAGCTTCTCAGAAACTTCGGTCCTACCATGTACATCAATCTTATCATCCAACATAAAGTTGAACTCTCTCGCAACACTCACGGCCAAGTCATTCATCAGGTCATGCATTGTGTATAGTGACACATCATTCACCGAATGCTGAAAAAATGACCTTGACTTTAGCTCTTCGAAATAGTGGCAACCTAAACTCTCCATTGACTTGTTTCCCATTGATTGGGACAGAAAACCTTGTGCCATCCACAGCAGGACTAGTTTATTCTTGTCAAACAAGTGGTCTTTCGGAAATAAGGAGCAGTAAGCAAACAATTGCTTTAGATCAGGAGAGAGATCATAGTAGCTTAGTTTAAGAGCTGGAAGAACATCACTTGCATCATGTGAATTCCATATCTCGCTATTCAACAATTCCTTCCAATCACCTTCACTTCCTTTTTTTGTCTTCAATACCCTCCCAAGTGTAACCAAAGCCAAAGGCAGACCATCACATTTGTCAATGATACATTGAGCAATCATTTTAAGTGATGTATGATTGTCAAAGTTTTGTTCATCTAGCGCGCATTTAGCAAATAGAGACAAAGATGTTTCATTTGACAAAACTTCTAGATTGTAAGGTTCAACAGAGTTCATAACTGATGCAACCATGGTCTTCCGCGTGGTCACGATAATTTTACTGCCAGGGGCCCCAACGACAAATGGGCTTTGCAGGAGTTCCCACTCATTGTGGTCTTCGTTCCAAACATCGTCTAGAACAACTAGGAACTTTTTCCGTGAAAGTTTTTCCTTAAGTGCAACATGAAGAAGATCTAGATTAGCAAAATCTTTGTTTTCCCCAGTTACAGCTTGAAAAATAGCCTTGCTAATATTGAATACATCAAACTCTTCCGAAACACAAACCCATGCCCTGAGTTCAAAGTGAGCCTTAACTTTCTCATCATTGTACAGAACTTTTGCAAGAGTTGTTTTGCCAATCCCACCCAGACCAACTATCGACACGACACTAACATTTTGATTACAAGCTTCATTCCCCAACAACTTCTCTTGCAGTGCCTCTTTATCCCCTTCCCGACCCAAAACTTTGGACTCATCAACCAACGAAGTTTGCTCCAATCGTCTATTTGTTCTATCTGATCTTTCAACTTTCACATTAACATCCAAGCCTAGGTTATTTTTCTCTTCAACAAGATCATGCAACTTATTGGTGATTTCATCTAGCTTAGAACTTACCTTACGGCCGTACATGATTTTATGGGGAGTGTAATTAGTACAACAAGTCGGGATGATCTTCAATACCTTACTCGTGCAGGTACTGGCTTGTGGTTCTTGATTCAACTTTCTGCGCAAAGCTTCAGTATCCATATCATCAAGTACATCGTCAATGTCGTAAGCTAGATCCTGGAGCTCGTGCAGCCACAATTCAACAGGTCTTTGCGTTATGTGCTTCTGACCAGCGTCAGCAAGCACAGCTTGGATCAGTTGCAAGCTTTTCTTCCATTTTTTCAACTGAGAATCGATTCCTTCAGATCGAGCAAGCTTCATCAAGTCACCAGAAAGAAGCTTCTCAATCAGCACAGTGACGACTGCGCTAACAATGATTTCAGCCATTGAAATTTGGAAAAGGATCGCGAAAGATTGTTTGACTTTTTAGGAAGGCAAGGATAAAAAAATGAAGCAAAAAAAGATTGTGAGCTGTATGCAGTGTATATTTAGAATGTTATCACATAATTTAATCCAAGTACACATGAGTTTCCATGAACTGCGCTGGTCACTTGCTGTAAAATAATCCAACTTGTTTAACTTTTATTTCACTTGTACAACCCATTTTTCCAGGTAATTTTATATCATGTTTTTGTTTGCTTTTCATCCTCACTAAGTTTTATAAGTAAATTTCAAATCTCATTACCATCATGTGCATAAGTGTGCATTATATTTTCAAGTAAAAGTAAGAGACAAATGAATAGGATTCTGAGTATAAATGATGAAGATGGGAACAGTGTTGAGGGTAACATGGTTGCTACTAGTTTGTTGAGCATTTTGAAAAGTTCTTGAGTAGAGTGGACAATGTAAGTCCTATAGTTGATGTTGAGAACCTATTTGTCAACAAGCTTTCAGAAACTGATTCCTTATCAATGATAGCTGAAGTCACTACTAATGAAATCAAAGGAGCAATGTTTGAGATTATGGATGAAAAAGCCCTAGGGCCAGATGGGTATACATGCAGCTGCATTCTTCAAAAAAGCATGGAATACAGTGGGTGAGGATGTTTGTGCTGCTATTAAAGATCTTTTCAACAATGGGAAACTTCTTGGTGAGGTAAACTCTACTTTGATTTCTCTTGTCCCTTAAAGCAAACACCCCACAAGAATATCTGAATAAAGACCCATTGCATGTTGTAATGTAATTTACAAATGCATTAGTAAAATACTCACTAATAGAATTAAGAACTCACTTAACCAGCTTGTTAATCATAATCAAAGTGCATTTGTACCTGGAAGGTTAATACAAGATAATCTTCTCCTTACTCAAGAGCTGCTTAAGGGGTATAATTGTAAAAATGGAGCTAAAAGTTGTGCTTTAAAAGTGGATATTGCCAAGGCATATGACACAGTGAATTGGTGTTTTTTGGAATGTATATTAAGGCAGTTTGGTTTTCATGAGAAAATGGTTAAGTGGGTAATGACATGTGTGACAACTACTTCCTTTACTATTAGCATCAATGGTGAGAGACATGGCTATTTTAAAAGTGGTAGGGGTCTTAGGCAGGAGGACCCACCTTAATCATGGAAGTTTTCTCATTAATGATGGCAAGGAAAATCAATCAAAGTCAAGGGTTTAAGTACCATAAAGGGTGTACTTGACTCATCTTTCTTTTGCTGATGATTTGTTGATTCTAAGCCATGGTGTGTAAAGATTATTAGAGATGTATTGAATGAATTCAGTGTTTCTTCGGGATTAAAACCAAACATTGGAAAGAGTACAATCTTTTTTGGGAGTGTTGATGAAGGAGAATAACAAAGAATTCTGGATATTCTTCCTTTTAGCATTAGAAAGCTTCATGTGAAATATCTTGGCATTCCCCTTTTAGCTAAAAATATTGGCATTAATGACTGTAAAGTGTTTGTGGATAAGGTGAGAAATAAGATCAATGACCGGAAGAATAAAGTTTTGTCTTATGCCGGCAAAGTCCAACTCCTGGCTTCAGTGTGAATTTTCTATTGAAGTTTGGAATGGGCTTAAATATAATCTCAAGATCTCTCATATTCCTGATATATGGGATCAAATTGTCATTATGATGGAAAACATGAACTGTTCAAATTCAATCTGGAGTGTGGTAAACAGATTTATCATTGCAACATCTGTTTACTATATTTGGAAAGAAAGGAATGGCATCACAAAATCCTAAGGCCCCGTTTGGTTCGCGGAATGTTTTTGATAGAATTGAAATCTATCTATGGAATTGGAATGTGAATGAATTGAAATGTTAAAAAATTGGAATGTTAAGAATTTGGAATTTTAAAGAATTGGAATTTGCAAAAACTTATGCATGTTTGGTTTGAAGAAAATAAAATGGTGAAAACAAATTATATTAAAATATTTTAAATTTTATTTTAAATTAAAATTGATAAACTGACTAATAATAATAATAATAATAATAATAATAATAATAATAATAATAATAATATTGATGATGATTAAGATGACTAAATTAATTGTATTCATTATCATATCATTCTTTGATACATTTTTATAATTTTTCTCTCATCATCTTTACAATTGATTTTGTTATGTGTCACCAACCCATTGTTAGGCATAAAAATAAGGCTGATCATCATTTAGTCATGCCAATGAGAGCTTTTTTTTTTTTTTTTTTTTTATTATTATTATTATTTTTTTTTTAATGTATATATATTCTTTTGAGTTCCATGTGAACCTAGGCAAGACTCAATAGTTACTGTTAGTCGCAAATAATACTAAACTACACAAACACATATCATTCGCCCAAGTACTTTAGAGCCCATTCAAATATAGGGACTATTCCTATAAAAGCAACCCTCAAAGAAACTGATATCAATGACGGTACCAGATATGAAATCCTAACAAAATGTCAAACACAACGCTTCAAAAAGATTGGAAGCTAAGCCAGCACTTTGCATTTATTTGGTTGCCAATATCATTAACTTATTTAGTTAAAGTAGATTACCAATACACAACAAATCAACACCCTCCAATCTGAATACCTATAAATTGAGCCACAACACCATCTTCTCTCAACTAATTCCACAACTTCTCCAATATTATTTAAAAATAATAATAATAATAATAATAATAATAATTTAAAAAAAAAAAAAAAAAAAAAAAGACGAAGACTGTGTTTCTTTTTTGCTTGTATCATCTGAATCACTATTTGGTCTCACTTGGGCCCACTAAATTTTTCTTGTATCATCTTAGATTATAGAGAGTGAGAACTTAACTCCTCCCCATTCAGTGGCTAAAAGAGAAGAGGGACCCACATGGATCTTAGCTAAGGAAAAAAATAAACATTCCCTAAGTCTCATAAAAGCTTAAATGGCGCAAATCAAAGAACCAACCCATGATGATCCTAGTGGTCACAATGGCTACCCTTTATGGAGGCGCAATGGCTCAATCCTTAGCGTGCACAAATGTGCTAATTAGCTTGTCACCATATCTTAACTACATTACTTTTAAAGCAACAATTCTTCTAGCTTTTTCATTACTTGCTGCAGCATATGCCATGGTGTTCTAAGTTAGAGTATAAATTAGCATATCTGGCAACATAATGTTATTGATTATACTTTCCTTGATATTCTTACTTGTTTTTTTTTCACTAGTGAGTTTTCGCGGGACATGCTATGTACGAAATTCTTCTATGGCCTGTATTTGTAAGTTTCTAATAAAAATGATATCTTCTTTATATATTATTGTGAGTTCACAGTGTAACATTAGGCATGACAGGATTGTCATTTTCAGTCACACACAATATTAAATGACACGTAACACAATAATTTAATTAGTTTGTATGCATTTACATTCGACCCACTTAACCAGTTATCTTTTTTACCAACTATTTTTTTCTTTAATTTAATTCATTCTACATGTTATCTTATGTATGGCAGTGTTTGGTCCTGTAACCTCGGTGCTAGCATCATTCGCCCAAATTTCTTAAAAAAATCGAGCTTTGGAATTTATTACGGTGAAAGTGACACTAAAAAAATCTGATATCGTTGACACTTGACTATATCAAACATGAAATCAAGTAAAATGTCAAACACAAGGCTTCAAAATGATTAGACTCTAATCTGGCTCTTTGTATATGTTTTAATGTTTGTAGTTAGATAAGATTATTAATAAACACCAAAGTCTCCTGAAGTAACTCAAATAGACTAGGTTCTCCTATATATTTTTAAACATAAATAGCAAATTATCATTTCATGTGGAAAATAGCAATTACAATAAGATGGCAGGCAAGCGAGCAACAAGTTGCGCCGCAACCCCCTTTTGGATAGCAAACCCAATCCTACTCCTACTGAAAATGAAGTTTTGTTTCTTAAGGGTTGACAAATTACTTTGCACAACCCGTTGTACCCTAGTCAAAAACTCTCTTGGCTCCGGAGCTAGGAACCCAAATGTATCAAAAGCAAAAAGGGATAAACACATGTTGATTTTCTAAACAAGCCTTCTCGTGTTTAGTAACTTTGCTCGATTCCGCTTTCAACGCAGCTTGTCCCGCAGCAAACCCATTGTCCTTGAGCCCAAGAAGAGGGGACACCCCTGTAAGATCCACACAAGCATGTTTTCCCCGGGCCCACCCAAACACAAGTATATCAGCCGGCCGTAAAGTAGACCTCCCTTCAAGCGGATCCGTCAGAAAGTTCACAGGGGCCTCCTTCTTGGAAGAAATTCCTGCTCGTTTAAGAACATCATACAAAACATCCTTGACCAAATTGTGCCTATATTTGAAACCAGGTAACTCCTTGCAATGGACCGAATGATCGCCAAAAGAATCCAAACAAACCTTCCGGCAGATTGGGCAAGGCTCATCAACTGGAAACAAAGGGATCATCAGCCGATACTTAAGGATAGTCCGGTACTCTAAAGCCGACATATGTTGGCCTAATCCTTCAATAGGGATAACTGTCAAGAAATTCTGAGCATGGGGAGCTCGGAGACATTCAAACATTGCTTTTTGGCGAGGGGATAAATCAAACTTCACTCCCAAATTTTGAACGATTCCACTAAATAAGCCACACGCCAAAACATTTTGGGCTTTAGGGGGGCGGTGTCCTTGTTAGAGAAACCGCTAAGATCGAAATCAGGGAGGGACATACGCAAGCGATCCATCGCATACCCATAATCAGTGTCAACCCCATCAATACCACATCCCCGAAGAATGTGGTCTTGCAAACTCCAAGATTGCGCCCTCGAGGCCACAAAAGCATAAGTAGATACATCCTCTACCGAACATAAACCCAACCCACCAAAGCGAGTCGGAAGGGATGCTAGCCTCCATTGAAAATCCCTAAAAAAAGGGCCCCCACAGACCACAATGTCCTCGATCGCCTTCCGAAGGCCATTGTCAAAAATAGAAACAGCTTCCCCTATATACATACGTTGGCACGTTCTGAGACCGAACAACAGCTTTGCGACACCCATACATGAGCGGAGCAAAAGGAGCTCTGACTGAGGGTTTGCTGCGAGAACGAAATATTTGTTCAAACTCCAATCTTAAACACAATCAAAATCCCAGAATAGACAAAAATGTCACAACAACAAAAAATTAACACAATCGTGATGGTCCTAGTGATCACAATGGCTACACATTATGGAGGTGTGATGGCTCAATTTTTGGGGTGCGCAACTGTGGTAACTAGCCTGCCAGCATGTGCCAACTTCATTGCTAATCTCACATCGACAGCATCATCAAGTTGTTGCAACGAATTTAAGAGTGTGATACAGTCACAACCACAGTGCTTGTGCCAAGTTTTTAACGGTACCACGTCGTCTAGGGGTTTGAGTGAGTTGGTTAAGGCCTGCAATGTTGACAAACCAAGTGAATGCAATGATAATGATTTAACAAGCTACTGTTAGATATAAACAGATAGTAGTTGAGGTTTTAATTTTATTTTATTCTTCCTGTTGACCGAAGTTTTTGTATCAGTAATCGTTGATTTAGTCTGACGGAAAATGGTCCAAACTTGCCCCCTGACTCCAGAAAAGCAACAGCTTTGATCTCTTCTATAAGTGAAGATAGTGGTTTAATACTTAAATCAGAATTATTTTATATAAGATTGTCATTATTCTAGTCAAAATAGAAGTGGCATAGGATGAGCTGGACAACGGGTTAAAGTGGATGGTTTTGTACGGGTTGGGTTGACCATAACACATCCTTACTCAAATTGTAGTAAATGCTACAAATAATTTGTGTATTAGTAGTAGAAACTAGAGTAAAATGATTTATGATATTTTAAGTATTTAAAATAAATTTTGCGCCATTTTCCACCTGTTTAACCATATCTATTTTCGGAAAAAAATTATAGCATACCACCCGCTCGAGATATATAAATGACTTAGAAATGCCACCTCGAACTTAAAAGAATCCAGAAAAATTCCCTTTTAAACACCAAATGATGGACATTATATTGTTCAACTTTAAAGTCAAATGTGACGCATCTGATCTTGAAAATGAAACTTATTAGCTTTACCTATATTTAAACGAGACCTAAGAATGTGATTTTTTTTACTTATCATTGTTGTATGTTTTCAAATGGGATTGCAGCTTCACCAAGCGACTCTCCTCCTTCAGGAACAACGCCTTCTCCAGGTACAAACACCACCAGTCCACCAGCAGGTAGTCCTCCATCAGATGCAACTTCAACAAGATGCACAACCTATCCTGTACTATGTTTGTTACTTGTTGCAGCGTACGCTATGGTGTTCTAAGTTATTAACTACATATTTGCAAATGTTATGTCAGTACGTGATTATGATTTTTACTTATTTCTTGTGATTCTTACTTGGTTTTACACATACTTAGTTTTCCGAGGGACATGCAATTTAATGATGTATGAACATTTTGATGGCCTGAGGCCTTTATTTGTTGGACCAAACGTGGATCTTTATTGGTCTAACGTTCAAATCACAATATACCAGAATTGAAATTGAAATGAAATAATCACTAAATAACTTTTTTATAACTTGTAATAATAATTTGTCATCTAGTAATTGTGTTTACAGAAATTGAACTATATATAATGAATGAAAAGATGCGTTTGAAGCATTGTGTTGGTTCGGCTTGTAATGGTTCGATCCAACAGTTGTGTCGCTTCATTTGTAACTGTCATTTGACAGTTATTTCTGAGAGTTGACTTTTTAATATGGTTGACTTTGACTTCGGGTTTGACCCTCTAAATGGGTAGAGAATGGGTAAGATTGAGATTAACCCAATATTCTCCCCCTTAATCGCAATCGTCATCTCCTAGATCTTTAAGTCTTCTTGATTCATCTTCTGGTTAAATCCACCATGTGATTGTTTTAATTTTTTGTAGTGCTTGTGATCATCCTTATATCCAGGTAGATCAATTTTCCTTCGGTTACTTCCATCTTTAGAGCTGTGATCTTCATTATGTCCATGTTGATCGTATCCGGTTATTCCCACCTTCATTGTTATGTGATCTTCCTTAAGTCCAGGTTGATCGTAATTTTGGTTGGTTATGCCACCAATACCTTGTCTTCTAATTGGAGTTCTTGCAGCGTATATATCTTCCTTAATTCCAGGTTGACTTATGCTTTCGGTTATACCACCATCTAAGCTTTCACTGCGAGCTCCTTGTTGAATATTTGAAACTTGTCAATTTGAAGTTGAATGGAATTTCCTTCCATTCTTGCTTCGTGATTCTTCTTGGTTAATGAAATTTCCTCGTGCTTCTTCAATAGTTGCCATAAGTAATGTTGGCTCAAAGTCTTCTTCAATGAGATTCGATTGTTCCTCTTTCTTTGATGGACATTTGTTTGCAAAATGCCCATACTCCTTGCATTTGAAGCATAGCACCTTACTTTTATCATGAGTTAATTTATTTGCTTTGCTATTTGATTCTTTCTTGAAATTATTTTCATGGCTTCGCAACAATTCCTGTCCACATTTTTCACAGTGTCTTCCGTGAGTAATGTTATTGTCGTGATGTGTAAACAATAACTTATCTTGATTGTTATTGTCCTTATTCTTCTTAAACTTAATCCTTTCTTCATAAGTTTTAAGTCTTCCTATGGCTTTTTCAAATGTCATAGTGTTTAAGTCTGAATATTGTTCTATAGATGCTACTATTTGCAGATACCTATCTGGTACAGCATTTAGTAATTTTCTGACTAAGTTTGTATCTTTTATTGTGTGTCCTAGACTAGCGGCTTTGTTTACAAGAGTTGTTAGTTTTCCTGTAAAGGTGTCGATGGTTTCATCTTCCTTCATAGTTAACATCTCCATTTCTGATCTGAGTGTTTGAAGTCTGGCTTGTTGTACTTTTTCTTCGCCTAAGTGTCTAGATCTTAAAGCGTCCCATATTGCTTTTGGGGTTTTGTGCTTTGTTATTTGAACTAATTGTTCCTCGGGTAAGGATTGGTAAAGGTATGCTATTGCAGTTTTTTCTTTTTTCTTATCAGATGATTGAGTATTTTCAGTTGGCTCAATCGTTTCCCATAATTCATTTGCTTCTAAAATAATTTGCATGCGAATTGCCCATAACGAGTAATTCGCTGGTTTTAACATTGGGCATTGAAATTGAGGATTGGTGTTATTTACACCAGTCTCTTTATTTCCACCGTTTCCACCGTTTGTCATTTTTTAAAAAAAATAAATGACTAAGTAATCTCCTAAAATCTAACACTAATTGTGTTATAAAGTTTCTAGCGCGCTTTAAATGGTTTGTTTCTTTTTTTTTTTTTTTAAACTTTGAGATTATAAAAATAAAATGAAATAAGCCAAAGGTTAATTACTCCTTAAAAGATATTTCTAAATATAATAAGCAGTGTAAATTTCACTAGGTTATTATATAAAATATGATAAGATACTAAGTGTTATTTTTCTTAAAGTACTTATCAAAAAATAAAACTATACTACATATGTTATTTGTAAAACAAAATTAATACTCTAAGTATAATAAAATAAAATAAAAGGTGGATTGTGAAAAATATAGAACCTGGAGGGTGTTTTTTTTAAAACGAAGCCCTAATATGTTTGTTGTGTCCGGTTCTTTACCCTAGCGTTTATAATAACGCCTCTTTTTCTTCTTTGTTATCTCTTTGAGAGATAAAAGATCTCTGGCTCTTTTGAGTGAGACCGGTACTGCTATGTTGTTCTGGTGGTTGACCGCCGGATGTTGGCTGTGGTTGACCACTCTTCTTCACGAATGGGTTCTTTTATGTGAACTCCGGTTGATCCTTATGGGATACTTCTGCCGTGTATATCTTGTATCAAAAACGATTCAAGAATAAGGGTGCTATGGTTCGAATCTTTGTAATACAGGTGTGTTTGTTCCTTGTATTGATTCAGAATTTTATTTGCCCCTTTTGATGACAGACCGTAAGGTTTTTTTTGTTTTCTGGGTCGAATGATGTTTTTTTTTATAAAAACTAATCTGGGTCTTGTATGATTTCGATATGAAAAATGATTTAGTTTTTTTGCAAAAAATTAGGGGTGCCTTCTATTGATGCCGGTAATTATATATTACGAGGCGACAATATGTTGATGTTATCCCTTGTACAACGAAATGATTATGTTGTTTCGTTGTTTTGTTCGTTATGTGTTTGCAAAAAAAAATTACCGAGACCTGGGTTTTTCGATTCACAGCTTGTAAAATTGAAAAGGTTTATGATGAATTGGTTAGTTTAATCCAAACCGCTCTGATACCAATTGTTGGCCCAAACGTGGATCTTTATTGGTCTAACGTTCAAATCACAATATACCAGAATTGAAATTGAAATGAAATAATCACTAAATAACTTTTTTATAACTTGTAATAATAATTTGTCATCTAGTAATTGTGTTTACAGAAATTGAACTATATATAATGAATGAAAAGATGCGTTTGAAGCATTGTGTTGGTTCGTCTTGTAATGGTTCGATCCAACAGTTGTGTCGCTTCATTTGTAACTGTCATTTGACAGTTATTTCTGAGAGTTGACTTTTTAATATGGTTGACTTTGTTGACTTTGACTTCGGGTTTGACCCTCTAAATGGGTAGAGAATGGGTAAGATTGAGATTAACCCAATATTATTTGCATCGTTTCGATTTTTTTTTTTTTTTTTGGAATTTCATTGAGATAACTAGATTGTATGCATAATCAAATCATTGTTTGACATATGTTTATACTTTTTCTTTCGTAATCTTTACCATTGATATTGTTATGTGTCACCGGCCCCTTGTTAGGCATAAAAAGGCTTATCATTTAGTCATGCCAATGAGTGCTCTTTTTATTATACATATTTTCTTTTGAGTTCCATGTAAACTTAGGTAAGACTCGAATAGTTACTTTAGTCGCAAATAATACTAAACTACAAATTCAGGCTTTATTCCTATGAAAGCGACCCTCAAAGAAACTGATACCAATGACCATACTAAATCCGAGATCCTAATAAAATGTCAAACACAAGGCTTCAAAAAAGATTGGAAGTGAACCCAGCACTTTGAATATACTTGGTTATCAATATCATTAACTTATTTTTTTTGAACGGCGAATTTTATAAAGAAGAGAAAAAACTAGCAAGAAGCTAGATACAAATAAACCTAACTGTTAGGATCTATACAAGCAATTATAGAATCTTTAATCCATCTTTAATCCAATCATTCCACTTAATAGACAATTTTGTGCATCTACCACCAATCCAATTGTATGATAATTGTTGGATCTCCTTGAAAACTTCAATGCTAGATTGAGACTTGTCCATGAACACCTTGCGATTTTGAGTATACCACATTATCCAAAGAGATGAGAACAAGACATCTTCAAAACATCTTAATTGAATAGGCTTGAACATAGCTTTTTTCCTTTGGCTTAAATTCCTAACGAAATCAATAATGTTTAACAAAGAACAACCACGAGAATGTTGAGGCAAACAAAATCCCCACCATTGAAAAACATAACTCCATATTGTGTTTGACCAGTTGCAAGAGACCATCATATGCTCTATGGTTTCCGTTTCTGAATCACAATACGGACATAAAACTGAATGCAAATCTATTTTTCTCAAATCAAGGTTAACTCTAGTGGCTAACCTGTCTCGAATGGCTCTCCACACCAAAATATTAACCTTCTTTGGAACCATGTCTCAGCTAGTGAAGTTGTTTGAAGAAAGAAAATTTTGTTTTTCAATTCGAGTACGAATAGATTTGACAGTGAATTTACCTGACTTTTCGAGAGACCACCTCCATGAATCTAAAACATTCGACAAAATCACATCACGAACCACCTCCATTAGCTGCTCAAAATCAGCCCTCTCCCGTCCGCTTCTTAAAGCCCGTCTCCAATTCCAATTCCAAGTGAAAGTCTCACCAACCCGAATGAGCCTCTCACTTAAACTACAATCCTTATCAAGCTCAAAAGCGTAATATTAGCCCATGTGCCTTTTTTAAATGCTCCTCCTTCAAATATCATTAACTTATTAAATAGTTAAAGTAGGTTACTAATACACAACATACACTCTCCAATACTCTGAATACTTATAAATTGAGCCACAACACCAACTTGTCTGCGGGTCTTAATATTAGCCAAACTCAGGCTCTTGCTTTGCCTGCGGCCTGCAATGTCCAAACACCGCCAAATAGTCAATGCAATGGTAATAATTTACACATTTTTTTAGTAGTTCGTCAATCAAATTATTTTGGATTATATAAACAATTTTTTAAATTTATCTAACTATTTATATTCTGAAAAACTGGACAGCCGGTTCTCCAACCAACTCTCCTTCAGAAACAACACCTTCTTCGGGAAACCCTTCAGGTAAAGGCAGTGAAACAAACATCGTCCCATCAACAGATAATAGTTCATCAGATGCTGTTTCAACAAGATACACAACAATTCTTGTAGCTTTTTTGTTACTTGTTGCAGCATATGCCACGGTGTTCTAAGTTATAAATTAGTATTAGGCAACATTATGTTATTGATTATACTTTCCTTGATATTCTTACTTGTTTTTATTCACTTGTGAGTTTTCGAGGGACATGCTATGTACAAAATTCTTCTATGGCCTGTATTTGTATGTTTCTAAATTCTACGTAATATATATGACATCTTCTTTATATATTCTTGTGAGTTCACAGTGTAACATTAGGCATGACAGGATTGTCATTTTCAGTCACACACAATATTAAATCACACGTAACACAATAATTTAATTAGTTTGTAAGTATTTACATTCGACCCACTTAACCGGTTTTCTTTTTCACCGACTAACTTTTTTTCTTTAATTTAATTCTGCTGATTTTTATCATATGTATGGTGGTGTTTGGTCCTGTAACCTCTGTGCTAGCATCATTGGCCCAAATTTATTAGAAAAATTCAAGCTTTAGAATTTATTTCTGTGAAAGTGGCACTCAAAAAATCTGATACCGTTGACACTTGACTATATCAAACCTGAAATCAAATAAAATGTCAAACACAAGGCTTCAAAATGATTAGACTATAATCTGGCTCTTTGTATGGTGGCTAATATTAAACGTCCCTGAGTTAACTCAAATATACTAAGCTCCCCTATATATTGAACCATAGCACCTTTATATGTTTGTTCAAACTCCAATCTTAAACACATAACCAAAATCCCAGAATAGACCAAAATGGCGCAACAACAAAAGATCAACACAGTCGTGATGACCCTAATGATCACAATGGCTACGCATTATGGAGGTGTGACGGCTCAACTTTTTGGGTGCGCAAGATTGGTAACTAGCATGCCAGAATGTTCCAGCTTCATTGCTGATACCACATTGACAGCATCAATAGATTGTTGCAACGAATATAAAAGCGTGATGAAGTCACAAGCACAGTGCTTGTGCCAAGTTTTTAACAGTACCGCGTCGTTTCCAGGTTTGAGTCAGTTGGCTATAGTCTGCAATGTCAACAAACCAAGTGAATGCAATAATGGTAATGATTTAACAAGCTATTGTTAGATATAAACAAATAGAAATTAAGGTTTTTAAACTTATTTTATTCTTGAACGAATGCTTTTCCTATTAATCAAAGTTTTATTATCAGTTAATTGTTGATTCAGTTTAATGGAAAATGGTCCAAACTTGCCCCTGACTTGAGAAAAGTCAACTACTTTTATCTCTTCTAAAAGTCAAGATATTGGTTTAATACTTAAATCAGAAATATTTTTTTACAGGATTGTCATTATTCTAATCAAAATAGAAGTGGCATAATATGAGCTGGATAACGGGTCAAAATGGATGGTTTTTGTACGGGTCGGGTTGACCATAACACATCTTTACCCAAAGTATTGTAAATGCTACAAATAATTAAAATAGTAATTTTGCTTTTAGAATAAAATGATGTATGAGATTTTGAACCTGTTTGACCGTATCTATTTTCAGAAACATTGTATAGCTTACCAGTCGCTTGAGATAAATGAGTAAGAAATGCCACCTCAAATTTATAAAAGTCCAGAAAATTTCCATGCATTTTAAACACCGAATGATAGGCAATGCTCAAGCTAAAGGTCAAATTAGACACATTTAATCAAGAAAATTGAACTTAGCTTTACCTATAATACTTAAATGAGACCTAAGAATGTGAAATTTTTACTTATCATTGTTGTATGTTTTCAAATTGGATTGCACCTTCTCCAGGTACGAACGCCACCAAGCCATCAGATGCAACTTCAACAAGATACACAACCTTACCTATATTTTGTTTGTTCCTTGCTGCAGCATATGCTATAGTGTTCTAAGTTATTTACTACATATCTGGCAACGTCAAGTTATTGTTTATGATTTTTACTTATTTTTATGTGATTCTTACTTCGTTTTACTTTTTGATGTAATGATGTATATTGTATGAACATTTTGATGGCCCGAGGCCTTTATTTGTATTGTTTCAAATATATATGATTTTTTAAAAATAGATTGAGATGACTAAATTGTAATTCATTATCAGATAGTTGTTTGACATGCGTTATACTTTTTCTCTCATCATCTTTACCAATGATTTTTTATGTGTCACCAACCCTTTCTTAAGCATATATAAAAATAAGACTTAGCAAGTAGTCATGCCAATTTGTGCTCTTTTTATATCTATTCTTTTAAGTTCCATGTGAACCTAGGCAAGACTCAACGGTTACTATTGGTCACAAATAATACTAAACTACCATAAGCATAAAAACCATATCTTATAAGAGTTTTTCATCCATAAAGGGTAGCCATTGTGATAGGTAGGAATAAGATCTCACGACTGTGTTGGTTTTTTGATTCTGCGCCATTTGAACTTTTACGAGACTTCAGTTATTTTTTTTTATATAAGATGGGAGAAGTTGTGGTTTTGGTTGAGAGAATGAGGTGTCATGGCTCAATTTATAGGCGTTCAGATTGGAAGTGTTTGTTGTGTATTTTTGGTAACCAAATATATGCAAAATGCTGGCTTAGCTTCTAAGCTTTTTGAAGCCTTCTGTTTGACTTTTTATTAAGATCTCGGATTTGGTACGGTCATTGGTATCAGTTTCTTTGAGGGTCAGTTTCGTAGGAATAGTCCCTAATTTTGAAAGGGCTCTAAATTACATGGGCGAATGATATGTGTTTTGTAGTTCAGTGCTATTTGTGACTAACAGTAACTATCGAGTCTTGGCTAGGTTCACATGGAACTCAAATGAATATTTATGAAAAGAGAGCACTAACTGGCATGACTAATTGCTAAGCCTAATTTATGCCTAACAAGACATGCGTCAAACAATGATTTGATTATGTATACAATTTAGTCGTTTTACAAAAAAGCTAATCACATTTATTCAAAACAATACAAATAAAGGCCTCTGGCCGTTAAGAAAAATTTGAACATCGAATGTCCCTCGGAAAACTCACAAATACATGAAAAACTAAAGTAAGAATCAAAGGAAAATTAGTGTAAATCATAAAGAATAACATAATGTTGCTAGATATGTAGTAAATGACTTAGAACACCATAGCATACACTGCGACATGTAACAAAATTAATATAGGCATGCTTGTGAATCTTGTTGAAGTTGCATCTGATGGACGATTATCTGCTGGTGGGATGGTGGTGTTCGTGCCTGAAGAAGGTGGTGAATCCGCAGGAGACTTGCTTGGAGGAGCAGCTGTCAAATTGCAAACATACAACAACGCTAAGTAAATAATTTCACATTTTTAGGTATCATTTCATTTTAGGTAAAGCTAACTTTAATTTTTGAGCTCAAATGTTTCACATTTTACCAATAAGTTGACCATTGGCCATCATTTAGATTTTTTAGACTTTCATGCTTAAAGCCTAAAATTCATTGCCCATTATTTCGAGTTCAAATGCATAAAGCTTCAAATATCATTTCATTCCAAAACCATATTACTATTAAACTGTATAGTTTTTTGCAGTATTAATAGAAATACTAGTTAGATATAATTTACAAAAATTTGGGCAAAAAGTGTTTAGGTCGACTGACCCATACAAAAAGCACCCATTTGACCTGTTCTCCAGCTCATCCTATGCCACCACTATTTTGAGTTAACTAATGAATAGTCTATCAAAATCATTTTGATTAAAGTAGTAAACCGATATATTGTCTTTTGGAAGAAATCTCACTAGTTGACTTTCCTCCAGTTAGAGGTAAGATTGGACCATTTTAAACTAGGTCAATAGGAAATGCAATTGTACACGAATAAATAAAAATAAAAACTAAAAATCCATCTGTTTAAACCTAAAAATAGCTTAAATAACATGGTTTAAATAAATAATTAAATCATTACCATTGCATTCACTTGGTGTCTGAACATTGCAGACCTTAGGCAGCTCAGAAGCCTGAATTTGGTTAAGATTAACACCCATAAATGATCCGGTACCATTAAAAACTTGGCACAAGCACTGTGGCTGTAACTGGATCACGATGGCTAGTTGGGTGCAACATCCTGATGACGCTGTTGATGCGTTACCAGCAATGTAGCTGAGACATGGTGACATGATAACTAGCATATTTGTGCAATCTGACGATTGAGCTGTCACACCTCCATAACGGGTAGCAATTGTGATCACTAGTATTATCACGATTGTGTTCATTTTTTGTTGTTGCCCCATCAGGTGTTCTATTGGATTTCGTTGTGGTTTGAACGTGTGAAGGTGTTGTGGTTCAATATATAGAATAACTTAGTACAGGTGAGTCAACTCATGAGATGCTTGCTGTGTATTAATAATCATATTCAACATTCTATTTGATTTCAGTTTTGATACAGTCAAGTGTCAACTGTGTCAGATTCATTGAGTCACTTTCATAGAATAAAATTCTAAAGTTCGAATTTTTCTAAAAAAAATCGGTGACTGATGCTATCACCACGGCTACAGGATAAAAATCCACTATAGGTATTAAAGTCTATTTATAACAAGTAACGCGGACAAAATTCAAGAAAAATAGGTAATTGGCTAAAACTAAACGGGTTGAATGTAAGTGCATACAAACTAATTAAACTATTATTTTACGTGTGATTTAACATTATGTGTGAATGATAGTGACAATCCTGTTATGCCTAGGTTCACAAGGAACTCACAGGAATATATAAAATTAGTACCATTGCATTGACTAGTTGGCGGTGTTCGCAAGTCCCAGGGGAGTCGTTTCTGTGGTTTAATGTTGCAAAAAAACATCTTATAGACGTCGCAAATTTAGTCGTAGGTTGTTGCAATTATATTTATCTATTGAGCTCATGATGGGTTCTATAATATTTGTGTCAAGTGCTTAATTAATGGTGGTGGCTCGTCTTTGGGTATTATTAACCAAACAGCTGAGGCTCTTGTTTTGCCTGAGGCCTGCAATGTCCAGACACCGCCAACTAGTCAATGCAATGGTAATGATTTAGACAATTATCTAGTAGCTTTACATTCAGATTATATTTAGCTTATCAGAACAAATGAAAGTTAAGGTTATGATAATACGGAGTAAATTATTGTGGTACAGTATTTTCCTATTGACCAAATTGTTCTATTGATAAAGTTTGAATGGAAATAGTCCAAAAAGAAAAGTCGAATACTGAACTTTTTCCGAAACTACACATATTAATTAATTTGTTCAAAATTCTTTCATTAGATTAGCCTATATAGAACAAAGGTGGCAAAGAACAACTTGGATAACGGCTCAAAATGGGTAAGTTTTGTTATGAGTTGTGTTGACCCAAAACATTTTTCTGTCTGTTGTGGAATAACCACGATAATATCCCACCGACTAGGTAAAGAATGTGTATGTTTCAACACCACATTATACCTCAAACTAGCTTATTGAAAATTAAACAAAACAAGAAAATGTAACACCAAACTTTCTTATATATTTCTTATAGAAATAGAACAAAAAAAGAGAGAACTATTCTAACTACACAACAAGAAGTGCTTGTGTGTTTTTTTGGTGTACCAAAACTCCAAGTGAAAGCTTCTATTTATAGGCTTCAAAGAACCTCCCAAGTTGCTACCAAGTTGCCTAGTTGCATCATACAACTTGCAAAAATCAGAATCTTCAACTCTTCTAAATCTTCCATATCTTTGATAAGATTTCATACGTGAAAATTCAATGAATCATAGCAACTTGTATTATTATCCAAATGAGCCATCAGTTAACAAATCTCCACCTTGGCTCATCAACTATCGTTGGTGGAGTCGTCAACCCAATCTTCAACTTTTCACAACATTGATCAAGTCCAAACAACAATTGAACTTGATCCCAGCTAATACTTTAGTCAGTATATCTGCGGGATTCTTAGAAGTATGAATCTTCTGGATTCTGACTCCACCTTCTTCCAGTATCTCTCGTATGAAATGATACCGAACATCAATGTGCTTCGTTCTTGCATGATAAACTTGATTCTTCGCTAAGTGAATAGCACTCTGACTGTCATAATGCATCATGACAAATTTCTGATTGATTCCAAGTTCACCAAGCAACCCTTGAAGCCAAATTGCTTCCTTTACAGCCTCTGTAATCGCCATATACTCTGCTTCCGTAGTTGACAAAGCAGTAGTTGGCTGTAAGGTAGACTTCCAACTAATTGGAGCTTTTGCCAGAGTAAAATCGTAGCCTGTAGTAGATCTTCGCTTGTCTAAATCTCCAGCATAGTCAGAATCGCAATATCCTGCTACTCACTGACTACTTCCATGTTCGAATACTAACCCTACATCGACCGTGTTATAGATATACCGTAATATCCATTTAACAGCTTGCCAATGTCCTTTACCAGGGTTATGCATATACCTGCTCACCATCCCAACAGCATGACTAATATCTGGTCGAGTACATATCATAGCATACATTAAGCTACCCACAGCATTTGCATAAGGCACTTTCTCCATGTATGCCCTCTCTGCATCATTTTTCGGTGACATAGCAGCACTAATCTTAAATTGAGAAGCGAGTGGAGTACTAACTCGTTTTGTTTGCTTGTCGAACCTAAAATGCTTTAGAATCCTTCTCAGATATTGTTTCTGAGTCAAACAGAGCTTCCTCAATTTTCTGTCTCTGACTATGTTGGGAATTCTGTGAAGTAAGAATTCTGCTGCTGTTTCTGCTGAAAAGATTCTGCTGAAGAGTTGGTTTCTGCTGAAGCAGTGTATCTGCTGAAGACTAGTTTCAGCTTTATTAGTTTCTGCGGATATAGTATTTCCGTATTTTATGTAATGCAGTTTGGATATGCATGAGTTTATTTAGAAAGTGATAATGCATATCTTTTAGAAGTTTTAGAATATATGTTTCTTTTGAAACGGTTTAGGGTTTCTTGAGTATAAAAGGAACACACGGTTTATGTATTGAATAACTTTTAGAGAATTCTTAATATTATTAAAAGATCCATAGAGGATCAAGAGTTCTTAGTATCAAGCTTGTGTTTTGTTTCCACTTTATAAATACAAGTTGCAGAGATTGTCTATTAGTGTGTTATTGATTACAGTGACATTACTAACGATTCTGGAGTACTCAAGAAGATCTATCAAGGTCTATAGCTCAACAAGTGGTATCAGAGCCTCAAGAGAGTCTCTGCCATACTAAGAAACACAAATCTTACACCTTTACAATCCAAACAAATCAACAAACATGCCTGGATCGGATGATGATGTAGATACAACCCAGAACATTAACACCACTTCTCTTCAACAACTCAATCTCTCCAACAGTAATGCTAAGTTTCCATACTTGAAGAATGCATAAGATTATCATCTGTGGTCCATGAAGATGCAGAACTGGATCACAAACATTGATTGGAATCTGTGGGAGGTTGTTAAGAAAGGGAATAGTCTGAAGAAGTATGTTACAGATCCTGATGGAGTTGTTACTATTGTAGGACCCAAAACTGATGAAGAGATTCTGGCTGTGCAGAGGGAGAGTAAAGTCAGAACTATTTTGCTCCAAGCTATACCAGATGACCATATGGGTGACTTCCATTTTATGGAGGATTCCAAGGACATTTGGATGGCTATAAAAGCAAGATTTGGTGGGAATGAGGAATCAAGAAGGCTGCAGAAGTCTATGTTGAAGCAAAAGTTCCAAGAATTTCAGATATCTGAAGAAGAGGGAATTCATAAGGGTTATGACAGGTTTCATCGAATATTGAGTCAACTTAATCAGTTGAAGGCTAGACCCGACAATGAAGACTGCAATTCTAAATTTCTAAGATCTCTGCCACCATCTTGGTTACAAGTTTGTATTGCTCTCAAGACCAAAGGTGGGTTGGACATGATGTCTTTTGATGACCTCTACAATAGGCTTAAATCTCTTGAGCCTGATGTTAGAAGTCCCATTCGTCCATCCACTCATTCTGCATTTGTTGGTGCCTCTACTAAACCTGTGCATCAAGCCTCAAGTTCATATTCATCAGGAGCATCTTCTCAAACTTATAATCAAACTGCTCCTAAATCAAGATCAAGTAGTGTGTTGGAGGATCTTATTCATTCATTTGTGGCTGAATATGAACCTCAGCAGTTTATTGCTTATGAGGACTTTGAACAGGTAGATCCATTGGAAATGGAGGAGATGCACTTGAAATGGGAGCTTGCAATGATCTCAATGAACATCAAAAGGTTTGAAGCCAAGTTTGGAAGAAAGTTTGGTTTTAATGGAAAAGAATCAGCAAGGTTTGATAGAAGGAAGGTTAAATGCTACACTTGTGGTCAAGTGGGACATTTTTCAAGAGAATGCAAAGAAAGAAAGGCTGGAGATGAAGTTAGATATGGCTCTTATCCATTGGAAGCAGGGAATAACAAGACTGTACCTTCAAAGGCAATGGTGACTCTGGATCACCAAATTTATTGGGCTGATCATGAACCTGCTGGAGAGGAAGCTTCTACTTCTTCACAAGTGAATCTGCTGGCATTCACACCTTCAGAAGACAAGAAGGAGCAAGTCTCCTTGATGGGAATCTCTCATGTAACCAACTGTGTGTTTGGATGTAGTGTAAGATACAATGAGCTTAAACAAGAATTTGATGAATTGAAACCAAAATACAATGAGTGTTATGTTGAAGTAGAGTCTTATAAAATGGCTTTAAAAACATTAGAGAAACAAAAATTATGGTTTCAAAAGAATCAAGTTAAATATGATGAAAAAGTAAGAGTTCTAGAAAGTGATTTAGAGGTTGCTAAGATAGAATTAAAACGTACTGAAAAAGAGAAGTCTGATTTGGAAAAAGAAAAACAAGAGTTACAAGCTAAATTAGATAAAGAGATAGCTGGTCGTATGAAATGGCAGGAAGGGGCATCTAATTTAAGTAAATTAATTGATGGTCGCCAATCTGTTAGGTCTAGAAAGGCATTAGGATATGAGAAGTATATTGACCCTGAAGAGCTAACCTATCCTGATATGTCTAGTGTTTTTGACCCTGAACCAGCCTTAGCTTATCAAACACCTGTTAAATATGTTAAGGAAGGGGGAATGAATGCTGTGCCTGGACCTATAAGAGGGGAACACATGCCTATAGACTTGTCCAAACTTGTTGACTTTGATGGATCACATCATTTATATGGCAAAAAGTCAACTGACTTACAAGACCCTATTGTGAAATCTAATGACTTTGTCTCTTGTTGTAACAATGACAAGTCTTCTGATGAAGGGTCTACCTCATTTGCTAGCTGTGATTCAAGTGAGAAGTCGGACTTGCCCAAGACCACTCCCAAAACCATACCAAAGACATCACCCAAGAATCCTCACAAGCCTTCTAGAGTTGCTGCTGATAACAAGACAGTTTCTACTGAAGACTTGTTTTCAAATTCTTTGCATAATAATACTTTTGGCTTTGTTAAAAACAATTCTGTTTTTCATGGTGATTTGAATACCTTTTCATGTTATGGAAATTCTTTTGGTTTGAATAAATCTTCTAAAAGGAAGAAGTGTTTTGTGTGTGGAAGTAAATATCACTTGATTAAAGATTGTACATATCATGAGCAAAGAATGGGTGCATGTGGTAGTCAAAGAAAAACTAGGCAAATGTGGAAGAATGTTAGTGAAATATCATCTTTTGTTCCACATCAGCAGAAACCTAATTCTGCTGAATCTCATTTTTTATGGAGAAGAACCAGTACTAGACCATATGTTCGACCCACTAGTTCTTTCTTTTATAATGATTATTGGCCTAATCACTTTGACTCAATGTGTAATGGTGGTGGGAAATGGAATACTGTTGTGAAGCCCTCAGCAGGTTGTTCTTGGACAAAGAAGGGACCTAATATGCATTACAGGCCCAAGAACAATGGTGGATCTAAAACATCTACATGGCCTGTTACTAATGATCCACAAGGCAGGCTCAAGTCAGCAATGACTTGAGTCTCCAATGTGTACTAATTTTGTAAATTTTGTTGTTGTTGTAGGAACATCTTTTGAAAAGTACTGAAGTTGGAATTGTTGATAGTGGTTGTTCTAGAAGTATGTCAGGGAACAAGGATAAGATGCATGACTTTGAGCCCATAGAAGGAGGAGGCACTGTAACATTTGGTGGTGGAGATGGCAAAATTACAGGGAAAGGAACAATTAAGACACTCTTGTTAGAATTTGAAAATGTGTATTATGTGAAGGAACTGGAGCATTTTAATCTTATCTCTGTATCACAAATTTGTGACACTAAGAATAAGGTTTTCTTCTCTGAAGATGAGTGTCTTGTCCTTTCCAAGGATTTCAAACTCCCAGAAGACACAACTGTATTGCTGAGAGTTCCTAGAACTTACAACTTATACACATTCAATCTGAATGATGTCAAGCCAGAAGGAGATCTAACATGTTTGGTAGCCAAAGCTTCCCTGGATGAATCTAATAAATGGCATAGAAGAATGGCACATGTGAATTACAAGACCATCAACAAGTTATCCAAACTTGGTCTTGTTAAGGGCCTTCCTTCTAAACTCTTCACCAATGAACACAATTGTATTGCTTGCAACAAGGGAAAGCAACAAAGAGCCTCTTACAAAACAGTCCAAGCAGTGAGCACCATTTCAGAACCTCTTCAGTTGCTGCACATGGATCTCTTTGGTCCAACCCCCATTAGAAGTATTGATCACAAGTACTTCTGCCTGGTTATCACAGATGATTATAGCAGGTTTTGCTGGGTGTTCTTTCTCAAAACTAAGGATGAAACAACTCCAATCCTGAAAGACTTCATAATCTTAGTTGAGAACCAACTGAATAAAAAGGTTAAAGGAATTAGGTGTGACAATGGTACAGAATTCAAAAATGTTGTCTTCATAGAATTCTGTAAGTCTAAAGGGATTAGAAGGGACTATAGTATTCCAAGAACTCCACAACAAAATGGGGTTGCTGAAAGGAAAAATAGCACCCTCATTGAGGCAGCAAGATCAATGCTTGCAGACTCCAAACTACCCACCATGTTTTGGACTGAAGCAGTCAGCACTGCATGTCATGTCTTGAACAGGGTATCCATCACTAGACTTCATGTCAAGACACCTTATGAACTTCTCACTGGGAAAGTTCCACACATACATTACCTTAAGCCTTTTGGATGCAAGGTGACTATTTTGAATACTGCTGATACACTGGGTAAATTTGATGGGAAAGCTGATGAGGGATATATAGTTGGGTATTCAGCTCATAGCAAGGCCTATAGGGTTTATAATCTGAATGCTAAAAAGATTGAAGAGACCCTTAATCTGAGATTTCTTGAAGATCAGCCTAATATTCAGGGACAAGGCCATTCTTGGTATTTTGACCTAGACTATTTGACTGACTATTTGGGTTATACTAGGCATGCTTCTAATCCTGATGCAGGTTCCAAAGATTCAAGTTCTAACCCTGCAGGTTCCATGGATGATGACTCAGAATGTGAGTCTGAGCCAGAAGAGAATACCTTTGTTGTACCATCTTTTCCACCTAACCATTTTGTAGGTAATCACTCTGCTGCTGAACAAGTTAATGAGTCACATTATGCAGAAGATCTTGCAAGATTACAGAAGCAGGAACATGCTGCTACTAAGGAAGCTCAGAAACTCAATGACAAGGTTACACAAGAGACTGAAGCTATCCTACATCAGTCAGCGCAAGCAGTCAGTGGAAACAAGGATACTGCTGAATGCACACCTATTCCCACTGATAATGTCAAAGATGCTGATTCTGCTGATGCTCACTCTCCCATCTCTATTGAAGTCTCTGCAGATTTTGATAAGCCCTTTACCAGATTTCCAAGTCCTTCTGATCTTGGAAATTATCAACCAAAGCCTGGCTTGTTTAACTCAGCTTCATATGATACTAAGTTTGGGCCTACACTCACCAACATTGATGCCAACATTGATCTTCCACCTACAGCTACCAAAAGGATTCACAATGCTCATCCCCTATCCAAGATTATTGGTGATCCTAAAGACCCTGTTCGAACTAGAAGCACTGTCAAGAATACAAAATATGGAGAAGTTGCTTTTATCTCTTATGTCTACAATCAAAAGAGGAACAATCACACAGACTTCAAACATTGTTTGTTTGCATGCTTTCTTTCTCAGATTGAACCAACTAGTGTTCCTCAAGCACTGGCTGATTCAAGTTGGCTTGAGGCAATGCAAGAGGAGATGCTGCAATTTAAGAATCAGCAGGTTTGGATTTTAGTTCCTCTTCCTGATGGTAAATATGCCATTGGAACAAAATGGATTTTGAAGAATAAAAGAGATGCACGGGGTATTGTGGTGAAGAACAAAGCAAGACTAGTGGCTCAAGGTTTTAGACAAGAGGAAGGCATTGACTATGATGAGGTCTTTGCACCTGTGGCCAGAGTTGAAGCAATTCGAATATTTTTGGCCTACGCCTCTTACATGGGCTTTATGGTTTATCAGATGGATGTTAAAGGTGCTTTCTTGTATGGAGAGATTGAAGAGGAGGTTTATGTGACTCAACCCAAGGGATTTGAAGACCCTGATCATCCTGAGTATGTGTACAAGGTTGTTAAAGCTCTCTATGGACTTTATCAAGCTCCACGAGCTTGGTATGCTAGACTTTCCACATTTCTACTGAAGAATGGTTACAGAAGAGGCGCCATTGACAAGACTCTATTCCTCAAGAAAGATTCCAGGGATATTATTCTTGTGCAGGTGTATGTGGATGATATTATCTTTGGTTCAACCAAAGAAGCATGGTGTAGAGAGTTTGAGGATTTGATGAAGGGAGAATTTCAGATGAGTGCCATGGGAGAACTCACTTTCTTTTTGGGTTTGCAAGTTCAGCAGAAACCTGATGGTATATTCATACATCAGGAGAAATATGTAAAAGATATGTTGTCCAAGTTTGCTATGGAAAATGTCAGGACTGCCACTACTCCATATGAGGCTCCCAAACCAAAGAACAATCTTACTCCGGATCTTCCTGTGAATGTTCATTTATACAGGTCTATGATTGGTTCTTTGATGTACTTGACTGCCTCAAGACCTAACATTACATTTGCTGTAAGTGCATGTTCAAGACACCAAGTCACTCCACTTACTTCTCATATGCATGCTGTCAAGAAGATTTTTAAGTATCTTAAAGGCCAACCAAACTTAGGTCTTTGGTATCCCAAAGAGTCTCCATTTCAGCTAGCAGCTTATAGTGACAGTGACTATGCTGATGCCAATTTGGATAGAAGATCCACAACTGGAGGTTGCCAATTTCTTGGAAGACGACTGATTTCTTGGCAATGCAAGAAACAGACCATAGTTGCTACCTCTACTACTGAAGCAGAATATGTTGCTGCTACCAATTGTTGTGGACAGGTTCTATGGATTCAGAATCAATTACTAGATTATGGGTATAACTTCATGAATACTACAATTTTCATTAACAATCAAAGTACCATTTGCATTGTTAAAAATCCAGTTTTTCATAATAGAACCAAACATATTGAAATAAGACATCACTTTATAAGGGATGCTTATGAGAAACATTTGGTTAAAGTGGTCAAAATTCACACAGATGAAAATGTGGCAGATTTGTTAACCAAGGCATTTGATGGACCAAGGTTTCAATATTTAGTGGTCCATATTGGAATGCTAAACCCTTAAATGCAAAGTTTAAGGGGAGGCATAAGCCTCAGGGGAGGCATATGCCTCAGGGGAGGATGATGACTGTAAACTTTGTATTAGTTTGTATATTATCTCTGAGTTTGTAACACTAACCCTCTAACAGTTGTGCAAGATGTTTGGTGTATTTGCTTGTTTGATGTTTGTTTTGCAGATGTTCTGAGAATGAAAGTCCCATGATAAATGTCACCAAGAGCTAAAGTCAAAGGAATGTGGTCAAAGTGCTGAACATGGTTTCTACTGATTAATTGAAACATGCTGAAGGTCTTACACAATGGATTAATTTAAATAAGATCTTTTCATTCATTCATAGAAACAAGTTACAGCTTACATTCAATGTTACAATTGAGATACAATGACCATTCCTAAACTATTGGCTAATTCAGTACTACTAGCTTCTATAAATTATTACAAAATACTTGAGGCTATGACAAGTACAATGATGAAGCTGAAGATGAAAATGTAAGAAGAAGAGAAGGAAGACTGGGAAGATGCTCATGAATTAAAGTCAAGAGAATACTCAAGAACTTTGCCTCATGGTTACATTCCTCAGTCATCTACTTCAGCTTCTCCTTTCCCTTACGTATGATCTCAGACTTCTTGCTCTGTCCAATATGTTCTTGATGTGGAAGACCAGGTCCTGGAGCAGGAAGATCCAACACCAAATTTTGTGATGTTGGAAGAGATGGATCCCTAGCACTTGATCTTGGTTGGGATCTCTCTGGTGTGGAAGGAGGAAGAAAGGATGGATCTTCATGTTCTTCCTCTGAAGAGTCTTCATCAAAGGTATAGATGAAGGGAGAGACATGCTCTCTCTCAGCAGGATTGGGTACATTGCTTGGTTCACCCTTCAAATGAGCATTCCACTGTCTTTCTTGTGCATCCCATCGGTTCTCCAATGCTCTTTCAAAGTCAGAACCTTCAAACCCCCATGGATATGGTGGTATATCTTCTTCTGATGATGGAGAAGAGGAATTTGGATCTGAGGTTTCTGGGTGTGAAGACATAATTTGGATGGAGAAATGGGGTTAATAAAAATTAGGGTTTGAAAGATGATTTGGGAAAATTGATGAATGAGATGTGTTGTCTGGGGTGATTAAATAAGCCAATTTTAGGAGTTACGATATTTAATGCGAGTTGGGTGGCACAGTAAAACCAAGATATTGACCAAAGATATTTTTACCTTTGGTTGATTCTGCTGATGGTTGACTATGCTTCAGCAGATTTGACTTTCATTTCTGCTGAAGGGCAAATTTTCAAATTGGAAGTTTTGTCAGACATGGTCAATAAGTTGTTCCGATAATTTTGACCACGATTGGGGAACTTCCAAATTTAACTCACTCTGCATATCTTTTCGAATCAAAATTATTCGCTTATCACTTCAAATAAACCCATTATTCTCTGGAGTAATTCATAACCATCTAACACAAATTCAGTCAAATGGCTCGACTTGAATTGAAGGGCGACCATAACAAATATGCTATTCTGAAAACAAAGAAGGGACATGAAGAATTCGATTTGATGGTGGAGTTTCTACAAAGTTCGAAGATTCATTATGCTTTGACTTATTGTCCTAATTTGGTGTGTAAATCCTTGGTGAAGCAATTTTGGGCATCTGCTACTAAGAGATATGCTACAGAGATTGTAGCTGAAATAGATGGTGTAGAATATGTGGTGACAGAAGGGTTGATAAGGGCAAAGCTTCAGTTGGATGATGAAAATGGTGTGTATCATTCCAACACTGCAGAGATTCTTGCTGGGCTAAGAGAAGCAGGATATCAAAGTACTGATACATCCAAGTGGCACAAGAATCAATTTTGTCCAAAGTGGAGGTATTTGGTGCATCTGCTGCTTCAATGTATAAGCAACAAGTGTGGTGGATGGAATCAGTTCTCTCTGCAATTGGGTTGTGGTATTGTTTGTCTCTCTAAGGGTGAAACTTATAATTTTTCTAAGTTTATTTTTGATAATATGCTAGAAAACATAGATAAGGAACAGCATAAGTTTTTAATGTACCCTAGATTCTTACAAATAATTTTAGACATAACCACTGGAGATAGAACCCATATACCCATTAAAAGTCTAGGTTCTAAGTTGTTTGCCTCAATGAAAACTAATTATACTGGGGAACATCACCCTATGTTGGAAGCCATGTTGCCACAAGGCAATGCCAATGTAGTTGAGGGTGATGATGCTGGTAATGTGTCTGCTCCTAATGCTGCTGATGATGGTAATCCATCATCTTCTGGTATTGCTGCTGATGGTAATCCTTCAGTGGTAATGGAGGAAGTGCCAGCTACAACTGCTGAACCTTTACCTGATTCTACTGACTTACCACCACCTACCCCTGTACATATGTCAACAAGTCCTACCATTTCACCAGTTCAGGATGCTCCAGTTGAGCAAATTTATGAGTTTGAAGATGACTTACAGACTTTTGAACCTGATCTTACTAGACTACCTTCACCCAGTTCTTTGGGAGAGCAAATTAATGTAGGTTCTCCTAATGTTGTACATAAGTCTGTTTCTCCTGCTGGGTTCAATGAAGCTCCTCATACCACTGAGCAATCTGCTGGTAGAGCAGAGGACCCTATTACTCTCACATTTGTATATGATTCTCTTAGCAGGTACATGAAAATGACTGAAGATCTCCAGAAAGAACTTGCTGAGACCAGGACTACTCTTGGTAATGAAATTCAAAGTTTGAAAAGCAAGGTTAAAGATTTGGAGGCACAGCTAAGTCAGCAAAAGCAAAGTAAAGATGGATTGGATTCTACTGAAGTAGCAAAGGAGGCAAATTTGGATTCTCTTGAGATTCTAGCTGAAGTTGCTAGACAGTCTCATGTTGTTCCTCCTAAAGCTGCTGCAGCACCTCAATCTAAACCAATGATACTAGTTCAAAGAAGAAGTATAAGACAGTATTTGGCAAGGAAAGCTGCTGAAGCTTCAAAAGTATCTGGTGGTGATAATGATGTGCTGATGACTGAAGCTGTGGATATACTTTAGGAGAAACAATCATTAAGTAGGGTTGCTGCTGATCAATCTGCTGACAAAGGAAATACATCAGGAGAAACATACTTTGTAGCTGGGAGAGAATACTTGAATTCTCCTGTTAATCATTCATCTGAGAATATACAAGTTTCTTCTGATAGAGAGGTTCAAGATGTACATGATGAACCTATGGCAGATATGCATGTGTCTAATGATGATGTTGCTGCAGCTAATGTTCCTCATGATGGTTTGGATGAGCTTGTAACTGCTGAAGACAGAGCTGGACAAGGTAAATTATTACAAGAATGGGAAAATTATATGAAGAGTGCTAATCTAGCTGAGGAAGTACAAGCTAAGTTTGATGCAGAATTAGATTCAGAGACTCAAAGATATGTTTCTACCTTACCTATTGCAAGACAAAGGGAATTGGATGCAGCTGTTCTAGAGTTTGATGAGTCAGATTGGCAGCTGATTGGAAAACAAATGCTTGCTAATCCTACTATAGCTGCTGAATTTATTGGTAAGAGAGTAGAGGAACAAGATTATGAATCTGAAATTGTGAAAATGTTAAAGATAAGGAAGAAGGCAGCTGATGAATTAAAAGCTAAAGCTAAAAGGGAAAAACCTATGACTCAAGCACAGCAAACGGAATATATGAGAACATATGTGAAAAATCAGAGCAGCTCATTATATAATACTGCTTGGTCTAAGAAACATGTGTGGGGACTTCCATTTGAAAAACTAGTTGAGATTTATAATAAGATCAAGGCTAGGAATGCCAAAGCTGGAATGGGTGCTTCAAAGAATATTCCTCTTCTCAATGTTGATGCTGATTCATCTGAGAATATTCATATTGCTGCTGAACAAGTATCTTTACCTGATACTTCTGCTGGTTTATCACATGTTGCTGCTTCTGTGGATAAAGGTAAAGCCAAAGTGACAACATCAGATGCTCCAACTAGAAAGAGAACTAGGAGACAATTGGAGCAAGAAAGATTAGGTGAAGAAACTGCTAGAAAGTTAACTGAGGATCAAGAAGCTGAACAAAGGGCTGAGCTTGCCAGATTTCATGAACTGAAAACAAGAGAAGTTGAAATTCAAGCTGCTAGAAACAAACAAATCAGGAAGGCTATGGATGAACAATATGCCTCTGCTGCACTTGAATCTTCTCAAGATTCTACTGATGAACAATTGGATACTCCATCAGTGGATACTAATGCTGCAGAAGGTGATTCTGCTGAAGCAGCAGTTCATGATGCTATTTATGTTCCTGGAAGAAGAGGAAAGAGAATGGCTAAAGTAGGATCATCACATTCAAAACAAAGTCTAATTAATGTGAATGATTCTGATGCTTCATTTATAAGGGAAGGATCATCTGATGATTGGCCAGAAGGAACTAGAGTTGTTCTGGTGAGTTGGGAGTTAAGTAAAGATGGTCAAATCAATACCATTTACAGATTGGATAATACTTCCATATCCTTTGCATTTCTTCAGCAGATTCTTCATCTTGTAAATTATCAAGATTTAGTCACTCTATATGAATTGGTTATTAAGTATTATGCCACTCATACTCCTGAAGGTTCTGGATTGTATTTGTTGGGTGATCTTCAAGTGTTGTTTGATTCTTCTACTCCCACTGGTGCAAGTTATGATATCTGGAAGAACAATCAGAAATGGAAAGTTCAGAGTTGGAAGTTCTATCCTATGTCTTATGTTCATGTGCAGGAAACTACCACTGTTCTGAGGATTATCATGGATATTACCAACAAATATCCTCTGAAGGTATCTTTGATGGAGAAAATGTTACAACAGAAGTTGGAAATTCCTCCTGATCCAGTTGGTAATACAAGATTGTTTGCTGAATCTTTGGTGAAGGTTTTCAAACAAAGGATTAAGACTTCCAGAGCAGGATCTGAATAGGGATATCATACTGTATATTTGTTTTAGTTTTTATTAAAAAAAAAAAAAAAAAACAAACAAACAAACAAACAAACAAAAAAAAAAAAAAAAAAAAAAAAAAAAAAAAAAAAAAAAAAACTAACATTTTGTTGTATAGTATTTGGATGCAGGTTTGGTTATCAACTTACCTGATGTTGACTATTCCATCATAAAGTTGGCTAGTCCAAAGGGTACAGCTTTGGTAAAGACATGTCAAATCTGTTGATAGCTGTAATGGTTTGCTCAAAACCATAGGATTTTCAACTCACCCATGCTTTGTTGCTGAGTAGTTGAAATGGTTGTCAATTGACCATGGATTTTTCCTTTATGGATTCTAAATAATTGGCTAGCCCACATGTATATGGCTTGTGGTAAAGGCAGTGGAAAACCATATTTGGTAATCAGTTAACCAAGATGATTTTCATCAAAATAATTGGCTAGTCCTAAGCAAACGGCTACAGGTAAAGACATCTCAAATCCGTTTATAGATGATGATTTGCTAAAAATCATGTGGTTATCAGTGTACCTTTGAACACTTGGCTACTCCAGTAGTGATGGCTATTGGTAAAGAGACATCAAATCCATTATTTTCAATGATTCACCTCTCACAGGAGTTACCACACCTGGAAGTGATGAGAATAGTATGAAACTAATTTGTTTTGATGTACATTTAGTCATTTGTTGCTGCAAAGAATGGAGCTTTCAAGTATGTGCTGATCATAGAGATTATGCTGAAGATTATTCTTTGCTGGTGCTATTTTACAATCCTCTTGGTATGTTATTTTAAAGATCTATCAAGAATATTGAACTTAACTAGGTCAAATTCAAGATTAGGGGAGGATTGTTGGGAATTCTGTGAAGTAAGAATTCTGCTGTTGTTTCTGCTGAAAGGATTCTGCTGAAGAGTTGGTTTCTGCTGAAGCAGTGTATCTGCTGAAGACTAGTTTCAGCTTTATTAGTTTATGCGGATAAAGTATTTCCGTATTTTATGTAATGTAGTTTGGATATGCATGAGTTTATTTAGGAAGTGATAATGCATATCTTTTAGAAGTTTTAGAATATACGTTTCTTGTGAAACGGTTTAGGGTTTCTTGAGTATAAAAGGAACACACGGTTTATGTATTGAATAACTTTTAGAGAATTCTTAATATTATTAAAAGATCCATAGAGGATCAAGAGTTCTTAGTATCAAGCTTGTGTTTTGTTTCCGCTTTATAAATACAAGTTGCAGAGATTGTCTATTAGTGTGTTATTGATTACAGTGACATTACTAACGATTCTAGAGTGCTCAAGAAGATCTATCAAGGTCTATAGCTCAACAGACTATCTCCATGCCGAGAATCATCTTTGCTTCACCGAGATCCTTCATCTCAAATTCGCTTTTCAGCCGAGTCTTTAACTTTTCAATCTCGTCTAGACTTTGAGAAGCTATCAACATATCATCTACATATAGAAGAAGATATACGAAGGACCCATCTTGTAGCTTTTTCAAATAGACACAATGGTCATATTTGCTTCTTGTATACTTCGTTTCCAACATAAACTTATCAAATCGCTTGTACCACTGTCTTGGGGATTGCTTCAATCCGTACAATGATTTATGAAGTTTGCATACTTCATGCTCTTTTCCAGCAACTTTGAACCCTTCTGGCTAAACCATATAGATTTCCTCTTCCAAGTCTCCATGTAGAAATGCAGTCTTCACATCCATCTGAACTAGTTCCAAATCCAACTGTGCTACCAAAGCCAACAAAATTCTAATAGAGGAATGTTTTACCACTGGAGAAAAAACTTCATTGTAATTAATTCCCTCTTTCTGAGCGTAGCCTTTAGCTACCAATCTTGCTTTGTAGCGAACATCATCCTGGCTAGGAAATCCTTCTTTCTTTGCATACACCCATTTGCATCCAATTGCCTTCTTCCCTTTTGGGAGGTTGGTTAACTCCCATGTTTGATTCTTTCGAAGAGACTGCATTTCTTCGCTCATGGCAATCCTCCACTTCTCGCTCTCCGAGCCTCGAACCGCTTCAGAGTAAGTAGTAGGAACATCATCAGCTGCAATTGAAGATGCACAAGCCAAAAGGCGAGCAGGCCTTTTAGTGTTTCTTTTGGGCTTGCTGATTGCAATTGATTCATGTTATTGTTGTGGAGGTCCTTCGGTTTGAACCTCCTCTTCTTCATAATCTCCTTCTACCACAGGAGAATCATCAACTGTTTCTCTATCATCTGGTACAATTATTCTTTCAAACTCCACCTTTTTGGGAGATCCATCTAACTGCTTAACATTCACCTTCTTCAACATGGTAGATTCATTAAAGGTGACATCCCTGCTAAAGATCGTCTTCTTCGTCTCTGGACACCATAGACGATAGCCTTTGATTCGAGAGGTGATCCCCATGAACAATGCTTTCTTTGCTCTAGGATCTAACTTTGATTCCTTCACATGATAATATGCAGCGAAACCAAACACATGCAAGGAATCATAATCTGTAGCAGGTTTTCCATACTATTTCTCAAATGGTGTTTTCCCATCAATAGCAGTAGATGGCAAACGATTAACGAGGTGACACGCATACGTCACAGCTTCAGCCCAAAATTCTTTACCCAACCCAGCATTGGATAACATACACCGAACTTTCTCCAGCAAAGTTTGGTTCATGCGTTCTGCCACCCCGTTCTGTTGTGGTGTATGCCTAACAGTGAAGTGTCTGACAATGCCTTCGTCTTCACAAAATTTTGTGAACTGATCATTTTTATACTCTCCGCCATTATCTGTTCGGAGATGTTTGATCTTTCTGCACGTATAAGTTTCCATCATCTTTTTCCACTTGATGAACACTCCTAGCACTTCATCCTTTGTCTTCAACGTGTACACCCAAACTCTTCGAGAAAAGTCATCAACAAAGGTCACATAGTAGTGTCTCCCTCCTAAAGAGCTTGTCTTTGAGGGACCCCATACGTCAGAGTGGACATAATCCAAGACACCTTGTGTCTTGTGGATAGCTGTCCCAAATTTCACCCTTGTTGTCTTCCCGTTGATGCAATGCTCACAGAGATCCAACTTACAGGAACTCACTCCTTTTAATAATCCTTGCTTTGTGAGCAAATTCAAGGATTTTTCTCCTGCATGTCCTAAGCGCATATGCCATAGCTTCACAACTTCTGAATTTCTATCACAATCGGTAACAGCTGCTATAGTTCCAACAACCGTTCTACCCTTATAGTGATACATGTTGTTTATTTTACGAATACCCTTCATTACTACAAGTACGCCAGAGATGATCTTCATAACCCCATCCTTTGCTCTTACTTCGAATCCTTTAGATTCTAAGGTACCGACGGAAATGAGATTCTTTTTCAACTTTGGCGAATAACGAACACCTTTCAAGGTCACAATTGTTCCATCTTCATTCTGCAATCGAACGGAACCAATCCCATGAGTAGTGAGGGGAGTTTCGTTTGCCGTATAAACAACTTCCTCATGTTCTTCAAAATTACTAAACCACTCTCGATGTGGTGTAATATGATGGCTACATGCGGAATCTAATAACCATACATCAGAAGCATTCTTGGTTGACGATGTTGCAAGTGAGAGATCTGATTCTTCATCATCACACTTGGTGACATTTGCCTCCGCTACAGCTTTCCCTTTGTAGTGATTGTCCTTGGTTTTCAACTTTGGACAATCTCTCTTCCAGTGACCTTTTTCATGACAAAAGGCACATTCATCTTTGCTTAGTCTTTGCCTCGACTTGGATCTCCATCTCTTATCAGTGCCCTTCTTCTGCGAACGACCTCTGACCAGCAAAACCTCTGCATCTCCACTTGAACTAATCTGCTTGTCCTTCCTTCTCAGTTCTTTACTATACAAAGCAGCACAAACTTCACTAAGAGACACATCATCCTTCCCGTTAAGTAGAGTTGTTTCAAGCAACTCGTACTCCTCTGGAAGCGATCCCAACAGTATTAATGCTAGATCCTGGTCTTTGAACACCTCATCCATATTCATCAAATCGGTTACCAATCGGTTAAAACTGGTAATGTGATCATTCATCGTGGTACCTGGTACATATGTGAAGTGAAAGAGTCGCTTCTTCATAAAGAGCTTATTCTGACAATTTTTCTTCAAAAATTTCTCTTCCAATGCCACCCACAGTTTGTAGGCTGATGTTTCTTTTGAGAAAGCATATCGTTGCTCTCTCGAAAGACATGAACGAACCGTACCACAAGCTAACCGATTGATGGTTAACCAATTCCTCTCTTCGACATCCTCTGGTTTACTTTCTTCAATGGCAATGCTAGACCTTGCTGAAAAAGAAAGTCTAGAACCTCACTTTGCCACATACCGAAGTGGCCCGTGCCATCAAAAACCTCCACCGCCAATCTTGCATTTGTCAAGACCGGTCTAGCCCAACTTGGAGATGTTGGATCCACCGATGTGGAAGGTTTGTCAACTTTGCCATCCGCCATTTCGTGTACAAATTAATTTTCAATAGCTTCAACCAAAAAACCAAAGTAATTCTTTTCTGATGTGGAGGATCAAATTAAATTGCAACCACAGAGCATACTAAGAATAACCTTGGCTCTTGATACCACTTGTTGTGGAATAACCACGATAATATCCTACCGACTAGGTAAAGAATGTGTATGTTTCAACACCACACTATACCTCAAACTAGCTTATTGAAAATTAAACAAAACAAGAGAATGTAACACTAAACTTTCTTATATATTTCTTATAGAAATATATTACAACTAGAACAAAAAAAGAGAGAACTATTCTAACTACACAACAAGAAATGCTTGTGTGTTTTTTTGGTGTACTAAAACTCCAAGTGAAAGCTTCTATTTATAGGCTTCAAAGAACCTCCCAAGTTGTTACCAAGTTGCCTAGTTGCATCATACAACTTGCAAAAATCAGAATCTTCAAATCTTCTAAATCTTCCATATCTTTGATAAGATTCCATACGTGAAAATTCAATGAATCATAGCAACTTGTATTATTATCCAAATGAGCCATCAGTTAACACTGTCCAATGTTCAATTTAATTCTATAAATATTTTAGTAGGTTTAATGCTTTAAAAATACACGTTCAACGACTTTAATCCATTTGACTGGTAGTCTTGTACATATACAGGTCTATTCATATCTACCCGTTTAACCCATATTATCACATTTATAACTACGGGAGTCGAAAATAACACCTTTTATTTAGAATATACAATAACGTTCAAGGTCAATGTGTCACTGTAACACATTTGATCTTGAAAGTTAAAGTTTATGTTTACCATTAAATAAATGGAACCTAAAATATGTAAAATGTGACTACTTAATGTTGTTCTATGCTTTCACACTGAACAGCTGGTTCTCCAAACAACTCTCCTTCAGATACAACACCTTCTTTTGGAAGCCCTTCGGGTAAAGGCAACAAAACAAACAATGTCCCATCAACAGACAATGGTTCATCATATGCAACTTCAACAAAATTTACAGCCATTCCTTTAGCATTATCATTACTTGTCGAAGCGTATTTGATGGTGTTCTAAGTTATTAACTAGTATTTCTAGCATCATTATGTGATTGTTTATGATTTTTGCTAATTTGCCTTTGATTCTTATCTAGTCTATTTATACACTTGTGAATTTATTGAGGGACATGCTATGTACAAAAGTACAAAATTCTTTTTTGGTCAGTGTATGTTTTGGATGATTATGATCTTTTATGTGTATTATTGTGTCTTAGACTTGAACATAAAATGCCTTTATTGTTATTTATCAATGCAGCACCCGATGCTGTAGAACATGGTAAAGTCATGAAAAAAATTCATACACCAAGCTTGAGCTTGTTTATATATTGTACATACAATAAAACCTCTATAAATTATATATGTATGAGGTCGTCACTATATGGTATTTTTAGTGACCAAAATAAAGTTCGTCACTATTGTCCTTCAGCTTCTAGTTCCTTATACATACTAGCTGACTCCACATCATCTAGATAGTATACCTTCAAGTTATATTCGATTCCTTAGTCTATGACTTGAACTTCGTTTAGGTTGCTCGCTGATTTCCTTACCAACGAGTCGTTTTGTACTTAGTCTTATAGTAAATCCACCACAACACACAAACAATGGGATATTGAAATGGATAATTCATTTAGGGGAGAATGAGCAGCGAGGGATATGGAATGAATTATGATATAAATGTTGATCCTCACAATGAATAAGAATTTTAAGTTAAAGGGATAATTTATATTCCAGATCTAGTAATTGCCAGCATGTTTAGTGACCTAAAGAAAGTGACTAGATCATATTACGCTGCTATTTCTCCAATTACAATGTGTGTCCCAGCAGTAAAATCATTGATTGATAGTAAGTCTATGGCACGTTTGCAGCGTGATAGATAAAGCGATTCGAAATAAAAAGTCCTCGAATGAATAGATAAAATGGAGCAATAAAATCAAGATGGTCGAATCGAGGTAATAAAGACCCCATAATAGTCTCTTAAAGAGAAACTAGACATGAAGGTTACTGAAAAAACCACGGGTTGGTGAAAAACTATGAGATCTCAATAATTGATATATAATGTCTAGTAAAGTGTGGAATCGAAAGTAATGAATCGACGTCGATAGTAGTATTATATATGATAATGGGCATGGTAATGATTATTTAAATAAATAAGATAGCGCTATAATCATGGTGAGGATCATGGAAGCATACCTGCAGGAAATGCATATGTATAAATGAATGGCCAAAAGAAGTAAAGACGCAAAGAACTAATAAAAGATTAAAGTCTCTTGTGATGAGACATGGTTATTGGGACTTGAAGTCCGCACATATGAATTATTGGATATGCATTGGTCTTTATGAGAAAATGAAATGAAATTATGCATAAGGTACAAGTGATGGCACACGTATATTTTCTCAAAGACTTGTAAATGATCATGGAGATGCATGTTCGCATGTGGTGGATGGAATAATGTAGTTTTTTCTATGTAGTTTAATGTTGTATAAGTCTGGCAATATAAGAAATAAGTATGCGTCTAATATAATAATACAAGAGCTCATTTGATGTTGAGATTCCTTAATGAATATAGAATGCATAAATCATGTGTTATCATTTAAAATTCTCGAGAATACTAATTGATCAAATTGAACAAATCAATGAAATGGAATAATGTAAATGTTTTGATATCTTTAAGGTACAAGAAATGTGGGTTTATATTTTAATAACCCATCAAAACAAGTTTAGTTGGTTTTACAAATGTAGGATATATTTATGGTCATAACAATGGTCGGTCTTAAAGTGGATACATACTCACGAGTGACGGTAGCGAATTTTCATGGCATTCGACAAAGCAAACAATCGCGGGTAGTTCATCCAACCATTTAGAAATCCTGGGAATGAGGCACCAACAGTTTTGCATGAAGATAATGTAGCATGCATTGCTTAATTTAAGGAAGATTACATCAAAGTCGACAAGACAAAACATGTTTGCCAAAGTTCTTTTCCAATCTGGACTTACAACAAAATGGTGATATTATTGTTCAACACGTTCATTTAAGTGACAATTTGGTGGATCTATTTACGAAGGCGCTTCTACCTCAACATTTAGGACATTGAACCACAGATGTTAATATTTGTAGTATGTTGATGTGCTATTATAGTTGGTGATTGTGAATATGCACCTACTCAAAGAGCTCAAGTGATGTAGTCATCAGAGGGAGATAATACGCGCTGCACTCTTTTTCCCTTAGTCATGGTTTTGTCCCACTGGGTTTTCCTGACAAGGTTTTTAATGAGGAAGCATTTTTCATGCATATTAATAATATGGACATCCAAGAGGGAGTGTTATGGATAATTATTAGTGGATGTCCATATATCCCATAAGAGGCCCACAGCCCAGTTATCTATTTGGGTTTTTACCCTACAGTTTATTTTATATATACTTCATGTATCTCTAACATTATAGATCAATTGAATAATACATTCATTCCCTCTATTCTTATTCACAACACTTTGCCTTTTTTACACTATATTCTAATAAGTGAAATTCATTAACCACTGGACTACAAAACATCTTTTTCCTCCTCCTCCTCCTTCTTCTTCTTCTTATTATTATTATTATTATTATTATTATTATTATTATTAATTTATTATTTATTATTTTTTTATTACATAGGTTTTCAACTCAACATTGCAAGCCGACTAATATCAGAGCGACTACCTTTCGAATAGCTCGAAGTCAGCGCATGTAAACCTCCGTGACCACGAGGGTCCTTTATTCCAATACATTCTCCTTATTTCCTCTATTATGTTAGGTTCATAACTATAAATGTTTGGCCTATCAGAAGGATCACATGGAAGAACATCCAAACTAATATTTATTCTATTTAGAGGAGTTGGAATGGGTTGTGGAGTAGGTTGTCGTTATGTAATAGATTGACTAGGTTGTCCCACCACTACCACTAGCGTTTTTAAATTGTTTCAACATCTTTCCATAGTAGCCTATAGTAAAAACAAGGTGAAGGCGCCCGCCGCGTTGCGGCGGTTTTTTCGATCCTTTTCTCTTTTTTTATCTATCAATGAAGGCACAAATTTATCGAAGCACTATCAAGTTGATCAAAAAAACACATCTGTTCGCAATAATTTATTATCAGCACTTGCAATTGCAATGATATTTTGTCTTCAAAGATGTGCCGAAACTTTATAGAATATAACATATACAAAAGTAAGTAAACTAATAACCTTGAGGCATGAAACGGCTCCATGTATTATTATTGCGTGATCTGCTACAATTCCCTTCTGTTCCTTCATTTATACCTATAATAATAGCAGTCGTAGTGTATTAGTATAAGCTAAGTTGCAACGAATATGTTGTCCAAGCGAAAAAACAAAGTTAGGAAGATTTAATAATGATGAATGTATAGGTCATCGTAGCTGCAGACAACACTTTTGTGTGACGTTTATTTGCGCGAAAATTAGAACACGAATTTTGCAATGGCTGATCGATACATTGCAAAATAATATAGTAAAGATTAGTGAGAAATAAAGTATCTGCCATGTATCATATATAGCATTTTTACTGCACGATTACAGTTACATATTCTAATGCAGCCAGTGAGTATGGACCCTCATAAGTGGTTACCTAGTTTAGGACAGCAGTTGAAGACGTTCTTTATAACAGATGTGTGGAGTTACCTTGCAGGCTTGGCTGGTTTGTTAGTCTTGGATGTTGCAAGTAGAACAAAAATTGGTCCTTTACAGTGGCTGACTTGTAACAGTCTTCTTGCTGGTTATACCTGCGAATAGTAGCAGAATATATAAAACATGGTAGAACAGGATGAACACCCCTTTATGCTTTAAAGATTGACAAAAATAGGATCAAGATAACTTGCCGAACGATCTTCATAAATTTTCCGAGTCTGTCCCATCTCATATGGACTTTTGTCTGGTTTCAGGGTACAACAAAATCTTCTAACATGGGAATTTCTGATTAATGGTCATGCATGAACAATTTTAAAAGAGGATACAACAACTCAGTACTTGCTCATTCAAACAGTAAAAAGTTAGCAAAGCAAATTCAAAATATCTGATAACATCAAATCAAAAGAAAACCTTAAAAAAACGGCATCAAAAACATACCAACCCAGCTTCTAACTTCCAATATTTGAGGTTGGACACAAATACCTAGTCATAAACAAATTATCTAAACTCAACATATTATCCCGAAAATGAAACCAAAAAAAATTGTAATCATAGTAAAAACTTAGGAACAAAAATATACCTTGAACTGATGTCATCTCCTTGTCGACTTTCTATTGAAATTCACAAACCCCTTTGAACTCTTCATCTTTCCTGTTACAAAAGACCATAACACAATAGCGATAAAATATTGAAACCCACAATTGAAATTAAAATTATAAACTTCTAAAGAAATATATTATCAAAAACAAAAGCTAAAATCCTAAAACAAAATTACAATACGAACTTTTTGATAGTATAATCTCTATAACAGCAAAGACATAGATGATATTACCTACTCGTTAGCTCTTCCAATCACCTTGAACTCATAATCTCTTATACACACTACATTCCTGTAAAAACCCACAACAATTCCAAACCATGTCAATCGTTAACCAAAGCTATATTAAAAAAGAGTTAATAATTCAAACCTTAAGAGTTTCCACAGACAAAACCGTCAACTGAAGGTCTCTGAATAAGTTGGAAACTGCTGTTTCCGACTGCCAACAACAATAAACCATATTGAGCATTTCTTGACTGTTTATTCCTCACACAAAAACAATAAAATCTAGCATTTTGAAGCTTTTCTTAGTAATTATATTAAAAGTACAGTTTTGATAAAGAGAAAGTCAAATACAATGTGAGGTCAATTTCATATGCATAAGACCTCCACCTGTAGTTGGAGGAGGAGTAAATGATGCTAGAAAAGTTGGATATGAAACTGAAAAGATAGATAGAACTATACCGCTCCACTACGTGATGAATGGTGTTCACAATGGCTTTTTTATACTTCTTCCCTCATTTTCTTTGACAATGCCACCGCAGTCAACCCAATAAAAAAACCCAAACAGAATAATTGTAAGCAATCTAGGAGAGCAAGTTTGTGGTCGCCTGCTTATTTAAAGGTATAAAAAGCAACTTTCAAAAAGGAGATGTTTACTTGAGAGGTTAATTAAAATTAGCCTATACCCTTATAATAACTACCCTAAAATCCATTAGATTGATAACACCTGGCCGGACTTACTATGGGGGTGTTTAGGTTTGCTTATTTCTACTACTTGTGGTTGAATATAAGTACTTTTTAGAGGTGAAAATAACTGTTTCTCATTTATTAACGATTTTAGGGGCAAAAGTTAGCTCGAATACGATAAGAAATATGAATAGCTAATATTATGGTTAAAAATAAGCAATCCCAAACACCCACTACATAGTAAACTGCTTAAACCAATTAAAAGATGAATTTACATGGTCTGTGTCTCTTTGACATAGTTATGATGACGATGATTGTCAAAGATGCTAAAAACATGGACGGCAAGCAAGAAGCACCTAAAATTTATAAGCAAGCCCGAAATTAGCAGAACCCCCTTAACAATTAAACTTAAAAGAAAACACGATTAGATTTTATAGACCTGCAGATTTGATGAATCATGTTCACCACCATATGAATCGAAGACGTTGGGGATGAGTTTTTTTTTAGAGGATCCAAAGGATAAGTTTATCCGAATGTGTTGTGGGGGGCGGTGCAAAAAATTTTATCATTTTTTTTTTTCTTTTTTGGTTTACACTTATCTTTGGGTACACTCGGAATATTTAATTCGGAATTCATTTTTTTATCCTGGCACGGGAACCAACTTCCCCCGCTTTAGTATATAGAGAGAATTAAACACGAATAAACAAATAAACATTCAAGTCCTAAAATTGAAAAAGATACTAAAAGCTATGGAACTTAGACTAATAAAAACATAATTTAAACTAATGCTAGTGGTGACCACTTTTTCACCCAAGCAACTTCGCCACGTCAACGCCACATCAGCTTTCTCTCTCCACAACTCCACCCCAACCACAATTAGCTAGTGGTGACCATAAAAGTAACCCCATAACATTTTTTTTTTAAATTAAAATTTCATCCAAACATATATCTCCTTCATTATTTTGGGCTGAAGTTGGTAAACCATCAAAGAAAAAGGCCATGGGCCTTTGGGATTGTTTTGTGTGGACGAGAATAAAACAAAAGAGGGTGATGCCCTACTTCATCAAATATCACCATTCATAATTACAGTATCTTTCTTTTCATCTTTTTTTCATCATCAAACACCATCTTTCTTTTCATCAAATATCATCACAAACACCATCTTTCTTTTCATCAGTTATTCTTTATTCGATTTCCTCCATAAAATTAAACTTACATTTATGTGACATGCGTTTCTTTAGCTTCAATGAAGGAGACGAGGTTGTAAAAATGAAGGAGATGAAGTTGGTTTTATAGAGGAGAAAAGGTAATAAAAATATGGAGTTGCTTTGTCAATTGTTTCGGTTAGTGATGCAACCGAGTTTTGAAAAAAGTTGGAAGGCGACGCGTTGGTTTGGGGTGTGCCAGGGGAAGTGGCGTGTTGCTTTTGGGGTTGCTTGGTGAAACCATCACCCAATACTGCCCATTAGTATTGGTCTTACAGTTTAGAATCTAACCTTTATATCAACACAAGGAATTGTTGGCTTTTATTTTAATCTATTGAGGATTAATTTAATTTAAAGAGAAAATTATTAAATTTGATTATTAAGTTTAATGTACTTTCATATTAACTTTTATTGGGCTATAAGTATATGAAAAAGAGCCCAAGTATCACACAATACAAATGGGTGTTGCACAAATTAGAAAATGCAAAATTTCAAAATTTTTTACACTACGTGGACTAAAAATTGGTGTAACCCGTGTTACGACCGCCACTACACTAGGTCCGCCCCTGAATAGGATTCTTATCAATGCCCGAGTATCAAATCATGATTCTTAATAATGCTAAACTTCAAATAGAGTTAGAATATGTCAATATAATCGACCATATCTACGATATCATTTCCATAAAATGTTTATAACTCGTGTACACCACATATTATATAAACTTGGAAAAGATTACATAATAAAGTTAAATTATCTTCCACTACATTTAGTGTTTGAATATATAGACCAACTAATAATAAATTATTATGGAGATCCACACAATATTAGTGTTGAATCTTTGACGGATTAACATTATTTTTGCATTAGATGTTGATCCTTTAATAGCGGTTAGAAATAACAAATATATCACTCATAAAAGGACAACTTTAACCTTTTTAGCATTGTATTATAAACTTAGGTAGTTATACCAAGGACTGAATAGTAAATTTTCAACCACATCAATCTTATCAAGAAAGTTAAAAAGTAAAATACATATATGCATCAAACCGTTTTATTTCATATGCTTTCTTTCTCATATATTCATTGGTGTAGACTAGTACTCGTATTTAATTTGCCTGCAAATTCTACATTGTCACTGGTTTTAGTAAGTTTATTTTTGATTTACCTCATTAGTCATTCCTGTACTTTGAAAAACGTGTCACTTTTAATATGCTTTACATAAAAATAAATGAAATAAATTTAGGTTCTTGTTTATTTCAATTTTTTGAAAGATAATGTGCGCTTTTGGTTTAGCCTCATAGATAGTTTCTTCAATAGAAAAAAACATAGCTAATTTAAGTTTTGAACACTCAGGCTCATTGTGTCTTAAAGATTTTGTTTGATGATTTTAGATGAAGATAATGTACTAGAGGTGTTCAATGATATAAAACCAAACCGGGTCAAAAATATTGGATTCGGGAATCAAATTATTGGTTACCAGTTTAGTATCATTGGCGTTGGCACTCTTCGTTGTTAGGATATTTTTAGTACAAATATATTGATGCAAAAGGTTAAGAAAATGATATAAGGTTATAAACGTACTTACAAAATTATTCTCGGTGTGCAAATCACTTTCTTTTCATTTGTAAACTATTCAAGTCACAATTCACTATAGGGCTTGTATCCCAATGATACTTGTTTCAGAAAAGAAAGAAAAAAACAATTCAAGTCACAATTGTTACTTCAACAACATGCATGCAAAGTTGCAAACACCCTCTCAAGTCTCAATGTTTCTTTCATATTCTTACAGAAATAACCATGTCTAATGTGAAAGAACTCCTATTTTTGTCTTATTCATTACTACTGTTTATTAAATGTAAATCTTTAGAATGTCAGAAGAAGATTTTGTAAGCTATCTCAAACCTGCAAAGCCTTTTCACTACAGATAAAGAGGAGTTTTAAACATTAAAAGCTAAAAAAGTCTGAGTATTAATGTACTAATTCTGTTATATTCTTGATATCCTAAAACAATTTATGGCTATGATACTATGATACCTATAATATTGATGTGTACTTATGTTACATCAGGCCTAATTTGCCCTATGGATACTTCCCTTTGATGATAGACACAGAACTAGAGCTAGATTGTTGTTCTTTCCAACATCATTTATGGTGATTGACACTTTTAGTTATATGTAATAATGTCATAGTTCTTGGTTTTTAAAATTATGAAATTTTTGTTACAAGAATAAAAATCCCATTTAGCATAATGTATTTGGTCCAAAAAGAAGGTGAATATTGTTTTAGTTCTTGGTCTGATTTCCCATGTTATGAACTTTTTTAAGTCATGTTACAAGATATGGATGGCGGATATAGGGATTTTTCCGGGAGATAGGATTTTTTTTTTGCATAATGTAAAATTATGTCAAATATACTGATTTTTTCAGAAACGCACATGGTCCAAGTTTTTGTGTTATGAGTCTTCAATAGTTTTAATAAAAATTCACCACATGACTATTAGTCCCGCTCCGCCATAGATCCCTTTTTGCATTAAGTTTTAGTCCTGTAGTTTCTGCAGTTATATGTAAATGCTTTTGTTTGATTATTGAACTATTGTTGTTTATATGTGTATTTAGTCACAAAATAAAAGACTCAAGAAGGTTGTGGTTAGAAGGTGTCATGACTACATGTTCATCTACAGAAAACAAAAGCACAATGCAGTATTATCCATATCCGCCACCAGTCGCTAGATTCGAAGATGTTATAGCTAATCCTAAGCTATTCATGGATACTCTTGGAAATTTTCATGCTGCCATGGGGACCAGATTTATGTAAGAGTTTTTTGAAACCTAATACTCTAAAATTGATGCTAATATAACTCTAATTGATTTTTTGCTCCATGATTGTATATATGTATATGAGTATATCATATTGAATATAAATAGGTGGCAAAATGGGTGGGCAAGGCAGGTTTCAGGTAGGTTTCGGGATGGTTCTAACTGAATCTGGTTTAAGAAATGTGGATCTCTGCTATGGGTCATATTTGGCGCATTTTCTGTCAAAATGTCTATTTCACTAGTCTTTTTTTTTTTTTTTTTTTTTTTTTTTTTGATGATATGATTTAAAAGGTTCTATGTTACGGATTCAATTATGTTAACCATTTTAATATTTTATTACGTCAAACATCGTATTAAACTATAAATCCTTCTGATTTTGCACCACCTACATTTGCATTTGATGATTTGGTGTGGTTAATCTTTTAAAAGTGCACGGTTTACATTACCAGAGCACATAGATTCTAACTTTAAATACGGGTTTAAAGTCTTGCATGCGTTTCCCGTTGTAGGATTCCTATTGTTGGGGGTAGGGACCTAGACTTGCATCGCTTGTTCGTAGAGGTCACTTCCCGTGGTGGCATTAAGAAGGTATTTTCAATCTTTCTTGGAACTATCTAATTAAACAAGCTAGTATCACTGATTGTGTCTATTATTTGAGAGTTTGTTTCTTAAAGTAGAAAGTGATAGACACTATGTCTATTAAGTATTGTGTATGGAACATCCATAGTTGCACACCATGTGACTTGCCTTTCTGTACGTTATGCTGAAATAATTATGCAGGTTCTTGAAGAGAAGAAATGGAAGGAAGTGACTAATTGTTTCAGTTTTCCACCTTCGGCAACAAATGCTTCTTTTATCCTAAGAAAATATTATATGTCACTTATTCAGCATTTTGAACAAGTGTACTACTTCAAGGCAAAAGCATGGACTCCTGTTTCTGCCGGTATGTGAAGATTTCTTATTAGTCAATAATATATTGGGCTGGACGTTCCTTTTGAAATTATTTTTATTTAGATACTTGGCAGAATACAAAATATACGTTAACTTCTACTTCAACTTCTGGAATGGATAAACCATGGCTGCCGTTACCTGAGTTCCAAATGGATTCAACTCAAGTTATACCGGTGAACAGACAAAGGGCTATTATAGAGGACTCATTGCCTAAAGGTTGATTCTGTCTTTTACCCCTTCACATATTAAATACTTTAATTGTAAACTGACACGAGTCCAAATTGAAGTGTTTTCGTTTTGTTCCAAGTCCTAGTAGATAGAAATATCCTCGGCTATAAGGGTGAAATAGTCAATTTTCAAAAGATTAATAATCGTTACTTGAAGTCTCTTTTCGTGACTAGGTTTTGTAATGGAATTATCATCCTCGGCTAAGTACACTTGTCTTCATTCGTGTAGGGGTAAAATAGTCATTTTGCAGGAGATCTGTTACTTGCTGACTTGCTATGTTATACCTTCAGATTTTTAAGTGGAAAACTGATCTATGTAGGTGAAAATAGTCATTCTGCAGCAATATGCTGCCTAAAGTGTCTGTTTCACTTTTTATGCAGAGGTTCTTGATATAAGATGGCTAGTCACATAGTTCGTTATATTACTGTTCTAACCTTAAAACCAACAAACTTCTAAATTGCATGCAATGTTGGACATTATGGCCCATGTAAAAAAAAGAAAAAAAAAAAAAAAAAAAAAAAAAAAAAAAGGTGATGCTTTATACTATAGTTACAGCTGTCATTCTAGCAAAAAGTGATGCTTTATAACTTGTTGTTACTAGCATAACTTTAAGAAACTTTGTTCTTGTCTTAACATCATTTTTGCATTTGCAGCTTCACCAGAACCAATAGGTTTCCAAGTAACAGGCGTAATAGATGGAAAATTTGAGAGCGGGTATCTTTGTACTGTTTCTATAGGTAGAGAGCGACTACGAGGTGTGCTTTATGAACCCGGCCAGCACCCCTCTTATCAAACACCATACCATCATGGTGTAGTAACTCAATGTGAAACCACAAGTACAAATGTAACTTGTCCATTTACTATGGTTAGGCGTAGGCGTAGAAAGAAATGTGAGATCAAGAAAAGGGACCCTGCACACCCGAAGCCAAACAGAAGTGGCTATAACTTCTTTTTTTCCGAGCAGCATGCTAGGCTCAAACCGCTTCACCCTGGAAAAGATAGAGATATTAGTAGGATGATTGGTGAGCTTTGGAATACTATCACGGATTCTGAAAGAGCGGTAAGTGCAAAGTTACTAGTTTTAAAGGGCGTCATTTGTTTTGGTCATTGTTCATGATTTCGTGTAAATAATCAATAGAGTTGAATAAACATGCTTAAACTACTTTTAATAATGATCTACAGTAATCTATATGAATTAATCAACTAAAGAGGTTTTAAATTCATTTCATTTACTGTAGACAACTTTTAAATTGTTTTTTTTATCATCTTTTAAATCGTTGTTATGCATTCTTTTGCTTTATTTTGGCTCAGGTATACCAAGAGAAAGCCTTGAAAGACAAAGAACGATACAGAACCGAAAAGGAGCATTACATGGAAAGTTTAAGAACAGGACAACTCATAAGCAATGCAGTGCCATTGCTGCAACAAATGCACAACAAGACCCCCCATGCAACAGATGGTGGAAGTTCTTCTCAAACTGTCCAAAACGAGCTCAATCCACTTTTAGTTGCAAAAGCAGCTTTGGAAATGTAGCAAAAACCTCACAAAAAGAATGCCTGAGGGATGTTGAAATGGACCCCAAAAAAGAACTGTTACTTGTCAAAGAATTACAAAGCAATGAGTCAACAATGCTGTATACTGATCATGAAAACGAGACAAAATACGAGTTTGTAGTTGAGTTTGATGGAACAGTTGAAAATAGGACTAGTAACGAGCCTGAAGCATTGAAAGTATCAGTAGACATAAATGAGAATCTTGATCAAGAACTCGATGATTTCCAAAGATGTGTTTCGAAGGGGGCGTATGATAGAACTCAAAACCATATGATACCTAGTAACGAGCCAGAATCATATCCTAATTTAGAAGGTAACTCATCCTTAGCCTAGTTATGTTGGTTATGAAGTGTTGTTTTCCCGAAAATAGTTGAAGTATATTAGATTTCTCATCAATGTTTTAATTTTCTAGTACTTGTAGTAACCGATTGAAGATCGTATATTAGCATATCCTTAGCCTAGTTATGTTGGTTAAGAAATGTTGTTTTCCCGAAAATAGTTGAAGTATATTAGATTTCTCATCGATGTTTTTCTAGTACTTGTAGTAACCGATTGAAGATCGTATAAAAGTAGAAACATTATAACATAACTTCTTTTGAATAATTTTGTGTTAGTGTTATGTGTTCAGATATACTAAACCAAAAGCAGGATTTGTCTATTCAAACAATAAAACTTGATATGAGATAAGCTGTTTCAATATGTAGGTGTTACCCCAATGAATCAAATCTTGAAGAATAAACCGATACAAGAAACGTGAATTAATCAATGTGTCATCCGACTTCTAACATAAGCTCAGGATCATAGTGATCCGGCTACATTCATTGTATTTCACATTAACAAAGCATAATTATCGATCTGAAACAAGTAAAGAATCCCAAATCATCTCCATATCTAAAGACGGCATCTTACTAAGCTGAACCTCTTCAACAACAACATCATCCGATAACATCACAGGCCCACTTTCAAAAGTCACATTTTTTTCAGGTAAACTTACCTCGGGCTCCAGTCGTGCCAGATCATTACCCTTCTTTGACATCTCTTGCAACTTTGCTTGAAGCAGTGCAGCAGTGTTACCATTTATAGCACTCGCCTTTAGTTGGTTCTTCAAATTTGGAAAATTTAAATGAGCCATATCACCTCGTAACATATATGCAGCCGTGTCATATGCAAAAGCTGCTTCTTCGCCTGTTTTAAACGTCCCAAGCCAAACCCTCATCCGGTTTCTTGGCAAACGGATTTCTGCTACCCATTTTCCCCAATGCCTTTGCCTTACCCCTCTAAACTGCTTCTTTGCTACACCACCCGACGTCGTTCCAAGAGTCTTGGATTTTTCTAGATCACAAGAAGGCAAGGATTCTTTGTGGATGTTGGTTTTCATTGTAAGAAAGTTATGATCTTAGGTTCATATGAAGTAGATGGTTTTTATATATTGTTGGGTGTCATGACTCATGCATAACATGTTCTTGTACTTTTAAAAAGTCAAAAATAACATTAGATCGAGTTAGATCTACAAGTTGATGAACTATAAAACTGATAAAAATGGAATCATCCGACATATTTCCACGCATGCATCGTGCTTGCCATTCATTGAAATTCTTTAATCGAACCAATAGTATCGCGCCACTTCATCTCTAATAATTTTTATCACTATTTAAAAGTCGTTATAAACATAAACTATTTATCTAACATTATTAACATTTAACAACACTTGATCATTGGTTCGATAATAGTTTTTTCAAGTTATTTAATGATAAGTTCTCTTGTAACTTCATACTAGTTTCTGGTTAAACTCACACTGCCTGTCTATCTTGACATATATGTTTACTTAGTAATGAAGGTAATGCGTGACTTGGAATGATATGGTATAGTAACAGTGGCCGATGGTCGACCACACATGTAGTTGTGGGATGGTGCATGTGTGGTGGCAATCCGTTCATAAGGTTCATAGGGTATCATTTACATTTGTACCAACAAAGTGACATATAAACACATAGCCATTTATTTAGATCAATAAGCCGATATAGGGCAAATGCCATTATACCATAGCCAAGCACTATCGCAAACATCCTAAGTTGCGTTTTTGTGTGATAGTTAGTTGTTGTTCCGGAAAAAAATAATAATAATACAAGTTAAGGATTGGGGACTATGGTCAACTTTATGAACACCACATGTGGAGATTCCTCAAGTGTCCAAATTCATGGAATTATATGGTTTGCTTTAATTTTAATAATTTATTATATGTATGCAAAAGGGATTGGAAGTAGCACATGGACACATGGTTGATGTTGTCTTTGTGGTAAGCAGACATTAGCCCATGTTTTCCCATTGTTCCTTGTCCCAAACTTTTTTTGATACTGGAGCTTTACTTATAATCTCGTTTGTCATGTGGCTTATAAAAAGACTTATAAAATAAGCCGGCTAAAAACTTTAGTCTCATAAAAGTGGCTAAAACTTTAGCCCGGGGCTTTTGAAGAATAAATTACTTATTTACACACAAAAATATCTAACATATACGAAAACTCATTTAATTATGTCATTTTTAATAATTTTGCAATAATAAGCCTCAGCCTTAGCCCATTTGTGAAACAAGTTTATAAAAATACAAATTTTAAATTCGGATTATAATATACGTCCTATCCCCAGCTCTGTTAGAGTTTAACAATTAAATAGCACATATTGCGGAAGCTAGGATCAAGTATAACACATAAATATTAACTATAACATAAATAGTAAACATACCCGATGCACTTCAAAACCTTGATTCTTGTACAAATAGATCAATGATAAACCCCTTACTGTTTTGTTTATCGATGACTTGATAATTACTAAAGTAAGTAATTACCTCGTTCTTGTACACACAAACTACCAACGAATAAAGGTTTGATGCAAATAAACAAAACACTTAATATTTGCTTGACAAAATCGATCCAAGAACCCTTTGGAGGGGGGTGGACGATCGGCCAAGAAAAGAAAGAAGAAAACAAAGTTTTTAGGGTTTAGTGTGTGTGCACAAAAGATGTGAAACCCTAACCCTTGGCCTTGTATTTATACTAGAGGATTTCATGGTGATCAAGCAAGGGTGGATCGACCCATATGGGTTGGGTCGACCGGCCTAGGCACCCCCATGGGTGTTCTAGATCCTTCTTGACTCCCAAATTATATTATAGTTCTTATCTTTCGTTACTAACGATAGTTAGTCCATATGGTTAATAACTAACGACCATTTAGTCCATTAAGTGTTTATAAATATACATATACGATACATTTAACATATATATATTTATTTTATATTATTCTTGTTTGTAAAGTGTGCAATCTCGAGGTCTCGGGTTCGATACTAGACATTTACATATTAATGTTTATACGTAACATTTAACAGCTCTCACTCGTATATCCATTAATAGTAAAATGACATTGGTTAGCGTCTTGCAACACTCCAATGCCCCTAGTTCAATCCGAGCTAGGTTTCCTGGAAAAACCTTTAATGATTCATCATTATAATTATCCTTTCATTACTAATACTACATTAATAAAGATGTGAGGTTCTTTATTAAATTTCTGTTTCTCGTTTCTTTATGATTGAACAAAATTACCAAAACATCTGAACGTATTCCAGATAAACTTTGGGCATGGCCATGCAAACATTTTGTCAACCCTACGAGGGGCCCAGCAGTATTAAACTTCTAAACAAATCAGAAGGAATAAATTCTTTCTTGACTACAAGAATAACCCATGAACTTTGCAACACTTCTGAAAACAACCCTTATAACTCCCTGTTACGATGAGTGGTACATTGCTTCACAAAAATGCACTACATCCATGACACTTATCTGGTATCTCAAGTCTGAGGATAACTTTAAATATGATTCTCACATTAAATATTAATCATATTATTGGGATAAGTCCAATATTCAATTCATCGAATATCATGTGAAATTGGTATGTCTACGCATCAATATACTTTAAGTATATCTTAAACCAATACTCAAATTTGTCTTAGTTTAATGATATTCCCATATCATTAATCGACAATGGACAATTTAGAATAATAACTTATTCATGGATCTTAAACATGCAAATATAGGATATATTATTAAGACAATGAATAAATAAACATAAAACATATTTTATTTCATTAAAATAATAATTGTACATTACATCCTTTATCCAAACACTAATCACAAATGGGCATGAAATTTTCAGCTAATCTAAGTCCTACACCTTCAGCATGCTTGTAAAGCTTAGTGCCAGGTAGAGGCTTTGTTAATTGATCTGCCAAGTTATCATCTGTGTGAACTTTGAGCATTTCGATTTCGCCTATTTTGACTTGTTCTCGAACATAGTGATGCTTAATCGGGAAATGTCTGGTGCCTTTCATGATTCCAGGCTCATTGGCAAATGTAATTGCAGCTGAGTTGTCACAATACATTTTAATAGGTCTTTGATTCGAAGGCATAACTCCTAGCCCTGAAACAAACTTCCTAATCCAAACAGCTTCCATTGCAGCTTCTGAAGCAGCTATATACTCACTTTCTTTAGCAGACATTGCTAGTACACTCTGCTTTCTGCTCCTCCAATCCACAGCTCCTCCATTAATGACAAAGACATAACCCGTCTGAGACTTCGTATCATCCTTATCACCTTTCAAAGAAGCATCGCAGTAACCTGTAACATCAAGTTCTGCTGATGGATTTCCCCCATAAACCAAGAACATATCTTTAGTAGCCCTAAGGTACTTAAGAATATTCTTAACAGCAGTCCAGTGAGCTCCACCTGGATTCTGCTGATATCGACTGGTTAAATTCTGAGCAAATGCCACATCAGGTCTTGTACTTTTCACCGCATACATTATAGATCCCACAGCCGAAGCATAAGGGACTCTCTTCATGCGTTGCACCTCTGCAGGTGTTGAAGCACAAACCTTGTTGCTCAAGCCATGTTATTCTTGCATTGGCAAATATCCTTTCTTGGAATTTTGCATATTGAATCTCTTCAATATTTTATCAATGTAAGCACTTTGGCTTAATCCAATTAATCGCTGAGATCTATCTCTATATATCTTGATTCCCAGAATAAATGCAGCTTCCCCTAAATCTTTCATAGAAAAACACTTTCCAAGATATGCCTTAACCTTTTGCAAACTTGGAATGTCGTTTCCCATGATCAATATGTCATCAACATATAATATAAGGAAAATTACATTACTCCCACTAACTTTGTGATATACACATGGCTCATCAAGATTTTGAGTGAATCCATACTTTTTAATCTCACTATCAAATCTCTTATTCCATTGTCGTGATGCTTGCTTTAATCCATAAATGGATCTTTTAAGCTTGCATACACGATTTGGGAATTCTGGATTTACATACCCCTCAGGCTGCGCCATATAGATGTCTTCATCTAGGCGACCATTTAAGAAGGCGGTTTTTACATCCATTTGCCAAATCTCATAGTCATAGTAAGCGGCTATGGCTATAAGAATCCTAATTGCCCTTATGTCAGCTACAGGAGAAAAGGTCTCCTCATAGTCAACACCAAAAGTTTGAGTATAGCCTTTAGCTAAACAACGGGCCTTATAGGTGTGTACATCGCCATCCATGTCAGTCTTTTTCTTGTAGAGCCATTTACTCCCAACTAGTTTGGCACCCGGAGGTAGGTCTACTTCTTCCCAAACATCATTGTCTTTCATGGATTGCATTTCCCCATCCATAGCATCTTTCCATTTGGCCTTTTCAGGACCATTCATGGCTGCTTTATAACTTGTAGGCTCATCAAGATCACCCAGTATATTCTCATCACTCTCTACATTAAGACATAGACGAGTAGGAGCTTTTACTGGTCTTGTTGACCTACGAATGGGAATCACTTCAACTTCAGGTGGAGGACCTAAACCTTCAGGTTCTACCGGAAGTTGGTTAGTGTTTTCAGAAGGTGCTACATCTTCTTGACCGTCTTCCAGATCATATAATCTCCCACTGAATTCTTGAGATATGAGCTCCTTTTCAAGGAAGTCTCCATACCTTGCAACAAATACTTTGTTTTCAGGTGGGTAATAAAAGTAGTATCCCATAGTTTCCTTAGGGTATCCTACGAAGATGCACTTCACAGATCTTTGTTGGAGTTTGTCTGCTGAGTCACGTTTAACATACGCCTCACAACCCCAGACCTTAAGATAAGACAAGTTAGGAGCTTTTCCAGTCCATAACTCATATGGTGTCTTATCAACCTTCTTTGTTGGAACCATATTTAGAATGCGAACTGCAGATTCTAAGGCATACTCCAAAAACGAGAAAGGAAGAGTTGTTAGATAATACATAGATCGTATCATGTCTTGCAATGTACGATTCCTTCTTTCAGATACACCATTTTGTTGTGGAGTATATGGAGAAGTAAGGTGCTGGACAATTCCCTCCTTTGCTAGATAATCTATGAACTCCTGACTCAGGTATTCACCACCTCTATCGGATCGAAGAGCTTTAATCTTCTTTCCAAGTTGCAACTCTACTTCTGCTTTAAACACTTTGAATGTTTCAAATACCTCATGTTTATGTTTAAGTAAATAAACATAACCATAACGGCTGTAATCATCCGTGAATGTTAAGAAGTAGCTAGCACCTCTCCTTGACACATGTCTAAGTGGTCCACACACATCTGTGTGAATAAGACCAAGTAGATCATAAGCCCTTTCAATCCTATTTTTAAAGGGTTTCTTAGTCATCTTCCCAGCAATGCAAGATTCGCATTTATCAAATGATTCATTATTGATCTTATCTAAAAGCCCATCATGTTGCAGCTTTTTCATGCGATTTTTGCCAATGTGAGCAAGTCGACAATGGCAAAGATAAGACGAATCCAGACCTTTCTTGATTCTCTTATTGTTGATGCTATACATTGAATTATTTGTAACAAAAGCCTTATCATTATCATTCATATCAATTTCTAATACACCATTCACAACAATAGCATTAAAATAAAAAACATCATTTAAAGAAACTGAAATTCCATTGCTAGAAATAGTATGATGAAAACCAAGGTTTAACAAACATGAAAATGAAATTACACATCTAACAATTGACGGTGCATAATGACAATTATTTAAAGATAGTACTAAGCCCGAAGGCAACACTAAATTAAAAACTCCTATAGCTTCAACTCCTGCATGCGCTCCGTTACCAACGTGCAAGAATTGTTGTCCATAGGCCAGTTTTCTCTCAACTCTAAACCCCTGCAAGGTATTGCAAATATGAATGCCACATCCCGTATCATATACCCACGAATTCAATTTAGGAGTAAGAGTGAATAATTCAATCATAAAGAACGCACCTGAAGTATTGGGTTTACCAGCTTCATTACCCTGCTTCTTCTGTCGCAAGTCATGAATGTAGAGAGGACAATTGCGCTTCCAATGGCCCTTTTCATGACAGTGGTGACAAGCCTGATCCTTCTTGTTTGGAGGATTTGTCTTGTTCTGCTTAGGCTGATGCTGTTTCATCTTGGGTTGTGGTTGATAGGCCATGACCTGCTTGCCTTTATCACCTTTACCTTTGCCTTTGTTCACATGCGATTTTTTCTGGATTCTCCCCCCATGAATTGCCAACACTTGTGGGGTAGGAGCCTTGACCTTGGCTGGTAGACTTTTCTCATAATCAACAAGTAATGCAAGTAATTCTGAGACTGTCTTCCCCGAGCAATGCATGTTGTAATTCTGCACAAAACCAGCAAAATCCCTATTGAGGGACCTGTTGATCAAGTGCACTTGCACATTGTCGGGGTAACCAAAACCAATTCTGTGAAGTTGATCAAACGAATCTTTCATCTCATCCACATAATCAACTACTGGTTTACCATCACCATGCTTGCAGTTGTGTAGCTTGTCGAGTTCATCATACAATTCAACTGCAGGTGGCTTCTCATAAGACTGCTTAAGCATCTCAAGCATGTCTTTAGGAAACGCGTACTCGTACTTCTTTTGTAACTGAGCACTCATGCTAGTGAGCATTAAACAAGCAACCTCATTAAACTTAGCATTTACCACCTTCCAAGCCGCCTTTGCTTCTGGTGTAGCAGTAGCTTCAGGCTCAGCTGGGCATTCTTCGGTCAAGAAGTCTAGCTTTTCAGACGCCCTCAAGACAATTCTGAGCGAACGGTGCCAGTCATTGAAATTCTTTCCAGTCAGTTTGTCTCTCTCAAGATGACTCTTGAAAGCAGAAATCACAGTTTGGTTATCGGGTTGAGCCATATCTACAGATAAAGTTCAAATATTAGTATTTTCGATAATCAATATCTTCAAGAAAAATAAAATACCCAAGGCTATATTCATATAACCAACTAATTTTCTTTAAAATCTAGGATCCAACTTTACATAGATTCCACCACATCAGTTGATCTGTTAGTGGTGAAAGTATAAAAGTTGGTAATCTGTCGAACAATAATTGGCAAACAAGATTTCCAATTCCTAGATCATTATGGGATTTACATCAAATTGATTCATCAATTTGCCTTGTAAGCATGTTTCATCCCATCTCATGCCTTAAGTTCTAGGTCTCACGCACAACTTAATTAAGTCGTCTACCTTAGAAACTGTAAAATTACAATTATGGTCTCACGCGTTAAAAGAATTTTACCTTGTTATAGTAATTTAGCCTAGGTCTCACGTTTACTAAATTAAAATTCCAAGTGTTCCTTATAGATAGATGGCACGTAACTTAAATTATTAAGGGTATTATTTTTGATATGTCAATCAAAATATGTACAAAGATGCATGCACTCATCTTTATAACATAAGTTTTCATAAAAACTTTTTATATCCAATTCGTGAAATTAATACACAAAGTTTTACTTGAGGTTTATGCCAAAACCCTAAGATGACTTTCTACAATATATGATTTTAAAAGTAATTCGTTTAAGACATATTCAAGATTGTGATAACCAAGGCAGACTCTAAGGCACTTTTCTAAGCCTTCAAATCACAGTTATGAATATCATCTTAAAGGACTTAATTTTAAAAGCATATTTGTACAAAACATCAATCAAGTAAAAGTTTATGGATTCAATCTCAAAATTATGTAAAGTATGAATTTTGCTAGTCTCGCCTGGGAGCTGATTACCGTGCGAATCGGACCACTATCGGCACCTAAGACCTTGCAAGATTCTTACTTTACCACTTAGGGTTTCACCATTATTAGTCAGTATTATTTTCTTTATAAAAACAACCCTTTTATTGCTTACAACAAGTCAAACTAAAACAATAAAACAAGTATCAAAGAAAATCAAAACAACAAATAATAAATAAGTGAAACAATTAGCCACATGCAATCCGTATTAGAAAAGATCCTAATAAAATCAATTCTAGCCACATGCATGTAATCAACTAAGGCCTTCTCCTCTTAATGGAGGAGAGTCACATACATTGACGAATCAATTGCGTAGGCCAAAGATAATAAACACACCACACAACATATAAATCGATTTTAATATGTATTGGAGTCTTCCCCAATTTAAGATCTATCTTAAACATGTGATAAAAAAAACAAGATCCATGACTAACATGCATGTAAGTCACGGATTAAAACCTAACAATTAGCACATAGGTCACAAGAGATACGTTCAATTAACCGGTTAAAGACCTAGGGTTTCTAGTGAATACAAATCATCCAAGAAAACGACAAAACCCTAATTAGGGTTTCATGGAAAAATCGACCCCCCCCCCCCCCCGAAAATTAGGGTTAGGGTTTCGACTTTAATTAAAAAAATAGGAAAAACCCTAGATCAAAAATATGTATCTAAAACAATTAAAGATCCGATTTTTATTACGTTTTAGTAATCAATTACATGTTATACATGGCTCGTGATGCCACTGTTAGAGTTTAACAATTAAATAGCACATATTGCGGAAGCTAGGATCAAGTATAACACATAAATATTAGCTAAAACATAAATAGTAAACATACCCGATGCACTTCAAATTAACCTTGATTCTTGTACAAATAGATCAATGATAAACCCCTTACCATTTTGTTTATCGATCTCTTGATAATTACTAAAGTAAGTAATTACCTCGTTCTTGTACACACAAACTACCAACGAATAAAGGTTTGATGCAAGTAAACAAAACACTTAATATTTGCTTGACAAAATCGATCCAAGAACCCTTTGGAGGGGGGTGGACGATCGGCCAAGAAAAGAAAGAAGAAAACAAAGTTTTTAGGGTTTAGTGTGTGTGCACAAAAGATGTGAAACCCTAACCCTTGGCCTTGTATTTATACTAGAGGATTTCTTGGTGATCAAGCAAGGGTGGATCGACCCATATGGGTTGGGTCGACCGGCCTAGGCATCCCCATGGGTGTTCTAGATCCTTCTTGACTCCCAAATTACATTCTAGTCCTTATCTTTCGTTACTAACGATAGTTTATACGGTTAATAACTAACGACCATTTAGTCCATTAAGTGTTTATAAATATACATATACGATACATTTAACATATATATATTTATTTTACATTATTCTTGTTTGTAAAGTGTGCAATCCCGAGGTCTCGGGTTCGATACTAGACATTTACATATTAATGTTTATGCGTAACATTTAACAAGCTCCAGCTCATTTCGCCAAATATACACCAAATTCGTTCCTCTCCTTTTATTTTTATTAATTGATGTTCGACCTTTGTCCAACTTAACGATTTATGAAATGTAGTTTTGCTGTATATGAACAGTAAATTGCATTTCATAAATACACAAACACCCCTTTAGTATTGTTGCAAATTCAAAATTGCCTCTTAACCTTAAGGTTTTATAGACAAAATTACATGGATGGTCCATGTGGTTTACTCAGATTGCAAGTTTTGTCTTTAAGTCATTTTAAGTACACCAGAGATACTTATTTTTTCAAACTTGTCACACATTTAATCCCTAATTTGGATGGCCGTTAGTTTATCCGTTAAGTTATTTGCACCGTTAGTTCTTCGTAAATATTTTTTGCACCGTTAGTCTTCATTTTCTAAAAAAAGTCCTCATTTTTTGCACCGTTAGTCCCTCCGTTAATATTTTGCACCGTTATCAATCTTTTTACGTTTTCGTTCATTTTTTAACATTCTCGTCCGTTTTTTAACGTTTTCGTCCATTTTTTTACGTTTTTGCCAATCATTTTACGTTTTCGTCCATTTTTTACGTTCTCGTCCGTTTTTTTAACGTTTTCGTTCATTTTTTTTACGTTTTTTCAATCTTTTTACGTTTTCGTCTATTTTTTTACGTTCTCGTCTGTTTTTAACGTTTTCATCCATTTTTTCTTTTTCGTCTGCTTTTTTACGTTTTCGCCTGTTTTCTTATGTTTTTTAAACGTTTTCGTCCATTTTTTTACGTTTTCGCTCGCTTTTTTATGATATAGGCAAGTATACTAAAAGAAAACTTGACATTTGATATAAATGTTTCTGTATCGATTATAAATCACGATTTTGACCCCTTTCTGGTCCGAATCATCAAAAGTGTAAAGCACGAAAGTTGTCCGGAATGATGTTTTACATCAAGACTTACGAGATTTTAGCCTGAAAAATTCAAAACAAGGGCTATTTACTACCAAAACTTAAGCCATTTTTGTTCGTTATTATTCGTTAGTTATGTATCAAATCTCGTGAGTCTTGATGTAAAACATCATTCTGGACAACTTTCGTGTTTTACATTTTTGATCATTCAGACCAGAAAGGGGTCAAAATTGTGATTTAAAATCGACACAGAAACATTTTTATCAAATGTCAAATTTTCTTGTAGTATAATTACTTAATCACAAAAAAAGCGATAACGTAAGAAATATATATATATATATATATATATATAAAAAAAAAAAAAAAAAAAAAAAAAAGCAGCGAAAATAGATAAATATATAAGAAAACAGACAAAAACGTAAATAAGCGGACGAAAACGTAAAAAAATGGATAAAAATTTAAGAAAACAGACTAAACCGTGAAAAAGCGGACGAAAACGTAAAAAAATTGACGTAAATGTTAAAAAACGGACGAGAATGTTAAAAATGGACGAAAGCGTAAACAGATTGACAAAAACGTAAAAAATGGACGCGTTAAAAAAACGGACGAGAACTTAAGAAAATGGACGAAAACGTAAAAAGATTGACAAAAGCGTAAAAAAATGGACGAAAACGTTAAAAAAATGGACAAGAACGTTCAAAAATGGACGAAAACGTAAAAAGATTGATTATGGTCCAAAATATTAACGGAGGGACTAACGGTGCAAAAATTGATGACTTTTTTAGAAAATGAGGATTAACGGAACGAAGGATTAACGGTGCAAATAACTTAACTGATAGACTAACGGCCATCCAAATTAGGGACTAAATGTGTGACAAGTTTCAAAAAAAAGTATCTCTGATGTACTTAAAATGACTTAGGGACTAAACTTTCAATTCGAGTAAACCGTAGGGACCATCCGTGTAATTTTATCGGTTTTATATTTGATGTTGATTCTTGAAGAAGGTTCTGTCAACACCAAAAGATGTATGGAATTGGATTTCTTCGCCGATTTAAACCTTTTAAAGAAATTTAGATATATAAGAAATTAACCTTAAAACTAGTTAAACTTTAAACTTTTACTCATTTATGTAATTTTTCTTATTATCATTAATACTCTTTGTTATGAAAATATATTTACACTTCATTCGGTAGCTAGAAAAATAAATGTTTTTTCACCCATTGTAACACGAGCAAATATATCCTATTCTCACACAAATTTGAAGCAGATAAAACTATCCTGAAAAGAGACTCGGGAGACCTAATTAACGTTTTCTTTTCTTTTTTTATTTTGTTATATTTTGTTGCAGTTAGTAGCCAAGATTTGAACTTGACACATCTAATTCTACAACGTTTTAAACACGTTGATAACCAACTTTACAACTCATGATAGTTACTTTGCTAAGCTTATGTGATATGACATGCATGATGAAATATGGCCTACCTTAAAAAATTATTTTAGGTCAAAGATTGTCTACCTTAACTTTGTATTATCACACTTGCAACCTTGAAGTTTGATTCATCACAACATGAAGTTTAATTTGGCAATTAGGGGTGTTTGTTTAAGCTTACTAGAACGGTACCCGCGTAATGCGGCGGCGGGTACCGTGTGATTATATTTTGCGTTATTTTATTACACGTTTAGTTGTCTTCATGCTTTATAAGTAGAGATATTAGAGATGGTTAAGCCAAATAATTTTAGTTTTAACAACCAACCGCTTCCTAACAAACTTTCTAACCAACTTGCTTCCTAACAAATTAATTTTGAAATCTTTTCATAATAAGCAAAAAAAAAATCTGAATTTTAAGCCTTTCTATTTATAAAATAGTCTCAAATGCATTATAATATACTATAGATTTATGGGCTTATGAGCTTTATTTCATCAGCTCAAAATTTTCATCTTATTTTATATATTTTGTTAGGGATTTGATTGAAGAATAGCAATGTACTTTTTTAAATGTACTGATCTGGTACGTGAACTTTTTTTAAGTTGCAAAAGTGTAACGAACTTTCATAAGTGTTTCAATTTGGTACGTGATGATAACGTGTCACGTTATAAATGGTGTCATGTGTCGGACTTTCAGGTATGACATGTCACCATCACGTACCAAATTGAAAGACTTATGAAAGTTCGTTACATTTTTATAACTTAAAAAAAGGTCACATACTAAATCGGTACAATTGAAAAAGTACATTGATATTCTTCGACCAAATCTCAAGTTTGTTATGAAATAATTAACTTATATATGCCTCAGACTTTCAAAAGCCAAAAAAGTGAGAATTATGAAACACTGAAACACAACCCAAAAACAAATAAACTTATAAGCCCATATATAAGCTTAAACATACACCCCCTTAGTCATCTCAAACAGCCAATGGCTTGAAGCTATCATACTTTAAACTATCCAACCTCTTCTAAGTTTGATGGGTTGTTAAAAGCATTAAAAAATAAATAAATAAAATAAATAAATAAATAAAGGGGGGAGGGGATAAGAGTTTTCTCGGCTCTCATTAAACTGAAAAAACTTTGGTACACTTCCTTAGCAAGCACTATATTATATTCTTTGTGGTCCAACGCCTAAACATAGAAGAATAAGAACCTCACTTTTGGTCATAACCACATAAGAAATCTTGCGATCGATTACAAAGTAACGGAGCCATTAACTTTCGGCCTACAAAATTTGCAACTTTTTGTGTTTCTACATTATTTTTGTGTTTTGGTTTTTTCATATACTTTCCCTGAAGTTGGCTCATCCTGTTAGTAACCACACAGCAGCACGTTTGGTTAGTGCATAATTTATAAGAATGATTCAAAAGCAATTGTGAAGACATTTCAGAAATACATGGATTGCGGCGACCTAGAAATTAAAGGTACAAGACGCATTTCATGAGAACTAAACAAAAATTGTTTTGCATGATGCATTTCCAATACATCAAGTTTTTTTCTTTTTTTTTTTTTTTTTTTTTTTTTTTTTTTTTTTTTTTACGAAATTCTAAACTACGCGAAAAATATTCATGTGGTTCACGTGAACCGGTGAAACTATCCTAGGTCACCTATTTATATGGGTGTGCCCATATAACTATTTGCATTAAGAATGACAATAGAATACACAAATCTATTTGAATAGCTTAAGAGCTCATGACTGCTTATTCACGCATATATACCATCATGTTACATATTTATATCCCTTGGATTGGTGTAAACAACAATGATAATACATGAGATTTAATCACATCTAGATGAAAATCCTCGTCTCCATCACCGTACATGAATTGAGCCATTCTAACAAGGTTTGTTGCATAATCGATAAACTCCCGTGAAGATTCAGAGTTAACAATTGCTCGCTCTTTGTTAAGTTTCTTCCATGTCTTGTCGATTAACGATTTTATATAACCTCTAGCTTCTGGTTCAGTAGCACCTGTCTCATGCATGTACAACTGGATAGATTTTAGAGTATCACCTCTTTCCATTTCACCCTAAAAGGACAAGAGAATGTTAAAATTAAGAGATGTTGTTTAAATGGAAGAGAAAATACAAATATATAACGAAATAGCAATTTATGTAACTTGACGTAACAAAGATGAAAAGTATAGAAATAAATCTGATAATTAATTAAAGGGCGTACTAATGAAGTCCCCAGGTCATCAGTAAGTCGGAAGATAAGTGATACATAACGAACTATGTTCTCAGTTCTTTCGATGCAATGATGGATTTCTTTGATTGAACTAACTGATGTTAAAAAGTGCACATGCATAAGTGCTACAGGTCCTGATATTGATACACAAGCAGTGTCCAAATACTCGTTTAGTGTTGGTATATGTCCCCGGTGGTACCATTGAGCTTCTACTAGATACGACTTACATAGATCTGCCCACTGCGAAGTTAACATTTAAAAGTCAAGACTCTTGAATTGATTTGTTAACAATATCAGGAAAAAAAAATGTTATACACATATAGCTAAAGAAGATGGATGTATTACTGCTTTCTTCAAGTATGGAAGAATGATGAATCCTTTGTTTGCCAAAGTTTCGTATGTTATATCATTTATCGAGTTGTAAATTCCAAAGAAACATATCTTCATGTAATCTGGGAGTTGTTCAATCGCCTTTATATCCCATCTACGAAATTCCAAAAAAATCCATGTCTTATATAACTCATGTCGATACTAGTTATAAGGAAAGTAAGATTGTTTTAGCATTTACCTGTTTATAACATCAGTAAATTGTTCTAGTTCTCCCAAAGTACCAAACACATCATAGACATCATCGAGAGTAGTGATCATAGCGGCGACCTTAGTTATTGTTCTCCTCCCATGACTAAAGTTTGGTAAGTAACTAAAACCAACTGCCCAAAAGAAATTCTCCACTAGCATGTCCCTTGCAAAGGTTAACTTGGTATCCCAACTTGTTTTTCTCCACCACCTATTAATCGTCGGGTATTATCAGTTTTGCTTCATAATTAGCAACCTCATTATGAATCATTTAATTACAGCTTTAACTCTATAGTGTCATATATCGTGATAATATGCTTGGAAATATATGATACCTTGATGCATGTTTTAGATCCTCAAGATGGATAGCCTGGACCATATCAAAATCCAATTTTGCAAGCTCGATTAATGTGGGACTTGCGCCACCTCTTTTCTCATACACTTCAATAAACCACTTCGACTCTACTCTTGGTACCCTCCAATGTAGCGGTTGCTCCAAAGCGTGACTTACTAATGACAAGATACTCCCATCAATCTTCTCCAAACTTTCTTTGAGATATTTGGTTGCGATGTCTCTAGCTTCGTCCAATATGCTTTCATCCTCGAATGAATAATAAGATGCCTCATACAAGTTGAGCATTCCCACAACATCTTCGAGCAAGTATGAATTAAGGTTTCGATTCTTGTCCTTAAAGTTGAGAAATATCTCTAAATATTTAAAAGAGAAATTGTAAACAAACAAAAATTTGTACAAGTGTTTCCATATATCAACTAAATTTTATTGAAGAAGAGCAAAAATGAGAGATATGTATAGTATGTAGCTTTAGGCAGCCTATAATTTTCTCAGAAAATGAACTCTTAATTTATCAGGGACGGAAGCTAGATCAAATACGACCGTGTGCACAAATTTTTCAAACCGTAATATAGAAACACATTTCGATAGACCGGGTGCATTTAAGATGCATCTAAAAAAATTGATTTTCTTTTTTTAATTTAACACTATATCGAAAAATCCATAAGGGTCCCATGCACCCGCGGGAACCCCGGTTCCGTCCCTGATTCATTGAAACTTTACCTTGAGGAACATGATAACCATGTTGTCTCAGTAGTCGAAAGCCAAGAGCCTTAAGGGTCAAATCAAACTCATTCCACTTTTCAGGAAATTTATAGTAATTGTAGTAAATCATCTCCAAGGTATTACTTATTTCCTCCTCAAAAAGATACGATATTCCTAGCCTTTGCAACTCGTCAACTAGCTCCAGAGTTCTCAACAAATTTCCTGCTTTTCTTATGATCTTCTTCACTGCGACCTTCAAAGTATTTGCTCTTGTCACATAATCCTCTCCCTGCGTAGGTTAGATTCTTAAATGTCGGCATAACGGTTCATTATATAATTAATATAAATGTAATTAGGAAATACTAATCATACTCTGTATTTACTAGAGAGTGACTGAATATGATCAAATGACCACGATGATGGTTCGTAATTTGCTGATCGCCTTACGTGGGACTCAGCCACATCGACAGTTATTCCAGTGGCTTTTGTTGAATATATACGCTTGTAAGCGTTACCTCTTGCTAGAGGACTTATCTGTTGTACAACTAAATATGGAAATAAGCTTATTGATGCCATAGCTAAAGAGATATGTTAGAAAGAAATAAGTTGGTTTATAGATTTTTAAGTTTGTGGAATCATTCATCTAATTTGTACTATTTATAGAGAGCCATGGATAGATGCAGGACAAAGATTATTCTAGGTGGTATTGCAACATAAGGCTGGGCACAGTGGTGACCCGGGTCATCCCCTGTCACATCAGTTTTCTTTCTCTGGTGACCAGACATGACCAAGTTGCCACAGTTGACGATTGAGTTAATATTTATCACTAAAATCATAAAGAGGGTGTTGTAAAAATCGGTCGTAATTTCAACCGATAGTTTTTTTTTTTTTTTTTTTTTTTTTTTTTTGTCACTCAACTAATGTTTGCCCCTACACCCACACCCACAATGGGCATAACCGATTCAATATCAGTCAAATATTGCCTTCGACCGAAGTTTTTTCGGCCCTCTGTGGCTAGCCTAAATGAATGACAGTAATAAATATGTTATATTTTACTATCATAATTAAAATAAAACGTTACAAGCAATAAGTGCATGATGTCGATTGATAATTATCACATGATGGAAAAAAAAATATAATATCGTGATAACTTTGCTTTTGCCATTCATGTGTAATTGCAAAACATCAGTCTAGACGATTTCTTATTTTGGTCATACACGAGTTGTTAAGAGTGAATATAGATAATTAACCGTGATACGTTTACAAAATGATTGACCTCTTATAAGTTGATCAAAAATATTAATTTATATTTTATCTTGCTAAAAACTAAAATATATCTAAGATGTTAAGATAAGAGTTCTTCGACACTCTAATCATATATGCATTTGAATTAAATAATGCATACTTCGACACATTTATTTTAGTTATGTTTTTTTTAGCATTATATTATGATGTTATTGGTGACGAAACTTGAACATTTTTTGGGAGGCCAAATATTATATCGAAAAATATGTAGTATTTTGTATTTGGAAAACATTTATCTATTTATAAATTAAAGTCATTATATTTTTAAGTTACATATCAAATTTATTCTGTCTCAAACTATAACAAAAGTGAAGAGAATCACATATTGTGTTATCCCTTGTAACAAACAATATATATTACAAATTTACAATGTTTAATTAAAGAAAAAGAACAGGATAGTTTAACATCCAAAAGTCCATGTATCAATTTCCAAGTGTAAATGTTTTTATGATATACCGTAAGAGCACACGCTTAGTTAAGTTATAGGGGCAAGTTATAGCCCTATAACTCAACCCTGTGGCTTGACACCATACTCTTCTTTGAGTTACAGGCTCTCACGCCAAATATACCAGCCGACTTATAGTGCATTTCTTTTATTTGTGTTTGATTGGGTTAAAGTGTGGAGCATGAGGTGTACTAAACTTTAGTGATTGAAAGATAATGTTTTTAAGTTATAGCTAGGTTATGAATTATAAGGAAAAAAATCAGCACTATTAGCCATAAAATAAGCGTTATTGCTCATGGTCACCTAGTAGTAGTACTATAAATAATTAAAGGGTTTTGTTAACCACAACTAATAAGGTTCTGTTTAAACATACCTTAATCAAAAATTTTGCATTAAATGAACACTAAACATTCCAAGTTTAATATCACATTCTATGTTTAAAATAAAAAGTATGTATAATTATAGAATATACTAGTTCATTTAATATAGAATTTTTAATTATGTTATGCTTAAACACACCCATTAGTTGTGATTAACAAAACCCTTAATTAAAGACCCGATATTCAACTTCGGCAAAAATTCTAGACCACTAAATTTTAGGCAAATATCCCTTCCTTTTTTGTTGCTATCCATAATATAAAACATGTTTCAAATCCCAAAGAACACTAAATTTTAACATCTTATAAAAATATCTTAAGGTGGTCCTAATAGTTTAGTCTTTGAACAGTCATGATCGAGTTGATAAAGTCCGAAACGATAACCTACGATAAGACAATGATATAAGTGAGAATAAAAAAAAGAAAAGCAACACGTGAAAGTGATTGTTTTATACTCCCCCATCTCAAAATATCTCAAAATAATGGTGTATATTTCTTTTTTAAGATTTTTAAATTAATTGTTAACTTTTTATTTTAAATAATAAAAAGATAATTCAGTGAGGATTATTCTATTTTAGTGATTGAAAATTGTAGTGGTCCTGCTTTTATTAAACTGTGTGACTTTTGTCTACTGATAATAATTTTGAGACAAAAAGAGTAGCTATTACTCTTTCCGTTTCAAAATAATTGTCAGTATTTTTATTTTGAGATGTTTCAAATAAATGTTAATTTTTCATTTCAATCAATGAGAAGAGGTTTAGTGAAAATAGATGATACAAAGTATTTGACTGGTGGAAAATACAATTAATGTAATTTTCTAGAACATTATGTATGGTTTAGTGAAAATAGATGATACAAAGTATTTGACTGGTGGAAAATACAATTAATGTAATTTTCTAGAACATTATGTATATTTGAAGTTGACACTTGACACTTATTATGATACGGAGGGAGTAGCTATTAACAGTTTATAGCTGAGATTACATGTTTGAATTGTTGAACTTGTAAATCACCTGGTGCATGATGCATTGATACTTGCAACTTTATTTGTGTATTGTGCTTGGATGAGCAATATTTATACAACTAAGAGAGATTGTTTTATAGGTTGAGTTTTTGTCAACAAAACAAAATCAATTAAGAATTATAGTTCGTATTGAGAGTAAAAAGCCTGGTAGTGACAATCTCATTTCATATGGAATAAAATAATAAACACGACAAGGAGCGGCTCGACCTTTCTAGCAGCTAAAGCGAACTTTGAAAATGAGGTTTTTTACACTTAAAACTTTTATAGACTATTTTGTATCAAGATTATATTACTAGCTCAATTTAACGAAAAATACTTGAAACTTTTAAAGACAGTTTGTGCACTCTTTCGATTGATAAAGCTCTCGTATTAAAGAATTGTCATGTCTCAAAGAAATTTAATGGTTAACACGTATATTTTTTTGACTTTTCATGATAAGTAAATAGCTATAAGTATTTCTATGTTTGGAATTGTTTTATAATCTTATTATTAACACTATCGTCATATTCAGTGACAACCATGTTGACGAATTGCTAAGTCTGATTGTTGCATCCAAGTGTGGATCAGATTTAGCTAAGGGTGGAAACGAGCCGAACCGCTCGTGAAAAGCTCGGGATCGGATCGGTAAAAAGCTCGAACGAGCCGAGCCTAAACGAGCTCGAGCCCGAGCTCGAGCCTAAGTTTGGGCTCATTTAATAATCGAGCTCGAGCTCGAGCTCTATACAAAAAGCTTGAGTAGGCTCGCGAGCCTAAATGAGTCCTAGAAATATATACGTATATATATTGTCTATACGTATAAACGAGCTTAAAAGTAGTAAACGAGCTCGAGTCTTATGTAATTAACGAGCCGAGCTCCATTTTAACTTTATTTTCCTTAAAACATCATACAAATTAGTCGAGCCCGAGCTCGAGCTTTATAAAATATTCACGAGCCGAGCTCGAGCTCAAAATATTAGGCTCGAAACGAGCTCGAGCTCGAGCTCGAGCTTTATATATGTAAACGAGCCGAGCTCGAGCTTTGGCAGGCTCGGGCTCGACTCGGCTCGTTTTCACCCCTAGATTTAGCATACTAGTTGGAGTTCTAGTCCAACTCGTCCAAGTTTATTGATAACGTATTACAGTAGTATTTATATAGTTAGGTTAGGTTTAATGTAATCCTAGTTATAGTCCACCCATCTTTGTTAGACTATATATACCGTGATGGGTAGGGATTCATATTGTATCAATTGAAGTTTTTGAGTTAGATTTCTTCAATAAAGTGTTTGTGTGTTTCTGGCAGTTGTTCCTGTCTTCTGCGTGGTCATGTTCTTGTGTTAATAAGTTGTGTGTATTCTTTGATTACCATTAATTGGTATCAGAGCTTCGTGATACTTTGGAAGACCTATAACCTACGATAAAAGGGTTACACAAACCGAAAACTTGTTGGACTACAACCTGTGATCACGAGGTTTAGTCGTTCTTTTTTTTTTTTTTTTTTTTTTTTTTGTTAGAATACTTAATCTGGTCATTGTGTTGTTCGATTCACACTAATGAGTTGGCAACAGTCCTCGAGGTTGTTGATTGTATGACCATTTGTTGAACTTAATCTAGCCGTGATATATGGACTGTAAAGTTCCTCGTTAAGAACTTATTCATGATCCAGAAGAAGAACCAGGATGACAAGAGATCGATCAGGTTCCAACTTACCACCAACGCCAACAAAGGAATTAAATTTGACGTTTTAGTGTCCTTTGTTAATGTCAACTAATTACACCATATGGAGGATGTGCATGGAGGTCATTCTTGGAATTCATTTTGTCTGGGAAGTAATCAACCCGGGCTTAGATAATGCCAAGAAGAATAATATTATTAAAGGATTATTGTTTCAATCAATACCAGAGACCTGGTTTTACAAATCGGGAATCTAAAAACTAATAGGAGATGTGGGAAGCAATAAAGGCTCGTAACCTAGGGGCAGATAATGTTTCCATAGACGCATATGCCTCAACACTATCAGCCTATCAGGTATTGCTTCTAAATTAGCCACGCTTGGTGAAGTTACGACAGAACACAAGCTGGTAAAGAAGTTTCTCACAAGTCTTCCTAGACAGTTTTTCTATATCGTAGCAGCCCTAGAAAAAGTTTAAGACCTTAAAAACCTCGAGGTTTAAGGATGTTTTTGGAAGATTGAAAGCATATGAAGAAAGAGTGAAAGAAGAAGATAAAACAAACGACGCTCAAAAAAAGTTTCTTTATGCTAGGACTGAAAATTCCAACAGGAATAATGACTCAAGCAAAGGAAGAGGACGTGGTTCGTACACCCGAGGTTGTAGTCGTGGTCAAAGACGTGGTAGGGGCAACTATCAAAACCAAGGTCAATGTGACTCCTCGAAAAACTATGAAGTTAATAAGAAAAAGGGTAAGAAACAGAAGCAACGTGACCTCTCACATATAAAGTGTTACCGTTGTGATAAGTACGGACACATTGTGTCAAGATGCCCAGATCGAAAATGAGACTATCAAGTAAACCTTAATGAGATATAGGAGAGAGGTGTAAATCATGAAGAAGGCACATTCTTTATGATGAACCTGGTTCAAGAAACAGTTTTCAAGAATGAAGAAAGTATATTCCACCAAAGATCGAGTCCAAAACTGAGGAAGATGATGTATGGTACTTTGACAACGGTGCATGTAACCACTTGAAAGGTAATTACTCTTACTTTTCTGAATTAAATTAAAATATAATAGGTTGTGTAAGATTTGGAGACGGTTCATGCGTGAGCATAAAAGGAAATGACTCGATATCCAGTTGTGATATTTATTACATTCTCGCTCTTCGATGTAATGTGATAAATCTTAGACAAGCTACAGTATCCAATTGTGATATTAGGATACGAGGTGATTTCTTAACCATGTGTGATAGTTGTGAGAGTTTGCTAATTAAAGTCCCGCAAAGCGCAAATCATCTTTACAAGGCTCAACTAAAAGTTGTGAAACATTATTTTTTGCAAGCAAACATTGATGAAGAGTTGTGGTTGTGGAATGTGCGACTTGGTCATATCGTATTTGGTGCGGTGAATTTGATGCACAAGCTAGCTAAAGGGGTACCGGTAATTAAGCTTCAAGAACAGGTATGTGAGTTTTGCATGGTAGGAAAATAAACAAAGTGATCATTCTCCAAGAAGGCAACATATAGAGCTTTGCAAATTCTTGTGATGTTACACAGGTATATATGCGGACCTATCAACCCCCCCACTCAAGCGGGCAACTCTTATATCTTGGTTCTCATCGACGATTGTTCAAGGTGTATGTGGACTTTTCCTTTATAACACAAGAGTGACGCGTTTGGTGTTATTAAAAGATTCAAAAAGTCGATTGAAAAACCAACGGGTAAAGAGATTGTAACAATCCATACGGATAGAGGTGATGAATTTACGTCACATGACTTTAATCGTTTTTGTGACCAAGAAGGCATATCACATATGTTGATGGATCCCTATGGACCTGAAAATATGCAATTGTGGAATGACGAAATCGTACTCTACTCGAGATGACAAGGTGTCTCATGAAGGCAAGAGGTGTACCAAATTTCTTTTGTGGGGAGGCGGTTCGACATGAAACTTATATAATAAATTAAACATCTACATGAGTATTGGTAGGACTTACGCTATATGGAAGTTTTATGGAGAAAAACCGAATCTTGAAGACTTAAACGTATTTTATTGCATTGCCTATGAAAGAATAGTCTCGAAGCACTTAAAGAAACTCGATGATAGGTCAAAACTGTTGGTTTATCTCGCAAAGTAGCCAAGTTCAGGAGGTTTTCATCTTTAGAATCCGCATGAAAATAAAATCAAAATCAGTGCACATGTGATTTGTGATGAGCAGAGAGGCTGGGATTGGAAGGGTGTCATCGAATATACAAACGAAGAAAGAATAAACCAGGTATTACTATTCTTTGGCATGATATACATCAAACTGATTTTAATCAGGTGTTGAACGAGGAGGCAAGCCCGCAAGCTGTTACTGTTCAGGATACTAGCCATGTACTTGCTACTGGTTATTGTTCACGCTTCAGTAAATGAAGAACATGAACCTGGTAATGATGTTACACCCATCCTGACACGTCGTTCAACTTGAATTAAGGTTTTACCAACGAGGTTCGGTGACTACCAGCTTAACATTAATGAATTTGTGTTGGAAATTGATGAGGAACCAAGGAATTATAATGAAGCTAAATTGGAACCAAAATGGCTCAAAGCAATGAAAACCAAGCTTAATTCTATTGTCAACAATAACACTTGGAAACTCATTTTTCTGCCTAAACATGTGAAAGTAATTAGGTTAAAGTGGTTGTTTAAGATTAAACGAAACACATATGGCTCAATCAACAAGTGCAAAGCGCGTTTAGTTGCTAAAGGCTATGTACAACAACCCGATATTGATTTTGATGAAGAGTTTGCACCAGTAGCTCGACTAGAGACCATACAACTCTTGATTGCTCTCGTAGCTAGGAAAAAAATGGAATATTCATCATTTGGATGTTAAGATGGCCTTTATGCATGGTGACTTAAAGGAAGAAGTGTATGTTGTTCAACCCGAGGGTATTGAAAAACCAAGATAAAGATAAGAGGAAAAAGTATATAAGTTAGCTAAATTGCTATATGGCCTAAGGCAAGCTCCTAGGGCATGGAACATAAAGTTTGATAATACTTTAAAAGAGATGGGTTTAAAAGAGATCGGTACCCAATGGAGAATTTATCATTGTCACAATTTATGTAGATGATTTATTCGTGACTGGGAAAGGCTTGGATTGCATCCATGAGTTCATGAAAAGATGGCATCTCAATTTGAAATGTCGGATCTTGCTAAGTTAACTTATTACTTGGGTATCGAAGTATCACAAAAAAAGGATTGTATCAAGAGCAAACAAGAAAGACATTCACTAAAAATCTTAAAAGAAGCTGGTATGGAAGATTGCAATGCAACTTTATGTACAATGGGTTCAATGAGTTCATGAAAAAGATGGCATCTTAATTTGAAATGTCGGATTGCATCAATGAGTTCATGAAAAATATGGCATCTCAATTTGAAATGTCAGATCTTGGTGAGTTAACTTATGTTATCTCTTCCATACTCATCCAGATGTAACATACTCGGTTGGGGTAGTTAGTCGCTATATATGTAAATCCCAAGATAGTCGCGTGTTATCAAGCAAATCCTACGTTATCTTAAAGGTACAACTTCATTTAGAATTGAATACAAGTGGGGTGATGACATGAAATTGGTCAGATATAGTGATATTGGTCAAAATGTTGATATTGATGATGGACGAAGTACTACTAGACATGTTTTCTACCTAGGTACATCACCTATTAGATGGTGCTCACAAAGTAAACTACTGTGGCCCTATCTTCGTGTGAAGCTGAGTTCATGGCAGCCATTGCAGCTGTGTGTTAAGCAATTTGTCTAAGGGATTTATTGGCGGAAGTGACGTGGTTGGAGAGACAAAAGGTGATTATTAAAGTTGATAACAATGCATTATCTAAGAACCCGGTTTTTCATGGTAGAAGCAAACACATCCATACTCGTTATCACTTCATTCATGAATGTGTGAAGAATGAGCAGGTGATATCTGAACATGTATATGGATAAAACCAACGAGCAAATTCATTAACAAAGGCCTTGGCGTGTATAAGGTTTTAGGAGAAGAGGACATTACTTGGTGTGCAAGAGTTATCTTCTTCAACTCAGAAATTCAGGGAAAAATGCGATATTTAAAGTTCTACAAGCCCGTTTAACCCCATTTTTGCATTCACGTTTTAGTTAAAATTTTAGCTAGCACTTTCATTCTTTGAGAAATATGTGGTTATACTAAAAAAAAAAGGCTTTTATAGGTTACAATTCTGTTAATTAGAATATGACATGTTTCACGAAAACATTTTTGGTTTAATCATTGGGTGTCGTCACGGGATGCGCCACCCAGCAAAATGAACACAAGACATAGATCTTTAAGCATATATTTTTAGTTTAGGTCTAAAGTCCACTGATTAGTGCAATTAATTTCGTTTTTACCCCTGATCAGAAATCACTTTTGCATGTCTAGTCCTTTTATTTTTTCTAGTGATCTAGCATATGTACCAAGTATAACCAAGCATAATAAACTTATGAAACATATAAAATACAATAAGAAACATGTAATCAAAGAGATGAAATGAAAAATTGAGTATTTGGTTCTTTATAAAGATTGATGAACAAGATAAGATTTAGAACAAGTAAACACTAAACCTAGATTACCAATAACCCTTGCACCTTTTTCTTTCAATCTTTTTAACACTTGATCAACTTGATTAAATCTTCAAAAACACCTTAAAATCTCAGACCTTGAGCACCTTGAGAGCCTTTGAATAACTCTTGAAATGATGAACTTGAAGGAGGAAAAGGATCAAAAACAAACTAGGACACTTGAACCTTCAATCACTAATCAAAGGAACTAGAAAAATCAAAAGAATATGGGGTGTTCTATGGTGGTGTTTGGACAACAAGATGAGGGAGGAAGAGAGCAGAGGTGAGTTGATGTTTTTCTTGAAAATGATGGTGAATTTGCATGTAAGTTGAGGGAGATTTCAAGGCATGCATTTGAGGGTTAACAAGTGTCAATTATGACACCAAAACATGAACATATGAGCCTTGTTAAGACACCAAATCTAGTGACTAACCACATGGACTTGTTTCCATGTGGTTGGTCGTTCATGGTGAGGGGGGGGGGGGGGGGGAGTTAGTGGTTTTATGTTTAAAGGGTGTAGTTTGATCTTGGTAATTGAAAATGTGAAGTTTTTTAAAATACGAAATGTAAATCGGATAGTAATAAAATGTAAAACATATAAGAATGTTAAAACTTATTAACATACTATATTAGTAGTTTAGATGAATGGTGAGTTAATCGGAAGATTTAAACATTGTTAAAACATAAAAACGTAGGTTAAAATCTGTGTAAAACGTAAAAGGTGTAAGGAACCAAAAATGCATATAATGTGTAGACTGGGCATAGTCTAGTGTCGGTTTGAGTTAAATGTACGTTTAACGACGTACGCGGAATAACCTATTTAGTTACTCGCAAAAGTAAATTTCCTTAAAATTAAATATTAAGTAAAATTAAATAATTAAATAATGACCTCAAAATTGTGAATTGTTACACGTTAGGACCTGCTAAATATAGGCAAACGAGTTGGATTAACTCGTGCATTTTAGCAAGGCAAAAAATTAAGCAACAATAAGTATTCGGTTTCTTTAGTTCCAGTTAATTTATTAATAATTACTTGTTAACATCATTAATAGATATAATATTTTTTATTAAGCCTTAAAGTTATAGACTGATATAGTACATAGAATAACAACGTACTTTTTTAATTTTACCGAGATGAAACATTTACTTTTTTATTAACATTTAAGCCAATGAAACTTTTAAATATTGTTCTGAGGTAAAACACTTACTTTTTTATTAACATTTAAGCTAATGAAACTTTCAAATATTGTTTTGAGATGAAACACTTTTTTTCAAGGGTACTTTTGTTGATCTCAAAACAATATTTGAAAGTTTCGTTGGCTTAAATGTTAATAAAAAAGTAAGTGTTTCACCTCAGAACAATATTTGAAAGTTTCGTTAGCTTGAATGTTAATAAAAAAGTAAGTGTTTCATCTCGGTAAAATTAAAAAAGTACGTTGTTATTCTATGTACATTACCCTATTTGTTAATTATACATCTTTTAATATCAAAATTCTCATATTTATGACATATTAAATAACAAAGTATATATTTTAAGTGCAAATATTGTTTAAATTTGTTATTTATTATTTTAGGCACGATACATGAGCTTTTGAGCTAAAGTACAGGATTTGATCGTTTATCGAAAATTACCCGCTAAAACCCAAGTTTAATCTTAAATACAAAACCAAAACTAAGCCTAATAAACAATCTAATACGTGGTTCAAATGTGGCTAATGATTCGGCTTTGGTGGCTAAAGATTACTTGTTATTTACTTTTTTTTCAAAATTATTGTTCACATAAGAAAATTTTAAAATTTAGGAAAAATGCATTAGTTACTGATTTGATTTTTATGAAAGTAACGAAAAACAGTTTTACCTTTTGATAATTAATGATGTGTTTCCTCTTTTCTTTCACTTTTTTTTATAAATATTAAATTTGATTAAAGGTAATATGGTACATTTAAATAAATCCAATTGCTATTTTTACTCGCGAATAATTATTTTAAAAGGCACTAAAAAAATAAGTTGGGCAATAAAAGTGAGACAGATATTGTAAATTGCACTCCAATTGGAGGTGGACATGTGGCACGGCTCCACTATAATTCTTCAGGGCTTATGTTATTGTTACCACCTTGGCCCAACAAAAGTACATATTTTTTGTGCCATCTACCTTCTTTTGACCTCCTGTTTATAGTTTAACACAAATTTTTTTATCAGTTTTTGTTCCGTATTTTTTGTCAGTTTAATACTTTTAACTTATTATACTTTATATTTATTTTGTTTTGCACTTTTCGTTTTATAATTTTATTATAATATAAGCAAAATTTTAAAAATAAAAAGAAAATCAATAAAAATATAAAAAAACAAAGAAGGTATCACTTTTAAAAATAAAGGGAAACCTATCCCATTTCTGTACCCACGTTTTTTAAAAGTTTTTGGCTCCAGACATATTGAAATGATACTCGGGTACTATTCATGGGCCATGGATTTTAAGTGTACATTATTCGTATGACACGCAGCTCAAGTACTTTTTGTCTATGAAAGGATCGTAACCGGCCACGTCAATAGAAGCTTCGGGATACACACTTCAATGGAATGTAAAGTATAGTTGGTATGTATTTGTATACTAGCAGGGTACCCGTGCGTTGCAGTGGCGGGTATCCTGAAGTAAAATTTTTTAATTGAATTAATAAAAATGTCACGGGATGTCATTCCGACACCTAAATTTGCTTGATTACAGCTTTGTGTATCGAGTCAAGTTTTATTGAGTCGAATATTGGTCACAGGTTCATGACTAGGTTAAGATGGAGGGTTGTACATTGTGTTTAAATGATTGTAATATTGGGTGTAAGAGTGTTTTTAATGCTATTAATGTAGAATAAGGGTTGTACATTGTGTTTAAATGATTGTAATATTGGTGTAGGAGTGTTTTTAATGCTATTAATATAAAATGAGGGTTATACATTGTGTTTAAATAATTGTAATATTGGGTGTAGGGGTGTTTTTAATGCTATTAATATAGAATTCTAAGGAAAGTGGTCTGAATTTCGATTCATGCTAGTTTTTGTTGTACACAATGCTTTGGTTGTTGTAATTATGAAAATTTCTTGATTTAAAGTGTTGTAAACCATGCATCATTTTGTGTACATCTGAATTTTTTGAAAAAATAGTTCTTCCTCCATTATAAGTAGTATAGATTGAGAAATGATATATCATCTTAGTACATATTTTTATTTATAGGACTTTGATAAGTGTTAAAATATATTATTTGAAAAAAAATATAATATATGATCGTGTGTATACGAGGATATATAAGAATATAACGTATAAGAGACTATAGCAAAACCCTAATATATATGTGTTTTCAAAGATATAAAATTGCATACATATCATTTGAATGTATAAAAATCATTGTATCATATGCGTCACAGTGTATAGTGTCAAATAATTATATTTATAAATCTTAATTCTAGTTTGACATTTGATGCAAAACATGTTGTTTTTTAAAATTAATATAGTATGTGTTTTTTAAAATTTGAAATCAAGCTTAAGATGTATGTATTAAGACATACTTAGAGTAGTTTAGACAAAATACATTAATGTTTTCAAAATTTAAGATTTCAACAATGAAAATTCATTATTTATAAATAGTTTACAAATAGTATAGATGTAGATAAACCCCCGTAACCTCATAAATGAGTCAATCACTTACCAGCCTTATTATCAGCCTCATGTCAAATTCTTATAAGAGCATCAATAATGGTGAAGCTTTGTATAGGTCCATAAGCATTAATTTATAAACCTTTTGATGTTATAAACCTATGTTCACTATGCATAAACCTTTTACAACTCTTAAAATGATTCATAATAACACATGCATTAAATTATGAATAAGTTTAAGAATATGGACCTCTTCATGCCACATGTACATGAAACAAATGAGCACTATGGTTAAAATGAAAGATAAAGCTTTATATTAGTTTTAGACCTTTTGATGAAACTACCATAGAGGATGCCCTAACGTGATTATTACTTTTTGTTTTAAAACTTAACTTTATTTTATTTGATATTAGTGGTGAATTACTCCAACTATTTATATTGGTAATATATTATAAGAGTTTTCCTAACATGTGCTTTTAGGCATATGATAATAGTGGGCTCATGTGTTCTTTTTACTCAGAGTTTACAAAAAGTATACTCAAAATAATTTTTTTTTGAAAAATGACAAGAATTCATAAAAAATGACACAAAGACTCACCTCTTAACATGTGTCTAAGGGCACAAGTTAGAAAATCACATATTATAAATAACTGACTTGTGACTTGCACATTGCGGCACACGCTATTAAATTTATTTGTATCGAACTTCAAATGGTTCATCATTTTGAGCATTTAAACACATTTTTATATTTTCAACCATATATCGCACATAATTTAGTTAAAAATAAGTGACTAGGATCAATGACGGATCTACCCTTTGGCTACATGTGACACGTGATTTGTCGGTGAAACATAAACCTGCTCGTTTTCTTTGTTCGTTTCCTTTGTGCTACACTAGACTTATTTGCAGAAGGCAAATTATTAGGCCCAAATTGGTATTTAAAATAACAAGCCCAAACAGGATTAGGTACCTACTTATTAATACCTCTAGTTACAAATTAAGTATACTATAAAATATCCGAACATATTATCTCGTATTTTTATAAAATCTCGATTGATAATTGTTATATGATGAGAAATATCTCGTGATAAGTTAACTATGCTTTAGCCATTCATGTGCAATCGCAAAAGATCTGTCTAGATGACTTCTTAATTATTTTGGTCATACACGAGGTGTTAAGAGATATGTTTACAAAATGATTGACGTCTATGTTGATAAAAAATATTTATTTATCATGCTAAAAACTAAAATATATCTAAGATATATATTAAGATAAGAGTACGTGCCTCGCCACTCTAATGATCATACATTGCATTTGAACTAAATTTGCATACTTCGGCACATTTTTTTTGTTGATAAAGTACGAAACGATGTCGATGACCTAGGATACATGAGAATTACATTTAAAAAAAAACGTGAAAGTGATTGTACTTTTTGTGTTTCTACATTATTGTTGTTTTGGTTTTTAACATATACTTTCGATGAAGGTGGCTCATCCTAATAGTAACCGCACAGAAACATGTTTAATTAGTGCATAAATCATAAGAACTAGTATGTAAACCCGCGCGTTGCGGCGGGCTTTTGGCTTTCATTTTTTTGATACATCACCATAAGAAAACTATGTATTGAATTCAAGGTGTAGGAACACAATGTATTAGTTGTAGGAGTACCCAAAAACAACAAAAAAATTAACCCATTTACTCTAATATGAACACAATCTGACCCGTTTCCCATACCCATTTTGACATGCCACGCTTCAGCAAGCAAATTCAAAATCTTCTAAAGTTCATCAATAGTAGGAGTCAAGTTGGGTCTTCACAACCTTTTCATCAGGTTCGAAATTCAACTTGGAGACAGGTGTTCCCTTTTTATTGGATTTTACAGCACTGCACTCTGCACCACTTTGCTTACGTGCACTCAGTTTTGCTCTCTTGTTAGAGGTATTAGCTCTAAAGTTGCAAATATCACACGGGGATTCAGTTTCATGCGAGTAGCAGAAATCAGATAGCTATCGAATGTCTAAAATATGGAACAGTCATGCGTGTAGTAAAAATTATGATCAATGTGCAATAGGTAGGTGAATCAGTTTCATGCAAACTATGATCAGATAGCTATTTAATTTCACCTATACACAGTTATGTGGCTAAAATATGGATTTATGATCAATGTCTACTTTCATTACATATTTATTCAGTTTCATGCGGGTAGAAGAAATTATATGGAACGAACAAAGTAACTTTTACTAAATAAGACATTAGCGGCATAAAACATTATACCAGTTCCCTTAAACCGCGATAATGGCCAGCACCACGACCCCTCAAATCCCACCACCGAACCAAATTCTGAAACTTACTCGTAACAAACTCACTTCCCGACAGCTATTACCAGTTTCCCGAACCCTTCCCATCCACCATTCTCCGATAATCGAATCTGACCCCCCAACACTAATGAAATTCGCCCTCCCGTCATCCCCACAGCTCATTCACCCGCTCGCTCCATGATAAATGACACTACATATACTTTGTTAAATTTCACTATCAGTTTATGAAGCTTGTTTCAAAATGATTTGACTAATTCTTACATCTTAGTTGTTTTTGTCATTAAAATGATTTTCTTAAACAAAGGAATGTAATCTCTACGGAATGTCTAAAAGTCGTACCTGTGTGTAACTCTCTTTGCTCCCTTCTTCAACCGTATTGATATATTTTTGATCTCTTTTCAAAGAAATATGACAGATTTGATGAACTTTCACATCAGAAGAAACTTGTAGAGCATCAATCATGTCACAAACATGTATGGTTCTTGTGATTAGGTACGAATTAAGAAGAAAAGAAAGAAAAGAGGAGGAGTTTTAGAGAGAGAAATATTTGGGAGCCTTGAGAGAAACTAAAAATGTATTAGCTTGTGAATGAAGGTACAACCCTCTCCACATGTGGAGAGGGGTATTTATACTTATCCTACAAAGAAACATAAAAACGCCCACACCTGGGCTGTGGATCAGGCATACAGTGGGTAAGACCCGTCCTTCTTCCACGATGTTACTTAGACTAAACTAATATCTAACTATATAATAAACTAACTACGAGCTAACTTAAATGCGATTACAATAATTAGGTGACCGAGACTTTTACAGGAATATCTGTATTCCTAACAATCTCCCCCTAAGCAAGGTCACCTTGGAAATTAAGCTCTTTGATCTTTAAGCATTCTTTAGTCTTTGTAGCTCGTAGGTTCTGATTCTTCACTTTTCTGCACACTTTGTACTTCAAGCAAACAAACTTGTGATTTGGATTCCGTTGTGATATGTGATCGTTGAGCTTCTTTGAGATCATCAGCCATAGTAAATCTCCAAGCTCATCCATAGTAGTATTGCCTTCATGTGATGTAGTGACTTAAGGACCATCATGCTCACACCCTTCTGGATCAGGAGACTTTACATTAGAGTTGTGGATCAGGAGACTTTTTCATCAGAGTTGCAGAAACGTTGTTGGTAGTCTCTCAACATTTGTTGTAGCAAGTCTCTCATCTTCATTGATAGTGTGGAGAATGTGTGAGCATGAGGTATCGATTGACCCGATTCAGCTGGAAATTGGAGCCATCAACGCCATCTTTATATGTGTCCCTGAAATAAAACAGTTAGCAATAAAGATAGAGAACGAATATGGCTTTGTCATTTGTTCTGCGAGGACAGACTACCCTCCGGTTTTGTGAAAACCGACCTGTGATCAGGTAGAGTCTCTTTAAAAGAAGACTCTCCTTGACAGGAATTTCCAGATTATAGTGATGAATTTTCCAAAGAATCTACTTTGGAATCTTCATACTTAGCATGTTCTCATATCGGAACGTCTCAAAGCAGACAGCACGATAGAGTGAATCGGTGAATTGATATTCACGGATTGATGAAAAATTGATTTATAGAAATCACTCGCGTGTCATATAATAAACAATTTTTGAGACACGACGAGTGTTTTATACTCAGAATCACATTTCCATAAAAAAATACTTTTGTTTGAAATATTGTACACAATCAATGTGCTCGAAAATTAGTTTATGAGCACACCGAAAGCTTTTTGCAAAAGTATCCGTCAATCCATATCCTGGAACAAGTTTGATTCAATGTTGAATCAAACCATTGTTGCTTTCCAGTTGTCACTTGATCATTGATCCAAGATGGACCTCACATGTCACCTACCAAGAGCTTGAGTGATATTTGCTCTAGAAGGATTTCCATCTTCATTGTGAATATTTTCATATCACTCGGATGCTCTGGCAATACCACAAGGGTAATGCGTAGGACTCTAAATATTTTATCTTATTTACCACATTTTGTGAAACAATAAGCATATTTGGAATGTGTCCTATCGAGATTTATGGATGATCTCATGGCTCTAGACTCAATAGTGCGTTTTGAACCGCTCCTGGAGACTGGGGAGGCGTCTCCTGTTTAGGTATCAACATAGCTCACAATGAGCGGTCGATACATTGCACAGGGTTCCCCGTGAGATTGAAACAAGCTCTTTTAAGAGAACTTGAGTGGTTGGGAAGTTTAGTGCAGTGCGTCACTGGGTCGATGACGTCTTGTCTTCAATACCGGTGTTACCTTAGTAACCGCCAGTAGATTATGAATTGAACCCGGTTTCTGCCCTAAGGTTGAATATGTGGAGGGCTATTTCTTTTCACCCTTTCTCATTTCATTTCTTTTTAATTCTTCAATCCCTTCAGTGCTTACCGAGACTTCACCACTAGAACCTTGTTGGGTTTGTTCCAGTCCTAGCTCTATCTCAGTCCGCACTCTTCCCTTTCTCACTTTACTCCTTTTTTCAATCATTTCTAAGGACTTCTAATCTATCTAAAGGATTGTCCCTGGGAAGACCCTTCCGGTTCTGGTGGATCATGGGAACTCATACCTAACCTTAACCAACCTTATAATTCCATGCATAAAGATAAATGGTCGGTCTTTGGTATAACTTCCACAAACGCCTTTTGCTCCCCCTCAATATGTGCATCGATATTCGAAAGAGTTTGGCACATATGTGGGAGCACATTTATTGAGTCCAAAAGATCACGTTTGATTATCAGATTTCATATTTAAATCACATTCTCTCCCCCGATCAAAAATTTCAAATCTTTCGAGATTTTTGATCTCAATTGATATAAATAATTTAGAAAACATTTTGGAGAGAAATGCGGTTAGTTTTAATAGTTTCTGATAAAAGGAACCTTTTTCTTGCTCCCTCTCAATTTGTGAGGGAGGTTGTTATGTGTCAGATTTGATGAGTTTACAAACGATTTGAAGTTTTAACGAAAACTCTTTGAAAATGTTCCCATTCTGACACATAACCATCACAAATCGTTTTGTTGCAAGGTTTTTGTACAAAGTGTGGAGAGTTTTGATGATACATAAAATTTTGAGGAATCACTCTCCCCCTCAATCAGTGACGGATGTGAAAACTGAAATATTTTCATAAAATATTAAGGTCATTGATTGAGTGAAAAATTTTATCGAAATTTTGAGTTCAATTTGATTTTTAATCAAAATCTCATGGTACCACCAAGTTTTGCACAAATACTTACCGGAAAAATCATAGAAGGGAAAGTATTTGGCGATAAAAAGAAGATTTCTCTTCTTTATCAAGAAATAATGCACTGAAGCGTACATTAGATCCAGGGTGCACGGATGTAAAGTAATCCATGCCCGGGTGAACTTCACCCGGTAAAAGGAACAACCGTCTTTTTGGCGATGTCTTTTCCCCATTTTAAAAAATGGGTTGCTATCTGAAGTAATAGCAAACCATAATTTTGAAGTCCGGGTTGTAGCCTGAAATGACTACAAGCCATGATTTTGAAGAATATTTTGAGATACGACATGTTTTAGAAAAACTTTATTTGAAACCGAAAAACTCTTGCTCAACCATATGTATGATTCTGTGTCATTGTTGAACGACATTTCTAGAAACGTACATAATATTGATTACACAAGAGACATGTCATAAGAAGAGTATTTTTGGTTTTTATGATTTTCTAGTTTTTATGGTTTATATTGGTTTTATATTTTTCTATTTTCTTTTTGATATATGTTATGTACAAAGGATATGTGAAGCCAATCCTTCAATCATCATTCTCTTCTTGGAGAGACTTAAGAGTTTCTGGAGTGAGGCTCTTCATTCCAAGTCGTGGGAGAATGAACTGAAATCTTTCTCGAGACAGAGCCTTTGTGAAAATGTCTGCCAACTGAAACTCCGTTCTCACAAAGTAGAGTTCCACTATCCCTTTCTCCACCTGTTCTCTGATGAAGTGATGACGAATGTCTATATGCTTGGCTCTAGAGTGCTGGACATTGTTGCAGCATAGGGCAATGGCACTTTTGTTATCACAATACATTGGGATTTTGTTGAAATCAAACCCATAATCTGATAATTCTCATCCACAAAATTTGAGCACAACACGAGGACATGGCTATATATTCCGCTTCTGTGGATGAGATAGAAGTGCACATTTGCTTTTTGGATGACCAGCTGACAAGTTTCTCACCCAAGAATTAAGCACCTCCGGAAGTACTTCTGCGAGTGTCTTGACACCCTGCATGATCAGCATCAGAGTAGGCCGTGAGAGCCATTGCATTGTCTTTTGGGTACCAGAGACCCATGTGGATTGTCCCTTGGAGATATCTGAAGATTCTCTTGACAGCTTCCAAGTACTTTTTGGTGGGCTTGGATTGATATCTGGCGCACATGCATACGGCAAAAAGAAGGTCTGGCCTACTTGCTGTGAGGTACATGAGAGATCCAATCATGTTTCTGTATTTGGTTTGATCAACTGTTACACCAGTTGAGTCGTCATCGAGTTTGGATCTTTCAACCATGGGTGTATCAACGGTGTCACTTGAGTCAAAGCCAAACTTATTGAGAATATCACTAGCATACTTGGCTTGATTAAGAAAAATGCCTCTTGGGTTTTGTGAAACTTGTAGCCCTAAGAAGAAAGACATTTGTCCCATCATGGACATTTGAAACTGGGAACTCATTTCTATAGCAAAGCGATCACATTCCTTGGAATCAGACGATGCGAAGATAATATCATCAACATAGATTTGAACGTGAAGGAGATTTTTCCCAGTCTTTCTAGTGAACAATGTAGGATCAACAACACCCTTGGTAAATCGATTTGCAAGAAGAAACTTGGAAAGTGTGTCGTACCAAGCTCTAGGAGCTTGTTTGAGACCATAGAGTGCCTTCTTTAAGCGATATACATGATTTGGTCTTTCTGGGTCCACAAAACCTTCGGGTTGAGAGACATAAACAACTTCTTTTAAGTCCCCGTTCAAGAAGGCAGTCTTAACATCCATTTGATAAACGATCATGTTACTGCTGGCAGCATTGGCAAGAAAGATTCTAATGGCCTCGATACGAGCAACTGGTGCAAAAGATTCTTCAAAATTAATACCCTCTTGTTGACTGTATCCTTTTGCAACTAAACCAGCCTTATTCTTCAACACATCCCCATGTTCATCAAGCTTAACTTTAAAAATCCATTTAAGGGCAATGATCATCGCACATTCAGGTGGTGGTATTAATTCCCATACATCAAGACAATCAAACTCATGGATTTCTTCTTGCATAGCGGTGAACCAAGACACCTTGGTAAGGGCGTCTTTGAAGTCTCTGGGCTCGACTTTAGATAATACTGAGTTGAAGAAACACCACAAGGCATCAGTGGCAAGTTGTTGTCTGGTGGATACCGGTCTTGAGGGGTTTCCTATGATGTTGTCAATAGGATGATCATTTGTCCATTTTCTGAGATGTTCATGAGGTTGAGGATAGGGTACATATATTACGTTGTTTGAATTTTCTGAGGAAGATGCTTCATTGGAGGATTCTGGTGCAAATACGTTTTCAAATGGTTCTTCCTCAGATGATGCAAAAGGATTGACTTCCCATGAGTTATCAGAGGTAACTCCTTGATGTTCAGACGACGATTGTATATTTGATTCAATTTGAGTGTTGCTGCATTCTGGTGCCTCCGGATCAAGAGAGATGGAGACCGAAGGACCATTTGCATCATGTGGTGCGTTTCCAGCCATAATATTAGGTTCAACAACTGGCTGTACCGGTTCATGTGGTGGTTGTGACTCAAAGTACTCATCAAACATGGGATCAAATAACCTTTTCAAGTCTTCACTCAAGGGAGGAACATAAGGAGTGACATGATTGGAGTTCTGTACAAGTCCCGAACTTATTGGTCCAGGAGATAAAAGATTTTGTGAGGGTCCAGAACTGGTGTGTCCTGAAGCCGTATGCTCTGTCAGCTCATCAAACGTGACATGGATTGTTTCCATGATTTGTCGAGTTCTTTTTTTGTAGATTCGGTACCCTTTTCGATCTACAGCATAACCAACGAATACCCCAATATCAGCTTTAGCTTTGAGCTTCCCTAAGTCTTCACTGTCGTTAATTGGGTAGCACAGGGCACCAAATACACGAAGAAAGGAGAGATCAAGCTTTTTGAGATGCACCAGCTCATATGGTGTCTTGTTGTGGAGAGGATGAATTAATGATCGATTTTGCGTGTAACAAGCAGTAGCAATGGCTTCAGCCCATAGAAACATTGGTGTTTTTGAGAATATCAGCATAGTGCGAGCCGCTTCAACTAGTGTGCGATTTCTTCTTTCAACGACTCCATTTTGTTGAGGAGTTCGAGGAATGCTTTTCTGATGACTGATTCCGACACTTTCGTAGAATTTGGTGAGATGTTGGTTAACAAACTCAGTTCCATTGTCTGTACGGATGATTCTAACAGTTTTGTTGAGCCTTACTTGCAACTGCTTGATGATCTTGATGATGATATCGGGAGTTTCATCCTTGGATCTTAAAAATTTCACCATGTGAATCTTGAATAGTCATCCACAATAACAAGAATATATCTTTTCCCATTGAAGCTTTGCACTCTCATGGGTCCACACAGATCCATGTGAAGGGTATGAAGTGCTTCGGTGTTGGAGTTGGTGGGTTTTGGTTTATGTGTTTGTTTCTGGCTTTTACCCAATTGACATGACGAACAAAGATGATCCTTTTCATACTTCAGTCTGGGCATGCCTCGAACAAGATCTTTGCGAGAGAGCTCGTTTATGGTGCCGAAGTTCTAGTGGTTCAAACGTCGATGCCATAACCATGATTTGCTTTTTGAGGCCTTAGAAAGTAAGCAAATGGGAGAGGACCGCAACATGTCTTCAATAGAGATGGTATACAGATTTGTACCACGACTTTCTTTAAGGAGATCAACTCCGTCCAGTTCTTTAACGAAACATGTGTGTTTTCTGAAGGCCACTTCGAGATCAGAATCACAGAATTGTCCAACAGAGAATAAGTTGTGCACAAGTCCTTCCACATAGTAAACTCTTGAAATTACACTATCACCAAACACATAATCACCATACCCCATAATAGCTCCAAAGTGGTCGTTACCGAATCTAACTGTCCCGATAAACTTTTTCACAAAATTTCTGAGCCGAGAGCGATCCCCAGTCATATGTTTTGAGCAGCCTGAGTCCAAATACCACAGGACGATTTGTACGACCTGCATTTGAAACCAGACAGATATGGATAACTGAAAAACATGGATCCCCAAGTGTAATTGGGATCCAATAGGTTAGCACATGCATACTTAAGAGATTCATGATTAGTATTATCATTGGTTCTTACAGATGAATCGATACCAGTGGAAACTGTTGTCTTACTATCAAGGCATTGGGTCACTAAAGGGAATATTCTACCAGTATCCTTCCATCTCTTAACCTCTAACGACTTAGGGTCGGGTATGTACGTCAATGGGCACTGGTTTCATAGAGTGAATTTTCTTCCCATAGGTTTCCACTGATATCCTACACTATTAAAAACTTTTCCTGTAGCTCTCCAAGTATTGTTATCTTTAGCAGATATAACAGGGGATTTATAAGATGATTGCAAAAATGACACAACACATTCATCATGATTACCAGAAATCAAACATTCATTACAAGTCTTGCAAGTCGCATTAGAATTCGAATTAATTACAGTACGCTTAACGTAAATACTAGAATCAACACGATTCTTTTCATTCAAATCAATCTTATTGTTCCTAAGGTGGTCTTCTACTTTCTTCCCTTGATCATTCTTAGCAGGCGAGGTCCTATCATTCCTTGTGTTGCCTTTAGGCTTTGACCCGCTAGCTTTAGTAACATTGATTACTCCTGTAGAATTTACGATGGGAACATTAGATTGTTGCAAAATTGTTTGGTTTCTAGGTGTTGATGTGCTATGCACAGAACTAGCCAAGGGTTTATCAAAAGTAACATGCTTCTTCAAGTTCCTAGATGAGGATGTGCCAATTTTGTCACGCATGTTGGGAATTTTGGGACATGTACCTATGGCATATTCAAGAAACACTTGTGACCTCTTGGTAAGAAAGCAAATATCCGATAGGGTGTTATCAGATGGTCTTACCGTTCTATCTTCTTCTATTGTTTCACGGGTCATGTCAAGGTAGTTCTTAAGATAAGATACAGGGCCATCTCAAGTGATGAACAAATCAAATACAGCAGCTTCCAAAAGTTTTGAAAAGCTCTGTAATGGTTAATAACCATATTGTAGCAGTACATGAGAATCACCTGCTATTCCAAACACCCCTATACACAACCTCCATACTTTCAAAACCATACTATCCTAATAGCATACTATTTTATTGATGTGTAGGCTTGACTCTTGGAACCATCTGCACATTCCATTCTTCTTCAGCATTGAAAACTGCAACAGTTGGCTTTGCTTTGAGTCCAGTCAATCTGAGCCTGATAGCGTCAATATACACCTCAAAAAGCTCTTCCACACTCCTTTTTTCTTCACTAAATATTCTGCTATTCCTTTCTCTCCAAATCAAGTAACCACTAGCAGCCAAACTGAGTCTTCTTATAATGCTTTTTAATTGTGCTTCCATTGTCCATGTTGGCTAAAGTAATAACCGTATTATTCCACTCCATATCTTCCCAATTTAGTCCAATTTTTCTACAAACTTTTGACCAGAACATTTTTGCATATTTGCACTCAAAAAACAAATGCTGGTGTGAGTCCATATCTTCATAACACAAATTGCAAATCATCATATCATAAACCCCCCACTTCTTTATCTTATCCCGTGTCACCAATTTGTTTTGTATTGCAAGCCATAATATGAAAGCATGTTTTGGGATATTCTGAGTGAACCATACCAACTTATTCCAACTAACACTTCCTTCCTCCTCTTGCAAATCAGTATAAGTTTGCCTTATAGAAAAATGACCCATCTTGACTTTTTTACTTTTCCACATCAATTCATCATAAGCATCATTAAGCACCACATTTTGTATCTGATTAATCAAAGGATACTTATCATACCAGTCAGTTGGCCACATCCATTCCCTATTACTGACAATATCTTTTACTACCATATTTATACTCAGCCTTGCATTATATATATCCCTATGAGTAATAAAAGAAGATAATGCACCAATTTGACTCCAATGATCATACCAGACTGATGCTTTGCATCCATTCCCAATTTCCATTACACAAAACTCTTTAATCTCTTCTCGTATCTTCAATAAATTTCTCCATCCCCAACTATCACTACAATCTTCACTGGCAGTCCAAACACTTCTACCTTTAAGCTTGACTATATTAATCCACTTTACCCACAAAGAATCTTTATCACTGGCCACATGCCATAGGTTTTTGACAAGCACAGCTTTATTCCATACTTCAATATTTTTCAAACCTAATCCACCTTAGCATTTTGGCTTGCATACATTTTTTCATGCCACCTTTGCTTTGCCCCTAGTATCATCACCATGACTCCACAAGAAACTTTTTAGGAGCTTATTGATGTCTTTAATAGTGGTTTTTGGCAGCAATTAGACATAAGCCCAATAGACCTGAATAGACTCAAGTACTGATGCAATTAAAAGAAGTCTCCCAGCATAAGAAAGGCAACCATTTTTCCAGCTTGATATTTTGTTTTTGACTTTATCAACTAAACACTTGCATTCCTGAACTCCTATTCTTTTAGAAGTGAGAGGCACACCAAGATATCTGATTGGTAAATTTTCAACTTTGAAAGGGACAACATCAAGGATACTCTGCCTTTCTTCATTATTCACGCTACCAAATATTATGGTACTCTTACTATGATTAGGCAGCAAACCAGTAATAGCTCCAAAATCATCAATAGCTTCCATATTGACACCCATAGAATCTCTATTACCATGACAAAACATTAGCAAATCGTCTGCAAAACATATATGTGTCAGTTTCAATTTCTTGCAACCAAAATGATACTTAAAACCTTTCTTATCTACAATTTTGGACTGGATGATGATATTGAGAAGTTCCATTACTAGAGTAAATAGATAAGGAGACATAGGATCTCCTTGTCTTAAACCTCTTCCCCCTTTGAAATAACCATTTCTTTCACCATTCACACAGACAGAAAATGATGCAGTTGTGACACATTTGATGATCCAGTTCACCATAGTCTTGTGAAACCTATAACCTACCAGCATTTTCTCCAGAAAATGCCAATTCACAGTGTCATACACTTTCTGGATGTCAACTTTCAAAGCTACCCTTTTAGGCCCCTCTTTTCTGCTATACCCCTTTAATAATTCTTGTGACAACAGGATATTATCTTGAATATGTCTATTGGGAACAAATGCACTCTGATTTTGACTGACTAACTTACCCAAACAACCCTTCATTCTCTCAGTAATAACTTTGCTTATACATTTGTATATCACATTGCAACAGGCTATAGGTCTGAAATCTGTGACTTTGCATGGAGTTGGAATTTTAGGAACTAAAATAATAAGAGTAGAATTCAGTTCAGTTAACATCTTCCCATTCACAAAAAACTCTCTAACAGTAGTGCATATATCACCTCCTATAACTCCCCAGGCTTTCTTGTAGAAAAAATATGAGTATCCATCAGGCCCAGGAGCCTTATTGTCATTGATTTGAAACATAGCATTCTTTATTTCTTCATCACTTACTTCTCTGATCATAAAATTAGCCTCCTCTTCAGTCAGTTTACTCTTGATAATTGCATCCAAATCTACATCTTTCACTGTAACACTTTCGCCAAGAAACTTTTTGAAATGTTGAACAAACAAGTCTGCTACATTTTCACCTTCACCCCTATTTCCCATATTGTCATCAATAGCATTAATCCTATTCTTGTGATACTTGTTCTTCAGAGTTCTCTGGAAGAAAGCATTGTTTCTATCACCTAAACTGAGCCATTTTACTTTAGCTTTTTGGTATAACAACTTCTCTTCAATCTTTAAAGCAGCCATATATTCTTCTAAAGTGGCACTCTCCACTTCTCTAAGCTTTTTATCAACAGGGTCTCTATCAATTTTAGTCTGCACATTCTTCAATTTATCTCTAATATTGACTACATTTTCAAAAATATTCCCATCTTTCCATGCCAATTTCTTCAAATGCCTTTTCAAACTTTTCAATCTCTTGACTGTCCTGAACATTTCACACCCTACAACTTCCTCTTTCCAGTATTGCTCAACCAAAGGTAAAAACTCTTTCTTTTCAGCAACAAAATTAGAAAATTTGAAAGCTTTCTTTTTGACATATACAACATTAGGTAAATTGAGCATTGTAGGACAGTGATCAGATATAAGATATGGTAAGAAAATAGCATGTGCTTGAGTAAACATACCAATGAAAGCCTCATTTCCCATGATTCTGTCAAGCTTCTTCAACACACCACTTTTATTTCCTGCTTTTACATTATGTAGATTTTTAGTCCAAGTATAGAACAACCCAGAACTTACAATGTCTTCAACTTCAATATTATTAACACACTCCTTAAAATCCTGCATATCAGCAGTCATACAAGAACTCCCAGCAGAATGTTCATTTGGAACTAATGTAACATTCATATCCCCAAATATAGCCCAAGCCATACTCCCAACTATACTCTTGTATATATTCAAATCCTCCTATAAAAACTTCCTATCAGCACCCCCATTTGCAGCATATACAAATGTACAATACAAATCAAGTTTCCCATTGACATCTTTCACTCTACATAATGCAGATTGTCTTGCCATATGGACTATGCTCAAATTGACTCTATCACTATTCCACCCAATCAGAATTCTGCACCCCTTATCACACATTCTCAAATTATTAGTCCATTCCCAAACACCAAACACTTTTTCACCAATCTTTTGCAATTTTTTAGACTTTAAATGAGTTTCAAGAACTGCACATATACTAAGTTTTTCATTCTCAATAAAATTTCTCACTTCATTTTGCTTATCAGTGGTACTAACACCCCTGATGTTCCAGCAGCCAATTTTCAAATCCATTAAGCACAGTTTTGTTCCTCCAACACTCCACTATCCTTTCCTTTTAATACATCACTCACCATACTTTTTGTTATTCCTGATTTATCTTGATACACATCACATTCTTGCCCTGCATCATCCTCAATTTCCTTACCTTTATTCTCAATTGGCTTCTTTCTCATCTTAAAATATCCTACCATATCAATGTTCCATTTAGCAAATTCCTCATCTGTAGGTTCCTTTTTTTGACTGATATATTCATCAACAATATCTCTGCTCCTAATATCCTCTAATTCAGATTGCTCATTCACATCATACATTCCCAACACTAAATATTTATTAGCATATTTCCTTAACTCAGACATTACCTTATTCCCTACTTCCCATGCTTTCTTCTTAGGAGATTTGTTGCTCATAGTATTCTTATTATCATTCCCACTCGTCATCTGCTCATTTGATTTCCCATTTCCATTACTTGTACCACCACTTCTATTTCCTTTAGGTTGATACACATACTTTGCAGCAGGTTTTGGCACCTCTTTCTTAGCATTCTCAGTTTGATTATGCTTCTTATTACTTCCTCCTCTTTTACCATTAGCCTTCTTAACATTTTCAAACCCATCATTGTTGTCCTTTTCTTTATTCTCCACTACTACTTCTTGTTTACTAGATTCATCAGCAACACTGTTCTTACCACACTTTTGAGTTGTATGTCCAAACACACAGCAAGCATTACATCTAGGTGGAGTCCAATCATAAGCAACTTTCACATTCTTTCTACATAATTCTTCCTTTTGCCCATTCTTGTACACAACTTCAATTACATCTGGTATTTCTTTTGTTGCATCCATCTCCACTAGAACTCTAGCAAAACCCATTCTCCCAACACCCAATTGGCACATACTAGCAGTTTCATTATCCATAACAAATGGTTTCCCTACTATGCTGGCTAAAGCACTTATCCCCTTTACAGTCCATGCTTCAATTGGAACACCACACATCTTAATCCAGATAGGTAACTTTGCCAATTCTTGCTTATCCAAACACAGACTGATGTCCCATTTTTGTACAATTAATGGCTTATTCTTCACCATCTAGGGCCCACTGTTAGCAATAAAATCCATTCCTTCTTCTCTAAAAAACTTCATATAGTAGACACCATTACATACATCAACAATGTCCTTAAAGCCATGTCTACCCCACATCCTTCTAAGATTATACCTCAACTCATTCACACTCATATTTTCACCAACAAAATAACCACACGGAGTTTTATCCCATTTTTTGCAACCTTCACTAATTAACATGTCATCAAACACCACAACTTCAGTTCCATTATCATCAATTTCAGTTGGTATTACTAACAATTTTTTATCAAAAACCTGCCTAGTATTAGCAACACTAGCATATGACCTTTTTTCCTCCTTATTCTTACTCACATCACCATCACTTAGTTTAGCAATATCATTTTCCACAGTTTGTTCAACAGTAGTAGTAGAATTTTGTACCTGACTTGCTTCTTGAGAAGTATCACCATCATTCTTAGTTTTTCCATCCAAAGCAATACTAACCCTATCTCCCTGATTCTGATTATTGGACCCATTAGCACACTCCACATCCTCTCCCTGATTCACATTTAGCTTACCTCCTCCACTCACCATACCCTGATCCACATTATTCCTGATATCCTTTTCCCCATTTTTACATTGTTCCCCTTTTGTTTCATTTGATTCCCTAGCCTCACTATACACATCATCACTATCAACCTTATTTTCCCCATTATTCTTATTTTTATCCAATTCACATACAGAGTCCGCATACCTAATAGGCCTACGAGTGTTTCTTTTTGCATTTTTCCTGATATTTGTTGACATTATGACAAAGCTACACTAAACAATGAATTTAAAGTGATAGAAATGCTTAGAACTAAGGATTGAAACAAAATGAAAATTTTCGCCAAAATCAAACAATTGGGGGTTTACTCAAATCTTAACAAAAATCTAAGCAAATAGTATCAGTGTGATCTCAATGATGAAAGGAATCGATTGCTTCATTGATACAACTTGTTTGTAATTCAAAAAATGAAACAAACAAACAAAAGCAAACAAACGAAGTAGAAGCTTTCATTCAAATTATCAAACCAAATTCAAAGACAAATTCTAATTCCACAAATACCAAATTCTAATTCAAACAGTACTATCCAAAAATTCAAAAGGAACTAACAAAACTAATGACATTGACCTCTATTTATAGGCACCAAACAAACCGTAATAAAGAGTTTCCAAATTCTAAACAAACTTGTAGGACAAGTCACAATTTACCAAACAACCCTTAAAGTTTAAGTCACCTTCTAACATCCTGGCTGTAATAACATGCAGCCAACAACCTGCAATCTCAACTTAGAAAATAACATCTGATCACTCTTACATGTCCATTTGGCCATTTCTTTCAAGCCGAGAAACATTGCCAGATGAAAAACATGCCATTTGCTGTTACTATATATTAAACAAACATAGCTAAGCGTTAGCTAGTTTACGATTATTATATAGTTCTTGACATATATATTTCAAACTTTTGACCTGTTTATAGTACTTATTTTTCTTCATAATGCAAGTAACGAAATTTTCCTCATAAGTTAGATATATGAGTATGAGTTTTGAAATGAAAGCTAGGTTGTTTTGTTGGAAAATTTAGTGCTCTTGAGGGATTAATTCACACCTGGTAATGGGTTTGGAGGTATGGAGTATACACCCATTTGGTCACTGAATCCCCTGACTCAATAGTGGTTATGTTTTGATTCTACTGATAGTAGATTCTGCTGTTAGTGTGTTTCCACTGATGTGTTAATGTTACCACTGCAAGGGTTAATGTTTCCACTGATGTGTTAACATTACCACTGCAAGGGTTATTGTTACCACTGCTAGTGTTAACATTACCACTGCTAGTGATAATGTTTCCACTGATAACCACAGATCCCTATTATTATGGAAATTATTATGATATAATTAATGGGCCGTTAATTATACATAATACCATGGGCTAGGGTTTTGAGTATTCTCTATTATATATAGAGATCACATCATTCTGCATGGATACGAGATATACAAACCCTAAACACTAAATACGCATCTGGTTCTTGATTTGTGCCTAAAACAAGAACTTTACTTGGTCTTATCCCATAGAGATATTCGTGTAACCCAGGCATAGGGTCGAATAGTTTCTATTGGAAAGTGATACCACGATTTCAAGTGAATATCCGGTACCTTTATTGATTATCTTAACCCTAATCTGGGAACCCGTTTACTAATAACAACCAACAATCAATAGAAACTATTAGTGATAATCAATGGCTGCTGCTATGAGACAAATGGCTGCTAACTTTTCCAAGTTGGAAAAGTTTGAAGGTGTTGATTTCAGAAGATGGCAAAAGAAGATGCACTTCTTATTGTCAAGTATGAATGTGGTGTATGTTCTCACGACTGAGATTTCAGAAGATCATGGAGATGATGCTACTATGGATCAGATGAGGGCAAGGAGCAAGTGGGAGAATGATGACTACATATGCAGAGGTTTAATTCTCAATGGTATGTCTGATTCTCTATTTGATATTTATCAGAATGTTGAAACTTCTCAAGAACTATGGGATTCCTTGGAAGCCAAATATATGGCTGAGGATGCATCAAGTAAGAAGTTCCTTGTAAGTAATTTTAACAATTACAAAATGGTTGATTCTAGACCTGTCATGGAACAATACAATGAACTTCTTAGTATACTTGGTCGGTTCACACAACACAAGATGAACATGGATGAGGCTATTTCAGTCTCTTGTATCATCGATAAACTACCTCCCTCTTGGAAAGAGTTTAAGCACATGCTTAAGCATAAAAAGGAGGAGTTAACTCTTGTTGAGTTGGGCAGTCACTTGCGCATTGAGGACTCACTCAAAGCTCAAGACATTGACAAGCCAAAGAGTAGCACTGCTACTGGTCCATCAGTTGTCAATATGGTGGAGCATAACAACTCCTGCAAGTACAATGACAACAAGGGCAAGCGTAAGCATCAAGATAACACCAAATCTGATCTTAACAAGAAACCTAAGGTGACTTGTTGGAAGTGTGGGAAACCTGGACACTTCAGGAAAGATTGCAAGGGTGGTAAAGTTGGAAACAAATCCAATGGATCAGGCACAAGTGGAGGGAATGGTAACGCCAATTCTCTGAAAGGTCAGAATGTGTTTAATAAGTCTTTTAAGATTTATTATGTTACATATATATCTGACATTTACTTTGTGCAGGATGATGATGTTGCGTGGTGGGTTGACTCTGGAGCAACAATTCATGTGTGTAAAGATAGAAGCTGGTTCAAGACCTACAAGTCAATGAATGATGGTTCTATTCTTCACATGGGAAACGAGTCAACTGCCCTGGTGCATGGAAAAGGATGTGTTGAGTTGAAGTTTAGTTCTGGAAAGATTGTTTCTTTATTTAATGTTTTACATGTTCCTGATATTAGAAAGAATTTGGTTTCTAGTAGTGTTTTGAATAACTGTGGTTATAAACAGGTTATTGAATCTGATAAGTTTATTTTATCTAAAAATGGTGTGTTTATTGGTTTTGGTTATTTATGTAATCAAATGTTCAGAATTAATATTGTTCATGATAATATTGATTCTGCTTTTATATCTACATCTAAACTTAATGATTCAAACCTATGGCATGCAAGACTTGGCCATGTACATTTTAAAAGAATGCAAGATATGTCCAAGGATGGGTTAATACCAGCTTTTGATATGAACACTGAAAAATGTAAAACTTGTATGTTGAACAAGATAACTAAGAAACCTTTTCAAGGAGTAAAATGGAAACTAAAGTTTTGGAGTTAATTCACAGTGATCTTTGTGATTTACATGCTACTCCCTCTTTGGGGAATAAGAAATACTTTGTGACTTTTATTGATGATGCTTCTAGGTTTTGTCATGTTTATTTATTACATTCTAAAGATGAAGCATTAGATAAATTTAAAGTATTTAAAACTGAAGTTGAATTGCAACAAAGTTCCCTGATCAAAAGATTAAGGACTGATAGGGGAGGTGAGTACATGGATACTCTGTATTTTCAGTCTGTTGGTATAATCCATGAAACGACTGCCCCTTATACTCCTCAGCAAAATGGTATTTCTGAAAGGAAAAACAGGGTGCTGAAGGAGATGGTTAATTCCATGTTGTCCTATTCTGGACTGAGTCAAGGGTTCTGGGGTGAAGCTATGTTAACAGCTTGCTATTTATTAAATAGGGTTCCCAACAAAAGGAACAAAGTTACCCCTTATGAACTTTGGACTAAAAAGAAACCTAACCTTAATTATCTTAGGATATGGGGTTGTAGGGCTGTTGTAAGACTCCCTGATCCAAAGCAGAAAACTTTGGGTGAAAATGGCATTGAATGCATCTTTGTTGGATATGCTGAGCATTCCAAGGCATATAGATTTTATGTTATAGAACCTAATGAATCTGTTTCAATTAACTCAATAATTGAATCAAGGGATGCACTCTTTGATGAGGACAGATTCTCATCTATCCCTAGACCAAGTCAAAGGATTCCTAATGGAACCAATGATAATGGTGTTTCAGAGGTTCCTGCTGATGAGGTTCCTACTGATGAGGTTCCTGCTGATGAGGTTCCTGCTGAGGTTGTGGAACAACAACCTGAACCTGAGCTCAGAAGGAGCAATAGGGTGAGGACTCCAAAATCATTTGGACCTGAGTTTCAATTATACTTAATTGAAGGTACAAGGAGTGAGGTCTCTGACCAATACTCCTATTGCTTCATTGTGGAGGATGATCCCAAAACATTTGAAGAAGCAATGAATTCCCAGGATGTTGCTTTCTGGAAAGAAGCAATTAATGATGAGATGGACTCTATCATGGGCAATAACACTTATGTGTTGACTGATCTACCATCTGGTTGCAAACCTTTAGGTAGCAAATGGATTTTCAAAAAGAAAATGAAGGTAGATGGAACTGTTGAAAAGTTCAAGGCAAGATTAGTTATTCAAGGCTTTAAACAAAAGTCAGGAATAGACTACTTTGATACTTATGCTCCAGTGGCACGTATCAGTACCATAAGATTGCTAATTGCTTTGGCATCAATTCACAATCTGATTATTCATCAGATGGATGTGAAGACAGCTTTCTTGAATGGTGATTTAGATGAGGAGGTTTACATGAACCAACCTCAGGGCTTCATCATGCCTGGCAATGAAAACAAGGTGTGTAAACTGATTAAGTCTCTTTATGGACTAAAACAGGCACCTAAGCAATGGCATCAAAAGTTTGATGAAGTGGTTTTGTCTAGTGGTTATTTACTTAATCAAGCTGACAAATGTGTATATAGCAAATTTGATGAATCTGGTAAAGGAGTCATCATTTGTCTATATGTTGATGACATGTTGATCTTTGGCACTGACCAAAATCAAGTTGATCTTACAAAAGAATTTTTGTCATCAAAGTTCTCCATGAAGGATATGGGGGAGGCAGATGTTATCCTTGGCATTAGGATTAAACATGAAAGTAACAAAATTTCTATTTCACAGTCTCATTACATTGAGAAGGTGTTAAAGAAATTTAATTACTTTGATTGTACTCCAGTGAGTACTCCTATGGATACAAGTGAGAAGCTAATGCCTAATACTGGCAAAGCTGTATCTCAACTTGAGTATTCTAGGGTTATTGGCTACTTGATGTATGCCATGACTTGTACAAGGCCTAACATTGCTTTTGATGTGGGTAAACTGAGCAGGTATACTAGTAATCCTAGTGCTCATCATTGGCAAGCAATTCAGTGGGTCTTTAAGTATTTGAAGAGAACTATGGATTATAGTCTCTCATATACTGGTTATCCTTCAGTATTAGAAGGATATACTGATGCAAGTTGGATCAGTAACACTGAAGACAATTCGTCTACTAGTGGCTGGGTATTCCTACTTGGTGGAGGTGCAATTTCTTGGGCATCCAAGAAACAAACTTGCATTACCAGTTCAACCATGGAATATGAATTTGTGGGTTTAGCTGCTGCTGGCAAAGAAGCTGAATGGTTGAAAAACTTGCTTCTTGAGATTCCATTGTGGTCTAAACCTATAGCACCTATTTCTATCCGTTGTGATAGTGCTGCTACATTGGCAAAGGCTTATAGCCAGATGTACAATGGGAAGTCTAGACACTTAGGTGTTAGGCATAGCATGATTCGTGAGCTTATCATGAATGGGGTGGTATCTATAGTGTTTGTTAAATCTCAACAAAACTTAGCTGATCACTTGACGAAGGGTTTGGCTAGAGACTTGGTTTTGAAGTCTGCTAAAGGGATGGGTTTAAGTCCAACTTAGTCACTGAATGCAAGGATACCCAACTCCCTTCTAAGGAAACTTGGAAGCTGAGTTCAATGTGGAAAGCTGATCATTTAGTGGACTGAAGCACATGTATTACAAACATCCCAAGGTTGTGCTTGTTACCTGCTGAAAGGAGGATGAAGTCTTCACTTCTTAATGGTTAATTTTCTTTGAAAAAGTGCTAAGCAGGAGCATAAATTAAAGATGAACCACCTATGTAAATGTTGAAGTTTTGCCGCTTCAGGAAGCTTTGGACTTTTAGCTTTTACAACATTTATGAATTGGATATGGACACATGGCTTGTATAGTGTCAGGAGTATTTAAGTGTTTGAAAACTTGTGTGTATTTATCTTCAGGTATTCAAATGGGTTGAAGGGTTCAATTCTTAGAACACCCTAATTCTCGAATATTTGAACGTATATGTACTAAGATGGAAATTCAATCTTCAAGATATTTTCATTTATGCATTTGTTTTGTTTTATATTTATTATTTCATGCAAAGGAAGATAACTAAATTTGGGGAGGATTGTTGGAAAATTTAGTGCTCTTGAGGGATTAATTCACACCTGGTAATGGGTTTGGAGGTATGGAGTATACACCCATTTGGTCACTGAATCCCCTGACTCAATAGTGGTTATGTTTTGATTCTACTGATAGTAGATTCTGCTGTTAGTGTGTTTCCACTAATGTGTTAATGTTACCACTGCAAGGGTTAATGTTTCCACTGATGTGTTAACATTACCACTGCAAGGGTTATTGTTACCACTGCTAGTGTTAACATTACCACTGCTAGTGATAATGTTTTCACTGATAACCACAGATCCCTATTATTATGAAAATTATTATGATATAATTAATGGGCCGTTAATTATACATAATACCATGGGCTAGGATTTTGAGTATTCTCTATTATATATAAAGATCACATCATTCTGCATGGATACGAGATATACAAACCCTAAACACTAAATACGCATCTGGTTCTTGATTTGTGCCTAAAACAAGAACTTTACTTGGTCTTATCCCATAGAGATATTCGTGTAACCCAGGCATAGGGTCGAATAGTTTCTATTGGAAAGTGATACCACGATTTCAAGTGAATATCCGGTACCTTTATTGATTATCTTAACCCTAATCTGGGAACCCGTTTACTAATAACAACCAACATGTTTGACCATCAATAGTAACTATAGCAGTCTTACATCCATCAACGGTCCACACTTTCATATTCCATCTGATATACATCGACGGCCCAGATTAAACACTCAAAAGAAATCACAAACATTGAAATATCTTAAAATAACCAACCCATTTGAGACTAGAATCATTTGTGCGCCAAAAATAACCCATTTGCAAACAAAGAACTGCAAAGAGCGGAAATAATAACGGAAAAATGATGGCTGAAGAGGGAAGGCGTAGTCCAAAAAGTCCAGAGGTGAAGCTCGGGTTGGAAGTTGAGGATCTATGGGTTATTCAAGAGCCACAACTATTGCCTGCCGAGAAGCTCAATGCTTGTTTCGAATGCATTCCTGTTTCCTAGTTTCCTCATGCTTCGTCTACCCAAGAAATTTTATATGTTTTCTAGATAAATGAAATTCCGTAGGTGTTGTAATTGCATTTGTCAAAACTAGGCGAGTACCCGCGCCTAGCGGCAGCGGTGTATAGTGCTGAGACTTAAACCAGAAATGGAAAAGCAAAACATCCTGTAGAGTAAGAAAGTGAACCAAGTGCAAAAGCATGATCTACCAAATTCGGCGCTATCATGATCGACATATATGGTCAAAGACATATCAAGTGCATAAAAAGTTAACTTTTTTGGGACCATTGATCAGCCATTTGATCATCCACAACACTTTTTCTGACCCAATTGAGGCCAACGATCAAAATCAAAATTGTGAACAACATAAAGATGACATATAAAGGGATTCATAGTATACATAAGAGATATTATTCAAAGCAATGACAAACTAATAAAATAGATTAAGCATGAAAAAAAAAAAAAAAACAAAAATATGAAAATATACATGCACAAGGCCTACTAGAATATACATAATTGAATCATAACAACCCACTATTATCAACTTTAACAAAAAATGATATAGTTGAGGATCGGACAGAACATACCTCATTTGAAGATGTTATATACCAGAAATATGAGTGCTAAGCAAAAAATATTCATGTGGTTCACGTCAACCCGTGGAACTATCCTAGGTCCACCATTTACATGGGTATGTCCATATAACTATTTGCATTAAGCAGAATGATCATAGAAGCCAAACATTCCATTTGACAATATTAAGATTTCATTTTACCCAAAAAAGAATATTTAGATCTCATTAACTTCTAATTATTCACGCATATATACCATCGTGTTACATATTTATATCCCTTGGATTGGAGTAAACAACAATGATAATACATGAGATTTAATCACATCTAGACCAAAATCCTTGTCTCCTTCACCATACATGAATTGAGCCATTCTAGCAAGGTTTGTTGCATAATCGATAAACTCCCGTGAAGATTCAGAGTTAACAATTGCTCGTTCTTTGTTAAGTTTCTTCCATGTCTTGTTGATTAACAATTTTATATAACTTCTAGCTTCTGGTTCAGTAGCACCGGTCTCATGCATGTACAACTGGATTGATTTCAGAGTATCACCTCTTTCCATTTCACCCTAAAAAAAACAAGAGAATGCTAAAGTTATGAGACGTCGTCCAAATGGAAGTGAAAATACAACTATAATGAAATCGCAATTTATGTAACTTGATGTAACAAAAACACAATGTATAGCAATAAATCTTATAATTAATTAAAGGGCGTACCAATGAAGTCCCCAAGTCATCAGTAAGTCGGAAGATAAGTGATACATAGCGAACTATATTCTCAGTTCTTTGTATGCATTGATGGATTTCTTCAATTGAACTAACTGATGTTAAAAAGTGCACATGCATAAGTGCTACAGGTCCTGATATCGATACACAAGCATTGTCCAAGTACTCGTTCAGTGTTGGTATATGTCCACGGTGGTACCATCGAGCTTCTACTAGGTATGCCTTACATAGATCTGCCCACTGCAAAGTTAAATTAATTTGTTAATAATGTCCGTAATCACAAATGAAACAAAATTTGCTATACACTATAGCTAAAGAAGATGGATGTATTACTGCTTTCTTTAAGTATGGAAGAATGAGGAATCCTTTGCTTGCCAAAGTTTCATGTGTGATATCATTTATCGAGTTGTAAAGTCCAAAGAAACATATCTTCATATAATCTGGGAGTTGTTCAATCGCCTTTATATCCCATCTACGAAATTTAAAAAAAATAATAATAATAAAAAGCCATGTCTTATATAACTCATGTCCATACTAGTATAAGGAATTGAAAGAAAGCTTGTTTTAGCATTTACCTGTTTATAACATCAGTGAATTGTTCTAGTTCGCCCAAAGTACCAAACACATCATAGACATCATCGAGAGTAGTGATCATAACGGCGACCTTAGTTATTGTTCTCCTCCCACGACTAAAGTTTGGTAAGTAACTAAAACCAATTGTCCACAAGAAATTCTCCACTATCAAGTCCCTTGCAAAGGTTAACTTGGTATCCCAACTTGTATTTCTCCACCACCTATTCATGGTCGGGTATTATCAGTTTTGCATCATGATTAGCAACCTCATCTTGGATCATTTAATTACAGCTTTAGCGCTTTTTATAGTGCTATATATCGTGATAATTAACATGTTTGGAAAAATATGATACCTTGATGCATGTTTTAGATCCTCAAGATGGATAGCCTGGACTAGATCAAAATCCAATTTTGCAAGCTCGACTAATGTGGGACTCATGCTATTCTTTTTCTCATATAGTTCAATAAACCACTTCGCCTCAACTCTCTGTACCCTCCAATGCAGCGGTTGCTCCAAAGCATGAGTTACTAATGAAAAGATACTCCCGTCAATCTTCTCCAAGCTTTCTTTGAGATATTTGGTTGTGATGTCTCTAGCGTCATCCAATATGTTTTCATCCTCGAACGAATGATAAGATGCCTCATACAGGTTGAGCATTTCCACAACGTCGTTGAGTAAGTATGAATTAAGATTTTGATTCTTTTCCTTAAAGTTGAGAAATATCTCTAAATATAAAGAAAATGTAAACAAACATAAATTATAACAAGTGTTTCCATATATCACCTAAACTTTATGTAGCCTATAATTTTCTAAGAAAATAAATACTTCATCGAAATGTTACCTTGAGGAACATGATAACCATGTTGTCTCAGTAGTCGAAAGCCAAGAGCCTTTAGGTTCAAATTGATTTTATTCCAATTTTCAGGAAATTTATAGTAATTGTAGTAAATCGTTTCCAAGAGATTACTTATTTCCTCCTCAAAAAGATACGATATTCCTAGTCTTTGCAACTCATCAACTAGCTCCAGAACTCTCAACGAATTTCCTGACTTTTGTATCATCGTCTTCACTGCGTCCTTCAAAGTATTTGCTCTTGCCACATAATCAACTCCCTGCGTTGGTTGAATTCTTAAATGTAGCCATAAAGGTTCATTATGTAAACACAAAATAATAATCGTACCGTGTATTTACTAGAGAGTGACTGAATATGATCAAATGACCACGATGATGGTTCGTAATTTGCTGATCGCCTTACGTGGGTGTCAGCCGCATTGACAGTTGCATTGGCAGCTGTTCTAGTGGTTTTTGTTGAATATATTCGCTTGTAAGCGTTACCTTTTGCTAGAGGACTTTTTTGTTGTACAACCGAATATGGAAATAAGCTTATTGATGCCATAGATAAAGAGATATGTTGGAAAGAAATAAGTTGGTTTATAAGGATTTTTAAGTTAATGAAATCATTCATCTAATTTGTACTATTTATAGAGCGATGGATAAATGTAGGACAGGATTATTCTATGTCGTATTACAACATAAATGAACTAAGAAATATGTTTTGTCATACGATTCCAAGCTTTGAGTTCAATGGTTTCACTAATAAGGACACCGCCCTCTTAAAACTTCAAAAAACATTTGTGAGTGCTTTTTAGTGAAATGGTCAAGAATATGGAAGTCTTTGACACGACTGTATGACGGAAAGTAGTTTTTAAGATAAGAGCATATTGCATTTGAACTAAAATTGCACGTTTATTTTGTTGATAAAGTACGAAAGGATGTCAATGAATAAGAGGGATAATAATAATAATAATAATAATAATAATAATAATAATAATAATAATAAAGGTTCGTGAAAGTGATTGTACTATAGCTATTAAACTTTTTGTGTTTCTATATTTTTGAGTGTCTCATAGACGGGGTCGGTCAACATATGTCACCAGTGGAATATCGTACTTTCCTTAAGTATCGTCTTATGATTCATTTATTTTCGGCTAATCAGATATGTCCAGTTTGTTCGAAACGTGTTGGATTCCTTTAGAAACATGTGGTTCAATGCAAAGATCTCTCGGCTTCAAGTACAAACATGATATAGTTAGGGATGTCTTTTTTGACGTTTGTAGGCATGCTGGGATTTCCATAAAAAAGTAGCACCTGTGAACTTTTTGACTGACTCATTGGATGGAAGATCCACACTCAGATCGCAGACGTTTTGATGTTTGGATGGGTAGGAGGGAAACATGCGTATGTGGATCTAATCGGGGTTTCTACTCTCGTAGGTTTGGGTAGCCATGGTTTTAGATTGGCGGCTTTGAAAGCTGCATCGTACAAAGTGGCAAAACACGAGAAAGTGTGCATTGAAAATCAACATGTTTTTATTCCTTTCGCATTTGATACTTTTGGTTTTCTTGCACCTGAGGCAGTGGAGTTCCTCAATAGAGTCCAACAAGTCATATATAATAATGTTTTAACACCTAGATCCACAGATGTTGTTTTCAAACGAATTAGTTTTGCTATTCAAAAAGAGCTAGTTGCGTAACTTTTTGCCCGTTTGTCTTCCACCACTATGTAAATCCAAATATTTATGAAAATACTAATAATAAAAATAATAAAAATAAAAAAAAAATAAAAAATTATTATATGATGAAAAAAGTATCTCGTGATAAGTTAACTTTTCTTTAGCCATTCATGTGTAATTGCAAAAGATCTGTCTATGTGATTTCTTATGTTGGTCATACATGAGGTGTTAAGAGTGAATATAATTAACCGTGATATGTTTACAAAATGATTGACGTCTAAGTTGATCAAAAATATTAACTTATCATGCTAAAAACTAAAATATATCTAAGATATATATTAAGATAAGAGTACGTGCCTCGACACTCTAATGATAATATATTGCATTTGAACTAAAATTGCACGTTTACTTTGTTGATAAAGTACGAATGGATGTCAATGGATAAGAGGGAGGATATAAATGAGAATAAAAATAAAAAAGCTCATGAAAGTGATTGTACTATAGCTATTAAATTTTGTGTTTCTACATTATTGTTGTTTTGGTTTTTTTCATATACTTTCCATGAAGGTGGCTCATCCTGATAGTAACCAAACAACAGAAACATGTTTAATTGGTGCATAATTCATAAGAATGTTTCATGGGTTGTGGCCGCCTCGAACCAAACCAAACAAGACTTGTAACATAAAAAATATGTCTGCATGATGCATTTCTTTCTCTTTTTTTTTGTGGTAAACGGTTTCCACCCGATAAAATATATTACTCTAAAAAACAGTTAAGTACAAAAGAATGTAGCTGAAATACCATATTAACCTCAAGCAACCTTTTGAATCATTCATGACATGTCATAAATGAACCAACTAGCTACTCACAACTAGAAAACCAAAACAAAACAAAGCAAGAAACAACATATCCAAGTCTAATGTCATGGATCTTTAATTGGGCCGTAGATAGACCATAATCATTAAAATAATAATCATCATAATCAATGTAGTCACATATACCATCTTTCTATTGCTCCAAAAAACTCCTCTCGTTTTCTCCAACACTGAAATAAGTATTCTCTTCAATATAATCCAGAACTTGATCGTCATAGCTATCATAATCAACCACATTACCAATCTTAAAAAAAGGGTTACCCACCTTGGTTGAAGAAGAATCAACCTTTTTAAGAGGTTGACCATCATCCTCTATAAGAGTAATTTTCCTCTCAATAATTAGCTTTTCAAGTTTCCCAATTTTCTCAACAATAGGGGTTGTACTAGTGCTATCATAGGGGTCGTCTCCATAACTCTCCCTCAACTTTCTAATAGACTCTTCTTCCCCCCCCCCCCCCCCCCCCTCCATTTTCACACTTAGAAGAAATAGAAACAACAGGTATACCAGATGCTAAGAAACTAGCCATATCGTTTTGGCAATCAAGAACCTCATCATCACTATCTTCTTTAGCCACCTTTCCTTCTTGCTACCAGACTCCAAATCAGCCTCATCCTTAGGAGAAACACTTGTAGCACAAGGAATACTATTATCATCAGCATCGGCCATATCAAGAGCATCAAATGGGTTTAATGTAGCAATTGCTTTTTTAGTTATTTTCTCTTTAGTAGCATCCGGATTTTTCAAAACAAGTACATACTTTGCTTAGGTTTTAAAAGGCTAAATTCAGCCCTTTTATCAACATCAATACCACGAAACGATTTTTACTGAGGCATTTTGATAAGGATTTATTTGACGCATTTTTAGGGGGTCATTTAAGCCCTAAATCGTGAATATATGGTCAAATATTGCCTCAAATCGTTTCTTTTCTCATTTTAGGTACTTGGGACGTGATTTCTGGAATATGGAGCATTCTGGACGTTTTTGGGCTCAAGAATGAAGAAATCAACAAAGTCGTGGAAAAGTCAGGATATGCACCTGATGGCGTCAGGCTCTGGACGCTGACGCCGTCACTTGAAGTTGAAGATGTTGGAAATTATCATACGTGACGCCCCAGAAACCATTTGAAGAATTACACCTGACGCCGGGAGTAGGCCGTGAGGCTTTAAGTTAACACGAGACGGCCCAGAAGCATTAAAGAGTGACAACGTCAGAAGCTTAATTGTGCAACACGAAACCCTAATCACGGCATTCTGATGGCGTCAGGACTTATAACCTGACGCCGTCAGCTTGTAAAATCTATATATAGTTTAGGATTTTTCATTCATTAAGTGTGCAACTTTGGAGACAAACCCTAGTATAAATTTTCTGAGATTTCAAAGGTTCTCAAACCCTCTTTTCTCTCATGTTTCATTGAAGATAAGTAATCTTTTAATCATTCAATATGTCTATATGTATTGTTTGATTATCTTTTATGCTTTTCTTCCTTTCAACATGCTAGCTTAGGTTGTTTTGTGTTTGCTTAGATCTAATGAAATATAGTTATTGATTGTTGATTAGTTGTCTATTGTTTAGTTGATTGACTCGCGTTAGGCTTAAGAAAACTGGCTAACCTCCTTTGTGTAACAAGCTTGAACGTCTTAAGCAACGTAATCGGATGGCACCACGATTTTATTCATTGTATTTAATGCATGAGTAGAAGTTAATGATTCTATGATAGGGTACTAAATGTGTCGTCATAAGAAGAAACTAATATTCATAGAGTTGGGACAGATTGTGCGCACCCCCACGATTTGTATTAAGGAATACAACGCTTCAACTAAAATAACTGCACTGTGACATTCAACGAGTCAACAAGAGATAACTAGGGAGTAATTAAGTCTAAGTAAACACGTTTGTATCATCATACGAAGTCCACCAAATTTACTTTTCTTGTTATTTTTATTTTCTATTTATTAGTTTAATTTGTAGTCTTGGGTTAGTTGATTAGCAACTAATTCCGCCCACTCTTTCAAAACCGAGATTTTAATTGCTTTGATAAAAAATATAAAAATACAAAAAGAATCATCCCTCACCTTTAGACCTAGTTGATCTACACTTCAATCCTAACGACACTATTCCCCTAGAGAACGATCAATCTTTTGGACATACCTATACTACACTACAATGACCATGTACACTGCCAGGAGGATTGAAAACTTCTCAAGATCCCTTGAGAGGTAAAACATTTTGTGAGGCCGCAATCCTCGCATCACATTTGAACCCCAACCTTCTTACCTTTATCCTTACGATGCCCTACCTCAGTGAAACCATCATCATTCTTTTCCAAAGTAGTAGAATCATCAGCAGCCTTGGCTGCCACATTAGTATTACTACGAACAGCCTCTTTAATACGATTGGCATTCAATCAAAGCATGTCCAAAAGTCTTAGATTCACCATAATGACCAGGTTTCCATTCATATTCGACATTAATAATTTAGTAGTAAAACTATTACCTTCTTCATTTGGAATTGCCATTGTAACCTGGCTTTTTAGTTTTGAATCTGTGCTTAATTCAACTAAAGCACGAGCAAAACTAATACGGCCCCAAGACTCAACACACATAAAGCTTGTAAAAGCATCTAACATAATATGTTTCTCTACTTGCATAGAAATAAAGCTCAAACCATCGTCAGAATAAGCAACCAAATGAACCTTATGCATTTTGATCCAAACCGGTACCTTGTTTACAGGGATAAAGTGGTAGTCCATTTGTTAAGAATAATAGGCGAGTTACGTATAATCCAAGGACCTCGTTCCAGAACATGATCCACAACATGATCCACACCCTCCTTAGTAGCAAACTTAAAAAGAAACACAACATCACCATTCTTCATCAACGTTTGCAAGCCAAATTTTCCCCATGTATTAATAACATAATTTTTAACTAAAGGAAAAGAAATGGTCTTACCAAGAAAGTAACCAACAGGTATGTTTGCATACCGGCTTAAAACCTTTTTATAGCAGCTATAGGCAACATTGTGTCATGATTATCAACACAATCTTCATTGACCAATGCTCTAAAATTCACTTTCGGGACCATACGAGTAGCATTAATGACATTGGCAAAAGAAGTAGGAGAATCAACCTTAGTAGCCTTATCACTCATCGAAGTAGAAGCAGCCTTTGGATCCGTATTACCTATACCAACACACGTCACATCAATATGTTGAGAATTGACACTCTTAACATTATGTGAACAAGAAGCATTAATACTTTCCAGTAACGATTGATACACCAACCTCGTTAGCAGCCGCATGTTGTTGTGACACATTCACACTACACATCAATTCTTCGTTTCTCAACCTAGTTTGATTGGCCAAACTGGTTGATGTATCCTTATTCCGATTAGACCTCGACTTAGATGTAGGACTGTTGTTTAGAAAACCCTTTTCCATCTCTCTTAACCCACGAACAAATCCTTAACATAAGTTGTAAACCACAGATAAAATAAACCATCATTCAACAAACACAAGCAATCGACCAAGAAAAAAGAAAACCCTAACCGAAACAATTAGGGTTTTAAACATGCACACCACTAATACCTAACCTCTAGCCATAATGATAGTCGATGTAAAGTAAATAGAAGTGATTACGAGCTGTCGACTTAGAATAAATAGACAAAATCGATTTAAAAATGATTAAGTAATAGGCGGTTTAAAACCCTAAGGAACAATTAAACTAAAAAACCTAAAACCTTGTGAATAAGAAAGTGGAACTAAATTCAGGATCATGATAACGAGTGTTGATTACTCCCTTTAAACAAATCGCTGCAAAAACACAAGGAATTAGGCAGATTTAGAAGAAAACTGATTGAGGGTTGTTAGGGTTAAAAATCACCAAAGAGGGGAGAGGCTTTTAGGGTTCCATGGTGCATTTCAGAAATATCAAGGGTTTTTTTCTATGATATTTTAAAATACACGAAAAATATTCATGTGTTTACATGAATCCGTGGAACTATCCGAGGTCCGCCATTTACATGGGTATGTCCATATAATTATTTGCATTAAGAATGATCATAGAAGACAAACATTCCATTTTAGAATATTAAGATCTCATTAGCTTCTTATTCACGCATATATACCATCATGTTTATTGATATTTATATCCCTTGGATTGGAGTAAACAGAAATGATAATACATGAGATTTAATCACATCAAGACGAAAATCCTTGTCTCCTTCACCGTACATGAATTGAGCCATTCTAGCAAGGTTTGTTGCATAATCGATAAACTCCCGTGAAGATTCAGACTTAACAATTGCGCGTTCTTTGTTAAGTTTCTTCCATGTCTTGTTGATTAACGATTTTATATAACTTCTAGCTGCTGGTTCAGTAGCACCGGTCTCATGCATGTGCAACTGGATTGATTTTTGAGTATTACCTCTCGCCATTTCACCCTAACAAGAACAAGAGAATGTTAAAGTTACCAGACGTCGTCTAAATGGAAAAGAAAATAGAATATATAATGAAATAGCAATTTATGTAACTTGATCTAACAAGAAAGCAAAGTATAGCAGTAAATCTGATAATTAATTAAAGGGCGTACTGATGAAGTCCCCAAGTCATCAGTAAGTCGGAAGATAAGTGATACATAGCGAACTATATTCTCAGTTCTTTCTATGCATTGATGGATTTCTTCGATTGAACTAACTGATGTTAAAAAGTGCACATGCATAAGTGCTACAGGTCCTGATATCGATACACAAGCATTGTCCAAATACTCGTTTAGTGTTGGTTTATGTCCACGGTGGTACCATTGAGCTTCTACTAGGTATGACTTACATAGATCTGCCCACTGCGAAGTTAACTTTTTAAGGTGAAAACTCTGAATTGATTTGTTAACATGTTAATAATCACAAATGAAATTTTGTTATACAAATATAGCCAAAGAAGATGGATGTATTACTGCTTTCTTTAAGTATGGAAGGATGAAGAATCCTTTGTTTGCCAAAGTTTCATACGTGATATCATTTATTGACTTGTAAAGTCCAAAGAAACATATCTTCATGTAATCCGGGAGTTGTTCAATCGCCTTTATATCCCATCTACGAAATTCAAAAAAAAAAAAAAAAAAAAAAAAACAATCATGTCTTATATAATTTATGTCGATACTAGTAATAAGGAAAGTAAGATTGTTTTAGCGATTACCTGTTTATAACATCAGTGAATAGTTCTAGTTCGCCCAAAGTACCATACACATCATAGACATCATCGAGAGTGGTGATCATAGCGGCGACCTTAGTTATCGTTCTCCTCCCACGGCTAAAGTTTGGTAAGTAACTGAAACCAATTGTCCACAGGAAATTCTCCACTAGCATGTCCCTTGCAAAGGTTAACTTGGTATCCCAACTTGTATTTCTCCACCACCTATTAATCGTCAGGTATTATCAGTTTTGCATCATGATTAGCAACCTCATCTGGGATCATTTAGTTATAGCTTAACCACTTGTTATTGTGTCATATATCGTGATAATATGCTTGGAAATACTAGATCCACCTACACTTTACAAAAATTTTCCCACACGCTGACGTGGCGGAGTGTTGATTGGTTGGTTTTCTGTGGGCCACAGAAAACCAACCAATCAACACTCTGTCACGTCAGCGTGTGAGAAAATTTTTGTAAAGTGTAGGTGGGTGTAGCACACCTCATATATGATACCTTGATGCATGTTTTAGATCCTCAAGATGGATAGCCTGGACCATATCGAAATCCAATTTTGCAAGCTCAATTAATGTGGGACTTGCGCCACCTCTTTTCTCATATAATTCAATAAACCACTTCGACTCTACTCTCGGTACCCTCCAATGCAGCGGTTGCTCCAAAGCATGACTGACTAATGAAAAGATACTCCTATCAATCTTCTCCAAACTTTCTTTGAGATACTTGGTTGTGATGTCTCTAGCGTCGTCCAATATGCTTTCATCCTCAAACGAATGATATGATGCCTCATACAGGTTGAGCATTTCCACAACATCGTTGAGTAAGTATGAATTAAGATTTTGATTCTTGTCCTTAAAGTTGAGAAATATCTCTAAATATAAAGAAGAATGTAAACAAACATAAATTATAACAAGTGTTTCCATATATCACCTAAACTTTACGTAGCCTATAATTTTCTATGAAAATAAATACTTCATCGAAATTTTACCTTGAGGAACATGATAACCATGTTGTCTCAGTAGTCGAAAGCCAAGAGCCTTTAGGTTCAAATTGATTTTATTCCAATTTTCAGGAAATTTATAGTAATTGTAGTAAATCGTTTCCAAGAGATTACTTATTTCCTCCTCAAAAAGATACGATATTCCTAGTCTTTGCAACTCATCAACTAGCTCCAGAATTCTCAACAAATTTCCTGCTTTTAGTATCATCGTCTTCACCGCGTCCTTCAAAGTATTTGCTCTTGCCACATAATCATCTCCCTGCGTAGGTTGAATTCTTAAATGTCGCCATAATGGTTTATATAAACATGAAATAATAACCGTACTGTGTATTTACTAGAGAGTGACTGAATATGATCAAATGACCACGATGATGGTTTGTAGTTTGTCGATCGCCTTACGTGGGACTCAGCTGCATTGACAGTTATTCGGGTGGTTTTTGTCGAATATATTCGCTTGTAAGGATTACCTCTTGCTAGAGGACTTATTTGTTGTACGACTGAATATGGAAATGAGCTTATTGATGCCATAGATAAAGAGATATGTTAGAAAGAAATAAGTTGATTTATAAGGATTTTTAAGTTAATGGAATCATTTATCTAATTTTTTATAATAACAACTGTTTGGAATTGTTACTGTTTTAGGATTTATCTTCCATAGCTATAATCATAAATGAAGTGTAAAAGGGCTAGGTTTCAAAAAAGACGAAGGTTCGATTTTATTATTATTATTATTATTATTATTATTATTATAAATGAAGTGTTAGCCTAATGGTCCCTGAAATTTATCTTCTTCTAAACTGGTTATAATACCTGTGCACGCACAGGGTTTTTAAAACTTCGTTTTAATTATTTATTATTATAGATTAAGAAATAAATCTCTTAACATGCTTCAATTGGTTTTACTTGTTGGACTAAAAATAAAAAATCATATGTATATATGCTTCAATTTGTTGTGTGCGTTTTAATTGGTTTCACTTTAGTGCAACTTTCTTTACAATTGGCCTAGATCATCAAGGTAAAAGACACACATATTTTAGACCGTTGATTGATACCCATAGTATTATTAATGACAGCAAACATCTGCTAAGTTTCATTAACTCATTCAAAGACACCTGCTAAGAATGCCTACTATAAAATTCCCCGTATATGCACTAAAATACATCTTTGGTACATTAAAATACATTCATGTATTATCTAAATTAGTAACTCAACTTAATTATACATTCATAATTTGAGCAGGTGTAAAAAATCCTTTTATGACAATCATGTGTTGATACTTAATCATCTTCTAAAAACGCACACAACAAATTGCATTGCACTTTAGTGTGTGTGATAAGATCATAAAACTACAAAAACCACTTACATGTTGCATTATAGTGAGGATAACAACATAATTAGTTATAACATCAAATAAGAAAACTTCATATTATAACTAAAGGGGTGTTTGATTATGCTTATTAAAGGTGCTTATTGGCTTATTCAATTACCATAACACAATAAGTTTATGATAAAGCTATAAGCTTTTTTGAGAAGCTTATTAACAAACCTCTGAACTCACAACTAATTCTATCATAGTTTAGTGTGTTTATAGTAAAAACACAAATATTAAGTGTAGAAGTTTTCGATAAAACATTTAAAAAAATTACTAAAAGTCGGTGTGTATAACAAAAAAGTTATACCATAAAAAAAAGTTACTAAAAGCTATCAGCTAGATATGACATAAGCCAAAGTTCCGTTGAGGTCTCTTTCAGATTCTATCGAGAAGCAAAAACAGGTTAACACATAAATCATAAGTATAGAAGAATGGTATCTCACATCTGTGATTACCAACTCAATAACATTATCGCAGTATAGTAACGTAATAACATGATTAAAAACTATATATGTTTGCTTTATAATTCTCATGTACATAATCTAATTACTTTACAACGGCCAACTATTACAGTTTTTTTTTATGAAACATCACGTCTATTAATAAAGTTAGTTTATCACCCACATAGTTTTTCTTTTTTTGATTTAGAAGGTGATTGTTATCAAATAAGGATTGTGATACGTGCATTTTTTTGTTTAATATAATTTAAGGAAAACACATTCTAACTTAAAACAATGACTATCAAACTCTTTTTTTTTTTTTTTTTTTAAATAATTAGCTTTGTATAATGTTTTTTAACTGGCAGCCATGTTGAGTTTGATGTTGATGTTATTATTTAACTTTAACTATTGATATCATGTTGTACAAAATGTGTGAGTTTAGTAGCACATAAATGAGCGTTAATGAAGTTATAATCGTTGTTATAAGTAGAATCGCGTATATTTATTTTCATATCACAGTAACTCGTGCTTACCATTTGATATTTATATTCTCGTTACTAATAATTTAGCAGTATTAATATTCAAACCCGTGTACGCATAAATTAAACTTTTAAATAGAATAACATGAGTCCTTATTTAAAAAAAAATATTATAATAGATATAAGTCTGCAACTAACAATATTAAAACTAATTCGCATATTTACAATATTTATATTAAAACTAATAATTTAAATAGATGAAAGTCGGAAACTAATACTAATACTCATGTCATTTTAAACAAAGTTCATATTATAAAATATAAGGGGTATAAAATGTAAGGGGTTATTTGTGTTTTTTCTAAAGTTATTAAAAAACATGGAACTTGTAATTTTACACTTAGCTCCATATATTTTATGTAAAATTCAACCACCAAAGTTTTATTAATTACATCATCTTTTTGTAAGTTTTTGTTTTCATAAATTTGACACATATATTTTTTTGCATTTTTTTCCTCAATCAAATTTCTCTACCAAATTTATTAAGTTTGACCAAAATAAATTTAATTTTGACTTTCTACTGACCAATCATATTGTTTGATTTCACCTACGTGGCAAAATCGAGCTCTCCTATTGGTCCAATTATTTTTTCAATAAGAAGAGTTTTGCAAAAATACTACGAAATAATGTAATTCTTTTATTATATAAAAGATATTTAGAAATTAATTGATATTTGTTAGCTTCGTATTTTAAGTCAATTTTGTTATAATATTAAACAAGTGTTTCACATTATAATGGAATGGTCCTTGAAGTTTAATTATTTACTAGCAGGGTCCCCGCGCGATGCAGCTGCGAGCACCATGTAATTTAATTTTTTCGGCTAATAATTTATTTTATTTGTACGGTTTTTGGCAATAGTTTTACTGATTAGTTTTTTATAGCAAAAGTTTGATGAAATTTTGCTTAGTTTGTATTATTTTATTTATTATTATTATTATTATTTTAGTAGTTTGCTTGGTTTGTACAATATGTGAACACATTTTAGTTTACTATGTTCTTTTTGACAATAAATTTACGGATATCAAAAGTTTCGTTTAGCTCGTGTCCGTTCGGGCTCAAGCCTGTTGGCTCGTGTCCGTTCGGGCTCGAGCCCATTGCCCGTTTGAGCTTGAATATTTGTATAATATGCTTTATTATTTGTATTAGTGACATTTAATGCAGGAATTGTGTTTAAGTTGGTTGTACAATATGCTTGATAATTTGTATTTCTTATGTAAGGGGTGTTTTAATAAGTGCATTAATTGTATTTATTGACCATTTAATTAATTATATTTAATGTACATAATGATTTATTTATTGTATTTAATGTTAGTATTAATTGTATGCTGGAATTAAATATGAGGGGAATTTCTATAAGTAGCATTTGTGTTTGCATCACTTGTACTTTAAGCTTATTAACTTGTAAGGCTTAATTTTAAGTATTCTAATATTAGAAGGCCTTCCTCCATTATAATATAGTATGATAATTGATACAAATAAAAATATATATACATACTTACTATCACGTCGAAGATGTTACTATGTTAGTATTATTACTATCATAAAAACTATCGTCCTTTCGTTATTATATAGAGAATAATTATCATCTTCATGCGTTTAACATCTACTGTCACACTGTTTTTTTTATCTATGTTCAAATCTAAAAAGATATAAAATAATATCCGGACTAAAACTAATTACAGATTTTGATATCCGCTGCTGCGAAGTGCGGGTCTAACCTCCACAAGAAGGTTTGATAAAATCCCCTGTGCAACACAAGGGGCAATCCTCCTCGTTATCAATATGTATAGGCAACCCAAATTGACTGTTCATAACAAAGAGTAAATTAGTCCTTTTATAGTTTTATTAACCAATTCAATTTTAGCTTAGCTGGCATTGATAACAAAGAGTAATTGTATTTTTCCTTTCTCCTCTTTTAGCTGGCATTGATAACAAACATGACCTGCCATAATTTTTTAGTTGGTAGTTAGAGTTTGAAATACCCCAAATGGTAGTTTGACCAAGCTGTAATTCTTTATAAAACGTTGTGTGTCAAAAGCAGAAAAAATTGAAAGTTTTTTGGGCTAATTGCCTCTAAATGTTTCATAGTTGTCATCATTTACTCCTATATGTATCAAACTTTTTTTTTTTTTTTTTTTTTTTCCCTGTTATGTTTACTAAACTTTATTTTCTGGGTATTTTGTGTACTTTATGACCATTTTGCCTCTCGCATGTTAATAAAATGATTGGCAAAATGGTCATAAAGTACATAAAAATGCCTAAATAATCAAGTTTAGTACACAGAATAGCAAAAAAATATATATATATTTTGTTTAATACATATAAAAGGAATACGTAACAACTATGATACATCATTTTGGTGTCATTAGTCCAAGTTTTTTTCGTTGTTTTAAGTTGTTCATATAATCTCACCCCGATATTATTTTTCCTAAATTTACCGGCATTATTTTGATTGTCACAGACTCACAATTGTCTAACTTCTTACCTGCGTTACAAATAATTACAGTTTCTGGTCGTTAAGTTCAATTGTGCTTCCTTTTATTTCATGATTAATTACGGCATGGGCATAAGACTAGCACATATAGTAGCAAGTAGGGGTACAATAATTGTTGTTTATTTATTAATTTAAATGTACATGTAGAGCTATGTTTAACTAGTTGTATATTTGGTTGAGACTTATGTTATTTTCTTAGTTGCATCACTCTATGTTATTTTCTTAATTGCATCACTCCATGTTAGAAAGTCATAGTTTTCATGCCATTTTTTTTAAAAATCAAACTCTTTACATATCAAATGAGCAACAAATTAAAAAAAACCAACCATCTTACTTAAAATCCTTAAAATTCCCAAATGCTAGATTTCAACACTTACGGGCTATTTTATTTTCTTTAGGATTGCAAATACTAAAACCTTAAAACTTTAGTTGATTCAAATCCACTTTAGTTAATATTTTGATCATTAAATTTTGGTCTAAATGAGACGTCCCTTCCATATTTACAAGGACACTAGGTATGACCAGGAGACCAAAGATGTCACATAACTTTTATAACGTGAAACTTATATACACTTGAACTCAAATTTTTTCACATGCCCAATAGTTCCGTGCACACGCTTTATATCTCCGACATATAAGGAAGGACACGACGAGGGTGTAATCTTACACAAGTAATGGATAATCGCTAAGACGCGGGTACTAAACACTTTTCCTAGCACCTTAATGATTCTAAATTCATAACTCCATACGTGTAGTGTCTTCGTAGTTTTTTTTATCAAAAACTATGATGATGATTTGTGTTTTTTTTTAGATATATATCTATATCTCGTTTAAACTTACATTTCACTTACTTAAACATGTCATATATTTGTTCTCAAACAACAGACATTAGTTCTATTGGGTTGTGTGTGTGCACGGCAAAAAGCAATACCTATTACTTATGAGAAATGATTTGCACACTCCATTTTTTTATTGGGACACTCAATCATATGCATTAAAATGTTATACTGCGTATACACACTGCTTTAACCAGTTGTACAAATAAGTGTGCAAATCAAAACATAATTTGTGGAAATCATCTCCCATTACTTATACATAAGCAGATGACCACAAAGTATTTAAATGAAAAAAGTTTTAGATAACTATAAAGGTTTCAAGTAATATATCTTCTAACTCAAAATTAAAATTAGATACGTATACATATACTAGTTTCATAGCCCGCCCGGATGAGCGGGCTAGCTTCATTATATTAGTTGACGAAGTTTAATTGGACGTAAATAAATAGTGAATAACGGCAAATATCTTAGACACAAAAATTGGAAATAAAATTAGTGTTCATGTGTTATATGTAAAAAGAACAATGAAAAGTATGAGAAAATTTAAATTACATGGTACATATTCATAGACGAAATAAAATTTATTCGTATACAACGTCTGTTTGACCACACTTAAATTGAGAAGGGTGGCTAAAAAAAATATATAATGTACTTTCATTTAACAAAAGATAATAAGAATTAATTACATATGCACTTCTTTATTCAATCAAACTACAGTATAGAGGTTTTGTGTTATGACATAACCTTCACTTTCTTTAGTCATCCGGATTCTATATCAATGTTATGCTCATAAAAAATGTAGTCAAATATATTCAAATACATACCCTCATGGGACCTACAAAAGCACAAATCATGTAGATATTGAACTCGGTTACACATTTTATTAGAACTAAACTTGCAAGAGTCTAGCATATTACAAAACAGTAGCCTAAACGATATGTGTGTAACCATTTTAAAGGTAAGGGACCTTTTCATCAAAGATGTTAAAAACTGGTAAGTTAAAAGTATTTATGCATGCAAAAAAATGACTTGTCTACAGAAATTATTAAAGTTTTTAGATATTTCAAACGTACTTTTGGTTAGTATTGGAAGTTCACTTCAGTGTCTCTTGTAACTTGACAGCGACATGCTGAACATCCAATGGTCATGATGCAAGGAAGGGATTAGCATTTCAAATGAGATTCCTCGAATATTATTGTAGTAAATGGTCACTTGTAATAAGAGTGTTTAAGAAAAATTCAGAGATAATTTATTATGGCAAGCTAGTAATTCCTACAGAAACGTTAAATAGTCAATGCCTAAAGCAGTAGATACGATTCGCAATTTAAACGAATGGCAATTAAAAAACTACCACAATGATAAGCATTGCACAAACCAAAATAAAGTAAAATAATTAACCTCATTCCCTTTTCCAACACTTGGAGCGATTGAGTCGGGATCAAAATCTGCATCACCAGATCATCTTCTGCAACAAATGAAACAACAAACAAAAGTCATCTCATAACCAATTGATAACAATATTTTATCAAGAAAAAAACATCGAGTTGCCACCTTCTCTACAGAATTCTTTCACATTTGTTGTTTAGAAGAAAAATAAATAAGAATTAACATATCTATAAGCTACAAAATTCATAAAACTATGATAAGGCCGTGAATAATAGTTATAAAAAAAATTAAACGCCTGTAGGATTATCAAGATAATCACCATTCGGTTTACACTACTATCGGGTTGTAGGTCAAAAGTGGCACTAACAAAAAAACATTCATACTTCTTCTAAAAAATACCCAGAAGTGCAACCAATTCTGGAATTTCAGAACACCTAGGAGCTGCAAATATTAAATTTGAAACCCTTCTTTTAGATATGATGGGCACTCCCTAAAACACATGAAAGCAAAATAGTTGGTGCTTTTCTTGTAGTAACATGTAACACCCCCAAAATTTGATACAGCGGAAGACTTAACAAGCTTTCGGGGTGCTACGGGGATTGGTATCCATTCAAAGTCATGAAAGAACGAGATAAAGTAAACATAAGAAAAACACAACCAATACGGGTTTAAAGTTTACATTTATCCCAAGAATTATCCAAAGTAAGGCCCAAAAGAAATAAACATAGGTCCACAATAGTTATCAGAGTTTTAGAAAAATAGATCCATAACCGGTGCCATTGCCAAGCCTCCAATCCCAAGCATCCATAGAGCATCACTTAATTACCTGAGAAAACGTGCTAAAAGTCAGCTTTCGCTGGTGAGATCATAGGTTTAAGTTCATAATTCGATATAGTGGACATATACGCAAAACGCTTGCTAGCGAGACTAGGCCTCAATAATCCAACCAAAATACTCCAACCAATTCAAATCAACCCTATAGGTGCACGCTATAGCTCAAATCAATCCAACCGATAGCTTACCTAGCTCAGGTCTAGGCCTCGCTCTAAAATCAATTCAATAGTTTACCTAGTTCGGGACTAGGCCTCGCTCAACAACTAAATCAATAGCTTACCTAGTTCGGGACTAGGCCTCGCTTAATCCTACCTAGTTCTATAAGCATAGCAAGTTTTGAAATAAATAAATAAAGCGATAATAGTCCACATAAAACATTTGCACTTTTCTCACCCCAAGTATTGAAAACAAAGTTCAAGAGTAAAAGTGGGGCTATGACTCACCTCAAGTCCAGAAAATCCTCAAAAGAAATGGATAGAGAAAGACGTAAGCAAACTCAAGCAACTCACGTAACGGCAACTACAGACTCGGCACTTCCTAACAATATCAAACTCGTTCAGAAACCATTTCCTCAAAGATCAAATATTCCCATTCCCGAACGTATTCCATTTTACTTTCCAAAAATATCCATTTCTCGAATTAACTTCATATTAATTTGAAATTCGACGTTTGGTATCCATATGGGTGAAGGGTCGACACAACTCAAACCAAAAAGCCACAACAAACAAAATAATAAACCAACTATAGGTCTAATATTAGCCCAACACATTATTTAAATAATCATCGAAGCTTATCAAATCCGTCGATTTGGTAATCCCCCATATTTATTCACGTAATATATCGTTCCAAAATTATACCCAACCTAAAGCACTTAGCACAAAGAATTCTATTTGGTATATATCGTAGTCCAATAAATTCCCTATATATATCGTCGAATCGGCCAAATTCTACGAGATACATAGTAATTTATTACTCCAAAATATATACCACAACCTATGGGCGTCGTGGGATACGATGCCCATTAATATACTTATTTTATATAACCAAATAACTCGATCTAATCCGTCGATTAAATAAGTCACTTGCTATAGAAAATGTTTATATTAATCGTCATATATCCGTGACAACACAAAAGTCACAATATAAAGCCCGCTTGGACTTTAAATAACCACAACTCGTATAACTCGATAAGTTTCTAAATTTATAAAAATTGTTAAATAACAAGCCTAGCACAATAAGAACAATAAGCAAAGGAACATATGAGAGTATGAGAGGAAGAGATGGAACTTGTTATTGGTGTGTCTTTACATTGCATTAGGTACCTCTATTTATAGGGACCTTAACATGAATGATATTAAGTACATATTGGGTGTTACAAGAATAATCATAAAGTTGATGATTATGATGATTAATGGTATTAAGTACAATCAATATAATTAATATATTCATAACATTCCCCCTTGATTGTACATCATTCAAAATACGCTTTGGATACCGCCTCATTAAAAACCTTTCTAGGAAAAACCCAGTGGGAGAAAAACCATAGCTAAGGGAAAAAGAGTGCAGTGCGTATTATTCCCCCTCATAATCACTTCACTTGAGCTCACTGAAACGCCGCATTCCGATGCCATATACCAATTTCTTAAATGTTGAGGTAGGGAGTGCCTTTGTAAATAAATCTGCTAGATTGTCGCTTGAACGAATCTTTTGAACAATAATATCGCCATTCTTTTGTAAGTCATGAGTAAAAAAAAACTTCGGTGAAATGTGCTTGGTTCTGTCACCTTTAATAAACCCTTCCTTCAGTTGAGCAATGCATGCTGCGTTGTCCTCGTGTAAAATTGTTGGTCCCTCATTTCCAGCAAAAATACCACAAGATTCACCAATATGTAGTATAACATTTCTTAACCAAACACATTCTCGGCTTGCTTCATGGATCGCCAAAATTTCTACATGATTAGATGAAGTGGCTGCGATTGTTTGTTTTACGGAACGCCATGAAATTGCAGTACCACCATGTGTGAATACATAACCAGTTTGAGACCGGCCAATATGAGGGTCAGACCTGTATCCTGCATCTGCATATCCAACTAAATTTGTTTTGGATGAGTTAGTAAAATATAAGCCCATGTCTTTTGTGCCTTGAAGATATCGAAGTATTTGCTTTATCCCATTCCAATGCCTCCTCGTAGGACATGAGCTATATCTTGCTAATAAATTTAAAGAAAATGATATATCCGGTCGTGTATGACTAGCAAGAAACATAAATGCTCCAATGGCACTTAAATAAGGTAATTCGGGACCAAGAATATCTCCGTCGTCTTTCGGAGGCCGAAAAGGGTCTTTTTCAACATCTAGTGACCTCACCACCATTGGAGTGCTCAGTGAGTGTGATTTATCCATGTAAAACCTTTTCAAAATCTTTTCCGTGTATGCTTCTTGGTGGACTAAAATTCCATCATTAAGATGTTCAATTTGCAATCCAAGGCAAAACTTAGTTTTTCCAAGATCTTTCATCTCAAACTCTTTCTTTAAGCATTCCATCGCCTTTGGAAGCTCCCCAGGAGTTCCAATTATATTTAAGTCATCAACACACACAGCAATTATTACGTATTCCGATCCAGATCTCTTAATAAAAATGCATGGGCAAATAGAATCATTTTTGTAGCCTTCTTTTAACAAATACTCACTAAGGCGACTGTACCACATGCGTCCAGATTGTTTTAATCCATACAAGGACTTATTCAATTTTATTGCATAATGTTCTCGAGAACTTTTCTCACTTGATTCGGGTAACTTAAATCCTTCAGGAAGTTTCATGTAAATTTCAGTGTCAAGTGAACCATACAAATAAGCAGTTACAACATCCATTAGACGCAAGTCAAGTCCTTCTTGTATTACCAGACTAATTAGATATCGAAAAGTAGTTGCATCCACCACAAGAGAGTATGTCTCCTCATAATCAATTCCAGGTCTTTGAGAAAATCCTTGTGCCACCAATCTCGCTTTGTATCTAATAATTTCGTTTTTCTCATTGCGCTTTCGCACGAAGACCCATTTATATCCTACAGGTTTTACGCCTTTCGGTGTACGGACTACTTGTCCAAAAACTTCTCTTTTTGAGAGAGAATTCAATTCTGTGTCAATTGCGTCTTTCCATTTTGGCCAATCGTTTCTGTTTCTACATTCTTGAACAGACTTTGGCTCTTGATCCTCATCATTTTCCATCACTTCTAAAGCTACATTATATGCAAAAACATCATCGACGTCGATTTCATTTCGGTTCCATACCTTTCTAGACATGACATAATTTATTGAGATCTCTTCATTTTCGGGTACCCGAGGTTCATCTTGAACCGTCATGTCTAATGTCCTTATAGAGGACTCTTCTTGCGTTTCTTTAACCTCGACTTGACCATCTTGATTATATGCTCCCTTTTTCTTTCGAGGATTTTTATCTTTGGAACCGGCTGGTCTACCACGCTTTAGGCGTGCCTTAGACTCATTAGCAATTTCTAAATGTTCTTTAGGAACATCAATTTTAACAGGAGCATTAACAGCTGGTATATGTAACTTGGTTACTCTTTTAAGGTCAGTAAACGCGTCTGGTAATTGATTTGCTAACCCTTGTAAATGAATTATCTTTTGAACTTCTTGTTCACATTCTTTTGTTCAAGGATCAAGATGAAATAATGATAATTCTTTCCAACTTATTTCATTTCCCAGCTGTTTCTTTTCTCCCCCTAATGTTGGGAATACTGACTCATCGAAATGACAATCAGCAAATCGAGCCGTAAACAAATCCCCCGTTGATGGCTCCAAATATTTAATTATAGATGGTGAATCATACCCAACATATATTCCCATTCTCCTTTGAGGTCCCATCTTTGTGCGTTGTGGTGGAGCAATTGGGACATATACTGCACAACCGAAAATTCTTAGATGGGAAATATTTGGTTCCTGACCAAAAACCAACTGTAATGGGGAGTAAGTATGGTGACTCGTTGGCCTGATACGAATTAGTGTTGCTGCATGTAGAACAGCGTGGCCCCAAGCCGAAACTGGTAGTTTCGCTTTCATAATCATGGGCCTTGCGATCATTTGAATTCGCTTGATAAAAGACTCAGCAAGCCCATTTTGTGTATGAACATGAGCTACTGAATGTTCTACACCTATCCCAATAGACATACAATAGTCATTAAATGTTTGGGATGTAAACTCACCACCATTGTCCAAACGTATTGTCTTTATAGGATAATCTGGAAAAAACGTGTTGTGAAACAACGGCCTAATAGCACAATAAGAACAATAATCAAAGGAACATAAAAGAGTATGAGAGGGAAAGATAAAACTTGTTATTGGTGTGTTACATATCACATTAGGTGCCTCTATTTATAGGGACCTCAACATGAATAATATTAAGTATAATATTGGAAGTTACAAAGTAATCATAAAGGTGGAGGTTACTAGTTATGGGGTATGAATGTGATAATGAATGTGTACAATCGTTATAATAAATATTCATAACATTCCCCCTTGATTGTACATCATTCAAAATACGCTTTGGATATTGCCTCATTAAAAACCTTGCTAGGAAAAAACCCAGTGTGAGAAAAACCATAGCTAAGGGAAAAAGAATGCAATGCGTATTATTCCCCCTCATAATCACTTTACTTGAGCTTACTGAAATGCCGCATTTCGATGCCATATACCAATTTCTTAAATGTTGATGTAGAGAGTGCCTTGGTAAATAAATCTGCTAGATTGTCGCTTGAACGAATCTTTAATAAACCCTTTCTTAAGTTGAACAATGCATGTTGCGTTGTCCTCATGTAAAATTGTTGGTCCCTCATTTCCCACATAAGTACCACAACATTCACCAATATGTAGTACGGAGTATAACATTTCTTAACCAAACACATTCTCGGCTTGCTTCATGGATGGCCAAAATTTTTTGCATGATTAGTTGAAGTGGTTGCGATTGTTTGCTTTAAGTAACGCCATGAAATTGTAGTATTGCCATTTTGAATACATAATAGTTTGAGATCAACCATTGTGAGGGTCAGACATATATCCTGTATCTGCAAAACCAACTAAACTTGTATTTGATGGGTTAGTGAAGTATAAACCCATCTCCTTTGTACCTTGAAGATACCAAAATATTTGTTTTACTCCATTTGAGGATTATGCCTCGTTAAAACCTTACTAGATAAAACCCAGTGGGACAAAATTCTAGTGAAGGAAAAAGAGTACATAACTCATTTATATGCTCGGGGATGTTGCCTCGTTAAAAACCTTGCCGGAAAACCCTGTGGGGACAAAACCGTGGTCAAGGGAAAAAGAGTGCAACGCGTATCTTCTCTCCCCCTGATGATCACATCACTTAAGCTCATTGAGTCAGTGAAATGCAACTTAATGTGTCTTGATAGAATCACATGAATAATTATTCTTTACATTTTGTTCGCATATCCAATTTAAGGATTAAGATACATCATACATCTCATTTAAGTACATCATCGTACTTTACAAGTTATTCATTGCAAACACAATTAATTCAAATGATATTATATCATGTATGACCATTAGCGAGAATCATAAATGTTTCGTACACATTTTAGTATGATACTTTAAATTGATATTGTGATCATCATCTTTATAAATCAAGGGGTCTTTCTTCATCATGTGACCTCAAAAACATGAGCGTCATTTATCCATATAAAGATGTATAGCATCTTTCTTTAGCTTTCATGATGCAATGATTACATCTTTTAAGATGTTCAATTCATAAGCTAAGACAAGCTGCATCTTTTGTTTCAAATTCAACTTTTATGCATTCAATCGCCTTTACAATCATAAAATCAAATTGTATGAAACTTAAAACATATTCTCATCTAGATCTCTTTACAAAGTTTCATAGGCAAGCAAAATTCTTTATTTGGCACAATACTATACACTAAGGCGATTATAACATATATGCCAAACACATGATTAATTCAATACAATCAAGTAGTTTTCTCGAGAACTTTTCTTATATGCTTTAAGTATTAAAATTCACAAGCATGCTTCATGCATTTTATGTCCTACAATAAAATTTTAACACACGAGCTCTATTCATTTATCTTTTAAAACGCATATCAATTATTTTATACATTGCCAAACTTATACAATATTAAAATACATTATTGGATCCACCACATGAGAACATGCATCTACATGATCATTTTCAAGTCTTTGAGAAAATATATGTGTGCCATCACTTGTACCTTATGCATAATTTCATTTCGTTTTCTCATAAAAACCGATGCATATCCAATAAGTCATATGTACAGACTTCAAGTCCCAGTAACCATGTCTCGTCAAAAGAGACTTTAATCTTTCATTAGTTACTTGCGTCATTAAATTTTAGCCATACATCAATCCAAGATCCTTACATTCATATTAGCGCTATATTATTTATTTACATAATCATTATCATGCACATTATCATATATAGCTATCGACGTCGATTCATTTCTTTTCGATTCCACACTTTACTAGACATTATATATCATTTATTGAGATCTCATAGTTTTTCATGTATCCGGGGTTTTTCAATAACCTACATGTCTAGTGTCTCTTGACTATTATGGGGTCTTATTACCTCGATTTGACCATCTTCATTTTCTTGCTCCATTTTATCTAATCATTCGAGGACTTTTATTTGGAATCAATTTTTCTATCACGCTGCAGCCGTGCCATAGACTTACTACCATTCATTGGTTGTACTTTTGGGACACACATTTTAATTGGAGCATTAGCAGCATTTATATTATCTAGTCACTTATTTTAGGTCACAAACATGCTGGCAATTACTAGATCTAGAATATAAGTTGTCCCTTTAACTTAAAGTTCATATTCAATACTGTGAGGATCAACATTTATATCATAATTCATTCCATATCCATTGCTGCTCATTTTCTTCCCCCTGAATGAATTATTTCAACATTCCATTGTTGTGCGTTGTGGTGGATTTACAAAAAAACATATACCGCACATTTACAAAATTCTTATATGGAAAACATATGGTTCGTGACCAAAACCATTCTAATGGGGAGGATTCATTATAATTGTTGGCAAGATGCGAAATCATATTATAACATGCCCCATAAACTAATAGTTTTGTTCTCATAATTATTGGCTTTGCAATCAACTGGATACGCTTAATAAACGTTTCAACAAAAGAAATTCACGTAAGAACATGAGCTACTTTTATGTTCAACACTTATTTCAATAATCACCCAATACTTGAAAGTATTCACCCCCATTTTCAATGATTTAATTTGGAAAACAGTGCTCGCATTTTATAAGTAGAGCCACTAATTGCGCTAACTTTAAGTTGCGTATTTGATAATCATTTTGACGATGCATCGATTTTAAAACTCAAAATGATCCACATGACGGATGTATAGGCCTGAATACATCCCCTTTATATTCTTTCCAAAACTTTATAGGACAAAGTCCTTACTTAACTTGGTGGTGATACATGAACAATTAACTTTCATTCCATTGAGAATAATCAAAACTATCTTTGAAGAAACTTATGGTTCTTCTATATATTTCGCATCATCATTGACCCGGGATAGTCTAACCGGCATGCCACTAGTAAATAATTTTGGCTCATAAACTTCTATTTATGACCACATGTGCTTAAATTGCACTTGACTATATGAAGACATTAGTATATCATCACATTTATTCTTTTATTTCTCAAAACAAATTTATATGCATTATTTTATAGCTTTCATATAATACTCACACATTAGCCTATAGCATTATCAAAAGAAATAAAACATACAGTAACATATATTGTGAAGTTACTCATAAATCAATTAATTCAGTGTGTTATATGCAAACAAATAAATCAAATGATAAATAAGCCACATAACAAACTCAATCACACCATTTCAAATCAATGGAGACATCTTATTCTAATATTTAATACCTTCATTATTTTTAGCAAAACCCATTATAACATTATAACCTTTTTTTTCTTTTTTTTTTAAAAAAAAATATTTGACGATTCACTTTCCAGTAAACTTTACTACTGATTTTCAATAAACCATCTATGGTCTCCTTTGACACCAATTTTATTGTTTTAAAATCACTTTTTTTTTTTTTTTTTTTTTTTTTTTTTGAGAATAGTTTTAAAGTCACTTTAACTCATACTATATCCAATCCTCTATATTAGTTATATTCAAAACTATCATAAGATATAGAACTCCATTGTCCAAACGTATTGTCTTTATAGGATAATCTGGAACATGTGCTCTCAGTCTTATTAATTGAGCAAGTAATCTCGCAAATGCCATATTACGACTTGATAATAAGCACACATGTGACCATCAAGTCGATGCATCGATTAAAACCATAAAGTATCTAAATGGTCCACAAGGTGGATGTATGGGCCCACATATATCCCCTTGGATTCTTTCCAGAAAATTAAGGGATTCATTCCCTACCTTAGCTGGTGATGGGCGTGTGATTAACTTTCCTTTTGAGCAGGCAACACATGTAATATCTTTAGTTTCAAGAACCTTATAGTCCTTTAATGGATGTCCTTTTGAATTTTCTATTATTTTTCGCATCATTAACGATCCGGGATGGCCTAGCCGATCATGCCAAATGATAAATTTTTCTCGGTCAATAAGTTTTTTATTTATGACCACATTTGTTTCAACAATATTAATCTTAGTGTAATACAACCCGGATGAAAATGCGGGTAATTTTTCTAACACATTCTTTTTACCCAAAATCACATTCGTAATATGAAGGTACTCATCATGTCCTTCATTTGTAGTCTCAATATGATATCCATTTTGACGAATATCTTTAAAACTTAATAAATTCCTTTGAGACTTGGGGGAAAATAGTGCATTGTCAATTTTAAACATTGTACCTTTGGGTAACAATATATGTGCTTTTCCATAACCTTTTATTAGCTTTGCACTACCCGAGATAGTACTCACATTTGATTCTTGTATGTTTAAATATGAGAAATATTTCTCCTTTTTGAGTATTGTGTGTGTGGTTGCACTATCCACTAGACATATGTCTTCATCATCAATAATAAGTTGTGCTACACGATCCATATTCTTCAAAATAAAACACATATTATAAGTAAAATGTTTAACGAAATATTAAAAGGAAATAACATGTTTTATTAAGCCAAGTGAATAATCATAGATAAAGTACGTCACATAGGACAACATAGGTAAACTTGAAAGAGGATAAACAAAACAAAAACAAGACCATCACCAACGTGAAGGTGTTTTATTATTGGCTTTATAGATATTGGCTTATGGATCACTCATTTACGAGGAAATCACTGACATCCAAATGAGTGTTGTCATTTGGGTCTTCTGGAACACCAAGGTTGTCCATACCAAGGCTATCAATTTTTCCTTCATCATATGCAAAGTTAACTTCGACCCCTTTTCCTTTGTTCTTTTGGGATCGTTGGTAGAGTTCCACCAAATGCCTGGGTGTGCGACATGCACGGGCCCAATGATTAGTGCCGCCACAACGATAACATATACTTTGTATGGCACCTTTTGTTTTCTCACCTCCATCATTTTTTATCATCTTACCTTTATCTTGCCACTTTTTGTGACCACTTGTATTTCCAAACTGAAAACCATGATAATTACCTCGACCAATACCTCGCCCTTGGCCACGTCCGCGACCACGGCCACGTCCATGGCCACGTCCTCGTCCACGGTCAGATCCACGACCGCGACCTCCATTTACCATATTTGCTTCCGAAAGTGGAGCCGATCCAATTGGACGTGATTCATGGTTTTTCATCAATAATTCATTGTTTTGCTCCGCGACAAGTAAACATGAGATCAAATCACAATACTTTTTAAAGCCTATTTCGCGGTATTGTTGTTGCAATAGTAAATTAGAGGCATGAAAGGTTGAAAATGTTTTTTCAAGCATTTCTTCATCAGTGATTTTTTCTCCACACAAAGTTAATTGGGAGGTAATTTTAAACATAGCAGAATTATATTCACTCACTGTTTTAAAATCCTGGAACCTTAAATGAACCTAATCATAGCGGGCTCTCGGTAAAATCACAGTTTTTTTGATGTTCATATCTGTCTTTCAAATGATTCCAAAGGACAAGTGGGTCCTTAACAGTGAGATATTCATATTTTAAATTTTCATGGAGGTGATGGCGCAAAAATATCATTGCCTTAGCCTTTTGTTCAACAGTTGTTGTCTTGCCCACTTGGATTGTATCACCAAGACCATTAGCAGCAAGGTTCATCTCGGCATCCAAAACCCAAGACAAATAGTTTTGTCCACTTATGTCCAAAGCCAAAAAGTCAAGTTTCGCAAGATTCGGCATGGCTAGCGATCAAGATCAAGGATTGCACTTTGAGATTATCGTGCTGATAACGTGTTAAATAACAAGCCTACTGGCACAATAAGAACAATAAGCAAAGGAACATATGAGAGTATGAGAGGAAGAGATGGAACTTGTTATTGGTGTGTCTTTACATTGCATTAGGTACCTCTATTTATAGGGACCTTAACATGAATGATATTAAGTACATATTGGGTGTTACAAGAATAATCATAAAGGTGATGATTATGATGATTAATGGTATTAAGTACAATCAATATAATTAATATATTCATAACAAAAATCATGTTTTTAATTATTATTCACCCGACTTATTAGTCTTCGCCGTTATTTATAGTTATTATTTATAACAATATTCCGACATTTATTACACTATTTGCATAGTATAATAACTATCGTTATATTATTATAACGTTTACTCGCGATCGTTTTATTATTAATATACGCATATATATATATATATATATATATATATATATATATATATATATATATATATATATATATATATATATATATATATATATATATATACACGTTTATCACGCCTATATACGTATATAAACGATTATATTCTCAATAATATTATTACGAGTATTATTTTTAATGTTTGACTTTTAAATATTTATCGAGTCATAGAATTTGGTCACATGTCCGAGTCATGACTCTCGGCTCATAGTCCAAGTCCAATATAAGAATCAAGTCAAAATAAATATATCATCTCCGTCCAAATCAATCCCATAACCACGTGCTACAACAAAAGGATCCGACTACTGCACCCAACTAACCTATCTCTGTCATCTAATGACCGTCTCACAATCGGTCCCCAAGTTCCACATTCGACAACACATCTCCAATATAACTCGTAATCCAAATATACCACTTCAAGTCCAAATAAGAATCCATGGTCAAAATCACAACCACGACAACAACAATAATAGTCCGACAAGTATCAATACAACCGAAAATATAAACAATTACGGGTTGAGTTACCAAGTCAACCCGGGTCAATATGACACTCGAAATAAGATTCGGGAGTCCCACCCGAGACCATTAGGTCTCGGCTAGCTCTAACTCGAGCCAAACCGAGCCAAACAACCCACTTGGGGTGTCGGTCGAGATTCCACACGACCACAAGGTCGACCAAACATCACAAACAAGCACCAAAGATCCAAAAATCATCAAATGGTCATAATAATACAACCAAGAACCCAAGCCGAGAGCCATAGCTCTCGGTTGAACCTCGACCCATCAAAAATAACATAAACCCGGATACCAAACATTTTTCTTTAATCCATTTCATCAAAACCCATTAAAATCTTTCGTTAATAATCAAGAAAACCCGAAAAGAAACCAAACCCGTGACCCTAGGTCACGACTTTAACCAAAATACGAGCCAAAGCTCATCCTACCTTCGATTCCCAAGACCAAATCGAAAGGATCTTCAAAACCACGCCAAGAAATGACGAATTTGTGGTGATAACGAGATGAAAACAATAGATTTAGGGCGCGTGTTTATATGGATCGGATAGAGAATGATGTGAGGAGTTGATTGGTGGTGTCGGTTTTGATGGGGGAGCGGCGGTGAAGGTGGTGGTGGCCGGAAAAGACACGGCGGCTAGGGTTTTTGGGGGTTGGGGATGAAGTGTAGAGAGAGAGAGTGTGAAAAAAAAATGGTGAGGGGTGTTGTGTGTGTGTTGCTTAAGACCAGACCACAAGGACGATTTTAAGTAAATTTAAAAAAAAAAAAATTATTAGTAATAATAATAATAATAGTGAAGGTGTAGTGGACTAAGTAGCCCAATGTAAATACACGGGCCAAACCCGAAACCTTAAATAACCAAACCACTTTCTCAAACCGAACTCGTTCCAAAAATAATCAAAACCTCGCGATACGTCCCCAAATAATAATATCCAAACCAATATTAAAAATATAATTAAAATTGTTAGGTTAATCTAGTGCCGGAGTCAATGTAGTGCCAAAATAACGATCTCAAAATAAATCATCACGAACGAACCAAACCAAACCATAAATAAATAATCAAATCCTCATAATTAACATACGATCAAATTCACATTCCAACCTTCATAAAACATCTCGTCACAATAAACTTTTCAAAAATTCCAAACTTATAATTTTTTAATGTAATCCGGGTTTTAAAAACGGCTCCCTATTTTGCCAGTTGTCACATCCTCCCAGCCTCAGAAGGAACCCGTCCTGGGTTTCTCTCGGAACAGCCCATCTACGAAGTAAAAAGCTTTGGATATCTCTTTCGAAACTCATCCTCACGTTCTCACGTGAATTTCGGTCCATGCCGCGAATTCCAACGAACTTTGATGAGCGGGATGCGACTTCTCTTAAGTCGTTTAATCTCTCTATCCAATATCTCAATCGTTCTTCCACAAAATTTAAACTCTCATCCACACGAATATCCTTGATTGGTATAACTGGCGTTTCCTCCGAAAGACACTTCTTCAGATTGCTAACATGAAACACATCATGAACTTTATTCAATTCTGTTGGCAATTCCAATCGATAAGCTACGGGCCCAATCCTTTCCAAAATAAGAAATGGTCCAATGTAGCGGGGATTAAGTTTCCCACGTTTCCCAAAACGTATCACACCCTTCCAAGGCGAGACCTTTAGCATCACTTTGTCTCCAACCTGGAATTCTAGGGGTTTACGCCTCTGATTGGCGTAACTTTTCTGCCTATCTCTAGTTGCTTGCAGTCGATCTCGAATTTGCGTTACTTTCTCAGTAGTTTCCAAAATAAGCTCAGGGCCTGTGAGTTGGCTATCTCCAACTTCTGCCCAACCAATAGGTGAACGACATTTACGACCATACAAAGCTTCAAACGGTGCAGCCTTAAGACTTGTGTGGTAGCTATTGTTGTAGGAGAACTCCGCAAGGGGTAGATATTTCTCCCAGCCTTTACCAAAGTCTATTATGCATGCACGAAGCATATCCTCCAAAGTCTGAATAGTTCTCTCACTTTGACCATCGGTTTGGGGGTGATATGCAGTACTCATATCAAGTCTCGTCCCCAAAGCGGTTTGCAGTGATCGCCACAATGCTGACGTGAAGCGGCTGTCGCGATCAGAAATAATCGATATCGGAACTCCATGACAAGAAACAATCTCCTTCACATACAACCTCGCAAGTTTGTCGACACTATCATCTTCACTAATCGCCAGGAAATGAGCAGACTTAGTCAAACGATCCACAATTACCCATATAGCGTCGCAACCGCTAGCTGTCTTTGGTAATTTGGTAATAAAATCATCGTGATACACTCCCACTTCCAAACTGGGAGTTCTGGCTGCGTCAATAATCCTGACGGTCTTTGATGTTCGGCTTTAACCTTAGAACAAGTCAAACACTTACTAACATACAACACTATATCTGCCTTCATATTTGGTCACCAATATAACTTTTTCAAATCCTGGTACATCTTGTCAGATCCAGGATGAATAGAGTATCTTGACTTATGCGACTCATGCATAATCAACTCTCGAATTCCTCCACACAATGGTACCCAACTTCGCTCTCCAAAACATAATACTCCATCAGAACGCTTAACAAATCCCTTCTCATTTTCTGCCATCCCAAATATGTTCTCAGCAGGTTGATTCTCTGCTTTCAACGCTTCCGTTTGAGCTTCTAATATTTGAGATGGTAATGGCGATGCGATAGTCATTCCTAATGACCTAACTCGTAATGGTGGAATTCTCTCCTTTCGACTAAGAGCATCAGCAACAACGTTTGCTTTACCAGGATGGTAGCGAATTTCACAATCATAATCGCTTAACAACTCAATCCAACGTCACTGTCTCATATTGAGCTCTTTTTGGTTCAAAATGTGTTGCAAACTTTTGTGGTCGGTAAACACTACACACTTGGTTCTATACAAGTAATGTCTCCATATCCTCAAAGCAAAAACCACAGCACCTAACTCCAAATCATGGGTGGTGTAGTTCTTCTCGTACTTCTTGAGCTGTCGGGAAGCATAAGCTATCACTTTCTCTCGTTGCATTAACACAGCTCCTAAACCTTTATGAGAAGCATCACAATAAACGACAAAGTCCTCGTTACCTTCAGGTAACGCTAAGATAGGAGCACTACACAACATTTCCTTAAGTAACTAAAATGCTTCCTCTTCCTTATCTCCCCATTCATACTTAACACTCTTTTGAGTCAATTTGGTCAACGGTTTTGCTATCTTCGAAAATCCCTCAATGAATCTTCGGTAATAATCGGCTAAACCCAAAAATTGACGAACTTCTGTTGGGGTCGTAGGTGCATCCCAATCTTTAATCGCTTCAATCTTAGCAGGATCTACATGAACTCCTTGTCTATCAATTACATGACCCAGAAATTGTACCGTCGGAATCCTAAATTCACATTTCGAAAACTTGGCATACAGTTTCTCCTTCCTGAGCAATTCTAAGATAAGTCTTAGATGCTCCTCATGCTCCTTCTCACTCTTCGATAAATTAGAATGTCATCGATGAACACAATCAGAAACTTATCTAAGTAAGGCTTACACACCCGATTCATGAGATCCATGAATACCGCCGGTGCGTTGGTCAACCCAAACGGCATCACCTGAAACTCGTAATGCCCGTAATGGGTTCTGAAAGCCGTTTTCGGAATATCTTCCTCGCGCACTCGAAGCTGATGATATCCCGATCTCAAATCGATCTTCGAATACATACTCGATCCTTGAAGCTGATCGAACAGATCGTCGATCCTCGGTAACGGGTATCTATTCTTCACCGTTAACTTGTTCAACTCTCGATAATCAATACACATGCGAAACGATCCATCCTTTTTCTTCACAAATAAGACCGGGGCTCCCCAAGGCGAAGAACTTGGTCTTATGAATCCCTTTTCGGCTAACTCAGCTAATTGTTTCGATAACTCTTCCAATTCAGTAGGTGCAAGACGGTAAGGCGCTCGTGCTACAGGTGCAGCACCAGGTATCAACTCAATCTGAAATTCCACTTGTCTAGTAGGCGGAATTCCCGGCAAATCATTGGGAAACACATCCGAAAAATCACGAACTATAGGTACATCTCCAATGCACCTTTCCTTCTTCTCCTTCTCTCCTTTCTCAGAAATTTGAGCTAAGAAAAGGTAACATCCTTTTTTCCATTAGCTTCGGAAATTTAGTGCAAGATATGACCGCTAATCTAGATGGGCCTCTCAAATCCTTTCTATCTCCTGGTATGTTCAGAATCTCCTTGCCGTAAGGCACACGCACGATTTTCTCATCGCAAATTATATGAGCACGATACTTCGACAACCAATCCATACCAATAATAACATCAAAACTTCCTAACGTGACGGGTAGAAGATCTATATTGAAAGGACGATTCAGAAAGTTTAACGTGCAACCGCGAATGATAGTCCTAATCCTCTCTATGTTCCCATTAGCTAACTCTACATCATAACCAATTCCTAAGGCCATCGGGGGTTTCTCTAGTAAGGGTGCAAACTTAGTGGACACAAAACTCTTATCGGCACCAGTATCAAATAGTATGGAAGCATAACGATTATTGAGAAGGAACGTACCAGTAACGACGTTCGGATCTTCTCCTCTCTCGTTTCCAAGTGCATACACTCTCCCATGAGCAGCTCCAGCTTCCACACGTTGGTCCCCATTATCTTGTCGTCCACGGTTTCCTCCAGCTCCACGGTTTCCATTATTGTACCCATTACCACCCGATCCTTGATTTCCTCGGTTCCACGATTCCCTACACTCATTCCTATAATGTCCCTTATTTCCACATCCATAGCAAGTAACATTTGCCTTGCTCATAGTTTCAGGAGTAGCTTGAACCATAGCAAGTGGTCGAGCTCTACAATCCTTAGCTATGTGTCCCATATTAGAGCAATTCTTGCACATCACAGTACATCGACCAGAATGATGCTTGTAACACCGGTTACACTTGGGTGCATCTCCATTATAGTTCTTCTTGTCTCCATCTCCCATAGCATAAGCTCTAGCAGTTGTTTGTCATTTGTTTCGACGATCATTACCCTTAGAGTGATCATCCCTCTTCCTCTTTCCATTCTTGTCTTTCTCAGCTTCTTCCAATGCCAACGAGTCCATCAATTGTTGAGCAATAGTGATAGCCTCATGAATGTTTGCAGGCTTAGCAGAATCACATCGTTCCTTGTAGCTACCGGCAACCCATCGGTATACCTCTCAATCCTATGAGTCTCAGTCCTAACCATATCGGGACACAGTAAGGCTAACTCTCGATAACGGCGATTGTAAGTTGCCATATCGGTACCTTTCACCTTATCGTTCCAGAACTCAATCTCCAGCTTCTTGATCTCATTCCTTGGGCAGTAAGTCTGAATCAGCAAAGACTTAAATTGCTTCCAAGTCATAGCATAAGCCACATCACTCCCAACCGCGTTACGGTAATTGTTCCACCAAGTTAGAGCTTCATCCTTGAAAGTAAAAGAAGCAAACTTTACCTTCGTATTCTCCGCACAACCACTGACATTAAATACTGACTCAGTCTTCTCTATCCACCTGACCAAGTAGACCACTCCTTCAGTTCCACCGAACTCAACGGGTCCACAGATCTTAAACTCCTTGTAGTTACATCCATTAGCACGAACAGGTAGAAATGTTCCAGCAGAATTGTTGGAATGATTTGATTCAGCTAGTAGCTCAGCAACTCGTTGCTCCACAAGTTGATTGATCATTGCTTAATCCACCGTAGGTGCATTAAGTGGAACATGATCATTGTCTCCCTGAACATCAACATTTTGATTCCTGTTGTTGCGGTTAGTAGTGTCCAGGTTATCAGGAGTAGGGGTCTCAACATTTCGAGTAGGACGGCGTCCTCGACGACCAGGGGTAGTCGTTGCAGGACCAGTTCTGGTAGCTCTAACAGGGTTTCGTCATGGGGCCATTGATCTGAAACATCATACAAGTTCGTGAGTCTCCGATAGAACTTATCATATGCTCAACAAGAATTAAATCAACGAAGCCAAGTCATGGAAAGAATATCAACAGTACACCACAAGACATCAATAAGGCGAATAGGAACTCAATTTCCATAATATCCAAAAACCACATAATACCATATAATAATAACCATCAACCATACAATAAAGATCCAACATCGTTCCAACTACCGAAAACACAAAAGATAATAATCGTTCCAACAAGACGAGTAATCAACGGAAAATACATCAAAATAGGATAACTAGCCTTTCCAACCGAACACTCCTCAGTTAGGAAAGCAACAAGATAACATAGCTCAAACATCTAGCCATGCTGCTGGCGGAGGATCCTCAACTCCTGCCTCAAGCCATCAAGATCTCTTCATAATGATCCTAACTCCACACTATGGGTGTCGCTGTCTCTCTTGAGGTCAGCCACCTCCTTCTCCAGCTCGGCATTCCTTTGCCATAACTTGCGGTCGGCCTCTCGAGCTGTAATAAAACCTCGCTGTAAACTCTCAATATGCTCGTGAATCTCCATCAAACCTCTCCTCATCTCAGTAACTCTCCTCTCAGCCGTAACCATGTCAATCCTCAACTCCCCAATGAACTCAACGGTCACCCTATCAATCCGCTCAGACATACGTGTAACTCTCTCACCAAGATCAGTAATCTGAGCCCACATCCTACCAGTCTCACCTAACTCTGCATGCTTGATGCGTGGGAATCGCAACAGGCTTTACCTCTCGAGGGATCTCGAGAAGCTTACAACCCCCACCAGGCAGTGTACCTGATCGTTGTAGTATAGTATAGTGACAAATACCGGGGGATTGATCGTTCAGCTAGGAATAGTGTCGTTAGGATTGAAATTAATTTAACTAGGTCTAAAGGTGAAGGATGATTCTTTTTGTATTTTTATATTTTATGAAAAGCAAGTAAAAATCTCGGGTATTGGGAAAGTGGGCGGAATTAGTTGCTAATCAACTAACCCAAAAGCTACTAATTGAACTAATTAACAAGAAAACTAAACTAAGGTTCTACAAGATAAGTGAAGCATGTCTACCTATGATATGTTACTCCTTGCTAGCTATCCAATCCTACCTATTGAATTGTAACCTTGTTTTAATTGACGGGTTGTATTCCTTAATACCATTCATGGAGTGTCATACATAACTCCCCAATTCTATGAGCTCTTATCTCCTCCTACACCATGCCCAGCACAACTATAGGGATTGTAAACAGTGGCTCATGCATTAAATACAACCAATAAAGACCTAGTACGCCTCGGTTCATGTTTCTTAAGACGTTCAAGCATGTTACCTTTTGGAGATCTGCCAGTTTTCTTAAGCCTAACATATAAATCATTCAATCAAAACAACAATCAATAGGAAAACAAGGATTATAAACTAAACCAATTAGATCTATCGAAGTGTCACGCCCTAATTGATGAAGATAGACACAAACATCAACAAGGAATCAATAAGATCTAATCAATTATATACAAGTTTCACACAATCATAAGTAGAGACAAGGTGAATTAACAAAACATAATCAAAGAAGGACAATCAACAAGAATAATGAAAGACATAGTTGAGATAGAATCATCAAACCAATACATGATGTTTATGGAGTGATTGAAACCCTCTAAGTTGCTGGAAAAACACCCACCTAAACCCAGGAATCGACCTTAGGGTTTAGGGCTTACAAAAAGTGAAGTTATGAAGTTATATTTATAGGCATGTTTTCTGTCGGCCCTTCTTGACGGCGTCAGCCTGTTACTCTTGACGCCGTCAAGACCACTTTTTCACCAAATTGTAGATCTCTTCGTCCTCTTCGCGTGGGCTTTTGAATCACCTAAATCTGAGTTCGTATGCAAAAGTTATGACCAAAACAATATCAGCTACTCAGCGCGCAAGTTTTGACAAGTTTACACGTGACGGCCTTGGTGACGCCGTCATCAACTACGGTATTTTATTCTTGGGACTTTGACGCCGTCAAGAGCAACTCTTGACGCCTTCATGCACTGTTCCCAGCATAGAAATTTGAGACTTTGCCGTTTTCTTCACTTTTATGCTCCAAAAACGTCCAAAATGGCTTCTTTTCCAGAATTCACTCTCCAAGTACCTAAAATCACAAAATGAACGATTTAGGGCAATATTTGATCAAATAAAGTCGGATTCGGGCTTAAATGACCCCCTAAAAATGGATCATTTTTCGCCTCATCATATACCCTTACACTTGAGATTTGCTTGTCCTCAAGCAAATGAGCGATTATTCTACTCAAAAGACAAGTTAGGGGTCATTTAACACTAATATAAAAGTAATTACAACAAATAATCATTCCACTAAAGACCAATAGACAAGCACGGAGATCATACACAAGCACCTCACAAATAGTGTTTAGATACTCACATCTCTCGGGTGTAATAAAGTAATATAACATTATGGAAATATAAGATATCTCTCACTACCTGTCATAGCAAAATAGATTACCATAGGCTTGGGAAAGGATCAAATCTCCACCACATGGCATAAGCACCTAGGATAAACTATCAAAGAGGTCTTTTAAAGGGTTGTAACGTTAGGTATAGGGATATGAATTACACGGTTTTGTTGGATAAAGGAAGTTTTACTGGTGGCGAGTTAACAATCTTAGTTAATTACATGTACAAGATGGCGTTGCTAAGCCAAGACTAGACTCGACTTAAGTTAATAAATGAAAAATAACAAAAACATAAAATGAACATAGAATGCAAAGGGATGGTAGTCCGTTTTTTTTTTATTTTTTTTTATTTTTTTTATTTATTTTTTTTTTTTTAGAATACACTCTTACCCTACCATCCAAAATAATACATCATAGGGGATAAGCATTCCCCTTACACTTGAATCTTTACATACTTTACAATTAACTATTCTAATGACTCGAATTAAGAAAATCAAAACACTTGGAGCACTTTTAAGATTAACGTACATATGGGGGTAATAAATGATGTTCTTTCCCATTACTCCATAAAATAAGTACTTACCCATGAGTCCCAATCGTCCCAAAACAATATGTATAAGGATATGACTCGACTTAGCAACCATGTAATCAATTAGATAGTTAACTTAGGGTTTAACAAATAACAATAATGCACTAAAAATGAGCGCATATACGGAAGGCTAAGGCGATTTGGTTGTACATTTAAGTGGGGTGTAACAAATTCTTCCTTTAAGTAAGATGCTTAAAGTTAGAAACGAAAAGATAGGCTCGGAGGGGTGTACTAGGGGTATCGTGTACTAAAAATGAGTACAACGCTAAGGGTGTGGGAAAAATTAGTTGACTTAACTAGCCAAGTAATATGACTTAAATGGTCAAGTAATCATGATACGGGTTTAACACAAGGGTGATCCTAATGCCTCTTATCATGTAGTAAATCCTACTACACGAATGTAGTCTCACTAGCGGTCTCGGGATGCATCACTAACGCAAGTTCTAGAATCTAAATGCTACCGGTACACTCATAAGCACTAATAGTAAATGCTTTTCCTATCAAATCTAAAGGCGAACCTCATATTTTTGGGTGGAAAATTTTTCTGAATATACGGTTTTGTGCTAGTCATACAATCTCCTATCCATGAGACGCTTGCTATGGCTAAAGTTTCACTCCTAAATGTTGTAAAAAATTTTAAATTTGGCGCTAAAATTGCACTAACAAGTATTTCTCATAGTTTTATTACACATCTACTATCAAACAAAACAAACTCAAGCGAAAGTGCATATGTAAGGTATCATCTTTTTACCCTCCCCTTACACTTAAGATGAACATTGTCCCAAATGTTCAAGTAAAGAATGTAAAAGTGAAAAAGTAAAGAGAATGAAATCAAATACTCCCTTGATTCGCTCGGTATGGATTATAGGTTGGCCAGATTAGATCTTCCTCCAAGAAAATGAACAATCAAAGCTTCCCTTCCAGAATATAAATAATCTCCTTGTCGAACATAACCTGTAAATCCTGACAGAACAACTACAAAAACCCAAAGCATCAAGCCGAACAAAGATAACTCACAACTAGGTGTAATTCCAGACTTAGGAATAAAAACAAAACAATTAAAGATATAATGCTTGTGGAATGAATGTTTGCAGATTTCCTGGAGATTATAAAACTTAATAATTCACAAAAACCATAAGACTCCGTTAGAAAAACAAAACTGGTAAAATTTCCAGATTTTTACACGTGACGCCGTCAAGAGTAAACTCGTGACGCCGTCAGAAGTGACCTGCAGAAATTCTTATGTTAAGTTTCCAGAAAATTTCTGGAAAAACTTCGTCCTACTTCCTGGAAAATCCTGCAAAACATCATTACGACTCGATACAAGCATTTGACTCTAACAAGTACTAATACACATGTCCATTTAATATTGTTGTGGTTCATGCTCAATTTCGTTCTTATAAACAAATTTGGATCTCCCTTACACTTATCTTATGCAAAATACCTTTATATGCAATTAAGACGAAGTTAAAAACAAAATAAAGCATTTTCACAATTTACTTTGAAACATGAGCCACAAACAATAAAAATAAAACATGCATACGGAAACAAATAAAATCAAACAAACAAACAAACAAATAAAAACATACAAAACATGGGTTGCCTCCCAAGAAGCGCTTGTTTTTGTTCGAGTCACGAGCCTGACTCTACCCTTATTTAACGGAAATAGCGGAGGTTCTCCCTACACTTAGGATCAAGTGTGGGTGAAAGTAACGATACACACCCTTAGGGTGTGAATATGCCACGTGAGGTGAAGGGGGTGAGTGAATGGCTTCTTTCATCCTAAAACTACCCGGATAATATTGGTTGATGGGTGGGTCGGTTCCTCTTTTGTCTCCTAGAAATATATCTAAGGATGGAAAGGTGTGTAAAGATTGAGGTTCCGGTTCATCAACACTAGGAATTTCCCTAGAACTAGGAGTAAGGTTATCACTACAAGTGTTCAAACCTATATCCTCAAGTGGTGCCTGGTCCAAGGGTTCTACCTCCATTGGAATTTCTAAAGTTTCTTCTACTTCTTCCGGGTAAGTCACGGGCGGTGCGTGTGCCTCAAATGATGGTTGAGTATTTTGTGGGCTTATGTTGTTCACCTCATCATTCCATGTATCAGGATCTAGCCCTAACAAGTATCTCACGTGCTTCTCTAGGCATCTCAACTTCTATGTCCGAATCATAAGGATCATCTTCAATATTCTGACTGCTATATACAAATTGCCCAAGAGATTCATCATCTGTTTCTTGAGATTCATCATCATCAATCATAGAACCTAGGTCTTTTTGATCAATGTGATCATTCTCGGCTAAATCCTCCTCAATTGTATTCTTAGGTAGTGATAATAGCAAACCTAGTGCTTCATCCAACTTATGATTTGTTGCAATGGCTCTCTCCATAATTCTTTGGCAAACTAGGTCGCATTTCCTATTGGCCTCACTAAAACTAGATCTTAAACATGGAGGCTGTTCATAAGAATCTATCCTAGGTGAAGGCTCATATGATTCATAGGTGTCTCTAAATGAGGTATTTTGAATTCTTTGGTGTGTCAGCCGCTCAACCCTATCTTGTAATCTTAGAAGTCTAAGTGTAAAGTCCATTTGAAGCAAACTACAAACAAAATCACAAAGAAAAGATAGACTACGAGAAAGCTACAAAGTAAAAAGAAAAAATCTCACTTGATAGGAATCTAATGAGTAGACCTAATAAAAATCAAATTCAACCTAAACAATAACTATTCCCCGGGCTGCGGCGCCAAAAACTTGATGCGTGGGAATCGCAACAGGCTTTACCTCTCGAGGGATCTCGAGAAGCTTACAACCCCCACCAGGCAGTGTACCTGATCGTTGTAGTATAGTATAGTGACAAGTACCGGGGGATTGATCGTTCAGCTAGGAATAGTGTCGTTAGGATTGAAATTAATCTAACTAGGTCTAAAGGTGAAGGATGATTCTTTTTGTATTTTTATATTTTATGAAAAGCAAGTAAAAATCTCGGGTATTGGGAAAGTGGCGGAATTAGTTGCTAATCAACTAACCCAAAAGCTACTAATTGAACTAATTAACAAGAAAACTAAACTAAGGTTCTACAAGATAAGTGAAGCATGTCTACCTATGATATGTTACTCCTTGCTAGCTATCCAATCCTACCTATTGAATTGTAACCTTGTTTTAATTGACGGGTTGTATTCCTTAATACCATTCATGGAGTGTCATACATAACTCCCCAATTCTATGAGCTCTTATCTCCTCCTACACCATGCCCAGCACAACTATAGGGATTGTAAACAGTGGCTCATGCATTAAATACAACCAATAAAGACCTAGTACGCCTCGGTTCATGTTTCTTAAGACGTTCAAGCATGTTACCATTTGGAGATCTGCCAGTTTTCTTAAGCCTAACATATAAATCATTCAATCAAAACAAGAATCAATAGGAAAACAAGGATTATAAACTAAACCAATTAGATCTATCGAAGTGTCACGCCCTAATTGATGAAGATAGACACAAACATCAACAAGGAATCAATAAGATCTAATCAATTATATACAAGTTTCACACAATCATAAGTAGAGACAAGGTGAATTAACAAAACATAATCAAAGAAGGACAATCAACAAGAATAATGAAAGAAATAGTTGAGATAGAATCATCAAACCAATACATGATGTTTATGGAGTGATTGAAACCCTCTAAGTTGCTGGAAAAACACCCACCTAAACCCAGGAATCGACCTTAGGGTTTAGGGCTTACAAAAAGTGAAGTTATGAAGTTATATTTATAGGCATGTTTTCTGTCGGCCCTTCTTGACGGCGTCAGCCTGTTACTCTTGACGCCGTCAAGACCACTTTTTCACCAAATTGTAGATCTCTTCGTCCTCTTCGCGTGGGCTTTTGAATCACCTAAATCCGAGTTCGTATGCAAAAGTTATGACCAAAACAATATCAGCTACTCAGCGCGCAAGTTTTGACAAGTTTACACGTGACGGCCTTGGTGACGCCGTCATCAACTACGGTATTTTATTCTTGGGACTTTGACACCGTCAAGAGCAACTCTTGACGCCTTCATGCACTGTTCCCAGCATAGAAATTTGAGACTTTGCCGTTTTCTTCACTTTTATGCTCCAAAAACGTCCAAAATGGCTTCTTTTCCAGAATTCACTCTCCAAGTACCTAAAATCACAAAAGGAATGATTTAGGGCAATATTTGATCAAATAAAGTCGGATTCGGGCTTAAATGACCCCCTAAAAACGGATCATTTTTCGCCTCATCAATGCTCAGCAGAAACCTCAGATGACGCATCCGACGCCACTGGACTACCAGGTGGCAACTCAAACAAAAATGGATGATCAGGTGAAACAGGCTCAATCGGATGTATAGGTGAATCAGGCTCCTCAGCCTGAGCTGGCGGCACTAACAGATCATCATCATCAGGCACCTCCTCCTCTTGAGGGTCATCCTCCTCCTCAAGGTCATCATCATCACCCTGCTCAGCCTCCTGAGGGTCATCAGCCTCATCCTCACCCTCGTACTCCTCCTCTTCCTCATCGGAAGAGTACATCATCAATCGTCGTCTCCTAACAGGTGAACCATGTGGTGAAGGGGTAGGTGATCTAGGACGACGACACAATGATGCAGGTGACGCCTCTGACAGAAGAGAGTGAGCATCTATCTGTAAAGGTGGTGAAGTAGGGCGTACCGACATACGTGTCGTAGCTTGGTGGGCAAAACGTGGAGCCACACGAGCCAAAGCCTGATGAAGTGTAAGCTGCCTCGATGTACCATGGAGCCCTAGAGAAGATGAGGGTCCCTGCGTAGATGCAGCAGGTGGTGCTGAAGTAGAACCTGTCGGTAAAACAGTAGCCGAAAGCATGGCAACCTGGTAAGGGTCGTCAGGAGCCATGGTGAATTGTGCTGGAAATACCGGTGCAGTAAGAATATCCTCAACAACATCGGGCGTACGGGAGGCCATAGTCTGTGACAACGGCGTAGGGTAGGTGTAAGTGTTTCAAAACAACTAAACCGCGAACTCAAAATACCATATCAACATCATCATATAATCCCAAATCATATAACCAAGAAAGATTAAAAATACCGCATTACTAAAACCATTCGTAAAACAATTAAGCCATGTAATTCCTCAAAACGCATATAATTCCTCAAAACGCCATCATATCACTAAATCAATAAATCTCAAATCCTCAAATCACCTCAAGAATCCCAAATCTAATAATCATCTCAATATACCTCAACAATAACAATGATGCTTCGGCTTGGCGGGCTGGCGGGCAATGGTCGAGGATCGTTTTCTATAAAAATCGGTTAAAGTTTAGGTGTCTATTTACCTAGTTCTCTATAACCTTGGCTCTGATACCAATCTGTAACACCCCCAAAATTTGATACAGCGAAAGACTCAACAAGCTTTCGGGGTGCTACGGGGATTGGTATCCATTCAAAGTCATGAAAGAACGAGATAAAGTAAACATAAGAAAAACACAACCAATACGGGTTTAAAGTTTACATTTATCCCAAGAATTATCCAAAGTAAGGCCCAAAAGAAATAAACATAGGTCCACAATAGTTATCAGAGTTTTAGAAAAATAGATCCATAACCGGTGCCATTGCCAAGCCTCCAATCCCAAGCATCCATAGAGCATCACTTAATTACCTGAGAAAACGTGCTAAAAGTCAGCTTTCGCTGGTGAGATCATAGGTTTAAGTTCATAATTCGATATAGTGGACATATACGCAAAACGCTTGCTAGCTAGACTAGGCCTCAATCATCCAACCAAAATATTCAACCAAAATGATCCAACCAAAATACTCCAACCAATTCAAATCAACCCTATAGGTGCACGCTATAGCTCAAATCAATCCAACTGATAGCTTACCTAGCTCAGGTCTATGCCTCGCTCTAAAATCAATCCAATAGCTTACCTAGTTTGGGACTAGGCCTCGCTCAACAACTAAATCAATAGCTTACCTAGTTCGGGACTAGGCCTCGCTTAATCCTACCTAGTTCTATAAGCATAGCAAGTTTTGAAATAAATAAATAAAGCGATAATAGTCCACATAAAACATTTGCACGTTTCTTACCCTAAGTATTGAAAACAAAGTTCAAGAGTAAAAGTGGGGCTATGACTCACCTCAAGTCCAGAAAATCCTCAAAAGAAATCGATAGAGAAAGACGTAAGCAAACTAAAGCAACTCACGTAACGGCAACTACAGACTCGACACTTCCTAACAATATCAAACTCGTTCAGAAACCATTTCCTCAAAGATCAAATATTCCTATTCCCGAACGTATTCCATTTTACTTTCCAAAAATATCCATTTCTCGAATTAACTTCATATTAATTTGAAATTCGACGTTTGGTATCCATATGGGTGAAGGGTCGACACAACTCAAACCAAAAAGCCACAACAAACAAAATAATAAACCAACTATAGGTCTAATATTAGCCCAACACATTATTTAAATAATCATCGAAGCTTATCAAATCCGTCGATTTGGTAATCCCCCATATTTATTCACGTAATATATCGTTCTAAAATTATACCCAACCTAAAGCACTTAGCACAAAGAATTCTATTTGGTATATATCGTAGTCCAATAAATTCCCTATATATATCGTCGAATCGGCCAAATTCCACGAGATACATAGTAATTTATTACTCCAAAACATATACCACAACCTATAGGCGTCGTGGGATACGATGCCCATTAATATACTCATTTTATATAACCAAATAACTCGATCTAATCTATCAATTAAATAAGTCACTTGCTATAGAAAATGTTTATATTAATCGTCATATATCCGTGACAATACAAAAGTCACAATATAAAGCCCGCTTGGACTTTAAATAACCACAACTCGTATAACTCGATAAGTCTCTAAATTTATAAAAATCATGTATTTAATTATTATTCACCCGACTTATTAGTCTTCGCCGTTATTTATAGTTATTATTTATAACAATATTCCGACATTTATTACACTATTTGCATAGTATAATAACTATCGTTATATTATTATAACGTTTACTCGCGATCGTTTTATTATTAATATACGCATATATATATATATATATATATATATATATATATATATATATATATATATATATATATATATATATATATATATATATATATACGGTTATCACGTCTATATACGTATATAAACGATTATATTCTCAATAATAATATTACGAGTATTATTTTTAATGTTTGACTTTTAAATATTTATCGAGTCATAGAATTTGGTCACATGTCCGAGTCATGACTCTCGGCTCATAGTCCAAGTCCAATATAAGAATCAAGTCAAAATAAATATATCATCTCCGTCCAAATCAATCTCATAACCACGTGCTACAACAAGAGGGTCCGACTACGGCACCCAACTAACCTATCTCCGTCATCTAATGACCGTCTCACAATCGGTCCCCAAGTTCCACATTCGACAACACATCTCCAATATAACTCGTAATCCAAATATACCACTTCAAGTCCAAATAAGAATCCATGGTCAAAATCACAACCACGACAACAACAATAATAGTCCGACAAGTATCAATACAACCGAAATTATAAACAATTACGGGTTGAGTTACCAAGTCAACCCGGGTCAATATGACACTCGAAATAAGATACGGGAGTCCCACCCGAGACCATTAGGTCTCGGCTAGCTCTAACTCGAGCCAAACCGAGCCAAACAACCAACTTGGGGTGTCGGTCGAGAATCCACACGACCACAAGGTCGACCAAACATCACAAACAAGCACCAAAGATCCAAAAATCATCAAATGGTCATAATAATACAACCAAGAACCCAAGCCGAGAGCCATAGCTCTCGGTTGAACCTCGACCCATCGAAAATAACATAAACCCGGATACCAAACATTTTTCTTTAATCCATTTCATCAAAACCCATTAAAATCTTTCGTTAATAATCAAGAAAACCCGAAAAGAAACCAAACCCGTGACCCTAGGTCACGACTTTAACCAAAATACGAGCCAAAGCTCATCCTACCTTCGATTCCCAAGACCAAATCGAAAGGATCTTCAAAACCACGCCAAGAAATGACGAATTTGTGGTGATAACGAGATGAAAACAATAGATTTAGGGCGCGTGTTTATATGGATCGGATAGAGAATGATGTGAGGAGTTGATTGGTGGTGTCGGTTTTGATGGGGGAGCGGCGGTGAAGGTGGTGGTGGCCGGAAAAGACACGGCGGCTAGGGTTTTTGGGGGTTGGGGATGAAGTGTAGAGAGAGAGAGAGTGTGAAAAAAAATGGTGAGGGGTGTTGTGTGTGTGTTGCTTAAGAACAGACCACAAGGACGATTTTAAGTAAATTTAAAAAAAAAATCTTTTTATTATTAATAATAATAATAATAGTGAAGGTGTAGTGGGCTAAGTAGCCCAATGTAAATACACGGGCCAAACCCGAAACCTTAAATAACCAAACCACTTTCTCAAACCGAACTCGTTCCAAAAATAATCAAAACCTCGCGATACGTCCCCAAATAATAATATCCAAACCAATATTAAAAATATAATTAAAATTGTTAGGTTAATCTAGTGCCGGAGTCAATGTAGTGCCAAAATAACGATCTCAAAATAAATCATCACGAACGAACCAAACCAAACCATAAATAAATAATCAAATCCTCATAATTAACATACGATCAAATTCACATTCCAACGTTCATAAAACATCTCATCACAATAAACTTTTCAAAAATTCCAAAATTATAATTTTTTTAATGTAATGCGGGTTTTAAAAACGGCTCCCTATTTTGCCAGTTGTCACATAACAGGCTAACAGTAGAGGCCACCGATCATCACATGAAAGGAAATCATTACCCTTCATATATTAAACAAAAAACTAACTAGTTTCGAATTTAGCCATAACTTTAAGGATAAATTTTATTGGAGATGAAGAAATCTAAGAAATCACTTAGGGTGCGTTTGGTTCACAGTATGTTTTGAAAGGAATTGTAATCTGTCAAAGGAATTGTAATTTGAATGAATTGTAATTTAAAGAGTTGGAATGTGTTGTAATTGTAATGTGTTGGAATTGTAATTGATGTATTCTGTCACTTTGTTTGGTTGGATCCCAACGTAATTGTAATTCGAAAAATTTATAAAATTTCAAAAAATTTATACAAATTCGAAAAAAATTATATAAATTCGAAAAAATTTATAAAAATTTAAAAAATTTTAAAAAATTATAAAAATTCAAAAAATTTATAAAAATTCAAAAAAATTTATAAAAATTTAAAAATTTAAAAATTCAATAAATTTAAAAATTTATAAAATTTATAAAAAATTTATAAAATTCGAAAAATTTATAAAATTTTATAAAAAATTTATAAAATTTATAAAATTTATAAAATTCGAAAATTTTTATAAAAAATTTATAAAAATTTAAAAATTTTTAAAATTCGAAAAATTTATAAAATTTTATAAAAATTTAAAAATTTGAATTTTTATAAATTTTTTTGTAAAATTTTTAAATTTTTTGAATTTTTAAAGTTTTAAATTTTTAAAAATTTTTTATAAAAACTTTCGAATTTTATAAATTTTTTATAAAATTTTTAAATTTTATAAATTTTTTATAAAATTTTTAATTTTTTAAATTTATTGAATTTTTAAATTTTTAAATTTTTATAAATTTTTTTGAATTTTTATAAATTTTTTGAATTTTTATAATTTTTTTCGAATTTTTATAAATTTTTTGAATTTTTATAAATTTTTTGAATTTTTATAAATTTTTTCGAATTATTATTATTATTATTATTATAAAATTTTGAATTACAACGTAATTCAAAACTTTCCATCCAACATCCTATGTAATCTGAATTCCCTCCTTTGATGTAATTGTAATAACTGAATTACAATTACAACGCAAAACAAACAGCCTACGTAATGTAATCTGAATTACAATTCTCTCCATTCTGTGAACCAAACAGCCTACGTAATGTAATCTGAATTACAATTACATCAAATTACGTCACATTACGGCGAACCAAACGCCCCCTTAGGGTGCATTTGGTTCGCAGAATGTTTTTGAATGAATTGTAATATTTGAAAGGAATTGTAATTTGAATGAATTGTAATTCAATGAATTGGAATGTGTTGGAATTGTAATTGATGAAATATGTCATTGTGTTTGGTTGACTCGCAACGTAATGTAATCCAGAAAAATAATAATAATAATAATTAAATAAAAATTAATATAATATTTAAATAATAATAAAAAATAATAATATAATAATAATAATAATTAAATAATACTAATAATAATATAAAAATAATAATTATATTATTAAATAATAACACTTAAATAATAATAATAATAAATAATAATATAATAATAATTAAATATGAGTAAATAATATAATAATTAAATAATAGTAAATAATAATAATAATTAAATAATAATAATAATATTAATAATAAATAATAAATATAATAATAAAAATTAATATAATAATATAATTAAATATAATAATAATAATAAATAATATGATAAGAATAATAATTAAATAATATTATAATAATAATTAAATAATAATATATATATATTTTTTAATTTTATTATTATTATTATTATTATTATTATTATTATTATTATTATTATAATAATAATAATAATAATAATAATAATAATAATAATAATAATATGTACTGATACTTTTATTTATAAAATATGAATTACAACGTAATTCAAAACTTTTCATCAAATTTGTTATGTAATCTGAATTCCCTCACTTGATGTAATTGGTATGATTGAATTACAATTACATTGTAAAACAAACAGACTACGTAATGTAATGTGAATTACAATTACACCCATTATGCAAACCAAACAGGCTACGTAATGTAATCAGATTACAATTACATCCAATTACGTCAGATTACAACGAACCAAACAGGGCATTACAATTCATTGATGTAATTTAAGTAAAAGAATTCACCACACAAATTATACGTTTTTTATGTGGGGTTTTAGCTTCACTCCTAATTTTATACGTTTGATTTGTATCTTTAAGCATTGAAAACTGTAATCATTTGCAACAAACCCAATGTTGCAAGACTTGGTGGGTTTTATACACAACCCCCAATCTCACTCACACTCTTTTATTTCTAACTCTCTTTCTCTCTCTCTCTCTCACACAAATCTCTCTCATTTCTCTTTCTTATTTTAAATTATTAAAAAATATATATTTTAAAGTTATATATTTTCTCTCCTACGTCAAATTCAAATCTAAATCTTAAACTCATTTACAAACTAAGTAGACCTTTAAACTTAAAGGATTATACTAAGGGACGTTTGATTTATAGATATGGTTGAATTTAGATTTAAATTGGGATTTGAGGTAAAAAATTTAAGAGAGAAAAAATATATTTTAGTTTATATTATAATTAAATTGCATTTAAAACTGGCATTTTAATAAAAATATGGAAGTGTTATGAAAGAAATAAAATGAACCAACATGTTTTTTTTATTAAACCAACCCTACTAGTGTGGAATAAGAGAGTAGTGGGCTCACAAGTTTGAAAGCTAAATTTTGTAAACCAAACATTATTTATTACTTTCATGCCCAAATCCATTCCAACACCCTCAAACAAATGCACCCTAAATAGTCAAAAGAAGTTAAGTGGTTTAATTAATTGGTCAAACAAAGTTAAAGATAAAGTCATTGCCGATGCCAACAAAAGTTAAGTGGCTAAATCCAATGTTTTAAAAACCGGACCCGACATTGAACTAGTTTTTTTTACTGAATCAGACAAGCCGTCAAACCGGTTCCGGTCCGGTTCAGTCCGCAGGACATTATGGTAAAATGACACAAATAAAAAACGTGAAGCAAACTCAAAATCAATTCCATTCCATTCATCATCATCACTACTCACCCACTCCCATTTCAATCAACAACACTTTTTTAACCCAAACAAAAAAACCCGACCCGACCCGATTCCATCAACACACATCTCCCTCCCCCAAAATTTACACACACTAAAACACCTAAAACACACACACACACACACACACTCAAATCCAATCAAAATCAATCAGATTAGCAGATCTGTTTTTATATACATAATATAACAAGCAGATCTGTTCGAATTTATATAACTTTTTTTTTATAAAAAAAAAATTATATAAAAAAAAAATGAATATATTCAGATTAGCAGGTGACATGACACATTTAGCGAGTGTTTTAGTTTTGCTGCTCAAAATTCACACCATTAAATCATGTGCTGGTATATTTTTATTTTTTTATAATTTTTTTTTTACCTAATTTTTGTAATGTTAGATAATTTTGTTGTTTAGTTAATGCTTACGCGGTTTATGCGGTCATCCGGCGCGTTTGTTTAGCGGAATGTGTTTAGTTATGTTTGGTGAAACTAGTAGTGGCTGTCTTTTTAGGTGATGTGATTGTTTAGATGCTTACGCGGTTTACGCGGTCATCCAGCGCGTTTGTTTAGCGGAATGTATTTAGTTATGTTTGGTAAAACTAGTAGTGGCTGTTTTTTTAGGTGATGTGATTGTTTAGTTAATGCTTACGCGATTTATGTCATCCGACGCGTTTGTTTAGCGGAATGTGTTTAATTGTGTTTGGTAAAACTAGTAGTAGCTGTAGTTTTAGGTGATGTGATTGTTTACTGTTTAGTTAATGCTTACGCGATATACGCGGTCATCCAACGCGTTGTACATAATCATGTGTTTAGCGGAATGTGTTTGGTAAAACGAGTAGTAGTTGTTTGTTATATAAGAGCGTTGTAGAGCTATATTAGATAGGAGCGTTGTACAACACATGTAGAAAGTGTTTTTGCGTTGCTGATCAATTTTGCCCTAATTTATTGTAATGTTAGAGAATTTTGTTGTTTTATTAGGTGATGTGATTGTTTTGTTAATGCTTACGCGATTTACTCGGTCATCCCACGCGTTGTACATAATCATGTGTTTAGCGGAATGTGTTTGGTAAAACGAGTAGTAGTTGTTTGTTTTATAAGAGCGTTGTAGAACACATGTAGCGAGTGTTTTTGCGTTGCTGATCAGTTTTGCCCTAATTTATTGTAATGTTATAGAATTTTGTTGTTTTTTTAGGTGATGTGATTGTTTTGTTAATGCTTACGTGATTTACGTCATCCGACGCGTTGTACGTAGTTGTTTGTTTTATAAAAGCGTTGTATAGAGCTATATTAGATAGGAGCGTTTTTTTTGCCAAACAAGCATTATATTCTAAACGCTGAAAAAGTTTAAGAGGTTTGGTAGAACTAGTAGAACACATGTAGCGAGTGTTTTTGTGTTGCGGCTCAGTTTTAGTTAATGCTTACGCGATTTACGTCATCCGACAATCATATGTTATATAGTAGTTGTTTGTTTTATAAGAGCATTATAGAGCGTAACTGTTCTATAGATAGGAGCGTTTGCCAAACAGGCAGTATATTCTAAACACTAAAAGTTCAATAGGTTTGATTGAACACTCGTTTCAAATAGGACTAGTAGAACACATGTAGTGAGTGTTTTTGCGTTGCTGCTCAATTTTGCTTTAATTTATTGTTTTATTAATGCTTACGTGATTTACGTCATTCGAAAATCATGTGTTTAGCAGAATGTTTGGTAAAAGTAGTAGTTGTTTGTTTTATAAGAGCATTCTAGAGCTATATTAGATAGGAGCGTTTGCCAAACACGCATTATATTCTAAGTGCTAAAAGTTTATTAGGTTTGTTTAAACGCGTTTGCTGTGTTATGTTTGGTAGAACTAGTAGAAAACATGTAGTGGAGTGTTTTTGCGTTGCTCCTCAGTTTTGTCCTAATTTATTGTTTAGTTAATGCTTACACGATTTACGTCATCCGATGCGTTTGGTTAGTGGAAAGTGTTTAGTTATGTTTGGTAAAACTAGTTGTAGAATGTTTGTTTTATAATCTGTTCTGTATTAGATAGGAGCGTTTAAACAAGGTCCACACTCGTTGCCAAACAAGCATTATATTCCAAAAGCGTTTGTTTTGTTATGTTTGGTACAACTAGTAGAACACATGTAGTGAGTGTTTTTGCGTTGCTGCTCAAAATTCACACCATTAAATCCTGTGCTTAGTTGTTTGTTAAAGCTAGTAGTAGTTGGTGAATGTGGAGTATGTACTGATTTAATTACGAATGTAATGTTGTTTAAGTGGATTTTAGGTTGGTTTAAGTCTTTTGCGGAATGCTGGAATGCGTTTAGTTACTACTTGTTCAATGTGGAGGAAAATTAGCAATAGGTGTCAGTAGTAACTGTTTGTTCTATAAATCTGTTCGGTAACATAAGTGTAGGTTTTGTTATAAAGTGTAAAATGCCGTGATGGCTAAACGCATCATTTATTAGCCTTTTAAGTAGGATTTTGATTGTAAAAATCCAAAGGCTAAATGCTCGTTTCCAAACAAGTAATATATTCTAAACGCTTAACGCTCCAAAAAGCTTGTCGCCAAACATAGCCTTTACAACAAATGTAATGTACCATTGGTTATGTTACATCTTTAACTGTTTAGCAGATGCTCAGAAGTAATTGATTTGTGATAAGTGTGGGCGTGTGATGAATTGAAGTGGATTTTGGTAATGGTTTGGTGGTATTTTGATGAAATGGAAGAGGTTTTGGTGACTGTTTTATAGGATTTACGTCATCCTACGTGTTGTCTATGATGTATTTTGCTTTTTAGCTGATTGTGTGAATGCATTTAGTTCTTTGAAAATCCTAGTAGTTGGAGAGTTTGGATTATGAACGTACTGTAGCTCTGGAAATGTTATTTAATAGCCGTTAGGTTGGTATACGGGATTAGTTAAGTTGGCGTATAGGGTTCAAATTTCCACCTCTGACCTCACAATGCAGAGATCTTAGTTGTTGGGAAAACCTAGTACTAACTAAGTGCAGAGGCATTATAGAATTTTCGTGAATGTACCGCGGGCAATGTTATATGTGTGGCTGTTACATTGTTTAATGTTCAGTTTAGTTTTCATATATCCTTAAGGTTTAGAGTTCACACTGGTAGTTTGTGTTTTACAGGGTGGAGATTTTAGTTTTTTTGCCTGAGGTGAACTTTTTACTTTCTATGCATTCGGTTGGTCAAACTATTTTGATAATTTATTTGTTCACCGTGGATCCCGTTATGTAGTAAAAAAGATGAATCACTCTAGATGGAAAATGGTGTAAACAAATTAGCCATTGTTTATTTGGCTCATCTTTACTAGGGTATCTAGCTAGTAATAGGAAATGTGTACATGAGGCTTTACAAGTATACTTATGACTTGAGATATTCTACTATGGACATTAGTTACTTTGATTGACATTTGACCTGTTTAAGACTATCTAAATGATGACTTGAGAGAGAAAATGCACATTTTCTTTCTTTTTAGCAGCATTGTTTGCATGTATCTTCTGCCACTGCTAGCTTTTTGATAAGTCGTTTTTGTAGGCTAGCTGTCCCCATCTTTTGTCTTCAACATTTTAGAAAGTTGTATGATGATTTTTGAGCACTATGCTATTTACACTGTAGTTACCGTAAGTCGATGCTTTACATGTCCAACACTTTACTATTTGTAGTAAATGCACATTTGCTTTATTTTTAAGCAGTATATATTGTATGAAATCACCCTTCTTAGACTGCAAGCTTTTTGAAAAGATAAATCCTAACCAAGAACTCCTATAAATGAGGCTAGGGTTGATAGGCAAACATGTTAAATACTGACCATTATACTCTGTGCTGACCATAAGTTCATGCAACTGTCTTTTGATCTTTTACTTGCATTATATGCAGGTGTATCATTGAAAACTCAAGAACTCTATGCGCTGGTCTTTGTCACTCGCTACTTGGATATATTTACTGATTTTATCTCAGTTTACAATACCGTCATGAAGTTGATCTTCCTTGGGAGCTCTTTCTCTATTGTATGGTACATGAGACATCACAGGGTTGTTCGTAGATCCTATGATAAAGATCAAGACACCTTTCGTCATTATATCCTCATGCTGCCTTGTTTGCTTTTGGCATTACTTGTTCACGAGAAGTTAACTTTCAAAGAGGTATTAAAACCTTGCTATTTACAGTATATGTTATATTGCTATGTATTTCAGTTTAGTTCATATCGTGTTCTACTGTCTCAAATCATCTTACAAAAAGGCACCATATCAACCAAGCAAAGTTTTTATGAAAGTTATTTTTGGTTTTCCATTGGAGGCGGTGGAAAACCAGCAACATGGGTCGGTTGGATAATAGGTCAAACAGATGTGTTAGAGGTTGAAATTATAGTTGCCGACTTGTTGGGTTGAAACCTTGAAATGGGTCCTGTTGCTGAAGCACTTTATATAAGATAATAAATTATTGATAATTTTCTGTTAAATAATCTGCATGCCAAATACAAAATTAAATGTTTTAATATCTATTTATCGGAATTGCCACCTCTAGTTTTTATGACTGATTATTTAACAATGTCTTCTGAGCAGGTAATGTGGACATTCTCTTTATATCTGGAAGCAGTTGCGATACTTCCTCAGCTAGTCTTACTGCAAAGAACAAGAAACATCGATAACTTGACTGGCCAATACGTTTTTCTTCTTGGGTAATAACATTTTGCAGTACTAATTCAAATTGCATTATAGGTTCAGATACAAGTGCATTGTATATTTTACACAAGTAAGGTTTCCATGTGGATAAAAACTAAATTTGTATTGCTTTTTTGCAGCGCATATCGAGGGTTATACATTCTGAACTGGATTTACCGTTACTTCACTGAACCACATTATGTCCATTGGATCAGTATGTCTCTCTTTCTCACTTTAATTCACACTAAAGAAGTTGTTTAGGCGTTAATATAAGAAGCCTGTGTTTTCATTCATATCGAATTCACGAGCCTTATGGACTATGTTAATACTTTGTCTATGTGTTGCAGCTTGGATAGCAGGGTTAATCCAGACATTGCTCTATGCTGATTTCTTCTATTACTACTTTGAAAGGTAAATGCAACATGGCATAAACTAAATGATTAAATTTTACCATTAGATTCAGCAATTTCGACCCATTTACTTATGAATGGACCGATTCAGGTTATTTTCATATCTAATACATCAAATGGGTAAACTTAGAAAGTTTTCTAAATAAGAAATGGATCAAATGGGTCTAACGGGTCAAATGAGGCAATAGTCTCCTATAGTGTATCCTGAATTGTTTTATACCCCGTATCATTTAGACCCATTCTGACTTGTTTACACCCGCCCAGTTTGCAACCTCGGGGAACAAATGTTTAATTTACACTTTTATCGACTATCACTGATAATTTGTGTGGTGATGGTTTCCCATTTACAATGCAGCTGGAAGAACAATGTAAGGCTTCAGCTACCTGCTTGAACTTGCTTTGATGACAATAATGCCGGATGAGAGAGTTGTAAGAATCGTTACCGATTCTCATAGGGTTTGTATTACAGAATTCAGTTCTTTTAAAATTGTTTGGAATGCCCATGCGGTTCTTATATACTCTCGGAAGTGGGGATGTAAACAGAAGAGTATATGTATCATTGATTATAGAGTGTTCGTCTTTTGTTGACCGGCTATATCATATATCTTCAATATATATTGAAAGTTCTTAGGACTAAACGAGTGATGTTACCAATCAATTTGCCATGTCAAGAACACGTATTTTTACTACTCATGATAGACTGCTTATTCATTCTAACTAAGCTGAATATGACGTTGCACAGGGCCGGCTTTAAGGGAGTGTAAGAGGTGCCATTGCACAGGGCCACCGCTTAACGAGGGCCACAAAATTTCACGCACTTTATTATATGTATATACACAACATGAGGCTTGTGTTTAATTAGTTTACGCACTAGTGATACATGTATATTTTGTATGTGCGTTTAATGGCCTTTTTGTGGCGATGGCACGGGCCACCAAAATCCATGAGATGGCCCTGACGTTGCACTTCTTTCATAATCAGTTTGAAATGTGAACGTGTGGTATAAACTTTCATAGCGTTATTTTCTTATTATCAGCATGTTGCTAACGGCTCAATAGTTGTCGAGTAGTGCAATCTTCAATGTAGCAAAGTATAAATACATTTTTTTTAGGACGACGATTTTTTCACATTTTATACCAACTATCAATAATTATGGCAACACATTCTTCTCATCATAACCCACTAAAATTATTCACCATTAACACATATGTAATTGATTCGGTGGACCTTTTCTGCTTTTTGTCTTTACAAAATAACTAAAATACATTATATGATAATGATTTAAGTTACATAATAAAAATAGTTGGTGTATTTAGCTTTCAGTTGTACATGAATTTGTTTATTAGTTATATGCTGTTGCATCAAATTTGCCAATATGATGATATCGGCGAAGTTTGCAAATAACTAAAAGGTGAATATACTACATTAGTTACGATCAAATAAGAAAAATAATTAAAATGAGAAGTATGAGAAGAAACCACAACCACACATTTCAGAATCACTTACAAAAATAGATGCATCTCTCCTTAAATTTCTTCTTTCTATTTGAAATAAGTGGCTAGAAATCTTCTTATTATTCTCATTTTAATTTTTCTTTTTACCGAATCTCTTCCATCTACTATATAATCTTTTTCTTTCTTTTTCTATGCTTTTGCATACTCCTTTTTATACCCGGTCCAATTTGCAACTCAAGTACAATTTGCAACCCAAATACATAATACAGTAACTCTCTACCCATATCTCATATACAGACAACCCTACCGGTAACATCCGCCACCTATTTCTTTTGCTCTCATCTGCAGGAGAAAAAAAAAAAAAAAGAAAAAAAAAAAAAAATCCTTCAATCGTTTTTCAGATCTCTCACACACACATATATATACAGCCGACCGGTTCTATGACCACCATACAACCTCGAGTGACGTCATCTGCCACCATCTCCAAGGTACGTGGTACACGTTTTATGTTGTTGTAACAAACATAACGCAACATATGTGAATAATCAAGGTTACTAATTACTTTGTTCCATCATTTCAGAAACCAAGAAAAGACAAGATCGACATTAGTTTTTTTGTGATTCATCATTGAAATAGGTTGTCTTGGAAATGTTTGATCTAACAGGTATATTGTCTTTCTTTTTAATAATTTTCCCTTTATTCTCAATGCAATTTTAATAACCCCCATCTATTTTGTTAGATCTTCCAAGAAGCAAAATGAAATGAAAATCCACTAGGGTTGAGAAATATAACATAAACTTATTTAAGTTTCTAAACGTATACTTAGACCTCACACAGTAGATGTTCTTCAAAGAATTTTGTAGGATTTCACAAGACTTGGATTACATGTGTCATGTATTAAAAGTTGTTTGTAGTTAAAAATAGGGTGAGAAAGAATGAATCATGATAATAATGAAGCTTTTTGTATATTATCTATCTTATTGTTAGATGTGGATATGGAAAACCAAGAAAAAACTAGCTTTTGGTATATTATCTATCTTATCGTAAGAAACATGGTACTTACATCTTTTTTGGTAATCTAGCTTGATTCTTGCACCGACTCCTCCCTGACTAGCTACCATGAACTTGGGTTAAGAGATATAGGGGGCTCTCAAAGTTCATGGCTTTTAGTTTGTAGGCTTGGGGATTGAACTCTTGGTTTTGAATATTTAAGTTAAGTTGGTACGTAATTTTTATAATAGAAGTTGGTTTGAATTAAGCTTGGGGAGATGGTTTAAAGAACCAAGCTAAAAGTAGCTACACTATATATTCATTAGGCCTTCTAATGAAAAATGTTCCTACCTTCTATGTGTATATTTATGTTAAATTGTGTAACCTTAAGTTTACCCATTACTCAATTTTGTTTTTGTTTATAAAATTTGATGGTTGTTTTGATTTCATCAGGCTTAAAAATCTTAATCCTCGGATTGAGTTATTTTCAATTTTTGTGAGCATCTCAGCTGATATAAAAAAGGATTATCTATGTGGAGACATATAATTAGTAGATTTTAATGGGTTAGAATATGGCTGGTTGAAGTCCGATAACAAAGATTCTAGCCGTGTTACCATGCCCTTATCTTCAAAACCGAAGGTATGTTGGTGTTTCCCGGTAAAAAACTTGATTTACGAAAATCTGTTCTTGCTGTACCGCCAAACGGCGACCTGATTCTTGAAGCTTCTTTTAAAGATAGTAAATCTAGAGAAACCATCGTGAAATTCAATGACACATATTCTGTGGTAACCAACCAAGGTTGCAAAAAGTGGAAGATTCATGTGTTAGTCAAAGGCAGAGGCGAAATTGGTAGTTTCAATCTTAAGCTGGAATGGATCAAAGGGCTAGGTATCTTCAGTTAAGGTATAATAAATTGTACCCTCCTTAAATTGAACAATGTGCGCTTTTATTTAAAAAGGTTACACAAGTGTTATAGTATTTGTAATGTTTAGAAAGTAGATTTATATTTATGTGGTCGCTGAGTTTTAGCATCGTATATTAGATTGCAGCTATACCCTTGTTGATCTGCTCACTTTTATATATTTGCTAACCATGAAAAATCTTGTTGCAGCATCATCCTTCTTCTGTGCTTGCTTCCACTAACAGGATTGAAAGCTTTTCTGCAGCTATTTACCTTGCCTTTGATGCCTTCCTCTATATCTGCTGGACAAAGTATTACTTTTGCTCGAGCTTTCTGCAAGTAGCCATATTGATAATATCTCGTACGTGAAACTATGTTCAGCTGGTATGTATCATGGTAGTTGTTTTGCTCTCTGATTAGGGGATGTTTGCAGGGACGGAGTCAGGGGTTCCCGCGGATGCCCGTGCACCCCATTGGAATTTTTCGATATAGTGTTAATTTTTTAAAAAAAACATCGATTTTTCCTAAAGTCATTTTAAATGCACCCGGTCCATCGAAATGTGTTTCTAGTATTATTGTTCAATTTTTTTTGTGCACCCAGTCATATTTAGTACTTATTTAGGCGTGGCTTCGTCCGTGGATGTTTGGTATGAGGATTCATATTAGAATGGAATACAAGATAATTATTCTGTTGTTTGTTTATATAGTAGAAATGGAAAAGACCAATCTATTGATCTTAGCACCTGCACTTTACGGTCTTCATTTGACAAAGTTTAACTAATAAAACATCTAGAAGATTAATTCCATGTTTTCATCAGATTGTCTATTTTTTAGCCCACAAATTTGAACATGGATGAGCATCAAAGCTTTCATCAGGCTGGAACAACAAATATGGGAGCAACAAAACAAAGCCTCATGATTTACCAAGCCAGACATTGATTGTGTAACACGAACATATTGAACTACCCAATTTGTTGCATTTAACTAGTCAAGCAACAAATAGTCTCCAACATTTATACTTAAGAGTTTAAAGTTTAATTACGTACATGTGTTTTTTTTCTTTATCTTATAAATCTGTTAAAAAAACCTAGCCATACTTGGATTGAACATAAGAGCGTGGGGTTAAAAAACCTAGCCATACTTGGATTGAACATAAGAGCATGGGGTGTCATGGTGTTTGAGCCACACCATTCTTACGTGGAACACAAAATGGCGTCACCATTTAGGCGTTATCGCACCGGCCCCTACCAACGCCATTTCTCAAGTGACTAAACTGGCTCAACGCAATTTCAAGAAAAGTAAAAAATAAAATAAAAATAAAAATAGAACACAAAATGGCGTCGCCATTTAGGCGTTATCGCACCGCCCCCTACCAACGCCATTTCTCAAGTGACTAAACTGGCGCAACGCAATTTCAAGAAAAGTAAAAAAAAAATAAAAAAAAAAAATAAAAATTAACCTAACGGCTAGAAACATGTAATTTATATAATAATAATAATAATAATAATAATAATAATAATAATAATAATAATAATAAACCATTTTTACACACTATATAAACCCTTTTATACAACTATCTTCTCGGTATGTCGCAACAACCCAATTTTCCTCTGTTTGGTAGCCAATACATACCCGAACAACTGTTTCATCAACAATAACAACTACTTAACCAACAATTACAACATCTAACGAAATCCACCACAATTCCAAGCATCACAATAAACACAACTACCACCACCAACACAATAAAGTCACGGAGAAAAGACAAGAAGAAAAATAATAAGAGCCACAAAACATACCACAATCGACATATCCGACACAACCTATAAACCGACACGACCTCATAGTTGTTGGACACCGGAGGAGGAAACATGATTAGCTGAGTGTTATGTTGGTGTTACCGAGGATAACAAACTCAGAAATGACCAAAAGGACCAAAAGGACGAATCATTTTGGTTCAAGGTTCTTCACGAGTTCAGCAAAACTTCTCTTGGTCTTGACTCAAACGCAAACCACGTCAGCACCGTGGGAAGTAACTCGCCGTCCTTTGGGGATAATTTACAAAATTGGTTTATATTCAAACAAAAAGCCTCTCAATTAGCGTACGAGGTGGCTAAGGAGAAAGACTGGACAATAATGTGGTTGTAAGAAATAAGGTTTCTCAGAACTAGCACCGCCGGGATGTCGGGCAAGGATGCGGAGATGATCAACATGCAAAAAGAAAAAATTCGTCGAAAATATGGTACGAACTGCAATTAGTCATATTTGTTAACTTTTTTTGTATTTTTTTTGTAATTTTCTTATTTTGTTAATTTGGGATTTGGTCGAAGAATATAAATGTACTTTTTCAAATGTACCGATTTAGTACGTGAACTTTTTTTAAGTTATAGAAATGTAATGAATTTCGTTGGGCTAAAAGTAATTAGGCCACTTCTCCTCCCTCCCAGGCCTAGAAGAAGTACACATCAAACCCGACATCACCTCATCCATATAATAGGCTAGAATCCATTTATGCCTCAAATCATACATATCAGAAAGCCATTTGTGACTCTTCAAATCGAAATCAACTAACAATCGCTCTCACAAAGCTTCAAACTCTTCAGGCTCTATTCTATCAGTCCAAACAATATATGATATTCTTTTATCACTGATAATTTGTGTGGTGATGGTTTCCCATTTACAATGCAGCTGGAAGAACAATGTAAGGCTTCAGTTACCTGCTTGAACTTGCTTTGATGACAATAATGCCGGATGAGAGAGTTGTAAGGATCGTTACCGATTCTCATAGGGTTTGTATGACAGAATTCAGTTCTTTTAAAATTGTTTGGAATGCCCATGCGGTTCTTATATACTCTCGGAAGTGGGGATGTAAACAGAAAAGTATAAGTATCATTGATTATAGAGTGTTTGTCTTTTGTTGACCAACTATATCATATATCTTCAAATATATATTGAAAGTTTTTAGGACTAAAGGAGTGATGTTACCAATCAATTTGCCATGTCAAGAACACATATTTTTACTACTCATGATAGACTGCTTATTCATTCTAACTAAGCTGAATAAGACGTTGCACTTCTTTCATAATCAGTTTGAAATGTGAACGTGTGGTATAAACTTTCATAGCGTTATTTTCTTATTATCAGCATGTTGCTGACGGCTCAATAGTTGTCGTGTAGTGCAATCTTCAATGTAACAAAGTATAAATACAAGTCTACTAAATTTTTTTAGGACGACGATTTTTTCACATTTTATACCGACTATCAATAATTCTTACAAGTGTTTTCAACGGTACTTGACCCATAACTTATTGATTGGTGTACAACTCACATATCACTTGACCAAAGATCTTGTGTATATAGTCTGCTAAATTATAAATCTTGTATGTAATTACCTTTATTAAATTATTTGATTTTTCTCACTAACCATAACAATCTCGCTTTTGCCTAAGACGAGATTTTGAACCACAACTTTTTGGTTGAGGACATGATTATCTCATTTATACCATCAGGCTGTTTATTAAATTGAGGGCAAAATCGTTTATTAAATTGTTATTAACATTGTCACTACGAAGTATTTAACCACATCCAATATGCACTAGCTGTTAAATATATGGATAAATATTAATATGTAAATGTCTAGTATCGAACCCGAGACCTCGGGATTGCACACTTTACAAACAAGAATAATGTATAATAAATATATATATGTTAAATGTATCGTATATATATATTTATAAACACTTAATGGACTAAATGATCGTTAGTTATTAACCGTATGGACTAACAATCATTAGTAACGAAAGATAAGGACTAGAGTGAAACTTGGGTGTCAAGAAGGATCTAGAATCCCCTTGTGGGATGATAGGCCGGTCGAACAAGGGTGGGTCAAGCCCAACCCATGTTTGCTTGGTCACCAAGAAATCATCTAGTATATATACAAGGCCAAGGGTTAGACTTTCACAATCTTTTGTGCACACACTCTAACCCTAAAACTTTGTTTCTTTCTTTTGTTTTCCTTGGCCGATCGGTTCATCCCTCCCCTAAGGGTTTGGATCGATTTTTCCAAGCAATAATACTAAGTGTTTTGTTTACTTGCATCAAACCTTTATTCGTTGGTAGTTTGTGTGTACAAGAACGAGGTAACAACATACTTTTGTTGTTATCAAGGGATCGATTAACAAAACGGTAAGGGGTTAATCATTGATCCATATAAACCCTAATTAGGGTTCTTCATATTGTTAAAGACAATTGCTTTTGATTCTTGTTCGGGCTAGAATCACCACGGTACGTTCTTATTTATGTTTTAGTTAATATTTATGTGTTATACTTGATCCTACGCTTCCGCATACGTGTGCACTTTGATTTATATGATTGTCATGGTAATTGAATTTTAACAGTGGTATCAGAGCCATGTATAACATGTAATTGATTACTAAAACGTAATAAAAATCGGATCTTTAATTGTTTTAGATACATGTTTTTTATCTAGGGTTTTTCTTTTTTTTTAAATTCGAAACCCTAACCCTAATTTTGGGGGGGGGAGTCGATTTTTCCATGAAACCCTAATTAGGGTTTTGTGGTTTTCTTGGATTATGTGTAATCACTAGAAACCCTAGGTCATTAACCGGTTAATTGAACGTATCTTGTGACCTAATTGCTAATTGTTAGGTTTTAATCCGTGACTTACATGCATGTTTGTCATGGATCTTGTTTTGTTGTTACATATTTAGATAGATCTTAAATTGGGGAAGACTCCAATAAATATTAAAATCAATTTTATATGCTATGTGGTGTGTTTTTAGCTTTGGCCTACGCAATTGATTCGTCAATGTATGTGGCTCATCTCCATTAAGAGGTGAAGGCCTTAGTTGATTACATGCGTTATTATACCTAGAATTGATTTTATTAGGATCTTTTCTAAAACGGTTTGCATGTGGCTAATTGTTTCACTTATTATTATTGTTTGTTTGATTTTCTTTGCAACTTGTTTTATTGTTTTTAGTTGGACTTGATGTAAGCAATAAAAGGGTGTTTTCATAAAGAAAATTAAAACGGACTAATAATTGTGAAACCCTAAAGTGATAAAGTAAGAATCTTGCAATGGTCTTATGACAATCGTGGTCCGATTCGCACGGTAATCAGCTCCCAGTCGAGACTAGCATTATTCAAACTTTATTACTATTTTGAGATTGAATCCATAAACTTTTGCTTGAATGATGTTTTGTGCAAATATGGTTTTAAAATTAAGTCTTTTAAGATGATATTCATAACCGTGATTTGAAGGCTTAGAAAAGAGCCTTAGAGTCTGCCTTGGTTATCACAATCTTGAATATATCTTAAACGAATTACTTTTAAAATTATATGTTGTAGAAAGTCATCTTAGGGTTTTGGCATAAACCTCAAGTAAAACTTTGTGTATTAATTTCAGGAATAGGACATAAAAAGTTTTTATGAAAACTTATGTTATAAAGATGAGTGCATGCATCTTTGTACGTAATTTTGATTGACATATCAAAAATTGATACCCTTAAAATTTAAGTTACGTGTCATCTACCTATAAGAAACACTTGGAATTTTGATTTAGTAAACGTGAGACCTAGGCTAAATTACTATAACAAGGTAAAATTCTTTTAACGCGTGAGACCATAATTGTAATTTTACAGTTTCTAAGGTAGACGACTTAATTAAGTTGTGCGTGAGACCTAGAACTTAAGGCATGAGATGGGATAAAACATGCTTACAAAGGCAAATTGATGAATCAATTTGATGTAAATCCCATAATGATCTAGGAATTGGAAAAGTGTTTGCCAATTATTGTTCGACAGATTACCATCTTTTATACTTCCACCACTAGCAGATCAACTGATGTGGTGGAATCTATGTAAAGTTGGATCCTAGATTTTCAAGAAAATATGTTGGTTATATGAATATATCCTTGGGTATTATATTTTCTTGGAAATATAAATTATCGAAAATACTAAAATTGAATTTTGTAAATTCTTTAAATGTATTAATGCAACTCAAAACCGTAAACGTAAGTTATTCTTTTAATTGATCTACACCCGTTAGGGTTTTTTGGTTAGAGTCAATTTTACTAAAAGAATAAATCTAGTCTTCTTTCCATTAGGAGAAGTGTGAGACTAAAATCCTATTTCTTTTCATGAATGAGAAATGAATAATAGGATGATTAGAATTGTCTAAATTCTAAATACATAACTCATAGCAAACTTTAATAGTAAGAGTATATGCACCTTATGAGTTATTAAATTAGAAGCTAGACAGATTACTGCATAATGGTAAAAGACGAATTAGATTATTTTATCTAGTTGTTTTGATTTGACCATTTACAGATACTACATACAATTGTTGGAATGGTAAATCTATAAAGGAAGAAATTGCATGTCCAGCTTTTTCAAGTTAATAATTTGAAATGTGATGAATCACATTTATGTAGTAGATTACATCCTTTTATAACCTATATAATTGTTTGAATGGGTTTTCTTAAAAGATGTAGGAAAGTAAATAGTACACTATTTCTTTCACTAATTAATGAAACATTTACAATGTTGTCAAATTTAGTGGGAGTATTGTGTTCTTATGAATGAATAAGGGACTATTATTATGTTTTCTAATTCAGTGGGAGTTACAAGACTTATTGTCTTGATTGTAACTTAGATTATCTTTTGAATATCTCAAGGTAATTACTTTCCAAATATAGACACTAATATTTTCAAGGATAGTCATGTACGTTTCCTTGATTGATTGAGTAACTCTATATCTACTAGTTATGCTAATGACACAAATCATATTGTTCACATTAACAAACGCGTGCGTGTTGTTTATATGATACATGGTGTTGTACCATGCACAAGTGGGAGAAATCTACATTGTGTGCAAGGTACAACACATAAGAATATGATTTAAAGGATTCTCTTAACTGCAAGTAAGAGATTATAATTCTAATTAGATTAATACATCTAATCTTAGAAACACTTGGTGTTGAAATTTAGTAAACGTGAGACGCAGGCTAAATATTAACAACAAGGTGAATTTCCATGTATGCGTGAGACCAACATGGATAATTTACAGTTTCTAAATTAGACATCTATTAGAACATGTGTCAATAACGATACTACTTCAACTTTAACATTTATGTATTATTAGAATGACATAAATGCATGAAGCAATATAAGACTACTTCAATAATTATGTATTCTTAGAATGACATAAATAAATGAAGTAGTATGTTAACTTGAAAATATTAATGAAACCAAATGATGGTGTTCATGATTACTTTAATTATACATGTTTATACATTATTGTATATTTATAAACATAAAGTCTTCTAAGTATTACAAGACTTATAATTAAGTAAGACGTTAGCTTGTTATGGTCTTTTAATTAAGACATATACAAGAAGTCATTGAGTTAATCAATGATTAATAACGTATAGTGGGATTATAACATGTTTATGGTTTTATGAGACATGAACATGAAGTGACTTGGTCAAAAGTACTTGTGTTATAAAGCATGCAATTGGTTTGGAAATACTATTATACCATTAAGTTGACTTAGTTGGTAAATAAGTATGCTAACAGGAATATGGTTATCTTATATATATTGTTAGATCTTCTTACAATATTAATTCTAATTGAAGTACCACATATGGATAGTATGTTCAGTTAGGGAATCAAACTCTTGTTAGATTGTTTGATTAAAGATAACTATGACTTCTTTTCTTCCAAAAGTTATCAAGGTTAGAAATTGAGTATGGCTTGAATATACTCAATTAGACTCCTAGAAGATTAATAAGACGTTATTGAATTATGAAATGTGATGAATCACATTAAGTCTTAAATTGAAGTTCTGAATTTGTTAAGCTACTTATATGAAGGTTATTAACAAAGAACTATCAATATGTATTTGTAATGTCCTAAAAGAGAACGCTGGATTGTTGCTCTAATTGCTAAGTAGTTATAGACAGTCTCTATATTGCTAAAGGCAAGTGGGAGTATTTTATCTTGAAAAGATAGAATTACAAGATACATAATCTTCTAAAAACCACACTAGTTAAAATCATGATGAGGCTTAACATGTAAATGATAAACCTCAAGATGATGGAATTATCATTCATAGATCCACTTGGATATCTCATATATTTAATGAATATACTGACGATTATATGATGTAGTATTACCAAAATAATGAATTGGGTAAATTACTCATAATATGAATGTTATAGATGCTGTTCATAAAGATATTCAAATTTAAAATTTGGTTTATCTTAATTCTTAATGGTTAGAGAATGGAGATGAGTTTATTCAAAGATTATGTAACCCTAGTGGTTTAAATCCTTGTGTAAAAATCATATGGACAAAATTGTACACATATCTTAATGCATGTCTTATTACAAGATTATTAATTATACTTAAGCAATTAACTATGATTGAATACTCTTTTCTAAGCACATTAAAGATACAAAGATGCTTAATTGTCATATTTATATGAATATGAAATTTGACAATGAATATCAAAACTCTTTCGAGGACGATAAGTAATCAAAAAAAGGTTTATGAATTCAAGAAAATCTTTGGGAGTGTACAAAGTGCAATAATCCATGAATGGATAAATGCATGCATCTAGGAGATTATTCTTATGATAAATTATTAAATCTATGTTTAGGTTTATAATTAAAATAAGGTAATTTCTAAGTATTCCTGAAAGCTAGTGGGAGTATTATGTTTGATTCACTAAATCATATATGTTGTATAACATATAAGAGTAACATTCCATATAAGTAAAAGGTTAGACTTAATTTGGAATGAAACGTTACTTGAAAGATTTAGGAAATATAACATACAACCTTGGAACAAAAGTTTATTATTAAATAAACATGTGCGGTAAATAAATTCTAATAGAACATAATATATCATTTAGAAAATGGATATATATTATGAAAAGATAGAACATGAATATAAATCTAAGTTTGACTGAAGGATTTTCATGTGCATTATATTATTGTTGTATCATGCTTAAGTGCTTAATGATTTGACAATATTTGATATCCAATTAAAAGTTAGTATATAACTTGTGTAATAGATATTCTAATGAAAAATGTTTGAAATTAGAATAATGATCCTCAAAATGGAATAGCTCCTAAACATTATACAATGGATATTAAGTTTACGGAAATTTTAAGAGCATATTGTGTTTAATATACAATGATGCTGGTTTAATTGAGATGACACTCAATAACTAGTCATGGTAGGATTTTATCCTTGTTAATGGCCATGAGAACTAGTTGTGCTTACTAAGAGCATAGTTGCATTATACATTAAAGAATTAGAATACTTTAAACTTTAAAAGGTTTGAAAGTTTGATTATCATAAATTAGTGATTGAGGATGTCACACCATTTATGAATATTATGTGGCTATATCAAGAAAGTTGGATGAACACATACAAGAATTTTACTTATTGAATTCTTGAATTAAGTATTCTCAAAATTCGGATAGATCAAAGTTAGTTGAAATAATGCCTTGTCAACAAGAATGATTGTCATTGCTTGAGGCATAATTGTCTTCAAGTTATTACTTGAGACAAGATTCATTAACTAGAATTATCATGCATTGATCTATTTAGTGTTTGGATAAAGGACATTAAGCATTTATTATTTATAATGAATTAAAGTACTTAGTACGTTTGTTTTCATTAATAATAAAGTGTGTCCTATATTTGCATGTTTAAATCCGTGAATAACTTATGTTATTCTAAATTGTCCGTTGTCGATTAATGATATGAGAATATTATTAAACTAAGACAAATCTGAGTATTGGTTAATAATATACTTGAAAGTATATTGATGCGTTGACATACCAATTTCACATGATATTCGATGAATTGAATATTGGACTTATCCCAATAATATGATTTAATATTTAATGTGAGAATCATATTTAAAGTTATCCTCAGACTTGAGATACCAGATAAGTGTCATGGATGTAGTGCATTTTTGTGAAGCAATCTACCGCTCACCGTAACAGGGAGTCATAAGGGTTGTTTTCAGAAGTGTTGCAAAGTTCATGGGTTATTCTTGTAGTCAAGAGAGAATTTGTTCCTTCTGATTTGTTCAGAAGTTTAATACTGCTGGGCCCCTCGTAGGGTTGACAAAATGTTTGCGTGGCCACGCCCAAAGTCTATCTGGAATACGTTCAGATGTTTTGGTAATTTTGTTAAATCATAAAGAGACGAGAAACAGAAATTTAATAAAGAATCTCACATCTTTATTAATGTGGTATTAGAAACAAAAGGATAATTATAATGATGAATCATTAAAGGTTTTTTCCAGAAAACCTAGCTCGGATTGAACTAGGGGCATTGGAGTGTTGCAAGACGCTAACCAATGTCATTTTACTATTAATAGATATCCAAGTGGGAGCTGTTAAATATATGGATAAATATTAATATGTAAATGTCTAGTATCGAACCCGAGACCTCGGGATTGCACACTTTACAAACAAGAATAATGTATAATAAATATATATATGTTAAATGTATCGTATATATATATATTTATAAACACTTAATGGACTAAATGATCGTTAGTTATTAACCGTATGGACTAACAATCATTAGTAACGAAAGATAAGGACTAGAGTGAAACTTGGGTGTCAAGAAGGATCTAGAATCCCCTTGTGGGATGATAGGCCGGTCGAACAAGGGTGGGTCAAGCCCAACCCATGTTTGCTTGGTCACCAAGAAATCATCTAGTATATATACAAGGCCAAGGGTTAGACTTTCACAATCTTTTGTGCACACACTCTAACCCTAAAACTTTGTTTCTTTCTTTTTTTTTCCTTGGCCGATCGGTTCATCCCTCCCCTAAGGGTTTGGATCGATTTTTCCAAGCAATAATACTAAGTGTTTTGTTTACTTGCATCAAACCTTTATTCGTTGGTAGTTTGTGTGTACAAGAACGAGGTAACAACATACTTTTGTTGTTATCAAGGGATCGATTAACAAAACGGTAAGGGGTTAATCATTGATCCATATAAACCCTAATTAGGGTTCTTCATATTGTTAAAGACAATTGCTTTTGATTCTTGTTCGGGCTAGAATCACCACGGTACGTTCTTATTTATGTTTTAGTTAATATTTATGTGTTATACTTGATCCTACGCTTCCGCATACGTGTGCACTTTGATTTATATGATTGTCATGGTAATTGAATTTTAACACTAGCAAGGTTTCTCACAACAAAGCAAGGTTCAAATCTCGCTAAGTGAAAATCTTATAATGGTCAAAGAAAAGTCTGAAAACTGTTACAAATAATACCGGTTTAGTTACATACATTAGAGAATAAAGCTCAACTTTTCTCGATTTAAGTCTCGACTGCCACATGGTTACGAGTTCAAGTTCATGCAGTTATTATTTTAAATAATAAATAGAGCTAATTTCCTACTTGACCCCACAACATCAAAGCAAGATTTTTCCGAATTGTTATAATTAACCGTGTCACTCCAAGATTTTTTCGTTTAAATCACATTGTCTAAGTGATGGACAAATGTTTAGAACGAGTCTAGGTGATTTCCTCTGAAAAATATTTAATGCACTACAAAAAAAGGCTCAACCCACATTTAACATACGATCATTTACTGTAAAGTTGGTATAACATGTATTTAGTACTTACATCCATTTGATTGTTTTCTATCTCCATAAAAGCCAACTACCAAATGCCTACTACGTACTCACTTCATTTACTCGCAAAAAAGCAAAAATTAAATGTAGTAAACTGGAATTTGCTCAAACATTAAATGCCTTTTTTTCATTTATCACTTTCTTGTGTTTTGGTTGGTGAAGGTTTAAAATTGTATACTTAATGCCTTCTTATCATCTTGTTGGCTATAAAAGACACTTGTCCATCTCAAAACCTCTCACCTTCAATTCTACCCAAAGTTTTTTTGTTAAGGTTTGCATGCTTCTCATTTTATATCTTTTCTTCTACTTTATTTTTAGGCAACTGCTAATGTACGTCCTTGTTTTTTTGTTTAAGTTATCCTTTCTTATGATGTTTGTTTAAGCAGATCATATCTTTCATGGCACTAGTTATAATACCCGCGCGTGCGCGGGTTTTTTTTAAATTTTTTTAATCATATATTTTTATTTATTAAAAAATAAATAATTTAATTTTTGTTTTGTTTGATTTATGATGTTTAATTATAATTTTTTATTTATATTTTTTGTATTTATCTTCTACTTGTCTTAATTGCATCTTATTTATATTTTTTGTATTTATCTTCTACTTGTGTTATGGATAAATATAAAATATTACCTAATAAAAAAATAAAAATTATTACTAAATAAGGTATGTATGCATTTTTTGAAATGAAAAATTCCCAATAAGGGTTTTATTGTATTATATAAAAGATGTGGGTTTTTTTTTTTTTTTTTTTTTTTTTTTTTTTTTTTTTTTTTTTTAGGCGTAGTTTGAGTCATTAATTTATATACATACAACGGCATGAAATGTTAAGTCATTTTCTTTGTTAGGTTAATTTGTTATGTTTGAATGGAGTAGAAATATAAGTTTACATGTTTTTTCTTCATTGAATGAAATATATAAGTGTCGGGTTAGTATTACATGTTTTTTCTTCATTGAATGAAATATATAAGTGTCGGGTTAGTATTACATGTTTTTTGCTCAGATCTTTGAGGAGATAGATATAAAATTATTAAATTTCGTTGTTCTTTGACTGAAACAAATGTATACAACATGTTTCTTGTTCAGATCTGTTAAATTTTACTACCTCCGTCCCAAATTTGTTGTCCACTATTGACTTTTTTAGTCTTTCTTCTTCAACTTTGACCTTAAATATTTTTGTGTGAGTTATATAATATTTGATGCAAAATATATAAATGGATTGAGTTTTAAGTGTACTTTTCAATGGTATAATTTTTCATCAAGTATTATATAATAAAAAAATATATTTATGGTAAAAGTTGAACTAGTTTGACTTTGAAAAAAGTTGAAGTAGTTTGACTTTGAAAATTCAAAGTGGACAATAATTTTGGGACTGAGGGAGTACATGTTTTTATTATTTATTTATTTATTTTGGTTCAAAGACACATCTATGAAATTGGGCTTTAATTTGTTAGTTATTTCATGTTTTTTTCTCCATGATAATTTTTTCATTTTTTTCATTTACAATTTCAAAAGTCAGGTAAAAATCATTCATTCTTGCACACTATTCTGTTCAAGTGAATAATTTGAGTTTACAGTATGTTTTCAGCTATGTATATGAAAAACCATAAAAGATTCTTGTTTCAAACTTGTTTAAAGGAATTTAATAGTCTCAACGCTTTGAATTTTACGTTATAAGTCTTTATTGGTTTCACACAACACAACGGCATCTCAACAACATTTTCGTTTTTCAGATCTCTCACACATATATACAGCCGACTGGTTCTATGACCACCATACAACCTCGAGTGACGTCATCTGCCACCATCTCCAAGGTACGTGGTACACATTCTGTTTTATGTTGTTGTAACAAACATAACACAACATATGTGAATAATCAAGATTACTAATTACTTTGTTCCATCATTTCAGAAACCAAGAAAAGACAAGATTGACATTAGTTTTTTTGTGATTCATCAATGAAATAGGTTGTCTTGGAAATGTTTGATCTAACAGGTATATTGTCATATATTCTTTTTAATAATTTTCCCTTTATTCTCAATACAATTTTAATAACTCCAAACTATTTTGTTAGATCTTCCGAGAAGCAAAATGAAATAAAAATCCACTAGGGTTGAGAAATATAACATAAAGTTATTTAAGTTTCTAAAAGTATTAGACCTCACATAGTAGATGTTCTTCAAAGAATTTTGTAGGATTTCACCAGACTTGGATTACATGTGTCATGTATTAAAAGTTGTTTGTAGTTAAAAATAGGGTGAGAAAGAATGAATCATGATAATAATGAAGCTTTTTGTATATTATCTATCTTATTGTTAGATGTGGATATGGAAAACCAAGAAAAAACTAGCTTTTGGTATATTATCTATCTTATCGTAAGAAACGTGTTACTTACATCTTTTTTGGTAATCTAGCTTGATTCGTGCACGAACTCCTCACTGACTGGCTACCATGAACTTGGGTTAAGAGATATAGGGGGCTCTCAACGTTCATGGCTTTTAGTTTGTGGGCTTGGGGCTTGAACTCTTGGTTTTGAATATTTAAGTTTAGTTGGTATGTAATTTTTATAATAGAAGTTGGTTTGAATTAATCTTGGGGAGATGGTTTAAAGAACCAACCAAGCTAAAAGTAGCTACACTATATATTCATTAGGCTTTCAAATGAAAAATGTTCCTACCCTCTATGTGTATAGTTTATGTTAAATTGTAAGGCTATAATATTGAGTTCAACATTGTTACTTAAGTTTACCGATTACCGAACCTGCCCACCCCACATGTTGTCACCTCTACTGCATAGAAACAAATTTGCTGTTTCTCAAGTATTTTCTTTGGGAAGTGTTATAGGTAATCGATATAGTACTCAAGAAGGCTGTTATTAAGGTAACATCTGAAAAACAGTTGATATCCGGTGAATCTAACATCTGATCATCAACCAATCACTAATTGCAACGTTAAAAATCATAACTTATAACTCTTAATAATCTAAACAAATCTTTATATAAAAATAACATAATGCCTAATATTAAAAGATAGATTATGACAATTATAAATTGTCATCTTTACCCTTTCATCTTCTCAAACAAATTGACTTGACTTTCATGTATATAGGGTGGGAATTTACAAACGAAAAGCAGACTTCATAGGTTATGTGGCTCTAGTACGCCGGGAGGGTACATTAAAAGGTGCCTTGCTTTAAGTATCTTAGTAACTTTTTACACAACAACTTTTAACTGGTAACATGTTCATAAATAAAGATTAGTAACTTTGAATAGTGATTCTTTTCCATTCTTTTCCCAGGCCGCGAGAGATGTACAATGGCTTAATGATGATGAGATGGCATGTCATTGTGGATACATGACATCAAGTAATGAAAAAGAGAAGCTGGATTGTTTGCTATACGAATTCTCTCATCAAAAGGCCCCTCCATTGTGGAACTAGGTATATTGCTCATTTTTTCAATATGTATGTATGTGTGTGTGTGTGTATTGAAAAAAAATGTGATCGCCAAAATTAGTTCTTGCTCGACTTTCTTTGATAAGCAATCTGAGCTTTCAACCTATTTGACCTGTTCTGTTTTTACTAAAAAAATTATCTTTTTGTTAACCTGTTAGAGATAAAGACACGTCCCAGATCCATTAAGTATGAGATTTAAAATAGCTTTTTTCTTTTTATAGGCAAGGCAGTCGAATATAAAACTACTGAAGCAGTTTATGGATTTGCTTTAAAGTAAGTTCTTCACGCTTTTGTCATATTAACCCTTTTGTACTTTATTATTCTCAACTTGATGTAATCAGATTTTTATTTTCAAAATGTTTTATATTGAATTAAGCAATGTAACATAAGCTATTTCCTTTGTTTCATAAAGCGAGACACCCTACTTTCAGGTCTGGTTTCATGCTTATTCATATTTTATTTTTTGTGTGTTCTTGACAGATATGCTTACTTGAAGAATAACAGATTTGCCTAGTTTCTTTCCATTGAGTATTGATGAACTGTTTGATGAAAAGGTATTTTTACGATGTTCTTGTATATATTGAATTTCTCATCGATTTGAAATCTTTATGCTGGAATTTTATGATAAATAGGGAAATACATTCGTATATCTGCTACATACACGAGCTGTGGTTCTTTCAATTATAAAGAATCCCTGGAGAGGCACCTTCCAGTTAACAAAGGCATGACTTTCTTTTCGTTTCAATGTTGTAACTTTCTCATCTTGGCCATAATTTTATTATTTCTATTTTGTTCTTGGCCCCAATAGGCGTTCGTTGCCAAAGAACGTGAGTTAGCATTACATCTAGTCCGGTTTACCGATGTAAGACCAATATCTTAACCAACTTCCACTACTTCACATGCAAAATCTCACTTTAAGTTACAAAGCATATGTTTTGGAATTGAATATGATTGTTTAAATATACAGGAGGTTAGAGAGTCTTGTTTAGCTATGGTGCCACACATTTTGTACCAGTATCTTTGGGATTTGTGCAAGAAATTTACCAGTTGCTACGGCGAGGTATATTTACTTACATATGTTTTTTTTTCTCATACAATATTGAATGTAATTTTTGCTTCTCATAAACTAAGGCTGATTTTCAGAAAGTTCGTTTGATTTTCAAAAAGACAAATGTAACTATTTTTTTTTAATCCCGGTGTATGATTTCGAAAGTTTTACCATAATCATTGATGTATCGTCTTTCCAAATTCTTTTTTTCCCCTACAATTTTAAGTTGATTTTCTAAAAGTTAATTTGATTTTTAAGCGCTTGTGTTTATTTTGGCAGGTCCTGCCAGTTGAGAATAGATTATTGCTGTAGTGATGGAAACGTGCTTTGATATTTTGAGAATCAGCCCGGTAGGCATTCATCTAGTTGTTGTTGTTGTTGTTGTTTTTTTTTTTTTCTTTTTCTTTTTTCCTTTTTTCCCCTCTAGGTGGGATTTCTTTCCTATGATCCTGCACTATCTTTTCTTATACAGTTTACTCTTTCTGTGAAAGGGGCGGTATCTAAGATTTATTTAAGATTTTTGGTTTATGTTCTTTAAATTAAATTGGTTTGGGTGTATTATGATAACATTACAACTCAATAACTATCGAGTCAATTCGTGTTGTAATAACTTTGCTATGAAGAATTGAAGTATAAAAATGTTATTTTTTTTCAAAAACCAAGCCAAGTTTAAATAACTCAAAAGTATTCTATTAGTTTATATTAAGAAAGTTAAGTCACAATTGCACATTGTATACTTCTTTTTTTTTTGTGTAGACTTCCTCTAGTGGATACCTCCGACAAGTTCCTACTTCCTAGACCTGTGAATCCATTCATTCCTTGGTCTGCAGATGTTTCTGATGCCAGGTAAATATTGAAATAATTCATATTTTTAAGCTATGCTTCTATTTGTGTAAAATATATGGGTGTTTGCATAAAGTGTTGTGCCTTTTCATTATTTCATTATGCATTTGAAAAATGAATTTTTGTAGTCTGTAATTGAAATATTATATATAATGCCGGATGAGAGAGTTGTAAGAATCGTTACCGATTCTCATAGGGTTTGTATGACAGAATTCAGTTCTTTTAAAATTGTTTGGAATGCCCTTGCGGTTCTTATATACTCTCGGAAGTGGGGATGTAAACAGAAAAGTATATGTCTCATTGATTATAGAGTGTTCGTCTTTTATTGACCGGCTATATCATGTCTTCAATACATATTGAAAGTTCTTAGGACTAAAGGAGTGATGTTATCAATCAATTTGCCATGTCAAGAACACGTATTTTTGCTGAAGTTGCACTTCTTTCATAATCAGGTTGAAATGTCACTACGGGTGGGATTAACTTTCATAGCATTATTTTCTTATAATCAGTATGTTGCCAACAGCTCAATAGTGTCGAGTAGTGCAATCTTCAATGTAGCAAAATATAAATACAAGTCTACTAATTTTCTTTTTGGACGATGTTTTTTTCACATTTTATACCAATTATCAATAAGTCTTACAAGTGTTTTCAATGGTACTTGACCCATAACTTATTGATTGGTGTACAACTCACGTATGTTTTCAGTGTTAGAATCCAATTGTGAGATTGATCAAGTATGTTTTTTCATTCCATCCATACAGCTTCCACCTTTGTCAATAGATTATATATCATTATCAAGTTTGTGTTGTTCAAGTTACTACGTGTTATGCTACAATTATGATGTACATAATGTATTTGTGGGTCATTTGCAGGAGTGTTTTGATCTCATTTGAGCACAAGGTGCAACTCGTTACCACACCTCGCCGTTCCACGCTGGACACTCGTTGCAACTTGCCAAGCTAGTTGTTGCACCGCCCACCCAACTCACGTATGTTTTCAGTGTTAGAATCCAATTATGAGATTGATCAAGTATGTTTTTTCATTCCATCCATACAGCTTCCACCTTTGTCAATAGATTATATGATTATCAAGTCTGTGTTGTTCAAGTTACTATGTGTTATGCTACAATTATGATGTACATAATGTATTTGTGGGTCATTTGCAGGAGTGTTTTGATCTCATTAGAGCACAAGGTGCAACTCGTTACCACACCTCGCCGTTCCACGTTGGACACTCGTTGCAACTCGCCAAAAGTGCACGACGAGCCTTGCTCCTCACCTTTTTGTCAGCCTTGTCAGTTATAATTATTTATTGTGTTGTATTTTAGTGAATAAAAAAAATAAAGTTGTAAGTGGTGAGCCTCAAATGAGTAAGTTGAGGTTAGTTGTTGGTGGGAGGTGTTAGTTGTGAAGAGGATGTAATGTGATGTGGCACCCGTGGGGTCAAACGAAGAGATTAACCTTGTTGCGCACTTGCACGTTGTGCTTTTATGTGTATGTGGGCCATGTCTATATTAGTTAAACTCTCTATCAAGTAAGTGGTGTGTCGTGCAATAATTAGAATATCTATTTGACTTATTCAGGTCAATATTTTCAAACACAAAGAGTTTGATAGCAATGCATTAACTAATTTTGATGTACGTACAAGAAACTCTTTGGTCATGTTTGTTCTTTGGTCATATTTTGAGATAGGTATGCTCAATCATTTGGCAAATTTCATTACATGGCGATGCTTTGATTTATTTGTTCACATTATGTGCCTAACAATCATGTTTGTATATACAGAATGTATTTGTGATTGATTGTTAAAGTTAAACACATAAAAATTTCATAGATTGTTACTAGATGCCAATGTCAAGTATACTCGGAATGAAAGAAATTACAGATTTTTTTTGTCAACAAAAAAAAAAAAAAAACAAAAAAACAAAACTAACTAAATGCTAGATGAGAGGATCATCTAAAATTGAGGATAAAAGAATTAACTCTCAACCATATTTTTCAACTACCCATATTTTTCATTCTCAACAACCAAAATTAACTCTCCACCACATTTACTGCACATATATCTTTCAACAACCCACATTTATAGCTATATGTCAAAGTAATCTCAACCATGTATCTTTAACGATGAAGTAATCTTATCCACACATACTCTCCACCAATCACTTCTAAGCACAAGGATTGGAGAACAAGACAATCAAAATAAATAAGTAGTAGAAGAACACATTCACACTAACTCACTACACAAACACAACCTACCAAGTATTATGGTTACCATCAAGGACTTTTCATCATGATTTATTAGTGAAATAGGTGTTCTTGGAAGTTTATTTACTTTTCATGGCTTTCATCGAAGGCGACGCGGTGGGAATTCTCTTACAAATCAGCCCGCACGACTCATCCACACGAGTCAAGGTACATTTTACTTTTAAGAGAAAAAGTTGATATATGATGCTTGTGTCTTTTGACATATCTTGAAAGTTCATAGAAGAATCTAAAACATTTTGAACTCTTTTACAAATTCAACAAAAATCAAGTCAGCAAAATACTCTAAAAAAGTCTTATGTTAACTATGAAATGTTGTTTGTGTCATTCCTTGGCTTTCTTGTGTAGGGGAACTTGAGTAGTGATCTTTGAGAATCATACAGTAGGCTTTCATCTAGTAGGTTTTTTATTTTTTGTCAATTCCAAAATAAAGGTTTTTTATTTTTTGTATTTTTTTTTAAATTTGGTATTTGGGTGGGGTTTCTTTCCCCTGATCCTATTATGTAGGACTAACTTTTCTTATACAGTTTATTCTTAGTGTGAAAGGGGCAGTATCTAAGATTTATTTAAGATTTTTGGTTTATGTTCTTTAAATTAAATTGGTTTGGGTGTATTATGATAACATTAGAACTCAAATAACTATCGAGTCAATTCATGTTTTAATAACTTTGCTATGAAGAATTGAAGTATAAAAAGGATTTTTTTTTCAAAAACCAAGCCAAGTATAAATAACTCAAAAGTATTCTATTAGTTTATATTAAGAAAGTCAAGTCACAATTGCACATTTTATACTTCTTTTTTTGTGTAGACTTCCTCTAGTGGATACCTTCGACAAGTTCCTATATGTGTGAATCCATTCATTCCTTGGTCTACAGATGTCAGGTAGATATTGAAATAATTCATATTTTTAAGCTAAGCTTCTATTTGTGTAAAATATATGGGTGTTTGCATAAAGTGTTGTGCCTTTTCATTATTTCATTATGCCTTTGAAAAGTGAATTTTTTTGTAGTCTGTAATTGAAACATTATATATAATATTTATAAAATTTAACAATCTTATTACAATTTTGTTAGCTTTTTAATCAGTTTCGAAAGACTAGTTTCACCATGTTTTTTATTAAGAAATGACGCAAACCGGCTACAAAGCCAAAATTAACAATATTTGGATGATTGGGTCCTACATCTTATGGGAGATAACAAATACTAAGGTCTTGTGCTCCTACCACAAAATAATATCGATCATCTCTCTATATTTATTTTTGTTTACTGTTACTCAATTTTGTTTTTGTTTATAAATTTTGATGGTTATTTTAATTTCATCTGGCTTAAAAATCTGAATCCTCGGATAGAGTTATTTTCAATTTTTGTGAGCATCTCAGCTGATATTGAAGAGGGTTATCTATGTGGAGACATAGAATTAGTAGATTTTAATGGGTTAGAATATGGCTAGTTGAAGTTCGATAACAAAGATTTGGGCCATGTTTCGTACTTTTCCCGTGATTGGTCTAATCCCTTACCAATACACAATGAATCATATATATACTTGGGCAACCCGAGCTCGCGTTATACACTTTCTTTAGCTTCTACTATTGAGATTCACACGGATCTCATAGTTACTTCCGAGAAGAATGGTGCGCGTTAAGATGCCTGTTTTGAACTCTCTCGTGGGATGCACGAATATAAGAAGTCTGACTTTTGGCAAAACGAGGATAAAAGAACTAAATGTGGCGCTATGGCTTTTGAATCCGAAATTGGATGAGCATGGATGAGCACAAATTTGAACATGGATGAGCATCCAAGCTTTCATCAGGTTGGAACAACAAATATGGGAGCAACAAAACAAAGCCTCATGATTTATCAAGCCATACATCGATTGTGTAACAAGATTTGAACACCCAATTTGTTAACATTTAACAACTAGTCAAGCAACAAATAGTCTCCAACATATTATAGTTATGATTTTAAAGTTTAATTACGTAGATAAGTTCTTTTTTCTTTATCTTATAAATCCGTTTAAAAACCTAGCCATACTTGGATCATAAGAGTATGGGGTGTCATGGCGTTTGAGCCACACCATTCTTACGTGGAACACCAAATGGCGTCGTCATTTAGGCGTTATCGCACCACCCCATGCCAACGCCACTTCTCAAGTGAGTAAACTGGCGCAACGCAATTTCAAAAAAAAAAAAAAAAAAAAAAAAAAAAAAAAAAAAACCTAATATGTAACCATTTTTACACACTATATAAACCCTTACACAACCATTTTTATATGACTTCCATTTCTATTTTCATTTCTTTATACAAACTATATTTAAAAAAATTGTCTCAACAACCAAATGATCCGTTTTTCAACAATTTTCTCGGTATGTCACAACAACCCAATTTTCCTCTGTTTGGTAGCTAATACACTATGCTGACATACACACCCGAACTATTGTTTCATCAACAATAACAACTATTTAACCAACAATATCAACATCTTCAACGAAATCCACCACAATTCCAAGCATCACAGTAAACACAACCACCACCACCACCACAAGAAACCCGCGAAGAAAAGACACGAAGAAAAAGAATAAGAGCCACAAAAAACGTACCACAATCGACATATTTGACACAACCGATGAAACGACACGACCTCATAGTCGTTGGACAACCCCGCCGACCTTTGGGGATACTTTACAAAATTAGTTTAGACTCAAACAGGAAGCCTCTCAATCGGTGTACGAGGTGGCGAAGGAAAAAGACCGAACAATAATGCGGTTGTAAGAAATAAGGTTTCTTGGCACTAGCACCGCAGAAATGTCGGGCGAGGATGCGGAGATGATCAACATGCAAAAATAAAAAGTACATCGAAAATATAGTACGAACCGCAATTTTAATTTTCTTATTTTTTTTTAATTTGGAATTTGGTTGAAGAATAGAAATATACTTTTTCAAATGTACCGATCTAGTACGTGAACTTTTTTTAAGTTGTAGAATTGTAATGAGCTTTCATAATTGTTCCAATTTGTTACGTGATGATGACGTGTTATACCTGAAAGTCTGACACGTAGCACCATTTATAATGCGACACGTCATCATCACGTCTGGAACGCTTATGAAAGTTCGTTGCATTCCTACAACTTAAAAAAATTTCGCGTACTAGATTGGTACTTTTGGATAAGTACATTGCTATTCTTCGACCAAATACCTTTTAATTTTTGTATTGTAATTTGTATTTTTATTTGAATTAATGAAAAACTAGTTGATTTGAATAAATGGGAAAATAAAATAAAATGATGAGTTTGGGTGATGAATGTATGAGACTATGAGTATTTTAGTGTGTAAATGTAAAAGGTAGAATGGTAAGGTGACAATAAGATGTAAAAACGTCTCGAGCCATGGCATTTGGAAACTATAATTTTTATAAACTATAATATAAACCAAGGAACCGTACATATATCTTATGAAAATTTTAAAAATTTGTAGATAATAAAACATAGAACTATCAATGACTCAACTACTCAAGTGCATGCGTTTTTGGTCTTTAGGTTACCCACAACAAGGGGGTCGACCATCAGGTTGTTGTGGGCCATTTAAGGTTGGCTCCGCTGCAACATGTGGGTCGTTGTCGATCGTGGAAGGCAATCTGGACAAATGGGATCGTGAACTCGACCGTGGTCGAGTGCTTATTTACCAAACAAAAAAATGCACACTCTCCCTTCTGTCTGTCTCTCTCTCTCTCTCTCTCTCTCTCTCTCTCTCTCTCTCTCTCTCTCTCTCTCTCTCTCTCTCTCTCTCTCTCTCTCTTTTCATTCGTTTTATTAAAAAAAGGGTAAAATGCAGAAATAGTCCCTAAACTATCACGAAATCGCAAAAATGGGACCGAGACAAAAAGTCACGCAAAAACAGCCACTAACGTTACGCAAATTTGCAAAAAAGCCACCGAGAGGCATTTTCCGTTAGTTTTCCCGTTAAGTGCCATGTCACCGAGGGCATTATCGTCATTTCATGGATCTTCTTATCTCCCGCCAACCTTTCGAGGACTATTGTGACATGACCTCAATGGCTAATTTGCAAAGTTATTTTCATGTGTTCATATTAAATTGTCAACGCCTTCACACACACACAAGCAAAAACACACACACACACACACACACACCCGTAATCAAATAATTATCATTTCCTTTTCCAGTAACATGTCTCGTTGTCTTGATCTTGTGATTGCCTGTAACTCGTTTGTCATATCAGAAATTATGTTAACCCATTACCAGCGAGAGGTTGAGGAGGACATTCATCATGCACAAGAGTTGATGAGTAGGTGCCAAAAGCTGTCTAATATGCTCCGTATTAGGGGTGACCTGATTTTGGAGCTCCAAAACTTAAGGGGCTCAAGAACTACAAGGGACAATGTGAACAAGCTTAGGAGGATTCAATCAGCTGATGTGAGAAAGATGAGGGGGTTGATGAGGATGCTTAGGCAAACAAACGACAACATTGTTTCCAAGATTGAGTTTGCTGTGAGGCAAACGTACATGTGAAGGGGTTGGGTGCTGGAGGCTGGGATAGGTTCTTTTGTTGTGTTTGTTATGTATGATGAATGTAGGTAGTAGGTGGTTGGGCACTTGTGGAGTTGTGGTTTCTTTTGTTCATTTTGGTACCACTGTCGTAGTGTCGTAAGCTAGGTAGATGTAGGTGATGATGTAGGTAGGGGTTGTGGTTTCCCCTAAGGTTGTAAATGTATCCTTATGGTTTATGAATGGAAGGGGTCGTTTGATCCCGTTTGTCTTGATATACATTGTTCAATTCATATCACAAACACATTCACAAACATGAAACTGACAGAATTGAAACCATAATACAATACACAAACACATACGTTTAAATGCTACTAATCAAAGCAAATTACAGAACCACAAAACAAATACAAACATATTCATAGTAAAATGCTATTAATCGAAGCAAATGACAGAAACACAAAACAAACACAAACATATTATGCATAGGAGTCAAGCTTGACTAAACATTTAACCCCATATGAAATACTTCAATTTACATAATATTGTTCGGCATGTACCAAAAAGATGAACCCATCACAATGCCTGCCCACACCTTTTGGCAATGTTGCAAAAATCGTGAATCGGTCCTGAGGCGGTCGAGGGCCGAGTAGCGTTTTTTAGCCGATTAATCGGCCCTAAACCTTGTAATCGCCGATTAATCGGCCGATTTCCTTGTAAATCTCTCCAAGTTCCAGGGCCGTTTACCTTGTAATCGGCGATTACAAGGCCGAGTTGGCCGTTTTTTGCAACATTGCCTTTTGGTGTATTCGAAACAGAGGTAGAATACTTCAAGTTACATTATTAAATACAACCAAATTAAAGTGTTTTAGTTTCTACACATTACATATTCCCAATAGATGAACCCATATGTCAATCTTCAAACCTTCTATTGGATGAACCAACATGTGATCAACAACGCCTGCACAGTCAATATATGCAATGAAATGAGGTTAATATAATAGGCAATGCAATGTGTCCAAAATATTTGCTAAACAGTTCATTAGACTCACCTAGTCAAAATAACACCACATTGTTACCCATTGATCTTGGTGCCCGTAGACCTAGTACGCAATTAGTGATTCTTGGTCTCAAAATACCACCACCCTTTGCTCCCACATTCATTGAACCAACACCTGCTGGGTTCTTCATAGAACCACCGTCTCTAATGACAATACCAGCCGATTTGTTCCTGTTAACAACATCAGCCTCATCAACCATCTTTCCTTTTCCCTTATCCACAGACCTCTTCACCCTCTTTTTATGCTTCCCGAATTCTAGTTGTGAAGCATCAACATCATCCACTTTCCTATAAGTTTTTGAAGTGCTAGTCCTAAAAGGAGTTGAAGTAATAGAGCATCGCAAGCTAGCATCTTCTTCTACCCACCCGACAACCTCCCCACCATCACCCTCTGCATCAATGTTGTTTAAATAGTAGGGAGATAACACCTGTTTTGTGTGAGCAACAAACAAGTCTACAAAACTGGCACAACAACCTAGCTCAATCATTGTATGCACATCATTGTCTGTGTGAATCAGCTTCAAACCTTCTTCTAATGATTTGCCAGGCAAACAAAAGAACACATCCCATTTTTCTCCCCTAATGCGTGAAAACATATCATCCAGACCTAGGCTAAAGACATGTCTATCACAAACAAAGCCACAAATTGTAGAAACATTCCCTTGTACATACCTTAATGGACCAAATTCAAAGACTCCATTATTGTGCATGCGGAACACAACTTCACCCCCATAACCAAGTAAATCTGCCACATTTTAAATTCAAACTGTCAAGACATACCAACACCTACGAAACTAATGGTATACATGCTAAAGTCAATGCAGAAGTAGTCAATGAAACAATTATGCAGGCTCAAGTGAAGACTTACTTACAACCAATGTGAAGACTTACTTATAACCAATGTGAACACTTAGTAACTGTAGCAGTACATTCGTAATGCAAAACACTCTCTATAGCAGTACTTTAGTAATGCCAAACACTCTCACTTATGATATTCTAACACCCTACTTAAAAACATAACACTATGTTTATCCTAAACTTAGGAAAAGGGATGCATATAAAAGTCTATCAAACATATCATAGCATCCTACGTAAACAAATTTAAAATGGCACATAAATGAAGTATACTACATTAACATACCAAGATCCGTATGCTCTTCCTTCACCTTACTCTTCTTGCCAGTCCCATTTGCCCTTCCCCTCTTCCTTATTTCAGTAACTGTACTTGGATTAGAACTCCCCTTCTTCTTCTTCTTGCCAGCCTCCTTCTTCTTGCCAGTCCCAACAGGCCTTCTCCTCTTCCTTTTTTCTGTAACTGTACTCGGATTACGACTCCCCCCTTCTTCTTCTTGCCAGTCCCAACAGGCCTTCCCCTCTTCCTTTTTTCTGTGACTGTAGTCGGATTAGGACTCCCCTCCGTCTTCTTCTTGCCACTCCCAACCGGCCTTCCCCTCCTTTTTTTTTTTTTTTTTTTTTTTTTTTTTTTTTTTTTTCTGCAACTACCTCATTGGAGCAACGACTACCACTTCCAATGGTAGGAATAGATATGGCACCGCTAGTACCCACATTTGGTTTGTTGAAGGTTCTGTTCTACATCCATTGAAGAATTTCTTCAATCATCTCCTTCCCTATGTTTGCATACGAACCATACTTGGCAATAACTTTATCACCAAATTCATCCAAAATATCCTCAAAGACTTCATCATTTAATAAAACCTTGCCCCACGATTTTTCGGATGATTCCTCCCCCCAACAACAAAGACTTTCCCTTATCATTCTTATCATTATTCGCCATAGTTGGGTTTCGTTGTTCCGATTTGATTTTTTTTATTATTTTTTTTATGTTAGGGTTTGACGGTTGATTTCCTTTACAACGAATATGAATTTCTGGGTTGGTTTTGGGGGGTTAATGTACTTTGAAAAAGCAAATCTAGTAATCTAGTTGCTTTAACTAAATAGTTTACGTTGTTTGCAAAAATAGTCCTCGAAAGGTTGGTAGGAGATAAGAAGATCCATGAAATGACGATAATGCCCTCGGTGACATAGCACTTAACGGGAAAACTAACGGAAAATGTCTCTCGGTGGCTTTTTTGCAAATTTGCGTAACGTTAGTGGCTGTTTTGCGTGACTTTTTGTCTCGGTCCCATTTTTGCGATTTCGTGATAGTTTAGGGACAATTTTTGCATTTTACCCTAATATTAATTATGCACACATCTAGAGTCCACGTCAGTAGGCTTATAATGATATCCAATATTCTATGATTTATCTGGCTTTATGGTGATCAATTTTAGTCGTTCACCATGTTTATGGTTGTATAAAGTATAAACTCTTCTTTTGTTGGCTACTTGCCTACAACACAAAAAGAATATTAAGCCCGCACAAAGCAGTTTTACAAGCTTGGTTGTTAATATCTAGTTTAATGATAAAGTAAACGGGTTGAATGTGGTCTGAAGTGTATTCAAATTCAAAAAGAGTTGGACGAAACTGTGTTGGTGGGTCCAAACCGATCTTTTGCTTTGCTGATATAAAAATAAAGTATGATGCTTTAACAACTTGGAATTATCCATGAACCCATACTTATATAGGAATCATTGTTGCTTGTTTTTTCAGCTATAGGGTATCGAGCATACAAAAACTTGAAGACTGTCAGACCAAATATGGTGCTCTAGAGCCAGCTCTTTCTTAACTAAATTATGGAATGGCCTGAGTTTTGAGTAGGCTATGCAAAACGTGCATAAGAATAGACAAGGTCAAGTTAGGTTAAGAAAGGAGATCGACACAATATCCATATATGCCTATCCCATACGAGATTGTATGTGTCAACAACATTAGTTGGTTCTTTTTCCAGCTTGGTAGAGTTAGAGAAACTATAGTGTTCGAAACTGTTATTCACTCAGTCATGCGTGTAAATGAGCACAGATATATATATTTTTGCTTCTCTCTGAGGGCGTTATGTGCATGCACAAGTTGTACCAAATAGATGAACTGATCTTTTTTATAGGGTCGTGGGTCGGTAGGTGAATGATGCAACATCTAGTCAGTACGTGAACAATTATATGGGATCTAATTCAGATATCACAAGGATTGTGGCGTGATGACTAGGGTTGCTATCAATGCCACGGTTCTTACCGATGGTTCCAAGCAATGTGATTTTGTAATATGTCAGTGTCTATTTGAGCACATGTATTTCATTTTGCTCAATAAGGATGACTTATTTTCAACACCTTTGAAAAGGATAATATCATCGCCATGTTACGCAATTTTTCTGTAAATACACCACTTTTTGGAGGTCAAAAAATTTAGGGGCATGCATGGTTTGGTTTTGCTCGGTTTTTGCATAAAAGTGAAACCAATCCATAAATATTCGCTTTTTGCATTTCATAAACCATAAAGTTTCAGTTTTAACCACGGTTTGGTTATCATTTTTTTCCTCTCCTCCACCTCCACGGCCTTGGTGGAGACTGTCTCCATGGCCGTGGTTTCAACTACTAGTGGAGGAAATGATATTGATATATATATGACAAGGATTTTCGCTCATTAAATATACTGTCACTAGAGTTTCTACATGATTTCAAAGAAGATGGATAAGGTGAGAGTGGTGAGTAAAAAAACAAATTAGCTACATACGTTGTAAATAGAAATAGTAAAACGATCAAACAATGCAAGTGAAGATATGCGGCTTCTATGGAGAGCAATAAGTAAGTTTGAACACACATTGAGACCATTCACCAACTAAACTTAGCAAAGAGCTTGTTAGTGTTTCCTATTCTCCTTCGAGACCATTTCTTATTTCACAACATTTGAGGTCCGGCCAATTTCCAGATTTGTTTTCCATCGCCCCAATATCAATTAGCTTCAAGAAGTAATCAGCAGCTTTGAGCCACATCTGAAGATGCGCCTCTAATCCTCTATGTACAGGGGCTGGCTAATAGAAAACAATGCATCAAAGAGGAGTACCGAGTAGTTAATAAACGAGCCTAGCTTGTTTAGGCCTATACTCGACTCAGCTTAGATCGTCAACCCTGTCTAGATCCGCCATTGCTTCTATATACATTTGCCACTGCTTGATCCTGAGTTAGATTCACCATTGCTTGATCCTGAGTGCAACCTTAAAAACCAAGATACTTTAGCTTAAATGGAATTGCGCCATTAGTATGAAATTAAAATGCAATCGACAATAGAGAATCTTTGAAAACAGGTACAATAGTTGCATTTTATCCATGGACCGTCTACCATCTTTTTGAAACTTTAACATCTTTAACACAATAAGGGGCCAAAAGTGTAACAAGTTTTATAATGGATACCGTTTATGTAATTGGTATCTAGAGACCAAAAATGTAATTTGGTATAAACTATAAGGACCATCGTGTAATTTACTTTCTTTTTTCTTTCTACAAAGCTAGTATTATTTTGTTCCAATAATTTTTGTTTGCCAATATCAAATTTGATATTAAAATAAGAGAAAAATGAAATTAGAAAACAAGGAAAGTGCCTTATTTACTCACCGAAGCTTAGACCATCCACTATGGTAAACCTTTTAAAAGGTTTATACTTGTGTTATGACATTAAATTATAAACCCTTTTGTTTTATAAACTTATCCCCACTATGTTATAAACCTATTCAAGTGATAGAAACTTCACACATAATCAAAAGCATTAAATTATGAAAAGGTTCAATATCCTAGACCTTTTCATGACACATAAGCTTGAAATGGATGCTCACTATGGTTTATAAGTTCTTAAACCTCTTCATAATTTTATAAACCTTTTCATAAACCACCATAGATGCCCTTAGAAGATGCAGCGATAAGTCTTGGGAGAAGATGATCCCTTATTATGCCTGTGTTTTTTATAATTAGCTTTTTTAAACATTCTGATTTTCCAAGATCCTCTGCTAGCTTCTCAAGAAGAGCACAATGACGAAGGTTGAGATAATTCAGATGTTTTAGCATACAAATGCTATCTGGAAGATGTTTAATCGTTGTAGGATACAAAACTAGTCTCTCCAGAGATTCTAATTGGCCAATGTCCTTAGGCAACTTAAGACGACAACAGCTTGCAACATTTAGCAACTTCAGACATTTTAGCATGCAGATGCTATCTGGAAGAAATTCAATTTTCTCACTACTCACATATAGCTCTTCTAAACATTCTAATTGGCCAAGATCCTCTGGTAACTTCTCAAGAAGATCACAATCCACAAGGTTGAGATACTTTAGATGTTTTAACATACAGATGCTATCAGGAAGATGTTTAATCATTGTAAATGACAAATCTAGACTCTCCAGAGATTCTAACTGGCCAATGTCCTCAGGCAACTTCTCAAGAAGAGCACACCGGTTAAGTCTCAGATACTTCAGATGTTTCAACATACAAACGCTATCTGGAAGATGTTCTATCTTCTCAGAGTACAACGAGAGCTCTTCTAGACATTCTAGCTGGCCAAGATCTTTGGGAAACTCTGAAATATTTTCGCCTCTGAGTGTAAGTTTTTGTAGACATTGTAAACTACAAATCATGTCTGAAAATTTCTCAAAGTCTGTGCAAGCACATAGACCAAAAGAAATAAGCTTCTCAATATTTCCAACTGATGCCGGTAGATATTCTTTATAAATACAATTAAACCCAAACTTTGGGAGATTACTGTTGGGGTGCAATGGGCATGAATCTAGGGATTCACCATCCAGATATAAAGTATCTGAAGAACAATTAACCTTGGGCTCACATCTACTGTAAAACTTAAAATCTCTAAACCTCAAACAACCGTGTAACTTTAAGTTGACAACTTTTCTTAGACATCCAACGGGAGCCTTAATTTCTACCAACTCACCACAATATGCAAGATCTAACGTCTCAAGATTTGGAATCAGCTCAAGGTCAAGTCTCCTCAACCTTGATCCATGAAGGTTGAGGAATTTGAGATTTGGACATGCAACAGGCACGTGGAGTTCTTCAAATTGAGCACATCCTTTAAAAGATAACGTTTCGAGATTCGGAGTCAACCCCAGGTCAAAGGTTCTTAACTTTGAGTCACTGATATTGAGACGCTTGAGCTTTTGACAACTAAATGGCATGCAAAGTTCTTCTAAATTTCCAGAACCATTAAGAAATAATATCTCAATATTCGGAGTCAACCCAAAGTCAAAGGTCGTCAATTTTGACTCTTTGAGAGAAAGGAATTTGAGTTTTTTTAGAACCTGCCAGCAAAAATAAGACAAAAAGATTAATATTAGCATATTAACAAACCAATAAATTAATAGCATTATTATGAATTATGCAAAACAAACAATCAACAGTTATTCTACCTTTCTTTCTCCCTTTTCCCAAAGTTGTACCAGTTGGCTGTACTTCATACAAAGTCCAACAAGATTGTTTGCTTGAAATGTTTTGGGTAAATACAGGAAAGGGTAATTCCTACATTCTAGATATCTTAAAGAGTTTGTGAAGCATTGGCTGATATCATCAAATTTCAGATCACTTTCAGAATCCAAATATCCAAATATCTTCATTTTTCCAAGACCTTTCATAACAATTCTCGCAATTCTGTTGGACTTATCATCAAATTTCGGATCACTTTTAGAATCCAAATATGCAAAGTTCACTTCAAGATATCGAAGTTCCTTCATTTTTCCAAGACCGCTCATAACAATTCTTGAATTTCCTCTCCGCATATCAAGTTTTAGACATCTTGTTGCTTCAGTACCCTACAATCCGAAAACAATGTCAGAAGTCAGAACAAATGAAAATGTGTTAGTTTTCTCCACCATACAAGTAAACTGATCTTTACCTTTTTATTAGACAATATATCTTCAATTTCCTTGTACTTCCACAAACGGCTATGTTTGTTAGGCTCATCGAGGTGCTTACGACGAACAATGTTCTTTCCCATTTCTACTAAATGGTCATGCATCCCATATTTATCAACAGTTATAAGAGATCTCTGCTCAAGAACTTTTAAACCAATTATAGCATGAAATCCACAACTTTCAAGAATCGTGATTGCATCTGTTTTGTGCTTTCTATTCAATATGCATGCAATGTCTAGAAACATTTCCTTATAATCATCCTCGAGACTGTCGTAGCTGAGCTCTAGCTTTTCCTGAGTCTCCTTCAAGGGAATTCTTTTCAATCTGTCTATGGCATTTTCCCATTCAAGCTTATCTCTACCACAAAGAAACGAACCCAAAACTCTGATCGTTAAGGGAAGACCATCAGCATATTGTACAACTTCCCCTGATAGCTCTTCATATCCTTGAATTGGAAGCTCTTTTTGAAATGCATACCTACTGAAGAGGCAAATAGCTTCAGTAGACGATAACAGATTGACGTCATGAACAAATTTCACTCGGTGGGCTTTCAGCACTTGCTCATCTCTTGTGGTAATGATAATTCTGCTTCCTGATTTAAACCAGTCATCAGGCTCGCCTGCTAGCGCCTCAAGCTGTTCTATATGATCAACATCATCTAAAACAACAAGTATCTTTCTACAACACATCGTGGCTTTCAACATGTTTTTCCCGTCATGAACACTACTAAAAGTGATGTCTTTTTTATCCAACACATCTTCTAGTATCTGTTTTTGAAGCTCCTTTAAACCGGTCAAAGAAGGGTTTGAAACTTCCCTTACATTTTCAACAAAGCTTTTTCCTTCTAAATGATTAGAAATTTGATCATAAACAGCTCTGGCTAAAGTTGTCTTCCCCCCACCTCCCATCCCCCTAATTCCGATCATGCGAACATCTTCAGTACCAATCTCTAAAGATGAAAGAATATCACTGATTCGGGTCTCCATGCCCACTAACTTTCCATCAACGTTTGAAAGAGTGGAACATTTCTTTATGAAAATAGCATCAACAATCATTTGGATCAATTTAGATTCATCCCTGTATCATTAAAGATTATATTATTAGCTTGTTCAAAGCCCACATAAACAATTAGGATTCATAACACATTATCATTTATTATAATGTAGTGGATTCGAAAGAATATTACAAAGATATACATGATGAAGAAAATTTTATTACCCGTTAGCTGTGGCCTTCAACTCCCACCCGGCCAGATCGGCTAATTCTTTCATGGCTTCTTTTACTGGCCCACTTTGTTTGCGGATTTCAGTGGGTTCCACATCATAGAAGACTGGGAAAGCAGTATGCTCGGTCATCTTCTGACACTCGATAATCTTGGAAAGCTCATCTAGACACCAAGATGAAGAAGCATATGTCTTTGAGAAAACAATGATGAAAAATCTTGACTCTTGAATGGATTTGAGGAGTTGATCGTTGATCCTTTCCCCTTTCTCGATATTTTCATCATCCTTGTATGTTTGAATGCCTTTTTGCATAAGAGCTTCGTAAAGATGGCCAACAAAGTTCTTGCGAGTGTCTTCACCCCTGAAACTCAGAAAAACATCATACTTGAAGCTCTTTTGAATGGATGAGCTTGAAGTAGACGCCTCTGGAGTTATGGACATTTCTACAAACTGATTGCAAAGAAAAGTGAATAAAAAAAACTTCATAATCTGAAAGGTAATTGGTTAGGTGTCAATTATGGTGAAACTGATTATTTTTGCTGATAAACAAAAAACATTCGGTCTTTTTGTCCAATGAAAATGAAAGATAAGATTCACTGTTTGAAAAACAAAGATGAGCCACTCGTATGATCTTTTGGTCAACAATGACAAAGAAATTGCATATTCATTCAAAGTAAGAGTAAATTGCATTTTTGGTCTCTATGATTGGCCAAATTGCATGTTTGCCCTATCCTTTTAAAAGTGCAAGGAATATCCTTATTTTGAATTTTGGCCTGCATATTCAATCCTTATTAAAGTTAAATGGCTAAAATACCCTCTGTCTTCAACCCTATTTTTTTATTTTTAACTTAATAATTTCTTTAAAAGAATAACCCGTACAACGTCCTACTAGATAAATATCAAGATAGCCTGAATATATGCAATGCTCTATGTTGGTTATGTTATGAAACGTTATTTTTTGCTAAATACGGTCTTATTTTTCCACCACTATCATCTGGTGCTTAACCCTCTTGACTCATCTAGTTATTACACCATGTTTAATCTCGTATCTAGAATGTATTTTTCAAGGTTGACATTGGTTGTCTCACCATGACTGCAAATGAGAGTATCAAAGATTTTTGAAACAATAAAAAGGATGTAGTTCTTTTAAAATTGGCAAACCTTTTAATTTCAGAAGCCCAATGTATTGTTGGACCCTTTTTAATGTCTTAGACGCCAAAGAAATCAATATGGGTCAAAGGAATAAAAGCCTACAGATAGTTTCAGTTTGGGCCTCAGGCCAACAAACCCAACAGATAGTATAAACGGTTATTTAGTCAGATTATTTAGGTTAGGAAGCATTGTGTCGTTTATTTTTTATTGAAACGTTATGCCTCTTCTTTTAACAGTTATGATGTATCAAAGGCAACGTTTCATCTCTTATATATAGGTTTAGATTTCTCTGTAAACAGTAACCCTTTTCATTTATCAATATATCAATTATAGGGTTCAACCCAATCTTCTCTCTTGTTCTTTATTTATTCTATGATGATTAGCATGCTGTTGTTTGATCACATACGATCCTGGAAACACTCTTATGAACCTGTAAACATGTATATAAACATGTAAAATGCCTATTTTAAGCCCAATATAACAAATTACTATTATTTGTATATAGCATATGCACTAAAAAAAAAAAAAAAAAAAAAAAAAAAAAAAAAAAAAAAAAAAAAATTGGAACACTGATCACCATTAGTCGACACTTCATTCTTTTGGCTATTATAAGGTAAAACTTCTACGTGACCACAAACAACCTTAAGTGGTCACGCCAACCTCCTGGAAAGGGAGAGCTTTACCTGGGACGAAGATTGCTACATCGAATCCCTTTGATGCCTTTAATATGATCGATACTGATGAATGTGGCATTCCTGGTTTGAGTCTGTGTGGCGGTGGGTTCAAACCCCGTGGATTAGTCGGCCAAAAGGTTGAAAATCATGGTTAAAAAAATTCAATTTGTTAGGGTTTATCGTCATTCTTTAATGTTATAATTTACTAAGTCAGTTATCCTAAAATATATCGTATAGTGATAAAGTAGTTGTCTGTTTACTTCTTAACTTTTGATTTTTGGATCAAAAAGGCCTCTTCATGTAATAGACTAATATTGTGATAGGGACAGAACAAGGATCAAATGTGATCGGGTGCATAAATTTTTTGGAAATGTAATATAGAAACACATTTCGATGGACTGGGTGCATTTAAGATACATTTAGGAAAAATTGATGATTTTTTCAAAAATTAACATTACATCGAAAAAATCTATAGGGGTCTCGGCACCCGCGGAAAACTCCTGGTTCTGTCCCTGGTGATAGTGTATATCTGTTGTAGTTGTTTTCATAAGGTTGAGAACTTGAGCTATGTGTAATAATTTTAAGGGTAAATTGCAAAAATAGTCACTAAAGTATCACGAAATCGCAAAAATAGGACCGAGTCATAAAGGCGTGCAAATTTGCCACTAATGTTTCGGATAAGTGCAAAATAGCCACCGAGAGCGTTTTTCCGTTAGTTTGCTCGTTAAGTTCCACGTCATTGAGGGTAGTATTGTCAGTTCATGGTTCATTTTCTCTCCCGCCAATTATAATTGAAGGACAATATTTGCAAACAACGTAAACTCTTGAGTTAAAGCTACTAGATTACTAGAGTTCCTTTTTCAGAGTACATTAAATCCCCAAAACCAACCCAGTTACATATCCATTGTGAAGATAATCAACCGTCAAACTCTAACCTTTAAAAAAGAAAAAAGAAAAAAATTCCTAAATCGGAACAATCCAATTCTCACAAGGACTATAATGACTCACCATAGACAAACGATTCATAATCAACCATATCAATACTCTTTCGATCTATGACTATTTCAATGATCAATCAAGTGATAGAGAGTGAACCAATTCGTGACATATCAAGCATACAAACATATATAACACAGAGCATATCCATATCGATCACAACTTTATCACGACTCTCATACAGCCTAAACAAACATATACGACTACTCTATATTCAAACTGAGAATACAAATAACAAACATATACGGTATATAAACTTTAGCTTTATTCATATTAAGGGTAATAAGAACAATACCAATGATTACAAGGATGAAACTGAGTGCTCACGATTACAACCCTATAGGCATTTACTTATAGGCATCATATTTCAATTTATGTTGAACCTATAGGCATTTACTTAACGCATAATATACAACCAACTTAGCTTCAAATACTAGTGCTCAACCCTATACAGGAAGCTTAAAACAAAAAGCCATCACTAGTACGATCGATGCTTATGTCAGCGACATTTTACGCCCTGACCGTCAACATGTCGACGGAACAATACGTTCCCGTCGACATGTCGACGGGAACATAACGACGGCTGTGTTTCGTCAGGAACAGCGTTCTCGTCGACAATCACCGTCGACATTGTGGGTCCCACATCGTTTTCCAGTCAAACGAATTTGATGTCCGTCAAATTCTTCCCGTCGACATGTCGACAGGAACGTATAACTAATTAACGTTTCAATTAATAGATGATAATTAAGTTTTATATTATGCCGTCGACATGTCGACGGCAACATTAAACCAAAAATATTGGTTATTTAATTATGCCATTGACATGTCGACGACATAATTTTAAAAACAATATTCATTTTTTAATAATGCCGTCGACATGTCGGTCAAGCGTTTTTTTTTTGTCGTTTTCTGCCTTATGCCGTCGACATACTGTCGCGGGAAAACCCTCGACGCCTGTTCTCCTCATCCTTGTAGTGCATGTTAATAAATTCTTCAATAAGTTGGTTTTACACCTTTACATTTTGTTAATAATTATTCAAGCTCTAATAGTCGTGCCAACTAGTGAAACTCGTGTACTTGCGCATGACTTTAAAAAATTTTAAGTGAAGGAACTAGTATATTTACCAAAACTATAGGGACCAAAAAGAGACCTTATAAGTCGGTTGTGTGTATAAATAAATATATTCCCCCATCTAATATTATTTGCCATACCATTCACCGGTAAATTACTTGTTTCATATTCTTATTATCTAGTCGAGCACGTTATTATTATTGATTGATTGCATTAGTTGTGTTTGTATATGTTGTGTGTGTGTACGTATTTATAGAAATAGCTCTGCGTTTTTAAACTTATGGTTTACCGTTTCAATTTAGCTGCGTGTTTACAGTTGATGCTAGTGTTGAGGTACCTGCAAATTCTTAGTGTTTTAGAAGCATATAAGAGCTTGGGAATTCACAAATTATAAATTTAGAAACTGGCAAAAAGTATAAGCATAAATTGCGTCCATAGCAAAGCATGTATGATTACATGTTTTTTGACCTCTCTCCCCGATTGCCGCCACATTTTCCAGTTATGGGGTCTGAGAGTAGTCTTGTAAATACTATAAAAATAAAAAGAATTTTGGATTCACTGATATATTGCTATACAAAAAAAAGATAGATCAGATACTCTAGATCCCTATGAAGGAAAAGAGATTGATTTGGTGATTGTGGTATCTTGCTAGTTAATACATGAGATATAAAACCTAAATTCGTTTTGTCTACACGGTCTCTTCTTTAAGTTTTCATAATGAATGTTGCCGCTAAAAATGTATCTAAGTTTGTTAGTCTAACTAGAAAGTTAACTAGAGATTGATTTTGTGTGTTGATTTTGCTGTAAATGATGTTTAGATAATGGTGACGTTTGTGTTTTGAACGGTGCTTAAAAAACTAGAAGTTATGTTTAGGTTGATTGTTTTTATAGATACGATAACATCATAAGGCTTTTACCACTTGTTTTAATATCTGTATGTTTTTGGTTATTAAAATCTGTTATTCTTACATTTTATTTGTCACCAGACAATGTCAACTTCTAGTTCATCAAAAAGAGCTCCGTACTTCACTAAAGAAATAAGAGGTTATTTTGAGAGATCTCTGAGACTCTGTTACCCTGATTTAAATCAAAGCTGCGAATTTGCTGGTATGCAAGGGGAAGCTCTTGAGAAATATGGGGATGATTAATTACATATGGTATGCAGTAGTAATTTATAACTTTCTTTTTCTTTTTTTTTTAGTACTTCTGAATGATGAGAAACTTACATTTGCTAAATATTATAGCTTTAGTGTCCTCGAGATATGCACCAAATTAAGATCAAAAGATCCGGGGCTTTTTTCGAAAACAGGATCCGGAGATATTGCCAAGGTAAACTATCGTGTGTAATATGCTGATTTTTTTAAACGCGATTTTGTATATTCATAGGTGTGATATTTTATTTTTACAGTTCATTGTGAAGAATCTTCAGAAATCTGATATGATACCTCATGTCTCTATACACAATGGTTGTTATTTAACCTTCAAGCTATCCTGGGAATGGATGGCCAAGGTATTGTTTTTTAACGTTCGATCTTCTGAAATTTTCTCTTCTTTCCTAGATTCTCACATGTTTAAATTTTCACTTCTTTGCAGAGGATTAACACCATGTTAGTTGATGGTATAAAGACATGGGCACCAGCTTATGGTTTCAGAAAAGTAGTGTTGATCAACCCGGAAATTGCTACAGGCTCGATTCTGCATGCAGATCCAATTCGAGCTACTTTTATTCGAGAAACGCTATCTCATATGTTTGATTATTCTGGTGTTGATGTGTTCATCCTCGACGGTAACTTGGTATTGTAGCTGTTTGAAAGTTTGATAATTTAATTGTTTTAATACACATGTATGTTATGTATTATGTATGTTTGTATGTATATAAATATAAACTAGGCATATTTTGCAGAATCCTTTCGAGGCAGAGCAGGCTAATACAGAGGTTAGAAAGCACTTTTTGATTGAACAAGGTGTGATTAAAAAGAGAAGTGGTAGAATGCACGAGCCTCCTCTTTTTGTTGTGCAAAGACAGAAGAATCGGTGTTAAGAAATGAAATTGCATTAAGGGATCTCACAAATCTGTGGTACTTTACTTATGTCTAAACTAGTTTTAGTTCTAAGAGATGTTCTTTAAATGTCTGCATGGGTATCCAAACGAAGATGAATTACCTACCGACCCTGTTCCTTCTAAAGTATAAGCTGTCTTGAAAGCAAATACTCTCTAAGATTTTAACAAGACTCAGAATCAATTAATGACACATACACCCCCTAGAAAATAGTATAAGTTGTCTTATTGGTGAATACTCAAGGTTATGGGAAGAGTTGTTGTCCCTAAAGTATAAGCTGTTATATGAGCGAATAATCGTGCAGCTGAAGGCATACACCTGCAAAAGCTCAGTTTAATTATAAAGACAGTTCAATTTATAAGTGGAAGAACACATTGCCATAAGTATGAGTTGTCTTATAGGCTGTTTGATTTTTCAGACAATATGTATTTCATACGCCCCTGAAATTTAGTGCACTGTTCAATTAAAAAGACAGTTCAATTTATAAGCGGAAGAATACATTGCCTTAAGTATAAGTTGTCTTATAGGCTGTTTGATTTTTCAGACAATGTGTAAACATTTAACTGTATTTAAACATTTATCCCAAATACAACCTAAATCGACTGAGTTTCTAAGTTAGTCTGTTTAAACATTTAACTGTATTTAAAAGTCTCAGGATGTCAATTTGGCTAAGGAAACAAACATGCTGCACCTTACAATAAAGGATTAACCTTTTGAAACTCTATGTTTGCAATTTGGAACTTTTTTAAAAGCCTTAATCTGTGATTGTTTATGTTACTATGTTTATATTTGGTAAAATCGTGTCTTAATTTTTTCTTTGGTAAATTAGTCATACACTGCATACACGCAGGGGGAAGGTATTTTGGTTAGATTTTATTTGAAGTTATTACTCAAACTTACAAAGTGAGGCAAGTTTGTAAACATACATCTTTGTTTAGTTAAAGCTGGTAGCAGTGAGTGAAGGAGATTAACTTTATATGTAGACTTTGTTATTTTTAGAACCTACTTAGTATCAATATGGATCTTGATGTTGGTGCCTTTTTGTTAATAGCGATGCATTTTACTAATGATGTATATAGGGTGGGAATTTACAAACAAAAAGCAGACTTCATAGTTTATGTGGCTCCAGTACGCCGGAGAGGGTACATTAAAAGGTGCCTCGCTGTAAGTATCTTACTAACTTTTTACACAGCAACTTTTAACTGGTAACATGTTCATAAATAAAGATTAGTAACTTTGAATACCGATTCTTTTCCCAGGCCGCGAGAGATGTACAATGGCTTAATGATGATGAGATGGCATGTCATTGTGGATACAGGACATCAAGTAATGAAAAAGAGAAGCTGGATTGTTTGCGACAAGAATTCTTTCATTATTCGAAACGCCCCTCCATCATGGAACTAGGTATATTGTTCATTTTATTGTGGAACTAGGTATATCGTGGAAAAATATTTGATAGCCAAAATTAGTTCTTGCTCGACTTTTTTGATGAGCAATCTTGAGCTTTCGCCACATAAAATAACAAGAATGATTACGCTAAGAATCGGCTATAGGTTTTGCATGCATATATTTGAAGGATAAACTTACATAAAATCATGAATCTGTAAATCATATACCTGTCGACCTATTTTGTTTCGAAGTTTTCGAATACGTTTTGATATACATATTGATGTGGTTATGAGATCTTGCGCATGATACATATTATACGTTTTATAGTTCTGGTCATAAAATCTCAAGAATAAAAGAAGGAGACATGCATATATAAAGGGTAACTAGTCTTGAATATGGTTGAATTACTTCTGGTTGAAATACACGCATGTGTATACAAGTCATGGTATATGATATATTATCGTATAAAATATAAAAGGACAACGCTTGCATGCATTTGATGGACTGCTTGACAGCATGTAAGATTTAGAAGTGTAAACTAGATAATAGGAAACAGCCTTTAGCAAGTCAAAAGTTATTAATACTTTTAAGATTTCCAAATTTTCATGGCTCAGATTAAACTAATATAAACCGGTTCGAGTCATGGGTCGGTTTCGTAAAACATTAGTAAATTTATTTTAGTCTCGTCAAGGGTGTCGTGTGTATATGGATGAAGTGAACCGACGTCGGGTTATAAATAATTCTTTCATAATTTTATAAAAATCTTTGGTCGTCGCGGCATAAATAGTAATATCATGGGTACGTTAATAAATTTTATAAAATTATAATGACGGGGTCCAAAATTATTATTTTAATATTAATTTATTAAAATAAATTTTAAAATAATTTTATTTGACTTTTAATATTTAATTTTGATAATTTACATTTTAGACCCTAAACTCATAATATTGATATTTTAAGACCCAAACTATTATATTGGCCATTATAACCTTAAAGTATTAAATTACTAAAATGGAAAACGTACTTAAAATGGAAAGCATACTAAAATAAATAAACTGATTCAATCAGACATAAAGTAATACTTGATTATCGTATTCGTGTAGATCCTTTGAAGAGGGATTAGTCCGTTGTTCGTTGCTTTTCATTGCTTTGCTTTGCTTTTAAGGTACAAATATTCTAGATATTCTGTCTCTATTCGGTAGAGATTCCCTTCAATCTATGTTACTATGATCTGTTGGATATTTTAGTGTAATTGGATTAACTTGTTTGACCAATTTAATCATAATAATACATCGTTTAGGCTTGGAGGTGCGGAGTGCACGCCTATTTGAATTTATTATGATCTTAGGGGCGAAGCTCCTAAGGGACGGGGGTCCGGAGGCATTAGGGTCCAAGTTGTTATGGTAAAAGTTCCTTAGAAAGTTAAATTTTCAGAACTTAAGGGACTATTTTTGACAACTTTGAAACCCTTGGAAAAACCTGCATAAAAGGAGCCCTAATCCCTGATTTATAATTGTTACGCTTTGCTTTGGTCATGTTTTTTCTCTGGTTCATGAATGTCAAACACAAGCATACAAAACGTTCTCAATCTCTGGATTGTATCCGATTGAATAATTCGGGAGAACCACCGAATTGATTCGATCTGAAAGTGTTTACACGCCTTTCAGAGATTCAAACATATCCGGTTGTGCCGCCCCTTGGACCCTGCTTCTCTCAGGGGCGTTGCCCCCGAACCCCCACCAAGGGGGCTACCGCCCCCTTGGAACCCCCGTTAGTCCAGTTAATATTCATATAAGTGTCGACCCTTATATGTATATTAAACTCAATCTATTTTACACTAAAATACCAACAAATTAGATGATCTATTGGTTGTCGGGTATATATCATTTGTTTATATGTAAAATGATATATCGACTGCAATAGAATGAATACCCACATACTTTTGAATAAAAACTATGGATTATAGTTTAGAAAAGATACAATTATTGATGCAATTAAGTTGGATAATTGATCAAGAAGATTACACTTTCAATGGTGAATGTATTTTCACATTTGATGTGGTAATCTTGGGATCATAGAAATAAAGTTGTACAACGTGGTTAACTTTGGCATCATGAATTGTTGTTTTAATTTCTTGTTTTAAAGAAATATTATGGCTAAAGGACTTGTTATTAAACATTGTATTATGTTTAAAAGTCAATGTTATCATGTGTATATAATGCGTTAAGATAGTGAACTTACACTATCAATTGCTTACCACTTGACAAAGAGGTTTGCTAGGGACTTAGTGCACAAAGTCGGAATAGGGATGAAATAAAGTCCATTTAAAATCTTTAATGGTGAGACACCCAATTCCCTTCTAATACAATGTTAGAAGCTGAATTCAATGCGGAAAGCTCACACTTAGAGATTGGAACACATGATATATTATCCCAAGGTATGTGTTCAGACCTGCAAGATAAAGAGGTTGAAGTTTATCTTCTTAATAGTTCTTTTGAAAAAGTGCAAGCAGGGCATGATTGAAAGGAACTACCTATATGAGCATGAAGTTTAGCCGCTTCAAGAAGCTCGGACTTGGCTTTGACATGCTTATGAAGGATAAGGACATAGGCTAGTAAAACATGTGTCAAGATAGAACTACTATGTATGTAAACTTTTGTGTACATTATCTTCGTGTATTCAAAATGAATTCCCAGGGTTCAATCCTTAGCGACACCCTGGTATTCGAATATATGGAATGTGTAATGTACTAATGTGAAATTCAATCGTCACGACATTTCATTTATGCAAAAGTTTGATTGTTTGAGATCACTTGTTTTAGTTAATCAAGGATTGCACTAAAATGGGGGAGGAATGTTGGATATTTTAGTGTAATTGGATTAACTTGTTTGACCAATTTAATCATAATAATACATCGTTTAGGCTTGGAGGTGCGGAGTGCACGCCTATTTGAATTTATTATGATCTTAGGGGCGAAGCTCCTAAGGGACGGGGGTCCGGAGGCATTAGGGTCCAAGTTGTTATGGTAAAAGTTCCTTAGAAAGTTAAATTTTCAGAACTTAAGGGACTATTTTTGACAACTTTGAAACCCTTGGAAAAACCTGCATAAAAGGAGCCCTAATCCCTGATTTATAATTGTTACGCTTTGCTTTGGTCATGTTTTTTCTCTGGTTCATGAATCTCAAACACAAGCATACAAAACGTTCTCAATCTCTGGATTGTATCCGATTGAATAATTCGGGAGAACCACCGAATTGATTCGATCTGAAAGTGTTTACACGCCTTTCAGAGATTCAAACATATCCGGTTGTGTTCGTTATTGTTATCCCCTACATGATCCTTTGCCATTGCTATGTTCCCTTTTGTGTGATCCTTTGATATGAGCTTTTAGTTGATCCTTTGATATGATTCGATTGTTATCCATTTTGTTTGGTTACCTGAGTATTATCTCATGGTTGAGATTTTGTTTGATTATGATATGATTCGTTTGATATGGATATTCTTTGTTGATATGATTCTGTTCTTATGCCCGAGTTTTTATTCTACTCATGGAGGTACCATGGGCGTGTTAGTGATGGCACCACTGGCATGACACTTTCTGGGGAGGTGTGATTGATCCCTGGCATTTCCTTTTGTTTGATATATGTGCACTATGGCCAATTAGTTATATATGTGTCCGGTCATGAGCTGGCATATGTATTTTGTTTGATTCAGGGAGTGTATGGATGCATCCTAGGCTTTGTTTGTTATGATTAGGTAGTGACTGGCTGTACGTGCCTTGTACCCCTATCACTTTTGGTACATGTGAGGTCTCCCCTCCTTGTGCAATTATGAATTGATGGATTATGTGGATATTTGTTTGAGATCTATTCGAGTGTCTCTGGTAGATCGGCTCGTGGCTTTCCTTGACTTCTTATATCTATTCGAGTGTCTCTGGTAGATATATCTGATTCTTTATATTCGTTTGATTCTGATTACTTTGATTATGCTTTACATTCAGTTACTTATGATGCTATATTCGTTGGCTTATGATTTGTTCAGATTATTCGTTTGATCCATTTCGTTTGCTTTGCTTATTACCCTTTGTTTGTTATATCTGTTCACTGAGCTTTTTAAGCTCAGCCGCATTTTCTTTTCCATGCGGCAGGTATTAAGCGGGATGCTTGGTTTTGAGAGAGACCTACCTTTATTTTCAGTTTTTCCCATCATTGAAGGATTTTATTACTTATGTTGGAAGTGGATTCAGTTTATTTCTTTTATATTCTGTTGGAGAATTGTAATGTTAAGTCTTGATGTTCATGACTTATTTATTTATTATATCTTCCGCTTGCGTTTATTTTGTTTGTATCTGATAGACACCATAATGTAGCATTTTAACCCTTTGCCGGGTTGGGGTGTTACAATTCTGTTTTTACTAAAAAAACTATCTTTTTGTTAACCCGTTAGAGATAAAGACACGTCCAAGATCCATAAAGTATGAGATTTAAAATAGCTTTTTTCTTTTTATAGGCAAGGCAGTCGGATATAAAACTTTTGAAGCAGTTTATGGATCTGCTCTAAAGTAAGTTTTTCACGCTTTTGTCATATTTACCCTTTTGTACTTTATTATTCTCAACTTGATGTAATCAGATTTTTATTGTCAAAATGTTATATATTGAATTAAGCAATGTAACATAAGCTATTTCATTTGTTTCATAAAACGAGACACCCTACTTTCAGGTAGGGTTTCATGCTTATTCATATTTCATGTTTTGTGTGTTCTTGACAGATATGCTTACTTGAAGAATACCAGATTTGCCGAGTTTCCATTGAGTATTGATGAACTTTTTGATGAAAAGGTATTTTTACGATGTTCTTGTATATATTGAATTTCTCATTGATTTGAAATCTTTATGCTGGAATTTTATGATAAATAGGGAAATACATTCGTATATCTGCTACATACACGAGCTCTGGTTCTTTCAATTATAAAGTGAGAGGCACCTTCAAGTTAACAAAGGCATGACTTTCTTTTCGTTTCAATGTTGTAACTTTCTCATCTTGGCCCTAATTTTATTATTTCTTTTTTGTTCTTGGCCCCAATAGGCGTTTGTTGCCAAAGAACGTGAGTTAGCATTACATCTAGTCCGGTTTACCAATGTAAGACCAATATCTTAACCAACTTCCACTACTTCACATGCAAAATCTCACTTTAAGTTGCAAAGCATATGTTTTGGAATTGAATATGATTGTTTAATATACAGGAGGTTAGAGAGTCTTGTTTAGCTATGGTGCCACACATTTTGTGCCAGTATCTTTGGGATTTGTGCAAGAAATTTACGAGTTGCTACGGCGAGGTATATTTACTTACATATGTTTTTTTTTTCTCATACAATGTTGAATGTAATTTTTGCTTCTCATAAACCAAGGCTGATTTTCATCAAGTTCATTCGATTTTCAAAAAGACAAATGTAACTATTTTTTTTTAATCCCGGTGTATGATTTTGAAAGTTTTGCCATAATCATTGATGTATCGTCTTTCCAATTTTTTTTTCCCTACAATTTTAAGTTGATTTTCTAAAAGCTAATTTGATTTTTAAGCGCTTGTGATTATTTAAGCAGGTCCGGCCTGTTGAGAATAGATTATTGCTGTGCAGGTCAACGTCAGTAGTGATGGAAAAGTGCTTTGATATTTTGAGAATCAGCCCGGTAGGCATTCATCTAGTTGGGGTTTTTTTTTTTTCCTTATACAGTTTACTCTTTCTGTGAAAGGGGCAGTATCTAAGATTTATTTAAGAAAGTATTCTATTAGTTTATATTAAGAAAGTTAAGTCACAATTGCACATTTTATACTTCTTTTTTTGTGTAGACTTCCTCTAGTGGATACCTTCGCCAAGTTCCTAGACCTGTGAATCCATTCATTCCTTGGTCTGCAGATGTTTCTTATGCCAGGTAGATATTGAAATAATTCATATTTTTTAAGCTAAGCTTCTATTTATGTAAAATATATGGGTGTTTGCATAAAGTGTTGTACCTTTTCATTATGCCTTTGAAAAATGAATTTTTGTAGTCTGTAATTGAAATATTATATATAATATTTATAAAATTTAACAATCTTATTACAATTTTGTTAGTTTTTTAATCGGTTTCGAAAGACTAATTTTACCATGTTTTTTTATTAAGAAATGACGCAAACCGGCTACAAAGCCAAAATTGACAATACTTGATGATTGAGTCCTACATCTTAAGGGTCATGCAAACTGTTCAACTCTATTTCTCGATCATCTCTATATTTATTCTTGTTTACTAAAAACTCAATTTTGTTTTTGTTTATAAATTTTGATAGTTGTTTTGATTTTCATCAGGCTTAAAAATCTTAATCCACGGATCGAGTTATTTTCAATTTTTGTGAGCATCTCAGCTGATATTGAAAAGGGTTATTTATGTGGAGACATAGAATTAGTAGATTTTAATGGGTTAGAATATGGCTGGTTGAAGTCCGATAACAAAGATTTGGGTCATGTTTCGTATTTTTCCCGTGATTGGTCTAATCCCTTACCAATACGCAATGGATCCTATATATACTTAGGTAACCCGAGCTCGCGTTATGCACTTACTTTAGCTTCTACTATTGAGATTCACACGGATCTCATAGTTACTTCCAAGAAGAATGGTAAAGATTCATGTTTTGAACTCTCTCGTGGGATGGCGGAATTCAAGAAGTATGCTTTTTGGCAAAACGAGGATAAGATAACTGAATGTGGCACTATGGCTTTTAAATCCAAAAGTGGGTTTATACAGATCCATTACATATTGTTGAAGGATGCCGTGGATGCCACAATGGAGTTAAGTTTTGAGTCATCATATGCAAAAGGTTTGAAAGTTTGTGGATACATCTCTGCATACTATGGCAGAGGTGTTTTGGATGAACGTAATGATGACGAAAAAGAGTATTACCATGCCCTTATCTTCAAAACCGATGATATGTTGGTGTTGCCTGGTAAAAAACTTGATTTACGTAAATCTGTTCTTGCCGTACTGGCAAACGGCGACCTGATTCTTGAAGCTTCTTTTAAAGATAGTAAATCCGGAGAAACCATCGTGAACTTTGAGGACACATATTCTGTGGTAACCAACCAAGGTTGCAAAATGTGGAAGATTCCTGTGTTGGTCAAAGGTGAGACTCTTGTTGGCAGTTTCAATATTAAGCTGGAATGGATCAAAGGGCGAGGTATCTTCGGTTAAGGTATGATAAATTGTACCCTCCTTAAACTGAACTTCACAGATACTAATTACATTATGGTATGTCACACTTTATGTATAAGAATATGAACACATGGTTCGTTCATTTTCACTCTAACGTGCAAGAAAGTTGGCTGTAAGTAGTGTATTCAAATGTGCACTTTATTTAGAAAGGTTACACAAGTGTTACAGTTTTTGTAATGTGTAGAAAGTAGATTCATATTTTTTAGTCTGCTTATGTGGTCGCTGAGTTGTAGAATCATATATTAGATTGCAACTATACCCTTGTTGATCTGCTCACTTTTATATATTTGCTAACCATGAAAAATCTTGATGCAGCATCATCCTTTTTCTCTGCTTGCTTCCACTGACGGGACTGGAAGCTGTTCTGCAGCTATTTACCTTGCATTTGATGAATTCCTCTATATCTGTTGGACAAAGTATTACTTTGCTCGAGCTTTCTGCAAGTAGCCATGTTGATAATATCTCGTACATGAAATTATGTTCAGCTGGTAGTTGTTTTGCTTTCTGATTAGGGGATGTTTGGTATGAGGAATCATTCCTCTATATCTGTTGGACAAAGTATTACTTTTGCTCGAGGTTTCTGCAAGTAGCCATGTTGATAATATCTCGTACATGAAACTATGGTCAGCTGGTAGTTGTTTTGCTTTCTGATTAATTAGGGGATGTTTGGTATGAGGAATCATTCCTCTATATCTGTTGGACAAAGTATTACTTTTGCTCGAGGTTTCTGCAAGTAGCCATGTTGATAATATCTCGTACATGTAACTATGTTCAGCTGGTAGTTGTTTTGCTTTCTGATTAGGGGATGTTTGGTATGAGGAATAATATTAGAATGGAATCCAAGAGAAAATGAACTTGATAATTATTACTATGTTGTTTGTTTATATAGTAGAAATGGAAAAGACCAATCTATTGATCTTAGCACCTGCACTTTACGGTCTTCATTTGACAAAGTTTAACAAATAAAACATCTAGAAGATTAATTCCATGTTTTCATCAGATTGCCTATTTTTTAGCCCACAAATTTGAACATGGATGAGCATCAAAGCTTTCATCAGGTTGGACCAACAAATATGGGAGCAACAAAACAAAGCCTCATGATTTACCAAGCCAGACATTGATTGTGTAACACGAACATATTGAACTACCCAATTTGTTACATTTAACTAGTCAAGCAACAAATAGTCCCCAACATTTATACTTATGAGTTTAAAGTTTAACTACGTACATGTGTTTTTTTTTCTTTATCTTATAAATCCGTTAAAAAACCTAGCCATACTTGGATTGAACATAAGAACATGGGGTGTCATGGCGTTTGAGCCACACGGCCATTCTTACGTGGAACACAAAATGGTGTCGCCATTTAGGCGTTATCACACCGCCCCCTACCAACGCCATTTCTCAAGTGACTAAACTGGCGCAACGCAATTTTAAGAAAAGTATAAATAATAATAATAATAATAATAATAATAATAAATATGATTTGAACCCAATGGCTAGAAACATGTAATAATAATAATAATAATAATAATAATAATAATAATAATAATAATAAATAACCATTTTTACACACTATATAAACCCTTTTATACAGCTATCTTCTCGGTATGTCGCAACAACCAAATTTTGCTCTGTTTGGTAGCCAATACATACCTGAACAAGTGTTTCATCAACAATAACAACTACATAACCAACAATTACAACATCTAACGAAATCCACCACAATTCCAAGCATCACAATAAACACAACCAACACCACCACCACAATAAACTCGTGGAGAAAAGACACGAAGAAAAAGAATAAGAGCCACAAAACGTACCACAATCGACATATCCGACACAACCAATAAACCAACACTACCTCATAGTTGTTGGACACCGGAGGAGGAAACATGATTAGCTTAGTGTTATGTTGGCGTTACCGAGGATAACAAACTCGAAAATGACCAAAAGGACGAATCATTTTGGTTCAAGGTTCTTCACGAGTTCAACAAAACTTCTCTTAGTTTTGACTCAAACGGAAACCACGTCAGCACCGTGGGAAGTAACCCGCTGTCCTTTGGGGATAATTTACAAAATTAGTTTATACTCAAACAAGAAGCCTCTCAATCAGCGTACGAGGTGGCGAAGGAGAAAGACTGGACAATAATGCGGTTGTAAGAAATAAGGTTTCTCGGCACTAGCACCGCAGGTATGTCGGGCGAGGATGCGGAGATGATCAACATGCAATAAGAAAAAATTCGTCGAAAAAATAGTACGAGCCGCAATTAGTCATATTCGTTAACTTTTTTGTATTTTTTGTAATTTTCTTATTTTGTTAATTTGGGATTTGGTCGAAGAATAGAAATGTACTTTTCCAAATGTACCGATCTAGTATGTGAACTTTTTTTAAGTTGCAGAAATGTAATGAAATCTGTTGGGCTAAGTAATTAGGCCACTTCTCCTCCCTCCCATGATACTATCTCACATCCGATCCATTTCTCGTCCCTCCCATGGTTACGTGTCTCTCTTCCATCCATTGTTCCATCAATCTGGATTCCACCATCGCTTAAAACTCTATTGTAATTAACCGGGTCTAACCGGATGTAGCCAGGTTGTGTTCATATATCGTGGGCGGGGAAAATGTTGTGTTTCTGGTTGTGCTGATATTCGTGTGACTGATTTTTTAGAATATATTTTTGACTAAAATAACAGATAAGCAGTTCCAACCACTCAAAACTGCTTATATGTTGCTAAATAAGCAGATAAGCACATACATAAGCGATATCAAACACCCTCTGATTGTTTGGGTAAAACAGCTTCTCTGCTTGATGATGCCTTAACAGCCAGAAATAATGGTGCTTAAGGGATTGGTCTTTGTAGAACTGAGCATATGGTAATCTTTTGCTTTCCTTATTGTCGATATTACACATAATGAAAGTAAAAGGCTGCAATATTACTATATAATCCAAACATGCTAGATAAATGTCTACAAAGGACGTGTAAAGTGTTTGCAGGTGTAGGCAAATATTTGAAATTTAAAGTTGGAGTAGAATAACTGAAGTTCAACATATGAGATATAGATTGATTTACGATGTTATAATCTGTTACACATATTTTTTCGACTATTTTCAGTTATTTGCTTCTGATGAGAGGATAAAAGCCGTAAGGAAAATAATCATGGTCGTGACTCTTGAGCAAAGAAAAGCAGCTCTTGACTTATTACTGCCTTACCAACGATCCGACTTTGAGGGCATTTTCCGAGCAATGGATGGCAATTTTACACCTCATTTCTAGCATTTTAACACCCATTCATACTTCATATCTGATTTCCCATGTTAATATATCTTAATTTCATTAAATATTTCAGGCCTTCCGGTGACAATCCGCCTATTAGACCCTCCACTACATGAATACAGGCATGACTGAGGATGAAATATATTCAAGAATCGAGAAATTATCATAAGTGAACCCAATGGTTGGTTTGTGTGGCTCCAGGTATGTACTTTTACATGTATAATGTTTTTCTTTAGTAACATCCCAACCCCAAAGTAGTAGACTAGCCCGATAGGCAATAACCTTTGGTTGTATGATTTCAGGCTTGGGAGAGCTAACAGAGATGCAGGTGCATACAATTTTTCAAGCTGCAGTGTCTATGAGCCACCATGGGGTAACAGTTTTCCAGAGATCATTGTCCGTTTGATGGAACACCTCAGGAACTACGACATCAAATTGATGTGATTCGCGGTGTAGCAACAAAAGTCTTCACTGAGAATGGGGTTGTCATTAGAGCACAAAGTGGGCATCATGATCGAGATTCCACAAGCTGCTCTAATTGCTGATGAGGTATAACCTTTAAATCTGTCACCACTTCCGCTTTCTGCAGAATCTCATATTTTGACCTGCAGATTGCAAAAGAAGCCGAGTTCTTTTCGTTTGGTACCAATGATCTCAACCAAATGACGTTCAGATGGAAATGACGTTGACAAGTTTCTCCCAGTTTATTTGGTGCAGGGCATTCTCCAACATGATCCCTTTAAGGTCAGTAGCATGACCTATAGTATGTCGACATAGTCACATAGATATGCTGGATAATATTATTGACACAAATATTGAATTGCATTGCTCATAGGTTCTTGATCAAAAGGTTGTTGGATAGTTGATCAAGATGGCCACAGAAAAGGGACGTGCAGTGAATCCTAACTTAAAGGTGAGCACAAGTTCCCAATATTTCTTGTTATACTGCGTTGTGAATTTGAAGGGTGGAACATGGGAGTGACACGGGTCAAAACAGGTAGAAATGAGTGAAATAGTTGGGTAGATCTGAAAGTGCCTTTTTGGAGGTTTTGTGTATTTTGAATACAATTTAGATGACTAACTATTCTTAGCCAATTTTTTTAAGTTTACGCATTTGAACCATTAGAGGCAAAGTATAAACCTAATCGACCCATTTTTTTAAATGAATCAATATTGCCAACTTCTAGCTGTGACTGAAAGTTAGTATTGTGAATGAACCAAGTACTAATGATGAATATACGCAGGTTGGGATATGTGGAGAGCATGGTGGAGAGCCTTCTTCTGTTGCATTTTTGACAGGCCGGGCTAGATTATGTTTCTTTCTCACGGTTGTTACATAGTGTTGGTTTTGCTGAATTGTTCTTGGTTCTTTTTTCTGTTGTTGTCGCAGGGTCCTTATAGCAAGGCTGGCAGATGCGCAAGTCACTGTTCAAGCATCATAAAGGAGGACAGTATGTGTTACACATGTTCAGTTGTATATAAATAATACAATCTTCGTTTTCAACCAATTATATAATTTTTGGTTTGGTATACAAGATAACAAGAATTTACTTACAGACAAAAATGCATCATGATCCATCAATTGTTAAACAAGTCAAAATATTTAGCAAGGCAAGAACAAAAATGTCATGAACTTGTTTGCGAAAACAATGGAAGTACGTGTTTTTTTTTTTTTTTTTTTTTTTTTTTTTTTTTTTTTTTTTTTTTCTGAATTTCGAGTTTTTTGTGAAAGGTCTCACGGGATTAAAATGGTGTTTGGGATTGCATTTAGATTGAAAAAAAGAGATCATTTGTGTTTTCTTAGACAAAAGGCAGTTCTGATAACGTGGGCAGGGCATAATTTTTGAAACACAGTTTTGCAAACTCAGTCCTAAACACCCGGGAAGTTGAAGGCGAAACAGAAAGGGGTGTTCTGGCATAATGTGCCTCTCCACTTCTTTACACATAAAGACCTTAAAGAGGGGAAGTTTTAAAAGCTAGATTCTTGGTCACATAAATAGTTGACTGGTTATCACAATAGAACCCAAGTACATCAGCTTCTATGGATAAAAAGAATTATCTGAGAAATGTAAGATTAGCCATGGCTCGTTTCTACCCTGAATCTCTATTGAAATAAAAATCATTGTGTTGTTACCTAATCTTCATGATCAAAATATGGAGAACAACGTCCAATATATCCGGCAAGCAACGCACAAACAAATTGACCAATGTGATCACGAGACCTAAATTATTTTAACTTAAGACATTTTCTCATAGTCGTAAAAGCCTTGTACTTGTCTTTAGGACCAAACTACCTACCGTAAATGATGGTATTGGGAAATTAAGGTGTAATTTTTATGCAAAGAATAACACAAACGAGGTGTCAAAATAGAAATTATAACCTGTGCACAGCGCTCGAAAACATTGCACAAAATTATGGGAATATGTGGGAACCAAATGAGTAAAACGAAATATTTGTTTGGTCGATAATATCATCAAGAGCACACGGTTGATAAATTATGGGAAATATTTATTTGGTCGTAAATGATAAAACTAAATGAGTAAATGAAACATTGCACCGTCTCTTGCTTTTCGGGTTCTGACTCCATGTTACCGATCTTTACCTTGTAACACTTGCTAGAAAACATTTCATTGACACTGAAGACATCATCTTCATTAATAACTGTGCTGATTGGCTCCTTCCTCAGAACATTCTTTTTCTCTTCTGCTGCACAAGCCAATGACTGCAAGCACCTCTTCAGTTCCATGGTGGGTGTCTGTAGGATTTCTTTATAGCTAAACTGCTCTGCATTGTTAAAAGGCATAAGAACACACATTTGATATGCTGATACACTGAACTCGTACTTCGCTTTGATAGCTGCAGAACTCATCATGTTTATTTCCCATGTTAATTTGCGTCTCTTGCAGATCCCAAGGTAATATGTCCTGAACTTTTCACTCATACGAATGATTTCTGGAGGAAGGTTGCAAGTGGCGGTCCTCGTTAGTTGAGATGGCCAAGACCCGGTTGAGAGAACTTGTACACCACCAAGTCTGGGTCCATCACAGGTTTCATGTCTTCATAAAACCCTTTCACTGTATCAAGAGAGGTGTTTATGTCTTTTAACATGTTTTCCAAATCAGAGATATCCAGGCTGCCCAAAAATAGCCTTTCTGCCAACTGGTGTTTAAAGTACTTCTTAAACAAACCCTTATCCTGGAGATAACAGACAAGAATCACCAAAATGTCAAGTACAATCACCAGCTCCGCTTTCCTTAGTTTGTCATCCACAAACAACGAGATAAATTCTGGGGACCGAGGATTCAAATTGATGAAGTACTCAAATGAAGAATTCAGCGCATTTTGGAACTCCACGTCATCTTTAAATGCAAGGTTAATGATCTTGTCATATTTATCTTTTCATCCAATAGGCGTTGTACAAAGTCCACCGGAACTTTAAACCTTTCTGGATCAGTGACCAGTTGTTTACCTGTTTCACGAATGTGACAAGTCATCACATCTTTTATAGCAGTTATCCCATTGGGCACCCTACCAAACAAGTTGTACATTTTTGCCAGATCATCATACTTGTCATCCACAATCATGTTGACCAACCCTGATTCCTCCATTTGAATTAATTCCAGCATATGACTTTCAGTCATTTCCTTTTCCACCACACTTGTTATCATCTCTACGCTTTTCAAGTCAATGTAATGTCCCACGGGTAAGTAGCCTGACACTCTCTTGATCTCTCCCTCTAAACAATTCTCAGCTTCCTTTAGATATTCCCCACAATCACAAGGTATATAGATTGATCCAGAGAGTTCTGCATTCATTGAAGGATATAGATTGTTGGCGAAAAGAAACAGAGAGGAAAAACAAAGCAAAAGTAAATAATAGGTAAACTGAAACGGAAAAACGTATATATTTCTTATAAGAAGCACTGACCTTCAAAGCTAAATTACCAGCTTTTGGTTCTTGATTTTTACATTGATGTTTAGTACCAAGTAAATCGTTTCCTCCTTGACCTGTAGATTCAATCTCTTCTCTATTATCGTTGTCATCTTCATACTGACCAGATAACACAATTGCCACAGCTAGTGAAAATTCATATCCTTTGTAATTTTCCTGCACTATATATGAAGGTCACGATGTTTGATAAGTTGCTCGGAGGTTAACTACGAGGACCTAGTGACATGATATATTAAAAAGGTGGTGATGTCTAATACTATTATCAAATAAAACCATGCCCTAAAAGAGGATTTTGCACGCTATTTAGAAATTTTTTTCCTAAGTATAGAATAAAAGCAGTGATTCAGTTGCTAAATATTAGTGACTAGAGAATGACATGAAACTATAAATCAAATACACTTCCACAAAATTACCTTTTTTATAGAATCTTCTCCCATGAAGTCAATACCATTTAGCCAGTGAGAATGAAGACCTACGGCAACCATTTGAGCTCTTGAACAAAACTCGTACCAGTGATTCAGTTGCTAAATATTAGTGACTAGAGAATGACATCAAACTAAGAACCAATTCTCATGTAACAAATACATCAGACAAAAAATATGCAGTCCCCAATTTCCATTCCAGCCAAGACTACACACTGCACCCATTAAATCTTAACTGTAAACTGCAGACCCAAACAGCCCCGACGACTCATACTGCACCAACTGAGACTTGAATTAACTGTAAAATCTTCACAGCATGTTATGGCCAATCTTGATGCATGCCTACCCGTAATCATAAGTCAGTTCCTGATTCAAACAAGGAAACAAACAACAAATTTCTCTCGTTAGGATCAGCCAAAACATTAAAAACAAATATCGACATTGAAAGAACAAAGATTCACCTGCTTTGGTGGTATGTTGTCAGCTGCAACCAGAACTATGCGTGCAAGTTTTAGATCATGGTGTGAGCTTACAACGCCCTGAACAAATAGGTTCGGGTCACAGCTGTGGTTAATAAACCTCGCAACATTACTAATGCTCCCAGCATCTATGCAGAACTCAGGATCGATTTCATCTGCTACCACATTTTCCAATTCAGTATCTACATCTGATCCAGATACATCTCCTAGCCTCCTCTGAAATTTTAGATTGATTTATCACATCAGATACGTAAATGATAGAAGCCCAAATATATTATACTATGTTGAAATAAAATGAATAAGCTATACTGACCTCCCTTCCTTCAATCCCTTCGATTGTGTGCTCGCAATTCATTACTAGCAACTTTATCCATCTCACTTGTTCTCTGAAGCTTTCCAATGTATTCACAAACGGGTGCACCAGAAGGAATAAAATCTCTGGTCTTGACAGCCCACCCTCGATCAGAAGTACAAAAAACCTATTCACATCAAAGAAATACAATGAGAAAATAAAATAAAAGCATTTTCTAGCATAATAATGATTTAGAAATTGAATGTGGATTTTGAAAAACCTCAGGTTGATATTTTATCTTTCGTTGGGATATGTGATTGATGCAACCAGGTTCACATCCGCAGTTCGGACCACTTTCAAAAACAACATCCTACGCTTCAATCAATCTAGTATCGACATAATTCAGCAGAGGATGTCAATCAACTGGGAGCGTAAAAATACTTGGGCAGATAGCCCATAGAAGCAACCAAAAACTAATACGAATGAAACCGATCAAACAAAAGCGCACACATGGAATGTACTAATAATGTACACAAATAAAATAGATTGCAAGGTAAAAAGGTTGATGCCAAAGCAGCTCAAAAAGTGTGAGACACCTTGTTGACATCCTCAACAAAACAGCTGTTTAAGGTGATGACATCCCCTGTTGCCACTAAGCAGCTGTTTATGGTTTCGACATACTTGTTAATTTGTTTGAAGTTATTGAACTAATATGATTATTAGTAGAAGAATCGGATGTCTCAAACACAGTACTAGCATGTCCTATTACTTATTTTGTAGTTTATGTTATTTTGCGATTTATTAATAACATACATATCACATGTCAGACAATGCACCATACTGATAAGTTTCAATAAAGAGTTATATACTCACCGTCCCCACGGTCTCGCACATATGGAAAATCACCACCGTTAAGTTTTGCACAGGCACAAGTCTTGGCTTCGTACAATTTCCTTTGCATTTACATCCATCCGCATTTGGAGGGAGTTTCAGACTGCTCGGCACTTGCAAAGGATTCGGGTATTGCTTACCGTAGAGAACTCTGGTATGTTAAGCTACGCCTTAGGGCGAGCCGAAAGGATGCCCATGAAATAGCAATATTCATAAGGAAGCGGGACGTGTATGTTGTTGCTATATTCGATGGTTATAAACTTTATGAAGTCCGTCTTGAAAAAGATAAAGCTCGATACTTCAATAAAGTTCATTTTACGGGATTTAGAGAGAAATACACTTGGCTATTTCGAGATAGGGGAGGATGCTTGGAGGGAATAGAGTTGGGTTTTAAAGTACTTAGAGAAAAAATAGTGCAAGTTATTGGTAACTAAGGTCGCTTCTGGATGTGGCGGAAAAATGTCAGAATTTTTGCCCTAACATTTTCAGAACCAGCTTCCTTTGGAGTTTAGAAGCAATTAGTGAATTCATAGATGGGAAGGGAACGTAAGTTTGACGAGATGGCGTGGCTACCCATCCATAGTAAGAGTTCCCTTCCCATCTATGAATTCAATGATTGCTTCTAAACTCCAAAGGAACCTAGCGGGGCGAAAATTCTCACATTTTTCCTCCATCTCCAGAAGCAACCTCGGTTCCCAATAACTTGCACTATGTTATCACTAAGAACTTTGAATCCCAATTCTAATCCCTCCAATCGTCCTTTCCTATCTCGACATAGCGAAATGTAATTCTCTCGAAATCCTGTAAAATGAACTTTCTCAAAGTATCGAGCTTAATCTTCTTCAAGACCTACTTCATAAAGCTTATCGCCGCCGAATATCGTAACAAAATACAGGTCCGCTTCCGTACATATATTGCTATTTCATTGGCATCCTTCGGCTCGAGCCCTAAGGCGTAGCTTAACCTACCCGAGTTCTCGCACATATGGAAAATCGTCACACATGAACTGATTGAAATTTATCGTGTCAACATCATATAACATATCTTTCACAAGATACGAATCAGCCGAAATGATACTCGGCAGCGAATTTCATTTGGGAAAATTGAATGTTGAGGCCGGATAGGGTTTTGGTAAATTTGGGGGAAATTTTTTTTTGAATTTATTAATGTTAAGAAATTCGGGACTAACAGTAGCTTAAGAAGGAGTATATGATAAAATTATGTTTATCCTGAATAAAAACCTTAATTACAATAGTGACAATTTTACCCTGGTAAAAAAACAAATACTATAAAAAACGCAAATCCATGTTCCTAATCACTAATTTTCATGAATGCTAAAGATTCATAGAACATAGATATCGAAACTATCTTTATATTAATTTTGATCAAGACAACCAATTATAGAAAACCCTAATTAATTAAGAACTTAAAATACCGGCGGAGGTGACGGTAGGAGCGGCGTCACAGTAGACTAGAGGTGACACAAAGTGGTGGAGGGTCTGCGCGTACTAAATGAAGAAGAAGAAGAAATGGAGAAATGGTAGGTGGTGAGTAGAAGATAAGAAAAAATCATGTGAGGGTAGGTGAGGTTTTTGAGAATGGGATCCTCCGATATACTACTTGACTCAAGTTTTGATCCAATGGTTTAAATCAGAAGAAACTAAAGTTGAGGCATTACGAGCTATCAGTGGTTTAAAGTTAATGGCTCGTAATTATCTAAATTGAGTCAAGTTCAACCTCTTAAAGAGTCGAGTTATTCAACAAACCAAATATTCCTCATATACCAACGGACTCATTCTCACCATCCATCTAAAAAGGAAATCAATGGTTGAGATTAAAAGGATTTTATTATTTCACCCATTTTTTATAATTTAAATATCTCTTAAACCGTTAATCGTTAAGCGAAAATAATTACACCATCGCGACGGACATTTAATTATCTTTCTATAGACGGGCACTTTGATATACTTTCGAAAAAAAAAATAATCGTTTTTTTCACGTTTTTTTTTCCTGGCCGAAAAAAAAAATCATATATGATATTGCATATCATATATGATATGTAATATCATATATGATATTACATATAATATCATATGTAATATCATATATGATATTATATGTAAAATCATATATGATATTGCATATCATATATGATTTTACATATAATACATATCATATATGATTTTACATATAATATCATATATGATATTACATATTATATATGATATTATATGTAATATCATATATGATTTTTTCGGCCACGAAAAAAAAACATGAAAAAAACGAAAAAAAAAAAATTGTCGAAAATATATCAATTAGCCTATCTATAGAAAGATAATTAAATGCTCGTCGTAACGGTATATTTTTTTTCGCTTAACGATTAACGGTTTGAAAGATATTAATATTTGAAAAAATATGATGAAAGTGGGTTTTTTAAATTGTTGGGATTAATCTCATCTATTAGATCAAATAAAGATGGAGGGAAGATGGAGGGTGGAGATTAGTCCCTTGGTATGTAAAAAAAGTTTGGTCCTCAAATGATCTTTACTCCAACTTAAAAGCCTCTTTATATTAAGAAATTTGGTTTGTAATAAGTCAAAAAGAAACATAAAATTTCTAGATTGCAAATGGATTTGTTAGCAAACATCTCATTAAGCAAAAAAGAAAGAGGTCATTAAAACCTTTAGGCTCAGTTTGGTTGGGGTATATTGGGAGAATTCATGGCATTTGATTTTTAATTTCACTCAAATATTGTGTTTGGTAACACAAATAGGAGAATTTAAAATTCCATGAATTGCCAAAATGTGGAAAATTAAAATAGCTTAACAAACTGAAAATTTTCATTTGCTTGGAAAAAAGTTTTATAAACTTTTTTCTTATTGTTTTTTTTATAAACTTATAAATAGAATATTTATGGTTTTTTTTTTAAACTTTTTTTCATAAATTCTATTTATAAACTTTTTATAAACTATGTTTATAAACTTTTTTTTTTTTGTAAACTTTTTTTTATAAATTTTTTATAAAATATTTTTATAAATTTTTTATAAACATTTTTTATAAATTTTTTACAATTTTTTTATAAACTTATTTTATAAATTTTTTTTATAAACTTTTTTTATAAATTTTTTTTAATTTTTTAATAAATTTTAAATATAATATTTATGAAATTTATATTAAAAAAAATAAAATAAATATACAAATTTCTGTCAACCAAACATGCGAAGATATTTTAAATTCCGGAATTTTAAATTCTCAAGAATTTAAATTTTTTAAAATTTAAAATTCCAGAATTTCAAATTTCCCAACCAAACGCTCCCTTAGAATAATGTTGCATTTTAGGGGAGTGGTTGTTTAAGCTTATACGCAACTTATGAGCTTATTGGTGTTTCGGTTTATATTTAATAAGTCTTAATTTTTTGATTTATTTTGAGATTTATGGGCTTATATAAGTTTATTAACATTATAAACTTATAAAAGCCTATAAATGCAAAAAATAAAAAATAAATAAATATAATAATAATAATAATAATAATAATAAATGGAGCTTATAAAATATAAGCCGAAATCAAACAAACTCGTAAGCCCACATAAAACTTAAACAAACACCCTCTATTTCAATACTTCGTCCGTCCTTAAAAGGGATCGGTTTTGACTCTTATTTTTCAAATTTGATATTCTCCAAAAAGTGAAGAACGGTGGGATTACTCTGGTCCTATGCATCCTAAAAATGCCAACTGAATCCTCTCCCAAGGACCCGATCCCAGGCAATGAGCACCTGTCCCAATGACTGTACTTATCAGGAGGTGGGCTTTGAACCCTATCCATTGTCTCCAATAGGCTCCTCGTTAACCCGTTAATTTAAACATTTTTGTTTGTGTTATATAATATTCGATTAAAATTATATGAATGAAAATCTTTTAGCAAAAAAAATAAATAATAAATAAATAATAAAAAAAAATCCAAAATTTTCTAAAATCTTTTAAAAGCTAGTTTTGAGAAGTTATTTTTCTAATACTCCACAATCTTTGTCACCCAAATAAAAAATACCTTTTTACCGAAGCTTATTTTTCAACAAAATTATTTTAATACTCTATAATCTTCCATAATCTCTCACAAGTCACGCCAAACATGCCCTTAAATTGGTGGAACAATACACAATTAAGAAGTTTATTTTATTTTCAGTTTCAGTTTCTAATTTTTTGAATAATCTTATTTTTGAATAATATAACTTTTAAAAACTCACTTTTTAGTGTTTGATTTCCACGATGCCCAAAATGCCTTACACTTTGTTCTTAAGATTTCTTTTTGAGATGAAAGGGAGTGAAATTAAAATTATGTGATGTTCTCAAGTTTTTTTCAAGGAAGGAAAGAAAGATGGGAGGAAAGAAGAACTTTTTTTTTTTTTTTTTTTTTTTTTTTTTTTTTTTTTTTTTTTTTTTCTTAACACTTTCACTCCATTATTAAGATGAAAGTTAGACACTCATTTTTTTTTGTAATTACCACTTTTCTTTACTCTATTTTTTTACTTTACTTGTTGTTGTAAAATATACGGAGTAAGTTGATAACACAGTGTTAAAGTTTGTCTATTAGTACTGTTTCATCATAAGTTTGCTTTTACGTTTTAATAACAAATTGAGCATGTTGAGGCACACACCATCTTTTGTATTTACTTGTATATGAGTCATCTCTATACTTCTGTTTCGTTGTTAGATGTTGCTTGGTATAATTTTTAGGTCATAATGCACAAGACGAGTATGAAAAAAATGGGTTTATGAAAATATAAGTTGATATCACATGAGTTAATAAGCCCATAAAAAAGCTTAACCAAGTAACAAATACATTCTTCATCAGTTATGAAATTGAATAAGCAAGTTACACTTGCATTTTGCAAATGATGATATAACTTATTATTGCTTTGAAAGTTTGAGTCCTGTCACAAAGTTGCAAATTTAAACCGTTGACAAGTTTAAATAAATATTGCGAGAAACGATAAGTTTGTTTAGGAGAAAGTATGAGTATTATCTTATTAATCTGATATGAATCTAACATAATGATCAATGTTTATGTTTTCATGATTGTTTTTTGTGTTTAAGCTCTCAAAAAGCAAGACAAAATATAGCGTCAATAGATTGAATAATGTTCAAGTGAGGATCTATTCTGTCGAATTTTACCATGTGTGGAAGGTCCTAACCAGATTGCGGTTCTTATATACCAGTGACGAATGAAACATTAAAGGCATAACATCTTGTACACAAAGTAAATGAATAAATTGGACTTGTAAAACCAAAGGATTCAAGTTTGTACTTTTATCATCTATGTTACAAAGTTATGGATTATTAAGTAAAGGATCTTTAAGACGTAATAAAAAGTTTATTTTTTAACCATAAAACAGCTTATTTATCCCGGTCTAGGTAATATTATAGTAGTTTTCTATAATGATTATGAAGCACGTATATTTTGCTTTGGTGTAAAATATCTGACAAGCTAATATCTTTGACCCTTCAAATAAACATCCAGAGTTTTGAGGTATACATGTAAGTGTGGTATACATTTAACTTTTTTTTTCCTGAAATGGTGAAATATTAATAAACTGAATCAGCAAGTTACAATGTATTCAATACAGCCCATCATGAAGTATACATTTAACTTTGTAGCAAACACTTTTGTTAAAAAAAATTCGTAGTCATTTTTTTTAACAAATTCTTATGTTAAAGGTATTAATTTGACCTCAGAATCTCAAAATATAACTGTACAAATAAGTAATCTCAAATAAACCCTACTTTGTCATGGATTTATATCGTTAAAACCACTCTATTTTACTATTTTGGTCTAAGAAATGTTCTCCTCAATGTATCCGATGTCCTTATCTGTCAACTCTAGGTATGAGAAGCATGCTTGGCAGCTTGGGTAATTAACAAAAAATCTTTTTATGTGTTTTAATTGCCATATAAACTTGCACGTTGCATCTTGTTGATCTTTAGCATCTGGCTGAGGCCTTGAAAGAATTAAATTATCAGAAACAATATCGGCTTATCCAAACACTAATAAGTGATTATTGCTAGTGTGATCACGTACCTTATACCCAAAAAAATAAAATAAAGTGGTTGTTTTTTAGCCACATAAGAACCTTGAACCCATTCGACACAGGAACTTACACTAACCGAGTGAAGGCTTAGAATTTCGCCTTTAAGCCCAACCTGATCAATCATTTAATGTTCAAGAACGAGCGAAACACTTAAAGATAGTCATTTAACATTGAAAAGTTAAAAACCTTATAAGATCATTTGTGCTATGATAAGTCTCTCTTCCATTCGTTTAGACCAAAAAGCATAACTGGACCAAGAACGTCAGCATTCCACGTCTGAAAACGCAGAACTACTGTTATGATTGCCAGAAAGGTTGCAGAATTGCAGTAGTCTGCTGCGAGGGAGACAGAAGAAATGGTTGTCGTGCAGCCATGAAGCAAGACAGTGCATGTGTCATAGTCACATAAATTGATCCTATCCCTACTCTTCAATATCTGATGGATGGTCTTAAGTCCTAACCCTCGAAGCTGTGCTTTCAGAAGATGGTATGTTTGTCTCCACCAACTGTAACAAAGACCTCATAACAGTATCCTACAATCCATGCTTATATCTAAAAAACTTTGAACTAAATTGATCAGGGTAGGCAGGTTGTAGTCATTAGCAAATAGACGTTTTGGTTTACTTTTAACTCATTTGACCCATTCTGGTTTCCTTTTAATCAGATCTATTTGAGATAAAGTCAACCCAATTTGAGCCATTTAAAACTAAATGTGAATCATAATTACTAATACTGTTTGGGACAGGTTCTTCAAACACAAATTATGTACTTTTAAGAGGTAGAAAGTGTCTTAAAAATGAAAGAACATGGCCCGGTTTATTTTGACTTAAGCAACATGTACGGGCCATGTTCCTCTGTTGACCCGTTATCAAACACGTCCGGCCTATGATGCTAAAAAGGTTATTTGGTTTAGTTCGGGAGATAGTGCATTTTCACATAAGGAATGCAACTGGTTGGCTTTGGTCTTTGTCAATACTTAATAAAAAGTTTGAAACACATACTTTTTTAATACCTAATCAGCCTGCCTAAGTTGAACCTGTGCATTATTCAATAACGCTGCACTTAACACCTTAAAGATGGATTACTAATTGAAATTTGCATAAATGTTGTATTTATGTACTCAAATAGCTTAAATACATATTACAAACAGTGTGTGAGGGGTTTTTTGGCATTGCGGTTTACAGCTAAATAGTGAATTCTAGTGTGTGATGGGCTGTTTGGATTGTTGTTTACACTAAAATATGATATAACTAATGTGAATCATTATTCTCATTAGCTATTGAAGATTGTTAGCCTTGTTATTTTATAAAAGATAACGTCACACATAAAGAAATGGACTAGATATCATACAAATAGTACTTTAGGGACTATTATTGTAATATAGGCAAACTAGTAAAGTTAGGAGCCTATAAATACCCCTCATGACTCTCCATGAGGGGTGTGGGAAAGTGTGTGTATTGTTTCATTTATTCTTTGTTAATATAAACCCTTTTCTCCACCTTTCTCTCTCTACTTTCTCTCTCTAGAACCATGTTGTATTTTCATCAACCGCGACCTCCCGAACGTGTTTCTTGGTCATAACAAGTGGTATCAGAGCTAACCGGGGGCGAATCGTGGTGTTTTTGGGTGAAAAATCGTGTTTTTTGGGTGAATATCTCGAATCTGGGTACTGTTCATCGCAATTTTGTCGAGTTTGAAAAATTTCTGGTGAGTTAGGATTCTTGCGAGTTTGGATTTTGGCGAGTTAGGATTCTTGCGAGTTTGGATTCTTGCGAGTTAGGATTCTTGCGAGTTTGGATTTTGGCGAGTTTGGATTCTTGCGAGTTAGGATTCTTGCGAGTTTGGATCTTATCGAGTTAGGTTTTCTGGCGAGTTAGCCATTTCTGTCGAGTTAGGCATTCACCTTATCGTTTATCGAGTAAGGTTTTTTATTTGGTTAACACTAAACGAAACTCTGCCAAAATTTCTCTAGCTTTACCGAGTTACAAGGTTATCGAGTTAGCCAAAAAAAAAAAAAGAGTTTTTTGGCGGGAAAATTTGAGTAAAATTTATTTTTGAGAGGAGACTAAACGTTCAATTTTTACGCGAAATTCAAAGTTTGATATAACGTTGAAAATTTTGGCCCGAAATTCAAATTTTTTGGCCAAAATTCAAATTTTTTCGACAAAATTTGGCGTAAAAATTTTTAATACTCAAAATTTTCAGGTAACATTTGTATTGTATTTCATAGTGATTTCCATATTATGGCCGAGAAAATTTTCCAATTTTATTTTTGGAGGGAAAATACGAAATCACTACGAATCACCCGAAATAGAATTTCAAGCTTCACCAAAAACACATCACGAATTGCTTAAACGATCCTGATCAAGAATCACAATCAAATGACAACGGCTAGTATCAGATTTTTGTGGCTACAGAGTTTTTGTACGATATTGCTTATCTGGGTTTAAAGTTCATTTCAAGGGCATGTGTACTTATTTATCTCAAAGTCTAGGGGTGGATGGATGCATGACTTTCGGAGATACTTGTTTGGGCAAACACTGGTGGAGATAGTGATTAAGACTTGGATTATCTAGTTATACCCGATGTAAGGAGTTACATTGTAGTACTCACGGGTTATAGCTATCACTTTAAGGAGTTACATTGTAGTACTCAGTGTCACACGAAGTTGTGGATAGTTCAAGAGGCGGAGATTTCATATACTGGTTGCTCGTTTGAGTATATGGATCAACCTATGCTTAAAGGAGTTACGTTGTAGTGCTCAGGATAGGTTATTAGTCACACCATCGTACAAGATTAAGTCACATATCTACGGGATGTATACTTCATTCTCAGATTGGTTATATTGGGTTCTCTCCATACAGTGGTCATTTACTAGCTGGTTGGAATTTGAAGAGGTCGCTTAAAGGTTGAAGAGAAGAGAAGAGATCGTAGAATAAAGAGAGGCATATCCCATCAGCATATTCTCACAAATTATGCTTTCATGGTCTATCTATATTGTATCAGAAGTGTAAAGTACGGGTAATTTTGGCATGTACATACAATAGTATGATGATTTCGATACATCGCAACCATCAGGAGGGAGAAGAACATGCCAAAAGAAGTAGTGTTTCATCTCCAGTACTTTGGTTGATCGAGGGAATCGTGCTTACACTAGAATCGAAGAAGTACTAATGATGTGTACATCGGAGCTTATTACCAACCTTCTGTGCAATACTATGTGAGTTATGCTATGAAGCTCCCAGAACGACAACCATGGTGCAAACTCATTAGTATCTACCTTATCCGCTGCGATATGAGAAGAGAGTTGTCAGTTCAGGAGGGAGCAGAAGAAAAAGAATAAAGGCTCACTAGTTAGGAGGGAGTAATAACCTAACTAGACCATTACAGTTGAAGTTCAGAGCTACAAAGACCTTTGCCGTCAGTGTCAAAGATCATACGCCGAGATCGTCGGAAGAGAGAACTTCAAGTCTGCCTCAGTATCTAGACTACAGAGACTTTGCGCTTCAACAACGTCAACATAGTTTACTATTGTTGTAATTTACATGTTTATGTGTTTATAGGTCTCATTGTATCCATTCATGTGTGACGATATCTTGGAGGGAGATTGTTAGCCTTGCTATTTTATAAAAGATAACGTCACACATAAAGAAATGGACTAGATATCATACAAATAGTACTTTAGGGACTATTATTGTAATATAGGCAAACTAGTAAAGTTAGGAGCCTATAAATACCCCTCATGACTCTCCATGAGGGGTGTGGAAAAGTGTGTGTATTGTTTCATTTATTCTTTGTTAATATAAACCCTTTTCTCCACCTTTCTCTCTCTATTTTCTCTCTCTAGAACCATGTTGTATTTTCATCAACCGCGACCTCCCGAACGTGTTTCTTGGTCATAACAAAGATAAAAGTATATAGGAAACAAATATAAATTGCAAAAGCAAACCACTAACATCAGGCAAGAAAAACTCCAAGTTCACTCACTTTTAACTTGCCATCTGCAAGATTTTTATTTAAAGTTCTTCCGGATTTCATTATATTATGACCACTCATATAGTCATATCTACAATAGTTCTTGATATGTTATGAATCTTCTTCGCAAGATTATCAATAATGATCATATTTTTTTTACACATCCTTGTAAATGGATATCTGCTTCAAGACTAAGCAAAAATTAGATACCAATTAGTTAAGAAGTCACATTCACCTTGTTTACATGTTTATTACCATTTTGTCATGCTTGCCTAATTTACCGGCAAATGGAAGAATATATCATTTAAAAGATCCTTGATGGCACATCGATGGAAAACAGTGCATGCCTTTGGGGCCATAAATCCACAACGAAATATGAATGATGAATGGCCTAGATTATAACTTTTCAATGGTATCAGCTATATAACTTTTTAAGTAGGCCACCGAGTTAGTCGCAACATTACAAACACTGAGTTGCTAGTTATCAACATTTTGAAAGAAATTTATTTACTTTAGATCATCATACCACGTATACACAGAGGTCTAACAGTCAAAATCACAAACGCGTCATGTAAACACATTGCACATATTACGTTGCACCTACAAATTACATATACATATAACACTCAAATTCATCAAAATAAAAGCCAAGGAACTACAACCTCTTAAGATTTATTACACACAACACAGTTTACAACAATCAATTTTATATCAAATAATTAGAGCACCAATTGAACTCTAAAGATCACCAAATCAAAGACAATCAAATATATACATGTGCAATATAGCCATAAAGTTCAATGAATGAAGTTTGTCATATGGATCTTTTTTACCCAAACTCATAACCACAATCAAATTTTCAGCAAAAACATGATCAATACATTAAAAGAGACAAAGTATAATATAGTAAAACACAATCTAAAACATTAAAAATAAACAAACTATACCGTTTGACTCCTGATGATCTTCTCCTTTTCAAAATCTAATTGTTTCCAAAATCTTGCGTGATGATGATAAGGGGATCAGCTGAAACTCTAGTATCCAAAATCTTGGAATTATTCTACAAACCAAAATAAATTATTTGTGGATCCCCTTATTATATCATCACGTAATAATTTTTTTGAGGTTTGTTGTTTCAGGGGTCGTGGGAAGAAGGGGTATAGGTATGAAAAGGTGATTGTGTTTCTATTCTCCCGGATGGTCCAATAGAAGAGTCCCGTGTTTTTTAAATAATTTACATTTTCTGCCAATGATTATGTAAATATAACATTGTGGCCCATGTGTATTTTCAGCTTTTTGAAGAATGTAAATACAAAAACGTTTTTTAACTCTTATAAGCCAAATTAAGAAATAATTATCTTTAATTATTTTTCAAAATCCAAAAAAATAAATCAGAATAAAAAAATATTACTAAAAAAAGGAATGAATCTATTTTTTTAAAATGAAAAATTTCCAATAAAAGTTTTGTTTTATTAGGAAAAAGATTTTTATACACTCTTTGATACATTATGAAAATTGTTCTTTTTGTTGATTATTATACGGTCTTTGTACATTATGAAACATTTAACTAAAAATCATAATTATTTATGTTCTACTATAAAAACCCGTCGGATCATCTCCCACTCACCCCATATAAAATCCCCAAAACCCCTAACCAAACATCCTTTTCTGGATCATAACCAATAACAACACAATGGCCGGAGTATCACTAAAGTGCGGAGACTGTGGGACTCTTTTAAAATCAGTAGAAGAAGCCCAAGAACACGCTGAGTTAACCAAACACACTGATTTCCAAGAATCCACTGAAGCCGTCCTTAATTTAGTTTGTGTTACTTGTGGCAAACCTTGCCGATCCAAAACCGTAAGCGTCGAAAACCACGTAGTACTAGGATGTAGACAGTCACACCCCTAGCCGTCCCAAGATATAGGTTTTGTTAAATATATGTAGGGGGTGTTTGTTTCGGCTTATATAGCAGGCTTATGGCTTATTTGGTTTTCGGCTTATGTTTTGAAGATTATCACCAACAATGTTTGTAAAGGTTTTGTTAAACGTAGCTCTTAGGGCTATTGTTTTGAAGACTACAAGTGCGTAAACAGTAAACTACTGTACTTTAACCGCGTACTTTATGCATGCAATTGCGCCCTGAATATTGTTCTTAGGGTTATGTGAAGTGAAAACTTGTTTTATACATGAATTAGTCAGTTTTATATATTTTTTTGTTTGTGAAACTTAACTTGTGTTTTAATACTGACAGTTGATTTGAAGCTTTCGTTTAAAAATTGTATGTGTATATCCGACTATTCGAGGCATTAATATTTAATAGATAGCTTTGCGTCTCGGTCATTTTATAACACATAAGTTTACCAGCATAAATAAAGATACTAATATTTTTATACCTTAAATGTAATGTTTGTATACGAAAAGTATCAAATTTGAAAGCTGGTTTTTTAAAGAAGCTCTATAAGAATTGAAGTTAAATCATGACTGGATGAAAAAGTGGGCAAAAAACTTTTTTGTTATTTTATGTATCAGTTGGTGAAGATTTCGATTTTGGGTTTCTGTCGTTACAGGAAAGAGATTTGCACACAAAGAGGACTGGTCATACTGAGTTTTCGGACAAAACTTCCGAGACGACGAAGCCAATTGCATTGGAAGTTGCCAAGAATCCGAGTAGTAGTCATGTGGACATGGTGGATGCTAGTTCTTCTGACGAACCCGAGGGTATTTATTATTTAATATTTTCTTTATTGGTTCTTGTGTGCTGCTTGCTAAGATATATAGGAATAAGAACGAGTTAATCACAGAAAATTATATTCTAAAAACATCTCGAGAATATGTGTTTCTAATCTTGATATGTATAACACTATGCACCACTTATGTGATTAGCAACAACAACAATACCCAACGTGTCTTTGCTTTTATGGATGTGCAAAATATGGTGCTCTTGTTTTTATAGGTTTAAGCTGAGCATTCATGGGTGTGCCATCTGACTAGCGGTTTTTTCATGTGTGTCTTTGTTAGAAATGGTTGTTCCTGATGTCGATGCAACACTACTAGAGGAGCTCGAGTCTATGGGGTTCTCAAAGGAAAGGTCGACAAGAGCAATTCATTTCTCTGGTGAGTGGTCTGAATCCCTTGGTTTGAGGTTTCCTTTTGGAACACTTCTATATATGTTATTTTGCGCTGAATTTTAACACCCTTGCGATGTCTAGTGAAATGCGTCTCTTCTTCATCTTTGTATATTTAGTCTTGTACTGTTTGGTAGGTAGATTTCTGAACACAAATAATTAAGCTCAATGATGACATGCTTTTTATGCCTATGCCATACAATTTAAACTAATCGGCCTTTTTTTTTTTTTTTTTTTTTTTTTTTTTTTTTTTTTCTGAACAAAAAAAGGAGAAGAAGGAAAGTCCCATTGTCCATATGGTAGTTTTTTAAGTTGTAGCACATCCCCACAGTGTACTAATTGGTTCAGTACTTAGCTAAGGTAGGTTATTGAGGAAAAATGAACACATTAATGATAGGTATTTAGCAGCATGATTAAGATAGCTGAGCCTCCACCACTGTTACTGAACGAGCTTAAAAGAACTTGCATTAGGATAGTCCAGAATGTCAAGTTGTCTCTTTTGATGATACTGCAGCTGGCTGAAACCAAAGTCGTTATCATTCTATGTAATTTATCTCATGATGTAACAATATGTACCGTTGAGAAAAATGGTCTCATATTCAGCTTAGTATTGCTAGGTTAATGCTTCGTTTGGATTTTACATTGTATTGGTTTCATCTGAATCATCTGTTTTCAGGTAACTCGAGTCTTGAGGCTGCGGCAAATTGGATTGTTGAACACGAGAATGATGCTGACATAGATCAAATGCCTTTGGTATTCTCCTTTCTATCATACCTTAATCACACGTGTGTCTAAAAAGTTCTATTAGTAAATGTGCTTATTCCAATAAGTTTGTTTTGTAATGTTTATTGCATGTAATATTTATTAATCTTTCCTGACCAACTTTTATGTTATACTATGCTAGGTGTCTGCCAAGAGTAAATCGGAGCGTCCTAAGCCTTCTCTTACTCCTGAAGAAAGAAAAGCGAAAGCACTAGAGCTGATGTATAATGGTTTGATTTTGCTTTCTTTTTTTTAGTTTATTTAGTTGTTTTACTTATCTGATTATGCCATTCTTTGTTATATATAGAGAACGGGCGCGCAAAAAGAAAGAAGAGGAAGAAAGGAGAATGGAAAGAGAGAGAGAAAAGGTGATATATATAGTTTATTCCAGAAGCTATTTTGATATTATAAAATGCATAAACAATTCATCACTTAATTGCTCTTCCCGGTGCTGAATACTATTAAAGTGATCATTAGTTTGTGGAAGCGTTATCAAAATTTTATTGTAGCAAGAATGTAGTCTTCTCCTTTTGACAAAGTAGACCGCATTCTTGTCTTAGATGTATGGTTCTGTTTAGTTACGTTTCAACATAAATGCTGTTTAGATCTTGCGACAAAATATCTTCATTCTGTTGATGGAAGCAGTTAAATTTCGATTATATGCAATATTACCTATTTGTCAGTTGCATACTTGCTAGTACAAATCTCAATTAAGTGTTTGCCAATATGATTATGTAGAGATTGGCATAAGTTGATTGATATAAAGGGGCTGTTTGTTGTAGCTTATATTTTGGGCTTACTAGCTTGTTAGCTTATTTAGCAAATATTTTCGATTAGGTTACAAACTTAGGCTTATCTAGTCTTGCTCCTTTTTCCACCTTATGTATCATAAGCTAATCCAGACACTTACCAAGAGCTTATAAGCTTATTCTTTATAGGCCATAAGCCACTTTGAACCCCAAAATAAGGTTAGACAAAGAACCCCAATTAGATTTACATCTCAAGAATCCTTTTGTTATATCTATATCCTTTGGTTCTATGTTAACTAAACTATGATATTACAAGTAAATAGTTTACATTAGTCCTTACGTGTTAACATAAATTTAATGAATGTAGGAGCGAATTCGAATTGGTCGGGAACTATTGGAAGCAAAACGTATGGAGGAAGGAAACAAAAGAAAACGGTAGCTCGCTTTTTTTTTTTTTTTTTTTTTCCTCCACAATTATTTTGTGTATATTATTATGTTTGTAACCCGATTTTTTTTGTTGTACTTTACAGTATTATAGCCTTACGTAAGGCTGAAAAAGAGGAGGAAAAGAGAGCTAGAGAAAAAATTCGACAGAAACTAGAAGAAGATAAGGTCCTGAAAATGCTTTTCCGCTAGTCATTCATCCATTCCACAGATTGCTATTGATAAAAATAATAATAATGATTCTGAAAGCCGACCCTTATTTTCTTCATAAAATGCATATTATCATCATAACTCGTGAAGGGAAAAATACTGTGTTTAAACTAAATCTGTATTTTTATAGGCTGAGAGGAGGAGAAAATTTGGATTGCCTGTGGAAGATCCCACTGCTCCGAAACCTGCTGCACCTGTTGTTGAGGAAAAGAAGGTATCAATTAAATTGTTATGTTAAGTTTTTAAGTGTAAATAAGGTACCCGCATACCGCCATTTAATCTGAAATTAGAAGTTTTTTGGGTTATGAATCTGCCCAATTATCATTGGTTCAGCCATAGAGGAAGTATCCCATAGCTTGAGTAGCTTGTTATGTAAGGGAATCTTTGCAAATCCGAACATTTGTTAATCAAGATTCTCTTTGGTTTTTATTACAGAGCTTATTGCCCGTCGATGCTACAAAAATAGAACAAATGAGAGAATGTTTACGATCTCTTAAGCAGAGTAATAAGGTAAAGAAAATTCAGCTTATATATGGTGAAATTGTACTTTGTGTGTTTGTCGGTGAACCAAGTCATTTTTTCATACGAGTCGGAATGGGCTGGGTTGACATAACAATCTGTATATATTTTTAAATAGGGTTAATTGCTTGAAAATTTATCATGCATGTCACTTTTTGTTATTGTGTGTACTCTTTTACTTTTCTTATTGCGTGTACTAAACTTTCAAATTTCGATTATTGTGTGTATTTTGTGACCATTTTACCCTTACTTTTTCAAAATTTGAAGGGTAAACTGGTCATTTTACATGGCTAAATAGTCGCAAAATACATACAATAATCGAAATTTGAAAGTTGAGTACACACAATAAGAAAAAAATAACTTCAATACACACAATAACAAAAAGTGTCAAGTATTGTACATTTTCATGTAATTAACCCTTTTAAATAAAATGATTTTTTTGAGTTTGTAATTATAAATATGGAACTTGGGCGACTTCAAACCCGTTTGGCATGTTCTCCTTTTAGCCAAATATCTTAGTTATAACCATCTGAGATAAAACGCAACCCAGATTGACCCATTTAACGTAAATGGGTCAAATTGTCATTGTTGTCTGCATATTCTTTGTATCCTTTATTTATTTCATAAATGGGTGTTAACTTCCTATTTGGCTGTTTGCTATTTACAAGGATGACAATGCAAAGGTGAAGACAGCATTAAACACCCTTTTTACTTATGTCAAGAACGCGGCTACTAAACCAGAAGAGGAGAAATTCCGTAAGATTAGACTTAGTAATGCTGCCTTTCAGGTAAACATATACAGTATCTTTTTTGTCAAAAAAAATGCAAAATCTCCTTAGTGTGGTTAATTTCCAATTTGAATGTACATGCATTACTAGTTAGTAATTACGAGTATTACTTTAAGTTAGCACTAAGACCCTGATTGATACAAAAGTTCTCATTATTTAGCCTTTAGGACATCTGTTAATACTACTGTATAAAAATGGCAATCCATTGTGCTTAGCCATTTGGCTTTTTGAGCTAAATTACTCACATGCCCCCATCTTAATAATGCACTTGTGAAGCACCTTTTTGAGAGAGTTATTATGGAAGCACTATCTGACAAGTTTTTCAATTAAAATGACACAAACAAAACTAAGCTAATATTTACAGTGAATGGAATATGTTACGGGCTTGGGGTATTATCATAAAGCAAGTTCCTCATCCGATACAAGCTATCTTTTCTGCAAATGTGTCATAGTCAGCTTCGAGCTCTAGACTGAATCCTAGAGTCTAATGTTATATGTATAAGAAATGGGGCCAGGCCAAGGTGGAGTGACACACAAACAATTGGTTGCCAGTTCTTGAAACTTTCTAAAGATATGACTTTACTATGATTACAACAACATCATTATCACAATAAGTACGGAACTGTGTTCATATAGAATAGAACTTTTGGCGACTTTTATATTGTTCGACTCATGTAGGTCATTTCACCTGCTCCCTTTTAGCTAACTTTCTATTTGACCCGTTTGATATAAAACACAATCCACAAAGACCAAAATTATTTCTAATGCTTTCATAATGCGTTTCTTTTACATTACCCAATCCGAAGTTACACTACTTACTGTTTTGTTTGAGCTGTTGGTGGATCTAACAGGATAGAGTTGGAAAATTAGAAGGTGGCATAAAGTTTCTTGAGCTATGTGGTTTTGAAAAGATTGAAGGAGATGAATTCTTGTTTCTCGCTAGAGACAAAATCGACGAAGCCGTGCTAATGTCAGCTGGGGTTGAATTAAACAAATCTTTCACAAGATTCGAATCAGCCGAATTGAGATACTCGGCAGCGAAACGGCGGGCGTCACAAATTGATCCACAAATTGATCCATGGGAAAATTGAATGTTGGGGCCGGATAGGGTTTTGGTAAATTTGGGGGGGAGGGGGTGGTAATTTTTTGAATCGGGGAAAATTGAATGTTGGGACCGGATAGGGTTTTGGAAATTTTGGGGGACTTTATTTATTTATTTATTTATTTATTTGTGTGTGTGTGTGTGTGAATCGGGGAAAATTTGTTAATGTTAAGAAATTCGGGGCTACCAGTAGCTTAAGAAGTATATGTTAAAAATATGTTTCTTTTTTCATGAACGCTAAAGATTCCTAGAGCATAGATATCGAAACTATCTTTTATATTAATTTTTGATTAAGACAACCAATTATAGAAAACCCTATTAATTAAGAACTTAAAATACCACTAGAGGTGACGGTAGGAGCAGCGTCACAATAGACCGGAGGTGACACAAAAGTCACAGTGGGGAGTAATACTACTGTTTGAGGTTTAGGGAGAAATGGTGGGTGGTGATCGTGCGTACTAAATAAAGAAGAAGAAATGGAGAAATGGTAGGTGGTGAGTAGTGAAGTACTATAAAGTGTAAATAATAAAGAGGGTAGATGGAAAAGAAGGGCGAGGTTTTTGTGAATGGGATCCTCTCGGAGGTGCAACTTGACTTAAGTTGTGACATTATGAGTTATTTGAGTTGATTCAATGGCTCAAATTAAAAAAGTTCTTTTGATTTGAACTATTGGATCAAACCCAGTAGCTCACAATCTTGAAACTTGAGTAAAGTTGTGCCTATCAACTTGAGAGGATCCATTCCAGGTTTTTGTGGCCCTCTACATAAAGAAATTTGGTTTGTAATAAGTCAAAAAAACACATAAAAGTTTCCCGAATGCAAAAGGATTTGTTAGAAAACATCCCATTAAGCAAAAAAGAAACGGGCCCTTAAAACCTTTTGGATAATATTACATTTTAGGGGCATGTTTGTTTAAGCTTATACACAGCTTATGAGCTTATTCGTGTTTCGGTTTATATTAAATAAGTCTTAACTTCTCGATTTATTTTTGAGATTTTTGGGCTTATTTAAGTTTATTATAACATGATAAACCTATAAAAGCCTATAAATGTAAAAATAAAATAAATAAGAAATTAAAAAAATTGAGCTTATAAAATATAAGCCGAAATCAAATAAACTCGTAAGCCTACGTATAAGCTTAAACAAACACCCTCTATTTCAATACTTCGTCTGTACTTATGGGGTTAGTTTTGACTTTTTTATTTTTCAAATTTGATCTTCTTTAAAAGGTGAAGAACAGTGGGATCACCCTGATCCCATGCATTCTAAGAATGCCAACCGGACCCTCCCCCAAGGACCCGGGCCCAGGCAATGAGCACATGTCTCAATGACGGTACTTATCAGGAGGTGGGCTTTGAACCATGGCCATTTTCTCTAATAGGCTCCTCGTTGACCCGTCAATCTAAGCATTTTTGTTTGTGTTATATAATATTTGATTAAATTATATCAATGAAAATATGTTTTTATTGTTAATGAAATTTAATTTGTTTGTTAAAAAAAAAAAAAAAAAAAAAAAAAAAAGTTGAAAAAAAGAAGATGTCGGTTGTCTTACTGTGCCTAAAAGGTCGCTTGTAAGTGGCATGAGAGAGAAAGCTGAAAAATTGAGGATCCTTGTTGTGCCTAGCCTTAAAGGTAAATGTCTATCCTCAATTATGTCATAAATTTTTTAAACATTAGTTAAGAGCTAATTCCCTATGTGACCCAAAATTACAAATGTACTTACCTTATGTGACCCTTTTTTAGAGCAAATTCCACAAATGCCCCAAAGGTACATTTGTGGTTCCCCTATTTGCCCCAAAAAATTTCTATTTCTCAAAATATTCTGGGGCGAAAGTCGCCTCGGGTAGGTGGCGGCGACTCCTATAAAATTGGCACCATTAGTTAATCATGGGCATTATAATATGAGCTAATTCCCTACTTGACCCAAAAGTACAACACTACTTACCACATATGACCTTTTTTATTATTTTTTTTTTCTCAAAATGACCTGATGTGACTCTCGCCCCAGGTGGGTTTGGGCGACTCCTCTAAAATATAAGGAGTGATACTCACACCACATAAATTGATACACACGCCACAATTATGTACACACCACATAAACTGAACCTGAGGCAACTTGTTTTTTTGCAAATAATAATAATAATAATAATAATAATAATAATAATAATAATAATAATAATAATAATAAAATAAAAAAATCAAACTTAATAAATACCCTCTTATGTTTAATAAATAAGGTCCTTATGGTTTGTGAGGTATCACAAATTTAGTCCATAATTTTTTTTAGTCCCTAATTTTTTTTGATTATTTATTTAAGAGTAAAATACACTTTTGGTCCCTAAACTTGTCCAAAAACAACACGTTGGGACAAAACTTGGTATTTTAGTCGTCGTGAGTCCAAAATTCGGGATTTTGGTATCAAAGAGGTCCCTTGACCCGTTTTCCGTTGGTCAACACCATTATTTATTTATTTATTTATTTATTTTTAGGGCATAATGATCATTTCATGTATTTGGATTATTAGTCATATAAATCTTCTACTTTTCTTCCCTTTTTGCTACAGAACATTTGCAACTTTAACCATATGTTTTCACATTTGACTCCATTGAAATATGCATACTGGTAATTGCTATAGAAACTAGAATGCTTTTAAAATCACTTTATTTCATACCTGTGTCACAATTAAAATAAGTATTTCTATATTACAAGTACAATTCTTATTGAAATTAGAGAGAAACGTGAATGAAATGTAAACTTCTAATTAATCAAATGACACCGCACGAGTAGTTTATATACAGAGTACAAAGAGTGAAAGTCAAACATAAAAAGTCAAACTATCCAAACTAACAAAGCTACACTACACTATACATTACTGTTACATTGCATTACAATTGGTCAAACTATTTCTATGTACAATCTGCATCTTATGAGGATTGTGTCTTCTTGCATTGAGCACATCCATCACACGAAGTAGAGATTACCTCGACATATTGTCTTCTTGAATAGATCAACCAGTTCAACCATCTGGAACAATAGCATTTAACTTAACAAAAAGGTGACCATTGATGAATGATCAAACTCATTCTTGCATTGAGAGATATTAGTTTCATAAATACTTGTACTTGGTTAATGGAATCGCCAAACACTCAAGAAGATAAATATGCTTACGCCAGTAGGGGCCAACTGATTTTTGCGCAACGTGATCCTCCAAATCATGCTACTATCTAGTATCTACCTACCTGATATAACAATCATGCAGAAAAACGATAGTTATAAACTTTATAGCATTTATGAAAAAGTATAATCAATAGTTGTTGAAATTTGTAAATTAACCTTCTGTCGCTTCTCAAGCTTCATTACTATCTTCAGCTTGATTTAACTATAATAATGTAAACCTTAATTCATATGCAAAAATATATCAATAACTTTCAAAATACAAGTTGAGCCGGAAAACACTAGGAATCTATAGTGATCAAGATTACATAATCTTAAATGTGTCTCATTTGATAAGTTGGAAAATTAGTGCATCACCATCAGCTAATTTATGAGCTTCAACAAACCCTTTCCATCTGCTACTAAGTTTGGTTTTCCTAGGAAGGTATTTTGCTTGCCAAGGTGAAGTGCAGTTCATCCGCTCTGCCTGGAGCGTACTCTCTATCTTCATCAGAGGCATATACTCGACCTGATAAGTCCTTAACACGATTGCTGCCATAACTGAGAATATCGTCACAAGCACAAATCATTATTACAAGGTTATTCAAATCTCAAGCCTTAGACTTTAGGGTAAAAGAAGGTTACCTCTTACGCCTTCCAAAGGCTCAACTGGCTCCTGCAATAGCATTTGAGTGAATATCAATCAAGCATTAAGGTTAAAACTTAAAAGTATAAGGTTATCAAACATATCAACTTAATTATCACTTCAAAACGGTTGTATACTGTTATTTATGCTCATCAAGATTTTAAAAAAGTAGGTAAAAAACACAAGTGTTCATAAGGCAACCTACACAATCAACGAGATTACTTATGAAAACCCAACCCTATAATGTCCCATTTTCTTTACTTCTGGTTTCGAAAGATCTTATCGTCAAACAAATAACTCATGGGTTCAATAGCTACTGTATGGCTCATAACCTCCCATGTGACTAAAACATGCTTTCACCATAAGCGTCTATGTCGATCGTTATGGCGATTACATTATGATCTTTAACGCTGCGTTCTCGAGTTTGTTTTTAAAGGAAAAGAAAAAAAATGAAAGGAAATAGAAAAATTACTGTGTTCTCGAGTTTCTATCAAACAGAAAAGAAAGGAAATAGGAAGGATTTGATAGGAAAATTAAGAGGTTTTGTGTTCTCGAGTTTCTATCAAGCAGAAAAGAAAGGAAATAGGAAGGATTTGATAGGAAAATTAAGAGGCTTTTTCCTCCAAAATTTTCCGCCCAAATATGGGCGAATTTAGAAGGAAACAAATTTAACCTAAACTATTTGTTACAAAATAAGTTATATAACCTTCATTATTTTTAATATCTTTTATTATAGATGTATTTCTATGTTTAAAAAAGCATAACTGTAATTTTTTCTTTCTTTTCCTCCCAACTCGAGAACACTACTTTGTTTATTTTACTTCCATTTCCGTTCATTTTCTTTCAACTCGAGAACATGAAATATAAATGCAATTTTCTTTTCTTTTCACTTCTTTTCTTTACTCTTCTTGACCTATCATTTCTATTCCTACAAAGAAAAACTCGAGAACAGAGCATTAATCAAAAACTGCACCCTCTGCATTTAAAATTTTTACTTGGACTGAAAACCATATTTTATGTTTTCTGAAACTTTATTTGGACTGGAACAATACTAATACTTTCCTGGTACTGTGAGTGAAGCAGTAGCCACTAATATTTTTCCTGAAACTATGAGTTCATGGCCCCTACTTTACTTGTTTCAAGCTATTTTGGGGTAAAAATACATGCACACTTTACTTATTCTATTTACTCGAACTCTTTACACAAATTACAGGTGATGGTTTTATGAGATGAAGTGGTTCTCAAAGACCGAGCTAAAACAGGTGATGCAAATAGTTATTACCTCTTCCAATGACCGGATCTCCAGTCAACTCCTACAGTGACGGAAAACCTACCGGCAATCTGTTTTTCGAATACATTGAATCTGACCTAGATCTCGAACCACCTTTAAACGACGTTGTTGAAGAGGATTTAGGAAGTAACTTTTAAATGACTATGACGTGGATGATGACTTGAAGGTTATGATGATGATGATGAGAGGCTCTATTAGATGATGAGTGTGAGATATAAGAGATTGATGTCTGCCATTGATGATTTATTTGTTCTTACTCATTTCTATTCGTTGTCGAGATGACGTGTGTGTGATGTTTGGTAATCAAAAGGGGAAGAGAAGTAGAAGAAACATATAAAATGACTGTTATGCCTTTAACTAAGAACAAAAAAATAAATAAAAAAAATAAAAATAAAAAAAAAACAAAATAACGGTGTTGACCAACGAAAAATGGGTCAAGGGACCTCTTTGATACCAAAATCCCAAGTTTTGGACTCACAGCGACTAAAATCCCAAGTTTTGACTCAACGTGATGTTTTTGGACAAGTTTTGGGACCAACGGTGTATTTTAATATTTATTTAACTATTGTACTTTTGGGCCAAGTAAGGAATTAGCTCTAAGGGTATGGTTGACAAAATAGTTGTTGTTGCTGAAAAAAGATTAAAATTGTAGTTCTTAAAAATGGTGTTTGGCAAATTAGTTGTACTTTTAGACTAAAAATGTAAAATGACATAATTTGTATTTAAAAGAAAAAAAAAAACATTTTAAAAGCTGGGTTTAAGAACTTATTTTTCTAAAACAATATACAATCTTTGTCACTTGATTTTTTTTACGTAAGCTTATTTTTCAAAAAAATAATCTCAACCTTCCATAATTTTCGACAATCTCTCGCGCTAAACACGTCCTATAAATAACTCTAATGTACATGTTACTATGTTAGTTGATGATTATTAAATTTTGAAACAATATCTTGGGGAAGAAACAAAGACCAAATACTAGTACTAGTAGTAGATTAAAGTCGGGTCGGATCATCTCCCACCCACCCCATATAAAATCCCCAAAACCCCCAACCAAACACCCTTTTCTTCTTCCCCTCACAACAAGCAACCTTAAACCCAATCAATCCAGATCATCACCAATAACAACACGATGGCCGGAGTATCACTAAAGTGCGGAGACTGTGGGACTCTATTAAAATCAGTAGAAGAAGCACAAGAACACGCTGAGTTAACCAAACACACCGATTTCCAGGAATCCACTGAAGCTGTCCTTAATTTAGTTTGTGTTACTTGTGGCAAACCTTGCCGATCCAAAACCGTATGTAGACATATATATATATATATATATATATATATATATATATATATATATATATATATATATATATATATATATATATATATATATATATATATTATTTTTTATATATAGTGTAGGTTTTGTTAAAATAGCTTATATATTTATAAACCAATTTCAAATTACTGTACTTTATTCCATAATCAGTTAATCAAGTTAACAATATCCCCCGAAACGCGTTAAAGTGGAATACTTTAAGTACATACTTACTTATATCTTTTAGTAGGTGTTTGGGTTAGCTTATTTGATTGGCTTATTAGCTTATATTCAAAAAAATAAAAAGAAACGCCAATTAGCTCGGTTAATATGGCTTGTTAGGTTATATATACTTGAGCGAAGCTCAAGTACATGGGTATAAGCCATAAAAAACGAGCTTATTGGTGTTTCTTTTTATTTTTTTGAATGTGAGCTAATAAGCCAATTAAATAAGCTAATCCAAACAACTACTAAACGATATAAGTGAGTATGTGCTTAAAGTATTCTACTTTAACGCGTTTCGGGGGGATATTGTTAACTTGATTAACTGATTATGGAATAAAGTAGAGTAATTTGACATCGGTTTTGTGAATGTTTGATTATTTGTATAAGTTAGTATTACTTTATAGACTAAAGATATCATCAAATTAATGTACTTAAGGACTTTCAGGTGGATATTGTTATGTTAGTCGAGTTATTAAAGTTAAAGTTGTATAATTTGACATTGTTTGTATAATACAATGTTGAAATTAGTATACTTGAAGGACTTTCGGCCTTTCGGGTGGATATTTATCGATTTTCAGGCATGTTATTGTGTCAAAAACATAGCTGTTCGGGATATGTTTAACAAACCTTGTTTTAATACATAAATTTAGCATTTTTTTTTTTGTTAAAAATTGTCATTTGTTAATTTTTAACTCAATGCCGATACAAATGTTGTATATATGCGTCATTTGATTGTCTATTTATGCAAATTTATCTTTTTTTTTAATGCTAATTGCTTGACTAAGCTTGACACAAAGTGATTTTTAATCCTGGAAACTAAACTGCGACGAATTGAAATAGTTGGTTGGTATTTTTGATGTATCAGTTGGTGAAAATACTAATTTTGATTTTGTTGTTGTAGGAGAGTGATTTGCACACAAAGAGGACTGGTCATACTGAGTTTTCAGACAAAACTTCGGAGACGACGAAGCCAATTGCATTGGAAGTTGCCAAGAATCCGAGTAGTAGCGATGTTGACATGGTGGATGCTAGTTCTTCTGGTGAACCTGAAGGTGATTATCTGATATTTGCTTATATTGGTGTTTTTTGATCTTGTTATAATACTTAGGAATAAGAATTAGTTGATAACAAAGTTTTTTAGATGCTGTTATGTTACAACCTTTGAGAAATTACGAATATTACGATACTATATAAATGGGTTAGTTTTGGTTGCATAGTTTGGTCATCTACAAAAAAATCTTAAATTTTTGTTTGGTTTCCCATCAGAACTATACCATGTGGAAAGTTCTCGAGAGATCACTAGTCTAAAACTCGCAAACACAAGTTTATAAGTTTATTTCAGTTTCCTTTCTATTGTAAAAAGAACTCGGGGAGGCAGTGTAAATGTGCATGTGTTTGTAATATCAATATGGATAACTTTTTGCATCGCTGTTTGTGATAACCATCCTTTCCTTTATACTGAATGTACAAAATATGGTGCTTTTGGTTGGGTGTGCCATCTGACTAGCGGTTTTTTCATTTGTGTTTTTGTTAGAAATGGTTGTTCCTGATGTTGATGCAAAACTACTAGAAGAGCTCGAGTCTATGGGGTTTTCAAAGGAAAGGTCGACAAGAGCACTTCATTTCTCTGGTGAGTGGTCTGAATCTCTTCTGGTCATACTACAGCTGGCTGAAACCAAAGTGGTTATCAGTTTTATGTAATTTATATATAATGATGCAACACAATTGCCAGATTAGTGCTTTGTTTGGATTTTACATAATATAGATTTCATCTGAATCATCTGTTTTCAGGTAATTCAAGTCTTGAGGCTGCTGCAAATTGGATTGTTGAACACGAGAATGATGCTGACATAGATCAGATGCCTTTGGTATTCTCCTTTCTATCATACCTTAATTACACGTGTGTCTAAAAAGTTCTGTTAGTAAATTTGCTTATTCCAATAAGTTTGTTTTGTTAATATAATAATATGTATTGCATCTAATATTTGTTAATCTTTCATACCATCATGTGCAAGTCGAAATCACTTTCCTTACCAACTTTTATGTTGTACTATGCTAGGTGTCTGCCAAGAGTAAATCGGAGCCTCCTAAGCCTTCTCTTACTCCTGAAGAAAGAAAAGCGAAAGCACAAGAGCTGATGTATAATGCTTTGATCGTGCTTTCTTTCTTTTTTTTAGTTTATTTAGTTGTTTTACTTATCTGATTATGCCATTCGTTGTTATATATAGAGAACGGGCTCGCAAAAAGAAAGAAGAGGAAGAAAGGAGAATGGAAAGAGAAAGAGAGAAGGTGATATATTTTTTTATCAAAATAGTTGATTCCAGAAGCTATTTTGATATTATAAAATGCATAAACAACTTATCACTTATGGGCTTATCTAGTCTTGCTCCTTTTTCCACCTTCTGTATCATAAGCTAATACAAACACTTACCAAGAGCATATAAGCTGTTTCATCGTAATCCATAAGCTACTTACAAAAAATAAGCTTTAATCCAATAAATAAGGCTAGTCAAACACCCCTTAATGAAATTCACATCTCATGAATCTTGTTTTTTATGTTACGTCTATGTCATTTAGGTCTATTCTAACTGAACTCAGTAATTATCATTACATTGTTTATATTAGTCACAAATGTTCTAACGCTAAATTAATTTAATGTAGGAGCGAATCCGAATTGGTAGGGAACTATTGGAAGCAAAACGTATGGAGGAAGAAAATGAAAGAAAACGGTACCTCGCTTATTTTTCGTTTCTTCTAAATTAATTTTGTATATATTTCTTACCGAATTTTTTTTTTGTTGTACTTTACAGTATTATAGCCTTACGTAAGGCAGAAAAAGAGGAGGAAAAAAGAGCTAGAGAAAAAATTCGACAGAAGTTGGAAGAAGATAAGGTTCTGAAAATGCTTTTCCACTAGTCACTCATCCATTCCATACATCGCCATTGATAATAATAATAATAATGATTCTGATAGCTGACCCTTATTTTGTTCATAAAATGCATATTATGATCATAACTCGTGAAGCGAAAGATACTGTGTGAAACTTATTCTGCTTTTTTTATAGGCTGAGAGGAGGAGGAAGCTTGGATTGCCTGCAGAAGATCCCACTGCTCCGAAACCTGCTGCACCTGTTGTTGAGGAAAAGAAGGTATCAATTAAATTGCTCCGTTCATAAGTTTTTAAGTGTAAATACTAGATAAGGTACCTGCTTACCGCTATTTAATTTGAAATTAGAAGTTTTTTAAGTTATGGTTCTGCCCAGTTATCATTGGGTCAGCCATATAGGAAGTATTCCATAGCTTGAGTAGCTTGTTCTGTAGGGAATCTTTGCAAATCAGAACATTTGTTAATCAAGAATCTCTTTGGTCTTTATTACAGAGCTCATTGCCCGTCAGGCCTGCTACAAAAATAGAGCAAATGAGAGAATGTTTACGATCTCTTAAACAGAGCAATAAGGTAAAGAAAGTTACAGCTTATATATGGTGGAATTGTACTTTGTGTGTTTGTCGGTGAACCAAGTCATTTTTTTTCATACGCGTCGGAATAGGCTGGGTTGGCCTAACAATCTGTATATATTTTTAAATGAAATGATTTTTGAGGTTGTATTTATAAATATAAAACTTAGGTGACTTCAAACCCATTTGGCATGTTCTCCTTTTAGCCAAATATCTTAGTCATAACCATCTGAGATAAAACACAACCCAGATTGACCCATTTAACGTAAATGGGTCAAAATTGTCAGTTTTTGTCTGCATATTCTTTGTATCCTTTATTTATTTCATAAATGGGTGTTAACTTCCTATTTGGCCGTTTGCTATTTACAAGGATGACGATGCAAAGGTGAAAACAGCATTTAACACCCTTTTGACTTATGTCAAGAACGCGGCTACTAAACCAGAAGAGGAGAAATTCCGTAAGATCAGACTAAGTAATGCTGCCTTTCAGGTAAACATATATCTTATTTATTTATTTATTTTTAAATGCAACATCTCCTTGTATGGTTAATTTCCAATTTGAATGTACCTGCATTACTAGTTAGATATATGAGTATTACTTAGTACTAAGACCCTGATTGATACAAAAGTTCTCAGTATTTACTATTTAGCCTTCAAGACATCTGTTAATACTAAAAAAATGGCAATCCATTGTGCTTCGCCATTTGGCCTTTTGAGCTATATTACTCAAATGCCCCCATCTGCATTTGTACGACACCATGCAAAAGCAGCAAAACATAGTGAAGAATAAGATAAAACGGAAAGTTGATGAACCATGCTTCATAATGACACATTAACTTAAAAAGGTGCTATAGAAGGCATTATTTGAAAACGATTATATTTTCTCCCCTTTTTTTCTTCTGAGATTGCCCTCTCTAAATATCTCTTTCGAAAAAATGAAAGGGAAGAGAGAGGGTTGAGAAAATAACTCTTTTGTTATATATATATATATATATATATATATATATATATATATATATATATATATATATATATATCTTACAACAATAAACACACAATCAATACTAACCAAATTATACACCCATAATACACATAATATACACACCAAAATATTCAAACTTGCCCTTGTCATTAAAAACGTGGGATAAATCCCAAAATCCATCGGAATTCACATTCAAAACAATAAAAACATTCAAAACATACAACCAACGTCAAAAGTCAACAAAACAATAAAAACATTCAAAACATAACATTGAAAACAAAGTCGCACGTAGCTCGGGTTCTATCTTAGACCTAAAACGGTTTACGCGCAGTGGACTCGAAATCCGAATCCACTTCATCTTCCTCACTCAACCATCCATTCCTATTTCCCTGAATCTGTGGTAGAGGATGTCTTGCAAAATCATCTCTACGATTCCTTAACTCTTCATCCACCCGATTCGCAAAATTATACAAACCTCGGGGTCTAGCCCAAACTACCCCGTTATCTTCTAAAAACTTAGGACACCTACCCGGGTACTTGGTGGTGAAGCCTTCTTTATCGGCTACCTTCGTCTCATACTTCTTCACCATTTCCCCATTCACATTCTCTAGAGTCAGCTTCTCTTCAATCACACATGGTAACATGCTAGCGGGACCAAAATCCTTCTGTTGGTTCTCTTCATCCTACCAACTCTCTTACATCCCGTAGCGACTACTGTGGTCCGCCGAAGCGTCTTTCGCGCAGGAGGTGCCATTCTATAAATGACACACACACGATACTAAGTACAGAGTTCGGTAGACGTCCAAAAACTCGATAAAATAACTCATAAATTAGGAAAAATAGACATGTCTAAGTATACACATAGGTCCTAAATGCAACTATATGAGGGACTCCTAAGTTATAGTCTAGGTTCAACCACCTAATTCTCTATAACCAAGATTCTGAAGTTACACCTTCGCGTTTCCGCCGTGGCGAGGTGTGACAGATTGGTATCAGAGCCTTGGTTATAGAGAATTAGGTGGTTGAACCTAGACTATAACTTAGGTGTCCCTCATATAGTTGCATTTAGGACCTATGTGTAGGTATAATACTTTACATGTCTATTTTTCCTAATTTACGAGTTATTTTATTGAGTTTTTGGACGTCTATCGAACTCTGTACTTAGTATCGTGTGTGTGTCATTTATAGAATGGCACCTCCTGCGCGAAAGACCCTTCGGTGGACCACTAGTGGCTACGGGATGTAAGAGAGTTGGTAGGATGAAGAGAACCAACATAAGGATTTTGGTCCCCGCTAGCATGTTACCGCGTGTGATTGAAGAGAAGCTGACTCTAGAGAATATGAATGGGGAAATGGTGAAGAAGTATGAGACGAAGGTAGCCGATAAAGAAGGCTTCACCACCAAGTACCCGGGTAGGTGTCCTCAGTTTTTAGAAGATAACAGGGTAGTTTGGGCTAGACCCCGAGGTTTGTATGATTTTGCGGATCGGGTGGATGAAGAGTTAGGAATCGTAGAGATGATTTTGCAAGACATCCTCTACCACAAATTCAGGGAAATAGGAATGGATGGTTGAGTGAGGAAGATGAAGTGGATTCGGATTTGGAGTCCACTGCGCGTAAACCGTTTTAGGTCTAAGATAGAACCCAAGCCACGTGCGACTTTGTTTTTATTGTTTTGTTGACTTTTGACGTTGGTTGTATGTTGGAATGTGAATTCCGATGGATTTTGGGATTTATCCCACGTTTTTATTGATAAGGCTTGGGCAAGTTTGAATATTTTGGTGTGTATATTATGGGTGTATAATTTGGTTAGTATTGATTTTGTGTTTATTATATATATATATATATATAAGCACTCTAAAAAAATGATTTGTAGAGCCATCGTTACTTATTGTGTAAAATATGAAGAACTTAGGAAAATTGTAAAATCCGAAGTTATTTTTTTGTTTGAAGTATAGTAGGACGGGTCTTGGATTAAAGAGCATGAAATGCTGCTGGTTGTTATAATAGTTTTATTTATTTATTTTATTTTTTATTTTTTTTTCCTACTGTTTATATTTTAGAGAGATAATAATAGTGTGAGAGAGTGATGAATTTCTATGGAAACACATTCTTAGAATAATGCACTTGTGAAGCACCTTTTTGAGAGAGTTGTTATGGACTATGGAGAGCATTGTCTGACAAGTCTTTTATATTAAAAAAAAAAAAAATGTTTTATAATGAATAGACAATGTTACGGGCTTGGGTATGTATATGATAAAGTTATTTCCTCATCCTATACAAGCTTTCTTTTGAGCAAATGCATCAGAGTCTAATGATTTGAGGTTGACAAGATCGGAAGGTTTGGTAATGGGTCAAAACGGGTTCAAGTTGAATCACTTGAATCAGTTGTCTGCATGAGAGAAGAAATGGGGACAGGTCAAGGTGGGCCGACACAGGAACAATTGGTTGCCATTTATTGGAACTTTCTGAAGATTGTGTTGCGTATTATTACAAAAACAACATTATCGCAATAACTCTAATTATGTGTTAATTAAAAGAAAAAGTTTGGGCGATTTTTTGGATGTTTGTCTCATGTAGCACATTTCACCTGCTTCCTTTTAGCTAACTTTTTCTATTTGACCCGTTTGATATAGAACACAATCCACATAGACCAAAACAATATCTAATGCTTTCATAATGCTTTTCTTTTACATTACCCAATCGGAAGTTACATTAGTACATTACTTACTGTTTTGTTTGCGCTGTTGGTGGATTTAACAGGATAGAGTTGGAAAATTAGAAGGTGGCATCAAGTTTCTTGAGCTATGTGGGTTTGAAAAGATTGAAGGAGATGAATTCTTGTTTCTCGCTAGAGACAAAATCGACAAACAAGTGCTAATGTCAGCCGGGAGTGAACTGAACAGTGCCATAAATAATCCCTTCTTTGGAGTTCTTTGAGATACAAGACCACCTTTTGGTAGTTACCTTCTCATTCGGATTCACTTTACCACCTCGGGTCAAATGTCAATGTTGAGGGATTTACAAGTTTCGTATGCATGTACAAATATTTGACTAAACTATCGTTTCTATGGTTGTGCAAGTTATATACTTTTGTTATATGGCACATATTCTCATACTGTGACTTTCTTTCAACTGTGTTTTACATTGTTAGTTACTGTATTTGTTTATTGTCGAATAACGTTTGTTTGTGTTTTTTGAGAATACTACTGATGTTTGTCGACAAGCCGTGTCATAATCAAGTGTTAGGTGGGTAGAAACGTCATTGAGGACCTCCTTGCAAGCTTTTAAGAAAGAAAGTGCAAGTAAAAGAAGCCAAAACAAGTAGGGAAGCTTTGTGATAGCTTATTGGACGCTAAAAATAGCTTTTCCATGAGCCATAAGCTTGCCAAAACACCCCCAACCGAAAATTATACGTCTCTTTGAGCTGAAACAATTGTCAACCATGCTATTTTTCTCTCCTTAATTAAGTGTTTTAAATTACAACCAATCAAAACACTTGTATGCAAAAAGGAAGACATTTGATTGGTTAACAGTGAAATCTGTGTACTTTTTTAAAACTATGTGTAACTATCAAAGTGAACACTTATTTAAGGACGAATGAACTATGTGATTAGAGTAGAGTTGTTTAATACTCCATCTGTCCCATAATTATAGTCTACTATTGACTTTTGAAGTCTTTAGTTTTCAACTTTGACCTTAAATATATTTATTTATGTTATATATTACTTGATGCAAAACATATGAATGAATTGAGTTTTAAATGTATTTTCCATTGATATAATTTTTATCAACTAGTATTATATAACACAAATAAAAATATATAAGGTCAAAGTTGCACAACGAAGACTTAAAAAGTTAACAGTGGACTATAATTATAGGACGGAGGTAGTATGAATTTAGCTAGTATCATCATAACTCAACACGTAATTGTAATTGAGGTTGGTTAAGTAAATATATTTATCAATTCCACTCCGCTAGAATAGTTGTCGAAACAACATCACCAAGTCACATAACTAACATATTATGGTGTTTACTTTTTAACAAAATTAACACTATGAGACAAAAATTCATGGGTGTCCCGGGGCAACCCTGATTCCGTCCCTGCCACGTAACTCGGTTTTGAATATTTCTTTAGGCATGAGGAAATCTAACCCATGCCATCTTTGGTAACATAACGTATACTTTAACTACTTATGTCATATACCACCTTCCAAAACTTATGAGTTATCCGGTCCTTCACGACATACAATGTCACATTCGAGCTCGTACCTTATATAACCATCATGTAACTGTTATAATATTTATCACTAGTTATAATACCCATGCACGCACGGGGTTTTCTTTAAAAATTTTAATAAGGTTTTTTATTTATTAAAAATTAAATAAGTTATTTTTGTATTTTTTTAATTATGGTTCTTAATTTTTGTTTTTAAATTATGTTTGACACAAGTAGTAAGGGTTTATAGACTAAGGATCAAATGAGAAGAATCCTTAAAATGAGAAGAATGAGAAATAACTATAACTACACATTAGAGATGCATCAATTTGAATTAGATGCATCATAATATATTTTCTAGCTAAAAATTAGATGCATATACATATATTAGATGCATTTCGTCAAGTTAGACGAATCCTATGTATTTTTCGTCCTCTGCGGGTCAAATTTGTTGACAGTACTACTTTGCATCGTTTTCACTTCAAAATCACTTTCGAAACTAATTGTGATGCATCTAAATGAATAGAGATGCATCTAATTCAAGTCGATGCATCTCAAATATGCGGCTACAGTTATTTCTCATTCTTCTCATTTTAAGGTTTCTTCTCACTGTATCCTTACCCAGGGTTCATAAGGTAAAGATCAAACAAAAGGACAAATATTCGTGAGAAAGATAAGAATGTTTTTTTTTTTTTTTTTTTTTTTTTTATAAGTTTGCAAATTAAAATAAATAAAAAAAATCCACAAGATCAGGTACATTGGTGCATAAAAAAGTTGTAAGGGAAGCTTTTCATTCTTAGACAGCAACACCCAAAAAGTCCTTCTAGACAACGTTAGTCAAACACCCCTTTAGACAACATTAGGGTTAAACTTTTACTAAATTTGAACTCTAGCCGCATCTATATAATCTTTACTAATAATCAACCATTCGGCAGCTGCAACTTTCAAATATCCCAACACTAAGGTTAAATATCCTCAAATTAGCTACACACCTCATTATCAATTTCCTAAAGCTTACATACTAATATACTATAGTTGCTATGGCAATTGTACCTTGATCCTGATTCGACATTAGAAGTATATTGATTTTCCCCCAATAACCGAATACTTTTGTCTGTAAATACTGCAGATTCCATCCATAAATAGATTTGATTCCCAATGAGTTCTAGTCTCAATAAGACTACTAATTCTTACAGCCTTCCAAATAAAATAACCAGCCCGTCTTATACAAGATTAACATAACCCTAACTTATTACATCAGCTGCTATTACAAACTTATATTAATGGTACAACAACTGTGTGCTTGTAAAAAATAAATAAACAATAAAATGCCTAATTCTTGGTGTTAGACGTTTACAAACTACTCACTAACAAATATATGTCACTTCGTAAAAGTGCTCGCCATGCCTTGTTTATATTTCTAACCATTCTTCGAAAGTTCATTCAACTTGGCCTTTTCTCTTAAAATACATGCTTCTATACGTTGATTAACTGCTCCACACTTGGGGACTAAATGTTCTTGAATCTCTATGCTTGGTACCTCCTAGTTGTGTGAGGCGTGCATCTAAGCTCCATGAATCGTTAGGCTTTCCCTTTGCATGAGAATTCCAAATGCTTATGCATCTTGCAGTTACAGTCATGTCATCAACTTAGTTATTAAAAAAACAATAACCCTAGACCAATAATTCGAAGATTGATTTACCTTTATTTTGTGCACTATTACAATTCCTAACCGATATAATGTTTTTTTGTTTTCAACACCATCAAAGACTCTGGTCCGAAAATAAAGTTGTAGGAATTAGGGTTATTTGCATCAGTCCATAAACAAAATAAAACATAAACAAATTTCACACATAAATCAACAATTAAACTCACAAGAGATAAAACAAATAATCATAACACCTATTAAACCCTCAGAGCATGCCCAAGCCTAACGTGGAGCCCCACATTAAAGCACGTTAACGTGCGTTAAGCCACGTTAACCGTTGCACCCTCCAGCGTTAAACCGGCGTTAACGTCCCACGTTAGTTGCGTAACGCAGCGTTAAGGGACGAACTTTGTATTAAAAAAAAAAAAAAAATTCATTAAACCCCCTCCCCACTTTGTAAACAACGGCTAGTTTTTAAAAAAATTACAAAACACCCCCTAACGTAAACTTACACAAAAAAAACGGCTAGTTAGCCTAAAAAAAAAAAAACAAAAAAAAACAAACAAAACATTTTCCAAAACCTTTTTTCAACCAATATAAATACCCATTTACCCTACTTCTTTTTCCCACACTTTCACTACTCACTATCTTCTATATACAACTTCTAATCTCCACACAAAAAAAAAAAAAAAAAAAAAAAAAAAAAAAAAAAAAAAAAAGTCTCAAGGCAACAACAACAATCCTAACTCGTTTACGAACCTCCTCGGTGGGTGGGGGAACCCATATGCGGGTTCATCATCAAATCCAAATCCGAATCCGAATTCGGACAATCCAAACATATTCGGTATGTCGGCCCAAGAAGTTTACCAACAACATGAAGCTTTACGATTTTGGCAACAATCCCAACAACAAAACACCTTAAACACCAATTTTGAAAATCTCCAATTCACTCAACCATCCCAACAATCCCAAACGGAAACTAACGAAGTTCCCGAAACACCTACGTCGCCTCAAAAAAAAACAAAAACTCGTGTTAAACGAAAGTCCAAAAAATCGAAAGAACCAGTCGATGATGATGAGGAGGTCGAACCAGTCGTATCACGTTGGCAAGCAAATGAAGAAAAATTACTTGCAACGTGTTGGGTTGCTGCAAGTGAGGATGAGCTAGTCGGTCGGTCTCAATCCAAAGATACATTTTGGCAGCGGGTTATAAATGAGTTCAATAAGCATAGTTATCATAGACGCAGGAAAGATATGATACAATCGAAGTGGAGAACGTTGAACCGCGATTGCACAAAGTTCAACGCGATTTACAAACGTGCCAACCGCGATAAAAAAGTGGGGAAAATGACATGGATATACTCCAGCGGGCCACGGAAATGTATCGAAACGAGAACAGAAACGCGCCGTTTCATAATGAGGAGGCTTGGGGTGTTTTGCGTGGTCATAAGAAATGGGACGCACCGGACACGGTTGATTTAACCGGTGATGTCCCGAGCCAAGCAAACGAGGCGTTGTTTGGTAATGATGCACAACCACGCCCGATGGGGAAAAAGAAGGCTACGAAGAAACAAAAGTCCGAGACAACGACAAGCACCGGGGGAGCGAGTACCGGTGGCTCTGTTTCGTCGGCCCAATTCGGGGAAGCTTTGCGCGAGGAATATCGGGCTAAACGTGAAGATGCGGCCTTGGCTTACAAAGCAACCGCTGAAAACCAAGACGCAGCAATACGCTCGAGGGACTTTGAGTTTTTGTTGCTCGACACAACCGGCAAAGATCCTTATTACGTGACGCTAGTGAATATGGAAAAGGATCGTATCATTGAAAAATACGGGTTGCCAAAGCGTACGGAATAAATAAATGTGTTGTCGTTTCATTTTATTTTTTTATGTCTTTTTATTTTTTTTGTATTGTATTAATGTTTTTTTTTTTTTTTTTTTTTTTTTTTTTTTTTTTCCGTAATGTAATATATTCAAGAATTAATGTTATGGTTTTTAAAAAAATGAAGTATTAGTTTTAGTTTAGGGTTGAAATTGAAAATATTTAAAAAAAATTGAGTTAAAGTGAGTTAAGGTTGAGTTATGAATGGAGGTGTTTTTTTGTAAGTTAAAGTTAAAGTGGTAAAGCTGATGTGGCGCTGACGTGACGCTGAGTTATAACTTAACTCAGGTTACGTGTGCTCATGCTCTCATAGACAAAACAAAACATGTATACCTGTGTAGACTTAATAATCAATTCAGAATCACCATTCCTCTTACTTTTTGATATTCCTCCTTGCCATCTTTATTAATCATATTAGAGCTTCAATCAAACCGTAATTTTCCCCCCAAATTGAAACAAAATCAATAGCAAATTCACAAACCTTTTTAGAATATAACTAAAAATCCATATACCAATTTTAAACAAAATAAAAAATTTAGATATTACCATTGGAATAGTTTTTGTTCTTCTACAAAAATACTTTAGGAAAATATCCCATTGGAACACATAATCCCAAACCAGTGGGATAGTTTATCATTAGATATGGATAATATATGATAATTAGGGATTTTAGTTTGAAGAATGGGTAATGGGTTTTTTACCTATAGGCCTTTGGTCGAGAAGGGTTCGATTGAACATTCATGCTGAGAAGGGTACAACGGAACAAAAGGAATGAGGAGGAGAAATGGTTATTGTTTCTTCTCACTTGTCTCAAAAGATCGTTATTGTTTGGGGTTGTATCTGTGTATGGGATTTTTCTTTGAGCGTTTATTATTTAAAATTTACACTTTAACTCTAGAATTATGAAAAGTTGCCTCTAAGCCCATGTGTAATTTCGGGTTTTCTATACGTGTGAGTATCAAAACGATTTTTTATAAAATTTTGACCAAATTAAGAAATAATTAGGTTTAATTATTTTTCAAAATCCAAAAAAAAATAAAAATAAAAAAAAAATAATTAATTAAAAAAATTATTACATAATAAGGAATGATTTGATTTTTTTGAAATGCAAAAATCTCCAATTGGGATTTTTTTTTTTATTATATAAAAGATTAGTTGAAGCTTTAAGAAGAAAAAAAAATATAGTTAATTATTATTTGTTTATTAAATTATGCCTCGTAGTTTTTTGTGTGTGTTTGTTATGTTAGAGATGAAGTGTAATGCTTTAAATCCCGCTACAACCCATGAGGACTAGTTTCTCATTCTAACCTTTTTTAAAAGACAAAACCCTATAAGTAATGAGTATCCATGGATAGTAAATAGAGAATTTTAAATGTTCATCTTTAGATAATCTAAAAATTATCATAACTCAACACATAATTGTAACTGCTTAGTTTGGTTAAGTAAATATATCTCTCAATTCCACTCAGCTACATTAGTTGTCGAAACAACATCACCGGGTTACGTAACTAATTGTATATTATCGTTTGTATTTTTTACCCATACAAAATAGTGAAAAACCCATTCACAATAGTGCTTCGCAAGATTCCACAAGAAAGCTCGAGCTCGGCTCGTTTATGTATATAAAGCTCGAGCTCGGGCTTGAACTCGTTTCTAGCCTCATATTTTGAGTTCGAGATCGGCTCGTGAAAATTTTAAAAAGAGCTCGGGCTCAATTAACTTATATAACATGTTAAATTAAATAAAGCTCGAAAGCTTGTTAATTAAACTAGGCTCGAGCTCATTTATTTTTTTAAGCTCATATATATATAGAAAATATATATACGAATATACTTTTAGGGCTCGATTAGGCTCGCGATATAAAGCTCGGGCTCGAGCTCGATTATTAAGCGAGCCAAAATTTAGGCTCGAACTCGGGCTCGAGCTTATTTAGGCTCGTCTCGTTCGAGCATTTTACCGATCTGATCTTGAGCTTTTCACGAGCGGCTCGACTCGTTTTCACCCCTAGTTAATAGTTATCACTAATTGATGAATAGTGTAAAAGAAAACTTTTATAAAAAGATTAATTAATTAATATTTGTTTATTAAATTATGCCTCGTAATTTTTTGTAATTGTTCGTTATGTTAGTGATGTAGTGTAATGCTTTAAACCACAATGCAACCCACGACTCCACGAGTACTAGTTCTTCGTTCTAAACATTAAAGACAAAATCCTTTTACGAGCTTTCTAAGTAATGAGTATTCAGAAATGCTAAATGGAGTTTTTTTTAGTTTCTATCTTTATATAATTAATAGATAGTAAATAGAGTATTTTTGGTTTTATCTTTATATAACTAAAAAGTGTGAACAAAGAAGCGATTCGAAAATCAATCACATGTCTGACCACAAATATCATAAGCCTTCTTATTCTTACTTATAAACCACTTTCATATTTGTTCAGCCATCAATGTGGGACAAAACCTAAACATATTTCCTTATTTCAGCTTTTGTTACTAAATGTTTATTTTTGAGACTACATTAACTCAATGTTGTACTTGTCTTACTTTACTTAATAACATTTACAAAATTCACTAAGAAATGACAAACAAATTGATTACGATGGACCATAAAGTTAGACATATACAAATTTCCCACTACTAAGATACATTTACCTACACACTTTCTAAGTCATATGGTTAAGAATCTTTTAAGGATTCGGTTAGAACAATAACTACTAACTAAGGTAACTAAAAATATTGCTTAACAAAGTAACCAAACAATAAACAGATCACCAACAAATGGCAATTGCAAGGTAACTAATATTCTTTCAAATAGTCTAAGGTTTAAACTTTATGAGGTACACACTTGAAGATAACTATGAAAAATATAACAAACCGTCACGCGAATACCTAAGTTAGAATGCTATCTGAGGCAAAGACTCGTTATTTCTGGATAGTGGTGGACCCGGTACTAAAAGTCACGATGCTAATGATATACTCGTAACAAAAAATTTGAACCATTGCTCGAAAAAATTGATATATCGGACACATTTCACACTACGCAAGAAAAGTCTATAAGATCCCCCTTGGTCCATCCCAGTCACCACATAACTTAAATACGAAATACGTTTGGGGGTAATGGGGTGCCTAAGAAAAGAGAGCAAAAAGTTGTCACAAGATCCCAATTGGACCGCATTTATCTGAGTTAAAAATTACTTCACGTGAAATTTGATTCTTGTTTTAACTAAACATACTAGAAATAGGGTTGTCAATTTTCAAAACGAGACGATAACTAACACAAACTTGACATAAAGCTAAACAAGTTTGAGTAAAAAACATGTCTACTCGTCTAGGTAATTGCTAATAGTTATAGTTTAGGTAGAAATTTCATTAACAAAATAAATCACCTTATATAACTATCACGAGTAGGTAATTACTAATAGTTATCATTAGCTGATTAATAGTGTATTAAAAAAAATTCTTTTTCAAAATTAGTCAATTGTTATTTGTTTATTAAATTATGCCTCGTCTTTTTGTGTGCGTTTGATATGAAGTGTAATTGCTTTAAAGTTTAGGGTCTGTTTGGTTTATAGGTGGGTTTAGAATTGGATTTGGATTTGGTTTAGGATTTGGATTTAGATTTGGTTTAGAGTTAAGATTAGGAGAGAGAAAATATATTTATAATTATAAATAATTTTAATAATTCTTTTTAATATAATAAAATAATTACATCATTTCGGAGTATTTTTACAAAACCCTTCTCATTGAAAAAAAAATTAAACCAATAGAAGAGCTCGATTTTGCCACGTAAGCGAAATCAAACAATATGATTAGTTAATATAAAGTCAAAATTATATTGATTTTAGTCAAACTTAATAAATTTGGTAGAGAAACTTGGTCAAGAAAAAAATGCATACAAATATAGGTGTCAAATTTATGAAAACAAAAAGGTAAAAAAAGAGGAAGTAATTAATAAAACTTTAGTGGTTGAATTTTAAATAAATCATATAGATCTAGGTGTAAAATTACAAGTTTCAATATTTTTTAATAACTTTAGAAAAAACACAAATAACTCCTTACACTTTATACCCCTTATAATTTATAATATTAACTTTTGTGACAACCGGCAATTTAGGGAGCTATTTTAAAAACTCGCATTACGTTAAAGTTCGTTTATAATTTTTATTTGGAATTTTATTTCACAACGAACTTGTAAGACCTATTTTATGGATAATTATGTTTCTATGATGTTATGGAATTCGTGAATTATTTTCATAATTCATTTTGATATTATGCTCGGTGATGTATTCTTAAATTCTCACTTGGTACTAAGTTGACTCCGGCACTAGGAAACTGAAAAGTTTAAAATCTATGAGTTTTGATACGTTGGACTTTTAGTAACGTATTTATTATGTGTTTCGGTGGAATAATATATTTAGCCCGACTAATGGTGTATATAACTATTTTTGGGAACGTTTAATATTTTCTTAGTAAGTTTTTACTTACGTAAGGGGGCGTTTTTATAAAATAAAGTTGGTGATAAAAAGGTTTTGTGTGCAAAATATAAAGGAGACTAAGTAGAGGGACCAAAGTGTAAAATATTCTTATTTAACCCTAACCCTAAACTAATAATATCATTCTCCATCCTCAAACTCACACCTCTCCTCTCCTCTCCTCTCCTAGCCGCCGGCCACCCTCTTCCGGCCACCACCGCCGCGCACCACCACACACCACCACTTCCAAAACACTCCCCACACCTCCCTTGTTATTATATTGTGATTCACGCGCCCAAAAACAACCACCCTCACCTCGTTCGTGCATCACCGACGCCGTACACCACGCTACCACCACTTTTCTTGGTCGATTTTTGTAGATCCGCGGGTAAGTATGCACGGGGTGCATCGGGTTTGTTGAAAAACGAGCCAAACCCACGAATTTATTTATGTTATGGGTCGGATTTGGAAAGAAAATGATGAAATAATAATGGGTTTTATTAAAACTTGGTTAAATCTTGGTTTGGTATCCGGGTATTGATGTTTGGTTGCGTTTCTTTGCGTGGTCGACCCGTAGCCGAGGGCCTCACCCTCGACTTTTTGATGATTCCGAGTCGTGGTTATCTTTTTGACCCGATTTCTTGGTTGTTGACCTCGTTTGGTCCTAGTGATTGATTGTTTGGTTGGATTCTTGATTGTTGTTTTTGGTTGATCGACTTGGGTTGGAGCCGACGACCCCATTGGGTCGGTTTGGTTATTTATTTTTTTGTTTGGGTCGAGCTCTTGTGAGCTAGCCGTGACCTTGTGGTCTCGGGTGGGACCCACGTAACACTTGGTAATGTTTTCGACCCGGGTTAACTTGGTAACTTGACCCGCATACGGTTATTTTGAGAACCGTTGGTGATGTCGAAATATATATATTTCGGCTAAGTTTAGTTTCATGGTTATTATATATTGTTAGCTATTATTATTATTGTGGCTTATTTGATTTTGAAGCGGTTGACGAGTATTATGGACTCGTGGTAATATTTGAAGTTGTGTTGACGATAAAGTGGTTTTGGGGACCGATTGTGAGACGGTCACTTAGATTGACGGAGATAGGTTAGTCGGGTGCCATAGTCGGACCCTATTGTTGTAGCACGTGGATTGGGATTGATTGGACGGAGATGTATTGATTGTTATGACTTTTACATATTACTTTGGACTTGGACAATGAGCCGAGAGTCATGACTCGGACATGTGACCATTTCGTATGACTCGATAACTATTTACAAATAAAACATAAATAATAAAACTCGTAAAAATAGTTATTGATAATATAAACGTTTATATGAATATATAGACGTGAATAACGGATATATAATTATATAAGCGCGTATAATAATAATAATAATAATAATAATAATAATAATCACGAGTCATATTATAAATAATACAACTAGATATATATTAGGCTACGAAAGTGGCGTAATATTATTGAACGTATTATTATTATAAAGAAATTGTTATAAAACAAGGAACTCTCGACAATTATTAAACATTAAATAAAATGTCATTTTATATATATAACGAGTAAACTTATCGAGTTATGCGGAGTCGTTGTCACTCGAGTTCAGGTAAGTTTTATTTGTGACTTTCGTGTTGTCACGGATATATGACGATTAATATAAACGTTTTCTATAACTAAATAACCACTTAACCGTAGGGTTGAATCGGGTTATTTGGCTATATGAAATGAATATATTAATGGGCATCGTATCCTACGACGCCCATAGGTTGTGGTATATGTAAAGTGTAATAAATTGCGAATATATATATCGGGAAATCTGGCCAATTTGACGATGTATATGAGGAATTTATTAAACTACGATATATATCATATAGTATTTATGTGCTATGTGCTTTAGGATTGGGTGTAATCTTGGAACGGTATGTTACGTAAATAAATATGAGGATTATCAAGTCGACGGACTTGATAAACTTCGGCGATTTATTTAAATGATATATTGGGCTAATATTAGATCCATAGTTTATTTTATTATCCTTTGTGTGACCTTTTGGTTTGTTTTGTGTCGACCCACCACCCGTATGGATACCAAACGCAAATACACCAAACTAATACGAAATGGATTTTCGGAAATAAAACGGATTCTCGTCCGGGTTTGGGAATATTTTAAATTTGAGGAAATGATTTCTGAACGAGTTGGTATTGTTAGGTCGTGCCGAGTCCGTAGTTGTTGTTTCGTGAGTTATTATACATCTTATTTCTACCGACTTCATCTTGCTATTTTCTGGACTTGAGGTGAGTCATAGCCCCACTTTTTGATCTTGAACTATGTTTTCAATACTTGGGGTGAGAAACGTGCAAATTATTTTATTTGGGCTATTATCGCTTCTATATTCTTTCTAAAACTTGCTATGCGTATGGACTAGGATATATTGTCAGCTTTAGTCACACATCTTGTGTGTACTATTCAAGGTTGGCTTATTTGGTTATTGATAGATTGTCAGCTTTAGTGACATATATGTTGTGTGTACTATTCAAGGTTGGCTTATTTGGTTATTGGTGGATTGTCAGCTTTAGTCACACGGTTCGTGTGTACTATTCAAGGTTGACTTATTTAGATACTATAGTGTGCACCTATAGGTTATTAATACTTCGGAGGTTATCCGAGTATTTATTGGTATTGCGGGGGTTACCCGAATATCTATGTTGGAACGGAGGGTATCCGTGTGTTAGGTTGGAGCGGAGGGTATCCACAGGCTTTTAGCGAATCCTTAGTCTAGCTAGCAAGCATTTTGCGTATATGTCCACTATATTGTTAGATGAATTTAAACCTATGATCTCACCAGCGAAAGCTGACTTTTAGCACGTTTTCTCAGGTAATTAAGTGATGATACGGATGCTTGGAATGGAAGGCTCGGCCAAGGCTCATGGTTTATGGATCTATTTTTCTAAACTCTGATAATTAATTTTGGACCTACTGTTATGTTATTTTGGGCCTGACTCTGAATGATGTTGGGATAAATGTAAACGTTAAAAACCCGTTTTGGTTGTGTTTTTATTATGTTTACTTTATCTCGTTCTATATTGTCTTGTGTTGGATACCAATCCCCGTAGCACCCCGAAAGCTTGTTGAGTCTTCCGCTGTATCAAATTTTGGGGGTGTTACAACTTTGTTTAAAATTACATGAGTATTAGTATTAGTTTTTAGACTTTCATTCATTAAAATTTCTAAATTTGAATATGCGAATTAGTTTTAATATTGTTAATTTTAAACTTTCATCCATTAGAATAACATTTTTAAATAAGAACTCATATTATTTTATTTAAAATGTTACTTTATACGTACTCATGTTTGCATATTAAATATGGCTAAATTATTAGCAACGGGAATATAAATATCAAATGGTAAGCACAAGTTACAGTGATATTAAAATAAATATATGCGATTCTACTTATAACAATGATTCATAAAATTGTTATTTAAAATTCACATATGAATATCCATTAAAAAAACATTTTTAAAACTTTATGGAGCATATTTTAACTTCATTAACGCTCATTATGTGCTACTAAACTCGCACATTTTGTACAACATGATATCAATAGTTAAAGTTAAACATTAACATCAACATCAAACTCAACATACAGTTAAAAACGTTATACAAAGCTAATCTACTCATTTTGACAAGTGAAATGCTCTATTTGGCTGCACCTTCTATTTTTTATTACTTTAGCAGGAAGTGTATTGTGCGCGTTGTTAAGCCTGAAAGAAATGAAGAAAAAAGTATTCGTTTTGTGCCAATGGTTTGAGTATTAGCTGATTGATATTTCTTTCAAGATGTTTTATATACCAGTTGGTCCTTATGCGTTGTTTATTAGAACTTGACATATTAAGAGACTAGGAGTACAAATTCATCACCAAGTATGCTAAAGCTGGAACTATAAAAACCTTTGAAACTACAGCTGATGCATCAACTACGGATTTACTTTGAAGGTTACTTAGAACATATATTTGATATAATAGTTTGCTTATATGGTATATGTGTTTATTGAATTTTAAAATCAAGTTGTCTCTTGAATTTTCATAAACTTAAACGGCTAACTCACATAATCCCAAGTTAACGTTATATAAATGTCTTTGTCTCAGGCACTAATATGTGTTACATTAACATTATTCCAAAGTTGCAACAAAAAAACAAATCTCACAAGTATTTGATGAGTTAACTGCTTTTGAATTTGTTGTAATATAGAATAATGATGATCTAGAAAGTGATGTAACTAATGTGTCTCATTCACTTGAAAATCTGCTGCGAAAAGAATGAGTCGGTTTACTAAAGTAGGACTTGCTTAAGTTATTGGAGTTTGAGACTGTTATATTCTACTAATTATAGTAAGTTTTTAAAGGGTTTTGGGACCGTCTTAATCGTTAGATTCAGTGGTGATTAGGATTGTTTTAATGGTTCTCTTAATAGTTATTAAAGGGTTTTTATGACTGTTTTAATTGCAAAATTCAAGGTATTTGGGACTGATTTTAATAGCTGAATTGATGGGTGCTTGAAACTGCCTTGGTAGTTGAATTCAAGGGTGTTTAAGACTACTTCAATTGCTAATTTTAGGGATGTTTGGAACTGTAATAATAGCCGAATACAGGAGTGTTGCGGCTGTTTTTAATAGGCATTATTATTGCAAAATAAATTTGACTTATACTAAATTAATAGATGTAAAGTTCAAAACATTTTAAGACAATATATTCGGTATTAAATAAATGATAAAATTTTTATGTCAAAACCTTGTGCGTGCACGGGTATTATAACTACAAGGTTGTAAAAATCGCTAGGCGCTAGTGAGGCGGTCGGGTAGGGCCTAGCGATTAATCGATTAGGTGGGGATTAATCAGATTGAAATTTTTATGGACAAAATTGTAATTTTAGATATTATATTATATGTATGAAATAACCATAATGCATCAAAGTTCAAATATTTCAAGTGTTCAAATATAAACATAATACATAATTTTTCAAAGCTTAAAGTCAAATATAGATATTACTCGGTTTGTTGACTACTTTTAAGCGATCTTTGACTGATTTTGTCCGATTAATCGGTTTATTGACCGATTTTTAAGTGATTTTAACTGATTTTTAATCGATTTTGTTGACCGATTTTTAAGCAATTTTGTCCAATTAATCCGATTAGACCGATTTTGTCTGATTAATCGGTTTGTTGACCGATTTTTAAGCGATCTTTGACCAAAACGATTATATAGGCCGATTATGATAAATCAAGGCGCTTAATGAGCGATCATCGATTATGCGGGGATTAATCAGCCGCCTGAATCGATTTTTACAACATAAAATTATAAAAAATACTATTATTTAAAATATGTTATGATTGAAAAAGAAAAGAGAGTAGGGGAGAGGGAGAGAGACAAGAAAAAGATAAGACCCATCAATTACGTCAAATCCTCACAAATCCTGGTCTACTACAAAGGATTCGATTTTTTCACCATTGTCATTTTGAACAGTGAATCCAACAGTAAATAAATTCAACTAAACACTTGTTTTAAGTCAAATCAAAGAAAAACCCATTCTATTACCCCTACCAAACGGGCCCTTAAACACTGTTGCAACCCGTTGGCACTAGTTCCTCGCTCTAACCATTTTTAAAAGACAAAACCCTCTTTAATGAGTATGACGGATATTAAATAGAGTATTTTAATTTTTAGAATAATCTAAAAAAATAACAACTAAACATATACTGGAAAGCTTATATCCTTTTTATATCTATTAGTATATATTAAATTGTTAATTTGTAAAATATTCTTAATCTTACTTATAAACCACTTTTGTATTTGCTCAACAATCAATGTGGGACAAAACCTAAACACATTTTCTTTTTTCAACTTTTGTTACCGAATGTTTAGTTTTGGGACTACATTAACTCAACGTTGTACTTGTCTAGTTGTCTCACCTCACTTAACATATATAAAACTCATTAAGAAATTACTAACAAATTGATTGCAGGCCGATCACAAATACAAGAGCTAAGGTTTACCATGGCTAGTAACGTTAGACATATACAAGTTTCCCACTACTAAGATACATTTAACTAAACACTTTCTAATGTCATATAGTAGCAAAAAATTGATTATAACATAAAGAATCTTTTAAGGGTTCGGCTAGAACAATAACTAAGGCAACTAACGATATTGCTTAATAAAGTAACTAAACACTAAACAGAAACAAATGGCCTAATTGCAAGGTAACTAACATTTTTACAAAAAGTTTAAGGTTTAAACTTTATCAGGTACACACTTGAGGATTATGAAAAATGTAACAAACCGTCACGCGAATACCTCGGTTAGATAGCGTACATATGAGTCAAAGACTCGTTATTTTTAGACAGTGGCGGACTTGGTACTAAAAGTCACGATGCTATTGATACTCGTACAAAAAATTAGACCAGATGCATTGCTGGAAAAAATTTGATATATCAGACATATTTCACACCCTGCGAGAAAAGTTCTTGAGATCTCCCTCGGTCCACATCCGTCTCCACATAACTTAAATAAGGAATACATTTTAGGGTAATGGGGTGCCTAAGAAATAAGAACCAAAATTGTCACAGAATAACCCAATTGAACCACATATGTTGAGTTAAAAATTACTCTTTTCACATGAAATTTTGATCCTTGTTTTAGCTATACATACTAAAAATAAGGGTGCTAATTTTCAACACGACATGATAACTAACACGAATTCGACATGAAGCTAAACAAGTTTGAGTAAAAAGACATGTCTACTCGTTTAACATGTTTAATAAATGGGTCGTGTTTGAGTAAATGTTATATTAACAGTATCTCATCTTATATAACTATCACGAGTAGGAAATTGTTAATAGTTATCATTAGTTGATGAATGGTGTAAAAGAAAAAAATATTAACAATGTAAAAACCCAGATAGAAAAGATGAACCCTTTCATACACTACAACCAAAATCAAAATTAACCCACTTTTAATCCACTAAATTTCAATCCATTTAAAATCCACCTTCAGAAACATCAATTCGTCATTTCCCCTAAATTAATTTCTCCATATTAACCCAATTTAAAAATCTTGTTTTTTTGGTCAAAATTAAAAAAAAATAAAAAAAAAAAAGGTTTGAATCGTACCCATTTTCAATCCATTAATCTTCTCCCTTTTTTTTTTTTTTTTTTTTTTTTTTTTTTTTTTTAGTTTACTGTAATTGCTTGTAGATTCTAGTGTGAGTTTCGTGGTTGATGGATAAGGGTTTAGGAGAGGTTGATATTCAATCGATGTTAAATAGTTTTTACTCCAAGTTTAAGAGCATGGAAGTGAATCCTGAAAAGCCAAGTACTGAAGCGAATGAACATGTTGTTGAGAGCACACATACGAAGCCAGTTTCGTATGCCACAGCACTTAATGAAGATCAACCCAAGCGAAAGGTTAACTTTCTTCCTCTCAACAATCAAACTGTTGAAGATGCAGATTTTACCTTGCCTATTAAGTCGGTTGAAGAGGTTAACAACAGGTTTGTGAACACTTTGTATGGTTATTTCATTGGAAAACGCCTTTCGTTTCCAAACGTGGAGAATTACGTGAAAAATACATGGGCGAAATATGGGTTAGTTCGTGTTATGATGAACTCAGCTGGCTTTTTCTTTTTTAAATTATCGACACATAGGGGGCTGGAACAAGTCCTGGAGAATGGACCTTGGCTCATTCGAAATATTCCTAGCCCTTTCGAATATCGGATCACTCCCCTGCGGTTCTTAGAATTCCTAAATTGATGCGGTTTAAGCCGAAGCCGTTTAAATTCCCAAATCTTGTTGTGCATAATTCACGGTTCAAAGAGCTGCCTTCAGAAGTGTGGAGCGAGAGTATAAATGGCTATATGATGTTTCAAGTTGTCAAAAAATTGAAAATGTTAAAGAAGCTGATAAGGCGAAAAATGATCCGTTTTTAGGGGGTCATTTAAGCCCGAATCCGACTTTATTTGATCAAATATTGCCCTAAATCGTTTCTTTTGTGATTTTAGGTGTTTGGAGAGTGAATTCTGGAAAAGAAGCCATTTTGGACGTTTTTGGAGCATAAAAGTGAAGAAAACGGCAAAGTATCAATTTTCCATCCTGAAGACACTAGGTGACGGCGTCAAGAGTTACACCCTGATGGCGTCAGATAGCAAGAATAAAATACCGTGGTTGATGACGGCGTCACCAAGGCCGTCACCAAGGCCGTCACGTGTAAACTTGTCAAAACTTGCGCGCGGAGTAGCTGATATTGTTTTGGTCATAACTTTTGCATACGAACTCGGATTTAGGTGATTCAAAAGCTCACGCGAAGAGGACGAAGAGATCTACAATTTGGTGAAAAAATGGTCTTGACGTCGTCAAGAGTACGGGCTGACGCCGTCACGAAGGGCCGACAGAAAACATGCCTATAAATATAACTTCATAACTTCACTTTTTGTAAGCCCTAAACCCTAAAGTCGATTCCTGGGTTTAGGTGGGTGTTTTTCCAGTAACTTAGAGGGTTTCAATCACTCCATAAACATCATGTATTGGTTTGATGATTCTATCTCAATTATGTTTTTCATTATTCTTGTTGATTGTCCTTCTTTGATTATGATTTGCTAATTCACCTTGTGTCTACTTATGATTATGTGAAACTTGTATATAATTGATTAGATCTCATTGATTTCTTATTGATGTTGTGTCTATCTCCATCAATTAAGGCGTGACAACTTCAATAGATCTAGTTGGTTTAGTTTATAATCCTTGTTTCCTATTGATTCTTGTTTTGATTGAATGATTTATATGTTAGGCTTAAGAAAACTGGCAGATCTCCAAACGGTAACATGCTTGAACGTCTTAAGAAACATGAACCGAAGCGTACTAGGTCTTTATTGGTTGTATTTAATGCATGAGCCACTGTTTACAATCCCTATAGTTGTGCTGGGCATGGTGTAGGAGGAGATAAGAGCTCATAGAATTGGGGAGTTATGTATGCCACCCCATGAATGGTATTAAGGAATACAACCCGTCAATCAAAACAAGGTTACAATTCAATAGGTAGGATTGGATAGCTAGCAAGGAGTAACATATCATGGGTAGACATGCTTCACTTATCTTGTAGAACCCTAGTTTACTTTTCTTGTTAATTAGTTTAAATAGTAGTTTTTGGGTTAGTTGATTAGCAACTAATTCCGCCCACTCTCCCAATACCCGAGATTTTTACTTGTTTTTCATAAAATATAAAAACATAAAAAGAATCATCCTTCACCTTTAGACCTAGTTAGATTAATTTCAATCCTAACGACACTATTCCTAGCTGAACGATCAATCCCCCGGTACTTGTCACTATACTATACTACAACGATCAGGTACACTGCCTGGTGGGGGTTGTAAGCTTCTCGAGATCCCTCGAGAGGTAAAGCCTGTTGCGATTCCCACGCATCAAGTTTTTGGCGCCGCAGCCCGAGGAATAGTTATTGTTTAGGTTGTATTTGATTTTTATTAGGTCTACTCATTAGATTCCTTTTTAGTGAGATTTTTCTTTTTTATTAGCTTTCTTGTAGTCTATCTTTTCTTTGTGCATTTGTTCGTAGAAACCTTTCCATTGACTCTTCCGTTCACCATTATGGAGAATGCGAATCCACCATACTACCGACCACGAAACCCATTCTACCCTAATGACATCTTGATGTTCAAACAATATCAAGATGAACCCATATATGATGCATGGACTCGTTTTAAAAATTTACTCCGAATAGTCCCTCATCATAGTTTCGCTTTAGCATCCCTAACCCAGACCTTTTACTATCGTGTTAACCGATATGACCAAATGTGCATTGAGGATTTTGCCAATGGGGACCTTAGGGAATTAAATGCTGAAGAAGCATGGGATGCCATAGAAGATTGTGCCCAATATTATTATAGAGTAGACAACCCGACAAACAACATCACAAATCAATCAATAACAAGTTTGAAGGAGCAAACAGGAAGTTTGTCTGGGGATGATTACTTAGGGATACCTGCGTGGATGTCACCTAAAATCATAGTACAAAACAAACACATAGGTAATCTAAGTACAATGGAGGATGAGGTGGACAATCCAAGCCCACAAAGTACCCCACAAGTCCTACCATCATTTGAGGCACATACAACGCCCGTGACTTACCCGGAAGAAGTAGAAGAGACTATAGGAACCCCAATTGAGGTAGAACCCTTGGACCAAGCACCACTAGAGGATATAGGTTTGAACACTTGTAGTGATAACCTTACTCCTAGTTCTAGGGAATTTCCTAATGTTGATAAACCGGAACCTCAACCTTTACACAACTTCCCATCCTTAGTTTATTTCTAGGAGACAAAAGAGGAACCGACCCACCCATCAACCTATATTATCCGGGTAGTTTTAGGATGAAGGAAGCCATTCACTCACCCCCTTCACCTCACGTGGCATATTTCCACCCTAAGGGTGTGTATCGCTACTTCCACCCGCACTTAATCCTAAGTGTAGGGAAAACCTCCCCTATTTTCATTAAATAAGGGTAGAGTCAGGCTCGTGACTCGAACAAAAACAAGCGCTTCTTGGGAGGCAACCCATGTTTTTAATTGTTTGATGTTTTTATTTTATTTGTTTGTTTGTGTCATATATGCTTAATCATAGTTGTTTAATTTTCATGTTTCGAATAATTTGTGAAAATGCTTTATTTTGTTTTTTTAACCTCGTCTTAATTGTATATAAAGGTATTTTACAAAAAGATAAGTGTAGGGAAATTTATATCTTGTTAAAAAGAACTAAATTCGAACATGAAAACTTCACAATTCATGATTAGCATATATTCTATCTTGTTTGTGTGTCAATAATTGTGGATATGTTTTATGAGTTCCTATTTGTAAAATTCATTCCACAAGTATCCTATCCTTTTGTTGCTTTGTCTTGTTTTTATTTCTAAGTCTGGAATTACATCTAGTTGTGATTTTTGTTCGGTTTGATTCTTTGGTTTTTGTGTTTGTTGATTACAGGACAAGAAGATGATTTATATTTCTGGAGGGAAGCTTTCAACGTTCGTCTTCTTGGAGGTAGATTTAACCATGTGGTCACATTATCCACGGTGAACGAATCAGGGGAGTATTAGTTTCTTTCATTCTTATTTATTTACTTTTACATCTTTTATCTAGAACATTGGGGACAATGTTCGGTTTAAGTGTAGGGAGGGTATATTAGAAACTATTACTCCACTTGGTTTTTGTTTTGTTTAATAGTGAATGTGTAATAAAATTGAGAGAAATATTTGTTAGGGCAATTTTAGCACCAAATTTAAAATTTTTTGCAACATGTAGGAGTGAAACTTTAGTCTTAATAAGCGTCTCATGGATAGGAGTTGTATGACTAGCACAAAAACCATACCACTCAAAAATTTTCACCCCAAATATGTGAGGTTCGCCCTTAGATCTTTAGGAAAAAAGCATTCATTGTTGGTGCTTATGAGTGTACCGGTAGTATTTAGATTCTAGAACTTGTGATAGCGATGCATCCCGAGACCGCTAGTGAGACTACATTCGTGTAGTTAGGATTTACTACATGATAAGAGGCATTAGGATAACCCTTGTTCTACACCTGTAATATAATTACATTGACTTCATAGGTCAAGTAATTCTCCCACACCTTTGCGTTGTACTCATTTTTAGTACACGATACCCCTAGTACACCCCTTCGAGCCTATCTTTTCGTTTCTAACTTTAAGCATTTTACTTAAAGGAAGAATTTGTTTACAATCCACCCCAAATGTGCAACCAAATCGCCTTAGCCTTCCTTGTATGCACTCATCTTTAGTGCATTATTGTTAATTATTTAAACCCTTTGTTAGTTGTCTAATTGATTACATGGTTGCTAAGTCGAGTCATATCTTGTACATATTGTTTTGGGACAATTGGGACTCATGGGTAAAGTACTTGTGTTATGGAGTAATGGGGAAGAACATCATATATTACCCCCATATGTGCGTTAATATTTAAAAGTACTCCAAGTGTTTTGATCATCTTGATTCGAGTCATTAGAATAGTTGATTGTAAAATATGTAAAAGCTCAAGTGTGGGGAGGAAACGAGCTCCCTTTGATGTATTGTTTTGGATGGTAGAGTAAGAGTGTATGCAAAAAAAAAAAAAAAAAAAAAAGAAAAAAAAAAAAAAAAAAAGAGAGAAAAAAAAATATAGAAAAGGAAAAGAGAAAAACATACGGGCTACCATCCGTTTCTTTTATTTATGTTTAAGTCAAATAGTGTCTTGAAAATCCAAAAAAGAGTTGTGGTTAGTTTAAGTCGAGTCGAGTCTTGGCTTAGCAACGCCTCATTGTACATGTAGTTAACTAAGACAATTGACTTGCCACCAGTAAAATATCCGTTTATCCAACAAAACCGTGTTTTCCATATCCCCTACACCTAACATTATAACCCTTTAAAAGACCTCTTTGATAGTTTATCCTAGGTGCTTACGCCAAGTGGTGGAGGTTTGATCCTTTCCCAAGCCTATGGTAATCTATTTGCTATGACAGGTAAAGAGTGATATTTCTCCATTTCCAATTATGACATATAAATTTACAACACCCGAGAGATGAGAGTATCCAAATACTTAATGTGAGGTGCTAGTGTATAATTTTCGTGCTTGTTTTGACTAAGGTGGAACGATCATTTGTTGTAATTACTTTTATATTAGTGTTAAATGACCCCTAACTTGTATTTTGATTGGTGGAAAAGCTCATTTGCTTGAGGACAAGCAAATCCCAAGTGTAGGGATATATGATAAGGCGAAAAATGATCCGTTTTTAGGGGGTCATTTAAGCCCGAATCCGACTTTATTTGATCAAATATTGCCCTAAATCGTTCCTTTTGTGATTTTAGGTGTTTGGAGAGTGAATTCTGGAAAAGAAGCCATTTTGGACGTTTTTGGAGCATAAAAGTGAAGAAAACGACAAAGTATCAATTTTCCATGCTGAAGACACTAGGTGACGGCGTCAATAGTTACACCCTGACGGCGTCAGATAGCAAGAATAAAATACCGTGGTTGATGACGGCGTCACCAAGGCCGTCACCAAGGCCGTCACGTGTAAACTTGTCAAAACTTGCGCGCGGAGTAGCTGATATTGTTTTGGTCATAACTTTTGCATACGAACTCGGATTTAGGTGATTCAAAAGCCCACGCGAAGAGGACGAAGAGATCTACAATTTGGTGAAAAAATGGTCTTGACGGCGTCAAGAGTACGGGCTGACGCTGTCACGAAGGGCCGACAGAAAACATGCCTATAAATATAACTTCATAACTTCACTTTTTGTAAGCCCTAAACCCTAAAGTCGATTCCTGGGTTTAGGTGGGTGTTTTTCCAGCAACTTAGAGGGTTTCAATCACTCCATAAACATCATGTATTGGTTTGATGATTCTATCTCAATTATGTTTTTCATTATTCTTGTTGATTGTCCTTCTTTGATTATGATTTGCTAATTCACCTTGTGTCTACTTATGATTATGTGAAACTTGTATATAATTGATTAGATCTCATTGATTTCTTATTGATGTTGTGTCTATCTCCATCAATTAAGGCGTGACAACTTCAATAGATCTAGTTGGTTTAGTTTATAATCCTTGTTTCCTATTGATTCTTGTTTTGATTGAATGATTTATATGTTAGGCTTAAGAAAACTGGCAGACCTCCAAATGGTAACATGCTTGAACGTCTTAAGAAACATGAACCGAAGCGTACTAGGTCTTTATTGGTTGTATTTAATGCATGAGCCACTGTTTACAATCCCTATAGTTGTGCTGGGCATGGTGTAGGAGGAGATAAGAGCTCATAGAATTGGGGAGTTATGTATGCCACCCCATGAATGGTATTAAGGAATACAACCCGTCAATCAAAACAAGGTTACAATTCAATAGGTAGGATTGGATAGCTAGCAAGGAGTAACATATCATGGGTAGACATGCTTCACTTATCTTGTAGAACCCTAGTTTACTTTTCTTGTTAATTAGTTTAAATAGTAGTTTTTGGGTTAGTTGATTAGCAACTAATTCCGCCCACTCTCCCAATACCCGAGATTTTTACTTGCTTTTCATAAAATATAAAAACATAAAAAGAATCATCCTTCACCTTTAGACCTAGTTAGATTAATTTCAATCCTAACGACACTATTCCTAGCTGAACGATCAATCCCCCGGTACTTGTCACTATACTATACTACAACGATCAGGTACACTGCCTGGTGGGGGTTGTAAGCTTCTCGAGATCCCTCGAGAGGTAAAGCCTGTTGCGATTCCCACGCATCAGAAGCCTATGCGCAAACTGTTATGTGACAAAGGTAATCTACATGACAGAGTGAATCGGTTACGGGACGAGTTGGATGAAGTACAAAAAGCCCTTGATCGTGACCCGTCTAGTATCACTCTCCGTGAAGAAGAAGCAGCGTATTTGCAAGCTTTTAATGATGCCCTTATTGATGAAGAACGTTTCTTAAAGCAGAAAGCTAAAGTGGAGTGGCTTCGAGTGGGGGATTCTAACTCGGCTTATTTCCACAAGATTGTAAAGAGTCGTGGAGCTAGAAATCGTACAGATCGGGTTCTTGACTCTAATGGGAGCTGCTATGAGGGATCGGCTGTAAAGGATGCTTTTGTGAATCACTATACTAATTTCCTTGGTCAAAGTGGTATCTCTAATGATTTGGATGTGCATGATTTATTTCACAACACGTTATCTACAACAAAAGCAGAGCTTATGATTAGAGATGTGTCGGATGCAGAGGTTAAAGATGCTAGTTTTTCGATGGGTGATGACAAATCTCCAGGTCCAGACGGGTATACAGCGGCTTTCTTTAAAGGTTCATCGGATATCATCGGTATTGATATTGTTAAGGCGGTTCGAGAATTTTTTTCAAGTGGTAAACCGCTTAAAGAGGTAAACCACACGATTATTGCTCTTATTCCCAAGGTCTCTTCTCCAACCCGAGTTACTGATTATAGACCGATCTCGTGTTGCAATGTTCTTTTTAAGTGTATTAGTAAGATTATTTCTAATCGTATTAAGGATAGTCTTAATGATTTAGTGAGTATTAACCAATCAGCTTTTGTGTCGGGTAGGCGTATATCAGATAATATTCTTTTAACACAAGAGCTAATGCACAATTAACATTTAGATAGAGGGTCGTCGAGGTGTGCTTTCAAGATTTATATTCAAAAGGCATACGATACAGTGGACTGGAATTTTCTGTGTAAGGTGCTAGTTGGCTTCGGGTTCCATACTCGCATAATCAATTGGATTATGGAGTGTGTTTCTAGCACTTCGTTTTCAATTTGTATCAATGGATCTTTGCATGGGTTTTTTAAAGGGACGAGAGGGCTTCGACAAGGTGATCCTCTATCTCCTTACTTGTTTACTCTTGTTATGGAGATTCTTACCCTCATCTTGCAGCGGAAGGTTAGAGATTCAAATGAATTTGAGTATCATCATCATTGTTCTAGCCTTAAAATTGTTAATTTATGCTTTGCGGATGACTTATTCCTTTTTGCTCATGGTGATGCTAATTCGGCTAGTGTTATCAAGGAGGCTCTTGAGGAGTTTAAAAGCATATCAGGGTTAGTCCCGAGTATGCCTAAGAGTACGGCCTTTTTTTGTAATGTTATTCATCATGTTAAAATGGCTATTCTGAGTGTTCTTCCATTTGAAGAAGGTACTCTTCCTGTCAAGTATCTTGGAGTTCCTCTAGTTTCTACAAGGCTTGTTTATAGAGATTGTAAAGAGCTTGTGGAAAGAGTTCAAAACAGGATTAATGATTGGAAGAATAAGTTCCTATCTTTTGCGGGTCGTTTGCAGCTGGTTCAATCTGTTATATCCTCTATGCATGTTTACTGGTCTTCTGTTTTTATTCTTCCTACACGCATTATGTTGGATATTGAACAGCTCATGAGAGGCTTTTTGTGGTGTCAAGGTGATATGAGGAGTGATAAAGCGAAAGTCTCGTGGGGGGCTAGTTGTCTTCCCAAGAATGAGGGCGGTTTAGGTATCCGGAGGCTTGAGCTCTTTAATGTCGCTCTTATTACGTCACACATATGGAGCATTCTCACTTTGAAGGAGTCGCTATGGGTGAAATGGATTCATACACATAAACTGCGTAACCGTAACTTTTGGGATTATCCTTTTCGTGGCAATATGTCGTGGGGGTGGCGCAAAATCTTACAGGTTCGTACCATTGTCCGAAAATTCATATGGCACAAAGTGGGTAACGGTTCTAATACTTCACCTTGGTTTGATAATTGGTGTCCACATAGTCCACTAATCAATACCATTTCTACTCGAGATATTCATAGGGCTAGTTTTGTTTTACAAACTAAACTTAGTGACCTGATCCATGATAACACATGGATGTGGCCTACCGAATGGTTAAATAAGTATCCGAATTTGTTTGCTATTAATGTTCTTATGCTAAATTTGGACCAGAGGGATATGTTAGTTTGGAAAAACAGGATGGGAGCTGATAAAAGATTTTCGGTTGGTATTATGTGGGAGGATATTAGACCTCGTGGTACCACCATTGCTTGGTCGAAAGTGGTGTGGTTTCCACATTGTATCCCTCGTCATGCGTTTCATGTTTGGCTCGTCTTACATAGAAGGCTGAAGACTCAAGACCGTTTGAGACAATGTGATGTTGGTCCTACGATCGAGTTAAACATGTCTCGATGTCCTCTATGTGAAAGTGTCCCGGACTCGCACAATCATCTATTCTTTGAATGTTCCTTTTCTTGGCAAGTATGGTCTCGGGTGTGTTTGGAATCGGGTATGTCTTCTAGTACTATATCGTTGGATAATATTACAGCTTGGCTCGTTTCCTATGGAAGGTCTCGTTCAGCCATGAGTATTATTTCTAAGTTTGTATTTGCTGCCTCGGCGTATATGATTTGGCAAGAGAGGAACACAAGGTTGTTTAAAAAGAAAAAGAGAAACGCGAATCAAGTCGTCGATGTTATTATTTCTACGGTTCGTCTCAAGCTGCTAACTTTTCATTTCAAAAAGACCTCGAATGTAGAGCGCGTTCTAACTACACGGAATCTTCCTTCGCAGTTAATGAGGGATAGCATAACGTAAGGTTTTTTATGTACTGTAGCCTAGCTGGTCTTTTTATGTAATATTTTTTTAGGCTAGGCGTTGTTTTTATGAGGTTGGCATGTCATCCTCATAAGTGGTGGTTTGAAGCACAATGGGTGCGTTGCTTGTTATAGTCAATATGGTGCGTTACCATATTGCCTGAACCTAAGTGAATTTTTAATATACTTTACCAGGGTAAAAACCCTTTACTAAAAAAAGAAAAAAATATTATTCAAAATTAATTAATTATTACTTGTTTACTAACTTATGCCTCGTAGTTTTTTGTATGTGTTCGTTATGTCAGAAATGCTTTAAACTTCACTTCAACTCACGAGCAATAGTTCTTCATTCTAAACATTTTTAAAAGACAAAAACCGTTTACAAGTTTTCTAAATAATGAGTATTCACATATAGTAAATTGAGTATTTTTAGTTTTCACCTTTATATAACTCAAAAAGGCGGTTGAAGACTTTAGGGGTGAGCATGGTGCGGGTTGGTGCGGGTTTTGACTAAAACCGAACCGCAACCGCAATTGCGGTTTCTATAAAAAACAGAAACCGAACCGCACCACATTTTGCGGTTTCGGTTTTGCGGGTTTTTTGCGGTTTATGTGGGTTTTGCGGGTTTTAACCGCACCGCACCATCACTTATATGACTTATATAATTAATGTGGGTTTTTGCGGTTTTTAGTTCACAATGTTGGTCTTTTTTGTTATAAAAATGCAAATATTTAATTTAAACACACACACATCACTTATTACTTACAAGAATATTAATCATAATATGCACTAGAAGCTTATAACACACATTAAATAATCAATGTGCCGTTTTTCGGTTTTAAAAATCAAGCGCGGTGCGGGTTTTGTGGTTCGGTTTTACGGGTAAAACCGCAACCGCACCGCATTTTGCGGTTTTTATTTTTTCTTAAAACCGATCCACCGGTTTTTGCCATGGTGCGGTTTTTGTGGTTCGGTTTTTTGCCGGTTTTGCGGTGCGGTTTCTGCTCACCCCTAGAAGACTTAATGAAAGCTTAAATCCATTATATATTCAACCGCAAATACTCTAAGCCTTCTTATATATTCAACCGCAAATACTCTAAGCCATTATATAACAATGTTGGTCTTTTTTGTTATAAAAATGCAAATATTTAATTTAAACACACACACATCACTTATTACTTACAAGAATATTAATCATAATATGCACTAGAAGCCATATAACACACATTAAATAATCAATGTGCCGTTTTTCGGTTTTAAAAATCAAGTGCGGTGCGGGTTTTGTGGTTCGGTTTTACGGGTAAAACCGCAACCGCACTGCATTTTGCAGTTTTTATTTTTCTTAAAACCGATCCACCGGTTTTTGCCATGGTGCGGTTTTTGTGGTTCGGTTTTTTGCCGGTTTTGCTGTGCGGTTTCTGCTCACCCCTAAAAGACTTAATGAAAGCTTAAATCCATTATATATTCAACCGAAAATACTCTAAGCCTTCTTAGTTTTACTTATAAACCACTTTTGTATTTCCTTAGCCACCGATGTGGGACAAAACCCAAACACATTTTAGTCTTTTAACTATAGTTTTCGAATGTTTAACTTTGAGACTAAATAACTCAACATTGTACTTGTCTTTACCTTACTTAGCATCTATAAAATTCACTAAGAATCACTAACAAATTGATTGCAGGCCGATCACAAATGCAAGAGTTAAGGTTTTCCATGGCTCGTAAAGGTAGATATATACAAGTTTCTGACTACTAAGATACATTTAACAACAAACTTTTGAATATCATATAGTAAGATCTGATTAGAAATAATTTTTTAAAATTCGGCCAAAACAATAACCAAGGCAAATAACAATATTGCTTAACAAAGTAACCAAATACTAGATTACCAACAAATGGCCTAATTGCAAGGTAACTAACATTTCTACAAAAAGTTTAAGGCTTAAACTTTATGAGGTACACACTTGAAGATGGCTATGAAAAATATAATAAACCGTCACGCTAATACCTAATTTAGAGCGCACGTCTGAGCCAAAGACTCATTATTTCTAGAAAGTGGCAGACCTAGTACTAAAAGTCACGATGTTGATGGTACCCGTAACAAACAAAAGTGGACCAGGTGCATTGTTGGAAAAATTTGATATATGACATATTTCACATTACACAAGAAAAAGTCTTATGAGATCCCACTCGGACCACCTCCGTCTCTATATAACTTGAATAATACATTTTCGGGTAATGGGTGCTTAAGAAAAGAGAGCCAAAAATAGTCACAGAATAACCCAATTGACCCGCATATATTGAGCTAAAAATTACTCTTCACGCGAAAATTTGATACCTGCTTTTGCTAAACATACTAGAAATAGGAGTGTCAATTTTAAACAAGACACGATAACTAACACGAATGACATGTCTTCTCGTCTAACCCATTTCATGAACAGGTCATATTTGGGTAGAGGTTGCATTAACAATAAAACACCTTATATAACAATCCCGAGTAGATAATTGTTAATAGTTATCATTAGTTGATGAATAGTGTACAAGAAACTTTTTTTTTTTTTTTTGAAATTAAATAATTATCTTTTGTTTACTAAATTATGTCTCGTAGTTTTTATACGTGTTTATTATGTTAGAAATGAAGTGTAATACTTTAAACTCACTGCAACCCAAAAGCACTAGTTCCTCATTCTAACCATTTTAAAAGACAAAATCCTTTTACGAGATTTCTAGATAATGAGTATCCACGCATAGTAAATAGAGTATTTTGTTTTTATTTCTAAATAATCAAAAGAGCACTAGCTAGTTCCTCGTTCTAACCATTTTTACAAGACAAAACCTCTACGAGTTTTTAAAGTAATGAGTATCCACGTATAGTGAAATAGAGTATCTTTAATCTTTATATTTAAACAAAATGTAAAAAAGAAGCGATTAATCATGGAAAGGAAAGCTTAAATCCATTACATGTTTAATCACTAATATAACAAACCTTCTTAATCTTACTTATAAACCACTTTTGTATTTGCTTAGCCATCAATGTGGGACAAAACCTAAACACATTTCCTTCTTTCAACTTTTGTTACCGAATGTTTAATTTTGAGACTACATTAACTCAACGTTGTACTTGTCTTACCTCACTTAACATTTACAAAATTCACAAAGAAATGACTAACAAATTGATTGCGGGCCGATCACAAGTACAAGAGCTAAGGTTTTCCATGACCCCTAAAGTTAGAAATATACAAGTTTCTCACTACTAAGTACATTTAACAACACACTTTCTAGTGTCATGTAGTAAATCTGATTATAGAGAATTTTTTAGAATTTGGTCAAAACAATTACTAACTAAGCAAACTAAGAATTTTTCTAGGCAAAGTAACCAAACACTAAACATATCACCAACAAATGGCCTAATTTCAAGGTAAGTAACATTTTTACCAAAAGTCTAATGTTTAAACTTTATTAGGTACATACATGAGGATGGCTATAAAATATATAATAAACGTCACGCGAATACTTCGGATAAAACGCGTACATTATAGTCAAAGACTAGTTCTTTATAAAATATATAACTCAACGTTGTACTTGTCTAGTTGTCTCACCTCACTTAACATATATAAAAGAAATTACTAACAAATTGATTGCGGGCCGATCACAAGTACAAGAGCTAGTGTTTTTCATGACCCGTAAAGTTACAAATATAAGAAATTTCACGCTACTAAGATACATTTACCTACACACTTTCTAATGTCATTAGTAAGATCTTTCATAAAGATTTTTTTTTTTAATTCGGTCGAAACAATAACTAACTAAAGCAACTAACAATTTTGCTTAACGAAGTAACTAAATAGTAAACAAATCATCAACAAGTGGCCTAATTGCAAGACACCTAACCTTTTCATAAAAGATAAAAGGTTCAAACTTCATAGAGAGTTGGTCGTATAGATGTATTGACACCCTTATTTTATTTTCTCATTGTCTCATTTCATTTTTGGTAAACCTGTACCCACTATACGATATATTATTCAAGTGGACCGTTTTTTTGGCCGACCCACTTCTTCATTCGGGTTGACCGACAAGTATAAGTAAATATTTCCGTCTCTCGAGACGGCTATTGTCTCATTTGAGCAGATGAAAATTCATACAATTCTTTCTTTGTTTTGTTTTTTTTTCCTTGTGCCTAAATACTAACACTTTGTTTTCGAGTGTAAAATGGAAAAGAAGAGAAATGAATAGGATAAAAAAGAGAGAAAAGAGTAGGAGATGGAAAAGTTTTGATTTTTAGTTGTGTGTTCCCAAGTTGGAAAGAAAAGAGAAGAGATAGTACCAAATTAAGCTTAAAATTCAACTTCTCTCAAAATCATCCCAATTTGGGAAGAAGATTAGGAGGGGAATTTGGCATAATTTCCTTTCATCTTCTCTTCTCTTCTCTCCAAAAAAATCTCGGGAACATGATTATTTTTTAATTTCCTCTTCACTTCTCTTTTTTTCTTTCCAAAAAGAAACTCGGGAACAAAGTATAAGTGTTCTTTATGAATTATCTCAATAAGAATTTCGTGATATCTAGACATTAAAGGGTCAAAATACTTTATTCGAAAAGTGAACATACACGATTTGAAAAGATATAAGAAATTATCATGACAATCCTTACCCAATTTTTAACAAATGTCACATTCGAGCTTGTTCCTTTGGTTTTCTAATTTGTATGTTTTGGTTCTCAAATGATCATTCTGTTGTGGTTCTCAAATGATCATTCTGTTGTTATCACTCTTATACTTAACCTACTTGTTTGTTATCCCAACATTTTCTTTTCTATGGCATAGAAAGTTTAAACGTTAGATGGTAAGGACAATTGTTGCGTTGACTATCGAGACTAGGTGTGGTTTTTGGTCGTGCCTGGCTATGAAGCTCTTTTGACGCATCACAATACACCTATACTTAAATGTAGTTACGTTATGAGAGAGTAATAAAACTGATGGTTCATTTAGTTAATCGGCGAGTGTTTACTTTTATCTCTCAATATTCTCAAAATTTAACTCCTTTGGTTCAAAAATATTTTTCACTTTTTCATTTTGGGATGTCCCAAGATGATTGTCTATTTCTTGTTTCTCTCAGTCAACATAGAGTTTAGTGAGTAGAGATTATATTTGATTCATTAAAGAGTGTAATGATTTATTTTTTCTTAAACTGTGTGTTTTTTTTTTTTTGCTTGAAGAATAATTTTGAGACGGAAGAAGTAGAAGAAAAAGGACATCAATTCAATTCTAATGATAGTAGCATCATGTTCTTTTGTGTTAACAAAAAGTGAATGTAGTTTTGTTTAGTTGATATTGTAATTCTTTTCATTAGTTTTTGAGGGAAAACAGATAATGTAGTTTTGAAAAAACGTTTTTCTTCTCGTATTTGTGTGTTCGTTATGTTACATGACGTGTAATGCTTTAAACTTTGAGGGAAAACAGATAATGTAGTTTTGAAAAAACGTTTTTCTTCTCGTATTTGTGTGTTCGTTATGTTACATGACGTGTAATGCTTTAAACTCCGCTGTGCAACTCACGAGCACTACTTCCTCATTCTAACCGTTTTTAAAATAAAAGTAATGAGTATTTTTAATTTTTAAATTTAAACAATCCAAAATATCAACAATGTTTTTAAAATAAAAGTAATGAGTATTTTTAATTTTTAAATTTAAACAATCCAAAATATCAACAATTGAACACATAACAGAATCTTAAATCTATTATGTACTCAATTTTGATATTTGAAACCCAAGCTATTAATCTTACTTATAAACCAATTCTGTATTTGGTTAGCCATCAATGTGGGACAAAACCTAAACACATTTCTTTCTTTCAATTTATGTTACTGAAATGTTTAATTTTGAGACTACATTAACTTAACGTTGTACTTGTCTTACCTCAATTAACATTTATAAAATTCACTAAGATATGATTAACAAATTGACTGTCGGCCGATCACAAGTACAAGAGCAAATGTTTTTCATGGACCGTAAAGCTAGAAATGTACAAATTTACCACTACTAAGATACATTTACCTACACACTTTCTAATATCATTAGTAAGATCTGATTAGAAAGATTTTGTTTTTAAATTCGGTCAAAATAATAAAGAGAGTAAATTCCAAACAATAACTTGGAAAGATATCCAAGATTATCATTACACCCTTACCTAATTTTTAACAAATGTCACATTTGAGCTCGTTCCTTGGTTTTCTAATTTGTATGTTTTGGTTCTCAAATGATCATTCTGTTGTTATCACCCTTATACTTAACCTACTTGTTTGTTACCGCAACATTTTTTTTCTATGGCATAGAAAGTTTAAACGTGAGATGGTAAAGACAATTGTTGCGTTGACTATCGAGACTAGGTGTGGTTTTTGGTCGTGCCTAGCTATGAAGCTCTGTCGACGCAACACGATACACCTATACTTAAATGTAGTTATGTTATGAGAGAGTAATAAAACTGATGGTTCATTTAGTTGATCGGCAAGTGTTTTATCTCACAATATTCTCAAAATGTTACTCCTTCCGTTCGAAAATCATTTTTCACCTTTCCAGTTTAAGATGTCTTAAAATAATTGTTCATTTCTTGTTTCAACTAATTAAAATAGAGTTTAGTGTGTAGATATATATTATATTTGATTGGTTAAAGAGTGTTATAGTCTCACTTTTTTTAAACTGCGTGTTTTCTGTCTAGGGACAATAATTTTGAGTCGGAAAGAGTAGAAGAAAAATGACCTCGACCTAATCATAATAACAGTAGCGTCAAATTCTTTTGTGTTGAACAAAAATGAATGTAGTTTCTTTATTGTTGAACAAAAAGTGAATGTAGTTTGTTTATTTGGTATTGCAATTCTTTCCATTAGTTTTTGAGGGAATAACAGACAACGTAGTTTGTATTTTGTACGACTACACTTAATGACATAATTACCTTATATAACTAACCACGAGCTGGTAATTGTTAATATTTATCATTAGTTAATGAATAGTGTAAATAAAACTCTTTATTTTTTTGAAAATCAGTTAATTGTTATTTGTTTATTAAAAAATTAAAATGCCTCATAGCTTTTTGTGTGTGTTCGTTATGTTAGAGATGAAGTGTAATAATGCTTTAAATCTCGATGGAACCCATACTTAAATGTAGTTACGTTATGAGAGAGTAATAAAACTGATGGTTCATTTAGTTAATCGGAAAGTGTTCTATCTCTCAATATACTCGAAATGCTACTCCTTCGGTTCAAAAATTATTTTTCTCTTTTTTCATTTTGGGATGTCCTAAGATGATTTTCTATTTCTTGTTTCAGTCAATCAAAATAGAGTTTAGCGGGTAGAGATTATATTTGATTGGTTAAAGAGTGTAATGATTTTTTTCCTCTTAAACTTTTTTTTTTTTTTTTTTTATTATTATTATTATTATTATTATTATTATTATTATTATTATTATTATTATTTTTGCTTGAAGAATAATTTTGAGACAGAAGATTAGAAGAAAAATGACATCGATCCAATTCTAATGATAGTAGCATCATGTTCTTTTGTGTTAACAAAAAGTGAATTTAGTTTGTTTAGTGTGAAAAAACGTTTTTCTTCTCGTATTTGTGTGTTCGTTTAAACTTTCTGTGCAACTCACGAGCACTACTTCCTCATTCTAACCATTTTTAAAATACAAGTAATTAGTATTTTTAATTTTTAAATTTAAACAATCCAAAATATCAACAATTGAACACATAACAGAAATCTTAAATCTATTACGTACTCAATTTTGATATTTGAAACCGGCCTATTAATCTTACTTATAAAGACAATTGTTGCGTTGACTATCGAGACTAGGTGTGGTTTTTGGCCGTGCCTAGCTATGAAGCTCTGTCGACGCAACACGATACACCTATACTTAAATGTAGTTATGTTATGAGAGAGTAATAAAACTGATGGTTCATTTAGTTGATCGGCGAGTGTTTTATCTCTCAATATTCTTAAAATGTTACTCCTTCCGTTCGAAAATCATTTTTCACCTTTCCAGTTTAGGATGCCTTAAAATAATTGTTCATTTCTTGTTTCAACTAATTAAAATAGAGTTTAGTGTGTAGATATTATATTTGATTGGTTAAAGAGTGTTATAGTCTCACTTTTTTAAATTGCGTGTTTTCTTTCTAGGGACAATAATTTTGAGTCGGAAAGAGTAGAAGAAAAATGACCTCGACCTAATCATAATGACAGTAGCATCAAATTCTTTTGTGTTGAACAAAAATGAATGTAGTTTCTTTATTTGGTATTGCAATTCTTTCCATTAGTTTTTGAGGGAATAACAGACAACAAAGTTTGTATTTTGTACGACTACACTTAATGACATTATTACCTTATATAACCATCACGAGCCGGTAATTGTTACTCCCTCCGTCCTATTATAAGTGTCTACATTGACTTTTTTGAGTCTTTCTTGTTCAACTTTGATCATTAATATTTTTATTTGTGTTATATAATACTTGATGAAAATTATACCAATAGAAAAGACATTTAAAACCTAATCCATTCATATATTTTTCATCAAGTATTATATAATATCAATAAAAATATTTATGTTCAAAGTTGAATAAGAAATACTAAAAAAAGTCAAAGTGGACACTTATAATGGGACGGAGGGAGTAATATTTAGCATTAGTTAATGAATAGTGTAAATAAAACTTTTTTTTTTTTTTTTTTTGAAAATCAGTTAATTGTTATTTGTTTATCAAAAAATTAAAATGCCTCATAGCTTTTTGTGTGTGTTCGTTATGTTAGAGATGAAGTGTAATAATGCTTTAAACCTCGATGGAACCCATGAGCACTAGTTCCTTGTTCTAACAATTTTTAGAAGACAAAACCGTAAGTAATGAGTATCCACGGATAGTAAATAGAGTATTTTAAATTTGGGAAAATTGTTTAAATATACATTCAACTTGCCACATTTTACTATTGTATGCACTGAACTTTTTTTTTTCCTATTATATACACAAACTTTACTAATCACCCTTATTGTATCAATAAAATGCCTTTTTGATGATTAATCATTCCTATTGTATCAACTTGCCATGTCATCTAAAATGTGTTTTATTGATATAATAAGGGTGATTAGTAAAGTTTGTGTATATAATAAGGAAAAAAAAGTTCATAGTAAAAGGTGGCAAGTTGAATGTATATTTGGACAATTTTCCTTTTAAATTTTTATCTTTAAATAGTCTAAAAAAAATTATATCTTTATACTAAAGATGAGAATTTGCTACGCATGGGATTGTTGTACAATACTGTTGAATGAACAGTGTAACAGTGTTTCGCACAGTAACTGTGCTTCATTGAGTTGCACTTTACTGTTCATATAAAGCTACTTTCAAGCTTTGTTTTTAGCAAATCTGTTTCAACAATGGGTTGTACTTAAATACTTAATTATAGATACTAAAAAAAGGGCCCATTCTTTTATCTCTTTTTTTTTTGGCCCAATACCATTAAAATATAGAGCCCACTAACTCTAAATATAAATATAACCCAAGAAACCACAAACTAATACACACTGTTTATAAATTCCAAATACACACAGTTTTATATAGTCTTTATGAAATTAGTCATGTTTAAAAAAAATATATATACAAAAAAAAAAAAGGATAAAATACATTTTTTACTAACAACCTTCCTTATAAAACAAATAAAACAAAACAAAAACGAATACGCCCTTTATCTAATACATTTCGAACACGGATAAACACAAAACGTACACACAAATTCACCCGTAGCAACGCACGGGCTTACACGCTAGTTCTTTACATAATCTAAAAAATCAATATGTAACAGAAAGCTTATTATATCCATTAAATGTTAGCTTGCTCATATTTAAAATCTTCTTAACCTTACTTATAAACCACTTTTTTATTTGCTCAATCATCAATGTGGGACAAAACCTAAACACATTTCCTAGCTTCTTTCAACTTTACGAGCTTGCTAGGTAATGAGTATCCACGTATGGTAAATAGAGTATTTCTAGGTAATGAGTATGCATAGTAAATTCGTTAAAAAAATAAATAAATAAAAAGGTAAATAGACTATTGGTAGTTTTTATTTCTAAATAAACAAAAACGCACTAGTTACTCGTTCTAACTATTTTTATAAGACAAAACCTTTACGAGCTTTTTAAGTAACGAGTAGCCACGTATATTGAATAGAGTATTTTTAGTTTTGAAAAATGATTGGAAAGCTTAATTATGTGTCAAAACATACGTGGCGTGAATATGATAGTTTGTAAAAAAGTGAGTCTCATGGCTCCAGCCACACAAGCTTAGACATATTTTTTAACACATAATATAGGTCTCTCAATCACCACTCTTTTAGTTTTTAGTTTTTAAAGTTATACAATCTAAAAACAACAAGCATGAATTGGAAAGCTTAAATCCATTACATGCTTAATTGCTAATATTACAAACCTTCTTAATCTTACTTATAAACCACTATTGTATTTGCTTAGCCGTCAATGTGAGAGAAAACCTAAACACATATTAGTCTTTTGACTATTGTTTTCGAATGTTTGATTTTGAGACTACATTAACTCAACGTTGTACTTGTCTTACCTCACTTAACATTTACAAAATTCACAAAAAGATTACTAACAAATTGATTGCGGGCCGATCACAAGTGCAAGAGCTAAGGTTTTCCATGGCCCCTAAAGTTAGAAATATACAAGTACATTTAACAACACACTTTCTAGTGTCATGTAGTAAATCTGATTATAGAGAATTTTTTAGAATTTGGTCAAAACAATTACTAACTAAGCAAACTGAGAATTTTGCTTGGCAAAGTAACCAAACACTAAACATATCACCAACAAATGGCCTAATTTCAAGGTAACTAACATCTTTACCAAAAGTCTAATGTTTAAACTTTATTAGGTTCAAGTATGGCTATAAAATATATAATAAACGTCACGCGAATACTTCGGATAAAACGCGTACATAAGATTCAAAGACTAGTTCTTTATAGACAGTAGCGTACCTGGTACTAAAGTCACGATGCTAATGATACTTGTGACAAATAAAATAGACGAGGTGCATTGCTAGAAAAATTGGTATATCTGATATATTTCACACTACGCAAGGAAAGTCCACGAGACCCCCTCAGTCCATCTCTGTCTCCACACAAATTAAATAAAGAATATACTTAGAGGGCCGGGTACCGTGCGCCAACGCTTGTGTTTTCCGGCAAAACGCGACCGGACGGCGCCATCTCCATACCGTGGCTCACGTTTTCGCGTCCCGAGCCATCACGAACAGCTCAAATCATCCCGGAAAACGCGACACGATGGCGCAACCACGATACCGAGCCTCGTGTTTTCCCGTTTTTTTCTTGGCGTTATCCCGTTTTTTCAATTTGTTTGGAAATAAAAGATGTTCATGGTGTTTGATAGATGTTCATGGTGTTTTCATGTTTTTTTTTTCGCAGGTTGTGACTTCCTTTGAGCAGGAAGTAAAGTGTTGTCTTGAGGAAGAAGGTAAAAGCGGCTGCAAATTATATATGAAAACAGTTACTAGTATTAGGGTAAAGTATTATACTCCATGGGCTTTACATGTAACAGTTTATGAATAAACAGATTACATCATCGTAATTTATGTCTAGTCTTTTTTTTTTTTTTTTTTTTTTTTTTTTTTTTTTTTTTTTTTTTTTTAGCTAAAAATGTGATACGTCAATACAATCAATCATCACATATGGGTTCGTGTAAAGTGTAAACTGGGATTTCAGAGTAAATATAGTTTCAGAATTCAGAGTAATAAATTTGGGTTGATAGAGTCCTATAGGTGAAATAAATTTGGGTTGATAGAGTCCTATATGTGAAATATATATTTTTTTTAAATGTAACTGTTTGGTAGTTGTGAAATAAATTAAACTTGCCCGTTCAAATTTTTTTCACCTATTAGTCATAAACTGCACTCAATTACATCCGTTTAATATATTGTTATTTTTAATGTATCATTTATTTTTATTCTATGTTTTTTTTTTCTTTTTTTTAATGTAATTCTTTAATTAATGAAATTTTAATTTTAATTAAATGTGTTAATTTATTTAAATAAATGAAAAAAAAAGTAAAAGATATATATGTGAGGTCCAAGGGTGCATGACAAAACCAGAAAATGGTGTTATAGGAGGGAGGGGGTTTTTAGTGTTATGATGAAATCTGGTGTTATGGGAAAAGGTGCTGATGTGGCAGCACTTTTCATAACGGCACCAGCGGGACAACACCAGGATACCTAGTGCTCTTAGGGTAACTGGTGCCTAAGAAAAGAGAGCCAAGAATAGTCACAAGATACCCAATAGACCCCGAATATATCTGAGTTAAAAATTACTCTTCACGTGAAAATTTGATCCATGTTTTAACTAAACACACTAAAAAATAAGGTGTCAATTTTCAACACCACACGATAACTAATACAAACTAACATGAAACTAAACACGTTTTAGTAAAAGATATGTCTACTCATCTAACATGTGGCATTAACAATAAATCACCTTATATAAATATAACAAGTAGGTAATTGTTAATAGTTATCATTAGTTGATGAATAGCGTAAAAGAAAACTTTTTTAAATTAATTAATTTATTATTTGTTTATTAAATTATGCCTCGTAAACCTTTTACGAGCTTTCTAAGTAATGAGTATTCACAAATAGTAGATAGAGTTTTTTTAGTTTTTATCTTTATATAATTAAAAGGTAATGAGTATTGTAGTAATAGATAGTAAATAGAGTATTTTTGGTTTTATCTTTATGTAACTAAAAAAATGCAGCTAAAAATGTGATAGAAATGAATCCATCAAATGTTTAACCACAAATGTTACAAACCTTCTTATTCTTACTTATAAACCACTTTCGTATTTGTTTAGCCATTAATGTGGGACAAAACCAAAACACATTTCCTTCTTTCATCTACTGTTGCTAGGGCTGCAATCAAGTCAAGCTTTGATCAAGCAACTCGAGCTCGAGCTCGAGCTTGGCTCGATCGAGTCAAGCTTTTATCAAGCTCAAGCCCTAAAATTAGCTCGAAATATTTAACAAGCCAAGCTCAAGCTTTGGATAGCTTGGCTCGAGCTCGTATCAAGCTTTAATATAGATATTTTCATATAAATTTCATATAAGTAATTAGGAGCAAATTTGGTTATTAAGCTAATTATAATTTATAAGGGCTTCGTTCGTAAATATTGGATAATGTATTCTAGAAACCTTTAACCCTACCAAACGTCCAAACGATTTGTATTCTAATGATCTAATCTAAGCGTCTCCTCAATCTCCTCCACTCATTCAACCACCAAGTCCAAAGTTTCTCTTTTTTTTTTCCAGAAGTATTCGTAAGTTCAGTTATCAATTTATCATTATCAAGATTTTTAATTTAATAATCTTAAGTGTTGCATCATCAATCTATATTATATACATGTATATGTGTTTTTTATCTTGCCATTGTTAAGTGTTAGGCATCATCAATCTATTTACGCAAGTACTCCATATGTAAATATTTACGCAAGTATTACTTAATATTGTGTTGCTACTGTTCCTTACTTAAAATACATATACTTATTGTTGAATTTAGCTATTCAATAAAATATTTTTGTATTCATTCAAGCTTTTCAAGCCAAGCTCAAGCTTTGCTCGAACCTACTCAAGCCTGGATGATCAAAGCTTGACAAGCTATCAAGCCAAGCTCAAGCCTAGTGTTTTTATTTCAAGCCAAGCTCAAGCCTTGTTGAGCTTGAGCTCGGCTCGACTCGATTGCAGCCCTAACTGTTACTGAATGTTTAATTTTTAGTTTGTTGCGATGGCCATAAAGTTAGACATATACAAATTTCCCACTACTAAGATATATTTACCAACCCACTTTCTAATGTCATATAGCTAAAGAATCTTTTAAGGATTCGGTTAGAACAATAACTAACTAAAGGTGTGTTTCTTTTTTTCTCTTAGCTAAAGGATTGGGTTCATAAAATCATTTAATTTTTTTTTTAAGTGGTACTCACTATTTCTTTAATTGATCTATATCCTAAGACATAAATTTTAATACATTCCCCAATAAATGACTTATATAGACGTAGGATCCCCATGGTTCATTAGTTAAGAAAAAAAAGAAACACCCTTAAGGCAACTAAAAATATTGCTTAACAAAATAACAAAACAATAAACATATCACCAACCAACGACAATTGCAAGCAGTGGCGAAGCTAGAAAGTTTTCAGTGGAGGGTCGGGATCTAAATTTTTTTTCCTAACGCTATTTTTCGGGTAATATGTTCGGGTCGGTGATTCGATTCGGGTCGGGTCAAAAATTAAATACTATTATTATAAAAAAAAAAAAAAAAATCAATCACTAAAAAACTAAGCATTTGTCCAAGAAAACTAAACATTAAAAAATGAGACAAACGATTCATACCTGGTTCGATTTATTGAAGAAATTAGAGTTCAGCCTTTCGACCTTTAAGATCCTTGAATTATTCAATTATGGACTCCGCATCAAACTTGTTAGCAATTTCTTTTTCTATGTAAATCACCATACCGTTTGCTAGATTCTGAGGGTCGAAGGGGGAGGGTTTGGGATTTGGTTAATTGGTTTGTTAATTGTTAGAATTATTTTATTTTTTATTTTTTATTTTTTTTTATTATTTTTTTTTTTATGGGCTAAGTAATGGATTTTAGTTTGGGATTTGGTTTATTAATGGATTTTAGTTTGGGGAGATGAGCTTATGTAAAATGTAATAGATCGATTTTATTGCTTAATGTATAAAAAAAATCACAATTAAAATGGGGGTCGAAACCGAATATACCGAAATTTTTCTACACGAAAACTATATACCCCCTACATCGCAAAAAAAATTCCGGGGGGTCGGGCGTCCCTCCCCGCCCCTAAATAGCTGCGCCAATGATTGCAAGGTAACTAATATTATTACAAAAAGTCTAAAGTTTAAACTTTATCAGTTACATATTTCAATATTGTTATGAAAAATGTAATAAATTGTCACGTGAATACCTCAGCTAGAAAGCGTATATATGAGTTAAAAACTCGTTATTTTTAGACAGTGGCAGACATGGTACTAAAGTCACTATGCTATTGATACTCGTAAAGAAAAATTAGACCAGATGCATTGCTGGAGAAAATTTGGTATATCTGACATATTTCACACCATGCGAGAAAAGTCCATGAGATCTCCCTCGACCCTCGGTCCACCTCCGTCTCCACATAACTTAAATAAGGTATACAATTTGGGGTAATAGGGTGGCTAAGAAATAAGAACCAAAAATTGGCATAGAATAACCCAATTGAACCGTATATATTGAGTTAAAAATTACTCTTCACGTGAAAATTTGATCCTTGTTCTTGCTATACATACTAGAAATAGGGGTGTCAATTTTCAACACGACACGATAACTAACACGAATTCGACATAAAGCAAAACAAGTTTGAGTAAAAAACATGTCTACTCGTCCAACATGGTTAATAAATGGGTCGTGTTTGTGTAAATGTTACATTAACAATATCTCAGCCATTTTTAAAAGACAAAACCATATAGTAATGAGTATCTATGGATAGTTAATAGATTATTTTTAATTTTATCTTTAAGAAATCTTAAAAATCAGCAATTAAACACATAAGGGAAAGCTTAATTCCATTAAATGTTCAAATGACTGATATTTAAAACGTTCTTAATCTTACTTATAAACCATTTAAGTATTTGCTCAGCCATCAATGTGGGAAAAAACCTAAACACATTTCCTTCTTTCAGTTTTGTTACCGAATTTTGATTGCGGGCCGATCACAAGTACAAGAGCTCACGTTTTTCATGGCCCCTTAAAGTTAGAAATATACAAATTTTCCACTACTAAGATACATTTTGCTACACACTTTTTAATGTCATGTAGTAAAACGTAAAACACTAAAACCTATTATTAAGAATTTTAAAATTTCCGTTACAACAATAACTAGCTAAGCCAACTAACAATATTTATTGCTTAACAAAGTAATCAAACACTAAACAGATCAACAATTGGCCCAATTACAAGGTAACTAACATTTTTACAAAAACTTTATCATGTACACACTTGAGGATGACTATGAAAAATGTTATAAACTGTCACGCGAGTACTTCGGTTAAAACGCGTACATCTAAGGCATATTAATGTTAGATCAACATTAATGTAATTTTAATGTTATAATTTTTAAGCTAACAAACTTCCTAAGACTTAGTTTTCAACTTTTAGTTTGTAAGCAGGTACCCGTGTGTTGCGGCAGCGGATACCCTTTAACAATTAATCAGAGAAATAAATTCCGATGAGGCGTGGTTCACCTATTTGTATCGGTTCCAACGGGTCTTCTCCGGTTCGTTTTTGGATGGCTTTTATTGGCTAGCCGAATCGGTGGATACTCCAAATCCTGGTTGAACCCGTTTGTCTTGTCCGGTTTTCAAAACTACATGTATCATCATCATGTTAGGTTGTATGAAGCTTTGTGTGTTTTATTAGTTTGTACAATGTGTATAATAACATGTACTTTCCATTTTAAAGGTATTTTAAAAATAACATTAATTAGTGTGTTTAATTAGTTTATACTTTGAATTATGTTGTAGCTTGTTTAGATAATGCATTGTGAAAATATCATTGTACCTTTTAGTAAGAGCGTGTTTTAATTGGTTTTATTGAAATTGATAGATATGATTTTAATTGGTTGTGCAATGTGAATACATTATTGTACTTTTAATTAATTGTGTGTTTTAATAGAAGTGTCAATATGTGTTAATTTAATGTCTTAGCGCATTAATAAGTTGTATAATATGTTTCAATTTTCAAGTTTGTAACCACTTAAGGCCTTAAGGGTGGCCTAGTGCAAAAGCCTTGTGACTATCACTTTAAATGTGTGATGTCCCAAGTTCAATTCATGCTATGTGCAAATAACCTTTAGTAGCCACTTCCTGTAAAGGGAGTGTTTTACCTGGTTTAAGTCTGTGTGGTGGTGGATTCAAACCTTGTGAATTAGTCGGTCAAAAAAGTATGGTTACTAAAAAAAAAATGTAGTATCTTTGTGCATTGAAAAGTTGTACACTATGTATAGATGTTTGTAATGTCTTAGTATTTAATTTCGTTGTACAACTTACTTTGTTAGTTGTATTGCTGAATGTTACTACTATATCTTAATATAAGTAGATACATATATTACATCTTTTTTTTTTTTTTCCCGACATGTAAAAAAAATATAATTCACTTGTACTTGAGCTATTTCACGTCGTAGTGTCTAAAGTTGGTGTAAATGACACTACTACTTGCAAAGTAAAGAAGAACTCAAAGAGGTGAAGCTTGCAAAAGTTCCAACTTATATATGATTACATTGAGCCATTAAAGTTAAAAAAAAAAAAAAAATATGTCTCGTTACTACTTAATATATGTAAAACATGAGTCATGGCAGGCTATACATGCCAAATAAGACTTTTGCAAGTTTTCTCAACAGGATCCAACTTTGATTCAATGAACCCATTACTTAGCAAGTTGTCTTGATGATTGATCATAACCATTCTTAAAAAGGTCTACCGGAACTCTTACATCGCCATAGTTCAAAACGTACTAATCTTGGACACAAAACTTTTTTTCTGGAATACATAAAAAAGATCCTATTGATCAGTAATGTTTCTTTTTACCTCTGCTCTTGTTACTCTTCTTCCCCTTGTTTCCTTTCCTTTTCTCGTTGTTACCATCCTGAGCGTTCTCACATTCGCTTTGATTTTCTAACACCGCCGAAGCTTCATCATCTGTTTCTTCAACCTTTGTTACCTGACTCGTGACACGATGGTTCAATAATATATCTATGTTTCTGAAGAATCCATCTACACAATGCCTCGCACTCTCCAAAAAACCTAGAGTCATTCTCACATTCTTCCATATAATTGAATGATTATTCCCAACAACATGCGCCTCCTTGATAAAAATTGCAGTATTGTTCTCAACAATTCTCAAATCCTTGACAGTCGAAGAATTCAATGCACGTGAATACAAATCTTCTGGCACACTGAAAAAGATCGGAACAGGAAAAAAAAATCTTAATACGGATTTTGTTTTAAAGAATAAAAACTACTACAAAATTTACGATATTGCAAGTCTAACCGTGTGTCAAACGTAAATGAAAGCATCTTCAGACCTTCATTTACATGAAATACAAATTCTTCGAAATTTGAAAATGTGTATGGAGGGCAAGAACTATGAGCCGCAACAGCAAGAAGGAATGTGGCCCTGCTTATATCAAGATCATTCTGGAAAGAAAACAGATAAATGAAAAGGAATCAAACTTATAGTAATGACGATATAATTAACAGAAATCATTCAACACAAAAACAATGAAGTACATTACCATAATCCTAGTTGCAGCAGGTAACTTGTTCGGTGCCACTCCAGTCTTCTCATTACTAGCCTCAGATATTTCCTCTATAACTTTCCAATTCATTCGCAGTTTCACACGATTTATATCCATGACAGTATCTGGTAGTGTTTCTGAAGACGATCCCTCAGTGTTAACAGTACTTGAAGAAGTGGAGACATTATGTGTATTTTTCCTTGGAAACAGTACACTCATTATCTCCTCTTTAGATTTTCTAAGGTCAACAAATATAGCACAAGGAGCATTGATTTTGGGACTACCGTCTTCGGAACTTATAATCACCAAAGGATCATCTATGCTAGAAAACGCTTCTGCAACAACTTCTGGATCCAAGTTCAGTTTTTCATTCTTACTTTTCCTTAAAAGACTAGATACAAACTTCTTTGGAAGAAAATAAGCATAATTGCCGTGGCCTGACAGATGCCGAAGTAGACAATGAGAATATTGTGGTAATCTCAGACATATTAGGGACAGTATCATAACCATCTTTAATACTAAAAGCGGATAATAAGAGGCTCCAATTTTTGATCTTTGAATCATTCCTATACCAAATTTACTACAGTTGAGGATATCCTCGATTCTTCTAATCATAACACTTAGATCCAAAGAAGACTGTTGGACAGATAAAGTTGAAGCAGAGTGAATATGTGTAAACGATCCAACAAAACAAGATCTTGTTGTGTAAGATTTTCGTGATAGAAAGACTGCATTAAAAGAAGACGGTCCAATAGATACCCGAAACTCGGAAGTGATAGGAAACTGGAGGTGGCTCCAAAGCTATTGTCTAAAGCAAGTTGAAGTGCTCGAGCAACAGAGACATCTTTCAACCCACGATCCCTAAATTTCTCAACAAATGATTTCCATCGATCTTTATTTTTTAGCTTATTAGAGAGATTCTTGTAAACTGCTACCGATACTCTTGAACACAGACATATTATAATCACCCTTTCCAGAGCCTTGATGTCAACAGTTTGAAGAATAATCTCCTCAAGTAAGTTCACCGAAAGATCAGTCTCCCTTAGGGAAACCAAGTCCTCATCGACTGATTTCCGCCAGTCTAATGGAATCACAATATCAATGTAACTTAATGAAATTCCGAGGAAATACTGCAATCTCTTTTTATAAGGATTTGTGAGGTTATGACACTCAAAGTCTAAAAGAAACTTGGAGACCTCAAAAATGTGTAGGAGAGATGTGCTTTGGTGAAATGCAGAACCGTTTGACTTTGACTTATGGAGGGCCTCAAGAGTTTCAAGTACCTTCATACCCACAGAAAGTAATTCGGACTGCCAATAAGACCAAATAGCAGACACCATCTCCCTGCCATCAAAATGTATACGCTTCTCGTCCCTCTGAAGACCCTTGTTACAAGTGTTTCTTATCCAATCGGCATCCTTATTGAGTGACAAGTACAACGTGTTTCCTTTTGGAAATTGTTTCCTCACCCCAAAATAATATAAACAAAAATCAGCATGCACCGAGGGTTTAAATGGTTCCTCATTTTCCAGACTTTCAATACTTCTTAAAATATCCAAAATATGCTTCTTCCAAAGATTCCAATAAAAAACAAGAGTTCTAACAGAAACTCGGTTCTGAAATATCTTGTCTTCACAGAACTTATCTATATCCACGGGTAATTTATCCTCCCAATCATAATTTGAGGAATTCATTTGAAGATGCTTATCTAAGATTTTCCTAATCAACAAGATTTCACCCCTTAGACTCCTATAGTTCCGAGAAACGCACAAATCTTCCTTCAGCTCAGGCAAACTATTGTGCTGATCAGAGAGGATCTTAAGCTCGCTGCAAACAAAATTATACATAACACCAGAATCGCTTTTTGCAAGCAACTTCACTTTATTAAAGAGTTCGTCCTTTTGAGGAAACTGCTTCAGTGGCCAATTTATGTTTCCGTCTCCCCATAACGAGCTAATAAACACATACCAAAGTAACAAAAGGGCAGCCTCCTTGAATTTTCCAGCCTTCTCCAGAAGATCAGCCTCTTTTAGAAGAGCGCCTGATGACCTCGCCAACTCAGCATCTTCAAGAAAATGACCCGATTCTTCTTTCAACAACAAAAGTTCATGGTAACCAAGAGCACAATTCTCCAAAAATTCTTCTAATTCTTGTTTCTCACTTTTGCAAACTATCTGACAATTGGAGAACTGATCTACTTTGGCGTAGGCTTCTGCGGCTTCACTATAACACCCAGCTAGAGTGAAACACTCCGCTGCTGCATCAAACTTTCCACACTTATGCATATAGATTTTTCCTGCAGAAACCCATTCCCCTATTAGTTAAAATGATAGTATTAACAGTCCAATTTGAATCAACCTTTTTTTTTTTTTTTTTTGTATAAAGGTATTTAAGATTAAATAAAGATATTACCGGCTCTTTCATACTCCCCCAAATCACAATAAGATGATGCAGCAGACTCAAATTTCCCGATAGACTCGAACATTCTCGCTGCTTCTCTAAGATAATCAAAATAAGATTCAGGATGTGTTGCCCGTATTTGATCAGCCGATGCTCTTAGCCCACAAGCCTTCGCCAACTTCTCCCACATTTTGTCTCCCGCTCTTTCAAAACAAAATGCTGCCATCCCAAAATTTTTCTCATAAAAAAGCTGAAAACCATATAAACATCATGAAGGCGTGTCAAATAAGATACTCAAATAATCATACAAAACTACGTAGGAAATCAGTGGCACATATCTCGTTTATCATGTACAAAATGAATTAGTAACTGAAGAAACAAGTTGAACGAATAAGTACTGAAATTTATAGTTCTTGTATGTTCACGCAACCTATATAAACTTTTGGCCTGTTTACCCTTTCATATTGGAAAATCATTCGACCTTCTAACTCAATTTATGGGTATGTGTTAAAATTTTAAGTTAACCTGTTTACCCTTTCATATTTTTACTGTAAGTTAGCAAGTTTGAATCTAATCCACAATAACCAACATGTCCTATTTAAAGAGATTTTATATATTTAAACACGAGTTAACTTTTTTAGTTAAAGTATATGTCGGGACAAAAGTTGGTTTGGGAATGGAGGAAGTATTAGGAAGAGTTGCCTGTGTCAAGTATCTTTAAACATATACTACCTCCGTCTCAAATTTATTGTCCACTATTGACTTTTTTAGTCTTTCTTCTTCAACTTTGACATTAAATATTTTTGTGGGTGTTATATAATATTTGATGCAAAATATATAAATGGATTGGGTTTTAAGTGTACTTTTCAATAATATAATTTTTCATCAAGTATTATTTAATAAAAAATATATATTTATAGTCAAAGTTGAACCAGTTTGACTTTGAAAATTCAGACTGCACAATAATTTTGGGACGGAGGGAGTATTATTTTAATTCTATAAGACTATAACCAAATAGGAATAACATCACAAATATGAAAGCATGTCAAATAAGATAATAAGATAACAGAAGCAGAAATACGGAAATAAAATAACTGGCCTTTTTCCCACATTCCTGCCACTCGAGAGGGCTGCTTGCAACCTGCATAGCCTGTGCCATTGAGTCATCCAGCTTCCGAATTTGAACGAGTCCCTTCCTTTTCCAGTAGTCAAACATTGGTTTGGAGAGCTCCTCTTTGTTCTCACAAATCCATAGCCTTTGTCTTGTTCGAGTTATGGCCACATACAATTGTTTCAGTTCAGAACACAAGAGACTATGTCTTGCTTCATCGAATGTCGGGAAAGACTGTGGAAGTTTCTCGTCGAGCCAGTTATGTTTTTTCATGTATCCATATATTACTCTCCATTGGTCTTTCAAAGGGGATGTCCCAAAAAAGTTGTAAAGCAATACATCCTAAAATAAATAGGGCAATCAAACATTAGAAAACATTTTTGACAATTTGAGAGGATACTATATATCTTCGTAAAAGAAAGAATAAGAAACTGACCTGAAACTCAAGACCCTTACATTCCAATATAGTGAGAACAAGAGCTTGTCTTCCAACGTATTCAATAAGTTCAGTTCTTGCACGATCGTCACGTACCAATATAACTTGTTCAGTACCAAACCCCACAATTTCTCCACCACTTTTACTACCACCAAATATTGTCCTGATTGCATTTTTATCATTACAAGACTCCAAAAAAACAGGAGCTTCCCCAGAAATAAGGCTAGTTTCAGGCTCTAAATTGTCAATTGAGTGCACAAAGTAACAATATAAAATGTCAATTACACTCTGAGCTAAATCGAGCACACCAGCATGCGTTCTGAAATTCTGTTTCATCTGCTTTATCTCGGACACAACACCTTTTTCTTCTTTTCTAGATTTTCTGGTGCTTAAGAACTCTTTATAGAACAAAGATCGTATATCTTGAAACCTGAAATCTATTCCTTTTGCAATGGTCTGTGCAGTGTCACCCGCAAAAACAAAACCTTCATCGACATTTTGGCAAATATATTTAAATAGAGAAATTTGCCTCATACTAAGATCTTGCACCTCATCGATATAAACAAAATCTATTTGGTCCCCTTTGTAGTTCCCATTTCTAAGCCTTTGATGAATGTCATTCACGAAATCAGCTACATCAAACTCCCCACGCTCAGTTTTCATCTTTTCATAGGCTTTAAAAAGTGTGTAGATAATCTCTCTTTTTTGTTCTGTTAAAGTGGAAGAACGACTTTTGGCCAACAAGGAATAACCCTCAAAGCTTAACTTTCCTTCACTGCCTCCTTTTATATGAGAGATAATCTCGGTGAACACTCTTGAGGGATCAAACTTTTTGGTTAGACGTGAATTGAAGTGTGGCCAGTAAAGTGAACAAAACCTATCGAAGGTAACCTCCCTTAATCTTATGAAAGTTTGCAACGCAACAGATCTTGAACGTATACGGTTACCATTAAAACCTTCTCTTGCCTCTAGAAATTTTTCAAAGAACGAATTTCCCAATGTGCCATCCAACATCATTAAAAATTTATGAAATGTGATAACAAGAGGGTATATATTCCCAGGGATGTCAATAAATGTATCTTGGATATCACTGAACTCTGATGTAATATCAGCGTCGTCAAGACCGATCTCTGCTGATGAATCATTGCTTGAATTACTGTCAAACACATATTAATTCTGGAAGTTAGAAGATATATTCGTAGCAAAATAATAATAATAATAAGAAATAAACAAGTATTTTCGCACCTTGTTAGGTGGGAAACATGTTGTTTAACAGCATAACACAATTGTGGGCTGACAGTCACAAAAAGCTGGCGAAGAACAGTTGGTTTGTTAGTTTCAGGATCGTGAACAACCTCAGCCTCTCTAAGTTGGTTGTTTTCTGCAGCATAAGTCCCTACATAGTCGTTGACGACACGCTGCTCGTTTTGTAACAACTTCCTAGTCAAAATTGTTGTTTTCCCGGTCCCTGATCGCCCAATTATAAATGTACTTTTGCTAAACAATATTACATCCATCTGTTCATCGGTCACTTGCAAGGGTAGATCGACTTGTCTACCAGATAGCAAATGGCACACCACTTCATACGACAATAAGTAGAACTTCATCAGCAATAAGCTTTCACTCACCTTTGAGTTTTCAACATAATTTCTACCACCGCCAGGATTTACACTCACTTCATTATGACTTTCATCACTGACTAGATGACGAAAGCGGGTCATTACTTGAGATACCGGCCAACAACTAGGAACTTCCAAATACCTGAATAACATTAAAACAAAACATCAATATTATTAAATTGGAATGAGTATGTATAAATCCTAATCACTACTTCAAAATTAGTAGACTGGAAAATGAGCATACCCCTCAAATCGATTTTCTGTGCAACGACTGATATACTCTTCGGTGTATGCATAAAGAATGTTCTCAAGTCGTTTTGTCAATTTTGGAATCTCTTGAAAAGGTAATATATCCCAAACCTTCAAAACTTGTTCATATTGGATATCCTTGATGATGTCAAGTGTACAAATAAGATACAACCCTTCAACATTAAATTGTTTTAATCCTTTTGAGGAATTTTCTTGGCACGAGCCTAAGCTTCTCTTAGGCCGCCATCCAGTAGAAAGTCTCAATAAAAGATTTAAAACCAATTTCTTCAAGCGATAACATGTAAGCATTCCAAATGATCTTCTAAAGGCATCACTGAAGAGAACCTGATGGCATAAAGTCCAATAGATATGAAAAACATGTTACATATCATCAAGTGATTCTTTCTTATTTTCATATTGTGGTTAAAAAATAATAATAATACTTAAATACCTTCCATTTTGCATCTATATAAAGTACACTATTCCTGTTAACCAGATCATCAAGTGATTCTTTCTCTTTTTCCACCTACAAATGATGCATCAAGTCATCAAAAAGATTCATGTAATGTATAAACTATCTAAACAGTACACCACCGACTCAGTTTTATACAGCAGTATTTAAACAACGTTCATGTTTTTTTTCCCCAGCACAATTGGGTTTCTTTAGGATTACTTCATATATCATATAAAGTGATTATTGGCTTAAAATTGCATAAGTGCCAAACTTCAGCGTTAAATAAGCAGATAAGCAGTGTTTGCCAAACCCTTTAATATGTACATAAACAGATAAGCACTTATACAAATAAGCCCAAATATCCTCACAATCAACAACTTTCATTAATGGAAATATATCTATGAAAGCTTGCCCAAACCCCTCAACTACTTATAAGCATAATCAACGACCCACAAGACTAATCCTAAGTAAGAAAGAAAATAGCCATCAAGATTGTGCAATTAGGTGCTAAATTACCATCGGTGTACTTAAGAATAAACACTATCATTGTGGCAGATAAACTTCCAAATATCAGACCTCTAACAATAAACACACAACACAGAACAAAAATCAGCCAAGTGAAACAAATCAAAAAATTAATGCAAATTCAGAAACTAGCATGTCGACATATATTAATATAAATGTGTAAGACGTATTTTCATATCTCAATAATAAACACAGAAGAACATCAGCATTGAAAAATCAATTAACACAACCCGGAATCAAAAGTTGAATCTAAATTAAATTTCACTTGCAACTTAGGTAAACAAACCACAGGTCAAAAAACCAAAGCAAATTAATCGCAGAGGTTGAAACCGAGCAATTTTACCTCCTATTCAGATGAAAAATCATTAAAGCCCCGACCCATAGGAACATCATGTTACCACAAACCCGAAACAATATTTTACCAAGCAATACACAGGCTATAATTCCTCAAGCTTAAGAGGCTTAAGCTATTAGCTTGCTTAGCAAATTGTAAGACGGTAAATGCAATCAAAGTGACAATCAAACAGCTTAAAACCGGCTCAAATTACAAGCCTTGCATAAACCAGGCTTTAAGAAGCTTATCTGTAGAGAAAGATGGCCACATACTTGTACTCTGTATGCATGCACAGATGCTAACACCGACACATTCAACAAGAAACTTTGTACGAACAAAAATACTGTGAAGTAAACAGGTTAATACTTGATAGTAACATAACAAAGCTCGTGTTACAAGGCAAGGTACCACAAACAACTGCTAGAAAGCAATCATGTATACATTAGATTCAGTTTAATCAAGTAATATAAATGAACGATTAATTTACCCTGCAAGCAAAGATGCTATCACATAACATTCAGCAAATATCTCAAAGTAACCAAAAAGAGCATAACGTAGACAAGAGTAGCATAAAACATCAACAACATACCCAATCCCGCCAAAGCGGAAGAGTAGCATAAAACTTGCACAAAAAGGAGATAACCAGTTTTTGTTTGTAAAAAAAAGCACTTATATGAACAATTCCAAATACTCTCGTAAAAAAAAAAAAAAACAACAACAACAACAACTTTCATGTCACTGATGAGGGTTAAAATAACAATAATGAACTTCTAAGTCAAATGCGTCAAACCTTGAATACAAAAAAGCTAATACCAAGTACTAATAGTTTTAGGAGGTGTTGTCTAAGCTTATCAGATGAGCTTGTTGAAAAACTGATAAGCTATTTTTTTTTATGGCTTATGAGCTTAAATAATCTATAAGCTTAAGTTTATAAGATTGTAAGTCCATGGAATAATAAGCTAAAACAAACACCCCCTAACGTAACCTTTAGAAATATAGCTTAAAATACGAAATCCCAAACAACCACTAAGCTCACTTATTTTATTTATTTATTTTTATTTTTTTTTATAAAAACCACTTGAATAATACCAATATTAAGAAGATAAACAGCTTTAAAAGAAACACCCTCCCAACTCACCAATAATAAGTTCATATACAAACAAGAAACAAGTAACAACAACAAAAACAGTTCATGAATAAGTGACTGGATTAGCTTATTTAACAAAAACAGCTTATAAATAAGCAGTTAAGCTTAAAAAAAAAAAAAAAAAAAAAAAAAAAAAAGACCACCTTGATGTTGTCATGAATAGAGCATGAAAATATCAACTTTGTAAAATCTCCTTCCTTCATCATTCACTTCACCTAAAAAACAAACATGCATTAAAAAAAACTTTATAAAAACTCAGTTTTGTAAACATATTTATTACTAGTAGTTTATAAAATGAAAAGGGTACCTTTTTTTTTTTTTTCCTCAAGTGAGCCAAGAATCAAAAACGCATTTTGTTGTGAAAAACAATTTTGAGTGAGGGTTTTGAAATGTGAATGAGACAGGGATGTTTATGATAAAGGATGTGCAACTATATAAGCATTTTGTACAAGTTCACTATGCACGTCAGGGTTCAGTCTTTTCAATTTTGTCTTCTTCTGGGTTTCTCTCACCCTTTCGTCTAGTGAGTGACACGTGTTTTCTTTTGCCTTTCTCTACACGTTTATACTCTGCTATTAAACGTATGTTAACACGTATAGTATACCGAAATGGGCCGGGTCGAGGCTCAGACTTATATTAGTCCCTTCGTCCCAAATTATAATTCCACTTTTATACCCAAATTGACAAAATAAACTTATAAAATGGGACGGAGGAAGTATAATGTATGAAATTAAAATTTGTATTTTTATAAACTTGTTTGCTAAATGGGTTGGGGCTGGGGCCGAGGCTTGTTATTGCAAAATTACTAAAAATGACACAATTAAATGAGTTTTTGTATATGTTAGATATTTTTATGGGTAAATAAGTAATTTATTCTTCAAAAGCACCGGGCTAAAGTTTTTGACCCGTTTTATGTGGCTAAAGTTTTCATCCGACTTATTTTATAAGCCATTCCATAAGCCTCAAGACAAACGAGACTTATTTTATTAGCCGACTTATTTTAAAAGCCCAAACTCCTATAAGCCCTTGCCAAACATAGCCTTTGTCTACACGGTTATACTCTGGTATTAAATTTTAGGCAAGAGAAATTGCATAGCCTTTGTCTACACATTTAAAATTTTTGAACGATATATTTTTATGAGTTAATTACATCGATGGTCACTGTGGTTTGCTTGAAATTTCACTATTAGTCACCGAACTTTTTTTTTTGATGGGCCTAGTCAGTGTGGTTTGCTGTTATTACGGGCCTAGTCACTGAACTTTTTTTTTCCGAATGAAATGACCAAACAGCCCTTGTCATCTTATTTGGACTAACGACCGTTAGAGAACAACTGAAAACTTGGTTTTCTAACGTTTTCGTCCAGTCTTTATATGTTTTCATCCGTTTTTTCACGTTTTCGTCCGTATTTACAGGTTTTCGTCTGTACTAACACGTTTTCGTCCGTGTTTACACGTTTTCGTCTGTCTTTACACGTTTTCGTCCGTTTTTACACGTTTTCATCCGTATTTACACGTTTTCGTCCGTATTTACACGTTTTCGTCTGTATTTACACGTTTTCGTCCGTATTTACACGTTTTCGTCCGTTTTTACACGTTTTCATCCGTTTTTTCACGTTTTCGTCTGTATTTACACATTTTCGTCCGTTTTTACACGTTTTCGTCCATTTTTACACGTTTTCGTCCGTATTTACACGTTTTCATCCGTTTTTTCACGTTTTCGTCTGTATTTACACGTTTTCGTCTGTATTTACACGTTTTCGTCCGTTTTTACATGTTTTTGTCCGTTTTTACACGTTTTCATCCGTATTTACACGTTTTCTAAAAATTATTTCAAAAAAGTGCAAATACTGACAAAAACGTGTACACGTTTTTGTTTTCCTCCGTTTTTACACGTTTTCCTCCGTTTTTTAGAAAAATATTTTCGAAAAAATTATTTCAGAAAAAAGAAAATTTTCGAAAAATTTATTTCGAAAAAAAAATATTTTTCTAAAAAAAATAATTTAGAATAAAAAAAATTTCGAAAAAAAAATAATTTTTCGAAAAAAAAATAATTTTTCGAAAAAAATTAATTTTTTGAAAAAATTATTTCAGAAAAAATTATTTTTCGAAAAAAAAATATATTTCTAAAAAAAAATTTAGAAAAAAAAATTAACGGAAAAGGACTAACGTTGCAATGCTAGTTAACGGACAGTTAACGGAAAAGAAGAAGCAAGGGCTTTTTGGTCATTTTATTCGAATTTGGACTAGATCTGCAACATATGCAAACCACAGTGACTGAATCAGTCAAAAAAAAAGTTTGGTGACTGAAAGAGCAAAAAAGGCCAAACCACAGTGACCATTTATGTAATTAACTCTATTTTTATTTATTAAAAAACAAATAATTTAATATTTGTTTTGTTTTGTTTGATTTATGATTTTTAATTATAGTTTTTTATTATTAAAAATAATCATTTAAAAAGTTTAATCATATTATTAGTTGCTTCTTATCTATATATTTTGTATTTATCTTCTACTTGTGTAGTATATCAATAAAATGAATTTATTAATTTATAAATTAAAAAATAATAATTCAATTACTACCTAATAAGGAAACATTTTTTTTTTCTTCTGAAATACGAAAGTCCCCACTTGAGGTTTTGTTTTATTATATAAAATACTAGCTTCAAGACCCGCCCGATGGGCGGGCTAGCTTTATAATTTCGTTTTAATGAATATTAGACGACTAATTTTTAAATTTGATCATCTTAAAAGACCATAACAAATATGTCAATATGTAATGAATTACACAAATACATAAGCATAAAAAATGTGTTTAATAAATAAGAAAAATCTTCTATCCATAATGAAAAAAATTATAAATCTTTAAAGGCTACAATATAGTTCTTTGTATACAACCTAGTGGCTTCATATCTATAGTCGGTTTTTTTTTTTTTTTTTTTTTTTTTTTTTTTTTTTTTTTTTTTTAATGTATGTACGTAACATCTTTTTGTAATAATTAATCATTAGACAAAACTAATGGACAATTATCTCATATGACATAATAATTGTTTTGCTTTTCACTTGACTATACCTGGCTCTGTCCCTCCCTAAGCTTATTTGTAGTCGCCATAGAAAATAAGCTGCAAATTCAAGCTATCACAAAATTCTCATTCTATATTCTCATTAGGTTGGATTAAAAAGTTTCACACAAAGGACCCTTTTCTAATTTGTATAACAATATTACTAAATAAAAAAGTCACCAACAAAAGCTTGAACTATTTGAGATCATGATAGAAGAATATCAGGTTGCACACGTATAATTACGTTTCTTCCTACATTAATAATTCAAAAACATGCTAGTAACTAACATGTTTATGTAACATACTCAATTATGTAAGGCAAGCATTACTACATATATAAAGCAGATATAAGTTTAGTTATAGAATACCCAATTTTAAGCTAAAATAGCCTTATTGTGGTTAGTAGATTAGGATTGCTTATTATAAAATAGCTTCATAGCCCGCCCATTCATTATGGAAAAAGAAAAATGTAAACTTTCATAAGATAAAAACAATAGTGAAGTTAGTAGCGATACATGTATATGGAAGTGAACAAAACATAGGTAGTACAAAGAACCACCAAAAGCCGACTTCCATTAATCAATCTTGCTTAGCTAGCTCTATCCTCTAATAAGAAAAATTGATCGACTCTTCTACTTCAACGATGGACTCCAAAATTTCGAACAAATCTTTGGTCCACAACAGCCAACCTTAATTTCTATGGTATCATGAATAGTAGTCGAGATTTTAGTGTGCATTACTACTTACGGAATATCCATGCATCTCATGCCGACATAACATATTTTATGTAGAAAAATCTTCTATTGTACCTAACAACAACAAAAATAATAGTAGTTAATTTTGAAAGCAATTTTAAAACTTTACTGACTATATTATAGTGAGCAACGGAATCACATATGAAGTAACATATCTCACGACTATAGAGCTAAAAACTGGAATGTCAAAATGACCTAAATATAATAGCAAAGATACCACCATTTTCAAAAAGTAGCAAGTACTTTCATAAACTCATATATGTTTTATTAAATGTCATATGCCGGATGATTGAAAGTCTTCTACATCTAAAATACATCATATAAATGCAACTCTACTAAAATACGTAATCATAATCATTGTAGAACTCTTCTATACCAACTTTGATATCATTCCGGATTAGGAAGGACACAAAAAAGTTTGTATAGAAATGGTATTTTTGACCCACTAACTCGTATAAGTCGAATCGGTATAAGTATCATCTCATATGGATCACATGGGTAGTAAAAAAAAAAGTAGTCAAAATGCAAAAAGAGAAACAAAAGCAGTTGAAAGTTGTGATCATAAAGCCATAATTTCTTTTGAAATGTGGTCTACATAAGCATATAGTACGCAATACTTGTTTTTAGAAGTTGATCAAAATGGGGATGTAAATCGTTTCGCGCTAGGCTACTTAGAAATGAAAAATACAATTCACTGAAACATTTGTTGTTTAAACGACTTGAAATTCTCAACAGGTTTAGCTTAACACGCACCTCTAATGTCTTGCAAGTTAGGGGAACCATGTCCATACAAGCTAACTGACGAACATAAAGCCAAACCTGAGAGGAAAAGGAGCATTCAAAGAAAAGGTGATCATGGGACTCCGATTTTGAATCACATAATGAACACTGAAGCATGTTTAAGTTTGTAGAGGCACCAACATCCCATTGCCTCAGATTATCCTGTGTTTTGAGACTTTGTCTCATAACAAACCAAAGGTGGAAAGCATGGCAAGGAACACAATGGGAGAACCAAACAATACGAAACCATAACACCTCAACACCCCGAGGCCTAATAGTCTCCCAAGCATTCTTAACCGAGAAATCCGACAAAATTCCATTGCGATCACCCCAATGAGTAATGTCCAATTTAGATTCCACAAGGGCGGGCGCTAGTATAAGCCCTAAATCCGGAGCTTTAAGCAACCAAGCTTGAGGCCAATTCCAAGAGTCGTTATGGACCAGTTCAACAACATTATTACGAAGACTAAATCCTTCATTCGTGATGTCTCTAGGTGATAGAAATTTAATAAGAGGGCAATGAGGACACCATGAGTCATACCAAACAGAAGTATTACAACCATTGCCTAATTCAACCCAAATGTGTGGTTGAATCAGTTCTCGAATTTGAAGGAGCTTTCGCCATCCCCAACTCATATTCGCCTTAGGATCAACATCCCAAAAGGTACGCCCCTTTAGTTTATAAGTGTGAATCCATCGAACCCAAAGCGGCTCCTTGTTAGAAACAATATTCCATATATGTGTCAACATTAATGCAATATTAAATAACTCCAGATTGCGATTGCCAATACCACCTTCACATTTAGCTAGGAAGACAAATATCATCCCATGCAACCTTAGCTTTCCCACGCTTGTAGTCCCCATTGCACCAGAGGAACCCGCGAATAAGCTATTGAATGTCATGAATAATACCCTTTGGAATGATAAAAACCGACGCCCAATAAATGTGCATAGAAGAAATAACAGACTGACATAGTTATAGTCTCCCCGCAAAGGACAACGACTTATTCTTCCAATCACCAATCCGATTCTTAGCTTTTTCAACAAGGATTTTGCAATCCTTCGTCAAAAGCCGTGAAGAAATCAGTGGGACACCAAGATATTTAACAGGAAGCGTACCTTCAGAGAAAGGCATAATATCCAAAATGGCGAGTTTAACATGATTTAATACATTGCATAAATAGGCTGTACTCTTAGGAATACTACGGACTAAACCAGAAGTCATTTTAAATTCATCAAGCGACTCCATAAAAAGATCATATGCAAAACAAACGTTAATAATCTGAAGATCCTCACAATGATTATGGTATCGAAACACTTCTGACACTCGCACCCTCCTTTGAAGAATAAAAGTCAAGACCTCCATAACTAGCGTGAAGAGATAAGGAGACAACGGGTCCCCATGTCGTAAACCTCTCTTACCCTTAAAGAAACCATGAATATTACCATAAATATTTAGCGAAAAAGAGGCCGAAGTGATACACGCTATAATCCATTTCACCATAGTATAGGGTGAAAACCAAAGCACTTGAGAATAATATCCAGGAACCACCAATCAAACGTGTCATACGCGATATGATGAGGCGTAATGCTTTAAACTCCGTTGTGCAACTCACGAGCACCCTTCCTCATTCTAACCATTTTTAAAATACAAGTAATGAGTATTTTTAATTTTTAAAATTAAACAATCCAAAATATCAATAATTGAACACATAACAGAAATCTTAAATCCATTACATATTCAAACGTGACATTTGAAACCTGGCCTATTAATCTTACTTATAAACAAATTCTGTATTTGCTTAGCCATCAATGTGGGACAAAACCTAAACACATTTCCTTCTTTCAATTTATGTTACTGAAATGTTTAATTTTGAGACTACATTAACTTAACATTGTACTTGTTTTACCTCAATTAACATTTATAAAATTCACTAAGATATGATTAACAAATTGATTGTTGGCCGATCACAGGTACAAGAGCTAAGGTTTTCCATGGACCGTAAAGCTAGAAATGTACAACTTTCCCACTTCTAAGATACATTTAAGTATTTAACTACACATTTTCTAATGTCATATAGTAAAATCTGATTAGAACGAATTTTTAGAATTCCGTCAAAACTATACCTAACTAAACCAACTACAATTTTGCTTAATTTATGAAATGACGTGTTTTAGTACACATTCGTGAGCCTATGTGCCACTTATTATATGTCATTAGAGCAAAGTTGTTCATACGAATTTAGCTAGTATGATCATAACTCAACATGTAACTGTAATTGCTTAGATCGGATAAGTAAATATATCTTTCAAATCCACTCCACTAGATTAGTTGTCGAAAAAACATCAACTACTTATACCACCTTCCCAAACTTATGAGTTATGCAGTCCTTCACGATATACAATGTCACATTCGAGCTCGTCCCTTTGGTTTTCTAATTTGTATATTTTGGTTCTCAAATAATTATTCCGTTATAATCACCCGTATACCTAACCTACTTGTTTGTTATCTCACGCATTTTCTTCTCTATGGCGTAGAAAGTTTAAACGTGAGATGGTAAGGACAATTGTTGCGTTAATATGGAGACTAGGTGTGGTTTTTGGTCGTGCTTGGCTAGGAAGCTCTGTCGACGCAACACGACTTATACTTAGATGTAGTTGTGTTATGAGTCTAATAAAACTAATGGTTCATTTAGTTAACCGGTGAATGTTTTATCTCTCAATTCTCAAAATGTTACTCTTTCCATTCGAAAATCATCACGGATAATAAATAGAGTATTTTAATTTTTATCTTTAGATAATCTAAAAAATCAACGTAAATAGAGTATTTTTAATTTTTATCTTTAGATAATCTAAAAAATCAACAATTAAACATGCAATGGAAATCTTAAAGGATTGATATTCTCTCATTTTCAACTCCGTCATGTTCTTCTCATGTTAATGTTTTGTGAGAGAGCTGAGAGTAAATAAATAATACTCCGTAATGTTTTGAGAGAGAGAGAGCAAATAAATGATAGCCCTACTATTTTATATACTTGCATTTAATTGGCTCAACATTAGAAACAAACATTAGAGAATCTTTTAATCCCTCCGTTACAAGATAAAATTGTTGTAATATTTAGGGAAAATGGCAGGAAAATGCATCATACTTGCCACTTTTTGTCATTGTATGTAGCGTACTTTTTTTTTTGAATTTGGCACTAATCTTTTTGAATCGTGTCATTGTGTGTACCCAACTTTTTAAATCGTGCTATTGTGTGTACTTTGTGACTATTTTACCCCTACTTTTTTCAAAATTTTTAGGGGTAAAATGGTCATTTCACGGCTGAAAAAGTCGCAAAGTACATACAATGACATGATTTAAAAAGGTTAGTGCCAAAATCAAAAGAAAAAAAGGACGCTACATACAATGACAAAAAGTAGCAAGTATGATGCCTTTTCCTGCCATTTTCCCTAATATTTAAAACCTTCTTAATCTTACTTATAATCCATTTTTGTATTTGCTCATCCATCAATGTGGGACAAAACCTAAACACAATTTCTTCTTTCAACTTTTGTTATCAAATGTTTAATTTCGAGACTAGATTAACTCAACGTTGTACTCACATTTACAAATTCACTAAGAAATAACTAACAAATTGATTGTTGGCTGATAACAAGTACAAGAGCTAAGGTTTCCCATGGTCTGTAAAGTTAGAAATGTAAAAATTTTCCACTACTAAGATAGATTTACCTACACACTTTCTAATGTCATATAGTAAATCTTCTAATGTCATATAGTAAATTTGATTAGAAATAATTTTTTAAAATTCGGTCAAAACAATAACTAACTAAGCCAACTAACAATTTTGCTTAACAAAGTAACCAAACATTAAACATCATCAACAAATGGCCTAATTGCATGGTAACTAACATTATTATGGAAAGTCTAAGGTTTAAACTTTATTAGGTACATACTTGAGGATGGCTATGAAAAATGTAATAAACGGTCACGCAAAGACATCGGTTAGAACACGTACATCTGAGTCAAAGAATCACTATTTCTGGATTGTGGCGGAGCTGGTACTAAAACTCAAGATGCTAATGATACTCATAAGAAAAAAATTGGACCAGGTGCATTCGTGGAAAAAATGGTATATCTGACATATTTCACACTACGCAAGAAAAGTCCATGATATCCCACTCGGTCCACCTCTGTCTCCACATAACTAAATAAGGAATACATTGTCGGGTAATGGGGTGCCTAAGAAAAGAGAGCTAAAATTTCTGACATAATAACCCAATTGAACCGCATATTGAGTTAAAAATTACTCTTCACCTGAAAATTTGATGCATGTTTTAACTAAAAATATTAAAAGATAAGTGCGTCAATTTTCATCATGAACCGACATGCAGCTAAACATGTTTGAATAAAAGACGCGCCTACTCATCTAACATGTTTAATAGATGAGTCGTGTTTGGATTATGTTGCATTAAAAATAAATCACCTCATATAACTATCACGAGTAAGTAATTGTTGATACTTATCATTAGTTGATGAATAGTGTAAAAGAAAACTTAAAAAAAAAAATTAATTAATTGTTATTTGTTTATTAAATTATGCCTCGTAATTTTTTGTATGTGTTCGTTATGTTAGAGATGAAGTGCAATGCTTTAAAACTCACTGCAACCCACGAGCACTAGTTCTTCGTTCTAAACATTAAAGACATAAACCTTTTACGAGCTTTCTAAGTAATGATTATTCAAAAATAGTAAATAGAGTTTTTTTTTTGTTTTTATCTTTATATAACTAAAAAAAATGCCGCTAAAGATAGCTGAAATGAATCCAACAGATATTTAACCACAAATGCTGTAAGCTTTCTTATTCTTACTTATAAACCAATTTCATATTTGCTGAGCCATCTATGTGGGACAAAACCTAATCATATATCCTTCTAAATGTTTAATTTTGAGACAACATTAACTCAATGTTGTACTTGTCTTACCTCACTTAATAACAATGTTGCAAAAATCGTGAGTCGGTAGTAAGGCGGTTGCCCACCTTGTAGGGTGTAATAGCCGATTACAAGGTCGATTACCTTGCAATTGCCGATTACAAGGCTGATTACTTTGTAAAAATCAACAAGGTGGAAGGCCGTGTACCTTGTAATCGCCGATTACAAGGCTGCCTAGACTGATTTTTGCAACATTGCTTAATAACATTTGCAAATTTCACTAAGAAATGACTAACAAATTGATTGCGATGGCCCGTAAAGTTAGAAATATACAAATTTCACGCTACTAAGATACATTTACTGATTTACCTACACACTTTCTAATATCATATAGTAAGATCTGATTATAAAGATTTTTTTTTTTTTTTTTTTTTTTTTTTTTTTTTTTTTTAAATTCGGTCGGAACAATAACTAACTAAACCAACTAACAATTTTGCTTAACAAAGTAACTAAATTGTAAACAGATCATCAACAAGTGGCCTAATTGCAAGACACCTAACCTTCTCATAAAAGATAAAAGGTTCAAACTTCATAAGTAAACATTTGAGAGTTGGTCATATAGATGTATTGACACCCTTATTTTATTTTCTCATTTGAATGATTGTCTCATTTCATTTTTGGTAAACCTGGATCCGATATACGATGATAAGTATAAGTAACTATTTCCGTCTCTCGAGGCGGCTAGTATACAATAATTCACCACTAGTAACAGATTCATTGTCTCATTTGAACGTAAGAAAATTCATACAATTTTTCTTTGTTTTATTTTTTTGCGCCTAGATACTAAGTGTTCTATTTGAATTATCTCAATACGGATTTAGTGATATCCAAGCATTAAAGGGTCAAAATACTTTATTCGGAAAATAAACATACACGATTTGAAAAGATATCCAAGATTATCATCACAATCCTTACCCAATTTTTAACAAATGTCACATTTGAGCTTGTTCCTTTGGTTTTCTAATTTGTATGTTTTGGTTCTCAAATGATTATTCCATTATTATCACCCTTTTACTTAACCTACTTGTTTGTTATCTCAGCATTCTCTTCTCTATGGCATAGAAAGTTTAAACGTAAGATTGTAAGAACAATTGTTGCGTTGAATATGAAGACTAGGTGTTGTTTTTGGCCGTGCTTGGCTATGAAGCTCTTTTGACGAATCACGATACACCTATACTTAAATGTAGTTACGTTGTGAGAGAGTAATAAAACTGATGGTTCATTTAGTTAATCGACGAGTGTTTTATCTCTCAATATTCTCAAAATTTTACTCCTTTGGTTCAAAAATATTTTTCACTTTTTCATTTTGGCATGTCCAAAATTGTCTATTTCTTGTTTCATTCAATCAAAATATTGAAATAGAGTTTAGCGGGTAGAGATTATATTTGATTGGTTAAAAAGTGTAATGATATTTTTTTTCTTCTTCTTAAACTGTGTATTATTTTTGCTTGAAGAATAATTTTGAGACAGAAGAAGTAGAAGAAAAATGACATCGATCCAATTCTAATGATAGTAGTAGCATCATGTTCTTTTGTGTTAACAAAAAGCGAATGTAGTTTTGTTTAGTTGATATTGTAATTCGTTTCATTAGTTTTTTAGGAAAAAACAGACAATGTAGTTTGTACTTTGTACAACAACATTTAATGACAAAAATTACCTTATATAAAGATCGATTCACAGCTAATTTTGACCCAACAAATTGTTAATATTTATCATTAAATAATGAGTATTTTTAATTTTTAAATTTAAAAAATTCAAAATATCAACAATTGAACACATAATGGAAATCTTGAATCTATTAAATACTCAACATTGATATTTGAAACCCAGCCTATTAATCTTACTTATAAACCAATTCTGTATTTGCTTAGCCATCAATGTGGGACAAAACCTAAACACATTTCCTTCTTTCAATTTATGTTACTGAAATGTTTAATTTTGAGACTACATTAACTTAAAATTGTACTTGTCTTACCTCAACTAACATTTATAAAATTCACTAAGATATGATTACTACAAGAGCTAAGGTTTTCCATGGACCGTAAAGCTAGAAATGTACAAATTTACCACTACTAAGATACATTTACCTACACACTTTCTAATATCATTAGTAAGATCTGCTTAGAAAGATTTTGTTTTTAAATTCAGTCAAAATAATAAAGAGAGTAATTTCCAAACAACAATTTGCAAAGATATCCAAGATTATCATTACAGCCCTTACCTAATTTTTAACAAATGTCACATTTGAGCTCGCTCCTTTTTGTTTCTCAAATGATCATTCTGTTGTCATCACCCATATACTTAATCTACTTGCTTTTTATCTCAACGTTTTCTTTTCTATGGCATAGAAAGTTTAAACGTGAGACGCTAAAGACAATCGTCGCGTTGAATATGGAGACTAGGTGTGGTACTTGGCCATGTTTGGCTATGAAGCTCTTTTGAGTTTTGACGCATCACGATACACCTATATTTAAATTTAGTTGTGTTATGAGACTGTAATAAAACTAATTATTAATTTAGTTAATCGGTAAATGTTTTATCTCTCAATTCTTAAAATGTTATTCTTTCTGTTCGAAAATCATTCCATAATAGAGTAGTTTGAATTTTTATCTTTAAATAATCAAAAAAATCAACCAAAATATACTCGGTATTTATAATTTTTTTAGCTTTAAATAATCAAAAAAATTAACAATTAAACACGTAATGGAAATCTTAAATCCATTAGCAGTCCAATTGTCATTATTTAAAATCTTCTTAATCTTACTTATAAACTACTTTTGTATTTACTCACCCATCGATGTGGGACACATTTCCTCCTTTCAACTTCTGTTACCGAACGTTTAATTTCGAGACTACATTAACTCAAAGTTGTAAATTAGTGTGTTTGGTAGAGAGAAAAGAAAGAGGAGAAATGGAATTGGATTGAATTATCTTATTTGGTAGAGAGAAATGAAAAAGTAGAGAATTGAAGGGAAATTGATAAAGAGTTGGAGAGAAATGGTAGTGTAATTTGGTTAACCTATATTTTCATTCTTTTGGTGGAGAATTTAGAGAAATGAGTTTTTTTTTTTTTTTTTTTTTTTTTTTAATTAAAAAAATAATATAAAAAATATATTTTTTTAATAGAATTGTTATTTAGAAAAAGACATTTTTTAAAAATATATTTTTTTTTAATTAATTTTATATAAAATAAATTTAAGAAAATTAAAAAATATATATATATTTTTTTTAAAAAAATAAGTTTTTTTTAAATAAATTTTAAAAAAAAATTAAAAATTAAAAAAAATTATATATTTTTTTTTTAAAATTGTTATTTAGAAACAATAAATTCTTTAAAAAAAATCAACAAATAAATACATGTGAGTCTCATATGATAAAATGTTATTTAATTAATTTATTTTTTCATTTCTCGGGTTAAGTCTCTGTTGTTACCAAACATTAGAATTGAACAAAATTCTCTACTGATTTCTATTATCTGAATTTCTATTTTCTACTTTATTTTATTTCTCTGAAATTCTCTCTACCAAACGTGCCCTGAACAGATACCAACAAATGGCCTAATTGCACGGTAACTAACATTTTTACTAGAAGTCCAAGTTTGAAGTGTATCTGAGTTACCAACAAATGGCCTAATTGCACGGTAACTAAGTAACTAACATCTTTGTATATGCATAACTTAAATAAGGAATAGGGTAATAGAGTGCCTAAGAAAAGAGAGCCAAAAATAGTCACAATATACCTGATTGAACCACATATATCTGAGTTAAAAATTACTCTTCACGCGAAAATTTTGATCCTTGTTTTAAATAAACATACTAGAAATAGGGGGTGTCAATTTTAAATACGACACAATAACTAACACGAACCCAACATGAAGCTAAACGTGTTTGAGTAAAAAGACATTGATGTTCGTCTAACCTATTTAATAAACGAGTCATGTTTAAACAGAGGTTGTATTAACTACAAATCACCTTATATCTAACTATCACAAGTAGGCAATTGTTAATAGTAATCATTATTTGATAAACGGTACAAAAAGAAAACTCTTTTCTAAAAATGATTAATTATTATTTATTTACTAAGGGTGCGTTTGGTTTATAAGTGAGATTGAAATTAGATTCGAATTTTTGAAAGGTTTGAAAGAAAATTAGGAGAGAGAAAATTAATTAATATTTAATTTATATGTATATTTAATAGATTTTATGTATTTGATTAAGCCAAAAAAAGTAAAAGATAAAAAGAAATAATGAAAATATGTGGTTGACAAAAATCATTAAATAAAAAGAAAAGTTTGATTGGTTGGTTTCATGAAAAGCCCCCAAAATAGGGTGGTATGAAAATTTAATTTCAAAACCCATGTCACGAATACCAACATGCTACCAAACAATGGATTAAACTCTACTTTCATTCAATACCCACCCATACCCTCAAACCAAACGGGCCCTAAATTATGCCTCGTAGTTTTTTGAGTTTGTTCGTTAAAGATGAAGTAATGCTTTAAACCCCCCGCTGCAACCCACGAACACTAGTTCCTCGTTCTAACCATTTTAAAAGACAACATCGTTGTACGAGCTTTCTAGGTAATGAGTATCTACGTATAGTAAATAGAGTATTTTTAGTTTTTATTTCTAATAATAAAAAAAACAATAGGTTTTAGCTCTAAATAATAAAAAAAGCACTAGATTTTTATAAGACAAAACCTTTACAACCTTTTTATGTAATGAGCATCCACGGATAGTGAATATGGCTGGGCACAACGGATCGGGGGAAATCAGTCGTTCGTCCCATTCAACCCATATGGAAGTCGGTTGTCCCATTGTGGGGTGTTGTTCATAGATCGGTCGTCGAAAAAAAAAAAAAAAAAAAAAAAAAAAAAAAAAAAAAAAAAATTGTCATCGACTATGGCACTTGGGTCATGTGTGACCGCTGAAAAGAGAAAGCTAACATGGCAGCTGAAAAGTTGGGTGAATATGGGTCACCACTGTCTAATAGAGTATTTTTAGCTTTATTTTCTAAATAATCTAAAAAGAAGCAATTAAATACTGTACAATGGAAAGCTTAAAACTACTATATTTAATTGCTAACATATCAAAACCTCTTAATCTTATATATAAACCACTTTGGTATTTGTTTAGCCATCAATGTGGGACAAAACTTAAACACGTTCCATTCTTTCAACTTCTGTTACCGAATGTTTAATTTCGAGACTACATTACCTCAACGTTGTACTTGCCGTACCTCACTTAACATCTACAAATTCGCTAAGAAATAACTAACAAATTGATTGTTGGCGGATCACAAGTACAAGTGGTAAGGTTTCCCATGGTCTGTAAAGTTAGAAAATACAAATTTCTCACTTCCAAGATACATTTAACTACACACTTTCTAATGTCATATAGTAAAATCTGATCATATCTTTTTCCTAATAAAATAAAATCTCTAGTGGGGACTTTTCCATTTCAAAAAAATCAAATCATACCTTATTAAGTAATAATTGAATTAATTATTTTTATTAAAAAAGATGTTAATTACAAAAAAACCTTAAATATTTCCATATTAGTCAAAAGATTTATAAAAGTTCATTTTTATACTCAAACATAAAAAAAAAAAAGGCAAACATACACATGGGTTTCCGGGTTAGTTTTTGATAATTACAGGACAAAAGTGTAAAATTAAAAAAAGAAACGGAGGCACCATTACAAACGTTTGCATTCTCATAAGTCATGACCCAACCATGGGATTACTTCCTAGAAACCTAAATCTAACAATCGAAAAACACATAGATTTATGGATGAAGAATCAAAGCCCGCGAAATCGAAAAACCAAATCCCAAATCCATCTACGTTTTCGTTCATGGCTTCAACCAAACCTAATCTTTTAATATTAGGTTAGTTCATTTATAGATCTCAATTTGGTTTATAATTTTTTGTACTTGATTTAAGGAATATTAGTTTTAAGGTTCTGTTTGATTTATTATTTTTTGTACTTGATTTTGTTGGTTCGGTTTTGTATATATTTATAACTATTGTATGGTGATTGTATTTATTCAAGATTTTTAATAGAGATATGAAATTGATTTTTGTGGTTGCGGTTCAATGTGTCCAGACCAATAAGTTCTCGATTTGTTTTCATTTGCTAAGTTTATGGGTGTTTAGAACAGCAATATATAACAAATTAAACTGACATATTATTGGGTGTTTGTGAGTATCTTAATGGTACAATTACATATGAATGCGGGTTTATTCGTGTTGACTATTATTGATAATTGGCTGAACGGGTCGAATCAATGTGTCCAGACTAATAAGAATTTGGAATTTTTTTCAATGGCTTATGAGTGTACCGGTAGCATTTAGATTCTAGAACTTGCGTTAGTGATGCATCCCGAGACGGCTAGTGAGACTACATTCGTGTAGTAGGATTTACTACATGATAAGAGGCATTAGGATCACCCTTGTGTTAAACCCGTATCATAATTACTTGACCATTTAAGTCATATTACTTGGCTAGTTAAGTCAACTAATTTTTCCCACACCCTTAGCGTTGTACTCTTTTTAGTACACGAAACCCCTAGTACACCCCTCCGAGCCTATCTTTTCGTTTCTAACTTTAAGCATTTTACTTAAAGGAACCACTTTTAGGGGGTCATTTAAGCCCGAATTCGAATTTATTTGATCAAATATTGCCCTAAATCGTTCCTTTTGTGATTTTAAGTACTTTGGGAGAGAAATCTGGAAAAGGAAGCAATTCGGACGTTTTTAGAGCATAAAAGTGAAGAAAACGCCAAAGTCTTAATTTTCCTTGCTGAGAACAGTAGGTGACAGCGTCAAGAAGGAATTTCTGACGGCGTCAAGAGTAATTTCCATGACGACCCAGTACAGAATTGAAGGCGTCACAAGGTAGGGCGTCAAGAGTAAAATGCATGACGGCCTGGAAACACATAACACATGACGGCGTCAAAAGTAGATCAAGGCAGTCCGAGAAGTATTTTGGCGGCGAGATGACGGCATCACAAATTTGTTCTTGACGCCGTCAGACCCTATTTCCTATATATAGTTTTCTAATTTTCACATTAAAAAGAGAGAAGTTTTGGGAGAAACCCTAAGTACGAACTTGGTACGAATTTTACAGGTTTTTCAAGGGTTCTCAGCCCTTGATCCCTTTCATGTGTAATTGAGATAAGTATTCTTTTAATTCAATCAATATGTCTATGTGTTGGTTGTCTATATCTTGTTCTTGTCTTAATTCTACCATGCTAGGCTAGATCTATCTTGTGTTTGCTTGGATCTAATGAAACCTAGATGTTAATTATGTGTTGATTACTTGTTTATGGTTGTATTGGATGAATGATTTCGATGTTAGGCTTAAGAAAACTGGCAGATCTTCAAATGGTAACATGCTTGAATGTCTTAGGAAACATGAACTGACGTGCACTAGGTTTTTTTGGTTGTATTTAATGCATGAGTAAATTCTAATGATCCCATGTTAGGAGCTTCTTAGCCGGCTCGACATAGGAGTGAAGTAGGCACTCATAGGATTGGGGAATTAAGTGCGCCACCCCATGAATGGTACTAAGGAATACAATCCGTCATCCACGAAACTATAACAAGTAATTAACGTGTAAAAGATATCTAGGGAGTAGTGAAATCTAAGTAAACACATTTTCTCCACTTATTGCTCACAACCTTAGTTTAATTTAGTTTATTTTTATTTCTAGTATTTTATTTTTATTGCATCTTTCATATTTGGTTAGTTGACTAGCAACTAATTCCGCCCAAATCCTTCAAACCCGAGATTTTTACTTGCTTTCTAAAAAATATAAAAATACAAAAATAATCATCTCTCATCTTTAGAACTAGTATTTAGGTTTTCTAATCCTAGCGACACTATTCCTAGCTGAACGATCAATCACCCGGTACTTGTCACTATACTATACTACAACGATCAGGTACACTGCCTAGTGGGGGTTGTAAGCTTCTCAAGATCCCTTGAGAGGTAAAGCCTGGTGCGATTCCCACGTATCAAGTTTTTGGCGCCGCAGCCCGGGGAATAGTTATTGTCTAGGTAAGAATCTCTTTTTATTAGGTCTACTTGCTAGATTCCTTTCTAGTAAGATTTTATTTTTATTTTTAGGTTTTCTTTAGTCTATCTTAATTCTTTGTGTCTTTGTTCGTAACTCTTCACCACCCGACATCATGGACGATGGGAACATCTTTGAACCCGTCATCCCACCACAACAAAACCCACCACTAGAACCTCTTAGGCCCCGAACCTTATGAGAGTATTCCCGACCTAGCCACCAAGGCTACCGAAACACCATTGAGCTCACCTGTAACACCCCCATTTTTAAAGTTTATCGCAGCGGAAAAGTAATTTGGGTGTTACGGTGAGGATCGAAGTTTTAACCACATAAAACGGTTTACAAGAAACATTTTGAAAGTCATTTGTAATTTAAATAATAATTTTGATAAAAGATGAACCATTTGATTTAAAATCTTATGAAAAGATATAAAGACTTGTAAAAATGACAAATTTGATTTTTACACCATTTTAATTTATCAGAGTAATAAATGCCCACTCCGTGTCTTGTCCTGCTCCGTTAAATTACCTGAGATACACATGCTTAAAAGTGTCAACACAAAGGTTGGTGAGTTCATAGAGTTTTAGGAAAAACCCTTTACTTTGTTAGATTTCAGGAATATTTGGTATTAATAAATACAAACAATAACAAAACAAGTATCGAATATATTCACAAATAAATCATATAATTATTCAATCACATTCAATAAGGAATTCAATAATCTTAACATGAGCTGGAAACTCATGATACTAAATCAATCAGATATACAATTCACGTATGGTCAAACCTATACAGCTGTATCTAAAATATATGTTGAAAACATATATATTTCCTTTATAGATATTGCACCAAGCCTCATGACACGCAAGACGTTAACAGAAGGGGTGTTCTATCAAATCAATTACATATTTTGCCCTCTATTCGTAGGTGATTTGCCAATTCCTACTTGTCTCAAATATAGTGTATCACGACTAATACGACTAACCACATGCATAATGGCATTCCGTCAAGTATTAGTGGGATCGGAGGTCAATCCAAACAGGTTTCGAATCTGTTCACTATATTCGCGCTCACGTTACGGTGATTAATGGCTCATGATTGAGGGACTATATGGCGATAAGCTAACTTAGGCAATATCAAGGACTAATGGGCTCATTTAGCACACATCATGAAATCAAGTATCGTATCACAGAAATCTATTTGAAAACAGTATCGTTTGAGTATCATAAATTTAGTTTGAAAATATCATCATTTGAGTATCATAAATTCAGTTTGAAAATATTATCATTTGAGTATCAGAAATTCAGTTTGAAAATATCATCGTTTGAGTATCAGTAATTCAGTTTGAATATTTCGCCAGTAACACATTTATATCACACACCACAATAATCGAATTGAGAACATTTTCATATGAGTATCAATATTTCAGTCAAATAATTCATCAATAAATATATATTTCACATACTACAATAATCACATTGGAAACATTGATATATTATAAATCACAAATTATATTATTTTAATATCAATTAGGAAATTGATTTGAATCATGTATTTTATTTTATTTCATATACTTATCAAGTTATCAAAGTATATGTAAGCATGTATCTCCCCCAATGAGTTAAAAACAATTATTTGAAATGGGGCTATGACTCACCTAGATTGATTTGGAAATGATGAAAAATAAGATAGGATGAGATTTATAGGAACGTCTTTGACACAGAACCTGATAAATATATTTATCAGAGAATATAACCAAATACAATTTGGTAAATACGAACGAATAACGAATAAGATTTATTCGTTATGACGAATAGATGATGTGAAGTGAAATTATTATGTCATGCATGATATGAAAAAAAATACTTTATTTAAAATATCCATCGTAGTTTTACCTTTTTAAATCGTAAGTAAAATATTAACTTTTTAAATATCGTTATATATATTATTAACGTAAAAATAAATAATATATATATAAAATGAAACGAAAATGCATATGACGTGAGGGTTGCCGTAAAATAGAAAATAAAATAAGAATGTCAAATAGATTAAGTGTAGTCCTTGTCTTTTTTCCAATTTTACAACTTTTATACTAACGGCGTTAGCGTCACACCGTTAGTCCTTTTTATATATATTTACAATTATAGTCCACTACATGTCCAATATTACAATCTAAGCTTGTAACAATACTATATTATCAATTTTTATCATTTCTTTCTGTTTCTACATTTTTAGTCCTTAGTTTTCATAGTTTTCACATTTAGTCCCTATATGTGTCGTCGCGTTACATTTTTAGTCCAATTTTTGCAAAAGTGATTATAAAAATTTTATAAAAATTTCCTTAGCTTCTTTTATAAATTTTAACCTTAACTCAACTGCTTATTTCATAAAAAGCTTATTTTTTTAGCTTATGGGCCTTGATTCGAACCAAACTAAGGCCCATTTAAAAATTTAGAGGCGAGGGCATAGAAATTCTTTTGGGCTTGAACTTGGGCTTACTTTGTGATTTTAAAAATGTATTTTATGGGCCCAGTGGGCTGTTAAAACGCAAAGTCTTGTTGGGCCTTGATTTAAGCCCACTCGACAAAACTTAAGGTTTTTATATAAGTTTTAATTTGAAAAATCTGGTTGGTGTCGATTTACTTTGGCTCGATTAGGGTGTCAAAACGTGAATATTTTTATAAGTCGTGTACATGAAACTAATAGTTTTCTAGGTGATCTATTAGGTCGAGCAAAAATATTGGGTACTTGTTACGTGAAATTGAAAGTTATACGTTGCTTTTGTAGAGTGTTTAGCTCGTTTTTATATTTTGAAAGTTATGAAATATTTTCTAAGTGTTTCAATAAATTTTGTACGTGTAACTTGGTTTGAAATGGATTCGTTATATGCATGTAACATGAAAATAAATGTGAAGTGTACGTGCTACGTGACTCCTAGGCCTACCAAGATAGAGGCTAGTCACGTTTCGTGTTCTAAAAACAAATATGTACGTGTATAATTATACTAAAATGATAGACGATGAAACAAATATAGATATTATGCATGATTAATATTTAACGTATGAAATGGATTGAGAAAGGTTGAAAACTACTTACAAACACCTTAGAGGTGATTAAGATCGAGAGTGATAAGATAGAACACAAGAATATCAAGTCTCACTATATAACCCAAACGTTATATATGTATATAAACCCGATTTCTTTTCTTGAGTCCCAACTAATATAACCTTCGACTTCTTAGTTTGTAGAAGTAGTTTTGAGGATGAAACGTTTATTTGAAAGTGTTTGAGAATAATGGAAACCAAGTGCATGCATGGTTCGTTTATATGTATCTATTTTGAATGAATCGGGTGGTGTTAAATTCACCAAAGAGACACAAGAACTATACATGTCAGGACACTTGACTTCAAGGACGATTTTTAATAGATATAAAATGAGATGTGAGAGCTTGAATGAAGGAATATGTTTGTGCTGATTCATGTACTCATGTCGACATCTATATATATGTATAAACGATTTACAAAATCGTTCACCATTCGTATATACTTGATCATCTCCAACATTTGAGCATAAAATCATCTTAGAAACATTATTAGGATCATTTAGAATCAAACGGGGATTAAAACGGATAAGAAATGGATTTTGTATGAATCGTTTGATGCCAAAAGGAATGCCTCGTAAAAATGTATCAAATCTCAATGTATGAACGTGAAATTTGACACACTAATAGTTGGCTAGGTGTTCAACGAGATTGTGCAAAAAGATACGTGGGTCGTGTGTACGAATTTGAAATGAACGAGACGTTTTGGAGTAGATTTAGTCGATTTGTATTATTATTATTTTTGAATTTTGGGTTTTGGTGTGGGCCGGTTGGGCTTAGGGAGATTAAGGGCCCGATTTGGTTTAGTAATTAGTTTTATTAATTAAGTTTAGTAAAATTAATGTTTTGTTAATTGTGTTGATAACTTGTTTTGTCGTTTGACGAATTTGACAATATCATAATCGTGACCATTTTAATATACAAAGAAAATTTAAAATTTCCCCGTAAAAATGGTAATTACAATAATGACAAAGAATATTTATTAAATTAACCGAAGTTAATTATGTGAATTATCGTGAGGTTTTACATCACCGGAGCCAATGTGACCCCCTTGCGATCCGACACCATCCGGTTGGTGCAAAGCGGATGTGCATTCCATGGACTTCGTTCCGAAGATCCAAATCAACACCTTAAGGACTTCCTAAAAATCGTAGATTCCATAGACTTAGGTGTTGAAACTAGAGAGACAACCCGATTACGCCTATTCTAATTCTCTCTACGGGATCAAGCTAGTCAATGGCTTGAGCGTTTACCCGCAAGATCCATCACCACATGGGATAATCTCACCAATCGCTTCCTTACTCAATTCTTCCCACCGGGGAAGACTGCAATGCTTAGAAATGACATTTTGATGTTTGAACAATATCAGGGTGAAACTTTCTACGAAGCATGGGCCCGTTTTAAGGATCTCCTCCATAAGGTCCCTCATCATGGTATAAACCTTTGGTTATTAGTCCAGATTTTCTACGACCATGTTGACTATCACACTAAGCGCACAATCGATAGGGCCGCGGGAGGTAAACTGCGTGATAAGAACGCCGAGGAGTCCTGGGCGATTATCGAGGAGCTCGCCGCAGATAATCATGAGATGTGGGAGTTTAATCATACAATAAAAGCGGCCATCAATGCAGTCTCAACATCTGGAGGAACCACCGAAATCCCCGATGAACTCCTATGCAAACTCGAGGCAAAAGTTGACTATTTTGAGGAAAGGCAAAGGAGACCTTTAAGTCCTAGACGGGCTACTGTCAATTCTGTCTCGAGACCAACTTCGGCACCATTATCTGAGTCACCTTCTAGAGAAAATGTCGAGACTTTTCAGAACTATGCCCCACCTTGTTCCCCTCCCGAGGTGCTTAGCTCGGAGTTTGAAGCTAGGATGAGAGAATATATGGCAACTCACTCAGATCGGCTTGCTAGATTCGAGGAAGCAGTTTATAAGCAAAAAGATGAGATGCAGGAGAAAATGAATGAGATGATGAGTCTATTAGAAGAGTATGCCAACCAGAGAACCCCCGAAAGAATGCTACTAAGGAAAGAAAGCGCCACTCCCACTACCCAATTTGTTAATTATATCACAATTGTCCACAAGGATAACGAGAAGGTAAAAGCTCCTACTAAACAGACCTTAGAAAAACCACCAAAATCCCAACCTTTGAGTCACTACCTGAAACATGATATAAACGAAAACACCATAACAAATTGGATTAAGGGTGACGGGCGTAACCAACCTTCCAAACAGGGTTCTGAGGAAGAGGAAAAGGTAAAAGATGAGTATGATACGTTACCTGGGGGATCAGTATTCAAGAGGCTATTGGTACAAAAAGTAGCTACTAAGCAGATAGCGTGTGGGAACTTTGAGATACCAACTAGCATCGGGGACTTGAAATATCTTAGTGCTTTCACCGACCAAGGGTCGGAAGTAAATCTTATGCCCCTAACTATTTACATCCAACTAACGTCAAAAATTCCAGTCCCTACTCGTGTTAGGTTGTCCCTCGCTGGACACTCGTACGTATACCCCATAGGAATCGCAGAAGATGTATTAGTTAATGTCGCAGGGTTCATGTACCCTGTTGATTTTATGATCATCGATGATAAAGGAGATGGATGCATTCCAATAATCCTTGGGGCACCATTCCTCGCCACCGCTAGGGCTGTCATTAAGTATGAAGGTAGGAAAATTGAGCTTAAATCTGGAAAAAGAAAGATTAGCTTCCCCATGACTCCGCGAAGTGGGCATGAGAATTTGAGTTGGAGAAAGATCAAAAACAACATTGACACGACACCCATTCGTGTTCAGAATAAAATTCTTGCATGGGAGGCAAGAATCAAAAGCTATAAGGAGGCTAAATATGAAAGAAGCAAAAGCAATAAGGTTCAGGTCGAATTCGAACATACTCAACCCGTAGAAAATCATATACCATTTGAGGAAGGGAACTTGGTACTCTTGAGACACATGGAAACAAAGATACCACCCGATAAACCAAGTCCTTGGTGGTATGGGCCTTTCACAATTGAAGGCGTGAGCCAAGATGGGATAGCTAACTTGAGAAGTGAAGTAGGTGGAATGGTGATTGCAAGTATCGATAGGTTAAGGTACTACCACCATAATAGTAATGATCACAACTACATGGGGTATATCATCTCAAGGGATGAGGTCACGTAGTAACCCATGACCTTGAGTCTAGCTACAAGACTCGTAAATAAAGAAAAGCGCTTCTTGGGAGGCAACCCATGTTTTGTGTGATTTTATTTTTGTTTGTTTGTTATTTGCTTTCGTATGCATGCTTTATTTTTATTGTTGGTAGATCATGTTTCTCAATTAAATAGTAGAAATACTTTACTTTGTTGTTTTGGCCTAGTCTTAACTCCACCTAAAAGCATTTTTACAAAAGATAAGTGTAAGGGGAAACCCCAAATATGTTTTTAAGAAACAAACCGATCATGATTCTCCACAATATTAAATGAACATGTGTATTCGTAATTGTTAGAGTCAAATGCTTGTATTGAGTCATAATGAAGTTTTGCAGGATTCTCCAGGAAGTAGGACCAAGTTTTTCCAGAAATTTTCCGGAAACTTAACATAAGAATTTCTGCAGGTCACTTCTGACGGCGTCATGAGTTTACTCTTGACGGCGTCACGTGTAAAAATCAGGAAATTTTACCGGTTTTGTTTTTCTAACGGAGTCTTATGGTTTTTGTGAATTATTAAGTTTTATAATCTCCAGGAAATCTGCAAACTTCATTCCACAAGCATTATATCTTATTTTGTTTTCTAGGATTTAGTAACTTATATAGGTTGCCGCCGATTTTATGCGAGGTTTTCTTGTCTATTTTTTCAGGATTTACAGGTTATGTATGACAAGAAGATGATTTATATTCTGGAAGGGAAGCTTTGATTGTTCATTTTCTTGGAGGAAGATTTAACCTGGCCACCCTATTATCCATACCGAGTGAATCAGGGGAGTATTTGATTTCATTCTTTTTATTTTTTCACTTTTACATTCTTTACTTGAACATTGGGGACAATGTTCATCTTAAGTGTAAGGGGAGGGTAAAATGATGATACCTTACATGTACACTTTTGCTTGAGTTTGTTTGTTTGATGGTAGATGTGTAATAAAACTATGAGAAATACTTGTTAGTGTAATTTTAGCGCCAAATTTAAATTTTTTTACAACATGTGGAAAACTAGAAGGGGGGGTTGAATAGTTTTTCCCTTCTTTTTGATTTTATAAAAACTTGGTTTCAAAATGTTGATTCAAATTTATTCAATTGTTTGTTTGAAAAACCTTCAATTAGAGTTTAGTGTGAAAACAACATATAATCGATATGATCGGTTATATATGTACACTTATGAATTAGTTTTCGAAACTTAGTTTTGTGAATGAAGCTTTGGTCGATCTTTATGTGAATACGTTTTCCTTTTGAAATCTTAAAACGTTTTGTATCAAATTATCGATTAAGTTAAACTTGATATGAGAAGTGTTAATAATATATATAAGTCCATTAGACAATATCATACAATTTTATATCCTATCATAATATTAACTTGTAACTACATCACAATCAATCATCATGATAATATAAGCAACAATCAACACATATTTGCAAGCATAGATATAACGCGATAAATGCAAGAATGAAAGTAAAAAGATAGGAGAAAGAGGATGCAAACCGGACACGATCGTTTATAGTGGTTCGGCTACAAGGACACCTTCCTTGCCCTACTCCACTCCCCGAGTCACCTACTCGAGAGTTTTCTTCACAACTAAACAAGCTCCCTTTTGGCAGAGAAAACCGTACACAACTTTTGCTTAAACCATTTAACGACACTAAGCTAAATGTCGAGTTCTAATAGTAGCTAGAACCAATCTCACACCACAACACACCTTTTTCACAACACTACTACTACACTACTTATCACACCTTCACTACTTCTTCTTCACAACACACCTATTTCTTCAAGGCTTCACGACTTCTTCATGGCTTCACAACTTCACGACTTCTTCACTACTTCACAACTTCTTCTATACTCCACTACATACTCACACATCTATTACTTCACACCTACATAACTTCTCCACACTACTACTTCTTCACACAACTTCTTACTCACTCATAAACTCACTACTAAGTAAGATCATCTTGATCTACTTATTACATATACAAAGCTCACAACTTATCATAAGCACTAACTACATCTTTGGCTTTATGATGGGGAGGATTCTTCTCTTGCACTTTGAGTTATGAGAGATTGGATCACTTGAAACAAAGATTAATAATCTTATGATCAAAGGGTTTTAGAAGGATGTTTTAGAGAGAATTGGATCTGAAAATCTTTGTGCAAAAGGTTCAGAAAAATACCAGGTTTGAGGTGGTATTTATAGGAGAAGATTTCTGACAGAGGAGCGTGCCGGTCCCCTTAATTGTATGGCCGGTCCCCTTAATTATTAAGGGGGCCGCCCATAATTAAGGGGGCCGCCCTACTGAAACGGCCAGAAATCTTTGTCTTTTCTGGTGAAAGTTTATTTGGTGAAAAACTAACTGATTTTGGTTAAAAATTTGAATTCATATATTTGTTATGAATTAAACATTTTCCTTTAATTACCAAAATTGTTTTTCAAAAAATATATAACATGTTTATATCATTTTATAAACTTTGTAATGTTTAAATAAAATCCCTTTGATCATAAAATGTATTAGACATTTGTTTGTACATACCTTAAGTGATTGTTGAGGCAAACTCGAGACGTTGAGATGTCGAGGCTTGTTGACGTAAGAATGCATAGATGAATTTGTGATCACAAGTAACTTAAGCACTTTACGTTATATGTTGTAACTTACATCTTTGTCATCATCAAAACATGAAGAGAATGTTTATATTAAACATCGTAATATTCATGCCAACACAACATTTAGGAGTGAAACTTTAGCCATAGCAAGCGTCTCATGGATTAGAGAGTGTATGACTAGCACATAACCGTATCATTCAGAAAAATTTTCCACCCAAATATGTGAGGTTCGCCTTTAGATTTGATAGGAAAAGCATTTACTATTAGTGCTTATGAGTGTCCGGTAGCATTTAGATTCTAGAACTTGCGTTAGTGATGAATCCCGAGACCGCTAGTGAGACTACGTTCGTGTAGTAGGATTTACTATATGATAAGAGGCATTAGGATCACCCTTGTGTTAAACCCGTATCATAATTACTTGACCATTTAAGTCATATGACTTGGCTAGTTAAGTCAACTAATTTTTCCCACACCCTTAGCGTTGTACTCATTTTTAGTACACGAAACCCCTAGTACACCCCTCCGAGCCTATCTTTTCGTTTCTAACTTTAAGCATTTTACTTAAAGGAACCACTTTTAGGGGGTCATTTAAGCCCGAATTCGAATTTATTTCATCAAATATCGCCCTAAATCATTCCTTTTGTGATTTTAGGTACTTTGGGAGAGAAATCTGGAAAAGGAAGCAATTCGGACGTTTTTAGAGCATAAAAGTGAAGAAAACGCCAAAGTCTTAATTTTCCTTGCTGGGAACAGTAGGTGACGGCGTCAAGAGTAATTTCCATGACGACCCAGTACAGAATTGAAGGCGTCACAAGGTAGGGCGTCAAGAGTAAAATGCATGACGGCCTGGAAACACATAACACATGACGGCGTCAAAAGTAGATCAAGGCAGTCCGAGAAGTATTTTGGCGGCGAGATGACGGCGTCACAAATTTGTTCTTGACGCCGTCAGACCCTATTTCCTATATATAGTTTTCTAATTTTCACATTAAAAAGAGAGAAGTTTTGGGAGAAACCCTAAGTACGAACTTGGTACGAATTTTACAGGTTTTTCAAGGGTTCTCAGCCCTTGATCCCTTTCATGTGTAATTGAGATAAGTATTCTTTTAATTCAATCAATATGTCTATGTGTTGGTTGTCTATATCTTGTTCTTGTCTTAATTCTACCATGCTAGGCTAGATCTATCTTGTGTTTGCTTGGATCTAATGAAACCTAGATGTTAATTATGTGTTGATTACTTGTTTATGGTTGTATTGGATGAATGATTTCGATGTTAGGCTTAAGAAAACTGGCATATCTCCAAATGGTAACATGCATGAACGTCTTAGGAAACATGAACTGACGTGCACTAGGTTTTTTTGGTTGTATTTAATGCATGAGTAAATTCTAATGATCCCATGTTAGGAGCTTCTTAGCCGGCTCGACATAGGAGTGAAGTAGGCACTTATAGGATTGGGGAATTAAGTGCGCCACCCCATAAATGGTATTAAGGAATACAATCCGTCATCCACGCAACTATAACAAGTAATTAACATGTAAAAGATATATAGGGAGTAGTGAAATCTAAGTAAACACATTTTCTCCACTTATTGCTCACAACCATAGTTTAATTTAGTTTATTTTCATTTCTATATTTTATTTTGATTGCATCTTTAGTATTGGGTTAGTTGACTAGCAACTAATTCCGCCCAAATCCTTCAAACCCGAGATTTTTACTTGCTTTCTAAAAAATATAAAAATACAAAAATAATCATCTCTCATCTTTAGAACTAGTATTTAGGTTTTCTAATCCTAGCGACACTATTCCTAGCTGAACGATCAATCCCCCGGTACTTGTCACTATACTATACTATAACGATCAGGTACACTACCTGGTGGGGGTTGTAAGCTTCTCAAGATCCCTTGAGAGGTAAAGCCTGGTGCGATTCCCACGTATCAGTTGTTTTGGCCTGCTGATATTTACACACCCACGGTTAGTATATAAAGTTCATGTTTACATCCTTCATTGGTATTATATTTAACGACATAGAGAAATCAGAAACACGGGAATGGTAATATGCGCTACAATAATTAGTTGTTGTTTGTGTGTTAATTAGTTGTTCTTTGTGTGTTTGTGAGTATCTTACTGGTATTAAGAATGGCTGCAAAATGGTATTTAGTAAGTTTATACTTTTATAAATCATTATACTTTACTTTTATACATCATTTTTGCCTACCTGGAATCCACGACACTTGGAACATACACCTTTATGCTAAACTTTTGTCAAGCAGATTCAGATAGGTCTGATTTTTTCAAATGGGTCAATTTGGACTGGTTTTATTTCAAACGGGTCTGATAGAAGGGTTGAAAAAATGGGCCAAAGGAGTTGAAAGTACACTAAAACGTGTATTTGTTAACGTTTTCAGCCTCCCTGATCAACTTAGTAGAATGTTTTTTTAGCTAGAAACAGTCACTATGTATGACTTAAAATTCGAATTTCAAATGACCCATAATCCGGGTAATAATATTACCCAACAAATTGGCCCTGAACCATGGAGGTATACTTTTTGGAGGAACCGCAAGGGGGTGAGAGGAAGCTAATGAAGCCAAAGATTAGAAGAAGTATCAAAAAGTTTATTAAAAGATCACACAACATCTATGCAGGTAATGATTTAAGCATCTGTGGGCCAAAGGAGTTGCATGGATTTCAACCTCAGAAGATGTTCAAATAACCTACATATTTATTATACTACTAATATATTGTTGTGCGAATACATATACAACATATACGTGTTTCACATTTTAGTATTATGGTTTGTCTTTTTGGCTTTAAATATGATTTAAGCATCAAGTTTCTAGACCTTTGTGATTCCACAAAAGCATATATGATGTTTACTCATTGTTGTTTCAGGTTGCTTCTAACCTTTGACCATAAGCTCGCCCTTTCATCATATGAAGCTATAATGCACCTAGGATCATTATAATGTTAAATATATACAATGGATTAGGTCAAATGCATATTACAAGGAGTGGTTGCATAAAAATGAATATGAAATTAGACCACAATAGACATTCTCCCAGCTTAAATTCTTCTTAAAACTTGATAAATACCACAAATACATTTAAGAGCCCAGCTTCTTGCCTCTAATATTTTCTCGAAATTGACGAATTCATAACACCTTTAATATATTGTGATTTGTGACCACTATGGTGAGTTTATGAAAAGGTCTAAGGCTATGTTTGGCGTGGAGCTTTTTGAAGCTTTTTGGGATGATGAATTGTGAATAATGAGCTTTTTGATTTTTAGTAGGGGTGAGCAAAATCGCCCGAGTCCTGACAACCGACCCGATCCCGACATAAACCGATAGTCTCGAAACCGAATAATATCTTCTCGGGTCGGGAGTCGGGATGGATTTTTAGCATTTTCGGGATTCGCGACGGGTCGGGACGGGCCAAAAACAGACAAAATACAAACCGACTACTTTCGGGACGGGTCGGGATCGGGACGGGACGAGCCAAAAAACCGACTAATTTTGGGTCGGTATTTGGTTTACGATTTGGGTGACTTTCGGGATCGGGATTAGTCGGGTCGGGTCGAGATCCGGCCCGATGCTCATCCCTAATTTTTAATATTCGTTTAGCAAAAGAGCGGTGAGCTTTGCTATTTTTTAGGAAAACTCATTTTTCCAATTCTTCTTTAAGAAGCTGTGAGCGGTAGTGAGCTGTGGCTACTGCTCACAGCTATTTTGCCAAACATAGCCCAAGAAAGATGAAAAAGTTTATGTTTATTTTAACCGTAGTGGACTCTCATTTCACGTTTATGTGGCATAAAAAGGTCCTAATTCTTGAACATCTTTATAAATTCAATTCATTTAATGCATTTGTTGAAAAATACTACATTTTATGAAGTTGCAAGGGTGTATACTATAGCAAAATCTGGTTTTATAAAATCAAAAGGTCTAAAAATTATTAATGTATAAACATTTATAAAAGATTGATCATAATGGATGCTCTTTATTGCTTTGCCCAAAAAAAAAAAGAAAAAAGAAAAAAAAAGAAAAGAAAAGAAAACTAGTTTATTAAGCCGCTTATATTGTATATTAGGTGAATGTTATGATGCCAATACCATTTGAGACACTATCGATACTTCATGGAGTTAACAAGCTTTGGTCTCACTTCTTACTAGGAGAAAGCAACAAATCTAACATTATTCAATAATGGTAATTTGACTAGGTTACAATGTCAAATTGATAGCATTGCAGCTTCTATAATGTCTGAAAACAAAACTATCACGTACATTAAAACATAAAATCTCAAACAACATATATACAGACCACTCTTCTTCGTATAATAGAAAATCAAAAATCATAAACAAAAAAAAATAAAAATAAAATTATTTGTATTTAAGTAAATAAAAATACATTATTCAAAAAAATTAGAAAATCCCCATGCGTGCACGGGCATTATAACTAGTTTCCTTCTATCAACTTCCATTGTTTAATTTTGAGACTACTTTGCTCAAAAAAAATTATATAATAATAATAATAATAATAATAATAATAATAATAATAATAATAATAATAATAATAATAATAATAATAATAATAATAATAAAATTGAGACTACATTAACTCCACGTTGTACTTTGGTGCTATGTTTTACGATTTGGTGCTTCCCTTGAGTTACACCCTGTTAATCAGTCATCGATTTGGTGCTCTATTTTACGAGAGACGCATTTTTGAACTCCAAAGGATTCGACTTTGGTTCACACTGTAAGAAACGAGTAGGGGATGGTCATACTACTCGGTTCTGGTACGATAAATGGGTTTCTGATCAATCCTTTCATGTCAGGTTTCCTCGCTTATTTGCCCTGGAAACGGATAAAGAGGCATCGGTTGCTTCAAAGTTGGGATCTTCTTCCATAGATGTCACCTTTCGAAGATCTGCGCGTGATGGAGTTGAGCGAAAGCAGTGGACCGACTTAAATTCTTTATCAGGTTCTGTTACTCTTTCTTCTTCTAAGGATAGATGGATTTGTGACCTGAATGGCGAAGGTGAGTTTCGTCTTAAAGAGGTTCGTACAATTTTAGATGATATTCTTCTTCCTTAAGATACTAATGCAACGAGATGGGTGAAATATATCCCAATTAAGGTTAATGTTTTTGCTTGGCGTGCTCAGCTTGATCGACTTCCGACTAGATGTTATCTTATGCGTAGAGGAGTGGTTTTGGATTCTTCTCTATGGCCGATATGTGGCTTGGTTCCAGAGGATATTCATCATATCTTGTTTCGATGTGATATTGCTCGGCTTGTCTTTCACACGATTTGTCGTTGGTGGGACTTGGATTGGCATGACTTATTGTCCTTTTCAGATTGGGTTGCTTGGTTTTCTGCTATTCGGTTCCGTCTAGACTCAAGTTAATTTTGGAGGGAGTTTTTTACATAGCCTGGTGGCATCTTTGGGCGTTCAGGAACCAAACTATTTTTGCAGTGAACCCTCCGAGACGTTATGTGATTTTTGATAATATAGTGTCGCATTCTTTTAATTGGTGTTCTAGTAGATGTAATAGTTTGTTTTCTTTGGAGAGTTGGATGAAAAATCCTCATTTGATTTTGTTCAAAAGGCTAATCTAAGCCTTGTTGACTTTGACTTGTTTATAAGTCAAGTACAGGGACCTTGTGGTATTTTTGGTATATTTGTTTTGTAGTTTGTTTCTTGTGTTTATATTTGCAAGGACTAGTTATGCAGGAAAGCTAAAGTTGGAGGACTACTTGTGACAACTGAAGGAAGTACTTTGGGAGCAGCTATATAAGCTGATGTATAGATTAGGGTTTATTAGTTATCTCTTATCTCTCTGTGTGTTTTGCTCTCTAAGTTGAGAACCGATTGTAGTTTGTTATTTTCTTCTTTCTGTGTAATTGTTGAACTCAAAACCAGTAATCACATTTGAAGTGATTGACTGATGTTGTGAATAAAATAAGTGGGGAGGTTGGTTGAATTCATATTCAAGCTGTTTTATATTGATCTTTGTATACTTTTCCACATGGTATCAGAGCCAGGTTGGCTTTGATACAAAGATCGATTGATAAAATTTTTTCAAAAAAAATTAGGGTTTCAAAATTTTTGGGGCTTTTCAAAATGGTTACTGGATCTGTGTAGATCTTGAGGTGAATCATATTCTGGTTAGTTGAATCTTGTTGTTTGGGATTCAATTGTTGGTTAATCGAATTAACTCAATTTTTAGGGTTTCTAAAATTTGGGGGTTTTTGATTCTTGGTATTTGGTTGCGATTAACACGTGTTAATCAGTTGTTTTTCATTGGATCGTGATTGATCTAGTGATTGGTTGGTGCTATCGTCTTAATTAGGGTTTACTGTATCAAACCCCTATTCAGGAGTGGTTATTGTTCTTGATTTGATTGATATTATTGATTCAATTATTTTTTGTAATCTTTTGATTCTAAAATAATTCATAGTATTGATCAGTTCTTGATTTCTTTCAGGTTCTTGGTACTATTCCGTTGTGCTTATTGGTTGTTATTGATCTGCTTGATTGATCTGTGCTTGGAATTGCGTTTTTGTAACACCTCTCACACTCTGTCTTTAGGGTGTTTTTATAGATTTTATAGAAATTGCATGAGACGAAGTGTAGGTTCAAGGGATTATTTGTGAGAAGTTGGTTGTTTGTTTGGGGTATATTTGTGGTTGCTGGTGTTATAAGGTGTTTTTTGCTTTCTTTCTGTTATTTTTTGTTTCTTCATCATGGTGGGTGGTGGTGAAGAAGCAGGGGGTTCAGGGTTGAACAAATTGGATCAGTTTGACCCATTGTTTTTGCATAGTAGTGACACTAGTGGTATTCCTTTGATAAGTTTTAAATTGGAAGGCACAGAAAACTATAAAGTTTGGTCAGCTGCTATAAAATTGGCTATTCATACTAAAAATAAACTTGGTTTTATCAATGGAACACTTGAAAGACCTGTTGAAACTGGTTTTTTGCAAGAACAATGGGATAGATGTAATTCTGTGGTTTTATCTTGGATTCTTGGATGTGTTTCTCAAGATGTGTTTATGGGACAAGTTTTTTCTAATAATGCCAAACATGTGTGGGATGAATTAAAAGAAACATATAGTAAAGAAGATGGTTCTATAATTTTCAATATGCATTTTAAGATTCATTCATTCACTCAAAATGGCATACCTCTCTCTGAATATTATCTTAAGTTCAATGCAATGTGGAGGCAATATGACTCCCTTATGGATTTTCCTGATTGCACTTGTGAAGGTTCTGAGAAACATAAGAAACATAATCAACTTATCAAGTTGATGCAGTTTCTAATGGGATTGGATGAGGTCTATGCTCCTCTCAGGAGCATTATTCTCACCTCTGATCCAATTCCTGATGTGAAAAGTGCCTTTGCAACTTTATCTAAAGATGAGTCTCATAGGAGTACTCAATCTTCTTCTGGTTCTAAAAACAATAATTCTGCATTTGCATCTAAAATTAACCAAAAACCTAATGAGTCTCATAGGAGTGGTCTCTGAACAAAAATATGAATACTACTAATCAAAATAGAAGACTTAATAGGCCTAACTTGGTCTGTACTCATTGCAATATGAATGGTCATACTGCTGATAGGTGTTTTGAGTTAGTTGGATACCCTGTTGGTTTCAAAAAGAGACCTAATAACTTTCAAACTTCTGCTAGCAATAATGCTGTTTCAGGTCATAAAGCTCAGCCTACTGTTTCATCTAACTCTTTCACTGATGATCAGTATAAGAAGCTGATGGCTTTGATTACTGAAAAATCTGGTTCTGGTTGTGTACCTGCAAATGTTGCAGGTGTGAACTGTGTTGTTAGTTTTTGTTCTTCTAGATTCTTTAATCACAACTCAAATATTAGTACTTATAATCTCTACATAGGTTGGATTGTTGACTCTGGTGCTAGTCAACATATGACTTACACTATAGTTAACATGTTTAATCTTGTTGAAGTTTCAAAACTTAATATGACTGTTGGTCATCCTAATGGAACTAAAGCTATTGTTACTCATATTGGAAGTTTAAAACTTACTGATAAAATTACTATTCACAATGTCTTGGTTGTTCCTGACTACCAAGTCAGTCTTTTATCTGTTCATAAACTCAATAAAGAACATAAATATAGAGTTATCTTTGATGAAGATACTTGTTCTATTCAGGATTCTGTTCTCAGGACCCAAGTGGGGACTGGTAGTCTCAAAGATGGGTTGTATTTTCTTAATACAGGTATTAAATTCATTAATAATAACATTCAAGTATGTTGTTTGTCAAAATGCATTTGGCATAACAGACTTGGTCATCCTGCTGACCAAGTTCTTAACATACTAAAACATAAAATTGCTTACAAGAATGATTCTTCTATTGCACCTTGTGAGGTCTGCCATATGGCTAAGCAAACTAGAGATCCTTTTCCTCTAAGTGATCACAAAACCAATGTCATAGGACAATTGGTTCACTTAGATGTATGGGGTCCTTACAAGGTTCAAAGCAGAGAAGGATACAAATACTTCTTAACTGTTGTTGATGATTTCTCTAGAGCTGTTTGGGTGTTTCTGTTGAGGGGGAAATATGAAGTTTTTCAAAACATTGTTCATTTCTATAATTTGATTAAAAATCAGTTTAATAAAACAGTTAAAGTGTTTAGATCTGATAATGGAACTGAATTTATAAATCAAAATATGGAAAAGTTTTGTAAAGACAATGGGATCATACAACAAACTTCTTGTTCTTATACTCCTCAACAGAATGGTATAGCTGAGAGAAAGCATAGACATTTGCTCAATGTTGCTAGGGCCCTCATGTTTCAGGGGGGGGGATTCCTTTAAACATGTGGTCTGAGTGTGTTCTAACTGCTGTTTACCTGATTAACAGGTTACCCAGCTCTGTCTTATCTGGAAAATCACCTTATGAAATCATGTATAATATTGAACCAAACATCTCTCATTTAAAAGTTTTTGGATGTCTTTGTTTTGCTACTGTGCTAAACAATTCTGATAAGTTCTCATCTAGGTCTGAAAAGTCTGTGTTCATTGGTTATTCTTTTGAGAAAAAAGGGTATAAATTGTTCAGTCTTGAAAGTAAGAAAATTTTGTTTTCAAGAGATGTAACTTTTTATGAATCAGTTTTTCCCTTCAAAAACAAATCTGAAAATAAATACTTTGAGTTTCATTTTCAAAACACAGATAGTTTAAACTTTTTCAATCATTTTCTAGATGATGAACATTTGTCAGATGAACCCTATGATGAAAAGAGAGATAAGAAACCTAAGAAAAGTGAGGACATAGACCCTTTATCATTGAGAGGTACTGAAAATACTGGTCTCACTAAAAAGGATGAGGGGGTGCATCCTAGTGAGTCAGCAGAAGCAGCCAATGATGAAGAGGAGAATGTTACACTTGAGGAAAATGTAAACCAGTCTGAGGGTGATGACAGTTTTTATAATGAGTTTAATAATTTGTTCAAAGAACCTGTGATTGTGACACCAAGTAAACAGAGCAATCTTAGAACTTATGTTAGAAGGTCTGATAGAAAAACTCAGATGCCTGTTAAGCTTAGTGATTATAAAATTGATACTAAGGTGAAGTATAAGTAACTATTTCCGTCTCTCAAGACGGCTAGTATACAATAATTCACCACTAGTAACAGATTCATTGTCTTTTTTGAACATACGAAAATTCATACAATTCTTCTTTGTTTTGTTTTGTTTTCTTATACCTAAATACTAAGTGTTCTTTTTGAATTATCTCAATAAAGATTTCGTGATATCCAGGTATTAAAGGGTCAAAATACTTTATTCACAAAGTGAACATTCACGATTTGAAAAGATATCCAAGATCATCATCACAATCCTTACCCAGTTTTTAAAAAATGTCACATTCGAGCTTGTTCCTTTGATTTTCTAATTTGTATGTTTTGGTTCTCAAATAATTATTCCGTTATTATCACCCTTATACTTAAAAATGTCAGCAATTTCTTTTCTATGGCATAAAAAGTTTAAACGTGAGATGGTAAGCACAATTGTTGCTTTGAATATGGAGACTAGGTGTGGTTTTTGGTCGTGCTTGGCTATGAAGCTATTTTGACGTATCACGATACACCTATACTTAAATGTAGTTATGTTAGGAGAATGTAACAAAACTAACTAATGGTTCATTTAGTTAATCGGCGAGTGTTTTCACTCAATATTCTCAAAATCTTACTACTTATGTTGGAAAATCATTTTTCACCTTTTCATTTTGGGATGTCCCAAAATAATTGTTCATTTCTTGTTTCAATTAATCAAAATAGAATTTAGTGTGTAGAGGTTATATTTGATTAGTTAAAGAGTGTTATTGTAAAACTTTTTAAAACTTCTGTGTTTTTATCTTTGGAGAATAATTTTGAGACGGAAAGAGTAGAAGAGAGATGACCTCGATCCAATTTTAACGATAGTATCATCAAATTCTTTTGTATTGCAATTCTTTTCTTGTGTTTATATTTGCAGGGACTAGTTATGCAGGAAAGCTAAAGTTGGAGGACTACTTGTGACAACTGAAGGAAGTACTTTGGGAGCAGCTATATAAGCTGATGTATAGATTAGGGTTTATTAGTTATCTCTTATCTCTCTGTGTGTTTTGCTCTCTAAGTTGAGAACCGATTGTAGTTTGTTATTTTCTTCTTTCTGTGTAATTGTTGAACTCAAAACCAGTAATCACATTTGAAGTGATTGACTGATGTTGTGAATAAAATAAGTGGGGAGGTTGGTTGAATTCATATTCAAGCTGTTTTATATTGATCTTTGTATACTTTTCCACAGATTTATTTGTAATGTTCTTTCTAGCATCTTGCTAGTTAATAAAATTTGCCGTTCAAAAAAATAATGATAATAAAAATAACTCCACGTTGTACTTGTCTTACCTCACTTAACATTTATAAAATTCACTAAGGTTTTCCATGGCCCTTAAGTTAGAAACATACAAATTTCCCACTGCTAAGATAATTTTAACTACACACTTTCTAATGTCGTATGGTAAACTCTGATTATAAAGAATCATAAGGATTCGGCTAGAACAATAACAAACTAAGGCAACTAATAATATTGCTTTAAGCAAACACTAAACATATCACCAACAAATGGCCCAATTGCAAGATAAATAAAATTTTTACAGCAAGTATAAGGCTTAAACTTTATCAGGTACATATTTGAGGATGGCTATGAAAAATGTAATAAACCGTCACACGAACAGTCAAAGACTTGTTATTTCTAGACAGTGGCGGACTCGGTACTAAAATTCACGACGCTAATGATACTCGTAACAAAAAAATAATAATAATAATAATAAATAAATAAATAAAAATAAAAAATAAAATAAAAATTGGACAAGGTGCATTGCTAAAAAAATTGGTATATCTGACATATTTTAATCTATGCAAGAAAAGTCCATGAGATCCCCCTCAGTCCATCTCTATCTCTACATAACTTAAATAAGGAATACATTTTCGGGTAATTGGTGCCTAAGAAAAGAGAGCTAAAAATAGTCACAAGAGACCCAGTTGAACCACACATCTCTGAGTTAAAAATTACTCTTCACGCTAAAGTCCGATACCTGTTTTAACTAAACATACTAGAAATAAGGGGTGTCAATTTTCAACACGACACGATAACTAACACGAACCCGACATGAAGCTAAACAGATTTGAGTAACAGGCATGTCTACTCGTCTAACCCATTTAATAAACGAGTCATGTTTGAGTAGAAATCACCTTATATAACTATCATGAGAAGGTAATCGCGAATGTGGTTAAAAGAGTGAATTTGCTATTGAAAATATATCAAAAGAGTAACTTTGCCTCTCATTTTTTCAACCACCCTTATTTGCCACTAAACATGAGTGGTTAGTGCAAGTTTGCCATTCCTCAGTTAAACTCGCTTACTAGACATGGGTGGCACTAACTTGGTGTGATGTGACGTCACGTGTAAGTCTAGATGACAGGTCTCACTTGTAAACGACCCAATTGGGATGAAATTCACGTATATAATTTCATTTTCTTATTCGCTCAATCACTTGAGACTTACATTAGCCTTTCTTATACAACTTTTGACAAGCTGTGAGACAAGCTACTTGTAAGAGACTTTGTGAACAGTTTTAGTTGTTGTTTTAAATCATTTAGAGGTATGCTAAATGTTTTCTTTAGTACACTGTTCTTTCTAATCTCTTTTAGATTGTATTTGCACCTTTGCACTTGGTATTTAACAGAGTATTCGTTAAAACTAACAAATTTTTTTCTATGTTAACTCACCAAATACCCAAATTAAACATCTAAAAAATTTGAGTGGCAAATACAAAGTTATTATCCAGTTCAATGGCGAATAATGGTGGTTGAAAAAGATAAGCGGCAAAACAGCTCTTTTGATACATTTTCAATGGCAAGTTTCCTCTTTTAACCTGTTAACGTTTGTCATTAGTTGATGAATAGTGTAGAGATTTTTATTTTATTTATTTTAATTATTTTTTATTTTTTTTCCAAAGTAGTTCATTGTTTATTAAATTATGGCTCGTAGTTTTTTGTTTGTGTTCCTTATGTTAGAGATGAAGTGTAATGCTTTAAACCCCGCTGCAACCCATGAGCATTAGTTACTCGTTCTAACCATTTATAAAAAAACAAAACCTTAAGTAAGGAGTATCCACGGATAGTAAATAGATTATTCTTAATTTTTATCTTTCAATAATCTAAAAGGTCAACAAGTAAACCAGTAATGGATAGCTTAAATCTATTACTTAGTTTGAATGTTAGCTTATAAAAACCCGCTTAGCCTTACATATAAACCACTTTCGTATTTGCTCAGCCATCAATGTGGGATAAAACCTAAACACATTTCCTCCTTTCAACTTTTATTACCGAATGTTTAATCTTGAGACTACATTAAATCAACCTTGTACTAAGTGGCATATGTATGTGGTATGGCTGAGCAAAATCACCCAAAAACCGACCCGAACTAACAAACCGATCAAAACTGGGCCGAACCGACCTTATTCGGTTCGATTTTTGGTTTTGTATACTTATTTCAGTTTTACTCGGTTCGGTTCAGGTCAAAACACACTTATTCGGGCCGAAATAGATAAACCAAACCGAACCGACCCTATTCGGTTTGGTTTCGGTTTCAATAGCTTTTACTCGGTTCACGTTTTACCCTTATTTGGTTTTCGGGTCGGGTCTGGCCCATTGCTCAAACCTAGTATGTGGAGGGTAATGTGAGCCATGAGCCACCCACAAAGCCTAATAATTTTACATATGTATCATGCAATAAAACCCAATATGATAAAGTGTATACAGTATTGATTTTTAGCCCACCTTAAAAATTGTTAACTTATACTAATCCATGTATCTAGTATTAATTTTTGACATACTTTAGATTCATTTTTTCGGTGATTTTAATGATGCGGATGAACATTGTGTGCAAACGCAAAATGAACAAATTTTGTTGCAACATTTTTACGTGGTTATATATTATGATGTTTTTCAGCATTTGCTAACGTCTTTCTAAAAAAAATTGCCAACAACCCCAACCCCCCCCCCCCCCCCCCAACCTAAAAAAAGAAATCGTGCTTACGCCCTTGCTTGTACTTTTCTTACCTCACTTAAAATTTATAAAATTCACTAAGAAATGACTAACAAATTGATTGAGGGCCGATCACAAGATACAAGAGCTAATGTGTCCCATAGCCTGTAAAGTTAGAAATATACAAATTTCCCACTTCTAAGATACATTTAACTACACACCTTCTAGTGTCATATAATAAAAAAATTAAAAATTTGGTTAAAACTATAACTAACTAAGGCAACTAACAATTTTGCTTAACAAAGTAACCAACAATAAATAGATCACAAACAAATGGGCTAATTACAAGGTAACTAACATTTTTACAAAAAGTCTAAGGTTTAAACTTTATCTAGTACACACTTGAGGATTATGAAAAATGGTAATAAACTGTCACGCGAATACCTCGGTTAGAACGCGTACATCTGAGTCAAAGACTCATTATTTTTAGACAGTGACGGACCTGGTTCTAAAATTAGTATATGTGACATATATCACACTACGATATTGAATCTTTCACGATATACAGATATACAATTTCAAAAACCACCTTCCCATACTTATGAGTTATGCGGTCCTTCACGATGTACAATGTCACATTCGAGCTCGTTCCTTCGGATTTCTAATTTTTATGTTTTGGTTCTCAAATGATCATTCTATTGTTATCACCTTATACTTCACCTACTTGTTTATTATCTCAACATTTTCTTCTCTATGGTGTAGAAAGTTTAAACGTGAGATGGTATGGACAATTGTTGCGTTAATATGGAGACTAGGTGTGGTTTTTGGTCGTGATTGGCTATGAAGCTCTGTCGACGCAACACGATACACCTATACTTAGATGTAGTTGTGTTATGAGTCTAATAAAACTAATGGTTCATTTAGTTAACCGGTGAATGTTTTATCTCTCAATTCTCAAAATGTTACTCTTTCCATTCAAAAATCATTCCACGGATAGTAAATAGAGTATTTTAATTTTTATCTTTAGATAATCTAAAAAATCAACGTAAATAGAGCATTTTTAATTTTTATCTTTAAATAATCTAAAAAATCAAAAATTAAACATGCAATGGAAAGATTAAAGGATTGAGATTCTCTCATTTTCAACTCCGTCATGTTCTTCTTATGTTAATGTTTTGTGAGATAGAGTAAATAAATGATTGCGGGCCGAGCACAAGTACAAGAGCTAATGTTTTTCATGGCAGGTAAAGTTACATTTACCTACACACTTTCTAATGTCATATAGTAAAATATGATTATAAAGAATTTTTTTTAAATTCGGTCAAAACAATAACTAACTAAAGCAACTAACAATTTTGCTTAACAAAGTAACTAAATAGTAAACAAATCATCAATAAGTGACCTAATTGCAAGACACCTAACCTTCTCATAAAAGATATAAGGTTCAAACTTCATAAGTAAACATTTGAGAGTTGGTCGTATAGATGTATTGACACCCTTATTTTAATTTCTCGTTTGAATGATTGTCTCATTTCATTTTTGGTAAACCTGGACCCGCTATACGATAAGTATAAGTAACTATTTCCGTCTCTCAAGACGGCTAGTATACAATAATTCACCACTAGTAACAGATTCATTGTCTTTTTTGAACATACGAAAATTCATACAATTCTTCTTTGTTTTGTTTTGTTTTCTTATACCTAAATACTAAGTGTTCTTTTTGAATTATCTCAATAAAGATTTCGTGATATCCAGGTATTAAAGGGTCAAAATACTTTATTCACAAAGTGAACATTCACGATTTGAAAAGATATCCAAGATCATCATCACAATCCTTACCCAGTTTTTAAAAAATGTCACATTCGAGCTTGTTCCTTTGATTTTCTAATTTGTATGTTTTGGTTCTCAAATAATTATTCCGTTATTATCATCCTTATACTTAAAAATGTCAGCAATTTCTTTTCTATGGCATAAAAAGTTTAAACGTGAGATGGTAAGCACAATTGTTGCTTTGAATATGGAGACTAGGTGTGGTTTTTGGTCGTGCTTGGCTATGAAGCTATTTTGACGTATCACGGTACACCTATACCTAAATGTAGTTATGTTAGGAGAATGTAACAAAACTAACTAATGGTTCATTTAGTTAATCGGCGAGTGTTTTCACTCAATATTCTCAAAATCTTACTACTTATGTTGGAAAATCATTTTTCACCTTTTCATTTTGGGATGTCCCAAAATAATTGTTCATTTCTTGTTTCAATTAATCAAAATAGAATTTAGTGTGTAGAGGTTATATTTGATTAGTTAAAGAGTGTTATTGTAAAACTTTTTAAAACTTCTGTGTTTTTATCTTTGGAGAATAATTTTGAGACGGAAAGAGTAGAAGAGAAATGACCTCGATCCAATTTTAACGATAGTATCATCAAATTCTTTTGTATTGCAACTCTTTTCATTAGTTTTTGAGAGAAAAACCGACAACGTGTACTTTGTACAGCTACACTTAAGGACATAAATTATTCGTACCTTATATAACTATGACTAGCAGGTGATTGTTAATATTTATCATTAGTTGATGAATAGTGTAAACAATTTTTTTTTTCAAAATTAGTTAATTATTGTTATTTGATTAATATATTTTGCGTCGTAGTAAATTGAGTATTTTAAAATTTTATCTTTAAATAATTTAAAAAAAGTTGAAACAAAATACATAATGAAAGCTCAAATTCACTATGTATCAAGTCACCATTATTTAAAGCCTTCTTAACGTTACTTATAAACCACTTTTGTATTTGCTCAGCCATCAATGTGGGACAAAACCTAAACACATTTCCTAGCTTCTTTCAACTTTTGTTACCAAATGTTTAATTTTGAGACTACACATTAACTCAACGTTGTACTTGTCTTACCTCACTTAACGTTTACAAAATTCACTAAGAAATGACTTAACAAATTGATTGCGGGGCCGATTGCAAGTACAAGAGCTAAGGTTTTCCATGGGCTGTAAAGTTAAAAATATACAAATTTCCCACTACGATAGTAAGATACATTTAACTACACACTTTCTAATGTCATATAATTTCATTTTAGTTGTTGTTTTAAATCATTTAGAGGTATGCTAAATGTTTGCTTTAGTACACTGTTCTTTCTAAGCTCTATTAGATTGTATCTGCACCTTTGCACTTGGTATTTAATAGGGTATTCGTTAAAACTAACGAATTTTTTTATATGTTAACTCATCAAGTACTAAAATTAAACATCTAAAAAATTTGAGTGGCAAATACAAAGTTATTATCCAGTTCAATGGCGAATAATGGTAGTCGAAAAGATAAGTGACAAAACAACTCTTCTGATACATTTCAAATGGCAACTTTGCTCTTTTAACCTAATGTTTATCATTAGTTGATGATTAGTGTAGAGATTTATTTATTTAATTTTCAAATTAGTTCATTGCTAACTTTTTATGCCTCGTAATTTTTTGTGTGTTCTTTATGTTAGAGATAAAGTGTAATGCTTTAAACCCCACTGCGGCCCATGAGCATTAGTTCCTCGTTCTAACCATTTTTAAAAAACAAAACCTAAAAGTAATGAGTATTAAAATAATCTAAAAAAAACAAAACCTAAAAATTATGAGTATTAAAATAATCTAAAAAATCAACGACTAAACATGTAACGAAAAGCTTAAATCTATCGCTACATGAAAACATTGATTTTGTAAAAGCCTTCTTAACCTTAGTTATAAACCACTTTTGTATATGTTCAGCCATCAATGTGGGATAAAACCTAAACCATTTCCTTTTTTCAACTTCTCTTACCGAATGTTTAATTTTGAGACTACATTAACTCAACGTTGTACTTGTCTTACCTCATTTAACATCTCTAAAATTCACTAAGAAATGACTAACAAATTGATTGCGGGTCGATCACAAGTACAAGAGCTAATGTTTTTCATGGCCCGTAAAGATAGAAATATACAAATTTCCGACTACTAAGATACATTTAACCACACACGTCATTGCGGACCTATTTGCAAGCATTTATAAAAGAAAGTCCAGGTAAAAGAAGCCAAAACATTGTAGGGAAGCTTTGTGAGCGTGAACAATATCTTAATTGATTCAAGGGTGTGTTTGACCAAGGTTATATGAAGTGCTTAACGGCTTATTGGACGCTAAAAAGAGCTTTTCCATGAGCCATAAGCTTGCCAAAACACCCCATGCCGAAAATTATACGTCTCTTTGAGTTGAAATAGGTGTCCACCATCCTACTTTTCTTTGTCCTTAAATAAGTGTTTGACTTTCATTTACAATCAACCAAAACACTTTTCCGCAAAAAAGAAGACATTTGATTTGTTAATAATGGAATATTTGTATTTACTTAAAACGGTGTGCTTCTATCAAAGTGAACACTTATTCAAGGACGGAACCAGGGGTTTCCGTGGGTGCCCGGGACCCCTATGGATTTTTTCGATGTAGTATTAATTTTTGAAAAAAAAAATCAATTTTTCCTAAATGCATCTTAAATGCACCCGGTCTATCGAAATGTGTTTCTATAATACGTTTCAAAAAAATTTGTGCACCCGGTTATATATGGTCTTGGTTCCGTTCCTGCACTTATTTAAGGACAAATGAAGTATGTGATTAGAGCATAGTTGTTCAATATGAATCTAGCTAGTATTATCATAACTCAACACGTAATTGTAATCGCTTAGGTTGGTTAAGTAAATATATTTGTCAATTCCACTCCGCTAGAATAGTTGTCGAAACAACATCACCAAGTCACATAACTAACATACTATGGTTTGTATTTTTTTTACTCATACACAATAGTGCTTTTGCAAGATTCGACAAAAAAAAATATATGAGCAAAAATCGATATCATTTCACTTGTTTGGTTTTTTAGCGCGCCACATAACTCGGTTTTGGTTATTTCTTTAGGCTTGAGGAAATCTAACCCGAGCCATTTTTGGTAACCTAACGTATAAACTAACTACTTATGTCTTATACCACCTTCCAAAACTTATGAGTTATCCAGTCCTTCACGATATACAATGTCACATTCGAGCTCGTACCTTATATAACTATCAGGTAACTGGTAATATTTATCATTAGTTGATGAATAGATTTAAGAAGAAAAAATAGTTAATTGTTATTTGTTTATTAAATTATGCCTTGTAGTTTTTTGTGTGTGTTTGTTATGTTAGAGATGAAATGTAATGCTTTAAATCCCGCTACAACCCATGAGGACTAGTTTCTCGTTCTAACCGTTTTTAAAAGACAAAACCCTATAAGTAATGAGTATCCATGGATAGTAAATAGAGAATTTTAAATGTTATCTTTAGATAATCTAAAAATTAACAACTACACACATAACGGAAAGCTTGAATTCATTACATGTGTGTGTTTGTTATGTTAGAGATGAAATGTAATGCTTTAAATCCCGCTACAACCCATGAGGACTAGTTTCTCGTTCTAACCGTTTTTAAAAGACAAAACCCTATAAGTAATGAGTATCCATGGATAGTAAATAGAGAATTTTAAATGTTATCTTTAGATAATCTAAAAATTAACAACTACACACATAACGGAAAGCTTGAATTCATTACATGTGTGGCCGGTAATATTTAAAACCTTCTTAATCTTAGTTATAAACCACTTTTGTATTTGCTCAGTCATCAATGTGGGACAAAATCTAAACACATTTCTTTCCTTCAACTTTGTTACCGAATGTTTAATTTCGAGACTACATTAACTCAACGTTGTACTTGTCTTACCTGACTTAACATTTACAAATTCACTAAGAAATAAATAACAAATTGATTTTTGGCTGATAACAAGTACAAGAGCTAAGTTTTCCATGGCCCGTTAAGTTAGAAATAAACAAATTTCACACTACTAAGACACATTTACCTACACACTTTCTAATGTCATATAGTAAGATCTGATTATAAAGAATTTTATAAAATTCGGTCAAAACAATAACTAACTAAACCAACTAACAATTTTGCTTAACAAAGTAACTAAATAGTAAACAAATCATCAACAAGTGGTCTAATTGCAAGAAACCTAACCTTCTCACAAAAAGTATAAGGTTCAAACTTCATAAGTAAACATTAGATTTGCTAGTTTAGATGTCTTTACAACCTTATTTATTTTCTCATATTCGAATGATTGTCACGTTCTATTTTTAGGCCGCACTATACGATGTATTAGTCAAGTAGACCGTTATTTGGCCGACCCATATCTTCGATTTGGGTTCATCCGGACTCCGTTTTACCCCGTTCAAGCGGCCACAGAAAGAGAAAAAGGAAATATATCCAATTCTGAAGGAGATGCGGCACATAGGATTTTTAGATGTGCCGTATCTAGGTCGGAACAGCTACAGATTATTTTTGGTAAACCTTGGAGGCTACTCTTGCTTAATCCTATAAATACCAAAGCCCTAGAACGACTTTGGCATCATTATTATCAGTTGGGGACACCCCAAAAATGTCCCTAACACCTCCTCCTTCAATCCATGAAGATCGATGAAGAACATCTCAATACTTAACTTTGTATCATTCGGTTAGCATAATAAATTTGTCTATGGATTTCTTATGTTTAATTTTGATGTATACTCTATCTTTTGCTGAGATTTTGGGCTAACACCCTTAGGTGTTAGCCAAGTTTATGAAGTTTTATTTGTTTTTATGATTGTGTCAATTTGTTTACTTTGTTATTGGATTGGGTGCTTATCGTTAAAAACTCGTTTATTGCTTTTAACTAGTAGAAGTCTATGTAACTAGGTTATGATCCTTATAACTTTAATTGATGTGACTTAACTTCCTGTAATTGTGGTTGCTTTGGTTGAGTTATATGCGTGTTAACCCGTATCTCTATTAGGAATCATTGTTTGGCATAAACGGAATGTGTTTACAACCTAATAGGACTAGTAGCGTGTAATACCGAACTAGGTTAGATGGTTTAAAGCAATAAGTTAGTATTGATGCTACATAGGTCACTATGATCATGTCCTCTTTCCCACCACGATGGTAGGTTATTTAATCTTGACAGGGTTAATAATCGGATTGGCGACTAAACAATTGAATGAAATAAAACAAGTAGACATAAGCATTGACAACTATAAAATGGATTAGGCTTGGCTAACCCGTTCTTCCTATCGATCTCCATCTATCTTTACTTAGCTTGTATTTAGTTTTGTATTTATTTTCTTGTCATTAGTTTAATTAAAACAACTAAAATCGTTTACTTGCTTTCTAGGTTAGAATAGTTAGTTTAGTAATTTGAATATCTTTAGATCACTTTAGCTTCGCTCCTAGTGAACGACCCTTGCTTACCTAAAAACTATACACATTGTTCGGGTATACTGCTCGTTAGTATTTACAGTCTATAGGTTAGTTCGGCAATTATAAATTTAAAACCTCGTTAAAAATTATAGACTATAAAAAGCACATCACTCAACCTTGTACTAAGTGGGTAGGTATGTGGTAGTCTGAGCAAAATCACCTGAAAACCGACTCGAACCAACAAACCGACCGAAACCGAGCCGAACCAACCTTATTCGGTTGGGTTTTCGGTTTTGTATAATTATTTCGGTTTTACTCTGTTCGATTCGGGTCAAAACACAATTATTCGATCCGAAATAGCTAAACCGAACCGAACCAATCTTATTCGGTTGGGTTTCAGTTTCGATAGTTTTTACTCGGTTCGGTTCTCGGTTCACATTTTACCCTTATTTGGTTTTCGGTTCGGGCCTGGCCCATTGCTCAGCCCTAGTATGTGGAGGGTAAGGTGGGCCATGATCCACCCACAAAGCCTAATAATTTTACATATGTATCATGCAATAAAGCCAAATATGATAAAATGTATCTAGTATTGATTTTTGACCCACTTTAAAAACCGATACTATAATTTTACATTAGTATCGTACAATAAATAGTTTAGACTCATTTTTTCAATGATTTTAATGATGCGGATGAACGTCGTGCGCAGCTAAAACGCAAAATGAACAAATTTTGTTGCAACATTTTTACGTAGTTATATATTATGATGTTTTTTAGCATTTGCTAACGCCATTTAACAACCCCCCCCCCCCCCCCCCCCCCCCCCCACCCCCCACCCAAAAAAAAAATGTTACACCCTTGCTTGTACTTGTCTTACCTCACTTAATATTTACAAAATTCACTAAGAAATGACTAACAAATTGATTGCAGGCCGATCACAAGTACAAGAGCTAATGTTTACATAGCCTGTAAAGTTAGAAATATATAAATTTCTCACTTCTAAGATACATTTAACTACAAACCTTCTAATGTCATATAGTAAAATAAATAAATTAATAAATTTGGTTAAAACACTAACTAACTAAGGCAACTAACAATATTTCTTAATAAAGTAACCACAAACTAAATAGATCACCAACAAATGGGCTAATTACAAGGTAACTAACATTTTTACAAAAAGTATAAGGTTTAAACTTTATCTAGTACACACGAGGATTATGAAAAATGTAATAAATTGCCACGCGAATACCTTGGTTAGAACGCATACATCTGAGTCAAAGACTCGTTATTTTTAAACAGTGACAGACTTGTTACTAAAATTAGTATATTTGACATATATCACACTACGATATTGAGTCCTTCACGATATACAATGTCAAAAACCACTTTCCCATACTTATGAGTTATGCGGTCCTTCACGATATACAATGTCACATTCGAGCTCGTTCCTTTGGTTTTCTTATTTGTATGTTTTGGTTCTCAGATGATCATTCCATTGTTATCACCCTTATACTTCACTTACTTGTTTGTTATCTCGACATGTTCTTCTCTATGGCATAGAAAGTTTAAACGTGAGACGGTAAGAACAATTGTTGCGTTGAATATGGAAACTAGGTGTTGTTTTGGCCATGCTTGGCTATGAAGCTCCTTTGACGCATCACAATACACCTATACTTAAATGTAGTTATGTTATGAGAGAGTAATAAAACTGATGGTTCATTCAGTTAATCGGCGAGTGTTTTATCTCTCAAAGTCTCAAAATGTTACTCTTTCGTTCGAAAATCATTCCACGGATAGTAAATAGAGTAGTTTTAATTTTTATCTTTAAATAATCTAAAAAATCAACCTGAATACAGTAAAACCTCCATAAATTAATAATGTTGGGACCAGAGTATTTTATTAATTTAGCCAGATACTATTATATCAATAAATTAATAATTTATTAATTTAAAGAGGTTTATGTATGACTTTTAAATTTCCAAGTTAAATATATTGGTTACAATGTATACTAGTTATAGATAAAAAGAATCATTGCAAGCGGCAACAACTCTCCACAATTTTGTTGCAATACGATAAGACAATGCCCCAACTCTTTAGCGCAATAAGGAGGTTTAAAGATAAACTCAATATAGATTTAAAGTTCAATAAATAACAAGTGATTATAGATTATTTTTTTTTACTAAACAATCTTAGAATTTTGAAGTTTATCGCATATGTATATTTATCGAATATTTTAGTAATTATTAATTTATAGTTTAGTTGAGACTAATATATACATTGGGGTTTCAAAAAAATTGTTATTTTATTATTTTATCGATTGTGGTTCAAATTTGTATTGGTTCCAAGTAAGGAATAAAAAAATTATTAATTTTATTGAGGTTATTAATTTATCGAGTATTCATTTATAAATGTTTTATTTTATAGTATTTATAATTTTTATCTCTAAATAATAAAAATTAAACAATTAAACACGCAACGGAAAGCTTAAATCCACTTCAATTTCAATCATTTGTATTCAAAATCTTCTTAATCCTACTTATAAACCACTTTCGTATTTGCTCAGCCATCAATGTGGGACAAAATCTAAACACATTTCTTTCCTTCAACTTTGTTACCGAATGTTTAATTTCGTGACTAGATTAACTCAACGTTGTACCTCACATTTACAAATTCACTAAGAAATAACTAACAAATTGATTGTTGGCTGAAAACAAGTACAATAGCTAAGTTTTTGCATGGCCCGTAAAGTTAGAAATATACAAATTTCACACTACTAAGACACATTTACCTACACACTTTCTAATGTCATATAATTTTTTTTTTTTTTGAACGGCAAATTTATTAACTAGCAAGAAGCTAGAGGAACCATTACAAGGAAATTAAATGGGGATTTTTTAGCCAATCCTCCCATGAGAACATCCTATTACATCGACTATGACACCAATTGAAAGAACAAGACACAATGTTATCAAAAATCGCCGAACGACTAGGGGGATTCTTATCAAAAATAGTGCGATTCCTAAACATCCAAATAGACCACCAAGCAACACAAAAAACTCCTTCCAACATATTCTTAACCTTGGACGAAAGCCGAATAGAAGAGAACCAAGACAGCCATTCCGGAAACGACGTCCAAAACTGCCAATCCAAATCCCACCATCGACAAATACGGCGTAAAACAAGTTGGGCCAAATCGCATCGAAACAAAACGTGAGGAACATCCTCCTCACAAGAGAGACACATCGGACAATTAGGAGACTCTAGGTGTACACCTCTTCGAATCAAATTGACCCTAGAAGGCAAGCAATCCCGACGAGCTCGCCAAGTAAAAATATTGATCTTAATTGGAATATAGTAAGATCTGTTATTAAGAATTTTTAAAATTTCGGTTACAACAATAACTAACTAAACCAACAAACATTTTGCTTAACAAAGTAACTAAATAGTAAACAAATTATCAACAAGTGGTCTAATTGCAAGACACCTAACCTTCTCACAAAAAGTATAAGGTTCAAACTTCATAAGTAAACATTAGAGTTGCTCATATAGATGTCTTTACAACCTTATTTTATTTTCACAGATTCGAATGATTGTTACATTCCATTTTTAGGCCGCACTATACGATGTATTAGTCAAGTAGACCGTTATTTGGCCGACCCATATCTTCGATTTGGGTTAACCGACAAGTATAGTAAGAAGGAACGAAACCACTAGAGAGTCATCTTAAATTCACACTTTCACGACTAACTTTGATAGCAAAAACGAACAATTTCAGCTATTCCGGTTTCTTATTGAGCATAACGACATCAACCTGTGTGACGGCCGGTGACGGAATCTAGAAATCCATCTTATTTTTCTAAAAAAATCAAATGAGATGCATTACGCTTTAAAGTATATAAACTTATTAAAATACCAATATACTTAACCTACGTGTTTGTTATTTCAACATTTTCTTCTCTATGGCATAAAAAGTTTAAACATGAGATGGTAAGAACAATAAGAAACCGGAATAGCTCTTTTGACGTATCGCGATTCACCTAGGTTTTATCATTTCATGATAAAACATTGTCTGTTTAAACCGGAATAGCTCTTTCAATTGTATGACTAGGTGTTGTTTTGGGCCGTGCTTGGCTATGAAGCTCTTTTGACGCATCACAATACACCTATACTTAAATGTAGTTACGTTATGAGAGAGTAATAAAACTGATGGTTCATTTAGTTAATCGGCGAGTGTTTACTTTTATCTCTCAATATTCTCAAAATTTAACTCCTTTTCAAAAATATTTTTCACTTTTTCATTTTGGGATGTCCCAAGATGATTGTCTATTTCTTGTTTCTCTCAATCAAAATAGAGTTTAGTGAGTAGAGATTATATTTGATTCATTAAAGAGTGTAATGATTTATTTTTTTCTTAAACTGTGTGTTTTTTTTTTTTTTTGCTTGAAGAATAATTTTGAGACGGAAGAAGTAGAAGAAAAAGGACATCAATTCAATTCTAATGATAGTAGCATCATGTTCTTTTGTGTTAACAAAAAGTGAATGTAGTTTTGTTTAGTTGATATTGTAATTCTTTTCATTAGTTTTTGAGGGAAAACAGATAATGTAGTTTTGAAAAAACGTTTTTCTTCTCGTATTTGTGTGTTCGTTATGTTACATGACGTGTAATGCTTTAAACTCCGCTATGCAACTCACGAGCACTACTTCCTCATTCTAACCGTTTTTAAAATAAAAGTAATGAGTATTTTTAATTTTTAAATTTAAGCAATCCAAAATATCAACAATTGAACACATAACAGAAATCTTAAATCTATTAAATACTCAATTTTGATATTTGAAATCCAAGCTTTTAATCTTACTTATAAACCAATTCTGTATTTGGTTAGCCATCAATGTGGGACAAAACCTAAACACATTTATTTCTTTCAATTTATGTTACTGAAATGTTTAATTTTGAGACTACATTAACTTAACGTTGTACTTGTCTTACCTCAATTAACATTTATAAAATTCACTAAGATATGATAAACAAATTGACTGTCGGCCGATCGCAAGTACAAGAGCAAATGTTTTTCATGGACCGTAAAGCTAGAAATGTACAAATTTACCACTACTAAGATGCATTTACCTACACACTTTCTAATATCATTAGTAAGATTGGATTAGAAAGATTTTGTTTTTAAATTCGGTCAAAATAATAAAGAGAGTAAATTCCAAACAATAACTTGGAAAGATATCCAAGATTATCATTACAACCCTTACCTAATTTTTAACAAATGTCACATTTGACTTAGCTCCTTTTTGGTTCTCAAATGATTATTCCATTATTATCACCCTTATATTTAGCCTACTTGTTTGTTATCTCAACATTTTCTTTTCCATGGCATAGAAAGTTAAACGTGAGACGCTAAAGACAATCGTCGCATTGAATATGGAGACTAGGTGTGGAATTTGGCCATGTTTGGCTATGAAGCTCTTTTGATGCAGCACGATACACGTATTGATACGACCCGGTTATGGGTTGTATCGGGATAAGGCACCACTTTTAGCGTGTGCGAGCTCCTTAAAAAAATAGAGAGAAGAAATAGAGATTTGTTTTCTTAAACTTTGATTGATTGATTGATTATAATAAATGATTACAAGAGTATTTATAAGACAAAGTAAGGTAAAACCCTAAAACCTAAATAGAACATGGGCTCGGGCCCAGGTGTATCATTCCTTACTCCTTCAAAACCACCTTTCCCTCAAAGTGTTATCTTAAAACATTTTTAATTGACTTTCTTAAAACATTAAAATAGTCCTAAACAAATAAACGTAAATAAAGATAGATTATATGACATACTCTAGTTGTGTTATGAGACTGTAATAAAACTAATTGTTAATTTAGTTAATCGGTGAATGTTTTATCTCTCAATTCTCAAAATGTTACTCTTTCCGTTCGAAAATCATTCCACGGATAGTAAATAGAGTAGTTTGAATTTTTATCTTTAAATAATCAAAAAAATCAACCAAAATATACTCGGTATTTATAATTTTTTATCTTTAAATAATCTAAAAATTAACAATTTAAATAATCTAAAAAATTAACAATTAAACACGTAATGGAAATTTTTAATCTATTACTAATTCAACTGTTAATATTATTAACCCTCTTAATCTTACTTATAAACTACTTTTGCATTTGCTCACCCATCGATGTGGGACACATTTCCTCTTTTCAACTTCTGTTACCAAACGTTTAATTTCGAGACTACATTAACTCAAAGCTGTACTTGTCTTACTTAACATTTATAAAATTTACTAAGAAATGACTAACAAATTGATTGCGGGCTCATCACAAGTACAAGAGCTAAGGTTTCCCATGGCTTGTAAAGTTAGAAATATACAAATTTCCAACTACTAAGATACATTTTTAACTACACACTTTTTCTAGTTTCGTACAGTAAACTTTGATTATACAGAATCTTTAACCATTCGGCAAGAACAATAACTAACTAAGGCAACTAATAATATTGCTTTAACAAAGTAGCAAAACACTAAACAGATACCAACAAATGGCCTAATTGCACGGTAACTAACATTTTTACAAGAAGTCCAAGTTTGAAGTGTATCTGAGTTAACAACAAATGGCCTAATTGCATGGTAACTAACATCTTTGTATATGCATAACTTAAATAAGGAATAGGGTAATAGGGTGCCTAAGAAAAGAGAGCCAAAAATAGTCACAATATACCCTATTGAACCACATATATGTGAGTTAAAAATTACTCTTCACGTGAAAAATTTGATCATTGTTTTAAATAAACATACTAGAAATAGGGGGTGTCAATTTTAAATACGACACGATAACTAACACGAACCCAACATGAAGCTAAACACGTTTGAGTAAAAGACATGTCTACTCGTCTAACCCGTTTAATAAATGTGGTCGCGTTTAGGTAGTGGTTGTATTAACTATAAATCACCTTATATAACTATCACGAGTAGGCAATTGTTAATAGTTATCATTATTTGATGAACGGTGCAAAAGAAAACTCTTTTCTAAAATTGATTAATTATTATTTATTTACTAAATTATGCCTCGTAGTTTTTTGAGTTTGTTCGTTAAAGATGAAGTAATGCTTTAAACCCCGCTGCAACCCTCGAACACTAGTTCCTCGTTCTAACCATTTTAAAAGACAACATCCATTTACGAGCTTTCTAGGTAATGAGTATCCAGTATCCACGTATAGTAAATAGAGTATTTTTAGTTTTCATTTCTAAATAATCAAAAAAGCTGGTTCCTCGTTCTAACCATTTTGAATATAGTATTTCTAGCTTTAACTTCTAAATAATCTAAAAAGAAGCAATTAAATACAGTGGAAAGCTTAAATCTACTATGTTTAACAGTTGTACTTTAAATTTAAAATGTTTTAACTGTTTGTACATTGAGTGTTCCAATCGATTTTTTAAGTGTGTCAATCAATTCCCATTTGTTCAGCCATCAATGTGGAACAAAACCTAAACACATTCCCTTCTTTCAACTTCTGTTACCGAATGTTTAATTTCGAGACTACATTAACTCGATCAACATTATTGTAATTTTAATGTTATGGAGTAACTTTTAAGCTAACAAACTTCTTAAGACTGGCTCGTTTGGTTAAGATGTATGGGTATAAATCTATGCCTTTGAAAGTCATTAATGTTGTTTGGTTGGTTATGAGGCCCACCGCCAGGGTCGTCTAGTGGATTTTTGTGGCCCTTTGCAACAATATCTAAGTAGGCCCTTTTAATACGATTTTTTTTTTTCATACATGTATAAGCTTCATGCATATTGCATTAATTGTTATAAACATATCGACGTAAAAATCTTATATGCATCAAAAACGATATGTTGGTATTAGCTGTGAATGATGTTTTGGATGAGCGAGGGAGGTAACTCAGCTGACAAGTCATTAGCAAATCGGTATAAAAATCTCGGACTATTTAGTTTAGAATTTGGGTGTTAGTTGTTTTTATAGTGGGTAGTAAGTAGGTACCGTATGTTAGTTATTTGTGTTACTTTTATGGTAGAATAGATGATTTATTACAGTTAGTGTATATCTTATGGAAATGATTTAGCTAAGTTTAATAATGGTAGTATGAGATTGAATCAATTTTGTATGATGCGATAAGTTGCACATTAAGTTTGGGGAAAAGATAATTACTCGAAAACGTTTAGTACCATATTTTGAAATTGTGAAAATATTTTGCAACTAAAAGCAACAGGTATCAAGGTAATATACCTTTAGAGCTTCTTTTACATTGTTGGTATTAGCTGTGAATGATGTTTTGGGTCTTACTGATTCTTTGGAATGTGTTGTTACAGATGTCAACGAAACATGGGAGAAGAATTTTGTGTTCCCACATACCAGCGTGCCACGAAATCATTGAGCCACTCGGTAAAGGGAACAAGCACCAGACCAAGATCCTATGCTTCATGGTTAGCCCTTCGTTTTCAATTCGGATCAACCATATGCAGCTGCACTAATTTATTCTATGTTGTTGTTATTACAGCTAAAGATACTCAAGTTTTTGCATCTAGTATGGAGGCTGCTCATTTAAATTGTTGTGCAACTACTATCCAATGTCGTGCGTCCATAGGTATGGAGGCTGCTCATTTAAGTTGTATTAGCAATGTACTTTTTTGATGGTGCAGTTTTGCACAATTATGAATAAATATAAGGATAATCGTACGCAAATTGATAGGGGTATGGATGACAACTTGCGTGGTGCTAATTGCAGTATAATATACTTATCACGACGCGAGTCGTCATCCAAAGCTCTATCCATCCGCATACGATTGTCTCAACAAATTATTTTCTTAGATACAAAAATTACCAAGTAAGCTACAATATCAAGCTGATATTATTTACCATTGAAATGAAATTACATAGTTGTGGAAGGTAAGCGAGCAACAAGCTGCGCTGCTAGCCCTTTTTGAATTGCAAAACTAGTTCTCTTAAAAACTACAATATTTTTTATGCAATGGGTAGGTGATTTAACAGTGGTTGTTTCAATCGGAAGTTAGACCTTCTAAGCCTTTCTTGAAGTACCATCTCTTCTTCATTTGATGTGTATGCATGTTGTCGATCTAAAACCGACAGAGGTTAAGTGCCCGAGACCTGGAAATTCAGGTATGGAGTTAAACATCCGTTTTATTTAAGAAAAAGTAGGGTTTTGCTCTTTCATGTTTTATTTATGTGTAGTATTGTTTATTTTCAGTATGTCTCAATTGCAGAATTTATCGGATCATATGCACGCGAGAAATAAACGGCCGTAAACGTTATCGTCTGGTAAGCCAACCTTTACATTTGAATATTATTAAGTTGTGCGATGTGAATATGTAGTGATTTGTTGTTTTTTTAATCATTCCAACGATAACTCAGTTGCCTTAAAAATATCTAAGATGTCATGTTTTTATATTTGAGGATGCAGCCGTTGATGTACGTGATTTGGCCTTTTGACATTTAGCTGTTTTGTTACGCGCAGGCCAACCTATGCGGGATGGGCGTGATTGTTTGCCTACAAATAATGGGCGGCCACATTCAGCGGCCACAAGCATGTAAGCTTGTACATTCATAGATAGTTGAATACTCGCGCAGTAAAGATTCAATATCCACCATTTTCTAAACATTACATGTATTACACGTTAGCTGACTAATACACTAGCGATTGTTACTGTTACAAGAAGGCATGAACGTGCGCTATTAAACTTTCATGTTCCTAAGTCCACATTCGTGGTTGTTTATCATAGAGAATGCAAGTGAGCATACAACCGCCGATGGTGACGGAGTTGTGGTTCCTATGGATTTGGTTAATTACAAAGAATGATTGGCAGGTAAATGTTTATACATACATCAGACCTGCAACATTAATACTATGATGAAATCTGAAGTATGTAGTTGTTTTGGGTGAAATCATACACTGCCTAAAACGAAAATCGAACTAAACTGGGTTGTTACTATCTGTAGTTAATCATTTTATACAGCGAAACAATGCTTCTGAATGTTTGAGAACATCTGCCATGTTTGCCGTTAGTAAATAATGCTTTCCTTTTTATATATATGTATAGCTTTATACTGTTGAAAATTGGGACATCTATATGTTTGCAGTACATTGAAAAAATTTATGTTATATTTTATTTATATCTACTAAGTAATACATACCATATTTTGTAATGGCAGTTTCTAAATTTGAAGTGAAATATTTTCCTGTGTCCTAAAAAGCTACAATCAACAAAGCCATGATTGGAGGCGAGCTCTCTACCTGTATATTATAGGTACGTCATCTCATCATAATTGCTTGGAACAAACCACTCATCACGTGCAGCATTAGACTTCCATAATATGTAATCAACATACATCAAGGCTACTATAATTAGACTCAAAACTACTACACCGAGGTTATTATGGTATGTTGGACCCATTAAACCAACTGACATAAGAATTTGGTAACATTCAGATGGCTACGGATTAATGAACATCCAAATACTAACAGCCTTCCATCTTATCACCAATACTTTGTTTGAATACCCATTTCGCAAATTTTCTTACATTTGTTATTCTTGCAGAACATTTAGAAAGGAACTTAAGGGGTTTACACCGCGTACTAAATCACTACATTTAATGGGCTATTGGGGTGGGGGCACCCTCCAGCCCCCACCCCAATAGGTTAAATTTTATAACCGAAAACTTATCTATAATATTAGAAAAAGTCCTATTAAAGTTACACGCACAAACAAAAAAGTGCCTCACTACATTCAAAAACAAGCTATCAACCACAAACAAAAAAGTGCCTCACGACATTCAAAAACAATCTATCTAGAACCCATGCATAAGTAATAAAATTACGTAAGAAAAAAAAAAAAAAAAAAAAAAAAAAAAAAAAAACCGTATATGTCAAACCCACCGCAGCGCGGGTGCTATTTTTCTCCTTTTATTTTTTCAACATTCTATAATAACTTAATAAGTACTAAAATAAACAAAATATATACTAAACCACATTCAAACCAATATATCATTATTCTATCATATCTTTACAAACCCATTTTTCCCGCCATTTCCAAATGTTTTAACCACCACATTCAACCACCATCACAATGAAACCATCAACAGACTTAACCTTCATACTAACAATAATAATCACCATAACAACCTTCTTAACAACCCCAACTAACTCACACCCACGCAACACCTCTTTCTTCTTCCAAACTCTCCCTTCCCAAAACCTCACTTTTCTCGGAGACTCGCTTTTACGCCACGGCGTTGCGACGCTAAGCCGTGACTCCGATACGCCCATTTCGTCTTCCGGGACACTTGTTTTGAACACCCCGATACGTTTCTTGGACAATAGGACTAATTCGACCACTTCTTTTGTGACCAACTTTACTTTTGTGGTAAAGCCCGGGAAACCCGTGTCGTGGCGTTTTTCTTAAGCCCCGAAAACGACACGCTCGGGTCGCCTGACGGGTTTTTGGGCTTGGTCAACGCTTCAGAGTTGACCAAGAACAAGTTTATTGCGGTGGAATATGATACCCGACTTGACCCGCATGTTAATGACCCGAATGATAATCATGTCGGGTTGGATATTGATAGTTTGGACTCGGTCGCGACCGTTGACTTGTCAACGGTGGGGATCGATTTGAAAAAAGGGGGGGAGTTTAGTTCTTGGGTAGAGTATTGTCATGATTTGAGGAATTTGAAAGTGTATTTGAGTCGGGACCCGGTTCGACCCGAGAACCCGGTTTTGAACACGAGTGTCGATTTTTCGAGTTATTTTCAAGAGTTTATGTGTTTGGGGTTTTCGGGGTCGAGTCAAGGGAGTACCGAGACGCATTTGGTTGAAAGTTGGGGGTTTCAGTCTTTTGGGCTTAAAAGATTTAATCCGCGTGACCCGCATAATGTTAGTGATCACACGGTTCAGGTTCGTGTTCTTGATAGAAACTCGAGTTATAGAAAGTATAGTAAAAAGATCGGGTTCGGGTTTGAAATAGGTGGTCCAATTTTTGTTTTCGCGGGATTAGTACTTTTTGGGTACGTTTCGGTTAAAAGATGGCGAGAGATAAAAAACGACATGGTCATAAAAAACGAGTTTAAAAGAAAGCCGAGGCAGTATAGGTATCGAGAGATAAAAATCGCGACGAATGACTTCCATCCAAGTCGAGTTATAGGTCATGGGTCGTTTGGGACAGTTTACAAAGCGTTTTTAGTATCATCAGGCATGACAGCAGCTGTGAAACGGTCTAAACAGTCTAGTGAAGCGAAAAACGAGTTTTTGTCAGAGTTGTCGGTTATCGCGGGTTTGAGACATAAGAACCTTGTTCAGTTGCTAGGCTGGTGTGTCGAAAAAGGGGAGTTGTTGCTTGTTTACGAGTTAATGCCTTATGGAAGTATTGATAAAGTGTTGTATCAAGATCCTGATCACTGGGGCTTTTTGAAGTGGTCACATCGATATAAAATAGCAATAGGTTTAGCTTCGGTTTTGGCTTATTTGCATCAAGAATGTGATAAGTTGGTGATTCATTGCGATATAAAGTCGAGTAATGTGATGTTAGATGCAAATTTTAATGCTCAGTTAGGGGATTTTGGGCTAGCTAAGTTGATTGATCATGATAAGAGTCCTATCTCGACTTTAACAGCTGGAACAGCGGGCTATTTAGCACCCGAGTATCTACATTGTGGAAAGGCTAATGATAAAACCGATGTTTATAGCTACGGGGTCGTGGTACTTGAGATTTGTTGTGGTCGAAGACCTATCAAGAAAGAGCCTGAAAGTCACAATATGGTTAACTTGGTTGATTGGGTTTGGGGTTTATACTCGAGTGGCAAGGTTTTGGACTCGATTGATGCTCGGCTAAACGGGGTGTTTGACGAGGTGGAAGGTGAGAGGCTTTTGATGGTCGGGTTAAGTTGTGTGAACCCGCTAAGTGAAATGAGGCCATCGATGAGACGAGTTTTGCAAATACTGAATAACGAGGCGGAGGTAATGAATGTGCCTGTGGTGAAACCTAAAGTGAGTTTTTCGGCTAGTATGCCTATGAGTGTTAAGGATCTTGTGCCGTGTTCGGATGATGAAACTGAAAGTATGATCGATAGTTGTAAGAATTCGTCTGATAGCGGGTTTGAGATCCGTATCAACCGGTCTACTGATTAGAGAGTTTGATGTTTTGTTATATTGAATATTTGATTTGTTTGTAAAGTTTTGTATATATATTTTGATCATGTTCAGTTTGAAACGTTTGAGTAGTTCTTTTTTGGGTAAAAATGGTCTTTTACCATGTGATGATGCCTGTTAGCTTATATTGCTCCTTTATATTATGATTTTGATGTATGTATACGCTTCTTGTAGTCGTTGTTCCTCGGGAAGTAGTTAAGATGGTTGAAATCAGTTGGTGACAATTTCGCCTGTCATGTAATTAATCAAGTCATTAAATTTTTTTGTGAAGAAGTAACTCTTGTAATCTAAAACTAGTCAAAATGAGCGGATAGAGTAACATTACAAAATGAGTATGGGTCAAAATGGGTACCAAAAATCAGAAGCAGTTAGTTTGAGTACCTGGATTAAAAGCCAGTAAAGCGCGATACAAGCGTGAAGCCAACACTTAGCAGTTAGTTTCAACATAGAGTGCTTCAAGATCATTCTAGATGATTAAAGAAATAAACTGGTAAACAATGTCTAAGTAATTACTCCGTATTTGACAGTCGATGTTCAATTGCATCAGAAAAATGCACACTGTCCAACTGTGTTTACTTCAAGCTTTATAAGATTATCACTCAAATACGTACATGGAAAACTGTATGTACTTCATTTGGGTTTTTCAGGGTTTAAGTACCTGTATGATCACCACTGAAAAGCAATAAAATAGAACTTTGTAAACTTTGGTATTGATAGTAGTGGCAACACTGGCGGGTTGGGCAACGGGTCATAAGTGTTAGCACGGGTGAGAAGGACGTGACTACAGACACTTATTTCTTTTTTTTTCTTTATTTATACTAAGGAATTGGGTGATAAATTTTGTTATAAACTATATTATTAGAAAATAATTTATCAGTCTTTGTTTTTTTTTTTTTTTTTTTTTTGAAAATAATTTATCAGTCTAGCAGTCGAAAAAGGTATTATGCAAATAAATGCCTCTTGGATGACAATGTAACCCGTTTGACCCGCTTGACCCATATGCTATATTTTCGTTATAGTCGGCTTAACCTGTTAGATATAAAACATTATCCAGTTAGACCCATATATACCAAAATGGGTCAAAATTGACACCCATGGTCAGTTCCTTTTGGATTAAAAGGACTTGCGGAAATGGAAATTCACAGGAGTTAAAGAACAAGGAAACTGGGCCTACAAATTGTATTTAAAATCATAGCCGACATATTCGTAAAGTGATATCCAATGTCATCCGTGTTCAAAACAT